>JAWZSL010000007.1:9290000-11690000 GCA_034769285.1 Lutjanus argentimaculatus
ATCGAGCTGAAAGAACTCCACAGTTTGGGCTTGTGTGTGTGTGTGTGAGTGTGTGTGAAGGAAGGAGGCTTCTGGTACTGAAACAGTGGGACTCGGTACAGTTCTCACCAATCTTACACACGTTTTTACAGACACGCCCACTTACTTTACTGTGAGATGAAACATGTCCAGTGTCCTGAAGCAAATCATACACACTGACACCAGAAAGAAGGGCAAACTGGAGGAAGAGTGAAGGACCTGAAAGCACATTATAAAAACCAGTTTGTTGTTTGAGAAAATACTTTTTTTGTTTGTTTGTTTTTATGTGATATAGGTTTTGAATGAATGGGATAGAAAAAGAAAGTGGTGGTGAACAAAAATCTGAACAGAAACATTTGTGGGGATGTGCTGATCTATTACTCAGATACTGAAAAAAATCACTGGATCAGATATTGAGGGGGGCGAAAAGTATAATCAAATATGATCCATTACCCTAAACAGGGTTTTCCTGTCAAATTCAAAGGTGAGCCACCTTTGTATTACTGGTTGCCATATTTGTTGAAAATTCTGACAAAAAGCAAAGGCTTTTTTACACCAATACCTTTGTGTTGACGTTGCCATATTAGTAAATTATGATTAAAAAAATGTACTTGGTGTCATGTAGCACACCTGCGCACCATTTTGTGAACCACCCACTGGTACCTGTTCACAAGTCACCTTGGAAAGTTCTTTTCCTTCATCATTCTTGTCTTCGCTTTTCTATCAGGCTTTGTGCCCTTTTGTTTTCACAAAAAATAAAGCCAGGAGAGTGAAATGCACAAAGCAATATCGCACAATCTTCAACTGAGTGTTTCTATGTTTATTCCTGTGCCAAAAGAAACAGTGTCATTTGTCACAATCTTTGTTTTAATCTTTTTGTTCCATCTTGGTATTAAATTTAAATTCCTATGGACACTTTAGTCTGCACGCATGCCACATTCTCCAGCCTGTGCCACCTATGTCTCTAAAACATCCAAGGAAAATCCTGCTGAACTATCATTTAAATGCTTAACACAACTTTCAGTGACACGTCTTAAGAGAGAAATGTGTCATAAGTAACACGGATCAGCAGCATGTGTCGGCACGTGAGCAGAACATGAGTGAGACTTGTCAGCAGTGCTGTCATGTCGGTGTGGAGTTAGCTCAAGGAGGAAAAAAGCAAAACAGCTGAGTGCAATTTATGCATTTATTTAAATTTCATTTTGAATGCCTGAATGATGCTGACTCATCAAAAAATGCTGCTACAAGTTGTCTGTGTCAAAAAGTTGCATGAGTCATGCTGTGGGCTGTATTTTTACCTTTGAGGGAATACGTGTTTCACAGTCTGAGCCTGATGTTTTTTAGACAGCTGGATTACATTGCATCCATGCAAATGTTGTATTAGCACCTTAGTTGTTTAAGAGATGGGAAAAGGCGGTACTAGATTAATATCAGTATCAGCAGATACTCATAGTTGCCGTATCAGTACTGAACATGAAGTGGTATAGAATGATTCACATTTATTTCGTCCTTAAATCTTTAGTACTTATTAAAATATGAATGTACTTAATGTATGTAATTAATAAAGGGCAGCACAGTGGTGCAGTGGTTAGCACTGCCGCCTCACAGGAAGAAGGTTCTGAGTTCAAATCCCCCAGCCGGCTGGGGGGCTGGGGAGTGTTGCTGAGGCAGGGCCTTTCTGTTCCGAGTTTGCATGTTCTCCTCGTGTCCACGGGGTTCTCTCCGGGTACTCCTGCTTCCTACCACAGTCTAAAGACATGCAGTATAATTGGTTAATTGATAACTCTAAATTGCCCATAGGTGTGAATGTGAGTGTGAATGGTTGTCTGTCTCTATGCGTCAGCCCTGTGATGAACTGGCGACTTGTCCAGGGTGTACCCCACCCCGTGACCCATCAGGAAAAGTGGTTATGGACAATGGATGGATGGATGAACTTAATAGAATGTAACAGACATAACAGCAGCAGTCAAGTAGCAGCACACGTACTGGTGACAGACAATGCTGAAATATCATCGGCCACAGTGACACAATGCAAATTTCAAGCGTGTCTGATTTGGATGGGGCTCTCTTGAGTCTTGGTTACATCACTCAGGAACAGCAGGAGCCAACCCTCTCACAGCAGGGTGGAGACAAGGACCTGTCAAAGGTCTTCTGACGGTTGGACTGTCAAGTTCTACTTAACCCTGACTAGAATAAGTCCCGTCTGTTAATGGACATCTGCTCTTACACACTAGCTCACTCTTCTTTATTTGTCTCTAATTCCTGCTTACACATACACACACGCAATGATGGGCTGCAAAGAATCATCATTGGTGTTATGCTAATTATTTTTCAATTAAGTCCTCAATTCCAATGGAAATTGTGTTTGTGCGAAATCATAAATACACTTTTATCAATTACACACATAAAATCATCTTAAAACCACACAAGCACACATATAGTATGTACACACACACACACACACACACACACACACACACACACACACACACACTGTATGCACACACACTCCTCACCACTCTGAATTAGCCTCCATCACAGCCCAGCTCATATTTAACCAGGAAATAATTTCCTCCTCAGGACTGTGGCGCAGGGGTGTGATTACACCTGCCACAGTTCATACACATCCATTTACACCGGAGGACAGCGCAGGACTTCAGTGTGAATCCAACTGTAAGCAGTGATTCATCTGCTCAACCACTCGTAATGAGTAATGAGTTATGTGCCTCTTTACTGTACGAAGACAACAGATTCTGTACATCAACCTAGTTTCTGCAGTTATTTATAGGACAGCTGACTGCTGGTTGCATGCATGTGTTCCATATAGAAAGATCAGTATGAATAAGATCTTTCCAGTAATCAGTTCAGTCTTGTATGAATTAATACAGTAATTTTGTTCCTTAAATCATTTATTAAAACTATATGCGGTGGTTCATCACTTGCTGTAAACAGATCCAGTTCATGCCTGGTATTAACATGCATCCTGGGTGATCCAAGCACAAGTGGACAGCTCAGTGTACAGGTGTGAATGCACCCAACATGCATTAAGGACGCATTTGAGATCTGAGCTCTCAGACCACATTCAGAGGTGGTTTTGGGATGCATGTGGCCACATTCATATACTGTATTTTCAACTAGTGCATTAATTGCAATGTAAATTATGTGTTTGGGCTCTCTTGCCTGCAGTGGATGTTTGTGAACACACTAATAACCCCAGATTGCCTTAAAAAAATCATGCAATTTTGAGAGTTATTGAGTTAGGAGAAACTTTATCAACTTTATGGAACGCTGTCTATGACTTAACGATTGAGGCCTTCTTCCAAATTCGGCAAATGTTATACATTAAGTTATTTCTTTCTTTGTGAAAAAAACATTGTGTCCGTTTGTTCCAACAACTTAAGGCTGCTCCTTTAGGGCTGCAGAACAGCAAGTTTTGCAAACATTTTTATTTGCATATAGAGCATGAAGGTGAAACCACTTTGACGAATTCCTAATTATTCTGGTCTTCTTGTTCATTCGGCATTAAATGCAAAACATTAATATGTTTGTTTCCTTATAAAAAACATTGGGTTTCTGGGAAGAGCAGGCAGGAGAGAGGCTCCGTGGTTTCCCTGGGATGCACACTGTTACAGTTTCTGACTCTGACATCAATACCTTCCTTCTTCATCTGTGATGAAGTAAGAAAAAGTAAAATTGTGCATCGTCCTGATCATAGTTCTGTTCCCAGCGCATCATGGAGCATCTCTGCCAGGCTGCTGACAGCGCAGGTAAAATATGAGGCTCAGTGAAAGCTGACAGAGCTGAACTGAACGACCAAATGGGCAGTAATGGACATTCAAATGTCAAAATAGCCCTAGTGTTTATTTCCATACAGTGCATCGAAGTGAGTTCCAATCACAAGTGGTCACTCGAGACACATCTGGAGATGCATTGTAATGCAAGGTGTGAACTTGCATGGACAGTTCTATGCTGACTTGTGATCAGATCATCCAGGACGCATGTTAATACCAGTTCTGAACTGGCTCAAAAGGACTGGCATGCCATTCCAGTGTACAGGCTACTTAAATTGCCTGCAGTTAGTTTGCTTTGACTTTTGGTCAGAGAAAGCTGTCTTTTATTGATCTCTGTACTCAGTATTCCACATTGTTGCTGTTTCCTGACACAGCAAACCAATCTCAAAGAACTAGCAGCAACAAAGGCCAAATGATCAAATGGTTCACACTGCCTCACGTTGCCACAAATCACCTTTCTTAAGCACATGGGAAAGACTGCAGCTGCTGCCCAACATGCACACAAAGTACAAGGCCCAAGTTCAATTAATTTATCATTTTACAACACAGGGTTACATAACGAGACGTTAGTTTTACTATAGTTCTCTTTTTGCTTCTCACAGAAACAAAAATTAAATACAAAGATTAGAAACACACATACTGTGCCTGTGAGAGAGGAAAATAATAGTCAGAGTCTAATCCAAACACAAAAGCGTGAAGACCCAACATGATGAAAAGATAAAGAAGACAAACAAAATCAATAGCCAGACCCTTTCACACCACTGTGAATCAGTTTAAACAATCATTTATATGCTCACTGAGTGCAAACTGAGAGATTGTCTGATATGAAGTTACAACAGGGACTTTAAAGTTTTACTTTGTTTTGTTTTCTGCTTGTGTTGCCAGCCCTGGAGAGAAAGAGAAAACTCAAAAAGAGAACATCACTGAATGGATGAAATCAGTGATTTGTGTACTGGCAAGCCAGTCACATCCATGCTGGGAATGCACAATTTCATGATCTAGTAGGGTTGCAAATTTTGTGAATTTTCCTTCACCGATCATTGAAAACGCTAACAAACAATTAATTGTTTAATCACTGATAATCAATAAGACAGAAACTATTTTTTCCACAATATTTTCTTTCATTCTCACTTTAAGTTTAAGTTTATTCAACAAATGACTCCACCACAAAACAATGTCAAATGAGGCACAATTACTGCCATTTCTAGACTGTTGATTAATTACTAGTTAATACCTTTTTAATATGTTGAATTCTTAATGGCGATTAATCGATTAACAATTAATCATTAACATGGTCTAGTCAATTAAACATTCTTTCTTTGCTAGTTGGCACCAGAAATTCTAGTCATACAGTTGTTGTACATAGATTGTGTCAGAGTAAACTGACATATAACCACTCGACTGTATGTGTAACCACATCAGTACAGGCATGTGGGCATTAACCTGCAAGAAGAGCAGGCTGCTGCTGTCAGCACAGTTAACATTAACCACACTTGGCAAACCAATGTGACCACCCCAATATGACTATTTTCTTACTTTAAGATGTGTCGACTAGTCTAATTTCTGTTTAATCAACAGGGAAATTATTCATTAGGAATGTTCTTATGCCCCCACTGCTGATTCAACATGCTTAAATGGCTGAATGGTTGCCAAAGAGCCACTACAAAAACTACAATAGACAGTGGATCGGTCGATAGCAGATGGACTGTTTGGTGTGTAGAGAAGAGTTTAATCCTTGCACATAAGACAGAAGTGGTCAAAACTGAGTTGAACAAACTACAATTGAGTTGAATTGCTGGACAAAATGGTTACCCAGACAACGCTCCTTCACACACTGAGATGGCTGCAGAGGTAGCTGACACCTTTTACTCTGGTGTTTCATGTGATAAAAGGTGGTGAATTACGGATAAATGAGGCCACTTTCCATCCATATAGTTCCCGGACAGCTCATTTCTGCATCCAAGCCTCAATCACCTGTTAGAAAGGGTTTCCCGATAACACGATAATCTTTGGATTCCCACCAAACTCCCACTGAATGCACTTATGATAAGTGGCTGTGTGCTGTAATGGGGCTAAAATGTAAATGTGGAAATGTAAATGTGCCGGAATGCCTTGGAGTCCAGAGATACCTATAAAGAATACAAGATGAGATGTTCCCTCTGTTCTGCTGAGTACTCTCCTCTGTTCTGCTCTAATGCACATCTCAAGGCCTTGCCATGTTCACTGATTCAGTCATTATGTTACAAAGATAAGTCTATTCCTTCTGTAGCCCGATAGGGTTGGTTTTACACAGGTACTGGCTTCAATGAGACTGTCAGCTGAAAGATTGACAATAAATATGCACATTGGCCACTACTATAGGTATAATAGGATGCCTAGCATAATACTTTGGGTTTTAACCACAGCAGAAAAGCACCAGCCCAACTAATAGAGGGTTATTAGCGCTTTGCTGAATATCAGTCTGTCATTGGCTACAGAGCAAAAGAGACTTTCCACTCAGCTGGATGACTGTCAGCCCCATCAGATCTGTGACACAAAGACTTTAACATCAGATCTTTTATATTTTATATTTGTGTCAGAACCGCTGAAGAGCTTGCCTTCCGTTCCTGAACACAAGGGACTGAAATAAAAGTGATAGGTGCAATGAAAGTTCCTAACGTCACAAATCAGACTGCATTTGAATTGACGTAATACCCAGGACAGCTAGGTTTTTATCTGAAGCAGCTTCTTTAGATGCCTCTTCCACTGAAGTCTAAACTTTTTACTGCAGACAAGCAGGTTTGCAGTGAAATACTGCTGTGTACCTCTACTGCAGCTCAGAGAGGAGCTGTTTTCTTCATCTAATCATACATTTCAGTCATTCAATAAGTGGGAAAAGTACAGCTAAGGTGGGCAAAATACAACTTAGTCTGATTATCGTTGAGCCAAGTCAAGGTGCCAAGTCAGGTGATATCTGGTTTATATATAACAGCAGTTTCTCCTCAGAAAAGACTTTGTGTGACAGCAAGGTAAGGAAAATATCCTAAATATAGCGTACACTAAAACGGACATTGATTTTGATTGATTTTAGATGGGAAGTTTTTAAATGGCTACGTTATGCCTTGCTGCTGGGACAGACCTCCGTGTTGGATAGAGCAACAACACTCGACAAGGAAATCTTTACTGCAATTACGCTTCTGACAGTGATGCAGTTTGATATTCTGCACAGCTCTACAAATATAAGAAACATCTTCAAAGGTATAATGGCCTTCATACTAACACTTAACAATGCTAGTACTTCCCTTAAAATCAACATACAGCTCATATATCTGGATAAAAAAGCAGCAGCTGGGACACTTCTTCTATCAAATGTTATAGCATGAAAACATGGCTGGAAAAAAAGGGATAAAAGAGCCTTTGAACCAAATTGCAGTGATTTTATGTCTATGATTTCAATGCTCTGTGCCTGGAGCAGAGGCTGTTCCAGACCAGTTTTACTCGGGGGGCAGGCTGGGGCCAGTTGTTTTGTCAGAGGGCCACATTTGACACAGGTAGTAACACAAAGTAATAGTGAACAAAAAACAACATAAAATGCAAAGTATTTGTTTCAGTACCAGAATTTATTTCAGTAACATGGCGTCAGTGTCTGGTCCCTGTTGCTCCCCCAGACCCACCCCTGGCCTGTAGAGCACTTTGAACTGTATTGTGTCTGTTTGAGTGAAAGAGAGCAATATTAACTTAAATAATGGTGTTTTCCTTCATAAAGGCTGTCTGATGACAAGGTAAAATTATGAAAATATGTCCTGTCCATAGCAGTGCATTACTTAGCGTCTGTGCTGGTGCCCCTCTCTGCTTCTTTGAACTGGGGGCGTGTCAATCACCATCCACTATAGGTAATACACTGACTATTGATAAGTCCCTCATATAACCCCACTTCAAAAAATCTGAATCATCAATTTAAGTGTGAGATGTCCTTAAATGGCCACCATACACGGATAAACCCTCTTGATTTAGGTGGTACGATGTTTCCTCTGGTGCCACCCTCACTTGCGGTACTGGTGGTAAGAATACAGTTTTCTGCTGTGTGTTGAGCATTTAAACCTCATGGGGCTGCAAGCATTACTATAGACTTTAAGTCTTCTTTAGAAAATGTATCATACTATTTTTTTGTAACCAGATTTCCAGTAATCCTGTAATCCTATTACACAAAATGAGTGACTTCCTAATTCTGTCCAGTTAGAAGTCAGAGTCATCCAGCTGGATTAAATACTGATCCAATGCAGTCTGATTACCGCCCAGCCTATTGCTTTTTGTCTTACCATGCAAGTAAAATTAGATTGTTAAAGTGTGGTTACCTCTTTTCTCTCTGCATTACTGTAATCCTATTGCAGGTAATCAGGAGCCTAACTTTCCAATACTGTCCTGTAATAAGACACAGCTCTCCCTCCTGGATTCAATATTGATCCAATTTGGTGTGATTTCCATCTGAGCTCTGGCTGCAGACCGACTCGCCTGGTGCCAAACACACAGGCTGGGTGATGGAGGAACTCGAGCCAGAGCCAGAGCTGCACAAAGCTACGCTGATCTGCATACGAATGCAGCTTGACTCCAGTCCAGACTGAAGCAGATCGAAGCTGAAAGAACGGGATCCAGTGATGAGTGGTACTTAGAGTCAGATTACAGATTTGGTTTAGAGGTTGATTACCAGTTTGTTTGTCTGATCTGCTGAGTATCTGCTGTTGTTATTGTGCGTGCTGCAGTAGGAGGGATGTGAAGCAATGTTGAATGAAACCCAGAGTGAGTGAAGCAAAGGGAAATGATGCCCTGATCCAAAATTGAAGTGCGAGAGAAAGATGGGGAGAGAGATTTGCTGTGAACTGCTGCTCCACACAAACAGAACAGATGTCAACAAAATTAGTAGACCAACTATGCTGATAACTTATTAATCATTTCAGTCATTTTTAAAGGAAAAATGTCAAATATTTGCTGGTTCCAGCTAAATGAAAGACTTTTCTGCTTTTCTTTGTCACTATGGTATTAACTGAAGAGGCTTTGAGTTTGGGACTGTTGGTTGGATAAAAGAAGTGGACAAGATGGCATCACAGAACAGGGAGCTCCATACTTTTAGGTTAGTTTTAGTTGCATCTTTTAGGCTAGTTTTATGTTCTTTTAGGATAGTTCTTAGGTTCTTTTTGTTAGTTTTAGGTTGTTTAGTGCCTTGCTTAGTTAGGTAATCTTAAGATAAGTATTTTCTCTTATTTTGTAGCATCGCAGCCAAGTGTTTCACACAGTTCTACTTGTATAACTGGTATGACGATAAACATCTTGAATCAATTCAAAGACATCACTTTGGGCTTTGGGAAATTGTCATTTTTTGTAATTTCAGGGACTAATGATTAATTAATTATGAAAATAATAGTCAGATTATTCAATCACGACTAACAGATTAATTGTTCACTCTATAAGGCAACAGAAAAATGTGAAAAATGCTCATCACAATTTCCCATAGCCCAAAGTGTTAATGTAATTGCTTTGTCCAACCAACAGTCCAAAATCTAAAAACCCTTAGATTTATGAAGCTGTAACATGCAAATGTTTGACATTTTTGCTTAAAAATGAATGGTAATGAAATGGTAAATTGATTATCAAAATAGTTGGCCACTGATTTTCTTTCACTTGACTAATTGACTGATCACTAATCATTGCGGCTGTTTTTTCTTTCATGAACAGAGGCTGACTTGACTTGACTTTTGTTGACTGTATCAGTATGGAAATAAAATGAATTGAAAACTTGAACAGAAAACATCTCATTTTTGTGCAGTTCTTTGTTGTGAAGGGGTGGAAGGGGGGTTTAAAATGCAGAGAACAGACAGGAAGATTTTGACACAGGGGACGTACCAACAGTAATCAGGGGAACCACAGCAGGTTTATTTATAGAGCAGCTTTCATTCACAACACAGTTCAAAGTGCTCTATAGGCTCACAGCAGTGAAATCATAGAATAAAATCACTGCAATTTGATCCAATGGCTCTGTTATACCTATTTTTCCAGCCATATTTTCAACCATAAAAATAGATTGATCAAAGAAGTTCCCCAGCCGCTGCTTTTAAAAAATCAAGACATATATACCGTACATCTACTGTAAGGAAAATACTTGCATATGCATTGTTATGTAGATGTGCTGCAGTTTAAAGACCATTACGCCTTTGAAGATGTTCCCTACATTTGTGGAGCTGTGCAGAATATCAAACTGCATCACTGTCAGAAGCATAATTGCAGTAAAGATTTCCTTGCTGAGTGCTGTCCCTCTGTCCAACATGGAGGTCTGTCCCTGTAACCATGTGTAACTAATTTACAACCAATCTGGGTTCCTGAATGTCCTGCTGGCTCAGTGGGACGCGGTGCCTGCCACATACTCAGTGCTGTAGATTGGAACTGGTTTCATGGAAAATGTCATGTGCCTTCCAATCACACCTCCTCCCCCTCTTTCTTGTGATATTATTGGACTTCTCCAATTGGATTTACCAAACCAATCAGCAGACAGAATGCTGACATTTAACAACTGCAACTACAACTACTATAGTAACTTTAAGCTGTGGATAAGATTAAGGAAAAATCATACCTATGGTACCAAATACACCAAATATTGTATTGTGTGATGGGACACAGGCCTTATGAATATCAGATGCACTACACATTCCAATAATCCTGTCCTGCATACCTTTTCTTTCCACTTTACAAAAGGTGAGCACTGTACTTCCTGCATTGACACTGAAAGCAAACTTTCAACTGCAAAATCATCCAATGAGAGTGTAAATCCTGGGGCCACTGGTCTGGATTTACAACATTAGCACTGGATTTAATAAATCGTATTATTGGATAATATTCCCATTGTTGTGTTTGTATTTCCGTTAACTCCTTACAATTTTTGTTTATATTGCGTAATCGCCATCTGGCTGTCTGAGAGTAGTGAGCTCTCTTTTAATTGCCTCCTGAGGGTTCTTACATTTTTTTCCTTTTTGGGGAGCTTTTCCTTGTTTTCTAAAGCTGTGTTTGGAACCATTGGGCTGGTAAAGCCTACTGAAACACTATATGGGTTTGCATCTCTTATTTACAATCCATTATTGTTTAAAAACTATGCAAAGAAAGAGATGCATCTGTTCAAAAGGCCCAGAAAGAACTGAAGGACTGAAGGACTTCCAATTAGTCATTTGAGATTATCTGCTGATCTATACCTCCTGCATGACAAAAAGAGCTAACATTGTCATCTACACTTGGATATTTAACAGTTCAGTGCTATCTCTGTAATTATATTGTCTTATTGTCTTATGTTGTCTTAATTTAAAATCGCTGAATTTTAAAGTTTACTAGATATGTTTACATGATAATGAGCTAAATATATTTACATTATAGACAAAACAAATCCTTCATCTATTGTCTATAGATCAATTTATCTAAATCATTCCTCTATAGCTGATTATTAAACAAGGGGGGCTGATTTTAACCATTTTCCTATTATTGCTTTCATTGGTTTTAAAGGGGCTCTATTGTAACAATCTAACTATTGCATCATTTATATAATCATGTAAATAAAGCCATTAAATTGAATTGAATTGAATTGAATTGAACAGAATTGAAAGCATTATTAAAATTTGATTTGGTTTGAGTGTTTAAAAATCCATCTGTGTTCACAGGCTGTTTTGGACTAATTCCAATCAACGCATTACACAAACTGGCCTCAATTGGCTCCCTTTACTAAACAATTATTGAAATCTGTCCAGTTAGGTAATTTAGCATGATTTGATCTGTCGCCCTCCTGTCTCATTTGAAATAGATGAGCAGTTTCTGTTGTTCAGTGACTTGCAAATATTAAGGACTTAAAGGACCAGTGTTTAAGACTTACAATGATTTACTGACAGAATATGGCAGAAATGGAATATAGTATTCATAAAGATGTTTTCATGAGTGCATAATCACCTGAAAACAAGAATTACTGTGTTTCTGCTGTGGCTTTTTTTTTATCTACAGAGGGCTTTTTTTTATCTACAGAGGGTACAGGTCCTCTTCCATGGCAGCCACTATGTTGCGCCACCATGCTTCTACAGAAGCCCAGAATGGACAAACCAAACACTGGCTCTAGATACGCTTCAAGCCCACTGTAGGCTCTCCACATGCATACAATCTGCAAACTAGATGCTACTAATGATGCTCCTACACACTGGCCCTACGAACATTTTTAAGTTAACACATTTCCTTTTAATGACGTGAATTTAAAAACACTGAAAATACTGCTAATACTGTTGATAATAACGAGGTCTAAAGTGTTACATGCTTCACAAGCTGCTCCAACAGATTTTCCATCTCGACACAGAAAAAAAAAATCCAGATGTTTGACTGCATCTTAGGTCTGGTGCTCTCTGTATCGTCAGCATCATGCCCCCAAAACATTTAGACTGGGAATGACAACTCAACTGGAAATACAGCAAAGCCCAGCAGAAGTGAGTATAGATTACCACTGTGGTTGTTGCCCTGAGCCCTGAATCTGCGTAAAAAAACACTGCACCATAATGCGTCACACATGTGAACGCTTTTTTTTTTTTTAATTTTATCTTTCAACAGGTGAAATAACAGATGATAATAGCATAAAATGTAACAGATTAGGCTCATCAGGCTGATGGATTGTCAACCATCACTGGATGAGTTGACCAATTATCCTACAAGAAAAATCTTTGGAAGAAACCCAACCATTACAGGGAGGACCTGAATTTGAAACTTCTGAGAGCTTGCGGAGTTGTGCAGGAAAGGGTTTTGCTGATCAAGCATGCTCTTTTTTTAGCAGCACCTCATAGCTCTATACAGCACATTCACACCTGGCAGCTGCCCAGACTGTGTGGAGCAACCTCAGAGAAAACACTGCATTAGCACAAAACACCTCACAGCCATCTTTAGGAACCAAAAGAATCACGTTTCTCACTTTAAAGATGTACTTGACAACTCTGTATGTCAGTGGAATCACTTGCTAATCGTTCTGATCAGACCTGGCCCAAAACTTAAACTAATCAAATTGCAGAGAACCTTTTAAGTGGAGTTGTATGAGGTACTTGTCCATAGTCTGTGTGTTGCCTACAGTAGATGCTGGTTGACACACCCTCAATTGGGAGTATCAGACAAAAGTACCGTGTAGAAAGAAAAACCAAAGGTACCAAAGGAAGCAGGAGGGTTAAAAAAAAAAAAAAAAATCAAGTTTTTAAATCCCCAACTGCACCTTTGTAACCACCAGCATGAATCCAAGCTGCCCACAGCTTCTGTTCTCAGAGGAGCAGCAAAAAACTACTCACAGCCACCTTTCAAGCATGAGGGGTGTGTGTGTGTTTTATTATTTGGTACTCAAACCAAATTTTTTGACATTTTCTTTTCTTTTTTCCCTTCAACATCAGAGTAGAATCTCAAGCTGTGCCTGAATTATCAGTGTGGCACAGCGTTGCCAAAGCCCCGACGGTGCTGCAGCCCTAAGCTGGCGGGGCAGCAAGCAGATGTGAAGCCTGAAAGTGATGCTAATGGACTCTGCCCTTGTTTCTGATCCCTCTTAGTGTGCTTCCCTGCTCTGCATCACAAATGTAATTATTTGACCATGATAATATTTACAACATGGTGAAATATAAGAGATTCTCTCCCTTTCTTGTATTTTTATATGTTGTATGCTGGTACAAATCTCTGAGTGGGCTAAAATGACCCCTACCCTCTACAATTTAATTATTTACAAAGATGAATTTCTTCTTAATTTGCAACATGGTGATAAATTCTTAATGTGGCATTTTGTGTCAAGGGCACTTTACAACTCTAATGCAGCTAATTATCCTCTCTCTATGTGTCGATTTACAGCTTGGCAAGCTTTGGGTATTTGTTTTTACATTATGCATGTTGTGGTGTGATTCTATGTTTAGTACACAGTCACAGGGAAGAAAGCTGAGGCTGCAGGGAGCGGTTGTGTAGTGAGCCTGGCAGAGTGGCGCTTAGGAAGTTTTTTGCTCTGGAAATGTAAAGCAGGCGAAGAACGAATAACAAGCCTGGATATTTTTATCTGCTGCACAATTTCAGCTTCATAAATATCATCTCTCACACTCTCTTCTTCTTGTTCTTTGCTTCCTTCCTTCCCTGTCAACATCCTTTATTTATTCGTCTTTTTTTCTCCCCGGCCTTTGCCTCTTATCCTTTTTCCTCTTCCTCTCATGTATTTTACTCACTCTTTCTTATAGTTTACCTCCCCTGCACATCCCTGTATCTACAAACCCCCCTCTTCCTCCTCTCACACACACTCCTCCTCTCATTCTCGCTCTCATTCTCTCTCCCTCTCTCTTTATTCTGTGATTTGGGTCACTGACTGACTAAAAGACTACACACAGCTGGCCTATAAACCGCTCTGCCCTCCTCTCCAGTCCGCCACCCCTCTCTCTCTCTCACATCACACACACACACACCGCTCAAATACACACACAGTAGGATGAATCACAATCTGGCTTTCGCACTAACTGACAGTGTCCTGAAACACATTTGTTTATTTGGTCCATCATATACGTCTGTGCTCGACTTTAAGGCTGGGCGATGTGGCTTATAAATAATATCTCAATATTTTTAGGTTATACTGCAATATGTAATATGTATGTATACTGCAATATGGTAAGTTCAGAAAATTACACCACTTCACCATAATGCAGCCTTGAAAACCAGGAAAAGAAAACACTTATGCCATATCACGATATAACAATATAGTTCTAACATGATATAGCCTTATATTACAATATTTATACAATATCAATATATTGCCCATTCCTATAAGGGCTGAAAGATTTTGAAAATGTCTAATTGCAATTATTTTGACTGATATTGCAACTGCAATATGATTTGTAATTTTAGAAGAAATTAAAATTTCTACATCATTATTCGCATTTTCACTGATAAACACTGGAATGATTTTTGCAGGGATCTGTACACAACAAACATGTTTTCTTAAAGCTGTAGAATATGATGTGAAGGCCAGGACATCTCCGCAGCATGACAATATTTAACTTAAAATGGTATTTTGATACAAACTTTGCCTAAAGGGACAGTCCCCCCTCCTTTATTCCTGCGGTATAAAGTACCAGAACTACTTAATATCTACTAGAAAGAAAGTAGTTCCTACATGAAACTGCTCACAAGCAAGTTCTGTGGATTATTTTGAACCTGTCATGATTGTGTCAAAGAATCATTGGCGCTGAATATTTCAAATGTATTTTTTGTCCTTTGAGGACCACAAGCTGAGAGTCATTATACTGGAGAGAAGGCAGACGTCTCTCTTGCTGAAATCTCTCACACTAAAACTATCTAGAGTCATAAATAGCACTACAAGCCAGGGGAAAAATATGTATTTTTGATTTAGGGGTGGATTCTCCCTTTAACAAATATTGAGCCTCTTGTGGTTTGAAATTGCTGTAGGCCATTTTGGTTTTTCAATCAAATTTCAATTAATTGTTTAGCCCTAAGCCCCACTGGACTTGTCTCTGTATTAATTTCTTCACCTGTATCTGTCTTTCACCTCATTTTCTTTATCTCAATTTTAATATTTCTCCTCTCTCTTGTCTCTTCCTCATACTTTCTTTATTGCTGCTCCTCCTTCATCAGTCTTGTCATAAACAAAACTCTGTGACCTGAATAGAAATACAGTCTGAGTGAGTATTTGTGTCCCAGAGATCTGAGCCGGTGGTGTGTTTGATCTTCGGATGTCAGCACCATTTATTTCACCTTTTATTGTCTTTTTGCACCGGAGCAATTCGGAGGGGACATTATTTGTTTGTCTGCTTGTTTGTTGTTCTTGTACATGTTTGCTTTGCATCAGCGGAATATCTGTAGGTCAACAATTTAACGAACAAATTGCCCGTGCATGCAGCCTCTCCACTCTCATCTGAATCTAATAATGTGGCCACCAGATACAACACACAATCACACATACATGCACTCACTGAGGCATTCACATGCACATACACAGGGGCGCGCACACACAGAGGCTTAATCACATAATCTCTGCCCAAATAATTAATGACATCATTTTTGGTCGTAGCGTCTACAATACCGGCCAATTGGACGCCAGAGGTAATAAAGAGGGACTGAGAGAGACAGAATAGGAGAACAGGAACAAAGAAAGCATGCATGAAAAAAAGAGAGAAGGTAGGGGGTTGATGAAAAGATCTAATAGACCACAGAGAGAAGGTGAGGGATGAGAAGGAAGGGTTGAAATGGAGAGAAAATACAGAAACAAAGGTTGTAGGTGTTGGAGAAGCCTATAAGCATTTTTAATCATCTCTGCTTTCATCATATTGGTAATTTTGAGATGTCATATTGGCGGATATACAGTATACACCAGATTTAATAGTGAGCAAGGCACAACACACAAACAGGAATAGAAAATGAGAAGCTGCAGCACAAATAGAAACTGAATTAAATTAATTTTAATGAGAAGGAGGGAAGAAGAACTCAAAACAATCTTACAACAAGCTTGGGTGTAGTTTATCAAGTTCCAATGGACACCATTACTCACACGTCTAAGAGAAACAGAGCAGCAAGTGCATCTAACTGGAGTCCTCTGTCTCAACCCCTGTCGCAATAAAACACCAGTATTTACTGTTTATCTAGAAATATCATCTGTCTCTCTTTGGCTTGCTAAATGGTCAACCTTCTTTACTGATGTATTTTGGTCCAGCATTGAATATTGAAATCACTTTCAAACAAAAACAGAGGAGCACAGCTGCGGTATGGTTCGTGTTTTTGCCCTAAATTATCTGACAAGTGTTCTAATACTCATTAATCAAGTTTGTCCAAACCACAAGCCAAAATCTAAAAGTTACATGTTACATTTATCTACTGTCATGCCACGTGAGAAGAAACTTAAACTTAAAAAAGACAAGACTGCTATAGCCAGGACCCCTGATCCCAACCATAACATAAATTCAATATAAAAAAAGACATTTTTTAAAAAACAGAAACTATATAGATAATAACAGGATTGTAAGACATGACCTCAGTGTCCTCAATGACAGCTGCAGGCCTACATACAACTTGTTTTAGTTTTTGAGCTACAGCTTGCTTTGGGTTTGTTGGATTCAATCACCTTTGTCCTGTCTGGTTTTGGTGCCAAAGTAGACTCTGGCAACAAAACTATGTTTCCACACACAATCGAACAGACCTTTTACGCAGCAGCCATGTGATGTTAAATAGTAGTGTAAACACAGGTGTTACCAATGATACTAATTAAGGTTCTGTTCCATTTAAGTCAGGATGCTGCTATAGTGCTATATGTGCAGCCTTGAGGAATCAAGGCTCTGCTACACTAAATCGAACGGGACCTTAATTAGTATCATTGGTAACACCTGTATTTACCCTATTATTTAATATCATGATGACTGCCTTGAAAAAGGTCTATATTTATTAGGGGCTGAGCACTGACCTTGGTGTGAGGACCCTATTTGTACTACAAGGAATTTTTTTCATCTTTGGGATAAATGTGCTTGAAAACTAACCAAATTTGCCACACACATCAGTTGTGGTGAAAATGTTCATATCAAGCCCAGATGTACAAATAAGCCTCTTTCAAGCAAAGAATAAACCCAACAGGAAGTCATTTTTGGTGATTTCCTAGTATTCGCTGGTATTCTGGTATTTTAACAAACATCTCCTACAGAATTAATCAGACCTACTTCAAAATCGGTGTGTGCAATCTAGACTACTTTGTTATCGAAAATTATTAAAAGATTCAGCTGTCGTTGAAGGGTGCTGCTGTGGTGTGGCGTGAAATTCAGTGTTTCTCATGAAACAGAAAGTTGCTGTAACTTCATTGTACATTGTCCAATCTGCCTCAAACATCTCATTTTTGATAAGAAACCTTAACTGTCATTATTATTTGGGTGCCTGAAGATTAAATGGTTTTAACTAAAAAAATAATAAATGATCACCATTATAAGGAGAGAAGCTCAGTCATCCATGAGAAACGTGGGTAGAGCTGCTGCTCCTTTGAGTAGAAAGGAGCCAGTTAGGTGGTTCGGGCATCTTGTAAGGATGCCACCTGGTCATTCCCTAGGGAGGTGTTCCAGGCACGTCCAGCTGGGAGGAGGCCAGGGGGCAGACCGAGGACTAGGTGGAGGGATTATATCTCTGCCCTGGCCTGGGAACACCTTGGGATCCCCCAATCAGAGCTGGCTAATGTAGCCGGAGAAAGGGAAGTCTGGAGCCCCCTGCTGGAACTGTTACCACTGCGAGCCAATTTCAGATAAGCAGTTGAAGATGGATGGATGGATGGACATTTCCCGTTCCAGTATTTTGAGATATTTTATTTAAATACATTTGATGAGCAATTGTAATTTATCACAAGATACTTTCAAAAAAATATATTGTTTTGGGCTTTCACACCTTTAATTGATACAACAGCTGAAGTGAGGACAGGAAAGGGGGGGTGGGGTGTTGACGTGCAGCACAGGGTTGCAGACTGGGATCAAACCCTGGCTGCTGCTGAGAACTGACAGCTTCAGTACATGGGGCACACGCTCTACCAACTGAGCTACCAGGGCGTCCCAACCAGATACTTTTTGATGTATTTGTGGCCATCTGTGACTCTGTGTGGAGAAAGCACTGAAACCTGGCCAGATATCTCTAATTAACTTTGTTTTTGTGAAGGTGATTTACTCTGTGGGGGAAAAACTAAACAGACCACAAGTGAAACTTTGTAGGAGATCCTTATTATCTCTGCCAAGCGTAAGCAACGCATGCATGTAACAAACAGACCTGATGCTTGTCCGCAGCTAATCTGAAATACTCCTGGACAAATCAGCTTAATTTTTTGTGCACACTCATGGCCATCTGCTGAAGGGCCTCTGACATTCAGGAATTCTTGAAAAACCCTTAAAACATTTTCATTTTTTTTTATGGTTCCACGCCGCCACAGACATTACAGATATCTTTTCAGGTCATCCCATACTTGTGAACACAATATCTCAAACACATTAAAGGAATTTCTTCAAATTTGGCATAAATGACCACTTGGACTTGAGGATGAACTGATTAGATTTTGGTGGATAAAGGTCAAACGTCACTGTGACCTCACAAAACATGTTTTAGGTCATAACTCACCTCAAGAATTCACCCACTAATTATGACAAAATTCCACACAAATGCTAACAAGGATACTAAAA
Source organism: Lutjanus argentimaculatus (assembly GCA_034769285.1). NCBI lineage: Eukaryota > Metazoa > Chordata > Actinopteri > Lutjaniformes > Lutjanidae > Lutjanus > Lutjanus argentimaculatus. The sequence continues at coordinate 9,309,007 of JAWZSL010000007.1, forward strand.
GTACTGGAGAGTAACTACTTACATTTAAAGTTAGATGTAATTAAATTACAAAATAAATGTAACTGTAATCCTTTATAGTTACTGTGAAGAAATAGGCAAATTAAATTACAGTTACTAATCAAAATGCTGGTTGATTACAAAGGGGTTACGTCAAAATATTCTTTTGGGGTCGCCTGGCAGAGATTCACAGTCTGAGTGAGTGAGTGACCTCTTTTAGTTGGATTTGATTTGGGGAAGATGGGTTACTCAGGACTCAAAGCATATCAGGCAATGTGCTACAAACCATGATGAAATATTTTTCTGGGAATCAGTACATCATGGTGATTCTGGTATTTTGAAATGGTGAGATTTAATTACTGTAATCAAGTCATTTTGGGGGTTTCTTGTATTTTTATGAGTAAGTGTACACTATGTAATTTACTGAGTAGTTTACAACTTCAATTAATATCCAAACCTTTCATCTGCATATTTTTTAGCCAATGAGACAATCTGATTGCAAACAGGCCAGTGAAAACCATGACATATGGATAAAAAAAAGTCTGCAGCAGGCTCAGGTTTGGGGAGGTGACTGCCCATGAATTTCATCATGACAACTCATAATGTGGCTCAGTAATGTGTATGGCCCCGACTTGCCCGTATGTACTCCCGACAATGTCTCGGCATGCTCCTGATGAGATGGCAGATGTTGTCCTGGGTGATCTCCTGCCAGACCTGGATCAGGGAATCAGTGAGCTCCTGACCAGTCCGTGGTGCTACTTAGCAGTGTCGGATGCATCAACACATTACGTCCCAGAGGTTCTCAGTTGGATTGAGGTCTGAGGAATGTGAAGGCCAGTCAGTGGCATCAATGCCTTCACCATCCAGAAACTGCCCACAACCTCTGGCCACATGAGGCCAGGCATTGTCCTGACAATGAGGAACCCAGGGCTACTGTGCCAGTGTAAGATTTGCTAATGGGTCTGAGGATTTCACCCCGGTACCTAACAGCAGTCAGTCAGACCATCACTAACCCACCGCCAAACCAATCATGCTGGATGATGTTGCAGGCAGCATGATGTTCGCCATGGCATCTCCAGACTCTTTCACGTTTGTCACATGCTCATTGTGAACCTCCTCCTGTTGCTCCTCGTACAACCAAATAGATACCAGTCCTGTGGCTGGGTTGTTGGCTTTCTCCTTCTCTCCTTGTGTAATGGCCTGTATCCTGGTATCTCCTCCATGCTCTTGAGACTGAGACTCAATTGCCGACTAATAAACTTGTCAGTGCTTTTCAGTACATTGTCTTCAAAATATTAGCTTATGGAGTTTCATCGACCCACTGATGCAAAGTTAAAGAGTTTGGGCTTATGCTAATGCAGAAATGTGGAAGTTACCTTTTTATTTTTTATTAGTTATCCTTGTTGTGTAACCTGTCCTTGACTTAAATGTGAAAACACAAAATCATTAGCCATTTTTGAGAAAGCAACAGGGATTGCCATTTTTATCTGTCACCTAGCAACAGCAGTTCTAGCTACTCATGCAAAAAATACAACCTCATAGGTTACTGTAAATCTAAAAAAGTGTGTTTAATGAGAAACACTATTTGCTGCAATGTGATGAATAGGTTAAGTAGTAAGGAAGAGACTGTGGGGAACCACTGAGCAAACTCCATCGGCTGGTGAAGAGCGTGTTGAAAGCTCTGTAAAAAAACAAGTAAGTGGACATTGAGTCAAGATCATTATGTCATACTACTTTTTCCAAGGTAACGAATGAATTTTCACATTTAAGCAGTAGTTATTTTGAAAAGCAGCATTTCCCTAAGAATGTAAATGACCTGATAATGGTAAACATAATTTGTTGATCCATCTGTGTCAGGAGGTCATTAGTGGACATGACGTGTTTGAAAAATGTGTTTGAGAGCCATTCACTTATGAAGCCTAATGACACTGAATTTTGCAGCTTAATCTCCTCTTGCAGGGCAAACACCTGAAACTGTTTGAACTGAATAGGAATGAAATGACAAAGTGAGCAAATTTAAATTGAATGTGAACAAGACAGAGAATGAGAGAAGAAGAGTTGAGGACAGGAGAGTTTAATGAGGAGATGAGTAGCCAGCTGTTAAATCAACAGTTATGGATCACAGGAGGAGAAGCGGCTCTACAGGAGGTTTTCACGTCTTTTCCTTCCCATAATTCTTTCATCTTTTCATCATGTGAGGCGCGTCCCCGTGGAGAGGCGAGGCTCATTATTCATGCGCGCACCACGCTGCTTCTAATTCACACAATCATGACACGCGCCGGGCAGCTGCTGCCATATGCCATCCTATGCGTGTGGCGTGTGTGTGTGTGTGTGTGTGTGTGTGTGTGTGTGGAGAGAGAGGGGGGCTTTTCCGGCAAGTGGCTCTTCTGCTATTGACTGCCTGTCTGAGTGGCAGGATGTGTCCGCCTCTTCCACACACACACATACACACACACATACACACTGTCCCACCTCCGTCACCCTCGCCCTGTGTTGAATATGCATCGCTGCTGCATCACTTCCAAACCGGACAGATGAGCAGCAGGCCAACGGCCACCTGCTGGCCTGCCGCTCTGGATCTCCCCGGGTTTTTTGGGGGGGGTTGGGGGTTGCTGGGAGGGAGAAGCTGCATTATAGACAGCCTGTGGCCTGTCCCTCCACATCCACCCTCCCCACCATACCCGTACCCCCCTGTGGGACGGATCAACAGAGAGGCAAGAGGCCGAGGGCAGCAGGCAATTAGGGGGGAGTGTTATGCGAGAGGGGAAAAGCAATGAGGACACAAGACGATGTTATCTGTAAAGACCCCCTCTCTTTTTGTAGTCCTGGCTTTTCTTTATGTTGTCTCTTTTTGTATGTGTGTGTACGTGTGTGTGCATGTGGGTTTCCCTTTCCTTTTAGCTTTCCATTTCTGTCGTCTCCCTCAACCCCTGTGCTCACCTTTTCTTTTTTCTCTCTGTCTCTCTCTCACACGCACACACACACAGCAGTAATCCACCAGTCTCTGTGTACCCCCTCAACCTCATACACACACATGCACACACACTTTCACCAACTGTTCCCATGGAAACCCACACCGACAGAAAGCACGCGGGCCCCTGCCTGGAGGCTCGAAGCAGCGAGGAGACTTCCCGCAGGAGTCAGCCGGTTATTGATCCCTCAGTACACAGAGGCCGACCGACTGACCAAGCACACACACACATACACACACATGCACACTGCTTCTCTCTGCATAAAAGCAGATCTGCCAAAGTAGGTGTCAATAACCCCTCAAAACTAAACAGGCACACTGTAACACTGCCTTCAAAAATCATTGGTAGCTCTTTATTATTTGAGGGATATGCATAAGAATTGGCATTACCATGTCATGACACCTGTCATGAACATGAAGGAGATTTAATGATTTTGTTTGATTGTTTATGAATGAATTGGTGCCCGGTGGTGGCCAGTTTGACAGGGAATATAGTACCGAGGTGGCTTTTTTTGCCAGGTTTCTGGGCTCCTGGTGAGAGAGTACCGGTGCAGGAAGCTAAGCAATGTTAGCAGCAAAATGTAGTTTAGCCACTTAAAAAAGGTCCGTCTAAAGTCTACACTTAAGAATATTTTCACTGCCATCTTTACCTTGCCATCAGACAGCCTTTTCCAGCAGGAAAACGACATACTCCAGACTCCATTGGCTCCACTGTAAATTTATCTTGCAGAACACAGTAGTTGCTGGTTCACACTTTAGTGAAGTCAACACAATACACAATAACACAAACTACTACAGAAAATATTTATGAATGAACTGGCGAAAGACGGTACAAGGTACCAAGGTGGCTTTCTTCCTGGGTTTGGCTCCTGGCACCCAGGGGCTGCTAATTAGGCGGCTAGCTCCACGGCTAACTAAGCTAACAAGCTAACACCAGCTACAGTTCAGCAGATAGTGGTTAGCCTATTTTAGCAACACATAAACTAGCTAACCTCCGTCTGTCCATCAAGGTAACTCTGTAAGCTAAATCACCTTGGTACTGTACTCTGTTGTCAAACTGGCCTCAAACATTTAATGACATCTTTAAGGCTTTATGACTTATGACTTTATGACATCCTGAAGTCCAAAATGTACCACTTTACTTGTGGTGGAGGGAATTATTCATGGCACACTTACAATGGTCTCATAACAGCTAGTGTCACAACCAAGCACATATGACAGTTTATTGTAATTTTAAAACATAAAGCTAAACAGTTTCTTTAAGTTTGATCATTTGGTTTGGTTAATGTCAAGTTGTCATAAAAAAAGCACTGTCATGCCGTCTTGGTTAATGTCAAGTTGTGATAACAAAGACATCATTGGCTTGATTAATGTCAAGACATCTCAAACAATGTTAACTTTGTGTTTAAAATGACATAATTGATCAAATGACACTTAATAACATCAGTCCTAAACATTCATAAAGACTCCTTCATGTTCATGACAGGTGTCATCACATGGTTATGACAGTATAATGACAGGGATGGATTTAGTCACTTTGGGGCCCTTTTTAAATCCCTGAATAAATAATAAGTCTTAAAAATAAACCTTTATTTATGTTGGAGTGAACCATCTGGATGAGTCAAGGGGTCTCAAAAGTCATGGAATAGTCCAAGTTAATGGGGAGACCCTGAGAATTAAAGCCTTCTAAGGCCATTTTAGCATATGGAACCAAAGGCAGTAGCTGACCTTTTCCTCATGTGAGGGGGACTCCTTCAGTCTTATGCACACCCCTTCAAATAAAGTGTTACTGAGTCATCATAGCAACAGTTAACACGTGTCATCCTTCATTACTAGTAAAATCCCACCAGCAACAGATGTATCACTTTATTTCTAAGCTGTAATTGTAGTTCAAGCAGGGGTGTCAGCTTTTAAGGCTGACACATGAATGAAAAGACAAAAAAAAAGCAAAGCCTTCAATGGGCTGATGTTTGCTGTTTGTGAAATGTAAGAACACAGCGGTTAGATCATTCTCACAAAATCCAACATGCAAACAAACATTATAATGTTCTTCCCGTGAAATGCCAGAAAACATCACAGTTGCAATGAAATGATTAATTCCCAGAGGGCTTGTGCAAATCCAATTCACGGCATTTCAGATATTGTGCATGACATACAGGAAATTGTGTAAATGTTGTAGTGCTCCCCCAAGCTGAGCAATTTTTATAAAGCAGATTAAATCCTGTTCTCCATGTCTCATTTAATATGAATACAAAGTCACAATATGCCATTCACTGTCTAAAAGCTTTCATATGGTCTGGTCATCAGAAATCATTATTTTCATCAGTTTAAGCACCAAGAAACTTGCACCAGTGATATTCAAAAACAGTTGTATTTCATTTACCATGTAATAGTTTCTATCAGAATCTTTTACTCCAGATGCAGTTAGCAGGCCATAGAATTCAGCATAACATCTGGTTGTTTCAAACTGTCAGAAACAGTCAGACAAAGCTACATGGAAGCTGCATTGTTTTTCCTGTTTGGAGAACAATATTTGATATTCTGTTCGTGTGCGCATAAACGTGGCTATTAATGGATTGTGGAGCAGACGGCAGCAGAATGGATCAGCAGCAGGATCCAGCTGTTCCTGACCCACATTACCTCTGCTAAACAGGGAATAAGATTTTCTCATTTGAATTAGGTCTACTCATTTCTGACTCCACGGCAAGTGGTATTACAGGCTGCACACTGAACATGAAATTAGTTGTGTCAGAGAGTTCAGTTTTTTTAAGGTACTGGCAGTACAACACAAACACTCTTCCATAAGCTGGTGTGTTTTTCACTATTTCTGTGCTCTGTGCTGCATCAGATTCAATACTTTTCACTTTGAAAAAATCACATGTGAGAAGTCGCTGCAGCAGGTAGCTGTCCATGGTCCTGAAAAAGCCAGTCTGAGTAGTTGTCGGAAAAATACACCCTAACACATTTTGTAGCATTAAAAAGCATTTATGATGTACCCTGCATCGTTTGGTGGTGTATTTTTCTTGTTTATGTGCCCGATTACACAAACAGCTTTTTTTTAGTTTTCCTTCTGCAGCCAGCCAGACTGTCTTGACTGTGTAGCAATGAAACTTCACTTGGACAATAATCTGTCTTCCACTTCCACTCCACTCAATGAAATCTCTCAGGAACCCTGTGGTTAAACATCCCTTAAGACTATGGACTCGATTTACTCAAATACTTTGGCTTGTACAGTTTCTCTCTTCCAAGTCCCGTTGCGCCAAACCATCTTTCAAACCATCTGTTCGGGACTCTGTTTTTCAAGAATGGCACAGGAAAGGTCTTGTACTTTTCAAAGATTTATTTTTAGATTAAACTTCGGCATCATTAGAGCCATTAAGCAAGAAAAGTTGTCTTCCTAAGTAACATTTTTTTTCAGGTATCTACAAGCAAAGTAGTATGTGCTTTATTGTCCAGCCTTCATATATCAACAGACTCAACCATTGTTGTTACAGTCCTCTCTTTAAATGTCCAGTGTTTAAGATTTACAGGGATTTATTGGCATAATATGGCAGAAATGGAATATAATATTCAGAATGGTTTGTCCATTCTGGGTGGCTGTAGAAACATGGTGGACTCTGTAGAAGAGGTGTGCCCCTCTGCAGATATAAACAGCTCATTCTAAGGAACAAAAACACAACAATTCTTATTTTCAGGTGATTATACACTAATGAAAATATACTTATAAATATTATAATCAATTTCTGCCATATTCTGCCAATAAATCTCCATAAATATTACACACTGGATCTTTACAGCCATCTTGCGAAAAGCTCATCTCAGCCTTCTATGGCATGCTGTTGGACCTATGGCATGTCCCCTTGGAGATGCTCAAAGCAGCATGGGAGGAGGACTTATACTTCCCTTTATCAAAAGATACATGGAATTCCATACTTAGTTAATTCAAACTCTCTATGTGCTGCTTAATTCAGTTCAGAGTGATGCATGAGACTCATATTTCAAAAGCTAAATTATCTTGCATGTATCCGAGGGTTAGTCCCTACTGTGATAAATGCAAAAGTCCTGAAGCCTCCCTTGGTCACACTTCTGTCTCGACAAGTATTGGATGGAGATATTTCACACTCTATCTCAGGCATTAGACATCAAATTGGAACCAAATCCTCTGGTTGTTCTGCTTGGGCTGACTGGAGGGGAGATGCAGTGAACTACCTAAAAAATGACATACTCTTTTCTTTGTTTCCCTTCTGGCTTGGCAAGCAATCCTGCTCAGGTGGTGATATGATATGACAGCATTATACGATATATTTATGTGACATAGGTTGACTTTACCATACATTACCCCGCCAAGTCACACGCCAATGGTTTGTGGACATCATGTCCCTCTTAAAACTTGAGAATATCAGACACTCACTTTTGTTCTATTATAGGAACACAGTGGGAAAAAAAGATCCTGTAAGTCATCATTATTTTGAGATATTAAGATATTAAGATATTAAGATATGAAGAAAGTTTGTCATTATAATAACTTACTTATAATTACTCATCATTACACTTTTTTTCATCACATTGGCAGAAATAGTGACCATACTACAATATCCACTCATTAAACCCAAGTCCTTAGGTGTGGCAGCTGTATCTGTATGTAAAGCTTGCTATGACTGGGGAGGGATTCTATCATTGCTGGTGCGTGTACAGTATAAGCACATACCTTGTTTTGTTATGTCAGTGTGCACTGATGTTTTGCTTATATGTTTGTTATTATATCCTTATACTCATCTCTCATTTCTCTTTCATGACCAAGTAGCACTGCACTTTTGTTATGCCCTGCACAACCTCAATAAAAAAGGCTCTGATACAAAAAAAAAAAAAAAAAAGATGGCATGACATGTATATCATTGGGATATTTCCAGTGGCAGCTAGAATGGATGTTGAGGGCAGAACATTTTCAGTTACCTGAAAGATCAAATTGCACATCAGGTTTTAGAGTCAGAGCCAGCACTTTGCACTGACCTGTAAAAATCATGCAGGTTATTATTTGCAGAAAAGGCAGAGAGAGCACTTTTCATCACTGACATCTTCAATAAAATAGAGCAGAAATGACATGAAAAGTAAAGTAAAAAATACATCCCTTTCAAAAAAAAAAACCAAAAAAAAAACAAAAACGATCACATTGCCACTTTCTTCCCCTTTAACTACGACCCAGTCAGAGCTATATCCACTGAAACATATCCTGTAGGAAACAGACGTACACAGAGCAGGTTGAGGTCAGTACATGCACAGTCAACTGGAAATTCACGAATTCCTTAAAGTCGTCCTAAAATAATTGGATTGCATTAAATATTATAAGCTGGTGAGTTTAAGCATGGATTTTTTTTTCCTTGAAAATGTGTGTGAGGTGTTTTTGCTGTTTTGCAAGGGACTGGCCAGCATTACCTCAGCCTTCATCCTTCTCACTTTATGAGGGCAGTGGTGCTGTGAAATAGGCCTTAACCTTCAAAGCCTGCCTCACTTATGAAGGCTGACTGTTACATTTGGTCGGGTCTATATATACACCTGTCAAGGTTTCAATCTGTGGATGGGAGTTTGATAGCTTGGAATAATTAGATGATTAAATTGCCTAATGTAATTACACAGACCTGTATGAGATGGCTTGTGGCTGCTGTTGATGGACTGACTGTTACTTTCACTGTGACAGATTTAACATCAGTGTTTATTATTAAAGCATTAGTTTCAAACACTTGCGGTTAGCCTCCATGCCTCACCTCTCATTCTAATTTTCTTTGGTTTTTTCGTTCTTCTTCACCTCTGTCTTACTCTTTCAGCTCTTACCCTTGTCTGTTTTTTTAACCACTGTCTCTTGTCTTCTTCTGTTTGAACTGTGTGTGAACGGGCACTGATGTGTGAAAAAAGGTGATCCCGCTTATATCAAGTGGCTATTGTTTGGATTATTTAAGTGAGTTTGTATGAGGTACTTATCCATGTTGTCAGTGTATTACCTGCAGTGGATGGCAGTTGACACGCCCCTAGTTTGGGGAGGCAGCAGGAGTCCTAGTTTAGGAAGCAAAGCAATGTATTGCTGTGGACAGGGTAAGCAGGAAAACATATTTTAGCCACTTAAAAAAGTGTACATCATATGCAGAATATTTTCACAGCTTTATCTTGCTGTCAGACAGCCCTTTCCAACAGGGGAACCAGCATTATCTAAGCCAATATCACTCTGTTCAAAGCTACTAGACTCCTTTGGCAAAAACAGTCATTTCACCCTGCAGAACATAGGAGTTGCTGGTCCACTGGTGCTTTGATTGGAGATTGTGTTTGTTCTTTGTGTGACTTCTGTGTTTTAACAGGATACTTAATTGATTGTCAGACAGTAACACAACCAAACTAACTGATCAAGGCAGGGGTAGACTAGTAAGTCCTGTGTTCTGTGAGGATTACTGATTTTTCCCATGAAGTTTGGTTGGTTTGTAGGGTGATATTTGGCTTATATAACAGCAGTTTCCCATTGGAAAAGACTTGTCTGATGGCAAGGTGAAGTGATGAAAATATTCTAAATATAGCATATCCTTAAACTGAACCCCCATCTACTGTAAGGAACACACTGACTATGCATAAGTACCTCAAACAACCCCACTTCAAATTATCAGAACTATCCCTTTAATGGAAGTCTATGATATTGGTTTGCAGTCCAAAGAAATCCGAGATTCTCGGATTATGAATATAAAAATCCTTTATTAAGTCATGAGTAGCACCTTGTGACATTTCCAGGAATGTTAGCTCAAACACTCCCGGGCTGAGCAGGCTAAAGGTTATGCCTCTTTTTCACACATAAAACAAATACGGTGAGCAAACCAATCATGAGAGAGTGGGGCAAATGTGTTTCCTTCTGCAGCTTTCTCTTTTTTAATCATCAGCTAAATTAGCCATTTCTAAATTTCTTAAATTAGCCATTATTTTATGTGTTTTAATTGATTTATTTCCTATGTGTTCATAAGGCATTTTGTAACCGTAGTTTGTGCTGTACTGTCAGTGTGTGCAGAAGAAAACCTTCTGAAACCAGAAAAAAAAAACTTGTCAGGTGTTACAGCAGCTTGACTTTCTTCTCATTCACTCTTCCTCCCTGTCTCTCTCCTCCTCTCACACTCTCCTCCCATCATCCCTCCTCTCTGTCTGATGTCAGAGCCCCACAGGGTGCTGTAGTAACTGTCTGTCAGTCAGTTTCGTTTAGTGTTTATAGTCCATCCAGCCTCTCTGATCCATTATAAATAGCTCTAAGTGGCACAGCACTCCCTCCTCACCGTCACTCAACACTCCGTCAATTAGACTTTGTACTCAACCTAATTAATCTGACCAGTTGCTCAGAATGAAAATAAAGGTGGACTTGAAACAGTAATGTCCTGGATGCAAAATCCTATTAGCCTGGCATTATTATGTAAAAAAAACAATATAAAAAGTGTATATTTTTATTTATGTATTTATCTAAATAGGCACGCTGAACCATTTTGTTACTTAATTAGAGCAACACAGACAAGCAGCGATCAGCCCAAGTCGATTTATGTGAGACTTTAATTTGATTTGACAGGCAGCGCTATTTATAATTCAAGAGTTTTCAAGGGTGCATTGGGGATTCTTCAAGGTCTCGAGATCTGTGATGTAATCTGCATTAAATTGTCAATCAGAATAAATATACTGAGTACTGTAGATTCATTTATGTACTTCACCAAAGCTTCACGAGGGGTCATGAGGCCTTTTTTGATTTTAAAGGTCCGCTGCTCAGGATTTAGCAGCATCTGTGAAACTCAGCAAAATGTAAGTCGGTATCTAGAACCAGGTTTTTGGTTTGTTCATTCTAGGCTACTGTAGAAGCATGGCAGTGCAACATGGTGGCCTCAGGAAGAGGACCCACACCTTCTGTAGATATAATCATCTCATTAAAAAAAAACAAAACAAACAAACAAACAAACAAAAAACCCACAACAGTTCTTATTTTCAGGTCATTATGCACTAATTAAAACATACTTATGAATACTATACTCCATTTCTGCCATATTCTGCCAAGAAATCCCCGTCAATCTCACACACTGAACCTTTACATGGTGTAAGAAAACTTTTTATATACAGTATTCCTTTATCTCAGCATTTCATTGATTTCTGTTAAGAAAACTAAATGAAAATGTTATTTTTTAAGTTTATTATTCACAATATAATTTTTTTTTTAAATCTCACAGGATATGGACAGAATGAAGACCTGAACACAAGCTATATTTACAGAGCCTTCACTCTCTCCAAAACAGCCTCATCCTGCATTAGAAAAATATACAGTTAAAACAACCAAAGAGCTAATATATAACATTCAGGGAGAAGGAAACACTGAATTTGTCAAAGAAAAAAAGCCTGTTCAATCTACATGATTGTTAATTTTTTTTTTAATACAGACAGAGAACTGTATAAAAAGTTACTAGAATATCAGAAAAAATCACAGAAAATATTTGTCTCAAAATTCGTCCAAATTTACACAAATGTCCTGCAGTTGTTGCATTCACTATTTGGGTTAATTGTACAGTTTAGAATTTGCTCTGTTCTGTTATTCCTATGCCTTGAATGTAATTTGAAATATCCATAAAATATGTCACTTAGTCAGAAGCTTACACAGTGAGAGAGAGGGATTCCCTTAAAGGAAAAAGGTTTGGAACCACTGGCTTTGTACAACCAAGTTCTGCTATATTCCTCAAAACTGCAATGAGATTCATGTACTTTGGAGGTTCTATTTATATCTCAACAAGTTTCATAGAGAGAGACTTGTCAAAATTTTCACATTTTCATATTATTAGAGTTTGGTGTAATTAACTGTCCATCTTCCAGAGTAGGAATCGGAATTACTTCATGCCAGAACATTTTCCCCTGGTGGATACACTGCTGTCTGGATTTTAGACCCAAGGCTATTAATTTCTCAAAGACTTTCAAGGGCACACATGGATTAAAGTAGTTTTCATACTCTGTAATGTGGAGTGGGAATATTTTGTGATGTGAAATATACTGTGTAATCCCCTCTGCCTCCTGTGTATCCAGGTCATATGTGGTATATGTTTAGTGTTGGAAAGGCTAGTTATTACTATTTGTTGTATTATTTAAACATTACACCTCCGAAATTTGCCAAGTGCGCCCTCTTTTGCTTTAAGTAGTTCGGTAGACAGAGAATAGTCCCTATGTGAAACTGCTCACAACAAGGTCTGTGAATTATCTTGAATAAATGGTTCACCATTTCTGGAAAGAGACATTGCTGTTGAATTTTTCAAATGTATTTTTTGGCACTTTGAGCACCACTAGCAGAGCATTCTAGATCCATTATATTATATTATGATTATTACTATTTCTATTATATATTATAAAAGGCAGGCTCAGTCTCTATCGCTGCTATCACCCAAACTCTGCAAATCACACCAAAACAATCTATTTGTATAAATAACACTACAGGTAAGAGGAACAATATGTATTTCTGATTCTGGTGTGAACTTACTCTGTGATGTGATTTCTCAATTAAAAAACAACTTTAATTGGCAATGCATGTTTTAGCACAATAAAATAAGTGAGGACAATATTTCTCCCTGCAGGAAGTAAACTTTTTCACGCACTGGGGACATATTAAGTATACTGCAGTTTTTGCGTAACGGAATTTCATTCTCACACTTGGAGAGGATGATAACAATGAGATTTAATTATTGGTAATTGTGCAACACTTGCTGAAATTGAAACAGTAGGCCTAATAGCTTAAGACTGTTAATTTCCCAGTGACGAGCATTGGAACAATGTACCATTTCAATTTCAGCTTCACAGATTTCAGGGGGACAGCAGCAAGAAGAAAGACCTTGATTCAGCTGGAGGAATATACCCAGATGAAATACCCTTTGCAAGACAATGAATCCCTGACAGCTCCAGATGTCACTTTGACCTCAGACCTCTCTGTGACGGGTGCCAAAGCAGAAGAGAGCTTCCCCTACTTGGCTGAAAAAGGTATCATCACATCTAAACTATCATTTACTGAATGGGTAAACTGAGTAATACCTGTCACACTGTTTCACACGCTGCCTAGTCACAACTTGTCTAGACATCCGCATGCTCCCCCGACACGCACCCATTCCAAATCCTGTTAACGCCGCCAGCCCGCGCCACAATAACCTACATTCCACAGTAATCACACTGGCTGACTGAGGAGTGTGAGGGTGTCGCAGCAACGAGAAAAAAACGGCAGCAAATCCTGGTGACAGAGCACAAGGCTGGAGGGAGGCTGCTGACACCCAGAGAGGGGAGGAAAGTGGAGGGGGTCGGGGGGGGAGCATTTTTCTCTTTTGTGAATTCAAATCTCATTTGGAAAAGGAGGATATGCATTTTGGAGCACCACATTGCTGTGGCTGCGCTCCAAGCTTCTACCAGCTCTGAGAGAAAAACAGAGGCAGAGGGATCCAAACAGATTGGGACACACACATACATAAACACACTGTCATACAGCTGTACTATACAGCAATAGCTACGATTCATAAAGTTTAGTTTGAATTTATTTTGATTAGGAAGTATTTTTGGTTACACCTCAACTTACTTGGCATGAGTAGCACAATAAATTCTGACTTTTTTCCAATGTTGTTTAAGCAAAAAACAGCACAAGAACACTATGCAGCAACTAAGTAGGTGGGCTAATTAATTAACCCACCAAAAACAATATTTATTTTCAAAAAATACAGTATTGTTGTGTTAAACACTATTGTAATTGGCAACAGGACTGGGTATTGCCTAACAGTTTAGGATACTATATGCCTCATACAATACCTGATACCCAGTGCACAGTTTAAAGGGAAAATCTGGCACTTTTCATGTGGATGTCCTGTCAGTGTTGATGGTAAATGTAGTCAACTGAAGGAATATATCCCTCAGTGCTGATATATTGACTGAGAAATTTGAGTCCTCCTGCTTGTAGAGCCGTGCCAGCAGTGCTTATATGTGCCAGGCTGCATTGTGTGAGAGCCTCTGACATGTTGTCGTCTATCACCACACTAGCTTTAGCTTAAAGCTATTACTTTGGTGACCAGAACATAGCGTTAGGTGGCAAAAACACTCATCTAGCAAGGCCCCTGGATACCCAGAGGTGGAGACTAGAAATCCAAGCAGAAATAACTTGTTGTTCTTCTTTAACACCAACTATATCACTGTGACATCACTTGATGCAGGAAGCACAACAGATTGTGCAGCATTAGAACTCAGCTTTCTCGATCATTATAGCAGCACTTAGGAATGTATTCCTTCAGTTGACTGGACATCCACATGCAAAGTGTCCAATTTTTCCTATAAGGGGTCTGGTTGACTCACTGACCCTTTATCTGAGTGAGGTTTGTACAACCTCTATGGCCCTGACCATGGCTCTGAAATATCATTGGCCTGACTGTGCTGTGTGTCGATAAATCCCTGGTGCTGTCTGTGGTGCTGAAGGAGCAGGCAGATTTGTAATTGAGCCTTTTCCTCTCAGCCCCTCATTTCTGTCAGTTTTATCTTGGATCTGTAATCTCTAAATTAAATATCAACTCTATACTATATTGTAGCCTATATACAGTATACCCTGTAGAGTAGTGGCCACATGATCAAAGTGGCAAGTGTGTATTGTGGCGCAGGCTGGCAGAGACACACTGCTGTGTGTAGTATTCTTATAATATTAGAATGGTAAAGATAATGGTAAAAATGAACAAATCACCAATGATACTGATACAGATACCAAAATAATACTTTTTGATGTAATGAAGAATATTAATAATATAGACATGTTTTTCTACAAATTCCATATTTGACATTTAAGGGAAAAACCCAAAGTTCCTACATGTTAAATGTCTAAAACAGGTTGTTGTGCAAGAACTTTACCCAAATAAAACACGGTCTAAAATTGGCAAAATGATAACTTAAACTGGAATTTTTTCCTTTCATATGTAGTGCTAGTTATCCCTCTATGATAGTGATTTGCCAAGTTTTGGAGCTATCAGCCGATAGATGTCTGCCTTCCCTCGAACATAATGGAACTAGATGGCATTCGAAAATCTAGATTTTGTGGTGAACTGTTCCTTTAAGCCTGATCGTGATTCGAAGGATTGGGGTTAGTGAGGCCAAACCTGAGATACCTGAACTGAAGTGAGACAGAAACCAGAAGAATCCCTGACACACACACACACACACACACACAATACAACACACACACACACACACACACACACACACACACACACACACACGCAATAAGACACACAATAACAGACACACACACACACAGAGAGCCAGAACAGAGGAGGGATGAGGAGACGCGCGCGCGTGTGCACGCGCAGTCTCGGTCGCGCAGGCGCAGATTTGGCTGCTCCTCTGCACAGCTTCTCTCTGGGCGCTGATGCACGGAGTCCCCGACTGACACGCCTTGTGTATCTCCTCCCATCAGCCACAGGAAGAAATCATATTCAATTCCAGCCGTGTCATTACAAAAACCATACACCACCCAGCCGGCAGGATAAATTGGTATTGAATGGGGAGCTGGTGAATGTTGGAGGAAATTTGTAGCTACATATTTGCATAATGTGATTTTTTTTTCAACAAGTTATCAGGAAATGGATCTGCTCATTTAGCCATGCGAAAATTAGTGTTAAATTGGGATGATTGCTGGATTGCGCGCATGTGCCTCACTGACATGAATCACACTAATCCTGTAATAAATGTGGCTACTACCACAGCAAATGTATGAAGCCCTATGGGACTATAATGGCTTATAAAATATACTATATCCCTCCACAGGAAAACATAATTTACAATAAAGTCACTGAATTGAAATTTCTAAGAATTCTCTCTTCTCTCTCTCTCTCTCTCTCTCCTCTCTGTGTGTGTGTGTATTACTCATCGGGGAAAATACGGGAGATGACGTCACTTTTACTAGCGCTACCCTGACGGTTCAGAGCTTACATCACTTCACTGGAATATACTGTGTACAGCTCGATGAGGATGCTTTTGATTGTAAAAGCCTTTTTGATTTTAACCTCTTTATGTTTATTGGGGAAATATTACACTCACAAATGTGAATGTACTAAAAAGAAACCACCCATACAACAATTCTAAATAGAATTGAGGCATTATATTGAAACATTACATGGACTGAACATTTGTAATTTGTTGAATTGTATGGGCCCAACTGGTGTTTGTTTAACACAATACAATAAAGAGAAAAAAGAGAAAAAGCTTGATGAGGATTATATCACAAAATAATAACATTTGTTCCCTAATGAACAATTGATGCTGCAAAACTAGAGCTTATTTTTGAAAGAAAAAAAAAAAAAAGATAGGGGAGAGCAGGGTATCTTGTTACATGGATAAGTTGTCACACTGGTTATATATTCAACACCAGAGGGAGCTATGTAAAAAAAATCTAACAGCTGTGTGTGGATCACTGTTCTGAAATCATCTGGCTCTGGACATGCAGTATATGCTGCTGAAATCTGGGGTAAGAACAATTTTCATATTCATATTTTCAACCATAAAAGTAAAAAACCCTAAACTGCACTATCTATTTAACTAAACTTTGATAAGTACATTTGTTTAATTATATAGTTTTTGCATAGAATAGAGGAGAGAAAATTTGTATTTTGATACCTAAATCAAAGACTGTGGTATAATAGCAGACTCTGTGCTTTCAGTATATATCACCCAACTGCAGCCCTGCAGAAGCTAACTTTGCTAGCTACTTTTGCAGGAATATGCAAACAAAAGGAATAAAATTAAGGAAGCAAGCACAAAGGAAAGCCAAATGGTTCAAATTTACAAATGAATGACCAGCAATGGCAGCACACCACAGAACCTAAAGGGCAGTGAGGCAGGCAAATCTGGAACATATTAATAACATAAAAAAATGTCTAAATAAAGCAGACTTGTACCTGCAAAAAATAGTGTGTAATGCCTAAACTTTTATATATGTTCTTATATGTTGAAAAATATGTGAGAATTTATATTTACAGTTTACTGCATCATGAAGACCGCTCAGCGATGGGACAACTTCTCAAAAATGTACATTCTGTACTGAACCATTTATAACTGCATATTAAAGTGAGAAATAAAAATCTAAACATTATAGGCTACATTTGTGCACAGTCTTACTTCAAAATGGAAAATGAGTGACTGTGATGTAGTGATACCCAGAAATTCAAGCGAAATCAAAAAGTGTGACAAGATGCCCAGGTCTCCCCTAACATATACCATATCACTCCAGCGTCACAATAAACTTTACTAGGCTACAATCTTGATGTTGTTTCCTCCCTTTTGGTAAAGTTTCTAAGAAATGCTTTTCTGAAATTCCTCCTAAAGCCACCCCATACTGTTGCATCATTTTATTTTATTTTGAAATGTGTGAATCTCATTTTAAGGTTGATTTCTAAGAAGCAGCAACATTAGACTGGGTCTGTCCGTGTATAAGGTGAGCTGCAGGGCTGTATTTGTTAGGCTGATAATTCTTCAGATGATGATACGGTGATGACGGTGTGATTGTGTAAGATATTCCAGTTGTGGATATGGCTGCCGCCGCGGGTGCTGTGTAACAGCCCTACGTACCGGAGCCAACCATTATGAGAGAGAGAAGAGGAGAGAGAGGCAAATGCAAGCAATAGGGGGAGGGGTGGAAAAAGGAGAGAGGAGGAGAGTGTGACTGTGTGTGGATGGATGGGTAGCCTACCACCGGGCTGTGCCACTACTGCACACACACACGCACACACACACACACACACGCACACGCACACACACACACGCACTCACAGGGGTAGTGTGCGAGCCAGCCAGCCAGCCAGTCAGTGTGAGTGTGTAAGCCATGTTGGATGTGAATGAACGGGAGGAGAGATGCTGCTGCCGCGCCGCCGCTCCTAACGCTCACACTTCCAGCTCCACGGACCACAGCGTGTAGATGCCAACTCTCCAGGCCGACGGAGAGACGGGGGAGCCAGGGGGAAGGTGTCGGGCGGTGCCGGCGGTCCTGGAACTGGAACTGGCCACCTAGCCGGAGCGAAGAGGAGAGGAGGAGAGAAGTAACGGTGGGGAGGAAGACGCGCTCGAAAGAGAGAGAAAGAGGAGAGAAAAGGCAGAGGAGGAAGAGGGAGAAAGGAGGGGAGAGACAGAGAAAGGAAGAGACTAAATGGCTGCACCGCTACCGGGCTTCACCCCGCTCCTGCTCTCGTCTCTGGCACTCCACCTGCTTCTCCTCGGCCCTTTGTTCGCCCTCACCCCGGGGACGGTGAATACAGGAGGGGCTTCAAGGGGCCTCTGCTTCCGAGACGCCGGTAAAGTGAGCCAGCAGCAGCGGCAGCAGCAGCGGTGCGAGGAGGCGAGGGGCAGCTGGAATCTATGCCCGAGCAGGTGCACCGGAGAGCGGATACGGACTGAGGGATGCTCCGGAGTGGGGGCGCTGGGTGGATATCACCAGGATGGACTGAGGGGAGTCGGGACGTTTTGGAGGAGTGCAAACGGCCCTCTGGCACCATCACCTCCTCCTCCTCTTCTCCACCCAGGTATTAGGAGCAGGTCGAGCTCTGATGGCGTCGGCGCACAAATGGGAGTGGAGGGAGGGAGGCTGAGGAGGAAGGGCGTTGTTTCTCCTCCCGCTTCACCTGCTTTCACCTCCTCGCCGGTTCAAAACGGCAAAAAGCGGGCAGTACAAAGGACTAGAGAATGCGTGAGGCCACACCTCGCCAAACGTGGCGCCGCCGGAGCCTTTGTGCGCACGGCTGGCCTGTGGAGGGCACCCGGAAGAGGAGAGGGGAGGAGACGGGGAGAGGTGTGGGAGAGGGCTCATGAGGTGAGGAGGAGGCTCTTTGCTACACCTGAGCATCTCTACAGGTCAGACCCTGACAAACAAGCCCTCTGCACGGCCGGTAACCCCTCACCTGGCCCCAGGCCAACCGGTTGCATTCATTCTCTTTCTGGATACAGTTCACCACACAGTGATGCTTCAAACTACACCTTCAGATTTCACCCCAACAATTCAGACTGTATCCAGGGATCACAATTGGACTACATTTGTCATTTTTCTGCTTGTTATTCCTCCCAGAGCGGACACACAGATACAATTCATCCGGTTTACAGGAGCCAGGCTCCGGGTGCTGATGGGGGTTTGGCCAGCGTGGACAGGAGGGCTGGTAATTGTTCTCATTTGGGCAGGCACAATATTATCGATCCCAGCAGAAGCATCAGAGAAGGGGGTGATGATAGCTGTTTGACTAGGTGCAGGGAGAAGGAGAGGAGTGGGGGAGATGAGGAGGAAGGGAAGGAGGCCGTGATTAACTCCAATACCAGGGCGCACCGAGATAGTTGTGATGAAAAAGCCAAGTATTGCCACGCCACAATTATGGATATGGGAAGGGTTGGAAGAGGAGGAGTGAAGCAAGGCAACAAACACATTAATTCATCTAATTATCCGGATAATGATTTGGCTTTTCCTTTTCTAACGCGTCTATGTAGGGCTGATAATAAGAATCGGCAGGGGAAATCAGCACGGCAACCAGAGGGCAGAGCAGGCAAACCCGGGGAGAGAGCAGGGAGGTTCCCGGTGGTTGCTTCGGTTGTTTGGACAGAGTAGAAGTGGGGGGTGGATATTTAGCCGGGTTTATGGTCCCGGAGGGAGGCATAACTCAGAGGAATCTCCCCATCCAATTTACCCCCGGAAGCATCACCGATACGCCCAGCCAACAATTTCTATCAAGCAGCAAAAGCGCAGTTCCCCAAATCACGTCAAAATATCTTGGCCCTGTGCTGAAAACGCCCCCTCAAACACAAACAGGCGAACTATCCAAACCGCTTCATCTATCTGCTGAAAAAGTAACTTCAGAGTCTGCCGGTGACTCAGGCTTTTTCTCGCCTGCTCAGTTTCCCGGTGTTGTGTCAGCCGCGTCTCGCTCTGCAACAGCAATGAAATCACGTCTCCTTCGCACTCAGTCTGATCACACCACAGCAAAACACCCCTCGGAAATCAACCAGACCACATGGCAGGATGACTCCGCACGACGTACGGCTCCCTTAGACTCTCAGCGCGTGTTTGTGTGGCTCAAATTCAACACCAACAGTAATAATAACAACCAAGAGGAGGTAAATGGACACAGTCATGAATCTGAAGTAGAAAAATCGCCTTGGCACGGTCAGACACAGCAGTGGGAGAGCACAGTGGTCCACGCAGGGTGCTCTGACAGCATCTCCCCTGACTGCTCAGCCACCGAGCAGGGGACCGTGCATATATGCAATTAAAACCCGGTAAGCAAGTGACATTAGAGCCCGAAGGTGTCAGACAGTCAGATATGCAGCAGATGGGGGCTGAGGGAGAGAGGGAGAGGGATGCAGAGAGGGATGCAGAGAGGGAGGGAGAGGGCTTGGAGGGTCCGCTGCTGTTGCTGCTGATGCTGTTGGGGGAGGGCAATTACAGGTGGGGGTGGGCGAGAGAGAGGCGCGGCTGATGGGAGGGAAAGGACCAGGGGGAGAGCAGCAAGAGGAGGAGGAGGAAAAGGGAATAACAAAGGCGAGGCAGGCAGGGGAGAGAGAGGCAGAGGGAGGGAAGGGTCAGGATAGGGGCAGTAGCAGCACCACCATCACACAGTCAGATAGCGAAAGAGGGAAAAAAGAGGATGAAAGCCATGAGGCAGGAGAGGGGGATGAGGAGGGGAGGCGCAGTACAAGGGGAGAGAGGAGTCTGGAGAGACTGATAATAGTAGCAGATGATGAAACCTCCCGGGAGACAGGGAGAGGAAGATTTTGATGCCCTGGCCTCGCCCTCGACGTGCAGCCAACAGACACCCCCATTTCTCCCAGTATAACTACCAAGTGCAAGTAGCTGAGAACCAGCCACCCGGTACCTCTGTCATTGTCATGTCTGCCTCAGACCCGGATGCAGGAGATGCAGGCAGGGTGAGCTACTCAATCGCCCCGCTGATGAACAGTCGATCATCTGACTACTTCCACATCCACCCCGACACAGGTCTCATCACTACCACTCAGATTCTAGACAGAGAGCACATGGATTTGCATTACTTCAGGGTCACAGCGACTGATCATGGCTCCTCCCGCCTCTCCGGAACCACAATGGTGGCCATTACTGTGTCAGACCGGAATGATCACTCTCCTATATTTGAGCAGACAGAGTACAGGGAGACGATCAGGGAAAACGTAGAGGAGGGTTATCCCATCTTACAGCTGAGAGCCACAGACTTAGACTCCCCATCAAATGCCAATATCCGTTACCGCTTTGTTGGTGACACAGCTGCCATGGCACGAGCGGCCTTTGAGATTGACCCACGCTCTGGCCTCATTACAACCCGTGGAGCGGTGGACCGGGAAACAAACGAGCACTACACTCTCCAGGTGGAGGCCAGTGACCAGGGGAAGGAACCTGGGCCACGCTCTGCCACTGTGAAAGTTTTCATCACTGTTCTGGATGAAAATGACAACGTGCCACAGTTCAGTGAAAAGCGCTATGTGGTAGCAGTGAAGGAGGATGTGCGGCCTCACTCTGAGATCCTCCGTGTGAGTGCCACAGACTCGGACAAGGACAGTAACGCTGCCGTTCACTATAACATCATCAGTGGAAACAGCCGTGGACAGTTTTCCATCGACAGTGTCACCGGGGAGATCCAGGTTGTGGCACCACTGGACTATGAGGCCGAACGGGAGTACACGCTCCGTGTTCGTGCACAGGACAATGGCCGACCACCTCTCTCCAACAACACCGGTATTGTCAGCGTACAGGTGACAGATGTCAATGACAATCCACCAATCTTTGTCTCCACACCATTCCAGGCATCTGTGCTTGAGAGTGCTCCAGTTGGTAGTTCCATCCTCCACATTCAGGCCATTGATACCGACTCTGGTGATAATGCCCGTTTGGAGTACAGGTTAACTGGCACCAGCTCGGACACGCCATTCATCATTAACTCTGCAACAGGCTGGGTCACTGTGAGCTCCATTCTGGACAGAGAATCCGTAGAGCACTATTTCTTCGGTGTGGAGGCCAGGGATTATGGCATGCCGCCTCTTTCTGCTACAGCGAGTGTTACAATTACAGTTATGGATGTTAACGACAACCGCCCTGAGTTCCTCCAAAAGGAGTACTATGCTCGCCTGAATGAGGATGCGGCGGTTGGCACCAGTGTAGTGACTGTCACAGCTGTGGACCGTGATGTCAACAGTGCGGTGACCTATCAGATAACAGGAGGAAACACCAGGAACCGCTTTGCCATCAGCACAGCAGGAGGGGCTGGACTTCTCTCGTTAGCCCTCCCACTGGACTACAAACAGGAGCGGCGTTATGTTTTAACAGTCACTGCCTCAGACCGCACACTCCACGACACCTGTCAGGTGCACATTAACATCACAGACGCCAACACACACCGACCTGTATTCCAGAGTGCCCACTACTCTGTCAGTGTGAACGAGGACCGACCACCTGGAAGCACCGTGGTAGTGATCAGCGCCACAGATGATGATGTTGGTGAAAATGCTCGAATCACATACTTCCTTGAGGACAATATCCCACAGTTCCGCATAGACAGCGCCACAGGAGCGATAACGCTCCAGGCAGAGCTCGACTATGAGGACCAGATGACCTACACTTTGGCCATAACAGCTAAAGACAACGGCATACCACAGAAATCAGACACAACATATGTTGAGGTGAATGTGAACGACGTGAACGACAATGCGCCTCAGTTCCTAAGCCCCAGATATCAGGGAACGGTGAGCGAAGATGCGCCTCCCTTCACCAGTGTCCTCCAAATCTCAGCCACTGACCGCGATGCTCACGCCAACGGTCGTGTTCAGTACACCTTCCAAAATGGTGAGGATGGAGATGGAGACTTTACCATTGAACCTACATCTGGCATTGTCCGAACAGTTCGCCGCTTAGACCGTGAAAGCGTGCCATTCTACGAACTCACGGCCTATGCTGTAGATCGTGGCGTTCCCCCTCAGCGAACCCCCGTCCACATCCAGGTTACAGTCTTAGATGTGAACGACAATGCCCCTGTCTTCCCTGCTGATGACTTTGAGGTTCTAGTGAAGGAAAACAGTGCAGTGGGCTCTGTGGTCGCCCAGATCACAGCAACTGACCCGGATGAGGGTGCTAATGCTCAGATCATGTACCAAATCGTGGAGGGCAACATCCCTGAGATCTTCCAGATGGACATCTTTTCAGGGGAGCTCACCTCACTCATTGATCTAGACTATGAGGCCCGCAATGAGTATGTCATTGTCGTCCAAGCCACCTCAGCACCACTAGTCAGCCGGGCCACCGTCCGGATCAGATTAGTGGACCAGAACGACAACCGTCCTACTCTGCAGGACTTCCAAATCATCTTCAACAACTTTGTGTCCAATCGCTCCAACAGTTTCCCCAGCGGGGTAATTGGAAGGGTACCCGCCCATGATCCCGATGTGTCAGACAGGCTTTACTACACCATCGACAGGGGGAACGAGCTTCACCTGCTGCTCTTGAATCACACCAGTGGAGAGATCCGACTGAGCCGAAAACTGGATAACAACAGGCCACTGGTGGCTCCCATGCTGATCACAGTCACAGGTAAGAGACCGTGAAGGGAAAAATGGGAGGAAAGGATGGGAGGCTGTGTGTGTCTGTGTGTGTGTGTGTGCAGTCAGTTTGGATTCCCCTGAAGCTTTATTCACTGTAACAAATACTGTGAAGATAAGGACTCAGACTCCACAGGTTTGAGTGAGTGTGAGTGAGAAAGGGATGTGATAAGACTGGATGACATTTGGTTGAGCTTTGTGCATTACTTCTACCTTTTTGTCTCTTTCTGTCAACATGGTTGCATGACAGAATGGTGAGGAATGAAATGGCCCAGTGAGAAAATTAGAGCTGTTACCTGTGTCTTAGACAGCTGTTACATGTACCTGAATCCCTTAAGGAGAAGGCGCTTGGGAGAAATTGTGTGTGAACATGTGTTTGCGAGACAGTTATAGTCAATGACAGAGCTGAAAGCATGTGAGGTAAATAATTAGGAGATTGACTCTGCTTGGCTTAGCAGAGTTTCAAAGTGTGGAGGAGGTGAGAGGAATATGAGAGAAGGATGATGAGGAAAAGAGCATGTGTGACGCTTACTGTGGATTTTGTGTGAGAAAACGTGACAGCACATATCACGGAGAGGAGACAATGTAGAGCGATTTAATGACTATTTGAAGACACTTCTATCAATGTGAGATATTCAACAGTGATTATTGGGTTTTTCATATCAGTCAGCATGTTGCTAGTTTAGGAGATTTGCTATTGCAAGCAACTGGTGTTCAGACATGGCAGTGGCAATTTTACTGGAGAAAAAAAGACGTGTGTAGTTATGAGTTATGAGTGATCGGTATCACAGTACCACCCACACTGTTTGATTGGCAGGTGATCTGGGATAAGTGTGGTCCACGTTGCCATAGTGATTTTGTAAAATTAAAGAAAATCTATTTAGTCTGGAAACAAGGAAGCATGCAGCTCCATCTGGTAAAACCAACTGCTGTCACTTGCTGTTAAAAATCCTATGGAATTGTATCAAAATTTCCTTAATGAGATGAAATAGGACAGGGAGGGGTCCAAGTGTAAAACCATGGGCTATTGGTATTGAGAGAAACACAGTTTAACAGTTTTAACTGACATGCTTGTTGAGTCATCCCTCATGTTGGTCATGTTGAGCACTGATACATAATGTTTATAGCTAATAATAATAATACTAGCATTATAGAATACGTATATTAGTAGCATATTTGATCTTAATAAGTAATTATAAAGCACTCATTAATGCCACATTCAAGAAGAGATATTTCTACTTGTGCTGTTTTGTTCTTCTATCACTGAATGGGAATAGACTTTGTGCATCTCAATACACCTCAGTGTCACCCTTTACTTAAGAATAGGGTCTGCTAATTGCAGTAGTTGTCTAATAGATTAACTCAGTCTGAAGAGGACTCAACTTTAGAATAGAGAACTTGTGTGGGTAAAGGTAGGTCATTTCAAGGTAGTCAAATACTGACACTTTGGGTTGGGCGAGTCTCATTTTTTTGTTGAGTGGCTCGGTCTGAACCACCAAGCCAAAGCGGTATTTAGTATTTGACGACCTGAAAACGAGACTCAGCTTTTTCTCCACCATCACTTACGCCACCTTTAATAAGTGTCTAAACTATAGTGAATTTGCGTTACCACGATAAGATTCTCCCAATGTTATAAAGCCCATACAGAGCAAAGCATATTAAGATTGTAATTCATGTGCAACTTCCTTACTTGCTATGAATAATGCAGTACTTAGGAGGTTATTGATGGCCTAAGCAGTTGTAGAATATTGTCACTCAGAAAAAGGCATTAATAAGTGCTTTATAATGACTAATTAAGAGTCAATATGCTACTAACATGCATGCTTTTAAGATGCTGATGGTGAGTACGTACACTTTAATATTAAGTGTATTTTAAGCTGTTTTGAGGCTCTTTATCACACAAGAATATAATAATCTATTTTTTTTTACCATTCAGTTGATATAGGATATATATTTAGAAATAGATCTTGACTTTTTGAATTAAAAAATATTCTTTTCATTTGTTTTTAGATGCTTTTTGGTCTATTTGCTTACATTTCCAACCTTTGGCTTTGTGACAAAGGCGTCCTAAAAGCTTCTTTGCTGTTAGTGATCAAAGCCATAGAAAGCGAATAAGGAGCGAAACGAGAGCAGCGTTGTGCCTTTGAAGGTTAGTGCTGTGTTTGTATTCTGTCAGAAAGCTTTACAATAATGGAGGAGTGCTGGCTTGGGAGTATGTGTGACCCGCTACCCTATTTATGCTGCTTTTATAGCAGCCTCACTGGTGACGATACACACTAATACATATTCATTTTGGTGTCATTTTGGATGAGTGAGTGAGTGAGAAAAAGACTGTGTCAATGAGTGAGGGACCCATCAAGTGAACAAACAGTGAGTGAGTGACAAAATGAGTGAGGCAGTGGGTGGGTGAGGTACCCATCGAGTGACGAAACCAATGATTGAGTGAATGAGTGAGAAAATATGTTACTAGCTTTTTTTCAGGGGAACCACTTTTTAAAAATGACAGACCATAACGACCCACTGTGTACAATAGCCCTATCCATGAATCTTGGGAAGAGTTAAGTTGTGCATAAATTAATGTAAATGACCAATGTTACTGCAATTTTCCACATAACCTTGTATTATCTTGATACGTGGCATTGAAATTATATACATATGTTGAATTCAAAAAATCAGATTATACTATATTACTATATACTATATTATACACAATACATACGACACAATCATTACAATACAACACAATTTTTAATTTCCTCTTATCAGGAAAACCACGTAGGACATTCCAGCCTACTTCATAAATTAGACAAATAAGTGCAGAATTAACAGGGTCTTGTTTTTTCTTCTCATCAGTAGAACAATATACACATTTTAAATCTTAAATTTGCAGGATTTATTCCATAGTCTTTAATTTATTTGGCAACCAAAATAAAATCCCCTGTGACCCACCTGTAGGCCCCGACCCAGTCTCTTGGAATGACTGGTACACAGTACTATATAATGACTGCCATTTAATGATTGTCTTATAGGGATATCTCTATAGGGACAAGACAACCACCAATCTAATACCAACAAACAAAACAAAACAAACAACAAACAAACAAATTAAGGTGGTTGTGGTAAGTTGAATACAGTAGGAAATATATTCATAAATATATACATATAATAAGGAATTCTCAAAATAACTATCAATCAAAACGAGCTAACCCTGTTTCTTCTCTTGCTGTTCAAACTTCTAAATAAGTTAAAATATTCAGTTCTTTCTTTTGCTCAGGACCCCCACAACCCACTCATGGACCCCTATTGGTTCCCAGACTCCAGTATGAAAACCACTGCTCTAATAAACTGAATAGAAGAGTGAATGAGCAAACGCTTGAACTAGAGTTCAATAAGGGAAGTAGTGACTGTGTGACTGAGTGAGCAATCAGGCAAACCTAACGTGTGTGTGTATGTGTGTGCGTAACATATAATCCATGTATGCTATATATATATATATATATAATAGTATGCTTGTGTGCCAACCTTTGTCTCCATCTGCTTCTTCCAATGTGCATTCAGCTCAGTTAAACCAGACATGTAGATTCATTTCCAATTTTCTCGCCTGTTCTCTCTCTCTGTGAAAAAAGTATGTTATACACACTGTCTGTCTCTCTCTCTCTCTCTTTTCTCTCTGTGTCTCTCTCTCTCCATCGCTGCAGGATTTGACAGTTATGAGATTATAATGAAACAACAGTCAGGCAGAGTCAGGCTCGGAGCAAAGCTGTCACTTTCATTGTGCGCTGTGTGTTATCTGTGACTACCCGTCCCTCCTCTACCCATCACGTTCTCTTCCTCTCCTTTATTCTACCAGGCCTTGAATGGATGGATGGATGGATGAATGAATTCTCCTCAGTTATATTTATTTCTTGCATTTTAACTCATCTTTTTCATCATCCTTCTTTACATTTGTTTTCCTATTACTTTTTCTCATTTTCTCCTCCGTCTTCTTCACCCTGTTTATTTTTTTCCATCCCTCTCTCCTCCGACTTTTCTCCTTCCCTCAACACTTCCCTGTAATCCTCTCATAACTCTCATGGGCTGTTTCTCTTCCATGGCATATTCTTTTCAACTGCGCTCCTCCTTCTTCCTTTCTGCTTTCTTCCCTCCTTTTTTCCTCTCCTCGGTGTGTGTGTGTGTGTACTCAAGCGCCTCAAAGTGTTGTGTGTTTGTGTGTGTGTGTGCGTCTGATTTTTATGCATGTGCGTGTTTGAACAGTGTTTTTTGTTGCGGGGAGATTTTTCGTGCATGTTTGTGTTTGCACATAGTGGTCCTGTGTGTTTGTGTGTTCATAAGTGTGTGTGTGTACTCTCAGGTGGCTCAAAGCGTTGCACTCAAGTGTGTATTCGTGTCTTTTCAATGAATAATATCTATGCAAACCAGAGAGTGCTGGGACTACACTCCACTCCTTTTCTGAATGTCTTGCTTTCTTACTTTCTCACATTTTCTTCTCTCACGTTGTCTCTTTGTCTTCCGTTTCCCATCCTCTTTCTTACACTCTTAAAAATAAAGGTGCTAACTAGATCCATAAAGGGTTCTGGCTTGTCTCCCTTGGAGAACCCTTTCTGGTTCCTGGTAAAACCTTTTATAAAGGCTCAACTTGGAACCCTTGCAGAGCATTCTACCTAGAACCCAATATAAATTTTTATTTCTAGAACCATATGTGAAAGGTTTCACCCAGAACCCCCTATGAGATGTTCTTAAGGAGAACCCTTTCTGGTGCAATGGTTTCACCCAAAACTCTCTCATGGGGTTCTATCCAGAGTCATTCCGCCTTTTAAGGGTCCTGACAAAACCCCACCCCTTTTATATTCCAATGGTTTGATCTAGGATCCAGCCAGGTGGTTCGACCGAGAACCCTTTTATATTCCAAGGGTTTCACCTAGAGCCCACCCCGGGGGTTCTACTGAGAGCTCTTTATATCATGGTACATAGATATCTTGACAAATGGGCTCTTCGAGGATTTCAACAATTCTTGAAGAATCCTTTCTTCCAAAAAGGTTTCCTAATGGAACCTTTAGTCTTACAAAGAACCCCTTGACTAACCCTTTCTTCAAAAAAAGGGTTCTTCAGAAGCAAAGGTTTCTGGGTAGAACCTCAGTCTTTCATGAAGAACACTTTTGTAACCTTTATTTCTAAGAGTGTGCTTTTCTATCTCTTCTTTCTCTCCTGCTCTCCATAGGACTGTTAGTTCCACAGTATTGATTCTCAGGATAATTCCTGTATTTATGGTGCATAGAGATTAAACGTTGCATCCATGCTTGCCAGCAGTTTAAACACACACACACGCATGCAAATTTACATTTACACACATGAAACCAGCTTTAGGGTCAGTTGGTTGAGGCAAGTGATGAAAAAAATAACAACATTTTAGCTTGGCACCCCCAGAACAGCATTAGCTCAAGGTGCCCTTTAGCAAAGCAACCCCCAACTGCTCCTGTGGCCAGCAGCAAAGACTGTGGTTTTACTGGCTAACTCCCAGTTGTGAGTGTGTGCAGCAGTTTGAATGTTGATCAGGGCTTTGTTGGGAAAGAAAATGGCCTAACTGGACTTCCCTGGGTAGATGAAGGTTGAAACAAAGACTCTGTGGTGTACTAGACTTTGATGAATTGGCCTTTTTTTTTGACAATAGACATTTTGACATATCACAGTAGGAAAATCACTGGTGTAAATAATGAAATTAACGATGGCTGGATTTTAATTGGCTGCTTCAGTGTCAGAGGCCTGCATGCTGGTTCACTGTCACACTGTCATGACATTCTGGGACAGCTGAATAGAACAGTGTTAAAATTAATTAATAACACTTGTGCATTTCTTACTATGACAAGTCAAAATTTATGCTGTGAAAAAGTTAAAATGTCAGTGAATATGAAAGTAGTTTGAAAGAAAAATGCATCCAGTGTCAAGACTTTGTCTCATTCTTTTGTTTATGATACCACACCTCGTAAAAAAAAGGCAGTAGCTAAATCATCATATCCAACACACTCAACTCTGCAAATCTCTGTCATATCAGGTTTCATGGCTGTTAGCAACTTCTATCAACCCCTGGTGTACTGTAGATGTCCACCAGTTGGTTTGGAGGTAAATATGATTTAACATGTTTGGATCTCTGCTTTCTCATGTTGCTTTCAAAATTTGCATACAGCATCAGAATCTAATTGTCAGACCCCTTTCATCAGGGACTAATACTCGCACTTGACCCTTTCTAAGTCCCGCCCCTTTTGGTCTGTGCTCCAGTCACTTACTTAATTACTGTAGATTACCTAGCTAGTTAGCTAGCATTTGCCTAACATAAACTATCACATGTAAAAAGCTAGTTAATGATTAATGTAGATTACATAGCTGCATAGATCTAGATAGGAGAAGAACTCCACAACAAATTGAAAAACCACCCTTATAATACTTTTGAGTTGCGTTTGTGTCCATGTGATGAATGTTAGTCAATTATTCACCCTCCTTTTGGCTCTGGTTTGGTCTCCACAAACTTCTAAGAAAATCTTCTAAATTAAGGCCTGACCGAGGTCCAGATGTGGACCGAATGGCAAGTTAATCGGGACTCAGCCCCTAACCTCCTGATATGAATATAGTACTTTAGGAAGTGTAAGACTTTCTATTTTGACATGTGGTTGTGGTTGTGTGTTTGTGGATGAATGTGGTATTAATATTTCACTGTTGTTAACATCATTGTCATGGCAATGTCAACTGCAGAAAAAGTGTTATGTGTTGTTGCTGCAAAGTTCAAGGATTAACTTTACACCAGATAATTTTCTACCAACTCCTAATTGTCTTTTCTCCTGCTTGGCTTTAATGTATTTTGACTATCTTGACTGTCTTGAACTTGAATGTAGCCTCTGTTTCTTAAAATGAATCAGTGAGTTGATTAAATGTTATTCTGCTATCGCCAATCGTTTGCATTATTTGAGTAATAAGTTTGAGAACCCCTGTTCTAAATGTGCTATTTGTTGCTGGGCATGTTGTGAACCGTGGGTTTATCAGAGCTTTCTTTGTTGAAAACAGCTGTGTGCTGCTGCTGCTTCTTGAAATGAAGATGATGAGAGCACTGAGACAGAACCACAGTGGATGGGTGTAGAAATAAGATAAGGGACGAAAAAGCTCTATGGAGTGGCAGCATTTGTGGTTTTGTGAGTGACGCCTGTTATATTACATATTTTCATCCTTTGTTAATAGAAAAATATTGATTATCGTTTTCTAAAGACTGTTAAAGACTTTATAATGACAAAGTGAAACTACAGTGTAGCACTGTAGCACTACAGGAGACTGTAGCACTATGAAAGCACTATCAGTTCATTTGTGCATAGTCAGTGAGGATATTTATGCGAGTTGTTGGCCTCAGCAGTTCTGTGGGGTATCTGGGGTACTGTTACAGTAGTATAGCAACACTGATTATGACTGTGACCTATTAGATATATTTAGGGGCTTTTATGAACAGATTTTTTGCCAATTTGCACACACTTCTGAAATCTGTATAATTTGTTTTTTGACACATTTGTGAGCATTCTGCAAATCAGTGACTAGCTCTGACGCGTGAACTCAACATGCACCAGTCTTTTTTCCGCTGTGCATTCTGGGAGATTAGATGGTGTTGACAAAGACGACACATCGTACATTTACACACTGGTTTACTATATGTCTTTGCTGACTGTGACACAGGTCAGTGCACCATGAATACGCTTACAGTACATATAGGTCATTGCACTGATGCTGCATGTATAAGGCAGCTGGAGTTCAGTGTGTGTTACTGCTTTTTGTTGTGTTCCTGTTGTTGATGTTAAGGTTAGAAACTATCATTGATGTATTTCTGCCATTGATCTATTGGCTTTCTATTAGCTTCCAGTATTTATTGTCTGCAGCGGAGAAAGAGAAGCATACCTTCAAAACACGGACAGAAGAAAAGAAAAAAGAACTGAACACAGAAAGTAAATGTCATGAGCCAGTTTTAATGTCATGTTGTGCTGAAAACATGGGTTGACCCCTGAACCTCCAGGAAGCCCTACAGGCAAGGTTTCACCACCAAAGAGTGGTTTTATATAATAGCCCTTTGAAAAGCTCGGTAATGTATGTATGTTGTGTGTGTGTGTGTGTGTGTGTGTGTGTGTGTGTGTTTACCGCCCATCCCTTTCTTACTCTATTGATTTGAATAGTTAGAGAGTGGAGAGCCTGCACAGCCTTAGAGAAAAAGATATTTCCATGATTTAACCAGAGGTTATAATATATATTTTAATATATTAATACAAATTAATTTATACAGATATTTTACAGGCCAGTGCACCAAGGTTAGCACTCTATGGGCCATGCACTGTTTAATGTGATGAATATTAAAAAATCTTATTATTATTATTATTAAAATTAATTTTCTTTAATATTATTATTAAAAGCTTTATTATCTTACAAAACATACAACTCTAATCTAAGTAGTTTTAAATGTACTAGATTAACTTTATATCATGGTATTTTATCATTATACTGTTTCTATAGCTACTGGCAATTACAAGTACGACAACTAAAGTACAACTATTAAGATGTCACTACTCATACCACAACTAATAAGAATATCATCCACCATAATATTAAAACTACCACTGTGACAACTACTGCTGCTACAGTGCTACCACTGCCACTGCTACAACAACAACACTAGTACAACAACTAGTAGCTGAATATTACGATACGATAAGATACGGTACAATAAGATACGGTACGGTATGATATGGTGAAGTACAGTACTATATGATACGGGACAATATACTTTTTGTTCCCACAGGGACTTGTCTTGGACACAGATGCTGCACACATTAGCTGCCTTTATAGTAATCGTATTGAAAGACTAAAACATAACAATCAAACAACATATACACAAAAACACACATACTGTAGCAAATCACATCCACATTATACTGTAGTGATTATAACTAATACCACATCTCTTTCTACATTTATAACTACTATTAGCACTGCAATACATACTATTCCAGTGTGTAATGGGCAACATCTGACAATTTGTTATAACTTTCCAGATGACAAACCAACACTGATACAAAGAGATAAAGAAAAGTAACACTAGTTTGAAGCAGATAGGGGTCATGAAACACAGTACAAATGTCATGTGTGAACATCAGTGTTTCATGATAATCCTGATGAAACCCAGAGCTGTAACATGTTGGTCTGAGAATAAAGTTAGTCTACACACTACAAGTATTGCTGGAGTTTTACCTCTTTGAACCCTTTCATGATCCTTTGAAGTAGGTGAGGTAGTGCTAGAAGCCCCTATCTGCTCCAAATCGACATCGAGACCCACCTCATGCTGTGATTGTCCGGGTGTGTGGAGGTGAATCTGTAAGCAGGGCTTAAACTTACCTCTCTAGCTCTTTTTTTAAAAATTATTATTTACACAACTATTTCTGTCACTTTTCACATGTGGAACACCATGAATGCCTCCCAAGGATGACTGTAATCATGTCTGAAAATGTGCAGTGTTATGCCCATATTCAAACAACTATGCTGTCTTGCTCCACTCTCTATGACCTCCACCTTGGACTGAGGATTTTTGGAACAGCTAGAAACACTTTTACCTTCGGACATGGTTGGATTGACTCTTTATGAACTAAAGCTGCATTCCAAATCACATAGGCTACTTTTTCTTTTTACTTTTAGCGTGAACTGCAGCTGCCCTTAAAACCTAAGTACTGTTGAATAGAGTTTAAACATACTACTTACATAGTCATAAAATTTTACCTTGAACTTTGACCCTCTTGCTCATACATTTGTTGCAATCCACAGTGTGACATTTAAAGTAAAAAGAAAAAGTAGCAAACATATATAATCCTTACACTTGAATGCACTATCATCTGTCATTGCAGCTTCTGTCATCTGTGGATGAGCTGTCAACTGTCTGTACTCTGATGTGTCCTCCGTTGCACAGAAGATTGTGAGTCAGAATAGCCTGTAAAGCATGCTGGCTTGCACACTGTAAAATGTGACTGGATGCAGTATAGAACATCCTGGTATTTTTTGGCATACTGCTACTAAATGTTTTTCTGGCATACTTAATAGTGGTATGGTTATTAGACCGTATCCAAATTCTTTTTCTAGTGTCGTCCAGCTCTTACTATATACCTGCGACACACCTGACATGCACACTTGTGTATTGACTTTAAATACATAAGATCTTGCAACATAGCATGAAGGCATTTACAAAATGGACTCAAACCCACAGCATCAAGAGCACACAGCACTTACTACTCACTTAGCAACCATGATGACCTACATATAAAGTACACACTGGCCAACCACAGTTAGCGGCAATGCTATAGAGAAACTTTCACCAGCCCATTAGGTACCATTAGACGTACTCTTACATCTTAGGTCTGTCGGGGGCACAATACATCTACCACCCGTCAGGAGCTAAATGGTTACCGCAGAGAGTTGACACAGTTTTCTGTCTCCTCAGAGATCCAGATGGCAGGTTAGGCAGAGCCCCCTAACATGACACCAACACTGGGACCAAACCTGTGACCTCAGCAGGTTTTTACATTGACTCAATGCCTATTTTTAAGCTTAGGTTAGCAGTAAGCTGTGTTGCAACAGCAGATATTGAGCAGCAAGATGATAATGTTTTATACAGTGTAACCAGTGCCTCTGACAGATCCAATGTCTGTCTTTAGGGACATTAATCTGATATTCTGCACTGGTTTTAGCTTACTGAAGGCCAGAGATGTTAGGTGGCAGATGAGTTGTGTGGGAATTGTCTGTCTAACACCATAACACTGTCACATAGATAAGTGCTTGACAATTCAAGGCTTGTGTTAAAAGGAAAGTGGGCTGTCCCTGCGGCTTATGTAAATGACTTCTGTTATTTAATGCAAATGGATCAAAGACTTAATGTCTTTCTCTCTGAGAGGAATCAGAGCGACAGTTAAGCGCACTGATAAGGTGTCTGCTCCCCAGGTTTGATTTGCACTTTTACTGAAAATGCCAAGTTACTTTGCATTCACACAGCTGTGCACATCCTCATCTGGGAGCTGCCCTGTACAAATACAGTCCATTTCATATGTCCGTTTCTCTGGGATAACAATGTGCTTTGAGTGACAGGATGACTGCTGGGAAACGGTGATAAATAAGGCAACATTATGCGCAGAGTGAATGCCGTGACAGTAGAAATTCATGCACGGTGGGCTAACGTGAGTGAATATTTTGACAGAAGTTTTCAGGGAGTTGAGAGCATAACAAATTTATGTTCCCTGCTGAGAAACTCGCAGTTGGTCTGGGAAGCCTCTGCTCCTCAAATCTGCTCCTCACACCTTCTTTTTTTGGTCACATGCATTCTTCCTGAGCAGACGTGAAATATGTGCCCACTTAAAGGGTATTTCAGTATTTTTCAGCCTGGTGCCTATTCTTCCACATTTTGGTGTCAAAGTGACTAATGGGGGTGACATTTTTTGAAAATGGTCCAGTATTGAGTGAGACTGCTGCCACCGCCAGAAGTGAAACTTAGCTACAGCATAATACCTGCAGATGCTTGTTTTTCCCACTGACTGGCTCGCATTTTTATCTATCTGCATTTTTATCTAGCATTATGGAAGGGATTGGTACAGAGATAGATCTTGTTTTACTCTGTAAAGATCTGCTGAAGCATTTTTATTGCTTGTTTAATCTTGTGAAACTAACAAGAATCCCTTTGCAAAACTTTGACATCGCCATCGTCACCTTCATTTGATCTTGGCAGAAACAAAATTAAACTCTAAACACTAAAACATCTTGGTTCATCTTTCCATTGTTCCAGCGATCATCAACTCTGGTTCTTTGGTCAAACTAAACCCCTTATTCACTGCTTTAAATGTTCTGGCTGTACACACTCATTTTTTCTTGCTGCTTGTCTGATCTCCGACCTCTCGCTCCTCTCCAGATATTTTCACATCTAACACAGTGAATTAAGGGTTAATTTCAACCAAACCAGAGTTTATGATTGTTTGAACAGTGGAATGATTAGTCAAGATGTTTTTGGTGAGTTGTATTATGTTTCTGTTGACTTTGAATGAAAATGACAATGTCAGATTTCTAGTTTTGCAACCAGACTCGGTTAGTTTGGCAAGAGCAATAAAACAGCTGTTTCTGGTTTAACAAAACATATTTTAAACATATCATAAAAAGGTTTGTCTCTGTCTAGATCCTTCCCATAATGATTTCAGACTCTTAGAATAACAATCTGAGCCTGTCAGTGGCACTTTTAGTGGTGCTGACGGTGCGCAGTTGGCCAGAGGGATTACACTACAGGAGTTCAGCTCCTGCCAACTGCAGCACACTCCCTCAATACTGGACCAGTTTCAAAAATTGTTGTCCCAATTTGTCACTTAGACGCTAGATCATGGAAAAATAGGGTTGAAAAATATTTAAGTTACCCTTTAAATACTACCTTATTATACTGGCAGATATGTGATATGAACAGCTTGAGTTACTATCATTTTTGAGGAAACAAACTGCTGTAGATTGACCTTTTGTGATGGTGAATTGATTCTCCAACACAAAATATTTAGGTTTTGCTCCTCTAAGTTTCAGGGCTTTTGCTCACATACAACCCCTGTTTTTATCAGAGCAGACCCATAGCATTTTATAAATAACCAAAAACCAGTTTCTAACTTATGACTCCTCACTTCCCCAGAGAACACGGCAGCACAACGTTCTCCACTCTGCTCTTCTGTAGCCTGCAGAGAAAGGCAGAAAACCTGCTGTACATATCATTTAGTTGTATTATGCAGGCTGAATGTGGTATTTGCTCCGATAGGGTATTCAGCCTGCATAATGCATTAAACTCAGGGAAAAAGTTCAAATGAAATGTTCAGACTCCTGGCAGCAGAAAGAGTTTCATTAAAAACTACCTTTAAAACGTGCTGGAACAGTATAATGAATGTTTGTGATAAAGAGGCTGTGATTTATTAAATGTCACAAACATGGAGAGGGTGTATGCATCTTTTTTCCTTCTGTCTGCCGTTGCTACGCTCCAGCACCTCGCAGGATGTTTTTGTGTTTTGTTTCTTTAATTAGGAAGGCTGACATTTTATCCATTACATTTTGTTTCCCATTAGCAGTCTGAAAATGACATGACCGGACAAAAACACCACATACAGAGTAAAATTTAGACTGAGACACCAAACGAGAGGACGTTGTGTCTGCAACACGCAGAGGGCATTAAGACACCAGGAAACGATTCACATTTTCAATAAAACCACAAGTCTGTCCTTTTTAAAGTCCAGAGGAAATGAAAGTTTTTAACCCTTTAGATCATAATCATAGTCATATTGTGCACCTGTTTAACAATATATGCCAAAAAAACTATTTCTTTGAATGTTTTTTTTCCTGTAAAAAAAATATGATATGACAATTGAGCAAGCTTGGTACCTCAGTAAACTTTCTCCTTTGCTGTTTCCTGTACTTAAATATGTCATGTACTAGGCTTGTCCATGTAAAAAAGAAAAAAAAAAAAAACTGAAGATGGTTAAAAGATGCAGCTGAGGGACAAAAGCAAAATATATTCACATCTTAAGTTAGCTAATTTTAGCAAAATGCTGGCTAACTAGCTAGCTAATCTACATCAATCGTAGCTAGTTAAGCCAGCAAGCATTTTGATAGTTATTGAACGTATTGCTAACATTAACTTAATTAAGATGTGACCCAATATATATATATCCCCTTTACAGGAAAAGGAACAAGTTGATTGAAGCACCAAATTAGCTCAACTGTTATTGGAGCACAGAGAAAAAAGGGGCAGAACTTAGAAGGCATCAACAATGACACCCACCAATCAATCTTCAATCATCTTATAGTGACACAGAGCTAATATTCAGTAGTTAGCTAGCTAGCTAGCAACAGCACTTTTCCCAGCAGCCTCTCTCACTCAGAAAGTTAGATGTGCCATGCACAAGTGTGTATGTGTGTTGCCTTTAATCTGGAATGTAATATTTATCAAAACAGCCTGGGGTCGGAGGACATTTGGTCTAGTCACAGCAAAACTTAATTTGCAAGCAAAGCTTATTTTTAGAGCACTTGTGATAATTGCTTTACAGTACTTTAAAGAAAAATAAGATGCAAAACACATTAGAACTTCAAGTGCATCAGGGCCTCCAAAGACACACAAACAGAGGTCTCCTAACCTTTCAGACACCAAAGGGCCTTATACTGAATGGCAAATGGAAATATAATTGTTCATAAATAGCATTTTAATGATTTGTTTGTGCTGGACTGAGGCGAAGTGAAAGTGAGATCAGTCCAAATCAGCCACCAGGGAGGAGTGAGAGGCACAATGCAGGAGCGATCATCAACAGACTGGAACTTCCATGCTATATTTGGCATTGGATCATCAATAAATCATTACTGCATTAGTTTTACAACATTAATATGATTACTGCAAGCAAACAACATCGTCGCAGCAGTGAGAGAACCTGGACAGCAATCTACCCTCTGTGCTGCATTTTAACTG
Source organism: Lutjanus argentimaculatus (assembly GCA_034769285.1). Classification (NCBI taxonomy): domain Eukaryota; kingdom Metazoa; phylum Chordata; class Actinopteri; order Lutjaniformes; family Lutjanidae; genus Lutjanus; species Lutjanus argentimaculatus. The sequence continues at coordinate 9,347,118 of JAWZSL010000007.1, forward strand.
TGAAAATCGATGAGTCTGTTGAAGTCGTTGGATTGTTTTTAAGGCTGTACAGCAGCGTCTCCCAAACCTTTCCAGCTCAACACCCAAAGAGAAAACTGATCATCAAATCAGTGTCTTCTGGGGACATCATGAATGGCCATAACATTTACATTTATAAACTACTGATAAAATACACAACAAACCCCATGACTGACTTAGTAATCTTCTGTCAAAACACGGTCTCTTGAAATTCTCTTCTTTGCACAGGAAAAATACTTTTGACTTGCCCTGATGCTGGCAATGCATAGTTTGGATATGTCTATTCAGTTTATTCATTTTTAAGCTCTCACTACTGACAATACTAACTAATTAGGAAAATATATTCACATGTCATAGCATAGTTATGCATTTTACTTGCACACACTGCAACACTAAAAAGCAAAAATGCTCTGTTGAGGTAAACCAAGGTTTATTTGTAAAAATGTAAAATGTATAAAAAGATGTGGTTCCAAATTCCACATTTCCACATACGTTGCAGCCCTTAGTATTCTTTAATGGTTCATACCAGCAATCCTCGTCGACTCACAAAGTTGATGTGACTGTTAGTCCTATCCAGACCCTTGACAACCTTCAATGTAGAAACAGTGATGTACACAGATTTCTACGAAGACAATATCCTTTCATGTGCTCCTCCGTGTCTGCTTTGGATCTCTGATTCAGTAATTGGTAATAGGAGAAAGCTGGACTCACCCAGCAGCAGCATTGATCCATTAGTCATAAGAGGTATTGTATCATCTGCAGGATGACTTGCAGGGCTTTATCAAGATCAGGGGTGGAGTATGGATGTTGGAGTTGGATGCTTGGATGTTGTTTGCTATGGGAAATAATTAAAAGAAGCTATATGGCACCAAACAGAACCTTAGTATTATTGATGTCCTCACGCACACTCATTTTGCATTGAGGGCAAATTTTGTCTGAATACAGTCGTCAGTATTGTGCATGTTCACACTTGATAAGAGCTGGCTCACAGTTCAGTTCATACAGACTGAAATGAATTAGTTCATGTTCATTTCTTCTGCTTTTTAAGGGGGCTGCTCTGAACTATTCTTTTTCAGTATAACCTTCCCCTGCCCATCCATCCCCAGCCCCCAATACTTGCCACTGCAAACTAAATTAATGAATGTATCCTACAATTTAGTCACAGAGATTCTATTTAAAATCCAAGAAAACCAATCTGAGTATGTTAACACATAAAGAAATGGGTCATATTATGCAGAAAGTGAAAGAAAGAGGTGCGGTAAAGCATGCCAGGTGCTATAAAACACAGTGTGTGAGTGTTGTTTAGTCTAGCAGGGCTCGACAACCTTCACATTCATGTTTATTAGTTGCAAACAGATACATTCAGTTCACCATTCACCAAAAACATTAGCATGTACATGCGCAACACTGACAATTGCACTCACACTTTCCACAATTATAATCTCTCCAGGTTGGTCAGTAGTGTGCACTCTCTCTTGGCATACACAAGTAAACATCACAGGAGTCCTTTTTGCTGCAAATACCGCACTGAGCAGCAGACCATTACTGCTGCACTATTACCCCGCCCCACAGGAGCAATTGTTTGGAAAATTTAAATTTGGGATGTTCTCAGTCAACAGAAGGTCCTTGCTGTGATTGCAGCCATGAAAGCTGCTACAGACACACCCTGCCTCAGGTGCTGGAGTTACTGCAGTGGTTTACAAGTGAGAGTGTTCAGCCCTCAATGTTATGCTCCAAAACACCAAATTATTTAACTCAAAAACAACAATGTAGCAGCAGACAAGGTGGAGCCATGTTTTCAGAGCCTGTGGCACAAAAAGCATTCCTGTTTGCATGGGAAATAAGCAAAAGTGTGTTTTTTCTTTTTCTTTTTCTTTTCCTTTTTTTTTCTATACACACAAACGTGATGTCTTTGTGGTTGTACGCTTGAGAGAAAAGACTAACCACAGCAACAGAAGACAGATGCAAGATGGATGCTGCTCCAAACAGCTGCTAACATGTCACAGAGGTCAGAGTGTGGATTTGTGTTACGCTGTGGATTTGTTTATAAGTACAATAGACATGAGGGTGTGTGTGAACGTGATATGGGTTAAAAGTGAGAGTCTTTGCAAGCGAGAGGGCTTTTTGTGCTCAGTGTGTGTGCAAGTTAAGTGAATCTGGTTTAATGTAAAGGATTAGTGCTTCTGTTGTAAAACGGTGGTTTAAACCATTATGTTGCTGGGGCTGCTGCACGTGTGTGTGTGTGTGTGTGTGTGTTTCTGCTCTGTTCTACTTTGCACTGGATATAATGAGTGCTCAGACCTCAGGGGTAGGAAGGCTTTAAAAAACAAACAGAGCGCAGAAATCAGCTGTCAAGCCAGCGCCCAGGCTGTGTGTGTGTGTGTGTGTATGTGCGTGCATTTTGTAATGATGTGTTCACAATATTAACACGTGTTAATTTACATTAATATATGGCCTTCCTGTCTCTGCAGCTATCCATTCATTCACCCATTTGAACTTTTTTGTATACTTGTGCCACTTTGGCTGTTCATACTTTCACTCTCTCTCGGGGAGTTGCAGTCATTACTTTTAGGTGACTGTGCACCAGACGGTCCTTTGTGTGCTCTGTTAACAACTTCAAACGGTTTATGTGTGTTTTAAAAGGGCAGCATTTGTTCAGCGGCTACTGTACCTATTTATTTTCCTGACCTGCGGGTAAAACACAAAACTGCTTGCACTTTCTGTTACACAGCGTTTTGAGAATTCAACCTGCTCGGGTATTTTATTAGGACTTTTCGAGGACGGTGAACACAGAAGAGAGACATGGAAAAGGCCAAACAAAGGGATGTGACAACGCAGTGTGAAATGGGATTTAAACCCATGTGATCGTGGGTGCACGGGCTGTGAGCTAATGGGCTGAAGGCACCGTGACGGAGTTTAGTGTGTTTCAGAGTTGGAGCACACAGCTTTTGTTCAGTCTAAATCCAATTTTACTGTTTTTGGTTTTTTTTGCATGCTAGTTGTAATATATCTCCCCTTTTGGGCTTTTTCCCCTTTAATCCCAGCTCCTTATAGTACCAAGAGTGCAGACGGCTTGAGTCCCCCTCTTAACCATGGCAGTGTCAATGCCATGTCTGAATAAGCATGAACCATGTTGGGATTTGAACCTCTAACCCTGGCAGTGTCAGCCTTCACAGACTGCGCTACACACAGCCACAATGGAGAATAAAACAACAAAAATGGGTATTTGCTGAGAATACATGCCCCTTGATCCCTATTCAAAACACATTTTACAGTCAATCGACACGAATGCCTATTGATAAGATATGAACTTCGATTTATTCATGTAAAACTTACTTAATGGATGTTCAAGGTTTTCCTCCCACAGTGACAGTGGGAGGAATGTGAATACAGGAAACATTTGAATGCTGTAAATGAAATGAATACTGATAAGAACAGCTTGCTTTTATTTTTACAGCAAGCTGCACCTCGTCTTCGCTCCTCGCTTCAAGTCAAGGGAATAAATCAGGCATATGTGAATGACTCTCTCAGATACATTCCATTATACAGACAAATTGTAAAGGTGTCTTGTTAGTAAACAAGAAATGTACATAACCATTTTATACCAACAGAAAATTATAGTGCACCAGCAATCGAACCACAGTTAGAGAAGGCCACTGACAACAAGAGAAAGCTCCATGTTTTTCAAAGATTTATTGTTTCTTTTTAATCTTCATCAAGTTATCTATCGATAGTCCGTGTATTACCTGCGGTAGATGTTGGTTGAAATGCCCTCAGTTTGGAAACGCAGAGAGGCATACTGTGATACAGGTTGTCCATGTTAGGCTAATTGAAGCCAGGTAACCCAAAGAGAGCCAGAATTAATGATATCTGCTTTGTAATAGAGGTTTCAGGATGGCCTCTGGTTGGATTTATGCTGCTGACCCATTGAAAGTTACTACAATTTTAGGTTTAATCCATGTCAGTAGGCAGTGGAAGAGACTGCCCCACTGTCAGCAAAACACCATTAGCAGAGGATGGTTTCAATCCATCATTCATCATCAATTCATCTGGGTTATGGACCCAGCACAGTTCTGCTGTTCTGCTCTGCTCAGAATCACCCCAGATGGGACTCAAACCCACAATCCCTGGCTTAGGAGGCCAGTGCCTTATCCATTAGGCCACTGGGGCTTCAGAGGCCTTTGAATTCTAGTACAAAGCAACAGCATGGGAAGCCCAGTGTGGTTTTTGAATAACATGACAATGGCCCCCGATGCTTCTGTGGCAGTAACAGACAAGCAGAGAGAAGAGGAGGACACAGGTGGAGACAGAGTGCAGCTCTGACAAAATGGAGAACTACATACCAAAACTATGACATAGTGCCAAAATGTGTCCAGAAGAACAGGGAACAACTGGAAATTTAATGACTGAAATGAACACGCTAATGACAAACACACTGGCGGTTGTCCTGGACTAATGCTGTTTTCCTGACACCTACAGTAGGTGGCTCATATCCCAGATTTATGGGAGTGGACAGTAACTGTATCAGTTTTTGAAAACTTGATGTGATGCATTTTCAACTGCAGTGTAGTTTAGTAGATTATACCACACTGTGAGATTAATGAGTTAGAGTTATGTTTGGGCTGAAACACCCCAAAAATGTGTGTCTTTTAAAAATGTTCCCCTTTAATTTCCAAGAATCTGTGAGTTTGTGAGTTTTTTTAGCCACGAAAATAAAGTTTTTTTTTCAGCTCTGATAAAGCTTTTTCTTACATCATTTTCCATTCACAAATGACTTGAGCAGTATCTCCAAACCTTTACTTGCTTTCCTCTGTGACTTTCATGCTTTCTTCCTCAAAGGAAAAATGTCAGGGCTCTGCCTTGTGACCCATCCTCCTGCCCTGTATTGCAGCTTTTAAAGATGTTTCTGGGGCTGTTTTCAGCTCCAGCTGTGGGCCTCTATTGTACGCTACTTTGCAGACTATTTCAGTGCGGATTTCCAGGAAGCGAGCTAGGGATGCTCTGACATTCAAGAAGCTATGAGTGTGCTATTAGTCAGGCTACCTGGCGCAGAGAGATAGCACTGAACTCCCTCAACCCTTTGAGACTCCGGGGACCGTATACCCACAAAGCATCTTAGAGCCAGAGCACCGATCGGAGGCCAGCCTCACTCTCACGCTGCATTGATGTTCACGCATCCATGGGGCTCTGCTGGTGATTCCAGATCAGTGTGTTTATTCTTAGAGGCTTTATGCACGCCAGCCCCGAGCTCCCTCCCTCTTTGAAGTGCGGACAGGAATGGGGAAATGTTGGCTTGAAGCCCACAAAAGCCATGAAAGCTCGCAGAAGCGTCTCCGAGTTGTTATTTACGAAAAGCTTTGTTTTCCCGTGGTGCTAAAGATGCAAAAATAACCTTCCATTTGTAGGGTTTTTGAGTTTGGAGGTTATTAATGTTTTATTGTTTCCATTCACGCTAAAGCAGAGTGGCGAGGAGAAAGGATGGTGCATTAGTTATGACTTCCTGGCTTATTGAGAGGTTATGAAGAAGATCACCCTCACTCACCTTTCGATTGGATTCAAAAGTAATTCCACAATTCCTCCATGTTTTCATATTCCACTGGGGGAGACCTCATGCCCCTGGATTTCATTCTGGATATGAAGGTTTCCTTCTAAAATGACACATCAGCTGTGATATATTCTGACAAAATGATTGACACCTCATAGGGAGGGATTAAAAGGACAGGAGGTGACTTATGTCCTTGTGGAGTCTGGATTCTTCATATTTATTGACTGTCAGTGAAATGTATTGGTTCTTCATATAGAACTTAACCTTATTTCTGAAACTTTTAGCATTTTGGAGTTAATTTATTCCAGTTATCTATATCTTCCATCAGTAAATCATTTGAGTTACTTTCTTTAAGATACAGGGGTGCATGTGTGGTGTCAGACCATTACTGGCATTTATTTGGCCTTTTTGTTCAAAATGTTTTGTGAGCACCAAATAAGAGCAGGTTTCTTGATTTATTTAGCTGATAATGTTTTCAGACTTTTTGCAAATTAAAATTCTTTAGTTTGAAGACAGCTAGATGGATGATTTTTTCAGGGTTTGTTCAGGTGCTAGAAATCGTGGAAATAGTGTCTTCAAGGTGCTTGTAAATGCTTGAACTCGCAATCACATTGCTTTCATAATAAATTGCTACCTGGCTGAATAGTTCACTTTCTATATAAAGAAATAAAATAAGTTGGATACCAGCTCAGCCAGGTAGTTTAGATATAGGATGGCCAGTCTACTTACAGACATGTGACACCTTTTGAAACATGAAACTTTGTTGTATTATACTTTAATTTGTCGCCCTTCTGTAGAATGTCATCACAAAACATAATATTTATAGCGCAATACCTTATAATTTAATGTGATGAAGAAGTGAAATAATCATTTTGAGAATATATGCATTCAGTAGATATGTAATTTACCACCACTATAAGTGTTGGAAAAGCTTAAAAAATGCACCCAGAAAATTCTTGAAAAGTATTTGAATTTGACTTTGGAAAAGGTGTAGGAACCCTGTTTTTAGTAACAGAATTAGATCAGTAACAGAATCTGACACAAAAACTGCTGTAAAATTTTACTCTGAAGATCATTTCCCCCATTTATCTTTGTAAAGCAAAATAACTCTGGTGAAAGACCCCCTCAGATATATTGTAGCATGTATATGAATTGCTCTACTTTGAACAGTAATTTGTATCTGATATGCTTTTTCACAAAGAACAGTTCAATTATCTTATTAAAATCTATGAAATTACATCTGCTCCTAGTCGTTTATTGAACAAGTGTTGACTATTTCACAGTGAAGTTTGTTCTCAGTGTATGTACACTGGAAGCCTCAAGTTTAAACATCTCACTTTCACTTTCACTTGCAATTGGCTTCCAAACTATTTGTGATATCACAAATCAGGCTTGTGGGCTGACCTCTGAAAACTGGATTTTTAATGAACACATTGAAACTGTCCACTTTCAGCAGATGAATGTGAAAACATCCTTCTAGTGTTAAACCTGCATATATACATCACTCTGTACTGAGAGGCTCAAACATCAAACTGTAGGAACAAGAGGAAAATATATTTTTGAGAGGAGGGGTACTTTAAGTTGAGTTGAGTTTTCATTGAACTTTCAGCAAAATATGTGCTTTTTAACACAGCAGGAAACATAATTAGATTTTGTGCCGGTACTAGATTTTTTGTGATCTTTAAATTTCCGTAGACTTATTGGTTAGGACTTTTGTGTTTTCAGCAGGCTTGTAGCAGACCTCTAAGGAGGAGGTGGAGTAGTTATTGAACTGGAGCAACTGGGAGTGGACAGAGTTTGGTGGTCCTAATTGCTTAAATGGCCATTCAGCTTGAGTTGTTGTTTTTCTTTTTCATTTCAAGCCTCCAAATTGGCTTCATATAAGTGAAGAGCCTTGTGCTGATGCAGGTTGGCCAAATTAGCTGGGGTGTAGCCATGAAGGGAAGCCAAATGAAGATATTTTACTGTGTGCATGTGCATGTGAGTGCCAGTTTTACTGTCAGAATTTAATGGCTGCCTGGGGCAAAGATACCTCTGAAGGCTGATAAAATCACAGTGAAGTTACAAACTGTCAGGACAAACATGGCACTGATAGTTATGAGTGGCATTATTTATTTAAGCCTGCTACATGTTTTGTTGAGTTGTCAAATATTCCTGTTTGAACGTCTCTGTTGTCCCCTGTGGGCCACTGAAGGGGGTTCCTGGGGGCGTGTGACTCATGGGGAACATTTTCAATGTGCTTGGCAGAAGATATTGTAGTTTTTCTCTTACCAGAAAACAGTCAAGCACAGAGACTGCAGGAGGCTAACATGGCATAACAAAAACAGTGTGTCAACAGAAAATAAACAACCTTGGGGCAGATGGATTGTGTGTGTGTGTGTGTGTGTGTGTGAGTGTTTGTGTGTGGTGTGTGTGTTGTGCTTTTACCTCTTTGTGAGACCCAATGCTTTTGGTAAGAGGAAATTTTAGATTTAGAGTTAAAGGTCCAGTGTGTAGGATTTAGTGGTATCCAGCAGTGAGCTTGCAGATTGCAAATACCTTGTCTCACTGTCCCCTTCCAAGCATGTGGGAGAACCTCATGCAAAACATGAAAGCCCTCTCTAGAGCCAGTGTTTGGTTTGGCACTTTTTCACCTGTCTTTCTGCCAGAAATCTTGCTATTTTAATCTAAACCATGATTTACCCCCTTAAATCTAACTAAGAAAGGCTTTCTGTCAGAAAGCTTTGAAGACTAACACCTCCCAACAGCGTCACTTCTGGGCTACTGTAGAAACATGGTGATTTAACATGTCTGCCTCCATGGAAGAGAACCTGCATCCTCTGTAGATATAAACAGCTCATTCTAAGGTAATGAAAATACAATGATTCTCATTTTCAGGTGGTTATACACTAATGAAAACATACTTATGAATATTATATTTCATTTTCCCCATATTCTGCCAATAAAGCCCTGTAAATCTTAGATCATGGACCTTTAAAGAAATAGTATGACATTTTGGGAAATATAAATAGGCCTATTTGCTTTGTTGCATACTTAAATGAGAAGAATAATACCTTTTACATGTTTGTGTGCTAAATAAGCGCAGGACCTCCCCTGTACCCCTGACACTATTTTGCAGGGCCTTTGTTGCTCCATTCTGGGCTTTCACCTCCTTAGACATTAGTGATTGGTTTAAAGAAATACAAAAAAGCCAGACCCCCTTTTCCTCCATAGCAGAATGATAATGTGTGGACTAGACCCTTTACTAGCGCTGACACACCTCTGTAGAAATAGGTCTGGCTATGCGAGACTGTGATGGTTAAAGTTAGAGTGAGGTACCAGCGAATGCATTGTGTCAGTGATGGTCCTCACAAATGCATTTTTGTATGTGTACAGAATTAGAGTGAATATGTGGATTTGTCATGGGCGTGTGTAAGATCGGGTTCTACTCCAGCAGCTTATCCCGGGTCTTTGCATAGATCCCTGTCTCATTTCAATGACAATGGGAGATCAGCGTCAATTAGTGCTGCGTCTTAGCATCGTGATCCAGAGGGCTGATAATAAAGCTGGCTTTTAGCCCCAGAAGTCGAGGTGACATTTAATTACTTCACCTAATACTGTATGTTAGTCTATCTATCTATCTATCTATCTATCTATCTATCTATCTATCTATCTATCCATCCATCCATCCATCCATCCATCCATCCATCCATCCATCTATCTGTCATATTTCTTCATCCATCTGTTTCTCTGTATGATTGCATTAAAATGTTCCCTGATTATTTTCTGTGGGAGTTCTTCTGGCCCTTCATAATGCCACTCCTTCCTCTGGTTGTTCATTTATTACGAAAGGCTCTGGATTTTAGTGTGTGTGTGTGTGTGTGTGTGTGTGTGTGTGTGTGTGCCTGTATGTTAGAGGTCAGTGGGGAGTGAGGCTCCTCATAATCCGGTAATCAAACCAGCTGCCACCCAACCCCCATCCTCCACCCATTTCTCCCCTTTTCTCTCCATCTCTTATCTCTTTCTCCATTTATTCCATTTTCCTTGCCTTTTTATTTCTGTCTATGTTGTGCTCTTTTTCTTTACTTTTCAAACATTTAATAATAATTACAAATGACTTCTTTTAGTTATTTAGCCTCTTTCTTTAATTCCTTCCCTCTTCTTTTCTGTCTGCTTTTATTTTGAAACACTTTATGGCAACAGCAAATCAGTAGCAAATTGTAAATGAAGGAAATAAATTGGATTTACCTAGGACAACCTATTTAATCAACTCAATGGCCCCTCCGGTGACATTTTACTACAGTATTAACAAAGGAAGAGAAGTGAACATCAATAATCAATCAATTATTTACAGTAATACTTAGGCAGTAAATTATTATTGATTGCCTGTGTGTGAGTTAACATAATCATAGTGTTTTTTTCTCTCTGTTTTTATTAATCCATAATCTGGCTTTCTCATTTCTCTTGTCCTCCTCCATCATCTCTTTTGCTTTTTCCAGTTTTTAATAAACCTCCTTCACTCTCCTTCACCCTCCAACGCCTCTCTGTTCTTCGCTGTGTCAACATCCTCCCTCTCTTTCACAGCTCACCCTCCATCCATTGCTGCCATGCTCCTTTCTTTCTTTTTCTTTTCTTCCTCTCTTTCCACCACTTGCCATGCTCTTTTTGTATCAGGACCCCTCGTGTATTGTATTCTCACTCTTTTATTCTCCCTGCCTTATCGTTCACCCGACTTCACCTTCACTACGCCTCGGTGCTGCTGGAGAAAATTGCCTCCTCATGCCGGTGTGGTCATGTATTGTGCATTTGTATTCTTTTATGGCTTATTAGCCGGCTTGTTGCACCAGATTGCTTTACAATTTACAATGCAATCCAGGATTGTGTTTGTATGCATGTAGATGAAACGTGTCTGTTGCTGAAACAGATATTGTTCTGTTTGTGAGGGTTGTGACCTGCTGCAATTCATGTGAGCTTTGTAACAGAAAAAAGGAGTGCTGTGTTTACTGTAAATTGTAACCAGAGCTGAATGTGAGGAGACGAGGGACAAAATTTTCTACGAGGCCACTCATTGATATCCCTCCATCTCTCGCTGTGGCTTGTCCAGTCACGTGTACAAGTCTTGAAACCAACTTCCTGGCTCACAAACAAATGTAGATCAGTTTTCTCTTTCTTCCTGCAACATGGTGGTGAGGCAAGCTTAGTTTCAGAAAATCACTGTGTCTTTTTTCTCTCATAAATCTCTTTTCAGCCACAATTGATGGCTGACATGAAGGTCCACTTGAGAACTGGCTGTGCAGGTGATGACTAAATATACAGATAGAAAACAAAGATACTGCTGCTAATGTGACAGATATTGTTATAATCTGGGTATATCTAAAAGATTATGATTCGGCAAATAACACGGGTTGTGGGGAGGTTAAACAAAAAACATTTTACTGAAACTAAGAACTTCTAGACCAGGAACCATACAAATCTGTGAGCTCATGTTTCATTTGCTCTGGCAGATGTGTCTGCCCCCCTCCCTGTTCAGACAGATTTGGACCAGCCCTCGACCTCATCAGGCCAATCACAACCATTTATACAGTACGATGATTGACAGAGGAGTGTCGCCAAGCCAGGTTTAAAAAGTCACCTGGCTCATGAAACTCAGATAAAACTGTCAAACTAGGCAGTGCTGATCTTATATGAATCAAGATTCTGTTACTAAAATTGCCTATATGTTACCTAGAGTGTTTTCAGAAACACATTTTAGTGTACTGTTTAGCTCTAATTTGAGGCTGACATTTTTATCCTGCGTGAAAATGCACTGAGCATCACCCCAAATGGCATGTGTCAGGGCGCAGGTCTCACAAGCACAAAGTTAACAATGGTGAATATTCGCCTCCCATTTCCTTCCATTCTGTGTGAGTGAAGGGGTGAATAAAACCTTCGCTTCCAGTGGCAAAGCAGATTCGCGTATTCACTTTTTGCCTGGTGTCCGCAAAGTTATGCCTTCAGCTAATAGCAAATAAGTATGTGTGGTTGACCCCTGAAACGGATTACAAACCAGCAAACTGATGTCTGTGTGTGGCACATCCTGCTCTGCCCTCAATTTGCCACTGCAGGCTGTTGTCACTCACCTGCACTCGTGTGTCTCTGTGACCATGCCCTCACTTACCACCGTGTACCATGTTTTGTAATTTTGGTTACAAGTTACATTTTGCTGCTCTTGTAGGTCCAAATGCATCCAGAAGCATTAGACTACTGGTTGGTATCACTCCCTGGAAATCAAAAAATGAACTGAGAGATTTCAGACTTATTAAATCTGGCATTGTCAGGCTAGGAAACATCATTTACAGCTGATAAATGTTCACATAATTTGTGTAAAGAATCTAGTCTGAACAGTGGAAACTTTCCATTACATTATTACAACTTCAGAGTGCCAGTAGTATTACTTATTAGCTTCTTTCCCTCTGACACTTAAATTAAATAACATACTGACTTATGATCATGATCATGATCTGTGACAGCTATAAATAGAAGTCTGATTGAAAACAGGCTTGTGTGTGTGTTTGTTGCTGTTCTGTAGAGCTTGCCTCTGGCAGTGGTTTGACTTCTAATAGCCTCCAGTATGTCTTTGTTCACTTCAATAGCAACATAATTCCTTTTAGATTTACTGTGAAATGTCATGTCCTTTGTAAAACACAAAGCAGTTTTGATAATAATCCTGGATTTTTCTCTTGTATTTGAATGTGTGCAGATGTGAATGTGTGTGTACAATGGATGATATCATATGTAGGGAGACAGAGCTGCATATCTCATGATATTGTTGTGACCTCTTCACCTCTGCTCCTCCTCTCTGTAGTCCTGCCTCTCTGGCTCTTTCCATTTATAACTGTCTCTTTACCTCCTTCTCTCAGCTCTTTGCTGTTTATCCCTGTCGTCCCTGACCCCTCTCCCTCATGCCTCCCCCTTCATCTATCTCTCTCTTCTTACTTTCACCTTTTCACACCTTTTTATCACCTTATGTCCTCCTGCAGCTCTCTCTGTCCCCTGTTCCTTTATGTCCTCCTCTGTTTTGCTGCATCTTCTATGAGCACATTTTTCATTCAGCTAACCTTTTGTTCCTCTGTTTTTTCTTTAACTTTTCAGATGGTGTCCATAGCATTTCAGCCCAGTGCGTTCTCCGCGTCCTCATCATCACTGAGGACATGCTGGGCAGCAGCGTTACCGTCCGCCTCCAGAACATGTCCCAGGAGCACTTCCTGTCACCGCTCTTGGGTAACTTCCTGGAGGGCGTGTCAGCGGTGCTCTCAGTGCCCGTCGAGGACGTTTTCATATTCAACATCCAGCCGGACCTGGATGCGGCGCCGGGAGGGATCCTGAATGTCAGCTTCTCCTGCCGCGTTGCCGGGCGGACTGTTCTTCCCCTCAGAGGCCCTGGAGGAACAGCTGTACCTGAACAGGCCAAGGCTGACGTCACTGACGCAGATGGAGGTTAGTTCACATTTCACAAATATGAATACACATATGAGATTCACAAGTTTTAAGTGCTGTGCATCCACTCTGAGAAGGTACCTATACAGCACAAAATGAAAGAAAAACGTTAACATGCATTTAAATCATTATTAAAGGCCCAATCCTTAAAGAACTAGTGTGCAGGATTATGTGGCATCTAGCAATGAGTTTTCAGATTGCAAAGACCTTGTCTCACTCCCCCCATCCAAGCGTGGAGGAGAAATTACATTGGCTGCAAAATATGAAAGGCCGAATCTAGAGTCAGTGTTTTGCTGCATCACTAAACATTTAGTTATGAGTTTGATTTACTTATTGATATGTGTTAGCTAGTGTTTTTAAAGGACCTGTTAACTATTGTGGGAGAGATAAAAAGTTCAATCTTGTGTTTTAATTTTTGGTTTGGATTCTCTCCTTTCCTTTTACATTTCGATCATAGTCCTTCAAAGTGTGGCCTGCAGGTCAATAACCACCCTCAGAAACAATTTGTGCGGCCCCTGAACCTGACATAAAATGCATGGATTATATTTAAATCAGCCCACAGTTCATTTTAATACTTTAACTTTCAAACTTTAGTTTTAATCTTTACTTTAACTTTTCAATCACAATGCATCAAATTGCATGCTCCTAACATGTCATTAAGTTCGGTCATCAGTGCTAGTGCTATTAGCTAAAGGTAGCTACTTCGATTGACAACTTTGCAGTTTAATGTGGAAGTGAGATGAAAAAGTCACCATGGGTTAAAAAACGATATGATTAAGGGTATAGTTTTCAGGAAAAATGGATCAACTCTTCATTGACCTCAGGGGACAGACAGAATGAATGCCTTACCGCAAGCAGGTGAATTTGGCGCTCAAGGAAATTAATATTAAAAACAATTATGAGACCAATCACAAATCCTATGACAAGTGTGTGGATTTTATTGTGTGGCCCTCAATCATGTGCTGGCTCCCTAAATGGCACTCAGCTGTCTAAACTTTGTAAAACCCTGACTCTGATAATAAATATGGAAAATTTGATTAATACGAACATGTTTTAAATACTAAATACATTAATACATGCTTTTGTGAATGCATTTCCTTCATACACACAGACACATGGACACTGACCAAAAATGTTCATAGCAAATGCACTAACAAAAGTCACATGCCTGCACAGTCATGTACATATAAGCAGCAGCTGCAGATCATGGGTCCATGTAGTAATACATGCAGCAAAGGTAGTAAGACACATGTGCAAATACACATGGATCTCAAGATAGTCACTGGAGCATATGAAATGTGAACTGATAATAATACAATACAGATGCCGTGCCAGCTCAGCCATATGGCTTTATGCAGCAACACACTGATATGACCAGTTTATGTTCTCATGCATGAGATCACACACACCTGGACACAGCACACACATCAGTTATACTTACACACCTTCAGAGAGATTTTTCGATAGAAGAGAACAAGTGAAATCCAAGGGAGAAAAGATTTATGAGGGGCTGAGAGAGAGTGCAGCAGTGTCAAGAGATACATAGTTTAAGGCTGAATGTATGTGGCCTTCTCTCACACAAACACACATAAACACATGCAAACTGAATCTATATCCTCTTACTGTCTAAGAAGACACAATCCTGCAAATACATCTGACCCACTGACCTTAATAGCAAACAGTGACAGTAAACAATCTTCTGAAAAGTCGATGGTTTTAGAAAGCAAATAAAAAATAAAACGCCAGACAAACAGTAGTAAGGCTGCCTTCAAATAGGGCTGTGATTGCTGTGTTCACAAGAGGTGTCCTATGAAGGCCCCCCTTTTGTGGTATTTAAGACTTTGGAAGTGGAAATTTTCTAAAGGATTCTAATGCATGACAGGAAAGATCTGTGACATAAACATCTGTGAATGAACCGACCAGAAAGGTCTTTCCTACCAAAGGCAAGGTAACCACAAAAAATGACAAATATCACCTGCTGAAAAGTAATAATAATAATAATAATTATTATTATTATTTATATATATATATATATATATATATATATATATATATATATATATATATATAATAATAAACTTATGGTCACCCATAAGTTTTAAGTCTGGTCTGAGGAACAGCCAAAAGGTTTTTGGCCTGGCTGGAGTGTACAGAGTTAAGAGTTTCTTAATATAATCTGGAGCAAGACCATGAATTGCCTTGTACGTAATTAATTAAATTTTAAAATGTATTCTAAAATTAACTGGCAACCAGTGCAGGGATGCTAAAATTGGGGTGATATGACAGGACTTCCTGGATTTTGTCAGTAATCTGGCTGCTGAGTTCTGGATGAGCTGCAGTTATGAGACCAAGTGTGAGTTCAAACAGGTAAAAAGAGAGTTACAGTAGTCCAGGCGTGATGATATAAAAGCATGTATGACTTTTTCTGTGTCATTAAAACTGAGCATGTGTCTGATCTTAGAGATGTTTCTTAACTGGTAAAAACAAGACTGTGTGATCTTTCTTGTGTGCTGCTCAAAGGATAGGTGACTGTCAAAAGTTACTCCAAGGTTCTTTGCAACAGATTTTACATTGTTGGTGAGTGAACCGAGAGAGCACACATGAACACATGAATGCCCACAACTGGAATCATGAAACTATAAAAAGAGCTATGCAATCCAGAGAAATGAATGGATGAAGATAAATAATGATCTCAAAAAAAATACAATAGAGAAAAAAAAACCAACTTCCATTTCCATTTGACAGCACAGAGTATAATAGAGTGTAGTTGCACATAACTTCTTGAGGCATCAAGGAGGTGTTCATAATAACTGAGACCAGATGAAGGCACAAGATTATCAGGAATTTCTCTGTACTGTAAGCAAATACTGTGAACTTGAACAAAAAACACATTATTTAAAATGGGATCAAGGAGGCCATCTTGACAGTCATTAAAATATTATTTAAAACGTATATCTTATATTTGATCATTAAATGTGTCAGCAGCTACACTGGGTAGATCAGCATTAAATCCGTCCTGAAATGTGGCTGGCAAAGGTTAGGCTTCATGCCTCCACCTAACAGAAGGAGCAAAGCAGCCAGTGCATCTGAGACAATGTAGCCTGAGAGACGTGACCCAGGGCAAAGAAAGGCCATACCACCCTCTGAAGCTGCAGGAGTACTTGACGGTCGATTAGATGAGCATATCAATATATTTATCTACTCAAAGTCTCTTTCCTCTGGACTAATGGCGACCTGAAAGTAAGACGAGGATATTTAGAGAGATGTTTAGTAAGTAAACCAAATATAAAAAAGGGGTATTGAAGAGGGGAATTTTGAAGTTTCAGTGTTAAGAGACAAAGAACAGATTGTGTAAGACAACATTTAGCGTAATTAAGAAGCAAAGTTGAATTAGTTAAGTTTTAATTAGCAAGAGCTTTAGTCTCTTTTCTGCTCCACTAGCTAATCTTTGTTTGACTGTATTTTAGTTTCTGTTTAAAAAGGTGAAACATGTATTTGGGTTTTGCTATCAATATTCTTAGCTGTACTGGCTAATTAAACCTGGAACACCTCCTCAATTTAACAGAAAAGACTAATTAATTTGTTTGCATTTTCCTGTTGGTTCTTGTGTGGATAA
The DNA here is from genome assembly GCA_034769285.1 of Lutjanus argentimaculatus. NCBI lineage: Eukaryota > Metazoa > Chordata > Actinopteri > Lutjaniformes > Lutjanidae > Lutjanus > Lutjanus argentimaculatus. The sequence goes on from JAWZSL010000007.1 coordinate 9,363,752, forward strand.
TTAGCCCCACGGGATATGTTACTGTTGTTGAATATTAACAAATTTATAATTTTTGAAGCTTTAATTTTTTACCTCTGCAGACTGTGTCAGGTTTTTTTCCACACCCAAAATCATCTTCACTATAGAGTACATTAGACTTTACAATAGACTTTACAATTTTTACTATAGACTGGTATAGACCTTTTTTATGATATGATATGAAAGAGCAGGTAAACACAGGTGTTATCAGTGATACTAATCAAGGCTCTGTTTCATTCAAGTCAAACAGACTCAGGGTGCTGCTATTGTGCATGTCAGCTCATTAAGATTTTACTATACTAAATACAACATGACCTTAATTAGTATCATTGTAACACCCGTGTTTACCGTACTATTTCATATCAAGAAGGCTGCTGTGAAATTGGTCTATTTGTTATGCTTTCTCCCTGATAACTAAGTACATTTACTCAACTCTTGCATGTAAGTACAATTTCAAGATACTCATACCTCCAGTTTATTCTGTTTAATTCTCCAGCTTTCATTGCATTTCAGGGGGAAATAGTTTACATTTCAGTTCTTTTATCCTACAGCTGTAGTTACTAGATACTATTCACATTAAAACCTCACTTTAAAGGGGTGCCCTTGTAACTTACCTGGTAGCCCATGGCCCTTTGCTGCACGGTGTCCGCTCTTTCTCTTGGCCCTTTCCTGTCGAACCCCTCAGCTGTCCCTATCATTAAAGGTTAAAAAAGCCCCACAGTTTTTGGTCAAATAAACTAATGCTAGGTTTATAAAGTAAAATGTTTTGTTATGGATTAAACTACCAATAGTAGATAAAGAAGTTAAAATAGATCCACTTCACCAGCTATCGGTCTAAAACGATGATTTGCAATTGATACATTGGTATTAATATTATTTATGATAATGTATCACTTACATGAGTAATTTGTCTCAGGACACACTTTTAATTTGATATTTAAGTACATTTGCTGATAATTTCATTGAAGAAGTATTTTTAGTGAAGAAAATTTCCTTGTAATGGAGTGTGTTGCTACTTTCCACTTTTACTTAAGTAAAGGATCTCCGCTGCTTGCATGACTTACTGGAACATACAAAAGGAAAAAAAGCCAACATTGATGTTAGTAGTTGCATCTGTGCTTTGGCTGCTTTTATAAGTGAGAAAGTGTCCCTGTAAAGAAAAGTCTATTGCATGTTTCCGCTAGTCACAAAGAATGATGAAAAAAAGCTTAGCAGTGAAAACTAGTGTAGCAGAAGATAATCTGAATAGAGACACCATCTGGAACACCTATAACAGTAAATTACCGTTTACAGGTTAACACGGCGATAACAGTCTTCACAATGAGTATCAGCGTCTCTCCTCTCTCCTCTACCATCACTCCAGGTTCTCCCGTTTGACGACAACGTGTGTCTGCGTGAGCCGTGCCAGAACTACATGAAGTGCATCTCAGTGCTGCGCTTCAACAGCTCGGCCCCTTTCATCTCCTCGCCCTCCATCTTGTTCCGGCCCATCCACCCCATTGCAGGCCTACGCTGCCGCTGCCCAGTGGGCTTCACGGGCGATTACTGCGAGACGGAGATCAACCTGTGTTACTCCAATCCCTGCCAGAATGGAGGGGTGTGTGCCCGCAGAGAGGGAGGGTACACCTGTATCTGCCGTGAAGACTACACTGGTGAGCAGGGAGGGGAGTGTATGCTGTAGTGAGGGGGTGTGCATGTGTTTGTGCTACTGTGGTGAAGGTGATTTAAAATGTCACCAATCTCGCTGATTTTGTTGGTTCTTCAGGGTAGACATAAGAGCTTCAATTAGGTTTGTGTGTTTTTGCATTCATAGGATATGAGTATGGTATAAATACGAGAATTATAAATTGTAGTACAAGTGTTTGCACTTAAGGAAGTGGATAATAAACCCAACTTGTCTCATCTATCATTTACGTAAGGTGGAAGATGCAAATTTGATTCAGATTTTGTAATGTTTTGAACACCCAATGACGTATTTTGGATAAATAATAGAAATCACTCAAACCTAACTGGAAATGTCTTTGATCTTAATCACTTAAATTAATTAAAGTAGCATGCAACATACTCAGTATTTGTCTTTAAGTTGTCATCTACATGTTATTGGTTGACCTTCCTAGTGCACCTGCATGTAAGAGTTCAAGACCTTGCCAATGAACAGGACCTGAAGAAGAAAAATTTTACACCTTTGGTGCAATATGTTAAGTCTCCTAGTAGTTTTCATGCAGGTTCTGGTGATTGGATTATGGTGTAGTTCTTTGATTGATTGATTGATTGGAATTGGTTGAAGAGATAAATGAAAATATGGAACAAACTATAGTACACAGCACAGTTAGGCTACTGATATTTCAGAGACATGGTTGAGGCCATAGGATCAGGATGAGTCAGGTAGACTAGACCAGAGGTTTTCAATATGGAGGCAGGGGGTCCAAACAATTTCAGGGGAGGCTCATTGAATGGAAGTGAAAAAATATTACATCACTTTGGTTATTACGTGAGGAGATTGCATAAAATAGCCTAAATATGTGTAATTTGGTTAAAGTTCAGAGTCCCAGAGTCAAAAAGTAATAAATATCTTTGGGAAGACCTTTTCTAAACAGTAACATTAGACTGTCTTGGCTCAGTGGTTGAGTGCCTATGGCATTAAACCACGTAATCATAATCCCATTGATATCTAGGAACTGAGCGAAACTGGGCACCAGCCTCAGACTTTGAAAACATAAAGTCCAGATTAACATATTCAACTAAACTCTGCTCCTGCTCTCTCTGTAACTAGGTGATGGACAGGGGGGATTATGAATTACATTATTACTTTGTCTTTTAAGTTGGAAAAAGCACCCTTTTTGATACATTTCAATGTCACATAGGCTTAAGTGTCAACACTTAATTATTGTCACACTCTTAACTGGAGATCCAAGATACCGTTATGCATTGCTGGAAAATTTAATGGAAAGTGTATAAGTTTGTTCAATGTTATGTGCAAATTCAAGCATAAAACATTCAGATGAAGTGTTGTGTGTTGTGTTGTGTAAATTTGGTTTCCCAGGACACACATACCTTTGTAGTGATAAACCTACTGAAGTTTTTTGACAATTTGTATATCAATGATTATTTCATGTCAGTGGTTTGAAGCGAGTGGCCACATGTAGGAAGAGATGGATGGCATTTGTTCAGAAGCATTTGAAAGGATGGGGATGTGGTGCAATGTGTGCATTTGTGTGATTGTTGGTGTTTTGCTGTAGTCTTTAACTCTACCTGGTAAACTAAGACTGACTGTTGGTGCTTCTCTGTTCATGTCCCATACTGACTTCCTTTTTGATTCGCTCTGTTTTTCGCTGTTTTGTCATGTTGAGTTGAACAACATGAAAACACACACTCCCCCTCCTGGGAGATCTCCCTCCTACTCAGCTCTCTACCTGTTATTTAGTCTTTCACACACACACACACACACACACACACACACACACTCACACACACATATCGACACCACCACCGCCACCATAAACCCCTCACTCCTTTTAACTGTCACCAAACTAATTTGTTTCCTCTCTCACACGCACATTTTATTCTTTCTTACCTTTCCCAATACTCTAGACTAATTTTCTCTTTCTCTCTGCCTCTTCCTCTATTTTCTCCCCCTTCATACTGCTGCATTGCTTCAGTCTCCAAGCCATTGAGTGGATGTAGGAGAGGGTAGATGCTATGAATGTCAGTGTGTGTGTCTGGGGGATATTTCACATTGCCTTTTATTTCGAATCAAAAGGGAGCTGGGGGAGTGAAGCAACACTTTTCTTTCATGAGAGAGACAGAGTGTTTCCCAAACTCCCACTGAGACAGACAGAAAGAGAGATAAAGAGGGAGAGGAAATGAGCAAAGAAGTAATGGAGGTAAAAGAAACTGAGAGCGAGTGGGAGGGAGAGAGGAAGTCAGAGAATAGAGTCTGATGGAAAGAAAGTAAGAGATGTAGGGAATTTTGAGACATGGAGATGAAAAAAGATGAAAAGTAGGGAGAGAAGGAATGTGAAGGAGAAGAAGAAATAAAGTCATGAGAAGGAAGAAAGAAACAGATAATAGAGAATTCCTATTCACTATTGGATTTTGGGCAATAACAGCGCAGAGTTGATAATCAAAAGTGAAACTAGGTGAAGCAGTTCTACTGCAATGAAAGTGAAAGTATAAAGGTCCAGTTCAAATGTTGAAGGAAGGGAATTTTGGCATCAGAAACATATTTCATGAAAACTGTGATTAAAAACCAGCAGCAGAGCTTCTAAAATTCTGGCCACTGTCATCAGATTCTGGTTGTGTCCATTTAAAAGGAAAACTTGCCACCTTTCATGTGGATGTCCAGTCACTGGTGATGGTAAATTTAGTCAGTTAAAGCATTTAACTCCTTAGTGTGTACTATACTGACTGAAAAAACAGAGTTTGCCTGCTTTCTCCTGCATCCAGTGATGTCACTGAATATGAGGAAGAACTACAAACTATTTCAGCTTAGAATTCTAGTCTTTGTTTCTGTGTAGCTTAGGGGCATGCTAGGCGGGAATTTTTTTTTTAAATTTTTGGCTCCTAACAGTATGTTTTGGCCAACAAAGTAAACTATAGGCTAGGGTGGGATAACACGGCAACATGGGCGTGGGAGTCACAAGCTCGCCCGCAATGCATCCTGGTACATATAAGCATTCTTGCATGACTCCGTGAGCAGGAGAAGTCCGCTTTCTTGGACTTTATAGGTCAAGAAATTTATTGCTTTAATTGACAACATTTACCATCAACACTTTTTAGATATCCACATGAAAAGTAGATAAGTTTACCGTCAATAAAACCCCATGTCTGTCCATCTTTGGTTTTAGACAGATTACATGATAAATTACTCTTACTTACAATCATATTGTAAGCTTCTATTGCACTTGCATTCATATAACGAGTTGTCGTCAACTTGAGTAATGTTATCTTCACTTTATCTGTCTCTCCTCTGCTCCACACTGTGTGTGTGCCCTGCCCTCGGTGAAACACAGCGAGAGCAAAGGAGAGGAGAGAAAGTAGCACAGCTATAAATGATAGTAAAGCACAGTAAAGATTCTTACACTGAGGCGAAATGAAAGGAGTGCACTTAAATGAGGTAAATAACATAAATAAAATATCATGTTTCTTTCCAGAGAGGGCAGGGGTCTTGTTAAGACAATGGGAAACACTGTCCACCAATGGCTACTTTGGAGGTTTGTTGACCAAAGACAGGCTCCATCAAAATTCTGAGTCTCTGAAATTTAGGCAAAATTCTTACAATGTGCTGCTACGACCCACAAACCAACCAATCAGAGTAAGAGACTTGAATTGACTCAGACTGCAGTTGCTGCTTGAACATTGTAAGCCCCACTTTTTGTGTTAAAAACAACAACAACAAAAATGGTGCCAGTGCTGTGGCCAAAGATTTGGTGACAGATTATGTGTCTCTGCTTTCAGTTATTTCTGTTTCTGACATACCGCTGAAATTCACCAGACATTCATCCCACATTCAGATCTACCTCAAAATAGATATCATTCAGTCTGACAAAGATTTTATTGCACCCATCTCACACACTGTGACATGCAATGAACCTGCAAGATCGCTTGGTGCTTAGGTGCCTAAGGACATGGACAGCTGAGACAGAGAGGATAAAAGACAGGGAAAGTAGATAATAGGAGACAGAACGGAGGAGAAAATAACAGTGGAACAATAGAAATGGCAGAGACAAAATTAGAAAGAAAGAGTGAACGATGGGACAGGAGTGGGAAAGAGCGCAAACAGCAGAGCATGAGGGATGAAGGAAAGGACGGAGAAGAGATGGGTATGACAGCAATATGAGAGACGAGGGAGACGGATGAATTCAGAGAGAATAACTTGGAAGCAGGGCTGCTGCAGGGGGAAAATGGGACGAGAGACATCTGAAAGAGGGATGGAAGAGAAGAGGTGAGGGGTAGAGTGAGGGAAATCAGATGGGTTCTGGGTAGTCGGTGTTGTGCTTTTCCTGCGTAGGCGTCGGGTGTTGCGGTGTCTTGTCAATGCCTGGGGCTAGTGGGAGGAAGAGGAGGAGGAGGAGAACGGATAAACAGGGACGAATTGATTCTGCAACACACAGAAATCTCCAGACATCTCCCAACCAAGTTTTCGCTCTCCCTCATTCGTTTTTTTTTTTTTCCTTTTTCCATTTTTTCCATCTGACCTGCCTTCATCCATTCCCTCATACGCTCTTTGTGGCTTTGAATTGCTTTTCCCTGGAACTCTATGGATTGCTCTCACAGGCAGGAGCTAAGCCTGGGGTTTAGACTGAGACTGGAAACTTTCTTTTTCCACAGAGTGAGAAATATTATTCAGTCTAGAACAGAAGCTTTGAACAGGTGTGAGTCAGATTTGATTTGTGAGCAATTGTTTTGCTGTTACTTTAAGCCACACATGCTAGATTTCATTTCATGTAAAAATAGTTCAATTATCTTGAATCAAAAATAGTGAATGGGAAGAGCATCCAGTCCTCTGATAAAGAGTGTAGATTAGTTGCCTCAAATTAATATTTGTTTGGTAGCTGGTGGGAATTCTTTGTGGAGGGAAGTGCCTCATCAAAACAGAAGAGAATACTAGAAAACTGTTCTGTAAATCATGTAATATAATAATGATAGTAATCTTAAACTGTAGAGCACTTTTCAATAATAATTAAAACAAATGAAAAAAACAGATGTGTGTAAAACATTGAAGGCAAATCGAAAAGCACAATAATTTAAAACAAAAAAAAAATTCAATTAAAATCAGGATAACCCCTCCAATAAACATATATATCAAGAAGAGATTTGAAAGAGATTTTTATATACCGTGGTAAGAAAGCAAATATTTATTTGAGACAGCAGTTCACCTTGACTGTCCAAATAATTGCTTTTTAATTGGACTTTATTAAAGGATACTGTTATAAGACTATGGAGTATAGTTATGATAGTAACTGGTTCTCAAGACCAAAAAATATCTGATCTCTTGTTTCCCAACTGCTGGAAAAGTGAAAGGGTTTAAGGCTAATAATAACGTTACCTTTGAGTCTACAATGTCAGGTGTGCTTGTATCCCTTTCAGAAGCTTTGTAATCTTCCTTGAACTGCATTGTTGTTTTAGAGACGACAATGTTAAATCCACTGAATGTTGTCTTTGTTTATTCATTTTTCTATGTTGTTGTTAGCATTTGTTAGCTATCTACTGGCAATCCCATGATGCCTTGGGTTGAATCTGTCGTCCAGTCAGAGGCTGTGTGGCTGACTTGTATCGTGTGTGACAGTGCTGATCTGAAATGCATTGTGCAGTGGAATTACTTGAGATTGACCCTAGGAAATAAAATTTGCAATGATGATGGTTATGAGCTCAACACTGCGGTACACATCATGTGCCCAAGCAGTTACTGTCATGGCCCTATACTGACTCAGCCCCTCTAGTTTTCAGTAAATGGGCTCATACATAGGCATCAGGTGAATGCTTCATGCCAGTAAAACTGGACTCTTTAAAGTTGACGAAGCCTCTTCACCTCCTCCACCAGTAAGACAAAGGCAAAGACACTCAAAGGATCTCACAACACATGTAACCTCAGGCTAACCCTTCTCTAAACCACACATTTAACCCTGGGATGAGTAAAGGTTGACTCTTTGAAGGAGGGTTACAGCCGCCTTTTACACATCATGAGATAGTGAACCCTGCTGTGTAGAAAGGTTTACCCGTACCTTTGTGGTGCCAATCCCGGAGATGTAGTGCTCAGAAAAAAGCATGACACACTGCATTTGTTGGGGTCATGTACTGTTCAGCTGAGTACTACATAACTCAGCCTTATCCCAACACTGAAATAAAACTGTGATGTACTAAATGTTACGATCCAATCCAAATAAAAATGTTGCTTAATTAAAAGTGTGAAAATCTTTTTCCACAAATAAATGAATTATACTTGAGGAAGACTGATCTGCTCACAGGCTTTTTTAACAGCAAACATTTTGAATATTTCAATAGTAAGTCAAAAAGCACAAGTTGTTTAGTATAATATTAACAATGGTTCTTTTTCTTTCAGTCCTTAGTAGTTTTTACTGGGTACCCTTTTGTTCGTTTTCATATGTGGCAAATAGCAGAGATGGGGCCAAGTCATTGTTGTAAAAGTCACAAGTCTCAAGTCTTTGCACTTAAGTCCCAAGCAAGTCCCAAATCCTGAACTTTGAGTTTCAAGTCTTCACCAAATGTAATGCCATTTAACAACAGAGCCTCAACTTCCCACTCTTTGTGCAACTTTAAATGTTGAATGAAGTTGAAAAGTTGTCGCCATCTGTAATTTTCGACATGTTTTGTTGACCACCACATAGTTCTTGCATGTTAATGCAGTTAAGTCTCGTCAAATCGAGCCTAATGTAATACATTTTTTGACTCAAGTCTGACTCTTTTTCAAATCATGTGACTCATGTCCAGACTTAAACTAAATACTCAAAACATAAGCAAAATAAATACAGTAAGAAATTGCCGATCGATGCCTTTGACATAAACTGTACATTTTCTCAGAAGTATTGAAATGTTCCATATTTAGAAGCTGTGGTATGAGCTTATCTTAGAAATAGTAACCACTGTCTTACACCAGTATATTGTTGTGCTGCTGTTTCTAAACATTATGAACATGTTTTCCATAAACCCTGTCATCTCTTGTGGCAATGGAGTATGTTGTAATTTCTTTGCCACTCATACCAGTGGTTTGCACATTAGAACTTTTGCTAATTTGTCGTGACCAGACATCTGCCTCCTGCTGTTTTCATCTCCCAGCTAATCGAAGGATTGTCAAGGCAATCAAATGTTTCCTGAGAAATCCAACTGCATGCTGCGCAGAGTAAAATGCAGTGTAAAGGCTGTTTGAGACTGCTGTTCTTGTTGATGATGGACTTTGTATGTTTTGAGACTTGAAATTATTACCCAGTGCTCTTAAACTAGAAATCGATCTGAGTCTTTTAATCAAGTAGATATAGTTTTTGAACAAGTGATAGAAGAAAAGATTTTTACTAAGTATGGAATAATTAGCTTGTGCTTCTCTAAGAAATGAACCCATCTCTTTCCAGATTGCCTCACTTAAGAATTAATGAAATGTAAGGGGGAAGCTGTAGTCCGATCTCCCACTGCTTCAAGGCTAAACTCAGCTGAAGCTCTGCAGTCTGCGCTCTTTTACTCATAAGAATTTATTAAGTTCTAACCTCTTGCGCTCACTCCTGTCAGAAATATACAGAGCTTGCAGTGCTGATGGGAATGTGCAACAGTCATTAACCCTGAAAACAAGAGAAAGACCTCAGTGGTACAAAGAGAAGTTCCCAGAGGACAGTCAACCTTAAAGACGGAGATAACAGTATACAGAAAGAGAAGATATCTGATCATTTTCACAAACTGAAGGAACTCAGAAGTGATGAAGACAATGCACATTATGCAGATTGTAGTAAGATATAATACGAGGGATATGCCTCGGAGAGCCAAGAGATGCAAAGAGGAGATGGGAGACAGAGTGGGAGAAGCATGGATGCCGACTAAATTAGTTTGTGAGAAGATAAAATGGGGAGCAGTGAGCTGTATTTTATACCAAGGGAGCTGAGGAACAAGAGGAAAAGCGCAGGAGAAAAAGACAGAGTAGAAATGTGGTAGGCAGAGGTGAGATTAGTTTTGGGTGTGATAAAACAGATATGCATGTTACACTGAGAAGTTTAATCCAACAGATAGGGAGATCACACATGCAGAGCAAATTAGCTCGAGGTAGCTAAGATTATGTGAGTCTTGTGAAGAATAATGCAATTAGCCTTTTGAAGAAGATGTGGATTGTTTGAAAGTTAGAGACAGAAAGAAATGGGAAGAGTAGTCAGGAACTGAGGAGAGAAGGGAGATATTCAGGAGGTTGAGACGAGATTGAAGTATGGGCTGTAAGACCAAATGAGTTTGGTTAAGGAAAGACAGAGAGAATGAAGAAATGGGGAGTCAGAGAGAAGTGAGGGGTGAATTAGTTGGGGGGATGAGTTGAACGAGTGAAGCGGGTGATGAATACAGAGCAAGAGTAGACTAAATTATGTTTGGCAAGATAAGCTGGAAAGTATAGAGCAGGTATAGTGGGGATGTGACAAAAAAATGAAGAATACCCAAGATCTGTGGGATGGAGGGGGTGGAGTGAGAATATATATATATATGGAGTCACCATTGTGACTTTCAAACATATTTTTTCTTGCTTAATTCAACACAAAAAGAAGGAAAACATTTGCCAGAATGGGCAGGGAAACTAACCAAACTGGTGACAGACATTAGGCACTGAACTAACTGAATTACTGAATAAGTCTTTAGGCAGAACTGACTGGCCTGGAGGAAGTTTGGTGTTAGCATCTCCGTGACGAAGCAACTGGGTATCTGAAACATCATGAAATGTATTTATTTTATCATCATATTGTATTTATTTTGTGTACTCCATAGCATGTTTATGAGGAGTAAATCAAGTTTCATCACGATAAGATACTGTATCAATTCTTTAGACAATACAATATTAGCTGATATCACAGTTGATTTAATTCTTTCAATTCAGGAGCCTTGATAGATATTGCTAGATATCATAGGTTCATTTAACGCATTCAGTTACATTTATGTCATCTCACAAGAAGCAACTAAATTATGATTCAGCAATTTTATTACTGAACTCTTCTAGACATTTGTGACACAGACCTACCATGAGAATTACAAAATAAAGGCCCATCTTAAAGATGACAATGCAGAGAGATATTTTCTCTTTCCATTGAAAATATTAGATTCTTAAATCGATATATCAATCCAGATCGATGTATTGTTACACCCCTAATGTTTATATTTATTATCCTGTATTTTAGCTATTCGCCCCATTGTAAATGAGCACACTTCCTCAATGGTCTTTCAAGGTAAAATAAAGGTTTAATAATGTATAATGAGTTTAACAGGTGAAACAAACTAGATTACATTAGGTAACTTTGTTAATCCCAATGGGAGGCTAGTTTGGTGACAAATGACAAAAGAGACACAAGTCAGACAAGTCACAGCAGACAACATGAAAAAGACACCCAAGCAAACAGATATTCCAAGTGGACATTAGTTTAGGTCAGGTGTTTTGCCTCGCTGCTGATTCAAAAATAATGTATTTAATGCACTTGATCATTTGATAAATAAAACCACCAGTCACAAATGATGCTCCTGAAAATGGTCCAGTAAAAATAGGCAATACATATGACAGGCATTTAATCGACTGTGTAATTTCAGTGTTGTTTGTAATGAGTAGCACAAAAGGGAACTACAAGTTAATACTGCTATACAACTTTGTAATGTATAATGATAAATACATCAACCTAAAATCTAAAATTGGTGTTTTTAAAAACAATACATAATAAATTAAACCTTGTAATATATGTAAAAAAATAGAATCTGTTTCTCAGAAAACAAGTATCACATGTCCCTGAAAAAGTTCCATAGCTGTGGGCAGAAAAGACCATCTACTGTAAATCATGTATCACCAGAACAGGGCAAGTAATACACTTTATAGACAAAACACCAAACAGGAGAACTAAAGAGATGGTTTAAACTCTCCTGCTGGTTCTTTCCTCTATAACTTTTTTAATGATAAGGCTGATCAGTCAAGGTAAACTAATCCTGCTATTCCAGCTTCAGAATCAGCACCGTGGACAGCGGTCGTTACACTCTTCTACATACAGGGAAGCCATTGGTCCTTAAAGTCTGTGTAAAGGAAACAAGGAGTTTCCTTCTAAGCACAGTATACACGTGAGAACATAGTTGCTGAAAACACATTATAAGACTGAGAACTATGTAGTACTGAATTCTGATGGGGGATGGGGGGGGGGGGGGTTGCATTTATTTTGATAGGGACAGCTGAAGAGATGACAGGAAAGGGGCTAGAGAGAGACGCCATGACACTCAGCAAATGGGGTGCAGGCGGGAGTCAAACTAGCAGCAGAAGATGGAGAGCCTCAGCACATGGGGCACGCATTCTACCAACTGAGCTATAGGGGAACCCCAGACCAGTATTTTTGTTTAAATTTTTGTGTTCAGGATTTTTTGGATGGACCTGAAACAGCTCTTTCAACACTATATAAGCCTCACTAATTGACACACAAACCAGACTGCCTCCCCCTCCCTAAAGGTCGGTTACAAATCTACCTTTAGCGATTCTCAGTCCAAATCATCCCAGCAGTTCACATCAGCTCCATTCAGTTCCAACAGTCCGGTACAGAAGAAAAAAAAAACCATCCTGTAACCGTCCTCTGGCTCTTGTGGCTCAAACATGTCTGGAAATGTCCAATAAAACTGCTGGATGGAGTGTCCATGTTTCAGATTGTTTTCAGGTCGTAGTGGTGTTTTACTTCGGTGGAGCGGACACACCCCCAGCATTTCAGAGCAGAGAAAACTGCTAATTTTTTCATTATTTTGAGACCTAATTTTTTTTTTTATATATAATTCAAATTTTCCTGGGTGGCTAATAACACATTTCTTTGTGTGTGACAAACTCAAAACACACCTTTATTGTTGCTTTACAGTATCTTTAAAAACTCTTAAAATGTCCTAAATTCACATTTACTAATAAAAGTCCTTATAAATCATTAAATAGTCTTAAATTCTGTTTGAAAAGATCTTGAATATTTATTTATGAAATACTGTAATGGTTGTCTGAAATGGTCTTTGAGTGCCTTTGTTATCCTGTTACAGACTTATAGGTTTTTGCTAATAAATGTATCTGGACAAATATTCTTTAACTCACCCAGTTATTGCCATTTTGATCTGACAATATATGTATTTACTCAGAGGAGTATGTCCATATTTGCACATATCCAGGTTGTTGGAACAGAAAGGTCTTGAAGTCTTGAAAGATGAACTAATCCAACTGGAAATGTCAAAGCCATTTTGGCTCAACAAGGGAGTTGTGAGTGAACCGAGATTTCCACAGTACGCAAATTAAATTTTTATGACACAGCTGAAATGTGACCAGACAGACAAATAGTTGATTATTCTCCCAGTGGCGCTCTTACAGTGCACACCTCGGCAGTCTGTGATAAAGCAGAAAAAATGTTCAGCTTACTAAACATATGCCCAATGGCAGAACTGAGCCATGAAATCAGAGTTAATTATTAAGCTAATCTGAGCTAATTATGTACTTAACAACTTACAACTCCCACCCACATGAAGCTAAGAAAATTGATATTGTGTTACTTTATATTCTCTGAATAGGGTGACATATTTACATATTATTGTATTTACTCTCTTTTAGACAAATGCAATTAACTAAAACTCTGAATGGCAAAACGTTAAATACAAGTCATTTGAGAATTAAGGACTAAATAAAAGAATTAAATAATCAGCCCTCCATTGGTTGTATCTTATGCTTAGATTATATGAAGAATTACACAGATAATTATTGTAGAATTAATCACAACACAGCAGCAAATGATATGACTAAAACAATGTACTGTGTGGAAAAAGTAGTCATTTAAAGTTAGCACATTTTCAGGGGAAAAATGAAAACTCAATTAGTTTGGGGCCGATAAGAGCCAATGTGAGAATTGAAGAGAATGAATGTCAGAGACGAGCTCTTGGGTGATAAGACAGCGACAGTATTTGAGGAAAAACAGACGAGTGAGGTCCTGAAAGGTGGAATAAAGACCACTTTGTAAAAAAAAAGGCATGGTGTGTTGTGTGAAGATATATCATGCAAGAGATGAAGTTAGGAGGAAAAAGATATTTGAGCAGAATGAAAGTGAGAGATGAGAGAGACATGAGGGTAAAAAAAAACAGTTTAAGAACAGACTGAAAGTGGGAGAGGATGAGAGAGATGAGACCTGAGTTTTAGTGGGTGAGATAAAACCAGGCTGGCTTGGTGAGAGTGGGGGAATGAAGGAGGGAGGGAGATAATGGTATAGGATGGATTCAGAAGTCTCAGTGACATTAATTTTAGAGGTCATTAATAGAATGGATGAGTATGTGTCTGTGTTGTGTGTATGTGTGTGTAAGAATGAGACCAAATTAGCTGAGAAAAGGGTAACAGAATAAGGTGTGTGTGTGTGTGTATGTATGTTTGTGCATGTGTGTAAGTAAAAGAGAGGTAGACTAAATTACTTTGGGGAAATTAAAAAAATAGTGAAGTGTTGGCGGCAGCTGTGTGTGCGAGAATGTATGTGTGTTAGAGAGAAGAAGCACGCAGGACATGCAAGGAGAATAAATTACTTTGCGGAGCGAGAAAAACAACAGTAAGTGGTGCAAACATCCAGAGCAATGAGTCCGCTTAGTTTTTGGGATGAGGTTTGGAACGAGGTTGTGTAGGAGGATAGGAAAAAAGAGGAAATGGAGACATCCAAATAGACATGATTTGGAAATGTGCAAGTTGTATGAAAAATGCACTGCAGGGGACATGATTTGCTGAGTTGAGTGGGATAAATGTATTAAACAGTGGGAGAGGAAGGACTGAGGAGACTAAATGGGTTTTGGCGAGATAAGTTGGAGAACACGAAGAGAGGGAGAAGAGAGGAGGCAAAGAAAAAATTTTACTTTACTAAGTCCAAGTACCTCAGGCCCCACTGTGGTGTTTATAAGAGATACGCATGTTATGTTAAGAATTAAAACTTAATGCTGTGCTGTAATCACAGTGTACAAGTTCCTCTTGTGGTATTTTGGCCACTGAGGATGCTTATGCAAATACACAGTCTTTCAAGAATTACATGTACAGTACTTTGAATATGCTCAATATTAAACATGTGCTTCTGATGCTGAGCTGCAGCCTCATGATTTTGTCAGCTACATTTGTCTAGGTAATTTCTATCACTTGTTGCATGGCGGATCATAAAAATCTATTTTGTTTTCCTATCTCCATTTTTATTGCATTTTCTGTGTATGATGTGCTCTTAAATTGTGGTTTTATTTCTCTGTATTTTTAACTTGTGAAGTAACTGGTAACTCTGGTTTTGAAAGGCACTATATAAATAACATTTATTATTATTATTATTACTGAACACTAGTCACTTAGTGGTGGTGACATGAAGTCACGTGACTGTGATGTAGTTTGTTTATAGCCTGACATCTAGCAATGCATTCTGTGTCAAAGATCATAAAAGTGGTGTTTATTTTTGAAAATTATCTTGTTGAAGAAATGTGTAGGCATCATAAACTTTTGCTGGCCTACAAAAATATGTCATCCCCGCAGTACTTAGTAATGGATATTTCCCAGCTAATGAAAAACGAAAAAGGAAAAGCAGCAAGCATCTTGCCTAGTTGTTTTGCTCCATGAGGGTAAAAAAAAATACAGTATACCAGACTTATGGACATACTTTAAATGACTACTAGATAACCTATGTTTTTGTGAATCCATTACATAACTCAACTCTTTGGTCACTGACATTAGACATAAATGTTTAGATTTCTGCTTTCCATTTCATTTGTTGAGATTTGCATGCAAAGTGAATATTTGTTAAAGCTGAACATTGATCAAGGTGAGTTCCAAGCTTAGAGAGAGAGTAACAGGAGAAACAAAAGTTCAACCTTGAACAGGAAAAAAAAAGATTATGTAGTAGAACCTGAGGAACAGAAAATAAGAGAGAGAGAAGGAGTGACAAGGGGGAGGACAAAATAATTTAAAAGGAAAGTCTACAGGGTGAAGAGAGAAAGAGAATCGAAAATAAATGTGGGAGGTGATGGTTATCAATATCCAGGATCTGATCTTTTGAAAAAGACAGAGAAAAAACAGGCAAAAGAGGATTGTGAGGGAGTTTTAAGCAGATGAAAGTGGAAATGGGGGGAGAAGCAGCACATCAAGACATGGGAAAGAGGGAGCAGAAGGGAAAAGAGGCAAGAGATTGGTAAAAGGAGAGGCTTTAAGAGAGATACAGACTTGTGTGGAAGGAAAATACAGCGAGAATGAAACAGAAACAGGTATATAGAAACTAAACTTAACAGAGAGAATATGAAGAAAATGACAGAAGGTCAAAACAAAAGGAACATTAGGATGAGGTTTAGAGAGACCTCTAGAAAGAGAAAATGACTAAAAGTGGAGTATTATAAAAGGGAAGCCGTGGGAGAGGAGTGTAGAGAGAAAAAAGCAAAGAAGAGACGGGAAACAAATGGAAGAAAAAGTGAGAAGGTACAAACAATACAGAAAAATACAACCAAGATGCCTGAAGCGAGAAAAGAGGAGATGTAAAGTCAGTGGGAGAAGGGAAGGAGACAGACTGTGTATGAGGAAGTATAAGAAGTTCAAATGAAAGTTAATAAGTAAAGAATAAAAAATAGAAATGCTACATTGTGCTTTACTGCAGAGCTGCAGCTGTAACCCACTCCAGAATCAAGTGTGTTATTTCTGGGATATTGTTCCCTTCAGATTGAATTAGTCTATTTTAATTAATCTCTTCATAGTATAGACAGCGGAGACAAAAAACTGTAGTGATGATGTCATTCAGACACAAATCATAGAGCTGCTCAATAGACAGTGAATAATGGGACAACTAATGAGACTGTATGACAGCAGCCATGATAAGTTTACTAAGACATGGACACATTTTATGAATCACAGCTTGAAACCTTACTTTGATGTCAAACTCAACTAAATGATGCATCTCAAAAAAACGTGACCCCAAATATGATCAGTGAGCCATTTTAACCTGATGATATAATTAATATTTATGTTATGAAGCTCTGATTTTCATCTTAAGGAGACAGTAGTGTGTGTTTATAGATACTGTCTTTAGGTAAAGGATAAACAACAATGAGCTGCATGGATATTGAAAAATTACCCACGATGGACATGTTTTTTGTAACTGCGTTTGATTAAGTTGTCCTGCACACACCATGGGGACTTGGCAGCAATCAGTATGTGGTTGGTTTATATATATTAATGCAATACACCATTTAAATAGAATAATTTTGTCAGCACACATTTCTAGTGTTACGTTTAGCGCTGTCCCAACAACAATCTTTGGGGCTTTGACAATTCAGCGAGACTTACCCACTAATATTCAACGTTTTGAAGGTCCAAAGTTGTTGAGTGTTGAGTATTTTCGAGTGCCGAAGAAGGGTCAAGCAAGAGCTCGTCACAGCCCCATGCTTGCGGAGCGACATTTGCTTGTGCCTTCCCCTGGTTTTCATGTGCGCAAGTTTTGAGACTAATTAAATGCCATAGAGGAGCTCAATCTTTCATTCTTTTTCTGTCTTTTGGCACTTTTTCGGTACAACCGACACAATTTCTCCTTCATTTTTCTTTGCTTTCAGCCATAGTGCAGTTGCTTCTCATGTCAACGACTCAACTTTTTATCAGTTTAAATAAATTTCCAAAAAACCTAAAAACATTTTTAGAACAGCAAATGAAAAAGTTCTCATAGCATATGGCTCAAATTATGCAAAATTAATTCATGACAGAGAAGCTAAACACAAGATTTATTTATGTGAAAAAAATTAAAGATGACTACTTCACTAAATCAGGATATTACTGACTCATTACATGTCTACTGAGAGTGCAGAATACATATTCCCCTTGAAGGCCCATTTTTGGTTGAGGGGGTGTATAAGGAAAAAAAAGAGCTCCAGAAACTACAACTGTACGGAGGCAAGACAAGAGGAAGGAGAAGAGGGAAGCAACTGGGAGTGTATTGGCCTCTAGGGATGTACCATGTGGTGGGGTGGAGGAAGGGGGCGATGAGGTGGGAGGTAGGGCGGAGCAAACTAAGATGCCGTGGGGTTGGTTGAATAATGCTGGCTTTGATGAATAAAACATCTGCTTGAATGAAGGGGTGGTGTGAATGCATTAAGGCAGGCTTAGAGGGAGAAGAGAGGAAGAAAAGAAAAGAGAAATGGCAAGATATGGGAAGAGATGAAGGGAGGAAAGCAGGGAGCTTTTTATATATAGAGATGTAAGGTGGAGGGAAGATAGAAAAGGAAGGAAGGAACAAGGAGCTGGAGGAGGAGGATGGAGGGAGGGGAAGAAGAATAATGAAGGAGGTGAATGGAAATAGTTCTCTGCTTTTAAACAATAAAGGCAAGATGCAAGCAGGGAAGAGTTAGCTTTTAGACCTGAGATGTTTTTTCAAGTTGTTGGGGTTGAATAGTGTGATGTGTATTTTGGATTGTGTGTATGTATGTGAACGTGTCTTTGTGGATGTGTTGGTGGTTAAAAATTGAAATTTGATGTTGAATGTTGAAAAGGGGGCGTGTGTATGTCTTGACTGTTAGGTCTATTGCACTAAAAGAGTGTTCCAAGATCTATGATGATTAATGTATTTGTACCACAATTTTAACAACTGTATGATATATGATCAATCGACATCGGAGCCTCTATGTATAAAGCCGCACATGTCATAGTTTTGCCATTCACTGTGGTATCCTGGCCCTCTCCCAGGTTGTTTCAGTATATATCATAGTTTTTGTTAAAATAAAATAATTTTAAAGTTGCAGTACAATATTGCTGGCAACACTGCACTAAAAGTTGATGATGGATTGATAGGTGGATTTAATGATATTATTGGTTGAAGTTAGTTGGTTCAAGGCTACATAATTACGCGCTACATTTTGTTCTAAAGGAAGAAAACATGATTTTATTTTGATGTACGAATACAAAGAATTGGATTTTCTGTATTTTTTGCAGATATTGTCAAATAGGTGTACAGCACTGACTGGGGATGTGATGTAAAGGTGATGCTAATCAGGCATTTTACATTTTATATAAACTTTAAAAGAGCAATATCAACAGCAACTGTAACAATAACTCTAAATATATTGTTTTAAAATTCTAATGCAAGTGGATGGTAGAATCCACACTTTCAAAGCGATTTGATGAATCATACAAAGACTGACAGCCAATCAAAATCCACCTGAATTTACAGGCTATAGCTTACAACTTATTAAATGCTTAAATAATGTAATATTAAGAGGCAAGTTACACAGAAACATAATTTACCAAAAATACCATTGAGTGTTCGCTCATACAAAAGTATGAATAAAATTTGAATTCAAAAGACAGCAACTCTTGTAACAGAGTTGGATTCTCTTGTTCTCCTCTTTTCTCTGAAGAATTTCGTGAACCCATATCCGAATGGTTTTCTTTTTGTTTCTTTTTTTTTAATTAATTAATTTATTTATTTAAAGAGGACAGTGCACATTCATCATACATTTCTGTAAATGTGCCAGTGTTAGCCAAAGGCTAGTTTCCAACCGTAGTCCTCCGGCATGGTGTTAAAAGCCATTAAGACATACAAGGGTCATAATACATTAAAAAAAGAAAACAGAAAAACAAACAAAAAAAACCAAAAAAAACAGGGACATAGGAGAGATCAAATCTGAAGTAAGAATACACCATATCAATATGACACTAAAAGAGAGACAATCAATGCAGTACTACCGAGACAAATACAACAGATAGACAGTTATACACGACAAAATCATTATGTGCGGTGCAATTAAATACAATTGGGCAAGATGAACTGTCAGGGATGAGTTATTAAGATGAAAGTGCAGCAATGCAAAGACCAGAGCAGGGTTTCTTGTTGGAGTTGTGCTAAGATGGATTGAGAGACACAGCGAAACCAAAGACATAAAGTGCTACAGTGCTCATGGAGAGTGCTGCAGTGCTCTGCTCATAGAAATTGTTGGAGTTAGGGTTAGCTGTCAGATGTGAGTAAATGGAATGGAGGTGCAACAATGCAGAGACCGGAACACAGGTTCTTGTTGGGAGTTATGCAAGATGAGTTAAGAAGAAGTAGTACATATCTAAAGTGCTGCAGTGCTAAAATGACTTCTCTGCGCAACGGAAAGCAGCTGCCAACATAGCTGGAGTGCACAGTGTGTGCTTGTCATTTATCAGTATGGATACTCATGTTGTTATCTTTATAGTTATTGTTTGTGGTGTGGATGGAACTTAGGGGTAATTTTTGGGCTGTGGAACATTGTTCAGACAAATCAAGCAATGTGAAGACGTCACCTTGGACTTTGTGAACTATTTTCTGACATTTTATAGACGAAACAATTAGTCAGCTCATTGAAAATATAATCATTATTTGCAGCCCTAGTTCAACAGTTGGATGTAGTGAAATATAAAGTAGCATAAAATGAAAATTAAGTACAAGTACTTAATTGTGTTACGTAAAAAAATGTAAGTGTTACTGTCTCCAGGGAATGCGTGCATAAGTGTATTTGCGTGTGGGTGTGTGTGCTTCTTTGTTTGACTGTGTTGATGCATTAAGTGGTATCTTGTGTGTCTGGGTGTGTCTCCACTTGTTCATTAAAAGCCATCTGTGTGTGTGTATATGAAATCCTTGCATGTGTTTGTGTGTTTTAAAGTTTTAAAGAGCTATCTTGCTATTAGATGCTCACCGTTTGTTCAGTAATTGCTTGACCTTTATGTCCATGTCATTCTGAACACTGAGTCGAAGGAGGAATTACACACTTAGCGCGACTCTGTCCTGCTTAATTTGTGTGAGTGGTGTTTCTCTCCCTGTGTGTGTGAGTGTGTGTGTGCTCCCTATCACTGATGATCAGCCTAAGTGCCTCCATGAGGTGGACGCCTTCACACCGTCTGTGCAAAAGAAGAGAAAAAAAAAAAAGACGATCATTGAGTCAGTCTGAGATCATGTCTGCTCTACTTTACCTCCTCTAATTACTCTGTGTGTGTGTGTGAGAGAGTGTCTGTTTGTTGTGTTTTTGTTTTTGTCTGCAGTTCTTATTTGATTTGATGCTGTTTGTGTGCATGCATAGGTGTGTGTTGTTCTTTTTTTTTGTTTTTCTGATTGTCTTCCATCGTCAATTTATTTCCAGTCTGTCAACCTGTGCACGACTGGGTGTGCATAATGAATGAGCATTTGTATTTGTAGGTGTGTGTGTGTGTGTTTAAGTCTCACCACACACATAATTCATGAGTATTAATGTCTATTTATTTATTTTAATATTAATGAGAGGGTCTGTATGGATGAATGGGCACAACAGACAAAGGCCGGGAAATTGTGCTGTGTTAGAGTGCATGTGTGTGTGTGTTTTCCTATTTAATTGGTTCCCTGTTGTGTGCACTTACACAGAAGTATATGTTTAATGTGAGAGGGGAGAGTCAGATGAGAGGAAGCTAAACAAGGACAGACAGATGTGATAAATTCAGTGTCCTTTGGCTATTGTTAGCTGAGCTGGGTGACTGTGTGTGTGTGTGTGTGTCCTCAGGGTGATTTGGTGGTGTGAGAGAGTATGTTTGTCAGCCAATAACTGGCAGATCTCAGCTGCCCGGTGGCATCAGGAGAGAGATGAGAAAATAGAGTGATGAAGAGTAGGATGGACAAATGAATAAACTGTGCAAAGAGAGTGTGATGGATGGAGAAATTAACTTATGGATGAAAGGAGAGAGAAAATGAGCAGATTGCTGTAAAGAAAGGGAAATCATTGGATGAATGGAGGTATCAGTACAATAATCAGGTATAAGTAGTCAGGATCGGCCTGTCAGATTATGGCATTCAGTAATCAGCATTTTTATAATCATCAGGATCAGTATTTTTAGTACTATTAGTAGTACTTTAGTTACCATTCTGTGGTCTCACTCAATGACCCACCCAAAACACCATCTGATTGGTTAATTGTTGAAAAACTCTATTTTAATTAAACATTATACTTAATGACATTTTGACAAAGTTTTGTTTGTCAATTTTAACACCAAGATTCTCATTTTTAGTGCACATGTAGCCTATATTGGTTCAAAAACAATCCGTTATTGACTTCCTTGATCACTAATAATCATATCCATATTGGCACTGAAAAAAAAAAAACTGTTGACCTCCACTAAGCAGGGATATAAAGTTTAGAAAACTGCTGAGTCCAAAATCACATACTATGCACAACACATCCAAATCACTCAACATACGTTTGTGTAAATAAATATACTACTGTGTGTATGTGTCTTTTCATTTCCTGAGAGCCTCCTCGCCAGCTGGAGACGCATAACCACCTGTGTCAACAATGAACTAATTTGAAGAAATACATTCTGCATAGGAAGGTGAATTTACATTACTTACCTTTAATTGAAGCATTATTGACTTTACACAGAGCTGTCTTGATTGCCTTTGTTATGTTGTTGCTGTTGTTGCCACTACTGCATTGAACTGTGTGATATATTTGCTGGCGTAGCTTCCATTGCTTGCATACTGTAATATTTCCACAGAAATACACCCCTACTATTGACTTCATACAAGGGTTTTGAACATACTAAACAATCTCACATACAAATTTTAGCATACTTAATAGCATGGAATTTAGTATGCAGCATTTATTACACACCTTTGTTAAATACTCAATTCTGATGGAGGAGCAATAAAAGCAATTCATCAATAAAATCCTTTTTAAATCAGTTGTCATTGTTGTGTTTGTCAGGTCATTTTTGTGAAATAATCCCTTTCAGGGTAATTCAAGACCCCTCCAATTCTGTCCTGCCTCGCCTTTTTGAGGTACATTTACCGATAATGATGCACTCACTGTACATTACTACTTCAAAGCTTGTCAGAAAAAAATTGATCAAGTGCAAACAACGGAGGCACTAAGCAATTAGCGAGTAAAGATTTTAGGGTGTGCTGGGACACGTGTGAATGCAGAACATGTTTGAAAGCAGGCAAGGTCAGAATGCTGAGTGTGATAAAAGCTTCCTTTGCTCGCTGTCTTCAAAGTTGAGCGCAGCAGTTTGCATCTCTCACATGGAGGAGGGTGGAGGATGGACACATGATGGATAGAAGAAAGAATGAATGATGGAGGATAATTCAAAACAGTTTACACCTTTGATTGTTGTACAAGCACTTAATATTTCAGCAGTTAATACATCACACTGTCTGGTTCAGTTTGTGTTTGTATGTGTCACAGATAGTCGGCATTAGTGTGTATATCAAACATGGTGTGTGTGTGCTTTTTACAGCTTTCCTCTCAGCATGTATGTGTGTGTTTGACTTGCACATTTGTGTGTGTGGTCATGACTTGCCCTCAGGTGTGTGTGTGGCTGTGTTTTTTAACTGTGTGTGAGATTGTCTGTGTGTGTCCACGTCTTGTGCGTGTCAGATAATATTTGTGTCCAAATGATCATGAGGAAACATGAAGGCTTCTATTGACTTACAACCGCAGTACGTCATCTCTGTGTGTGTGTGTGTGTGTGTGTGTGTGGCTGTTAAGATGTGAGGACTGCCAGTGGGTACTTTGGCATCTAAAAGCAGCACAAACAATGTGCCAAAAGAGACAGCTACATGATAAAACCCGACAGCCTAGAGGGCAGGGGCAATGATCCGTGTGTGTGTGTGCGTGCGTGTGTGTGTGTGTATGTGTGTGTGTGTGTGTGTGTGTGAGAGAGAGAGAGAGTCAGTCTTTTTACAGCGAGAACGGGTGTTTATGGCTTTGTTTGCGAAAGAAATCCATTATTAATGTGCATGCGTTTTTGTTTGTTTATTTGTTATCTGTGTGTGCTTGTGTGTGTGAGTGTGTGTTTGGAGCCGTCAGCAGGTTCTAAAGTGGGTCCTTAAGGAGCCATCTGTCTTAAGGCTAGTTTCAAACCCTGTCTGCTCTATTTTATATGGAGGGCACTGGATGTGGGTGTTTCTGTGTGCAGCTGCTAAATGTCAGACAATGTGTGTGTCCAAATATGCTCAAGGAAAGGTGAAACCCAAAAAGAAAGCGTGAGCGTCTACTCCCACATACCTTTTTATGTGGGTGATACTGTATGTGTGTATTTATGTGTGTGAGTGTGTGTGCGTGGGTGTTCCTGCCTCCCGAGACACTTCAGACTGGTGCTTGTTTGACTGGCAGCCAAATCTGTGTTTATTCTCGTCTGCTGATTTGTTTGTGTTGCTTTTTGTTTTCCACACACTTCTGAAGCAAGTGAATTGCAGTCGACAGGAACCAACCCCGCCCCCCCCCCCCCCGTACTGTACACTGAGGATGGACCCTAATATCTCACAAATGATCAGAATAATAGCCCAATCAGAATAAGAGTGCCTCGATCGGAAAAGACCTGCCCAATTCAGCAAGATTGGAGGGAATTTTCAGTCGCGTTGAGAGAGGTGGTGTAAACCTTCAATACTCTGATCAATAGGAAAATAATAACCCAGGACTGAACAATAAGGATTGTCTGTTTGGCAAGTAACTCACCCAAGTGAGCGAGTAAAAAAATAATTACTACTACTATCAATTATCATATTAAACTGAATATCTTTGGATTTTAGTGTGACAAAAAGAGACATATAAAGATATTACCTTGGACCTTGGATTTGAACAAACTGGGATAGACATTATTCACTATTTTCTGACATTTTATAGACATTGCAGCCCTATATTAAACATGATAATTAACTTTGGTCTTTGTTGTTATTTGATAATTGCTAATAAACAATTTTTATGGGGGGCAAGTAAGAATTGACTTTGGGCGAGTAGATTTCTGACCCACTAGTGAAAGATAATAACAATAATGAACCCTGTAACCATGTAAACATTTAATCTGATCAATTCTCTCTGGGTGAAAAAAATATATTAATTCTGCACGTCTGTCCCATGTCGGGGTAGGTGTTACGAACAAGACACAGTGGGGACAGAAACATGACTGGTCAGTAGCAGATACAACTTTTCTGTCAGAAACCTTAAAAGATTTAAAGATGCTAATGTTGTTGCCAGAATGCAATGTGGTTCCATCTCAAAGGTTACTGGGAGGGAACAATTTCTTCTGTGGCAAACCAGAACCATTTCTTTCTCTTCTGTTATATTTCTGGGAGATTAGATGCGTTACCGCAGGTGGAACCAGTTTGCACTTGTAAAAGATTTTGATTAATTCATGTAAATGGTTAAGTTGGACTCTCTAATGAGAATGGTTTCAATCAGATTGAAGAAATATTAGCTAATATAAATAATACCTACCATCTCTAATTTTGTTGTTTCATATATGTGTGTGTGTGTGTATGTATGTATGTATATATATATGTATATATACATATACATACACAAACACACACACACACACACACACATATATATATATATATATATATTATATATATATATTATATATATATATATATATATGTATATATATATGTATGTATACATACATATATATATATGTATACATACATATATGTTACTTGTTCATTTGAGGGACGGTGAAGGTTTGTCCTTTATAACACTTGCTCTTACTCTCCTGCTCCTCAGGAATCAGCACCCTGCTGCTTCCACCATCTAATCAAGTACTAATTTGCATCTAAAGTGGTGAATGTAGTTCGCTGCCTGATAGGAAGGAAAACCAGGAGCGCTCTGTTAAGCTGTTGACATGGAGAACAAACCACTGGTTTATAGATTGGGGCAATTTCAAGACCCTCACGCTAAGTATCCTTCTTCAGAACCTGCAGAAGGCTCTCAAGTGACAGAATAACACAACCTTTGCTTGACGGCCCTTAAAGCAACAGTGACTGTGAATAGCTGATTGCATTTTTAATGTACAACTTCCACATCAAAATAACTGAAAAGACACCTGTAGCATTTGAAATAACATACTAACATACTGCCTGCTACATCCTTGATCAGCATGTACTACATACTACCTCCTAAATGAAGGAACAAAATGAAAAATGAATTAAGTGCACCGTTACCAGCAGACTGTTCACACTGAAGTATACTCAAACAATATACGTCTTCTCTGTGTCACATTACCAGTCTGAGCTGCTGTTAAATGTTTACTGAATATTTTGGAGTTATACTTCTCCCACAGTACATTATGTATGTTAGCTCCTTTCTTTCCCCCCTGACTGTACCTTAACATCCTGGGTCCTGAGTAGCCCCTGCTTTATGCTTGTTGATGTGCCGCACTGCAACACCTCATTCCACTGTCCTATTTTCAGCATTGCTGTGCATGAAAAAACACTTTTTCTCCCAGAGAAACAACTGTTTTGGACTTCAATACAATGTTAGCCCAACTACAGATGTTATTCACTAGTTTGTTGCTTGCTTTTCACTGTAGTTCAAACTATTTCAATTGTGCCTATTTCTACAAGGCAAAAATTAAATAAAAGTGCAGCAGTGTGTTTTCCACTTTATAATTTGACAGTAGCAGTGTTTTCTGAATAGGCAATGCTAGAGATGGTAGAAATTACACCTCCCTCACCTCCCTCAAGAAGACTGTTTTAACATTGGGGAATTATAAGTTGCATCAGGATAAGGCTGACACTATCTGAAACATGTATTGTAGAGTATCATTTAACTTTTTGTTTGTCATAGCTTAATGAGTAAAATCAAAATCATAACAATGTTTTATCTCAACCATAATTGAAATTCAGCATGTAAACTTCGGTATCTTGACTGGAATTTAAAGTAAAGCTCTGTGGATTTGAACAGTAGTTGGTTGCACAGCATATTTGTTTTGATGGACTTGCCAGTGAGTTCAGTGGGGGCACAACTTATGAAAATTAATTGCATGAAGTCTCTGTGGAACAACCACCAAAATGGCAAAGCTGTCCAGGAACTGAGGTGAAAATCTGCTTGTTTTAGATTGTGCTGGAAATTTGATTGTATGAGTATTTATATGTGTATAGTATAAAACTATGAATGCAATTAAATATTATTTGTGATTTTCTTATAAAGACGATACTCTGTCAACCACCTTGTATTGGGGAAATGAATAGTGATTTTACAGCCCGAAGCATGGTCATCTTCCACTGAGTCACTAGCTGTCTTTCCATCTAATTATCAAGCAAGTTTAAGACAAACTTTTGAAATATTGTAAGAAAAAAGAAAAAAAGAAAGAAAATGTGAATTAGGTGCATTTCCATCGTTTGCTTCAGTTTCCATCTGCCAAGTTTATTCACTTCAAACCATCACTACTTTGAAGTAAATAAACTTGGCTATGCAAAGTGTAGTATCATCAAAAGCTGGTGGTTTGCAGATGGCTGTAATAAACTATGTAGAAGCAGTAAAGGTCATGAACCAGATACAAAACTAGTTGTTTTTCAACCACCATTAAACCTCAAAGAAAAAGAAGAAACAAAACTAGTCACCTTGGCCATCTACAAGAGAAAAATGGAGTGAGGTCTTCAGGATTTTGTTAAATTGGGAATGTTGTAATTACTCTTTAATGATAACAACAACTTCTTCTTCTTCTTCTTCTTCTTCTTCTTCTTCTTCTTCTTCTTCTTCTTCTTCTTCTTCTTCTCGTCCTCCTCCTCCTCCTCCTCCTCCTCCTCCTCCAATATCAAAATTAAAATGTGCATTTGAATATGTTGATGGGAAGGTGGGTACTGATTACTTTTACAGATTATGAGATTTTGAGTTTAACAGAGGTCAAAATAATGGATTATTTTCATTTTTCACCCCCAGGTGACCGATGTGAGTTTGACCGGCGGCAGGGCAGATGTGTGCCAGGTGTGTGTCGTAATGGAGGGACGTGTCGGGAGCTCTCAGGTGGGGGTTTCCGCTGTGAGTGTCCTGCAGGAGGCTATGAGCGTCCATACTGCACAGTCAATGCCCGATCCTTCCCACCAAAGTCCTTCGTCATGTTCCGGGGCCTCAGACAGAGATTTCATCTGTCCATCTCGTTAACGTGAGTAGATCGGAACTCTTTTCTTCTCTTTCTCTTGTTTTTCTTTTCTAAACATCTATATTTGACTATTCAGATGTCATTTTTGATTTGATTTTTTGTTAATTTCTTTCTTCCTTTTGTTTAGCCTTGATCTCTCATCATCCAGTTGCACTCAGACAGAAATCCATAACCACTCCTCTTTGATTCTCAGGTCTTACGGAGTCTCTCTCCTCTTTCCTTTAATCTATTTATTTCATCTCTGTCTCAGAGATCGATCCTGTTATTCATGGTATCTCTCTCTGCTGCCTCCACTTCTCTCTCCAGTGAGAAGTGCAGTTTCTCCTCTCTCCTCTTTCATCCGTCAATTTACTGGTTTCAGTAACATCTTCTTTGCTTTCTTCCCTTCCATTCTCATCTTATCATACATCTTATCACAGTTTTCTCTTCTTTCAGTCTTCCTTGTTTTGGGAAAAGGCTGCAAAGACAAATGCTGCATTTGTTGTGACCCTATGCTCTTATCCGTGAAGGGGTCAGAAGTCTTCATTTCTCAAGAAAAGTCTCCCTGTTATCAACACAGACCAAAAATAGGCTTTCAGTCAGAGTTAGTGCATTAATGTAATTTAGCTTTTCCTTTTAAAAACACCATTGAAGTAGTGGATTTGTAAAATTTTGATTTGCCCTTTTGGCAGGGCTTTGACGATTCTCAAAACATTTGAACTGAAGTTATGATTGCTGTATTAGCCTTCTTTTATTGCTACCTCCCAACTTTCTTGACTATTTTAATTGTGTCTTTCTTATGCCTCTAACTTGGCAACATTGTAAAGAAGGGTTCTTCTCGAATGTGTTTTCCAAGGATTTGTATAAATAAATAAATGATGATGATTGATTTTTTAGATGAATAAAATCTGAGTAAAAACTAAAATGTCAAATTTTATCAAGAGAGTTCTGATCTACATGCAACCTGTAGAGATTAATTTTTGGCATATAGTCTTTTAAACTTTGCTTGTGGGACGATCTAGCCACAGCCTTTAAGTTTGTTTAGTTTGCTTTTAGCTTTTTTTTAACAGTATGTCACTGCAGTGGTCAGTGATCGTGTCTGTACTTGAGGTTCTTTGTTTTTATCTCACTCACCCATCACCATCAGTTCCCTACTGCTCCTTCGCCTCTTGACACAGCGAGTGGTCGTCTATGGGAGAACTGAAGTGATCCTGAAGAGTGGTCAGGCAGGGTTATGGGATGGTTGCCATGGGTGATGTCGTCTAATGATAGTTGCTAAGGTGACGTTGCCCATGGGGTTGTTGCTAGGCTGATGTGGCCACCATGGAGTGGTTGCTATGAGACATTGCGGTCAGGGTATTCTTGCCAAATGAGCTTCTGTGGATTGTTGGTATCTAACAGCCTTTGTTTCATTGATTTGGGACCACCAGTTGGGCAGTGATGGCGAGTCAGTTTATGAGCTTTTAAGAGGTTTTGTGGTTTTGCGGCATTTCTCCCCTTGAAGACCCCATTGGTTAAGGTTCCCAAACTGGTAAGGAAAATCTGGGGAAGAGAGTGAGTAATGTTCTCTCAGGGCAGGAATTATACCATGGCCAAATGGCCAGTGCTGTAGATGCCCCTGGAGTGTGGACATAATGCCCCTTGTACTCACACGGCCAGTTCAAAGCAGCTTATTCCAAACTGACTGCTTTGCACCTAAAAGAAAGTCACAGATTTCCTCATTTTAAATTGCCCAGCACACACTGCCTACCTGAGCAGCGCGTCTCATGCATGTCTGCAGAGACACTTCATGTAGAGATTTGGTGTGTTGCCTGCTTTTTCTGTGTGAGACTTGAAGTCCTAGGCGAAAATGGACAGTGAAAATGATGCTTATAGTCATATTGACATCATACCAGTGACATGACACCTTTTACAACAGTTTTAATGTCTACATCAATATCTACATCATGTCTGCATCACAGACACAAATAAAAAATTGAGTGATGGGCAGAATTTTTCTTATGCTCTCTCTCTCCCTCTCTCTCTCTCTCTGTCTCTCTCTTTCTCTGGATTATATTGATAATGAATTGACAAGAAGACTGTTGAAATATGACACCTTTTCTCTTGCGTTTCTTGAGTTTTTTTTTGTGGACATGTAATGCTTTGTTGCCGCAAAAACATTAGTTAACTGCTTAAGTATGATAAGGTTGCCTGATGTTGAAGTGTGATTATTTATTTGTTTGATTAAAGGTGTCATGTATAATAATTTGTGTTTGTATTGATTACTGATGGTGGCTAATCTGGCTAATTATCAGCTAATTATACTAACATTGTTTTGCCTTCATATAATGTAATTAGCCCATCACTTATTGTTATCGCACTATTGATTTTGGCCTTGGTGCCTTTGGCCGTAATGCTCCCATAAATTTCTATTTATTTATTTATACCCTAAAAATGACTTGATTCTAGGAATGTTCTTTTCTTTCACCAACAAGGTGCCCTTGAGAAAATCAGGGATGTTGTTGAATAGATACTGTAACGTCTTTTTCAGCACTGCCCTGCTCCACATTCAGTCAAACACAGTGTGAGAGCTTCAACCTTTTGTCTCCAGCATCAACCTCATTTTCAGTGCCTTTCTGTAGGGCACCATGTTAAAAGTTGCCTTTCAAGACAGTGAAACAGTGATCTTGTTCCTATTGTTGTTGGTTCGAGTTATGTTATCTGACGTGTCCAGCTGTAGATACACAATACTTTGACTATCAGCCATCTTCCCCTGACGTCAGTGTTTTCTTTAGCATCCTGTTTGCTGCCAGCTTCACTTCTTGGCGTAATTTTCACGTCAGGGCCAAATAGGACTTAATCATTATTCATGTCACTCACTTTCTCCCAGAGCATTTTATTTCTCCACTGCAAAAAAAGTTTTCATTTTTCATCTATTACCCAAAAGCTGCTTCAGAAGTCTTTTATACTTGCAACTCTGCCTGTGAAAAAGTATGGTTGGTAAAGTGGCTCTGTTATATAGGGCTGTGCCTGTGACAGTATAGATGTCCTTAATGCAAAATTGTAATGTATGCTAGTCAGGGTGCTGTTGCAGCTGTGTTTGAAGCTGTCATTGGCTGCTGAGCTGCCTTCATGAGGTTTATTGCTTTCAAGACAAACACCTTATATTAAATATTTATGTATTTGTATTTTTAATGCAGTTCTTTGGTCTCAACTAATGAATTTCACAAACAATAAGCGCACTAACAAGAACAGACATATTGAACATATGCTGCTTTGCCTTTATTTACGCCTTCAGCCTCTCTGCACATTTGCTTCACAAGACTACACCCAGTCTCTGGCAAAGCTCAGGTTACACTATTTTTCAGCTATTTCTGGCGGCCTGAAGAGATTACATCTGCATACTACAAGATAGGATGCCACAATGCTGTTTGAACCACAGCACAGCCATGCAAACAAGAAACATACTGTATTGAATAACTCTGGGTTTGTTTTAGACAAAGACAACATTCTCAGATAACAGCAGGGGTATGTAGTTGTCATGATGGAAATAGTGATAACATGCTCTTCTCATAACACTGCTGTATTGCAGTAATGTCTGTTGTTTGTTTAAAGGATTTAAAGCCACTGGAAACCCAAATCCACAATAATCTTTTAATTATGTATTTTGGGGTCTTACATACATAATAGCAAGCATCTGAAAGGTATTAGAAATTAATTTTAATCTGAATTCAAAATACTGTCAAGTGATATTAGTGATATTATTAAAGCGATATTCCACCGCAGAATGATAATCCACTCAGTATGTACTCACCCCTATGCTAAATGTGAGGGTGAAGATCTTCAGTTCACAAAACAATCCTGGAGTTTCAGCTGAAAACAGGGTTGCAGCCAATGCAGTGAATGGTGACCACGATAAAATGTAAAAAAAAAGAACACAAAACAAACACAAAATGTCTCCATCCTGCTCAGTGGTGTAATCCAAGCCACAAAAGACGCCATTTACCCATGTTTTTAGCCGAAATTTCAACTGTGGCCTCCCAGGTAGCATGTAAACATGGCGTCGATGTATCGCGAGTCTTCGTATATCTCGTGATATTTTCACACATGCATCCATTAAGAGATATACGAAGTCTCAGCAATACATCTTGCGAGATATACAAAGTCTCTGGCTGCAACCCTGTTTTCTGCTGAAAGTCCAGGATTGTTTTGTGAACTGAAGCTCTTTCACCCATCCTCACATCGGTATAGGGGGTGAGTACATATTGAGTGGATTATCATCTAGGGGTGGAATATCGCCTTAAAGTGATATTATCTGATATTGGGTTTAAGTTGGGTGTGGTTTTAGTTATTCAATTAATCAGTTATTCAATTAATTACATGAAACAATCACTGAAAAAATTCACATCAGTTGTTCTGGCCTGGGTATTGTTACTGGTTCCTGAAAGATAATTTTTTCAATAACAAATCAGTTTTAACAAAAAGTAAATTGCATTGTGCACTATAGTGCAATTACTCACTTTAAAAGAAGAAGCCATTCAAAGACATGGTGGTTAAAAAAAAAAATCCCCATCTCTGGGCAATACGTAGTGTTTTTCCTGCAGCCAATCACTAGCATTATTACATCTTGTTCGAAGCATACTGAATGCTCAATATCTCACTGTTTTTACTATTTCAAACCAGATTTCCAGAGACTTTAAAATTCAAACACTAAATAACAATGAAGAATATACGAATAAAGGACTTGAGTTTTGGCTGCTAATTCACACGTAAAACAACAAGCAAGACATTAAGTTCCAAAACATTTGAAGACAAGATAAGAACATTTTTTATAGTGGTTGTTTTTTGCAGTGGGAGTCTTCCTGCATCTTGTTGCCAGGAGAGAATATTTGTCATCTGTTCTGTAGTATCAAAAAAACTAACAGTGCTTTTGATCAGGCTGTGTTAACATGGCAGCCTTGGCCTCAGTGTGTCCCCCTGGCCTTGCTGTGGAAAACAGACTATTGTATGACTCTGAGCAGCTGGAGGGTGTGGAAAGCTGCAGCAATATGGTTTATTAACTGTGCTACAGTTTAAATGCCTTTTGTTCTTCCATTCTAAGCCTGTATGAAGAGGCTTGCAGGAGTCATTTTTGTTTTTTTTGAATCAAGGTCAAATGTTCTATTAACCAAGCCAGAGTTAAGAATCTCATCTGAAAATGTATGAATGTGTCCTACAGTGTTGCCTAATTTATTTGTACTCAACATAACCAGGATAAAATATGTAAAAAATAAACAGTAGAATATTATAATACTTGTAATGCATACAGTATATTCATCAGTAAACTTATTATGGACGTGTGTGTGTGTGTGTGTGTGTGTGTGTGTGTGTGTGTGTGCGCTTTTTGTAGTTTTGCTACCCTGGAGAACAGTGGTCTTCTCTTCTATAACGGACGCTTCAATGAGAAACATGACTTCATCGCCTTGGAGATCCAAGAGGGACAAGTAGTGCTCAAATATTCCACAGGTACCATATCTCAATTTAAATCTTAATTTCTGATTGTGATTGTGTTTGTGTTCGTACTGTATATTCCCACAGGGAAAGAAATATGTGATTTTGTTCTCAAAGTTTCACCCTTATTTAAGTCCATGCTGCAGACATAGAGAACTACAACCACTACCATTATTTTACACAACTTTTAGAGTTAGAATGTTAGATTAAGTTAATTTATACTCAGTGGTTCACAATGGTACACAATTTATACACAGTCCCAGTTGGGGACTTCGGCAAACAACATACAATATATATCACTTTAGCTGAAGTGCTGTATATTTTATGTACAGTACTCCAGCTGAAGTGTCATTCTGTTGTACTTTTTCTCCAGCTTCTTCACCATGCTGCCCGTCCAACAAAAACAAACGGTATTAGACATACTGCCTCCAAATCATTAGTTACTACACCTGACCTCAACAACAGAGCCATCACATGCACAGCACTCACCACAGCACGCAGTGACACTAATCCCTCTTTTGCAGTTTTGTCTCTTCTACCATAGCAGCCCCAAATAAAATACCTCACTGAATACTGTGTAGAGGTGTGCGTATATTTACATGAGCGTGTGTCCTTGTATATACAAGTATATGTGTGAATATAAATAATTGATAAGAATGAACGTGCTTATGACCATATGTCCACTGTTTTTGTGTATATATGTTTTTCTTGTGAGACATGAACATGCACAGGTTGTGAAAACAAACTTCTCTCCTAGAAAGATAAAAGCTGTTTACCTGTCTATGTGTCTACTTGTGGCCTCAAGGAGTGAATTCTGTCAGTCAAGGTCTTCAGACACAAATGGAAATCAATGGACGTAGAACTTACTGTATGCATTTCATTCATTTGTTAGTGGGCTGTCATGATACTGTAACCGTTAGCATAACGATATGTTAATTTCGCTACAGGAGAGACTTGATGTTCTCTGCAATTAGGTGGAAAAAAATGTGTGCATATATGTGCACTGGCCAAAACGAGTTGCAGATATCTGCAAAAATTCAGTATTGTGCATCTCTATTAGCTGCCAATGTTTTGACCCAAACTTCATCCGTCTGCCTTCAGGTGAATCGTCCACTCAGGTGAGTCCCTTCCTGCCTGGCGGCGTGAGCGATGGCAACTGGCATACTGTTCACATCCACTACTATAACAAGGTGGGTTTACATCTCAGTGTGTTTGTGAGTCCTAGAACATTAAGACTCACAGTCTTACTTTTGATCTTCTACTTTGTGTCTCTGATGTCTGTTTGATGAGTTACCCTTTGAAGTTTTTGCACTTTACCCATGATTATTTGCACTGTACTTCTGATGCGTCGGCAGAACAGTTTCTCAGCCAGCAGAGCACTTTGAATTGAGCTGAAGGGTGTGTGTGCAGACTGTTATGTGGGCGTTTGCCTGTCACCATCTCATTCATGCATATTTCGCCACACATCTCCTTTAATTTTCTTCATGTTCTTTCACTCTCCTCAGCCAGCTACACGCTATGTGAGTATGAGTGTGTGTCAGGGTGCACAGACACTTCCTTCTCTCTTTGTTTCGTTCTCCTTCTTTCTTTTTTCTCCCTCTGTCTGACTTTCTTTCACCAGCAGACAGTAAGTGAAGAGTGAGTGTGTTGACTATCTGCTGTTATTCCACTATTTTCCTCCCCATATGCAGTTTCTGTTAATTCATGTCTTACTAACTCAACTTTTCCCCTTTTCTTTCTAACCTGATGTGCAGTAGCAGTGTAGATACTGAAGTCTGATGTGCTGAAACTGTTATTTTCTGGTGTAGCGTATGACTGCAGTGATATAAACTCTAGAATTAGTAAAGATTGTTTTTCTTGCATGTTGTCTGGTGAAATAGTGTTTTTTTGGTTTTTGTTTCTTTGGACTCTGTATTCAATTTTGTTTATGTGTGTGTTCAGCCGAAGCGCAGTATGAGTGGTGAGGCCCAGGGTCCGTCGGATGAGAAGATTGCTGTGGTGAGCGTTGACGACTGTGATACAGCCTTGTCGCTTCGCTTCGGTACGCAGCTCGGAAATTACAGCTGCGCCGCGCAAGGCAAACAGACCAGCAGCAAGAAGTGAGTTTATCTTCCTTACTGCTCTCCATCTTTTTTTCTGTATTGATATCTTTTTCTTTTTTTTTTTTTTTATTTGAATATTTTAGTCAGTTCAGTGATTTACTGTTATACCATGACACCATGAAATACGGCACAATATTGTGTGTCAATGCTATCATGACATGGAATTCATCACTGAATAATTTTATTGTTCGTTTCATGTCTGAAATGTATGATTTGCTTCTGAAATATAGCTATGACTCAAAAAAGCTTAGTAAAAAAATGTATTCAGCAAAATTGTGTTCCATAGCTCCCCCTTACCCCCAGTGTGCCAACTGAAAAATGAATGCAAAGATGAATGCAAATAGTTATTGACCCTGAGCTGTGGGTGGTGTTTACACAGGATGCGCTAACATCTTTGGAAAAACAACATCATCTGTGACTGATTGGAGGCTTAACAGTTATTCAAATATTCAAAGGCAGTTTTCACCAAGTAGAAAACCAATAAAGCTGGTCAGTGTGTGTGTGTGTGTGTGTGTGTGTGTAGCAGCACACTGGCCAGCTGGCAGCTATTGCTATGTAGGCTGCTAGATTACAGGCATAAAAAAGGTAAATACTGCTGAGAGGTAGCATTACTATATTGAGAAATACTGGCTTTGATCAGTGTCTGTCAGCCAATCGCAATGCAAGGCTGGAACTAACTGTTGTATGCGACAGGTTCCCTGAGTACAAACAAATGTGTGTGCACACACATTTGTAACATAAAACACACTGGCTTAATGCCATTATGTCTATATATGCACATTTATAGCATTTAGAAATTGCATAACTTTATTTTTTAGAGATATATTTTATGCTCATTCTGACATTGCCATAACTGTGTAATATTGTTGTGTATTATTTGTTTCCTCTGTCCTGGAAGAGATGTTTTCCCATCAACTCCTCATTACCCTCAACCCTAGTCCTCTGCCATTTTGGTTTATTTTCTGCCTCAGGTCCCCAAATGACATGTATAATGGCAGTTGCTTGCTACTGTGTAATAATGAATGCATGTTAACATGGCACAGAGAGAATGAGCTGATCAAATTTTAGTGTCTCTTCAATCAAAGGGTCTAGTGTGTAAGATTTACAGGGATTTATTGACAGAATATGGCAGGACTGGAATATAGTATTTATAAGTGTGTTTTCATTAGTGTATAATTATCTGAAAATAAGAATCATTGTGTATTCATTACCTTAGAATGAACCATTTATATATTTGATATATATCTGATATTTGATGAGGCGTAACAAATGCATTGCCAATGAATATTAGGTTAGAAAATACAACCTTTGCCCAGTATAACATGACTTTAGATATAAACCATGCCTGCTTCCAGTTCTATATTCAAATACCGATACAGAGACAGATAATTTTGTTGGTTGGACAGATACAGATAATGAATCCTCCATGCACTTCTCCTACAGAGAGTGCAGGTCCCCTTCCTTGGAAGCTGCCATGTTGCACCACCGTGTTTCTACAGTAACAAACCAAATATTGGCTTTCGCATTTCTCATGAATTTGTGGCCGTCATAAGTGCTCCTACATGCTTGGAAGGGGAGGATGAAGCAATCTGCAAGCTCATCGTGCACCAAAGCCATTAAATCCTACACACTGATCCTTTAATGGGCCATTCTTCTATAAACTTAAAGCTCAGCTTCACAGAATCAGCTCTTCATAATTTCAGCATGTTTTTAACAGACTTCTATGCTGATCGATGTTTCAGAATGAAAAGTAATCCAGATTTAGGCAATCTAATCTGTTAAACTCCGGCTAAAACTTGACTGAGGCTGTTACTGTTGGGAAGGATTTCTGGAGAATGTCAGATCAGGTGTTGAGGTGACTGGGAGAAATCTCCAGGGACCTGAGGCTTTAATGAGGCACGACTGTTTGACATTTTCATGCCCCTTCATGTCTGTCTGAATCTCTCTGATGGTCTTGTTGCTCGCTGGCTCATTCTAATTGGTGTTAATGTTCATTTCTTTTAATTACTCTCTCTTTCTCTCTCCCACTCATTCTCTTATGTGCGACCAACACATTCAAATTGAGTTTTAAATTCACTACGTCGCTTTTAAGTGTCTATTCTGTTCAACCGTGTCAAAGTTTAGTAGTTTTCTACTTGCTGTGTGTGTCTACTAATCTAAATGTCTGCATGTATGCGAACAAGTGCAAAACACACACGCACACGTATACACACACATTCACTCAAAAAGCAGCCTGTCATAGTGTTGATGTCTGGCCTCGCCTCTGTAAGCTGTAATCACGTTGGCTGTGTGCTGTCAGCGCTAAGTGTGGCTGAGAGCAGAGACGACAGATCAAAGAGGAAGGCCAAAGACTAACGCTTCAACACCCTCTTCCTCCGTTCCTTCTCCTTTTCTCCATTAACAGCTCGCCCTCCTCTTACTCCGTCTTCTTGACATCCTTCTCTAATGACGCTCTCTATGTCGCTCCTTGTAACTCGCACTTAATCTCTTGTTTGTTCAACTCCGGCGCCTTTTGTCTCTCTGACTTCCTTCAATTCATATTCCACTGGTGTTTATTGGGTCGGCAAATGTTGAGCTAAAAAGAAAAACCCCAACTCACATTTGAGGGACAAAGAAAGATAATGCTCTGAAAATGACAACACAACTGTTTATGTCACCTCGTTTTTCTCACTCATGAAGTCCCATAACTGTTATTTGCAGTCCCCTACGCCTTCCTCCTCACATTCCTCCTGTTTCTTTTCCTCCACCCGTCTTCCATCTGTCTTGTCATCCGCCTTTACACTCGCTCCCTCTTGATATTTGCTGTAACTCACACTTAATCTCTTGTTTGTTCATCTCTCTCCCCGGCCGCCTCCACATCTCCCTTTTGTCGCTGCTGTTTTTCGTCTCCTCTTGATGCCTGCGACTGCTATTTCTTGACATCCCCTAACATCTACCTCCTTTCATGGCTGGCTCCTGTCTCCTTTCTCCCTCCGCCTTGTCATCCACCTTTACCTTTCCTCTCCTGATACTCACCGTAACTCATGTTTAATCTCCTGTTTGTTCATCTGTCTCTACGTCTGTCTCCTTTTCGTTCTCATCTTTTCAATTTCTCTTCCCCCCGCTGTTTCCACTTTTACCCTCAGTAACATCATCATGATCATCTCATTTCTCCTCAACATCCAATGTTATTCTCCAAAATGTGTTCCTTTTGACATTTACCTCTGATGACACATTTAATCTCTGGGTTTGTTTAATCCCTTTGCCTCTCTCATACCCTCTTTTCATGTTTTTTTTTCCTTTCTTACTGTCCCTCCTTCATCCCTCTCCTCCCCTCCATCATTGAGAGATAATCCTCTCTTCCTCCCTTATCCCCCTTATTTACTCCTCTTCCTCTTTATCTCCTCCTCTCTCAGATCTCTAGACCTGACTGGTCCACTGTTTCTGGGCGGAGTTCCTAATGTACCAGATAACTTCCCGTTTGGCACCAGGGAGTTTATCGGCTGTATGAAGGAGCTGCACATTGACAACAAGCCGCTGGACTTGGCTGGATTTATTGCTAACAATGGAACCATTGCCGGTCAGTGCTGCTGTTTCCCTGCCCTAGAAAATATACACAGTGACACATTTTTGAGGTCCAGACATGCCATTTGACACACAAATCATTGTAACTAATTAAAGCATTTCTTTTGGTGTTCTATAAACCACTTGTTAAATGTCTTCAGATACTATAGTAAACTGTAAAGGGCATGAAATTGGATTTTGAGTGAAAACTGGTCAGTGTTTTTGTTGTCATTATTGTCTCGATTAATCAATGGTGAAAAATGTTGATCAGTATTTCCCAAAGTCCAAGATGACGTCCTCCTGTTGATGTCGTGTTTTGTCCACCACCCAGAGATATTCAGTTAACTGTCATATAGTAGTAAAGATACAGTAAATATTCACATTTATTACTCAAACTGATTAACTGATTATCAAAATAGTTGCCAGTTGTTTTAATAGTTGATAACTAGCTGATTAATCAATTAAAGGCACAGTGAGCTATTCTAGAGATAAATAGTTGATTGTTGAGTCTCATTCCTAGGTCTTCAAATACCAGTGCTTTAGTTGGTGCTGAGTAGTTGATGTTGAGGCTCCCACACCAACAATAAAATTCCACCTATCTGTAATCATTGCAGCTCTAGAAGTTATGTTATTTTCTACACGCTATTAATTACCTATTACAATCAACCAATTACAATAGTGTAATTGTGTTGTTTTATAGTGAGACTCACAGAAATAATTCATGAGCAGATTTTTTTTAAAAAGGTCAGTATCCCATCTTTCTTTATTGTTATAAGATACTCTTTGAACTCCAATCCTGTAAAGGCCATTTGAATTTTGAAATCCAAGTACAATTGGAAAAGTTTACTTCTGAATATGCACATTGGTAACTAGAGCTGTCGTGATTAGTCAATTAATCAATTAATCAATTAGTTGTAAACTGTTAAATTAATTGCCAACTATTTAGATAGTTTTGAATCATTAAAAAAACAAATCTCTGTTGTCTTAAATGTGAATATTTTCTGGTTTCTTTACTCTTCTGTGACAGTAAACGGGATATTGGGGTTGTGGACAAATTAAAACTTTTGCCCCCTTAAGCTTTTGGAATCAGTGATCAGCTTTTTTTTTTTTTTTTTTTTTTTTAGCATTTTCTGACATTTCTGAGAGTCAGTCAATAATGAAAATAATCATCAGTTGTAGCCTTATTTGTAACTGAAGATCTTTTTACAGCGATAAAGTGTGAGGTGTTTATTGATTTATTTATCAGTTAACCACAGCATTGCATTTCATTCTATGCATCATGGTGACACATTTTTGAAACATGATCTCTGTTGCTTCTTTTAGGCTGCAGTGCCAAGCTCCCGTTCTGTAAGTCCAACCCGTGTCAGAACGGAGGAACCTGCAGGGTGAGCTGGGAGACTTTCTCCTGTGACTGTCCCCTGGGGTACGGAGGGAAGGACTGCAGTCATGGTGAGAGGCTATATGAGTGTATTTTCATCCTGTGGTCCCATGTATGGCTTTTAATAACAATGTCATATTTATTGGGCCATTTACTTAATTATCAATAACCAGTGAGAGCATCGCTGAAATAATAGGCAGTTTCTGTCCCGTGCCATTGGCGACAAGAGTGGTCACGTTTTTAAATAAAATGACTCTGATCTCTAGTGCCCTTTTATTTTTCACCAGCAATTATACTAATGCCTTATTAATTAATGAATAATTTACTGTAGTTAAAATGCTTCAGGTAACTACTAATTCTTTGTTATTTACATGTTTGTTAAACGATATGTTTTAATCGGCTGCTTCACACTTCAACATCTCTGTAGCTCAGATTCAGAAGTGCTTTGTCATTCATTCATAGAGATTAAAGCCTCAGCCTGCACGTCAGCTTTTTCTCCCTCCTCAGTACTTATCGCTCATTTTGTGCTGAGCCATCACAGCTGTAAGCTTTTAGAGCGTGAGTTAAGTGTGTATAAGTGGAATACATGTTCATGGATGGATGGATGGACTAATGTTAGGTGAGCGTGGACCTCAGTGAAGGTACTGACCGTAAGAACAACTGGAAATACATGATTAACCTTAATTAGGAATATTTATTCTAAAGTGCAGTGAAACACGGAGACTAATGTGTTGATTCCACCAGGCTCCCTCTGCTTCAAACACACAGAGTCTGTTTTAGATGGGAGAAGCGTCAAGCTGTACAGAGCAGATCAAGCAATTAGACACAGGAACAGCAATTGTTAAAATAAAGCAACCTGCACAGACTCCTGATTGTAAAACAGACACAAAAGAAGAATTTTAACTATGTAGCATACTTGCCCATATTAGAAGCACAAAAATTAAGGAAAAATTACCAAATGAACAAAAATCTGAGCAAGTGAACAAAATCAGGCAGGGAAAATGCTCCGCCTTGGAAATGCTGCTGGTGGTGTATGAAGTTGTGTGGAGGATGGAACAAAATCGCATTGTAGACATGATGTCATTGAGCCATGCTTGGTAGAATGAAGGCGTAATAGTATCATGAAGAGTTATTACACTTACCATGCGAGCATGTTATTATATCTGGATTTATATCCTGTATATGATTGGACCTAGATAAACCCTGTGTGATTGTAGCCCAGGTGGACTCAAGATGACAGTTTTACTCTTTTATATTTACTGACATGTCTTCGTTGCGATCACAGACAGTTAACCCTTGGGGGATATCATGTTGCAAAAGGCGCTTATGGGATGAAATGAAGTTGTGTTTGTGATCTCAAAGAAGAGACTTCTGAGACATACTCTGTGCTTGTGTGCCTGTCAGTATGACACAACAATATCCCTATCATCATGACGGAAAAATGAGTCAGCAGATTGAAAACACAGTTTGGCATGGTGTTATATTGTAACTGTTCTCATTTTTCCTTTAATAATTGTTCATTGGTCTTTATTTGATAATCAACAGTAGAGAGAAAACAGGAAATAATGGGAGCGAGAGATTGGAACATGCAACAAACATGGACACAAACCAAGGAGTTGTGGCTCATAGTTGGCATGTTTTTTATATGCTGGAAATCTTATTCAATGCTAGTACAGTGACATCCTGAGACTGTTGGGAATATTTCAGTAGCCTGTTTTTTTATCTAATGCATTCTGCAATGGGCTTTTTGTGATTCGCTGAAGTGATAAAATAGAGAACACATAGGTTTCCTCAGTTTTTGACCTTGTTTCTCATGAATAAAGATGGCGTCTGAGGAAGTACACTTACTGTGAGCACTTCCTCCTCCTACTTTTTATTTGCTCATTGTGTGTAGGCAGGCAGCCTATTCCTAATGAGCCCAGACATTAGGCCTTTGATGACTGGGCGAAAAGAGAAAATGGGTCCTCTGAGTTGTCCAAAGTAATAATTCCAGGAAATGCATCAACAGGCGTCCCATGCTCATAAGAAACTCTGTAGTGAAAGCTCACCGCAGCTGAGGCTGATTCATGTCTTTCTCAACTTCACCTTCCACCTCAGCGATGCCACACCCTCATCG
Organism: Lutjanus argentimaculatus; assembly: GCA_034769285.1. Lineage (NCBI taxonomy): Eukaryota > Metazoa > Chordata > Actinopteri > Lutjaniformes > Lutjanidae > Lutjanus > Lutjanus argentimaculatus. The sequence continues at coordinate 9,405,937 of JAWZSL010000007.1, forward strand.
CTTCCTGGGAAACAGTGCCCTCTGGTGGGACCTGAAGAACGACGTGACCATCTCCACGCCCTGGTACCTCGGCCTGGTGTTCAGGACCAGAGCGCGAGAGGGGACATTGCTGCAGGCTCAGGCTGGCCAATATACCAGCCTGCTGTTCCAGGTATGAACAAACACACACACACACAAACACGCACACACACTCTTCTTGTTTGTCCTAAAAGGTATTTTGAACAATCAAAGTCCAGATGGAATAGCATTTTGAGAGTATATAGCTTCCCTATTGTGATGTTATTTCCAAATGAAACAGGAGAGGTAGGCAGGATTTAGCGTTGATTGAAAAGTGGGTGTGTCTGTGTCATCAATTTTAGCTATCTGCCACTAAATGTGAAAATTCTGTTGATGGATGTCATGATATTGGTTGAAATTGGTTGGTTTAAGCCTAAGTAAACAGTAATTTTGGTTGATACCGACACCAGGTGCAGTAGCAGGATGCACACCAATACTGACCGACAACAAGTAAACCATTTTTAACAAAAAAAGTCTAGAAAAAGTACTTAAATTTCGGTATACGGTGCAACACTAGAAACCACACATCATATTTTGTTTTACAGAAGGAAAACATGACTGGATTTTGATATAAGAATGCAAAGAAATTATATATATTGTTAAAAAAGTGCACAATATGACCAGAGCTGTGATCTAAAAGGGTTTTTCATTTCATCTCAACTTTGACTGTAATAGTTTTATATTAGTAAATGAGATCACAGCTGAGATAACTGTTGACTTTTAAATCACACCAGGGACACTGGTGTTAAAACAGCATCACGTTTCCCATAAACCTGTTGATTCCTGTTGCAAAGAGGTTTATTGCTAGTGCCTCTCTCTCTTTTTGTGACTGGTGGTTTTCATTTTTGGCTCTGCTGAAGAGGATAAACATAGCTGTGTTTATCCTCTTCTGTATTTCATTTTACCTGTCTTTCACCATTGCCAGAAGCTCAGAAAGCTTTAGTAGCATTTATACTAAAACATGAATGGAAACACCTTCTTCCTCTTTGTACCATAAACAATTTGACATTCAATGCTGCACATTTTAAGCCAGATCTCACCAGGTGGCAGATGCTGTAAAATGCCATGTGGGCTGCTAAAAGTGTTAGCTACAGTCACGCTGATTATGGAGATTATACTGTCTCATGGTTAACGTGGTTCTATTTAGTGTTTAAAATTACATTATCATCTTCTATATAAGAGAAAAATTTATTACATTTCCAAAGCACATGAGTGTGAGCGAACACACACACACCAAGTCCAGCCAGCGGGGTATTTTATTCCTTCAGAGGTTTCATTGACTTGTGTTTGGTCACACTCACTCTTTTCTCTCTTTTCCTGGTGTTTGTCTGTGTGCTTTCATTCCTCCATCCCTCTCAGGTGATAAATGGTCAGCTGGTGTTCTCGGTGACCCGCGGCTCAACCAGACCGGTGCGTTTGCGGTTGGATCAGGTTCAGGTGGCAGACGGCCGGTGGCACGACCTCCAGCTGGAGCTGCGAGACGTTCGCAGCGGCCGTGAAACGCGCTATGTCGCCACGCTACGGCTCGACTTTGGACTCTATCAGGTACTAGACGTAATACAAACCTTGAAGGGAATGTTTTTGGACGCGCTTAATGTTTCATCAGTAAGGACACAACTGTATAGGCTGGGTGACATGGTGAAACTTTTACTGCGACAAAATCAAGTCCTTAAAAAGTGTTAAAATATTGCAGTTATTAGAAGTCTGATTTGCCCTGCAAGCACATATTCAAATGAATAACCAGGTTTTCATTATATCTGCTTTGCTAAATCAATAAGACTAAATTTTCCTCAACAATTAATTTCCTGATGTCCTTTCTTTTTTACAGGACTACCGATAAAGATTCACAGCCTTAATTGACTGTGTTCAGCTTGAAATAGGCATTCCCGGCTCTAATTCTTCGATTTAATTTAATTTGTCTGTTTGAAATCTGCAGATACTACGATGGACAACATTTTTCTGTCTAATCAGTAGAGGACTCTAATTGGAATTATTAAACATTTAATATGAATGAGGGCCAGAAATCCCTTTGAATATCCTTTAATCTAAAATATCTCCATACACAGACTTTTACCTTCTTATTTCCTGCCATGAGCCAGTATGGTGAAGTAGAACAATGCAAAAGATAATTACCAGATCATTTACATATAATCTCGCCTTCAATCTTAAAATCATATTTGTGTCAAATTTGGAAAAAGTCTGCACATGGCATGAAGTAATTGCTCAGCATAGTTTGAGAAATTTTCCATTAACCAGTGTCAGTATTTAGAGACAAGATTACACAGATCATTTCACTTTGATCAAGAAAATCCAGATTTAAAGGCATACTGTGCAGGATTATCCTAAAAACTAAATAAAAAATCTCTCTAGAAGTGTGTGGTGGTCTCACATCTGCAGAGATCCTGCTCTCTGCCTGTATTTTATTATTTTCTTGTCATTTTGCTGTTTTTGGGATGTTGGACTTTGGCCTGTTTTGCAGAGGTATGTAGCCACCAGCTACAGAGCGCAGTGGTTGCATTGCTGTCTCCGTCTCTCTCCTCGGCTCTCTGTTTGTGAGAGCTGCAGAGAGAGCTACACACATCTACACATACAGGCAGAGCACAGCTGAGAGGATGGCGATTTGCCTTAGCTGTGTGCAGATGTGTCGGCATGTTTATTTGTGCTTTAGAATATAACCACCATGAAACAATCAGCAAATAACATTTAACTTTGATTCACTACTTAAGTCTCACTAATACTGCTCCCTAGCTTCATTCACTCTCTAGCTCACTCGACCAATGCCGCTGTCTCTCTGTCACTCTCTTGTTTGTTGAGCTAGGGAGGAGAGGCCAACTTTGAATCGTGCATTTACAACCAATCGTGCATATTTTACCTTAAAGAAAAGTCTTGAAACAAGTACATTTCCATTGGAAGGTGACATTATCACAGCTAATCCCCACTACTGACATGTTTTAAGAAATACAAGTGTTTTGACAAGTGTTTGAATTCTGAATTCTGACCTGCCTCTTTGCCTCTGTTTTGGAATCAAAAACGTTCAAAATAATCCTCATGTCCTTTGCAGTTGTCTTGTACATAATGTATCTGCACTCAGGTGTCAGTAGCCATACTGTCGGCTCTCTCTGACAGTACTCTGTAATATGAGTAAACTGAAATGTTGCCAGTGAAATGTAAATTCATGTTATAATCTGAGTAAAGGAGACAATGAGACATTCACACTTTCTTATCTCCTCCTTTTCCATTTCACAGCCCTTGACTGTGCTATCCCCTGACCTTTTCCCTTTTCCATTTTAAGACATGTCACCCACTGTACACACAGAGAGACACAGATTCTCTAACCCTGGATGGCCTCAGTCTCTCAAAGATGTTGGCAGCCCTGGCAGTCATACGTCAATTGTACTGAACGATGTCTGTTTTATGTGTGCATGCATGTGTTTGTATGTTGTATGTGTGTATGTATGTGACAGTAGCATGCACACAGAAAAGCAGACAGACTTTCACACTGTCTCTTTGGCTTTGTTAAAGCAAAACAACATGTTTTGTTTTGTTTTCATGTCGATTTAATTCTTGAATCGTCTGCCAGCAGGTTCTGTCTTTCATCTTTGTGTTGTAGTTCATCAGGCTATTCTTCAAAGTGCATCAAGTAACACCCTGAGTAAATGGTGCAGAAAACATGTTAAAATATGAAATGATTAAACATCATAGCTGCCAATTAAACAGTAATTACCTTTGAAAGTGTTTGGCATGTGTGTAGCTATTATCAGCCAGATCTCCCCCTTCATTTTTGCATCTTCCACTGCTGCTGAAACAGTGATAAATGGGGCTCATTGATTTCCTTTTCATGATTGTTGCGAGCTAAGTTGCCTGTCAACATTGCTTCACAACACTGTCAGCGTTATCAGTTGAGCATTGACCTTCTCCACGATGATTGCATGTTATTGTTTTCTTTTATTTAATAAAGTCAATCAATCACTCTTCACACACTCTCCTCTGCACCGACTGACATAAGCGCCATTATAACTCGGCGACTCAGTGATATTGCGGTGAAAATATAGATGAATCATGACTTCCAGTTGGCGAAGAGACAAAAAGTAAAAATCAATAAGTTATTGTTTTGTGGTAAAACAATAAAATGTGAATTTCTCAGTACAGTATATCTTTACACAAACCTTTGTGGCTTCTCATCTCTTTCCTTCCCTGTTACTCATTTTTTCGTCCCTCCTACCTGTTGACTGTCTTGATATTTGCATATCAAATAAATTACAGAGTTCTTCTGTGTGGTCATATAATGGTATTTAAATGTGCTCCGTGTGTATCTTTGTTCAGGTATTCATACAGCTATTAATAATAATAATCTTTGCCCTTCCTGTCTCCATCTGTCCCCTCACCCCTCTTTCTCCCACTATTAGGGAACAGTGATAGTGGGAAATGAGATTCATGGTTTGAAGGTGAAGCATCTGCATGTGGGAGGAGTGCTCGGCTCTGGAGAAGTTCAGAACGGGATAAGAGGATGCATTCAGGTGAAGATGGATGAATTGAATTTTTAATGGTTATTGATGGATGGGTGGAGGGAAGCCGGAAATGTTGGCGAATAAGAGATGGAAATGTGCTCAGAAATGAGTTTGGAGGTCTATACAGATTTTCTTTCTTTTCTACAGGGCGTTCGGTTGGGTGTGAGGCCTGATGCCCCTGCCCTGCCCCGCCCATCGAGAGCTGTCAAAGTGGAGACCGGCTGTAATGTCGGCAACCCCTGCGTCTCGTCTCCTTGCCCTGCTCACAGCCGCTGCTCTGACCAATGGGAGCGGCACACCTGTGTCTGCGAACCTGGTGAGTGAACAGAGAGATGTTGCTGATAGTCAGGGTTGAAGATGCTGTCAGTGATGAATGGGGCATAACATGTTCAACATTTTCCAGTCATGAATTACTATATTTTGAGGCCCTCCAGTGTACACCTAGTTTGAGAGATTGACTTGTTGGAAAAACTGAGTGTTTTAATTCTCACTTATACAACTGCAGTGCGTAATAGTTCAAGCAGCAGAGGAGGAGGGATACTGCTCAGCTGCAGTGAGAGCAAGGACGACGAATGAGGTTAATAACAGCGACAAGTATTTGTTAAGAAGCTCTATAATTGTAAAAAATGTGTTGAATGCTGTTGTTAGACTGAAAGCTGTGCTAGCTCCTGTGGATTATGCTTACGATACACAGGCCACATTCCCTTTTGTCCTGTCTGCTTGTCACCGCTCTGTGGGAGTAAATTCTGGTTACTGATATAGCAGTGATAGGGTACTCTTTGGATAATGATGTTGTAGCCGTGTAAATGACTGTATGAACCTGTGTAATATCAGTCCAAAACACAATGTTCCTTCACTGATTTTTCCTTTTAAAAACACCTCATTCATGGGAAGTTAAGCCTGGATAATACCTTCCACATCCAGGACTGCGCCAAGGTCTGTGTAATGAAAATGTCCTCATCAGAGGGCATACATGTGGGCTCTGCGTGGACATCTGCGCTACAAATCAGTTTTGACAGCATTGATGTGTCCACTTGGCCACTACGCCAAACTAGCTTGCCTTGTATTACACAGTTAACACGGTTTCAGTGTGATATTATAACAATGATAGTTACTTCAGCAGTTGTTTAGTATTCACACAGTCACAGAGAAAGTATGATGATCTCATTTTGCAGTCCAGTGCTTTTAGTTAAGGTTTTCTATCAGCTGGCTTTCTAACACTTCCTTACGCCCTGCAGCATCTCTTCTGCCACTGTCGGACATAAGAGAAAGCGAGAAAGTGCAGCTGGTCCTGTTGTATATACATCGTGGGACATTGAGTACTGAAATGGTTCGAAATATTCAGAATTGAAAAATCTACATGTTTGCCAACACTAACTCTGCATTTATGGAACATGTTCTCCAAGCGTTCCATTAAGTAGTACTACACGTCCGTGGTGTCCGCAGCTGTCCATGTACGTCTCTGTTTGATATAATCCAGGCCTTACTAAATAGAAATTTCTGTTTTTACATGAGACAGACAATAAAGAATCTATCTATCTATCTATCTATCTATCTATCTATCTATCTATCTATCTATCTATCTATCTATCTATCTATCTATCTATCTATCCCTACTTTCGGACATTTAAAAGACTAAACAACTAAACAATTCATCATTAATGTAAGAAATGGGAGGTTAATTGGCAAAAAATAATTAGCTGCAGCTCTATTAATATATAAGGCTGATCAAGTTAAAGAGTTAAATATTTTAAACCTTAGAACAATTTGCATATCTGCTTATCTTTTGCATCTCATCATGTTTTGACTGTGCCAGTGAATACATTAAATAAACTGGCCGAGTAACACAGCCAAGAACGATTTTCCACTTCAGTCATGCAAGTGAAATTGACTACGCGCTAACCTCTGCGCCAGGGAAATAGTCCTAATATTTTGCACAGACTGGACATTGGATGTGAAAGAGGTGTGTGTGGGGAGTGATGGTGAAAGAAGCCAGCTGACTTAGAGAGAGAGAAAAAAGGGAATAATTATAATGTGGCCATATCTGTGTAGGTGTCTGCCAATGCTCTAACTGGGTTAAACAGATATTTGGGAACGCATAATGAGTCCTCATCCACCGAGAGAAAGAGACTGACTGCAGGCTAACTTCCAAAATCTCCTTCGTCAGGTGAATATAATGAGGCAGAATTAATGTAGAGGAGACACAACCTGATTAGAAGAGAAGAAGAGAAGAGGAGAGAAAGGGAAGAAAGGAAGGTAAACATATACTGGAAAGTAGTGAGAGAAAGAAAAGATGAAGAGAACAATAGAAAGATGAAAACGAGGCAGAGGAACAGAGACTGAAAGCGTTAATGATTAATGAAGAAAAAGAAACGGTTGACAGAAATAGTGTAAAACCAACACTAAAAGTTTTGCGGCAAGAGGAAAGAAGAGAAGAAAGAGGGCACCAGAAAGTCAAATCAAACAGCCTGAAAACACTGGCGACACGTTTGGGAATAGATCCACACAGATATGCACTGCTTACAGAGACGCACGTATCATAGACGTGAGAGAAAATTAACATGACAGACGCACACACAGCAGAGTATGAAGAGTGATATTTGATATTTATTCAGAGCTTTATTAGCGGCTACTGATGCAACAGCTGCAGTTCACTTCTATGGTTACTGATTAAACAGACTAGACCAACCAAGCAGAGATGATTAAAGGAGATTACTTATATTTATGATTAAAGGAGAGGCAAGAGACAAGAGCTTAAATAGCAAATTATGAGGGAAAAAAAACACATGAAAGACCAGGCAAGAGACAGAGAGAAAGTGGTCAGTTTATCATAATAGTGAATGTATTAAATGCACAACACTGTACAGTTAGTAGGTCATTATATTAGGGTTGTTCCAAGACTTCTAACAGTAGCTGAAAATGCCTCAGATGCTGCCTAAAGTGCAGCATTGGGCATCTGTCTTTGTACCAATTCAAAAAGTATTAGCCCACAAATAGGACCCTGCTACTTCCCAGCAGCGTGCCATACACTAAATTTCATGGTCAATGGAGGAGTGAAATGCCAGCTTTACCTCGGCATCAGAACACATTGCAAAGTTATTGTAGTCTGTATCAGGAGGAGGAATAATCTGCTGGATTGTATATTTCCCAGTCAGAGTTTCCAGGAGTTCCTTGTGTTTTATCAGAGCTAAGGCCGACACTGCAAACCATTGGTGCCGTGAGTGCCCCCTGTATATATGGTAAATAATCTTAATCTTTATTTCCTGATTTGGTTTGTTTTTGTGGGGATCCCTGGTAAAACATCTAATAGAGTTTATGAGTTGTCTTTCTTTTGTGAACTGGATTGGGCTGAACTGTTTTGCGGTTGTCAAGAAAACAAAACGGACTCTTTACTGAGTAAATTGAACTCTTGGCATCTACCGATGTGCAAAGTTCAGGTGTCAAAATCATTACTATATTATATGAAAAATCTATGATAATGTTCCCATGCTGCAGCTGCAGTTAAAATTTGGGTGAGCATTGCAATGGAAGCTCAGTATACATGTTAAATAATGTTGACCTATCACTAGTCCCTGCTGTGGGTATCAGGTATGCCATCATGAATCTACTGGGCCCTGTGACAGATGACACCATTCTCTAACCCTGATCTAACTTACCTTTAATCTGCCTCCTATTCTCACCCGAGCGAAGAGCAGATACTCGGCGGCTTTATATCTACATTGTATCTGCTTAGGCTAAACTGCTGTGGCTGACCCCACTGGCTTGACAGGCAGTATTATCTTAATGCCATGGCCCGCTTAGTAGTCCAGCCGTCATCCAGCTCCACCAGTCTTACATATAACAATGTAGAAAACAATGGAGGTAACAGAGCATTGTAATTACATAGATTTAAAAGTTCTAAACACTACAGGGCAGTAATGCAACATTAAACTGCATGTATTTTTATGGCCTTTAATTAGTCTCAAAACCTGTGCACATAAAAATCAGGCGCATGCACGTGTTACAAGCGCAGCACACAGAACAGTACCTGCAAGCAGAGAAGCTTCCTCACTGGGGCATAAAAGCTGCCCTGCAAGGATGATTGTCCACTTGCAGATACTGGTCTGTGCTGTTCTGACTTCAAGCTCAACCCGCTCTACGTGCTTGCAACTGCTCAACACTCACAACTGTCTCTGCTCCTTTGATTGGCCACATTGAATATTGACCATGACCTTGATTGGATGTTTGGTGTGATCGCTGTCACAGTGGTAAACCACTTGGATCTTTAATGGCATGTTACATTTTGGTTATGCAGGATTTACTTGTGTTAAGGGCATTTTAGAGGAGGCTGTTCCTCACTTTATCCCTTTTATCCTGTCATCTTCTTCTTGATGATTCAGCCACAAAAAAGGGGGTCAGGGACTGGTTGAAGACTGGGGATGTTGAAAGAGACTGATCAAAGGAGAGGAGACATCAGTCACTGTCTATTCCATCCTGGCCCCCCAAATTTCAAAAGTCAACTTGATGAGTGAGTGAGTATTAAGTAGTTGCGAGTGTGTATGTAGGATCGAGGTCACGCTCGTTACAGCACCGTGCTTCCAGGACTTTGTGCACACAGAGCAGCAATTCTTCCTCACAAGGATGCTTTTGCACTTGCATCATGTGCCAAACAAATTGTAAATGTAATTTAGGTGGAAGGGTGGTAATTTGGTTTTCACCATGTAGACTCAGGACTGTAGGCTTGTGTCTCACAGCTTGCTCAGACATTTGTGGCTGAAAAACACAGAGAACTGGAAATGTAAATATGACGTCACTGACCTGTGTGTGATTGGTCAGAGGAGCAAAGTAGGACACGGCTCTATTTTTCAGCCACAAACAGCATCGCAGGTCAAAGCTGCTGGCCAAGAGTGTTTTTTATTCAAATGAGAGTCGGTGACTTGCAGCATGTTTCAGGCACAAATATATGCATGTACGGTACAAGTTAGGCTACTGCAGCACTAAAGTTGACTCAGTCACACCTCTGTGACCAAAAACCCCATCTAAAGGTGTCCTACTGCCACGGGCTGCTACCCCAATCTCTACTTCCAGATGATAGAAGAGAAATCAAAGAAAAGTTTTCAGGAAGGAAAAGTTTTTCAATGATAGCATGATGGAGAGAGTGAAAGAGGAATGAGAGTGTTACAGGCAGGATGTAGTTTGTTGAAGTGAGAGAGCCTCAGGCCTGACAGCATGGGAGAGGAAGCAAAGAGGCGCTGCTATCCCCGTAGCATCCTGCACCAGCCCGCCAGCTAATGCAAACACCTTATTAACATGGAGCATGCACACACAGATAGAGTATGGGCACACTTAGACGCACACACATACACACACTGATAGCTTCAGACATGGACACAATCACACACACAGAATATGCACCAACTTTGCGTGTGCACACTTATTTACTGTAAACACACAATCTCTGTCTCATTATCATTATCTTTCATCAGCACAATGAGCATTAAATATGGAGACTGCTTTACAATGAACGGTGCTTAGAGACAAATCAAATCAAAGTTTAATAAAAGCAGAGAGAGAAAAAAGAAAAGAGAGGTGCACGCTAAATAATTCCCTTTCATGTGTGTGTTTGTGTGTGTTTTGGCCTTGTGCTGAAACTAGCCCAATGGGTCTCTCAAGGAACTGACAGCACCTCTGATTCCTGCAGTACAGCCTCCTAGAAAACACAATTACAATTACACACACACACACACACACACACACACACACACACACGCTGAGGCAGGGTTCTGCATGACAAAGCACAGAGACATCTGCTTTCTCATACTCTCACTGTGTGCGTTTCTGAGTAAGTATACAGTAGCCTGTATGTGTGTGTCTGTGTGTGTATATACGTGACAGTTGCTGCCAGTTGCTACAGGCTAATTCACTGCAGTGAAAAATTTAATATGATAAATTACAGCCACGTTGATTTATGTCTGCTTGAGTTCCCTGAGCTGTTTAAAAACCAACTCAGTCACATGTAGAAAACATATGCGCAGGTTTGAGAGCCGGAACTCTCATAACCGCTTTCACTGTACTGTAGCGAGGAGTTGTTCATCAGTGTCTCCTGCTTTTGTTTCGACTTTAAAATAGTGATTGAAAACAACTAATCCCCAATGCATGTTTCTGCAGATGGAGTGCAGAATATGAAAGTGCATCATATGAAGCTGTTGTTTTTGGGTGTGGTGTGCAGCTGCAGTATATTAAAGCTCAAACCCTCTGGGACAAGGAGGGAGAGATTTATGAGTTTCAGGCTGTATTTCCTGTGTCCTGACCTACAGTAGATGTCAGATCCTCAAGGTGCTGAATCAGGGCAAAGTTGTTCCACATGAGAAATGACTGCTCGCCTTGAAATGTCATTAATTGATCAGGTTTGATATCAAAAATAGAAATGAACTGGTATTTCTTACTGAAACCATGATGATGTTGGTCTGGAAAGCCTTATCAAAGTACTTATTTTAGTGTAAACCACAATCTTTCCCGAAGCCTGACCAAACCTTAACCATAGCATTGTTACACTCTAAAACAAATGTATTTTTCAGTCTTGATTTGTAGCATTTGTTGGTTTTGGAGGGAAAAATATATCATCCTGTGGATAGAGGCCTCATAACAAAAAATGCTTCTGTGTGTTACTTTTGCTGACATGGCCAAACAACGTATTTTATCATTTATCATTTTATCATTTAATTTGGAGCACATTTAGAAACTCCCCAGATTAACCCATTTTAAGATACCTCTTATATATTCAATTATAGTTGTTGTTGTCTGTAACCTTTTCTATGCTGCTATCTTGGCCAGCTCTCCCCTGAAATAGAAATGGTTGATCTTAATAAATGTAAAACAAGGTGAAATAGACTCCTGATATACTGGCATGGTATGGCTAAGCCATTTAACCAAGACTTATTTACACATCGAGCTGACACAGAGAACCAATAACAATAATTTGGAGTTTTATTTGTGTCCCACTTATAAATGTAAGTTGATTATTCACTCTCCTTTTACCTCTGGTTTGCTTTCCACCAACTCGTCTCCCCATCTAGTCGTTAACTTTGTTTGTCTCCCATTCGGTGCTGTGTAAGTAGTATACAATTGGTTTATTGGAGCTTTTTTTGCTGAAAAAATCTGTCTACTGCTGCGAGGTTGATTAAAGTGGTGTGACTGAACCATACAATAAATGTGCCGTAAAACCAATACAATGAAAGAAAAAGGCTAAAAATCTGTAGATCTCCATAGTCGGATGATAATTCAATGTGGTTTATTACTGAGCAACTCTTCTCACATAACACACAGCCAGTGGACTCAGTGTTCACCGCTATCGTTGTGTTGTCCCACCAACACATTTTTATGGGATATATCTGACACATACAATCTTCCCCCTGTCAGAAAGACGCTAGTTGGATACACAGAGGATGAATGGACGGTTCAGTGAACACATGACTCATCTTTCTTTCCCTGATTGTAGTCTTGTGGAGAAGTCAAGCTGATGTTGTGTTACAGTAAAGTGTCTGAAGCCAGACGTGAAGCTGTGAGTCACCCTGAAAGTGTGTGCAGCTCGAGAGGCAAAACTTTTCAGAAGAAAAGCTCCTGGACGCTGATAGTGAAAGACAAAAACACACACACACACGCAAGCACACACATGATTTGCAACTCTTTGTTCTTACGGGCTCAAGCCTCGCTCTCTCTCTCTCTCTCTCTCTCTCTCCCATATTGTTGTGACAAGGCCAGTGTCATTATAAGCGTCTGAAAACAGCCAAGGCTGCCATCGCCTCTCTCTGTCAGTTGCCATGGTGAAAGTGTAAAGATGTATAGGGCTGATAGAAGATGATTGAGTGTGTGTGTGCGTGTGTGTGTGAGAGAAAGCAACAGACGTAGAGAACAACAGAGCTGGAGATGGGGATCAGGAGAAAACAAATAAGTGACAGAACACTGCCAGTATTTGTATTTGTGTGTGATCCCAAAATCATACCTGTCTGTGTTTGTTTGTATGTGAAATGAATAATTGGAAACCAAACAATAGCTGTGATTATCTTTATTCTTTTGTTTGTTCAATACCTGATAGAGCCTGACTGATACTGGATTTTTTGGGCCATTGCTTATGGAGTAAAAATATTCCAATATTAATATATCGACCAACATTTTTATACACAATATAGAATATATACATTAACACACATTTTTTGTAAAGATCTCTTTTTTAAAGATATGTAATGGAGGCTGGATATTTTACAATTTAAAATAAACTTCTACAGTTAACAATAAACTTTATTGTCCAAAATTATATCAGGGCACTGAAACAGTAAACTTTCTTTTAGTATTTTTAATAATTTTACATAACCACAAATTTAAAAAAAAAAACAGAGTAAAACATATGTGTACATTAGATTATTTTTGGGGCGTTTTGCCTTTATTGACAGGATAGCTGAAGGTATGACAGTAAAGGGGATAGAAAGAGAGGGGATGTCACGCAGCAGGTGGGCTGCAGGGGGAGTTGAACCAGCGGCCGCTGGAGACGACTAGCAGCCTCAGTGGATGGGGCACCTGCTCTACCAACTGAGCTACAGGGGTGTCCCAAATATGTATACATTAAACCTGAATTAAGAAAAAGGAACAAATATATGTTAAATGTTGCCTATTAAGCTAACAAATAAAATAATTTGCATTATGTTCTGTTAAAAAGTTTTTATATTGGCACATATCAGACAGCACATGTGCAGATAATGATATAGTTGAGATCAGAGCTCAAATAATGAATCAATTATGAGTCAACTATTAAATTAGTTGAATTGTGTAGTTTTAAATTAAAAAATGTTCCAAGTCTCCGATTTCAGTTTCTCAAATGTGAATATATTCTGGTTTCTTTAGTTCTTTATGACAGTAAACTGAATATCTTTGGGCTGTGAACAAAACAAGACTTGAGGACGTCACCTTGGGCTTTGGGAAACAGTGATCAACATTTTTAACCGTTCTCTGACATTTTATAGACCAAACAACTAATCGATCAGTCAAGAAAATAATCAACAGATTCACTGATAATAAAAATAACTACTGGACCAGTAATACTGGTCGAATGATATACCGGTCGGGCTCTAATTCCTGAAATGAAAAAAAAGATGAAATGAAAAAAAACGAGGTGTGAAGGTTAGAGGAGGGGAAAAAAGAAAGAAAAGGCAAGGCCAGTGTGTGTTTTATTGCAAATTACAGTATGTGTGGGTTTATAGATTCTCAAAGAGCACAATAAGCATAGAGAGAGAGAGAGAGAGAGAGGGAGAGGGAGAGGGAGAAATATATTTAAAGAATAGGAGTCAATGGAGAGCTTGTGTGGGTCTAAAGCTGCAGCCAAGGCCACACGCTTTAAGAGCAGAGTGGCTTCTGTATTTTCTATAGACAGACACGTGAAAGCAGACCTCACACATGCAGTATTTGTCAGCTCTTTAGGGAGGAACGCAGAACTCTACAAGCTGCACACACACTTCAGTCATACTTCACTCTATAGAGACGTTCTTCTATTCAATGCCGATAAATTAAAAAGATGGCCTGAAAGCAGAACGCACTCTAACTGAAGGAGGGGAGGTGATTGTATGTGAGGCAGAGATTTCTGTTAGTGAGAAAGTCAGAGTGATCATGGAAACACTTGAGGCAAAATGTAATAGCTTGTTGCACAGATCACATTGTTTTTTGATTGTCATTTATGGTGAGTTTTAATGTGAATATTACCATTTTATCTTGGAGCAGTGGTGAAGCTTTTAAGTGCTAAGAAGAATGTTCTGTTGCTTGTGTGAATGTTTGTCTCAAAAAGACAAACCTGTATTCAAAGCACATGTGCTAAAGATGTAATGGCGTGTTCATGATGAGATCAAAATACTTGTCCCTCAAAATAGAGTTGGGCAATATGTTAAAATTTTCCAAACGACCATCATTAGGACATCAGTTGACAATTGGCAATATCTTTGTCCCCCCTCCCACCACCTCCCGTCCTCTCGAGTCTCGTTATGCACGCTGCGTACATTCACTATGTCCAATAAACAAAATAAAATTACAAAGTGTCAAAAAATTACATGCTCTCACACTTATTTTCCTTTTTAAAAGGAGAAATACAACCATACACCTTCTAAATTCAACTTTCTCTCTTTTACCGAACTAAGACGACCTTTATTGGCTCGTTAAATCCTTGGAAAATTCACTTCATTCAAACTTGACAGAAAAACAAGTAAAACTCTCCACAACAGTCTTTGTTAGTCTGTCCACAACAACCACAAACTCTGGTTTGGTCGAATTAACAGCAGCAGCTGTCACTCTGCAGACCATTGCATTAGCAATATAGAATGACAAATATCGCCCCAAAAATCAGTCCAAAAAAGCGTTAAGCCATTAGTAATTTGAAATTTGAATATTATTTTATAAGCACGACAAAATAGGTTCAATTTTGAAATTGTGTACTTTTCATCTACTTTACAGCTGAATGCCAGGCTAAAAAATACATTATAGACCTACAGATGTGTACTACTATTCTGTTAAAATTAACTGTTAAAATATAAAGGGAAAAAGAGTTAGAGAATGACAGAAAAAAAAGCAACAGATTTAATATAGGAGCAGTAATCACTTTTGCATTACTTTCCAGAAACGACAACATGCTCTCCTGACAGTGATTTGTGTCAGGCTCAATAAATCTCCCCCTCAATCTTTTGTGCTAGAAGCTCAGACGAGTTTTTGGTTCAGGTGGCGAAGAAAAGCAACAATGCCTGAATTTTATTGTTTTTTTTTTTTTTTCTGTGGTATCAAATTGGGTGTCAAGAATTGTGGAAATTCACCAGTATTGGTATTGACTACTAAGTTTCTGGTGTTGTCACATATACAAATATAATTCTTAATATATTTATGCTTGATTGAGATTCACATTAATACAGTCAGTGTCCTGGAGAGACTATTGATAAAAATATTGATAAAAAGATTTTCACTGACATTTAACTCAAGGTTAATACAAAAAAAATGACAGAAGGCTTTGTTTTAGTCTCAAGCTTTTGTCTTTACTTTAAATTTTCTAGTGATTACTTCTGACACCAAACCATTCCTGATGATGGTTTTAAAGAAAAACTAAAAGCTTGTGACTGGAACAGTTTCTCTGTCCTTTCTTGGAGTAACCTTGTTTTGCATTTACTGGCAAGTTTTAACACATTTAAAGCATCAGATTACTTCAGTCACAAGATCAGCTGTGTCATTCAGTGTTGCTAAATTAATTTTAACACCAGTCAGGAGTTTAATCTATTTCTGTTTGCTTGTTCCTTCAGAGCCAGTGTGAATGTAATTTTATTGGATTTATTGCTTTTATTTACATCCTAACATGAAAGTGGGGTCTTACGCTGCGGTTAAGTCCCATAATATTTAATCCACCTATTAACACAAGTACATTAAAGGCTAAATACAACAATTATGTACTGTTTAAATGAAAAGCAGGTCTGGGTGAAAGGCCTTTGTTATTTGTGCTAAATACACCCCAAAGTGTGTGTGAAGCACTCTGCTTTAGTCATTAGATTAAAGAGGGGTTTTATGTGCTGGCCTGTATTACCATATAAGAGGCTGGTGTGTTTGTGTGGAGTGTCTGGGGATTGCATTTGAAGTGTGTATGACGGCTTCGTTCACTGCACTGCACCAGTGCACACTGAAGTGTATGGTGGGAATGTGTGTGTTGCACATTGTTGTGTTGAAGTGAGAAGCCTCTTTTTATGTAGTTCACTATGCTAAGTATGTTTCCTTAACACTCAGATTGCACATATTTGTGTTGTTTGTTGCAAAATTGAAATAAATTACAGTACTGTGTTTTTTTTTTTCCTTTTCTAGAGCAGTGGTGGTACTTTTCTTTTAGTGGAAGCATTGTTTTTTGTTTCAGTGGATGACAGCTTTGTAATGCTCATTTGTGAGCCCGGAGAGTGATGTTTGAGATAGTGACTGTTTGATGTTTGAGATGTCTATTTGTGAACTGACAGGTTATTATGTTTGGTACATGGATGGGAAATATAACGGTGTTCTGCATATTTAGATTTCAATAACATTTCATGATTGTACATGCAGGGGAAGTGCTTCACGGACATAGTGACTGCCTGTGTCCTTTTATTTTGTCATATTATTTTGATTTTCAAAGTTAATCAAAAATTGAATGCAGTATTTCCAGTGGCAATAGACTAGAATGTCAAACAGATAAGTCAACTTTACTTTAGCTCCTTATAACTTGTTTTCAAACACCTAATAAGTATTTTTAAGTTTGGGGGAAAAAGTGGTAATCATAATTAATTAAGAGTTAAGTTTAACGCATTCAGATAATCTGCATCATCAAGACTGTGTGTGTGTGTGTGTGTGTGTAACCTCTATAAACAGATATTTGAGTATAAATGCAGAATCTGTAGGCAAAGCACAAGATTTTGGTATCCAAAGCGTTCTGGTTTCCATTTTTAATTGGTTTTTAGTCCAGCGTTATTGACCAATCACTTTTGAGCGGGCTTTGGTTGTATTCAGATTAACAGTCTGCGTGGAGAACAAAAGAGGTGGAACGCAATGTCCAAATCTCTGAACCTGTTGGATATCATCTAACAAAGATTTCGCTTTTTATTAGCCTTTTAAAAACATTTACTGCATTTATATGCAGATATCTGTTTATAGAGATCATAGACCTCCTCTCTAAACTCCATCACCATTCTCAAGTTGCCAGTTTGACTGTAAACACTGAGCGTTGCACAGAGGAGGAAGTCTTGGTCGTTATCTGGATGTCCACTGGCTCCCCTAAAACTTTGGCTGTTGTCCTCAGAGGCTAAACCCTCATCAGATGATAGCTGATGGGTTCCAAGATTGGTGTGGTTGTGGTTTAATCAGATTAGTGTGACAGTTGACCGGCAACATAAGCAAACAAACCTACAACTGTCATTACACTTTATTTGAGTTTCCTTAACTATCTAAAGGATGCCTTTATACAGTAGTTCTCAGAGTACTGCAGTCATTGTGGTTTTGGTTTATTGAATATTTAAATTGAAAAACTTGAGGCACAAGACAGAATGGCTCTCTAATATTTAACCAAAACCAACCTTTCATTGACATTAACTACATTCTTTTAACAGCCTAAAGCCCACAACAGGTCAAGAACACTGATCTCTGCTTTCACTATTTTGACATTTGTATGTCCAACCATCCACCTAGACCTCCTCCCTTTGACTCTGTGCATTGCAGTTAAAAGGATGTCACAACTCTGGATTGGAAAATAGTGTATATTGGCAGTGAGCGTTACCCATGCAGCAGTTCATGTACTTGGTAAAGCAAATTAGTTCTATATAAGCATGTTTTCTAAGGTGTATTGGGGATGTAGGATGGCAATGGTTACACAAATCCCAGTACAAAGCATTGAGAAATTCATCCTTTTCACCCCCCCCCCCCCGCTCAGGTTACTATGGGAGAGGCTGCACGGACGCCTGCCATCTGAATCCATGTGAGAACGAGGCTCAGTGCCACAGGAAGCCCAGCTCTTCCCATGGATACATCTGTGACTGTGGAGACAACCACTATGGGCAGTACTGCCAACACAGGTACACACATAACACACACACGCACACAATTGACTCAACATTTGAACTACAGTTTACCTGTGAGATGCCAACATGGTCTAAAGCTCTTTGATGCTGCCCATATCCCATCTAAGCTCTGTTTAACTGTGCATCTGTGTGTGTGTGTCTTGATAGCTTTAGTTCTGCCTTGTTGCCCCACATCTCCAGCCTTGCATGTAATCCACTGTGGAATGAGTGTAGACTTAACCTAATAACACACACACACCCCAAGGTTATCTGTGTGTGTTTAACTGTGTGAAGGGAGCGTGACCCAGGCCTGACCTCACCCCTTCCTCACTTCCTGCCTGTGAAATCCTCACAGCTTTAAATTTATCTCATGATCTGTTCTGTGTGTGTGTGTGTGTGTGTGCGTGCGTGTGTGCATATATGTGTGTGTCTCGTCTTTGATCTGGTTCGTGTGTGTTTTTCACAAAGTCACACATTGTCGCCTGCTGGTGAAATATATGTCTCCAAGTCTGTCTCTTAATTTCCCCTGATGCCTCTTTCTGTCTCTCCCTCTGCTGCTGTGATTTTCAGATAAAAATCTGACCCTTTAATCAACTTCCTACTAACTCACATTAATCAATGAGTCTATTAATATTGATAATGGCTTAATCATCCTGTTTGTAAGTAAAAGTACCAAACATTTCAGAGTTGTGGTTGATGTTCATCAATGTAAATTTGGGGATTTTTTTTCTCATCAGAAATAATTAGCACTTTCAAGACGTCAGTTTATGCTCTGGTTATTTTTCTTTAGACACTTTGTAAACTAAGTGATTAATCAAAAATACTAAATAGAACATAAAAAGTCATTGCTAACTGCAGCATTGCTATATTCAGGTGACTAACATCTCTTCTATGAGCTCTTAAGCTAGTACAATAAATCTTAATTAAATCTTAATTAACCTGACAGTTTGAACTCATTTCTCATGTAGAAAAGACTGTTTCTCAGAGTACAGCCAGCACATCTTTCTGTAAAGAACCAGCCTCTGTTTCTATGCTGTATGTCCTGCTCTTTAAAGGGATAGTTTTGATTAATTGAAGTGGGGTTATATGAGGTACTTATCAATAGTCAGTGTATTGCCTACAGTAAATGGCAGTCAGTTTAGAGAAGCAGAGAGGAGTACCAGCACTGAAGCTAACCAAAGCATTGCTGTGGACAGCATCGGCAGCAAAATGTATCTTAAAAAATCACCTAAAAAAATCAATATAGGTTTAAGTGTATGGTATATTTAAAATATTTTACCTTGCTGTCAGCCATTTCTAACGAGAAAGTGCCATTATACAAGCCAAACATTGCTCTTTCTCTCCCTCAACCAGGCTTCATTTGCAAAATCAGTCATTTTACCTCAGAATATGAGTGTTGCTGGTCTGCTGCTGCTGCTTCAATTATTTTGTTTGTGCTGTTGTGTGACTTTAGTGAAGCCAAACAAACCCTTTAAAAGTCACACAATAACACAAACAAACTAGCTGATTGAGGCTGCAGTAGGCAAAAAACTCCCGTGTTCTGCAAAGTAAAATTATTGATTCTGCTCATGGAGTCTGGTTGATTTGGAGAGAGCAATATTTGGCTTAATAACAACAGTTTCCCAATGGTAAATTCTGTCTGACTGTAAAATAAAGTGGTGAAAATATTTTAAATATAGTGTACACTGAAACTGATACTGATTGATTTATATAGGCTTCCTTATGGCTAAAGTGACTAAAATCTGCTGTACATGTACAGTACATTGCTTAGCCTCCTACACCAGTCCTGCTGCTTCCCCACACTACCGCCATGTACTGTAGATAGTACACTGACTTGAACTATGCCTTTAAGCAGCCAAAAAATACACAGCAGGGAGAGAGACGTGTCATTTGGAAAATGAGATTCTGTTGTAATGAAATATCACTGGAGAAACAGAGTCAATCTTAATATTCTATGAAGATCACTGATATCTTAATTCTCACTCCTAAACTCCCCGTATGGAGCTTTAACGAGATGCACATGAGAATCTGCATCAGCTGTGAGAAACATTCATCTCCTCAGTGATCCATTAGACAATGGGAACAGAAGTAGAGAGTGTTAAATGAAATGTGAGCAAAGAAACCAAATGACGTGTACAATAAACCAGATAAAATCTGAGGCGTATCTCTCTGGAGCAGAAATTCAGCAGTTTTAGGAAACAGTCTAAATCCCACACTGGTTTTAAAATGAATGAATAGCCTAAGGTGTTTTGTCTTAAATGTCATTTTTCATATTTATGACTGCACATGCTGAAGTGTTTGCTGAAGTGCATATTCTTTTAACTCATGTCTGTTCTGACCTCTGAAATTCTCTCACTCCTTTGTCTCTGGTCTCTCCCTGCACCTTTCACTATCAGTATTCTGTTTTTTTTCAATTCAGTCCCACTCTCTGCTTCTTCAGTCCTCGTTTCTCTCAGACTCTTTCTCTTTTGCTTTCATCTCTTTGCTCCAGACTCATTAGTTGGTTTGTCATTAGTTAAAAATCAGAGGAAAAGATGATTCCTTTGAAGACCAAATACAAGTTTTTCACGCTCTGTTTTGGTTTGTTGCTGTGCTGCTGTCAGTGTCCGTACTGCTTCTACAGACTTGTGTTACTGATTCTACCTGTTGGTGTGTGTGTGTCTGTAGAATTGATCACCAATGTCCCAGGGGTTGGTGGGGATCTCCAACCTGTGGACCATGTCACTGTGACACTAATAAAGGCTTTGACCCCAATTGCAACAAGACCAGTGGACAGTGTCACTGCAAGGTAACAAGCCAACACACACACACACACACACACACACACTGCAACTTTTAAGCATAGAACACTATTTTTTTACATTACTTTGTAAAGTATATAAAAAGACAGTGTGACAAAGGCTGATTGAAAGTTTGTGATGATTAACACTTAAAGTGTAGTGCCTGCTTTTATTTTTTCAGCTGTAGATGCAGCATCAGATGCTGATTTTTCTTCTTTTTTAGTTAACTAGTATTAAATAGAGCAGAGATTCACAAATTCTTTCAGTTTGACTCACAAATTCTTTCAGCTCAAGACCCAAAAGAGACTTTTGGTGTCACTTGGGGACCCAAACTTACAAAACTACATAATCAATTTCCATAACATTTACATTTATAAACATATAAAGAACACAACAAACCATTCATTTAAATTTACTTACACTGTCCGCTGAAACACCAGACGAATTTGATTTGAATCAGATACAGGAAGTGTTGAGTTTGTAATAACAGCATAATGTAGTAACTTTAATGGGGCAAGCAGGAGCAGATCAAAATGAAGTTTCATACTAAAATGTTGTAGTGACAGCCCAAATTTCCCATCATGCCTGGACTGAGTAGTTTAAGTTTACAGTTTTGCTCAGAACACGGGGGTTTACGTTGGTTGCCTAATTGTCACTTTTGATTTTTGTAGTTTAAACCATTAGTGAGGTGGCGGTTATATTTCTTGGCTCCAGCTAAATTTTACAGTTCACTGTGATTTGAAGTTTTTGCCCCGTGTTGAATGTTGTTAGTGGATTGCACTGCCTGTAATTATGCATTTTACTCAGCTGGCAACCCAATAAAAAACAGTCTGTATTCTGACCCTTAGTTTGGGAAACACTGAACTAGAGAGTTCTGCTGCATTCGCATGGATTCATTTGTAAACAGTAAAACATCACCATGGCAACATATGGTCGTGCATGTTTCGTTATGTCATCCTGACATTCCATCTTAACTTTTCCAGTGAAGGTGTCGTCCATCTGCCGTCTACCTGAATCTGTGTGAATGCAGCCTTATTCATCATATTGCAGAGCTATTCAAAGCTCTATTGAATGGTTTCAGACCTGCTGGTATATAAGCTGATCTTTCACATCATCACATTGAATACTAATACTGTCAGGATGAGACTGGCTTTAGTGGTCTAACGCTATAGATCGCTTTGACTTTGGTTTAACCCAGACATGCAGTAATCATTTCACAATGATGGTCTGACAGGTTAATCCAGACATATATATAGCACATCAACCATGATACGATGATCATGCCTACATATTGACGTTGGTGCTTTGTATGAATGTGTGAGTGTGTATATTGATATGTTTGTGTGTGGCCAGTATGTTTAACGCTGTTTTAATCTGATCTTTTGACCTTAATCTTTAATCTCTGTTATTACCCTCAAACAAAGCCCCAATAACATGTTGTCCTGCGCACTTAGGCTTCTGGGTCATAATTTTCTTAAAAATAAAGCTTGAAATCACAGCTTTTTTTCTGCTTGTTGTGTCACAATGTAACAATGTTTTCATTTAGCCTTCGTCCTGTACATACCAGTCAGGTCAAGGCTGACACACAAACTCTATCACATATTATAGTGAACATCTTTAGTTAACTTTCTTCACAGTGACGGATGTGTAAATTGGCAGCTAATAGTTGTCCTCTTTCATGAATATACTGTATCCATCTGTACTGCATTAACAATTAATTAAATAATTTTCAATGAACTTTAGTTAAGAAGTTAAAGTTAAATTATATTCTTTTTAAGATGATCAGCACATCATAATGTGCTTTGAGCCCTCATTACCCATATACGTTGTGGCTCCTTCCCAGTTGTTTTTAGTTAAACAATGTTTGATTTTTCTTTCACAAGTTGTTAAAAGTGATTATGATTTTCCATCAAACTTTGGCTCCCGTGATCATCTCAATTTCTGAGAACTAAAATTCAGAAAACCTTAGCTACTGTACAGTTTGGACAAAGAGAGCCATGTTTGTGTTTTGGACCATGAGGCAACAGCAGATTACTTTTGCATTTCAACTTGTAAGGTGTGACATAAAGCTGCTACAGGCTGACAGTCTCATCAGAGGTAATCTTCTTGTGTTTGGTAATTACAGGCTTTCCTTGCTGAATCCTTCCAGACATGTTTAAGACATAAAAATACTCAGAATTTATAGAATGCTAATATGTTGCTGATATGCCTGATGTAGCTGATAAAAAAAAACAAATTAGAAATTATAACAATGCCATCAAGTCCTGCTCCATCATTGAAAAACTCCAGACTCTGTGAATATGCAAATATTCTTGATTTCAGAAGTTTAACTGCTGAAAACATGATATCTCCTACTTCACTGAAAAGTCCATTCTCAATTTTGTTACCTAGAGGCTTCAAGTTTCAACATCAAACTGGTTTCCAAACTGGTTCCGATGTCACGAAATCAAACTTGTAGATGCATTTCTTAAATCCAGATTTAATATGAGCTCAGGGAAACTTTCCCCTTCAGTAGATGAATGTGAAAACAAACTATAAACTGCACAAATATCATTCTGTACAGTGAAGCTTGAACATCCAAGTCAAGTAACAATAAACGAATCACATTTCTGAATGGAGGGTGTCTTGAAAGAGTGAAACTGAGGTGCCACACCATCATTCTTCTCCCAGTTCTTCTCTCTTCAATACAAAATTAATAAATAACTATATTGAAGACAACAGAGTGGAAGCGCTGCTGGGTCTTTCTGTTGGTCACAATACAGGTGCTCTTTGGATACTTCAGGTATTTTGCACTTACTCCTCAGGTGAAGGGCCCATTGCATGGGTCAAACAGTCTTAGTAAAAAATCAAAAATGTAAGGCTCCTTCAAAAACACACCAAGGCACACTGTAAAGTTTGTATAAAGTTAAAATACCTTTATTTTACATGGTAAAATGAGTCAAATAGAGTTAGATAGGACTCCTATCTGACCCTGATGAAGACCTATGTTGGTCGATACGCGTTGGTCATTTTTTTACGCATTTTAACTTTATACAAACTTTACAGTGTGCCTTGGTGTGTTTTTGAAGGAGCCTTGCATTTTTGATTTTTTACTAAGACTGTTTGACCCATGCAATAGGCCCTTCACCTGAGGAATAAATAACTATACTGCTAAAAATATGATACTCAATACTTCAATTAATTCGATATCACAGAAAAAAGAAAAAGAAAGCCCTAGGCACACAAAATATGATCTTTTTTTTTTTTTTTATTAACAACCTGCACACGCTGCTAGTACAGAAAAAGTCACTATTACTGTCTGGTTTTGCTGCAAGCCACATTTTAGGCAGGACAATTAAGACTAAATTGAACTGAGGTCTTGAATGAGCACTTACATATTTTTTTGTAATACTTTTGATACTTAGCTAATTAACGGATGACTTGTATTGTTTTATTGTTTCTCATGCAAGTTTATCCAACTGCTTCCCTTTATCTCTGGTTCTTTTACACATCTTGAATGGATTGTTGCCCTTGTATTCATGTTATAACCGTGTGCCCTTTTGTGTCACTGCATAAATGTTGCCCTGATGCATGTGGCGATGCAATCGCTGACACTATTCTTGGTGCCGTGACATTTTACATTCATCTGACTGAGTTTGATCTGTGTGCCTACTCATGCACACCCTATCTGTCTGTGTGTGTCTGTATTCAGGAGTTTCACTACCATCCGCGGGGCTCTGACACCTGCCTGCCATGTGACTGCTACCCAGTGGGTTCCTTCTCACGGTCATGTGATCCAGAGACAGGCCAGTGTCAGTGCAGGCCTGGTGTGATTGGTCGCCAGTGCAACACATGTGACAACCCCTTCGCTGAGGTCACGAATTCAGGCTGTGAAGGTGAGAATGCTTATTTCCTTTGTTTCAGACGTTTTGATCAAACTTCTGGAAATTACGCATCTCTCTGTCACGTTTCAAAATTACTTTGATTTACCCAACAGGTGTCTGTGTCACTCATTTAGTAAATTGTCGTCGTTCTCAGCGTCGCATCTCAGACACTGCAGATTGGATTTTTTTTTTTACTTGAAAAATGAAGCATCTTACTGCTGTAGTTTGCTCTTTTCAAAATAAATGTATCTTGCTTAGTGGGAGGTAGTGAGATTATGTGTTAAAGCAACACATTTGTTATTGACTGGGGGACAGAACCATTTGTGGAATATGACTTTTTCCACCAACTACTTAATTTTGATGGTAGAATTGTGTCACTATCTTGTAGCTCCTTTGTGTTTCATTAACAAAAAGAACCAACGTTCTATGAAAAATTGACCGCTTTTGAACAATAGTTTTCAAAACTGGATTTAATATTAAAGCTTTGCCAGAGTTATTCTCTAACAAAAGCCACAATTATTTGTTACCTTTGTTTGTTTCTTTAGTAGAATTGCTCCTTGGCAATTGATACACAAAACTGTGTCTTGTGTAATTTTCAGGATGCATTTAAAGCCAGTATTCAAGCTGAGTTATTATCCATAGAGACAAACAGACAAGAATGAAAATAATGAAGCCTGACTGAGCTTCCACCATATTTAATCATAACTGTGTAATCATAGGATTTCAGTTTCTTCTTATATTCCATGTTTGAAAATGGGCATATTTATTCATCAAACTTGTGTCCAAGACTACAATAACAAAGAAACTGTAAATTACATTCATCTTCTATTCACCATTTTCTGTCTGTTTTTTTTTCTTCTGTGCAGCTTTGTCACTTTCCAGTTTCCCTTCTGTAATTATCTCCTTTAATTTGTAGCTGGTGTTTTTCATTCTCTTGCGCTCGTTTTCATTTTCTTCTCCCCAAATAATAGAAAAACATTTCCACGTCATTAGTGACTTTTTGTTGTGTTTTAATTGAAAAGTTCATCGAACTGATAAGGACGGTTTGAAATAATGTTCTGTTTCTCTGCAGTCATTTACGATGGTTGTCCAAAGACCATCACTCAGGGGATCTGGTGGCCTCGGACCAAGTTCAACCTGCCTGCCGCAGTGCCCTGCCCCAAAGGCTCTGTTGGTTTGTACACACTCATACACAATAACATGAGTGCATTCAAACATATAGATATGGACTCACATAGAACCTAATGTCACCTTTGAACTCCAGTTTCATTCATATTTGCCATCTTTTCTCCTCTTTACAGGTGCGGCCATCAGACACTGTGATGTAGAGCGAGGATGGCTGGAACCGGACCTTTACAACTGCACCTCACCTCCATTTGTAGAGCTCAATGCTGCTGTATGTAGAGTTAGACCACTAATACCAGTAAACACATCTTCATGTGTCACACAACTTGTACGTGACCCAGAAAGTGCTGAATCTTGATCAAATCTAAGATAGACCACTTAATTTTAAGAAAAAGGCAGAACTGAATAAAACCCACAGCAAGTCCAGAAAAAGTGCTTAACACTCCCTGTTTGCTGAGGGCTTTCACTTTGTTTGACTTATTATGTAGGACATAATTACAGCTTTGCTGTGTGCATGCAGAGATTTTACACGTGTAAGCAACTTTAATTAAGTATACATCAATACAGTACAATACTTCCAAGATTCAACATTTATGTTTTTTTGTCACTTGCCTAGTTGGGCAAGTGGGTCACTTCCGGAGTCCATTTTTACTTGCCCCTATACAGTGTTTTATTTATTAGCACTTAGTAAATAACAACAAAGTAACTAGTGGAGCTAGTTACAAGAGTTTTTTTTTAAACATGATGCGCTGTGCTAATGAGTTTTCTAATAACCTCACTTGCCTCAGTATGTTCATGGTTGTATGTTCATGGTTCATACATGCACAAGGCCCAGGAGGAAGGGTTGTCAGCAGTCCTCTTTGCTGCCAGTGAATTCTTTTTCAAACTTGACATGATTTTGAAAAACAACCCTGTTTTTTCCGTTTGCTTTCAAACTTGTGGCAAACTGTAAAATACATAGTTGGAGTTTCACCCACACCCTCTAATGCCAACCACTTAAACGCCTGTTTCCAGGATACCTGAAATGCTTACTTGCACTTCAGGTCATAAACAGACACAGTACCGATCAGACATGTGAGTGAGTGTGTAAGTCTTAGTGGAGATGAAAAGGAGGTGAGATGGCTTACTCCTTAACTACTTCCATTATTATTATCCAGCTCTGGAAAAAAACAATCTGCTAAATTCCTTGTCACCACTGCCTGACTGGGCAAGTGAGTTGCTAGATTTAATAGCCCAAAGGGGCATTTTACTTGCCGCAGGCAATCAGGCAGTCCTTATTGTTGAGCCCAATGGACATTCAGTGGTGTTGTTGTACATATTAATATTGTCACATTAAATTTTTAGTAATTCTTAAATACATGTAAAAAGGGGAGCAATTGT
The DNA here is from genome assembly GCA_034769285.1 of Lutjanus argentimaculatus. NCBI lineage: Eukaryota > Metazoa > Chordata > Actinopteri > Lutjaniformes > Lutjanidae > Lutjanus > Lutjanus argentimaculatus. The sequence continues at coordinate 9,433,215 of JAWZSL010000007.1, forward strand.
TCATGTTTTGTTGGTGTCTTTATGTTTAGCTTGATTCTCTTGAGCGTAATGAGACAGAGCTGAACACCATCATGGAGAAGAAACTTGCCCACCAGCTACGTGACGTCACCGAGGCAACCGCCCGACTCTACGGCAATGACTTGCAGATCGCTGAGCGACTGCTGTCCCGCCTCCTGACCTTTGAGACCCAACAGAGCGGCTTCGGACTTACTGCAACTCAGGACGCACATTTCAATGAGGTAAAAAGAATACATTATATTACTCGCAGTGGCAAATGGTGGAGACATATTTCCCGTTAACAAGGTTTATTATTGGCTGGAATGATGATTTTGGGAAAATAGTACAGCAGCATTCTCATTGCAACAAGACACAGAGATTCATAGGAAAATTAATTAGACTATAACAAAGTAAGAAAGAGGTTGGAAATTGTCTAATTTTTAGTCATACTGATGTTTTGATGGTTAAAAATGCTCAGTGTATCACATTTACATCACAAATATTGGTGAGAGGTAAATTGGAATGATGCACAAAATACAGCAGATGTGCAAGTTGAGAAAGGTTGTTTGAAAGAAATGCCAGATAGTGATGTGCGAAGCCAATAATTAGTGTGTGCTGTTGATATTAATGTGTGAAAATCTAATCATATTATGGAACTCATCACTGTGCCAGCTCTGTTTTGAATGTAATTGATATTGTCTACCAGGACAGGTGAAGTGTTTCCCCTAGACAGTTGCTCTGGAAGGGCGAGTGGGTTCACAAAATATGGAGAGCATTTCCAACCACAATAAGTATGTCAGTTTTGGGGTTTTATTATTCTCACAAATGGACGTTTTAATGATTGATATGGAATCATTTTAAGGACTGAACTGTGGACATCCAGTCCACATTACTGCTAGCTGCAACCACAAATCTGCACAGAATCTCCCAGAATTGACATAAAATAGCTGCTGTTATTTAAAACAATAGATATGATTGATATACTGTACCTTCATGGGGTACAAAACCCAGCATCTAGATAGTACAGCGAGATGTCTTTTTCTGAAAAGGGAGGTAATGTTGCTATGGTGATGCAGTGACAGCAGCGCATGAATTATTGCAACATGTCATCTCCACATATTAACTGACAGAGTCTCATTTTACCTGATTCGATGGCTTCAGCTGCGGACGCAGGAGCTGACACAGGATCATTTTAGCATGTTGGCGGTTTGACATAAAGGCGCTACCAGACATCTCCATATCATTTTTACTATAAATATTTAGCTTATACATCAAATTTGTCTGACAAGAAATGAGTTATCCATACATCACAAATGAGTCGCCGAACATATAAAGTAAATCCCCCTCTCTACCTTTTTAAACTACTGTTTCAATTTACTGGCTCATGTCACAGTAATTGATAAATTGCATGTCACTATGGAAACAGTGATGTGAGATTGACACCCCGCATGCGGACGATACTATAAATATTTTCATTCATGAAGAGAATTTTGGAGTCCAGCTCTTCTCCCTATTATTGAAAGACACATTGTTACACATTCCTACCTACTTTGTGTTGTTTACTGGCAATAGCAGTAGTAGTATTAAAGACAAAATATGGAGGATATCCCCCCAAAAAATGCCTGCAGTTATGCAAAAATATTAAATAATACTAAAATAACCACTCTCAATCATCACCCATTAGCTGTACCTTCTTATTTTCATATTATTTTGCTTTGCTCAGGACACTTTACCAACCTGAAATGTCAGTATTTGACATCCTAGGAATGAGACTCAGCAATTAACTGTCTTTCTGGTGCATTTACAAACAGCAACTGACAAATCCTACTTATTCTACCTTTAGTAACAGTAATAATGGTTTGATTTCAAGTAGTAGAATTTCTTTCAGATGTCAGCTGTTCTCAGTGTTGTGTTGATCAAAGGTAATCTCACCTGACATTTTAATTCATTTATCTCAAGCTGATGAGTTAGTTCCAGCTTGTTTTTATAGCCAGCAGGTGATTTATTCATGTTCAGTAGGGGCCATGGTGGGCAGTTAAAAAGCTTTTTTTTTTTCTCTCTCCCATAATTTTTCTACAGTTTAAACTGGGAATCGCTTAATAATGTATGCTAACAGTGAGGACTAAGCCACCTGATGGCTACTATAACACAGTTGCCACACCCTGCAGAGCTCAAACAGATTCAGTCATTGATAATGTCATTGATGTACAGCTAACAAGGTGTTGCTATAGAAACTGGGTGGTTGTGGTAGCAAAATCTACATTTATCAGCAGAAGAATGTCACCTGTGTGGTTTAAATATTCAATTTCAGAAATGCATGCACACATTTTATTACAAAACTCTCAGATTCAAAGACAGTTTTTCAAATATGCCTGCATTCATAGTTACAGCGACCTTCATTCTGTTTTTCTACATAAGGAGTAAAAACTAAAAAAAAGGTATGGTCATCACATTACATCTTCTGTGCTGTAAATCCAGTGACTAAAAGGAAGAAGAGTGTACCTTTCCCTCTAAGGTGAACAATAAATAAAAAACACAGATTTATCTGATTTAATACACACTTGTTGCACACACTGAATTCCCAGATGCACATTGTGGCTCCAGTTATGACACTGACACTGTGAACATAAGAGAAATGATGCTGACACACTGGAGTATGTGTTGATTATTTCAGCATGACAGTCCTGTAGAGCTGCAACGATTAGTTGATTCATCAATTAGTTGAACAAAAGAAAATTAATTGCCAACTGCTTTGATAATCAATTAATCGTTTCAGTCATGTTTTGAGCAAAAACATTTGCTGGTTCCAGCTTCTTCAGTGTGAGGGATTGCTGCATTTCTATGTCATTTATGACAGTAAATGAAGAGTCTTTGGGTTTTGGACTGTTGGTAGGTCAAAAGAAGCAACTTGAATATATCACATTGGGCTCTAGGAAATTGTGATGAGCATTTTTCACAATGTTTTGACATTTGACTAAACGATTAACAGAATAACCATGAAGATATTCACCAGATTAATTGATAACTAAAGTAATCATTAGTTAAAGCAACTAATCCTGTGTAAGTGTTTCTTTAACTGAATTATTCCCCCTTCTTACAAAACATCTGTCTGGGATGAGTCATTCAGTAAAATATGATTTATTATAAATAATGTTGTATTAGTTTTTGTTCATTAAAAACTAATTTATAACCAATCTTAAATGAATGTTAATGTTTTCTTGGGGCACTCACAGCTGGAGCCTCATGCCAAATACAGTAGATTTTTTCATGTGATCAATACACAATCTTTGGCTAACAAGCACAGTTGCTATAGCAACGCAGGAGCAGCGTTAATGACATCCTATAGTCAGTGAAATCAAAACCTTTTCCTGCCTGACATTTCACTTAACTATTTCACCTGACAGTAAATCAGAAATATGGCCATTAGGCTTTAACAGTGGGTTAGCTGATTCACAGCAGCATGAAGCAGCTTTATGTTTCCACAATAGTACTGCAGTGATTTTTATTGTCATCTTGCCGTTTCTGGAGCAAAAACCTCAACTAGACTCACTTGTAACCTCTGACTCTCAAAAAGTCGTGCCGCCCACATCTCATCATCTCGAGTTAATGATGCGGCTCTGGTTCACCCTAGCAGCACTGAAGTGGAGACACAGACAGCCCAGTTTTTTCTCAAGAACAAAAAAAATATATAATACATCTGATAATACTTGACACCTCACTTTAAACAGCAGTTATTAGGCCAGACGAACAGGTATTGTAGAACACAGTTACTATAGTAACCCAGCGGTGGCAACAGAGCCCTGTGGCTGCAGGAGAAACAAAGGAAGGCAGGGAGGAAAGTGTTTTCACATCGGGAATGTAGCAATGAATGGAGAAATGGAGGAAGATGAAAACCTTTCATGTTCAAGCTGTGCTCCAATCCATCTGGATACTACTGTATATCCAGATAGGGCGCATATCTTATCAAGTACATAACAAAAATGTGTCGAATGTGTTGTCAAATCCGAGAGAGGACTTCAGAAAACTATACATTCTTCACTAGTCCGTAAAATATCTGGAATTCCTTATTGCATAATTTACTGCACATTGTTATTGTTTCTCACAGTGAGATCTTGACAACATAAATGAAGGGTGAGAAGAGAACTTAAAAAAAATGAAACTCAGATATGATAGATAATAATTTGTGCCAAATAGTTTGGCTATGACAACATGTTGCTGTTTGTGTGACACATATAATCTGTTTGTTGAACTGATTGAACTAGCATTATTTTCCAGCCTGTCATCCATGCTGCTTCTCATTCAGCCTTTGTGTGCCCTGTGCCTCCTTCTCTGTCTGTAATCCTGTCATCTGCTGCCTCTTTAAAATCTCTTTCCTTTGGTTAGTTGTTTTTCACCTTTTTTTTCGACAGATAAACAAAGGCCATATGAGCGCTTGCGGTGTACAGCCTGACAGCTTGGGTTTAAAGCCTAAGATCCGCCTTCCATTGAGAAAGATTCGAAATATTCTTGAGCCATTAATGGAAACTGGACCGGGCACTTTTAGTGTGCTTTTTAAGAACAAAGGAAGCATGGATACGTGGTTATTTGAAAAAATACAGTATTTATTCACAGTAGAATCTTTGACCATTAAGCTTTAAGCACTCTTCACTATATACACTTTGCATCACCTGCCACAAGGGCTCCTTATTACACACAAAACAACCAAATTTTATTTTGCATCAATTTCTCATAAGTTGAAGTATAAGATATGACTTGTGTAAGTGTATGCCTAAACAAAAGCCTTATTTCTCTCACATTTTGGGACAATTGTTAAAGTTTGTCGGAAATGACATTGGAGAAGGCTTAAGGTAGTGAGATGAATATTCAGTTTACAGTTCGTCAGCATGCCAGTTGAACACTTGCGATATCTGTGGCATTGTGTAGTGTGATAAAACTGCACATATTAGTGTAGCCTTTTATTGTGAGTTGCCCAAGGCACACCTGTGTTATTATCCTGCTGTTTAATCACTACCTTGATAATGACACACCTCAGGTGGATAGATTATCCTGGCAAAGTGCTCACTAACACTGATTTTAACAAAATTGTGCTCCAAATTTGAGAGAAATACACCTTTTATGTGCACAGAAAAAGTTAGATCTCATACTTAAACTGGGAAAAAAATTTGGGAAGTGAGTGGATGTGAATTGTTTGCATTTGTTCTTTTTGTTTGTATAGGTAATCAACAGGTGAGATTTATATTAAAACACCACAGACTAATCAAAGTTTCAAAGAGTAGAAAATGTCAGTCCTAATAGATATAATGATTGTTAAATGTGATCTAACCAGATCTTACATCATTTTAATGAAATAAAAATTATGTAACAAATCGCTGCAAATTGGTATTGGAATGGTGTCCCCGGTCCAGTGTTGTGTTTGTGTCTGTTTGTGATGCCACCAATCACCCATTTATTGTTCCTCTCTGTTCCTGCATCTCTGAGCTAAACATAAGCTTCTTTCTTTAACTTTATGTCTCTAGTTAGGGCTGGGCATTTATCAATATTACATGATAAGTGATATGAGACTAATTATTGACTTAGATTTTGGATATTGTTATATCGTGATTATGATAGATCATAAGTGTTGTCTTTTTCTGGGTTTCACCCCGTACAGTCACAAGCAAGTTTCAACTTTTAGCCTCAAGTCTCAAGCAAGTCCAAAGGTACTGTGGTGCGAATCAAGCAATCAAGTCAATCTATTACAGAGCAGCGCACATGGAGCAGATTCATGAACATGCAGCTGTGTTAGCTAGTAGCATGTCCACATAGTTTAACAGATATATCACGTTATGTATCAGTCTTAATGGGTTTTTAGTAATGGATAAAAGTTTGGGTGTTCCTGGTGTCATTGCATACCCATGTGTGTTTCTTACTTACCCATCATTCAAAAATTAAATCAAATTGTATTATTTTTTGGACTACCCTGCTCCATTTATATCTGCCTCCTGTGTTTCCCCTGCTGTTCTGCTTACATTCTAGTGGGTGTGTCAGGTTTGTGTATTTGCATCAGAAATCACCCAATCATGTTTCAAAACAGAGCAGTTATAGATAAAAGTCAAGTCTTTAATCTGCGTTTGTCACAGAGGTCTCAAGTCTTCAATTTGTGACTTGAGTCTGGCTTGAGTCAAGTCACGTGAATCAAGTCCCTACCCCTGCCAGACGCTCTAATTTGTTCTATTATTACCTTTATTACATTTAGTCATTACATCACATTTACTGATGATTATTTATCAAAATCTCATTATGGTGATATTTTGTGAAAGCACTGATATGAATCCAAACAATATTCCCACAATATCCTTACAATATCAATATCAAGGTATTTGGTAAAGAATATTGTCAAGAATATTCTGATATTTGATTTTGTCCATTCTACCCAGCATTTTTATTTTTTCCATCTGGCCACCTACTTACTCACAGTTCCATTTTCTGATTCTCCCTTCCTCTCCGTCTACAATTCACTACATTCTTCCCCCTACTGCTCCATATATTCTTCTCCTTGTTTGTCTGAAGGTTTTCTTGTGTATTTTTTCTCCCCAGAGCATTATGTGAGATTGCAGTGCTTTATTGGGTTTGGTGCAGTCAGACAGCAAGGAATCACATTGAGCACTTTTCCTCCCTCTCTCTCTCTCTGTCTCTCTCTCTCTCTGTCCCCCCCCTCCCCGATCTCTGATATTACTCAATATTACTGTTTGTTTGTTCAACACTGTGCAAGATTGTGCGGACTATCTATAACAGGCCTTCATAGAGTCCAGAATATGTGTGCAGAGTCACAAATAATCCATGCAAAGCATGAAAATAGAAGCCCATAGTGTAAATAGCCACACCACAGTAGAACTTGCTATAATTGGAGTCAAGACTTGTTTGTATGTTCTTTTTTTAGCTCCGTTTACAATTTTTGACCATGGTCATGGTCTCTGTAATAGCAGTCTGACAAAAGGCTTTACAGTGAGGCTTGCATCAGATTTCTGTCACAAGCTCAAACTCTTTTTTACACCCTCTATTAGTCTTAACTGTCCAAATCCTCAGAATATTTTACAAGACTGCAGTGCATCGCCAGTCTTTGTGTGGCAAGCCCCAACCCAGGCTCTATGTTAAGTTACTTTTTCTTTTCTCTCCCCTCTTCACTGCTCTGACAATTCCATGCTTTTGTTGACTTGGTGCATGGCTTTGAGGCTTTATTAAGACTGGAAAACAGACTCTGGCCTTGTGGTGAACCTTGTGCCTCAGTCACAACCTCACAATATGTTCTTCTTTTCCTCTTCCAACCTCTGACTGCAACTTCCAACCTCAACCTGATCGTAACTGTGAGGGTGCTGATTTCAACTGTTGTGTATGCATGTCCAAGCCTCCTGCTGACTTTCTATTGTACAGCAGCAGCCAGTTCAGTTCACCTCAATCCAGAGCAGTTCATTTCGGTTCCACAAGGGGTAACTCAAGGCAAGCAGGTGTGTAAACAGAAGTATCTGGAGATAATTCATTCATACATATAAAAAACTAATACTAAATACAAATATGACATATGTTAGAAAGATATACACAAGAATTATCATAAGATCAAAAGTGCAGATGCATGTATCAGTGTACAGAAGGTAAACTGCCCGTTTCTTTTATTCTGGCTGTTCATAAGTCTAATGGCTGGTGGAATAAAGCCAAACTTTCTTCTATTTGTAGCAGCAGCTTAAAGTAGTCATAGGGGACCCCTTGATAATCTTGGATGCTTTCTGAGGACTTGTTCAGTATTAAGCTGTACCAAGGATATTTTTGTTTTTTGTATTGCCACTAACATCAAAGCTGCAATCGATTTGTGTCCCTTTAACAAAATAATCTAAATAGGGCTGCAACTAATGATAATTTTTGTAATTGATTAATCTGTTGATTATTTTCTCGATTAATTGATAAGTTTGGTCAATAAAATGTCAACCACTGTTTCCCAAAGCCCAAGGTGACATTCTCTCAAATGTCTTGTTTGGTCTTTGTTTTATTGTGACATAAATTTAGAGGAAAGCATTACAGCTGATTGTCCCAGATGAGAGCATTGTGCTTAAATGTCATGCTGTTTTAATAAATATTTCATATTTTTGTCAAATCTTCCCCAGTTTTTAGATAGCTTTAGTTATCTTGTATTGCTCTTTGCCTTTGTTGGCACATGTTGTTATTTTTTCTGTCTCATATCTTATTCTTTCTTTTCCCTTGTCTCAAATGTACAAGCACATGTGGTTGCTGATTCCTCAGAATGAAACAATTTAAAATGCTTGACTTAACTAATTGTTCATCTTGCCGCTGGTTACAGAACATTCTCCGGGGCTGCAGTGTGCTGTTGGGTCCTGGTACCTCTGGGCTTTGGCGGGCTCTCGCTCAGAGTCAGAACCACATTCCAGGGGGTGGTCCAGCCGAGCTGACGGAGCTGCTGGAGCAGTACGCCCAGAATCTGGCCCAGAACATGAAGCTCACCTACCTCAACCCTGTGGCGCTGGTTGCTCCGAACTTAGGTGAGTTCAGAAAGACTAAACACAAACAGTCACAGCTACTCAGACATGACACAATAGCTAATCACTTGTCAGAGCCAATAAAAGAGAATAAGACAGTAATAAAATCTCAATCTTTACAGACGATTTGCTGCGGTCTTCTCATAATACTGTAAATCACTGCTGTGAAATCAGCTAGAATGACTCATTGTAAAGCGAGAGATGAACAGCACTAATGCAAATGATGATGGCACAGCCTGAGCGCTGGCAGCAGCACAGAGAGATGAATTTCACACTCCCACACACACACACACACACACACACACACACACACACATAGACACAACAGCTAATGCTTCCAGCACACGCACAAAAACCCTGAAGCCCTGTAACACTGGCCAGCATACAGCATTTAGATTTACAGATGCCACACAGAGTGACAAACACACACGCACACAGATGCACACACTGTTTCTAATTACTGAACACCATATACTTTTTTTTTTTTTACGCATTTACTGTAAATGAAAAATGGGTTACCAAGTTCTGGTAAATGTGAACCAGACGGACTTTGCAGAAATTTTAGATTACCCATAGACACCCTTAGAAACTCTTGTTAGAAAATGTCCTTCCAGTGTTGGTGTATATTCATAGAAGATGTTCGCTCAGTTCACAAAAACCAACACACAAACACACACAGGCACACACACTCCCTTACTGTACAGTACTGAACATAGGTTTTGGCCATGTGTCATTTAGTTTCTGGCATCCTTTCAATTGTACATTTTGCTCTTTTCCACATTTTTCTGTCACTTTCTCAGTGTTGAACATACTGTTAAATAATCTGGACCACATACAACAATAAGAGGTGTTGAAATAGGAGCAGCAGCAGCAGCTCTGGCAGGGATGAAGCCAGACAATGAATTTCACACTCACAGTTAATGCTCTTAGCTCCACACACAGATTGAATTTCTGTAAAATGCCATACACTCAAAACTCGTGAAACTCATCAAAGTTAGCAACTACTGAATCTCGCCTCACCAGCTTCTTCCAGTGTAGATTGTAACACAGTTAATCCCAGACCTGAGGAAAATATAAAATAGGCTTGCCTGAATTGGCCAACATGAAAATAGCTGCTTTTATTTCTTTTCTCTCATCTCTCTCTTACATCACTGTACATGCTTCCCCTTTGGAATCCACCCAAAATGCTGTTAAATAATCTTAAACTGACAGCCTGATGCAGATTCCCAGATGGAGAGCAGAGAAGTAGGAGCAGCAGTGAAAGCAGAACGAATAAGAAATATAGCCAAGGCTAAATTTCACACTCCTACACACACACACAAACACAGACATTTAATGCCCTCGGCCAAATGGGATTTGAATAACCAGGGAAAGGATATGGATGAACCTGACACACACCCATCTGTGAGCTTCCAATAGAAGAGTCCTTTTAAGACCTGATGTTGTTGTTGTTCTTGTCCATCATTAGGACGCCAAATCTTCAATTTTATTTAACTAATAAATCAGTTGTTTTTCCATCCAAATTGTCACCACAGACTTTTAAAATCAGAAAAACAGGAAGTCTTTCTCTACACGCCAACAGGCACACACAGACACACAATATACTCTTGTGTCTGTATCGAGTGCTGTTCCACTTCTGGTTGCTGGATCAAGTGTTCACTCATTATTGAACACTCCACATTGACTATGTACTTCCCGTTCACCACCTTATTTCCTAGAATACAACAGTGCCTCTGCTCGGGTGAGTGTGTGTTTATGGATTTTGTTTTGGCTCTTCACACTCTCAAATCCCCAGAGAATAAATTGGTTTACTGACACAGGCAGTTCAGGCTTTCTCTTAAATTGTATGTGAAAGGCAAAGTGAGTTGTATTTTAAGTTTAGTTAAGAAGAAAACAATCCTACAGTTAATAACCCACATCTGAGTAAAATTGGCAAGTGTTAGAATGTTGTGATTTTTAGCTGTGAGAAAGCTGAAATACCAGTCTCTAGCTTGTGTAACTTTAGAACAATAAAAAATAGTGGATATTGTGTGGTTATGGTTCCAATTTTTTATCCACCATTGACTAGAGGATGAGGATGCTGTTCTTCCAGTGGAAATTAGGGCTGCACAGTTAATCAAAATATTATTGAAATACCATTATGACCAAGCGTAACATCTAAAGCACAGAAGCTGCAATTTTTTTTCTTTTTGCAAGGACAAATGTGGTACAAAACAGCACGATAATGAAGTACTGTAGTACTGTAGAGATACACTGGCCTATAAATCTTGTTCTCCAGATGCAGAAAACATGTTTCTTTGGTACAAACCCCAATACTTATCACTCATTGTGATATTAATCGTTTGGAAAAATTGTGATGCAAAAATGATTGTTCCCACCAAGTGTGAATCATATCACAATTGCAGTATCTGTCAAAATAATCACAAATACATCATGCAGCTTAGTGGAAATGGAATTAAATCATTCACAATTTCTCATAATGCCTGGAGGTAGGATTAGTAAAAGATGGCTGATGTAAATACTTGCTCATTCTATATTTAGCAAAAGAACCAAATGCAAATAATGGGCTGAGCAACAGTAACTTACTGTAAGAATCTGCCTTTAATTCTAGAAAATTTTAGTATCTTCAGCAGACATTCAAGTGAATCTGTGTTTTAAATAAAACACCCTGATGAATAATTTATACCAATTAATGCTCATCAGGGTGTTGACCAAGTGCTGAAATGTGTTTTTATGGTAAGTCAGTAAGTGTTGCAGAGTGATTTCCCACATTTGGATCCTGTTACTTCAGGGACAGTATGTGTCATAATGATATTTCCCTCACTTCTGGGTTAACTTCTGTTCCAGGAGCTTTCATTGCTCATGTATTAAGGGGCTTCTTTCATTATCCTTCCTGAAAATGGGCCTGGACTACACTAAACATATGCACTGAAATGGCTTGTAAAATTTGAGCACTTAAATATTTTAACAATGATAAAAGTATATTTAGTTGGATTTCAAAAAATTCTGTGATGCTTTGACTAGCTTCTTTGCCAAGATTTGTGGTATGCTGTTCTTGAATGCTACCAAGATAATGATTGTTTTGTCTTTGTTAAAGTGATAAAGTGCCCAACTCTACTGTATAGTGCAGTAATAGAGAGCCATTTATCTTACAATATGGATCAATGACATAAAGCCTCAATGAAAAAATCTTTTGTCTGGTCAGCTTAAAAAAGTGGACAAGACTTTAGCTCTCTATAACATCAACACTGCCTGAGGTTTGAGATAAAATCTTATTTCAAACAGTCACATTTGGTAATTATGACAAGGTATCATAATTATCTGGTCTGTAATATTTTCCTGTTTATGCATACTGCTCAAACTCATGTTACTTATATTGTGTCAAAAATGTGTGTTCATGTGTGTTTATTGGTGCCTGTGTGTTTGTCAGTCATGAACCTTGACCGTGTGGAGAACCAGACCCATGTGCGGCGCCGTTTCCCACGTTACCACACCACCCTGTTTCGGGGTCAGGCTTTGTGGGATCCCTACACTCACGTGATACTGCCCCCTGCTGCCCTGGTGCCACAGCGACAGCAGCAACACAGCTGGAAGGAGAAGGAGAGGGAGAAGGAGAAGGAGCGGACAGACAAAGAATGTAAGAACAGATGCACAGATTGAATTAAAGGCTTGAGGGTGTATATGGCTGAAACAAGAGAACATACTCACACAGACTTCTCCATTTCAGCTTCAACCACTCAGAACACTGCTCCTGCCACCGTCAGTGTCGTAGCCAATCAGACGGTAGAACACACGGCAGCCAGACGCACTGTTTCGATGCCCGAGCAACCCATCACCATCGTCATCTTGCTGATCTATCGCAGTCTGGGCGCCGCCCTCCCTCCCAAGTACCACACAGACCGGCGTGGAGTGAGGTGGGAATCGATCACGCTCAGAACAATAATAATCTGACTACAGCACAGAGGGAGGAAGCTGAATAGAGAAATCAGCATTAACTGTGTGTCTTTGATTCAGTGGCAAACAATAAACCAACACCACATCATTAGAAAAACATTATGCTCTGAATATCTTAGAATATCTTTAATTAGCAACTAGCCAGATTTAACCAAAAATCCCAAAATAATAATGAATGCAAACTGATCATTTAGTCTATTAAATGAGAAAAATGTCAAGGTGACATCTTCAAATTGCTTATTTGTCTGACCAACCCCCAAATCTTCTATTTACAATTATATGAAACAGACAAAAAAATCATCAGTTCCTTTCAGATGAGAACCAGAAATATTTGATATTTTTGCGTTAATAAATGCCTTAAACGATTAATTGATCATCAAAATTGTTAGTTAATAGGTGAGCTAATTGCTTTGCTGATTTTTCTCTCTCTTTCACTCATAATATTGTTGCCTTTTTTCTTCCCCTCCTCTCTCTCCTTCTCTTCCTTACCTCACCTCCGGGCTTAATTACAAAGTAACAAACTGTCTAATTTTCAGGTTGTGTCAATAAACAGTCATTAAAGTCTTGTCTAGTATACCAATCTGATTCCTCCTCGCCTCGTCTTTGCCTTTTTCACCATCCTAAACTCTGCTTTCTGTCTGATCTGGTACACGTACGGTAATGCTGTACTCTGTCTCCCCCCAGGCTTCCTCGACACCCAGTAATGAACTCCCCAGTGGTCAGTATCTCTGTCTTCAACAACCAGACATTTGTGGGTGGACATTTGGACCAGCCCATCCTGCTGGAGTTCAAGCTGCTAGAAACGTCCAATCGCAGCAAGCCACTGTGCGTGCAGTGGAACCACAGCAGCCCGTGAGTACAGATCACACTTGTTCATTTGTTCCTACATACTTGCTGGGTGTGGTCATTTGCCTTGAGATAGTTGTACTGCTGATATTGATACAGCTGAAATCCACTGAGTTTACACTATCTATGTGGATGAAGTATGTATACATGATATGATATGTATCATTTTAATGCATAATGGAAACACTTTTATGTGTTTTTTTTCTCACCATAATCAAAATCAGGGTTTATTGCCAAGCAGGTTTTAACATGCAAGGGATTTGCTGTGGTATATCAGTACATAACAATATACATACATAAGAAAATACAAATAAAGATAAAGCAAATACTGCAAGTCAAGATGCATAAATAGAAAATAGAAAATTGGGAATAACATGAAAAGTCATTATAAAAAATGATTGAAGAACATGTGTACAGTATGACTGTTATTTGAATGAAAGTCCTCTTAATCCAGTAAATCTGTGTAACAAATTCACACATCTGTATGGTGCTCTGAAATTCTGTAGCTCTGTAATGTGGAAACTTTCGCAACTTTCCAGACATGCTTATTATACACTTTTTTCTCTGCAGACCTGTCAGATTTGTAGGAAAACCGGAGGTGCAACTAATAGTATTAAAAGGATAGTTTGCATTATTCTGTTGCTATGTATAGTAAGACAAATATCACTCTCTCTAAGCCAACCAGACTCACCCAGACATGGATGAAATCGGTCATGTCACAATCTGTAATCTGTTACTCTACTGTATGTGTGTTACTGTGTGACTTTGGTCACACAATAACACAAAAAAAACTAAAAGATTGAGGCAGCTCTTGTGCTCTTCTGTTGGCTATCGATAAGTATGTCATACAATCACGCATGAAAAAACCCAAACTATTCCTCTGGCAATGATTCAGTTCCATGAAGTATCCAAATAAGCTAGTAGGCACAATATCCTGGCCCTCAAACTGTCTCACCTCCTCCACCTGGCTCACCTCCATGGAATGCTGTCATTGTTATTATGAATTTAATTCCACCTGTGTGTTTCCTAGTTTACTGTAACTGTCGAAATGCCTGCTGCAAACTTGACTTTCATTATCAACCCTGTCTCTCTGTCTGTCTGCAGGTATGAGGTCGGAGGTTGTTGGACGGTCAGGGACTGTATGGTGGTGTACAGGAACACCTCTCATGTCCGCTGTCAGTGCCAGAGACTGGGCACCTTTGGCGTGCTGATGGACAGTTCACAGAGAGAGGTCAGTGATCTGTCAGTGGAGATCCTCTCACTCACATATGAACCACTCATTTAATTAAATTCTTAGACCACCTCTCTATTATAATGAGGCACCTCCTATCAGTGATCCTGCTGTGTGGACAGACTTACCTATTCATGCCAAAGTGTCGGTTTTCCTTCTTTTTTCCATTTGAACATCTTAGCTGGTAATTGCTGGATTTACTCAGTGTAAAAGTTTGAAATCCTGGAGAATTAAACCCTGACTGACACCCTGAAGGCTAAAGGAGGCCTTGTTACAGCTGTAGAAGATTTTCAAGGTTTAATACAAACCCCCTGCCCATCACAGCCCAGCATACTAAGTGATGATGTATAAGATCTTGATGTTTGTCAGACTGAATGACATGAAACTGAGCCTTACGATCAATTTGAAGTGGTACATTTCTCCAAAGGTATGTGGTTTCCATTTAAGAAAGCGCTTCAAAAAGATATTTACTCATCAGAGGTGCAGTATTCCATTTCCATTCATGTGAGCAGCTTAGATGTGCCCAATCTGCCCAAATAAAATCCTGCTGGTGTTTGTTGTGTTTACTGGCAGCAAATGCTTTCTGTGCATGCAAAGGCAGTGATGAATGGATTTCATGCTTTTGCTACTCAGTTTTCCCCTGACAGTTTAGAAAGGTCTGCCAGTTTGCTTGGTCTGTTGTTGTTTGATTTGTCTAGATAGTTTTTTGTATTCCGTCTTTTGTTGTCTTCTTTAATTATTTTTTCTTTAAAATAAAGTGTAGTGTAAATAGTTTAAATATGGAGGTCCTCAGCCTCTCTCAATCTTTTGGGATATTTTAATATTTAACATTAAAAGCCAGACAGTATTCTGTGCAATTAGCTCACATTACATTTCATGATTTGTAGAAGTTTTGTTTTATTTTATTATCATTCTTTTTAAAATGATTTATTTTAGGACAGCAGGTCATATTACAAGGCATATATGAGAACAAGGGCAGTATCATTTCCTCTGCTGTCCACAGATTTTTGCAAAATATAAGAACTTTGCACATTGTGAGAGAGTTTAAAATGTGCACACAACAGCAGTGAAAAGTGTGTTGGAGAAATATTGGAAATTTAAAAAGGATAAATAAATTAAAACACAAAAATCAATTACATTTGTTAGAATAAAAGAACATTTCAGGGTCATTCATTCAATACCTCCATGAAAACGGTCTTAAGGGCTTTACATATCTGACCCAATTGGTTCAGAATTTAATGACCATGTTTTTCTGAAGATGGATTTACTATGTTCATTCTCTCCTGTATTGTTGGGGGTTCAGGAAGTAACCGCGCTTCATGAGCACTTTTTTTACAAGCAGATACCAGAATACCAAGCATATATTCATCAGGACACTTTCTAAAATTAAAGTGTAATGTTACAAGGGCAGATCAAGTATGCTTTTTCATGTTTTGTGAAACTGCCCAGAAAGGTCTTCTTACTGTGCACTCCCAGAATATATGCCAGTGGTTGGCTTCCTGAAACCCATTCTGTCTCCAATATTTGGCATCCCCTCCAGCAAAATGTGGGTTCTGCTTCAGTGTAATTAAGATGCAAATAAAACACTTCCACTCAAATTCCTGCCGCATATGAGAGTTTGTGCAGTGGAATTTACACACAGTTAAATTAGACACTGTTTGTTGTTATTTTTTTAAAATCTCAAACAATGTTTTGGCTGGTGCAGCTTTAGTTTCTTCAGCTCATTTACTTGCTTTCCAAATAATTTAACACCTCTGATATAATTATCATGAGTTCGCACTCAATGAAGCCAGACAGACGAGGGCAGACAGTGACCCAGACTGAAGTGGCAGCTTTTCAAACATGTTCAAATGATTCGTTTTCATCTCTTTGCCTTATTTTACTGTGACTTTGCATCTTTTGCTCAGTTTTATTCCTTACTTACGTGCCTACCCTGCCTTGCCTTTCCATTTCCCACCTTTTTCTCACATTTTCTTTCTTGACGATTACGCCCATCCTCTCCTCTGCCCTTCCTTTTCATCTGCTCTCACCAAAATGTTACAAATCCAATAACACCCTTTCTCTGACATCTCTTCTTCCTTCCTCACACTTATCTATGAGCAGCAGTTGGAGGGGGATCTGGAGACGCTGGCCTGGTCACATACTCCTCCCTGTGCATCTCCATGCTGGGCCCTCCTCCTCACTGTTGTGGTGCTCTCCTGCCTGCGAGGTCTCAAGTCCAACACCAGGAGCATCCATTCAAATACAGCGGCGGCCATGTTTTTGTCAGAGCTGGTGTTTCTGCTCGGGGTCAATCAGACTGAACAACAGGTAGATACTGGAGGGGGGGCTGTGTGCTTGTGCTGTATTTCTGTTGCCCTGTTTGTTTGTGATTTTTGTAGCTTCCTTGCCTGCCTTTCCCTTTGCATTTAAGAGGAAACATTTGCTTTTGGTCTGAAAATTGTCTAATTGTGGAAAACTGCCTTACTCTCTCTACTATACTGTAGAAGAAGGGTATTTATTTACTTCAACTACAGAACAGAACAGGCCTTTAACTGCAGCAGACTTGAATTAGAGATAGGCATTTCTTTCTAATTTCCGCTGTTTGGTAAGTGTTATCATGTTGTAGCAGGCAGCAAGGAACAACAGAAAGAAAACACTCTCAGCAATACATACACACACATACACATACTTATTTGTTGGATGTAGATCTATATCCAGATACGAAGGAAGCTGTCTAAGAAGGGCTTTGTAAATAAGAATGTACCGCTGATTGTGTGTATGGGTGGACAGGGCAGAATATCCAATCTGATCATACCAGCAGTCCTAGTGACATTCAACACAGGTCTCAAGCTGAAAAAGTTTGGGAACCCCTGCTGAGCATCATCATATATCCTCCTTGTCTGATGCAGCACCAAAGATCATATCAAGACATTTTCCAAAGTAATTGTTGTGGGAGTGCTGATTCTTTTACTGTAAGTCTTCTCATTCCCCTTAATCCTTCCTACATTTCCCCCCTCCTCTGCCCTTTTCTCTCTTTGTTTTGTTACATCACAAATGTGTGTTTATGTGTGTGTGTGTCTGTGTTTAAAGAGCAGTGGGTCTTGTAGAGAGCGCACTGAAAATATGTGCTCGCTCAGCATGAAATCCAATTAATTAAGCTGTATCCCCCTCCCAGTCGACAGTACGGCTCTTACAGTGCAACTGGTTACTTCTAGCTGAACAATATGTTCTCTAATTCATTTACATCATGCTTGGGAGAGCATGTTAGTGCTCGCAGCAGTCCTGTGTTTGTGCACACACTAGTTTTTACATGCTTGTGCATATTTTAGTCTTCCTATCTTTTTGTGTGTAACTTGAAGTGTTTGTATTCTTGGGTGTGCTTGGGTGTGTGTGGGAGTGTGATATTCATCGTCTGGCTGTATTCCTGCCAAGGCTGCTGCTATTTCTGTGTCATGTCGTTAGGAATTTGCACTGAGCTTCTTTTAACCTTCGAATCTGGGACTTGCCTTGACTAAAGATGTAGAGTGCTCAGTATTTCTCGAGTGAAGATCTTCTCCTTCGTAAGAGTCATGAAGGTTGACAGAGAGGCATGTTTATATTATATTTATGTTACAAGGCATGTTTACCTGCTCTCATCCACTGTGATTTACAACTACAATAGCTTAGTGATGATGTAGTCATAGTTTGTTTGCAAACTGAAGTGGAGAAGTTTAATTTGATGCATTTCTTTATTGAATTTGTTGGAAGGGTATGAATATTTAGGTGTCTGTCCTGATGGCAGGATGCAGTTACACATTTCAAGAAACCGGAGCTTATAAAAAGCAAAGTGATTTACACATAAAACACAACAAGAAAAATGCACAGGAATGTATGAGTAAACAGGCAGACATAACAAATAAAAGAGGAATGCAACTTAAAAAAAATGGATGATTAAAAACAATAAATGAAATACTTTGTACCTAGGATAAAATATAAAAGCAATTGTGCAACGAAACTTCAACTATGTAAAGCAGTGCAAGACCTAATGCTACCTCCAGACTAAAGTACAGTGCATCTCAGTAGTTAAGAATTAGAAGAGAGAGAGAAAAAAGAAAGCTTTTCAAAAAAAAAAAAGTCTTCGAAATGATTTAAAAGAAGATACTGATGTAGGAAGCTGAAGTATTTAGTCAGATTTTGGTGGAGAGGGAGTCAAAGCAATTCTGATTTCAGTCCTTGCAACTTAAGCCAAAGCAGGATGGACTGCTTGAGTTTTTTAAGCTGTAATCTACCTTGTCTGGTGTTCGGCTTGTTTCAGAACGCATATGGCTACAAATAAATAAACCACACCAGACTACTGTTTGGTCTCACTTCATTTTGTTTTATTTCATATTCAGAGTATGTCTTTGAAATGTAGATATCAGTTGCCACAAAACATGTATTTTCACTGACAAACTTGTGTGTTCTCAAGTTATTTCCTGTGGTTGGTTTAGATTTTTGCTTTTACTTCGGAAAAAAGCAGCTCACTTAGTAGAGGATGACTTGTACTTTCAATGTGACTATGCTGTAATTCAGTGCCACTTGAGTTTGAATGGCATCCTTCCCATCTGGCCAAACAAACAAAACAGACTAAAGGCTCCAGAGTTCAAATAAACCACTCCAGACATGCCTGAATGCAGCCTGAGGGTAATTTCTCAGAAAGCGCAAATGCTAATATTCTGCATTATTCATGGGGACGTTCAGCATTACTGCCAAATCAAACAGCAGCACTCAACTGACAGAAGTGGTTTGGAAGTTTATCTCCTGCCTTGACAAAAAGTATTGTGAATCATTCCTGACGATATGCAGTCTGAACCATGGAATTGGACAGACCACAGATCTATCTATCTGTGTTAGAACGGATTACACCATCTCTCAGCACTGATTTGACAGCCTCTCAGCATTCAAGCAACGTCACATCAATGCAGTAAAGACAGTGCATCAGTACTGTTTCATGGATATTTCAAAAGAAAAAGAGAAATAAATCAACTGTGGATTAATGCAGACATTCTCTAGATGTGTTTTTTTTATGGTATGGTGTAGCTCAAAATGTGTATTACTCATAGAGAAGTGCCATTTGTAGCAGCTCATTACCTTAAAAGCTGATGAAAGCTTGAAATCTAACATTTTAACGTAATGATGAAACAGCTGGAGTGGATTGAACCCTTCAAATATGCTTCAACGTAGCTGATAACAGCGATTATTAGTTTTCACAAAAATTTTGACTACAGTCAAAACACACGGTCATTATTTCAGGCAAAACTATGTGCACCAAGGGGAAATATGGGTTCCCAACCTGGCTGCTTCAGTATATTATTTAGTAAGACAACAGAGCACTATTTATGTTAATCAACATCAGAATGAATGTAATATAAACTTTGCATGCAGCTTGAACTTGGCTCTAACTGCAAGGATGAAATGCCAAGTTCATTGCCTGTGATCTGTCACTGTCTGAACAGCTTCATGGAAGTGATATTTTACAATTCGTAATTGTATAAACAAACAAAATTCATTAAATCAAGTCATTTGGTATTATCAGTCATTCTGCTGAGTTGAGACAGATTCCATATTCTGTTTGTGTTCAGAAGCAGAGCCATCATCCTGATTATTATGACAAATTTGTGAAGAACAAAGACAAACAGTGAAAAAAAAAAAAAAAAAAACAGTCAGTAGTCGTTTTCTTATGTTGCCCCGTAAACGTTCATTCATTCTGAAAAGCATTGTATTTTATGTCTGCATCTGTCTACACACAGCTGCTATGAAACCCACATCACCTGCGGGGGCATTCTTTACTGTGTGTACTTCCCTCTACTGATAGTGCTCACTGTAACCCGTAATCACAGTTATGAATGCACTCCTGGGTGTTATTTCTCTAATTCAGCACATTAACGACATTCATTTACATTCATTTCAGTTATTTTGTGCGTTTCCTGAAGTTATACTGTAACACACTGCCATAAACTCTGTTCATTAGCCGTGTTTGTAATTAAATCATGAGCGCTTTTTACTTCATCGCTGACACCTGCTGTGATGTAATAAAGACTTGTTGGTCGCTTGCCAAGATGTCTGTTCTGCAACTGTCACAGAATCAATACAAAGGATTATATGTTTTATCTCAACACGTTTTCTTCACATACTTTCATCTTCCTTCTTTCCCTCACTTTATTTATCCTTGCTTCTCTTGTTTTCTTCTCTTCTTTCATCTTTCATCTGTCTCCATATTTCTTCTGCCTCCCTGGCTTTTTTCCATTTCTGCCTTTAATCACTCTCTTTCTCTGTTCCATTCAATACAGATCCATATGCTTTATAGGTATGAATGTCAACAATTCAATTTCTTTTTCCTTCCAGTTCCTGTGTACGGTCGTGGCCATCCTCCTGCATTATTCTTCATGTCCACGTTTGCCTGGATGTTCGTTGAGGGCCTTCATATCTACCGTATGCAGACTGAGCAACGCAACATCAACTATGGTGCCATGAGGTTCTACTACGCCATCGGCTGGGGTGTGCCCGCCATTATCACAGGTAACACGCATACAGACACATAAGATCTCTGTGATGTTTGTCGTAAACGCATGTATCCATCTATGTATACACACAGTCAAACATGTTCTTACCACATTTGTACACACTCACATATGTGCACACATACGCACACACATTTACAGTCTGGCTGTGTAGATAAGGTGTCCTATTGACACTTGAATTAAGCAGGTTTCGGTGACATTTTAATATACCGATAGTAAAGCACAGGCACACACACACAGGCAATTTCTTCCTTGACACACAGTTTAAGCAAGTCATATCTGTCTGCTTTCTCTCTCTCTCTCTCTCTCTCTCTCTCTCTCCTCTCTCTCTCTCTCTCTCTCTCTCTCTCTCTCTCTCTCTCTCTCTCTCTCTCTCCTCCTCTCTCTCATTTACACACCACCAACACACAACACACACAACATAAGCATTTGCAGTTTCCACCAGAATTCATACATTCTATCAACTCCCCTCTATCTGTTGCTTTTGCTGTCATTTTCACACACACACAGACACACACACATACACTGACCGCTGTCTCACCTTGCCTCAAGAATAGATCTGTCTCTCACAACACACACACACACGCACACACACACACACACACACACACACAGACACACATGCACACACTAGCTGTTGTCTCTTTCCTCAGGCTCAGAGGTGTGTTTATCTGTCTGTCTGTCTGTCTTTATTTAGGCTTTTCCTGTCTACTCTTACTTTTTCAATTCAATTTGAAAATTCTTTATACCCACGACTGTCAAAACCTTGACAGTTTTGTCCAAACAAAGATACACCAGGAGCAGAGACTTCACAGTTCAAGAATTAGTCAAATCTCCCAGAGATCCTGTGCACAAGTAATGGATGAATAAGAAATGACCTGCCTTGATAAAACAGATACCTGAACACTGGTTATGGTGTGGATGTCTGGAGTTTGGTGTTGTCAGTAAAAATTATTTACAAACAAAACAAAAAAAATGATATGATTTAGTTTAATTATCTCAGTCACAAATTATTGCTTTTTTTTTTGTTTTGTTTTTTGTTTGTTTTTGTTTTTTAAATAGCCAGCAGAATCGTTTTAAAGCAAGGAGTTCTTAACTGGTTATGAAACAGTCTCACTTTATTACTGATGCCTCTATATGACTGACATAAGTTAACTAGACCATCTGCAAGATGAGCAATTTCCAACCTGGTGCCAGCCATATTTCTTGATGGTTGCCACCAGGGAAGATTCTCTCTGAAGCTAGATAAAACGAGCCAGTGTTTAATTTTTTCCTGGCAGAGTTACAGTGAGTAGCATTCTAGCCAGCTAAAGGTTTTTATCTAGATAGTTTTCTTTTTTTGACATCATATTTTGTGGTCATTATAGTGGAAACACGACTGCTTTTGTCCACAGGACCCTCTAAAATCAACAATATATGAAATTTCCTTGTAGTAGCTATAAAAAATATTTTCATATAATAAACAACCTCTAACATCTACCAACATGAATATCTGCCTGATACAATCTGTCAGTTCCATTAGGTAGTCTGTAAAATAAATACAAAATAGTTAGAACTGCCACTAATATTGATGTTGTGAAGCTAAACATAAAATTGATCAGAAGCATCAGTGATACTCCATACACTGAATACACATCTGCTATTATGAAGTCTGTGCAGGCTGAGTTTTAAAATTAAACATCCTTCTGTGATCATGATCAGCTAAACTTAACATAAACAATCTCTGTAAATTTCCAGGCAATAATCTATAACCTGATATGACTGTTGTTAACAGTGTGTTTTTATGTTCTCTTGAATATTGCATTATCCTCTGTTCCCAGTACAAATCAGGAGACAAATGGAAAACCTATACTGACATTTTCAAATACACAATAATGTAATCATGTATTTACAGCCACTGTTCACCAGGAGCTGATTATCTCCAACAGGATGTTTTGTCACATAAAATTATTATTAAAATATTGACTAATGATTAAATAGACTGATACCTAGAATGAATGTGTCCTGTTATATCTCTGACCTTTCCTGCCACTGTCATTCAGATAATTACATACTGGCATGGACTGTGCTGTCTGCCACTGTCCCTCTCTCTGTGATTGATCATAGAAGAGGTCTTAGAGTAGATTTTCCTGTCTGATCCAACTGTCTGTCTCCTCGCTGCAGGCCTGGCGGTGGGACTGGACCCAGAGGGTTATGGGAACCCAGACTTCTGTTGGATCTCCATCTATGACAAACTCATTTGGAGCTTTGCTGGTCCTATAGCCATCGTCATACTGGTAACTGTCTATCCGTCTGTGTACAAGACTTTAGTTAATTCTGTGTGCACAAAAACCTGATAAAAATATTGTGTGAACAGAGAATAGTAGGGTAGACTGTTGATGAGCAAACTGTGTTGAATCTGTTTGTCAGAGAGACACTGATTTTGTCACCCAATAAACATAAACCCTGGCACAGATAAACTTAACTCTGCTTACTAGGCTTGATACCAGCCTGAGGTAAACTCTTCAAATAAAAATGTGCATAAACCTGGTTTATGCTCCTTCTTCTCTGCTTGTGAATTCCTTCCTGGGCACTCTTAAAATTAGCAGAATCATGTCATCAGTCATAAGTGGCAGCACTCCAAATGAATTTCACAAAGACGGCACACTTGAACTCTGTTAGACCATCATTTTAATTGCTCCTCACATTAAGTTAGCACCTTTCACTTTACAACTTCACTGAAACATCTTAGACATGAAATGGTGCCAGATTTTCTAATGATTATACATAATTACAGTGCAGTACAGTCAGTCATCATTTTTATTCATTTTGATACCTTTCTCACCTTTATTCATGCCTGTATTTATTTTCTTTATTCTCTCTGTACTCGTATTGTACCTTTGCTTGTTCTTTATTCACAGATTTTCTTTCTGTCGTTCAATAATTTGTCCATATTTATAAACTGTTTGAGCAAAGTAACTGAAACAGAGTTAAGGAACTATTCATAGACTTAAATGGCTTTGCCTTTAATAAATGCACCTTTTCTCCTCATCAATGACTATTTTATCCACATTGATTTTGCTTCATCTGTTTATCCACATCCCAGAGGTAACATCAGTACGGGGTTAGATGAAATGCATTAAAAATGTTGGCTTACCGTCTGTAATGATCTCTCTCTATCCAGATGAATGGAGGGATTTTCATGATTGTAGCCAAGATGTCGTGCAATCCCTCTCAAAAGGAGACCAAGAAGCTCCCTGTCATGTGAGTACCTACAAGTACACCATGGTTAAATGGCTCTTCACACTTCTCTCTCTTATGATTTAGGGGGAAAAGACACCAGATTTCTATCTTAAAAGAAGCAAGAATTTGTCTGTAGTGCAGACAAATCCTTTTTTAAATATTAGACATGAGTGATTGAGCTTTGTCACAACAGTACAACAATAATACCACTTGGGGATGTTAAGGGGAGCTAACAGGAGAGCAGAGGGGAAGATACTGTATCTGTATTCCTGTCTATCTCATTCAGTTGGTGTTGATCTGATAGACAATCATCATGTCGGGCCTTGTTAGTGATCAAAAAATATGTCCATGAATGACACCAGGGAATCACTTCCCTGTATCCCATTTTTCTGCAGTCTGCTTTTTCTGCTGACACTCACTTCATGTCACTCTTGTGTTTTCTGTCTCTAAATTTCTTCATTATACTAATCAAGTAACTAATATAGACTTGGCTGTGTGCAAATAATACATAAATGTGTAATGGCCCCATTGTTATGATATCATAAGTAAAACTGTATATTGTTACTGTCCTGTCCGAAGGTACAAGTGAATTTGTTTCCCACATAACTAGCCCGCAGGGTAAAATAAGCAGTAGTCAGTGTCATTATTAACAAATACTCTTCCCCTTCAAAGCTAAACCACATCATTGTTTTAAATGTGCTATAAGGACTTTTAAGTGGTTTATAAAATGGTATCAGTTTAATACTGATGCCTCTATACAACCTACATAAGACACCAGGTCAGATTTTCTTACCACACAAAAGCCTGTGTTTATATTTTCCCAGGCAAAGCAGGAGGAGGATTTTTTCTTTAATATTTTGTTTAAACATGTTATTTTGTGATTATGGCAGCGGAAACACCACCACTTGTACCCACAGGGACCTCTAAAATCAACACAATATGAAAGTTCCTTTAAGACATCCAAGTCGTAGGGCTGCAACATGTTGACTGTTTCCAAAGAGCTGCAGACGTCCAGACGCTGCTGGAGTGTGTGGTGTGTATGTTCTCTCACAGATTCATCCTGGTGCTTCCAGATCTAACCTTTTCTCTCCCACACTGCCTGCTGTGTTTCTCTCTCCAGTGCAACTATTCGCAATGCCTTCCTACTGCTGCTTATAGCTACCTCCACCTGGCTGTGTGGTCTGATGGCTGTGAATAACAGCATCCTGGCTTTCTACTACATATTCAATGTCCTCTGCCTCGTGCAGGTATTAACAAAGTGCATGTTGTGTAGCTTTAGCTGCAGACTCTTGTTTGAAGGACTGATGCTCAAGATAAATAAATTTTGGTTTATTCCAGCACTGATTCAACCTCCCTACAGTTAATTAATTAAAGTTTTTGTGTTTTTACATACAGCATGTCAGAATTACAGTACAAATACTAGTTATTTTTCTCATTGCTGGAATAAAAATAAGAATGACTAGACATTGTGTGCCCTAGGGAAAAGACATCATAAAATAAATGCAAATTAACATGTTAAACTTAGATGTTTGCTTGCTGTCCCCTAGGGTCTGTCGGTGATGCTGGTCTTCACTGTGTTCAACTCAGAGGTTAAAGAGGCTTGGAGAGTCGCCTGTTTGGGTAAGAAGAGCCCTGGAGAAGACCCACCAAGACCACCACAGAACACTGTGAGTTACCAGCCTCGACTGCGTGTTTATACTGCTACAGCTCGTCTCTGCTAAATCTAGAAAGGTTTTTATGTTGCCTGGTATCTTAATCTCAACTGACATTACTATGAAATCATTTACAGAGCACACAGGCAGCGAGCATGCAAAAAATAAAAATATGAAAAACAATGATTAAAAATAATTTTAATAATTCTCATAAGCTATAATATTAGAATGTGATGTTCATTATTGCATAATAACGACTTGCAGGCAGAATCTAAGACTGATTTGTAGCTTTAAATCGTCTCGCTTCATGATTTTATTGTTTTACTGTATTCTCTTTTCTAGATGCACAGTCTCACTGTGTCCATTATTAGACCAGCACAAAGCCCCCTTGCCCTCCATTCCTCCTTCCCACTGTCCATCCATCCATCTATCTGTCCTCCCTCTCTCCACTCCCTCTGCCTTCAGGGTTTGTGTCTGACCCAGATAAAACAATATACCGACCGGTGGAGTCCTGCCCGCTCTTTACACACTGCTACAAAAGCACTGTGCAGTGCCCATTTACAGTGTGTGTGTGTGTGTGTGTGTGTGTGTGTGTGTGTAACCCTGTCCTGCCTTCACTGCCTGTTTATCAGTTCATAGCTCACTGCACTCAAACCCCTGTTTTCTTGAGTCTCTCTTTTAGAAGCCCCTCATCTCTCTTCTGTATTAGTGCCTGTGTGTGTGTGTGTGTGTGTGTGTGTGTGTGTGTGTGTGTGTGTTTTGAAGGTGTATAAGTGTATCCAATATGTCCTTTTCTTTCCAATGAACTTCATATTTAGCCCTGATGTTTGTGTGTACAAGACATTTGTGTTACATGCATGCAGGTGAGTGTGAATGTGTATTAGTTTAGACGGAGTTCTTTCCACCCTTTTAACCCCCATTTCCTCTGAAGCTCTTCTGATCCATCACTGCCCCCGTCATCTGGGGCAAAAATGACTGCCTGACCAAAACTATTTTTAGACACACATACACTATGCTGTTGTTGCCTCTGATGGATAGTATGTATAAAGAAACAACCACCTATTAGCATCCTTTTGCCTATCTGACATACAGTATACAGTATAATACTTTATTTATGGTGATAGTAGTGTAGTACAGTATAGAAAGATGAAGTTGTGCCCCATTTTCCAGCTCCTTTAACCTAGCTTCCTTGTTATGGTTTTATCCCGGTCAGCCCCCATGAGCCACAGGAAGCTATAGTAAAACATCATGGGGGTTGTAGTTTTTTGTTAAAAATGTCTTGTTAAAATGACAATTTGGACATTTTAACTACTAGTTATAGCATTAAGTACTCATTATCTTATGATATGTAAAAGAATCCCCAGTATCATAAAGAAAGGAGGCTAAAGGAGAACAAGTTAATCCACGATGAGGGTGGGGTTTCGACTCTTGATATGGTGCAGTGTGTGGTGTAAGTATAGCCATGTTCCAAGACCATCATTGGGAAGGAAATTTGTTTTTATTTTTCATTAAAAAAGCATTAAGGGCTATGTGTTGTACCCTTCAGTGTAATTGTTGTAATATTATCTTAATAATGTTGCTTCCTCTCATTTCTCTGAATTTAACCTCACTCGCTCAACCTTCTTTCTATGTGTGTTTGTGCACAGGCTCAGAACCCCTACCATAATGCATCTCTGTTGGAGCAGAGCGGGCTGCACCGCATCACCCTGGGAACCTCCACCATCTCCTCTGTCAGCTCTGCCAGGTATATAAACACACAGACACACACAAAACATTCACACAGATGCATACGCATGATGCACACACACATAAAAACTTTTAATTTGAATGGAAAATCTCAACACCACAGCTGGGAGATCAAATGTTTTAATACCAGCAATATACAAATGATAGATTATGACTGAAATAATCTTTCAAGTTTGATTGACTCTCTGTGACTCTGATTTGAGACAAAGTTGCTTTAGGGGGGAAATTCCCTCGCTGTTGTATTATTTTGTGGGTCAGTGGGGTAAAGATGAAGAAGATTGGATTGAACAATGTACTGTAGTGTATGTAGAGCAACACTAATGTACTCTGAGAGGGACTGTTGGTGTCTTCATGGCTCAGTGACTGACTGTCTTGTCTGTCTTTATGTAAGTATGTGTATGTACAGTACATAGTATGTGTGTGTGGATGCTCTCTGTTTTTAATCTGTTTTGGCCTGAGTAAACACATATACAGTATACTTGTGTGTTGTGTGTGTGTGTGTGTGTGTGTGGTGTGTGTGTGTGATAATCGTCTCTGCTTTTCTGTGTAGAGAATTTTTGTGCTGTCGTTGGAACAAACATTGTCCCACTGAGGACGGGTCGTCAGACTCTGGAAAAACCATGTCCACAGAGATGACGGATGAAGCCACAGCCAAGAGATGTGAAACAACACACAGCACTTTAATTAACACAATTACACAACTTTCATTTCTGTCTTCTGATTAAATTAAGCTTACATACCAATAAGCAAGAATAACAACCGTCACCCGTCTCTTTCCTTCCTCTTTATCTTTTTTCTCCTTCTCTCCTCTCACTTGTTTCCTCTCTTTCTTCTTATTGTTACCTCTCTCACCTTCTTCTCCCAGGGGAGGACTCAGACTCAGACTCAGACCTCTCCATGGAGGAGGAGCGCAGTCTCTCCATCCCTTCCTCTGAGAGCGAGGATAACGTCCGACTCCGTGGACGCATCCAGCGGCGATTCAAACGCTCCAATCATGGCGAGCGTCTGCTCACAGAGCCCACCCACAACGGCACCAAAGGTAGACAAACACTTTTGTGATTTTCATGTAATTTATCTCCATATTTTCACCTGGTCTTGGTTTTTAAGACAGTTCTTCTCACAGTTAAAAAGCCAATAATGATTTGCTCAGTGACACTTCAGCAGTTAATGTGAGCACACTGATGATGATTGAATCTATAACCTATGAGTCATGGGATGGTCCCATCAAAACTTTTGATAAAAGATAACCCACACACTGACTGGTATATGACACGTTTGTCTTGATTCGAGCGGCTGTAAAACAGTGGTGGACATTCATTTCCTATAATTTCCTATTTCTAATATCTCTTAACAATGAAAGTCCCTTTTTACTTAAAAGCTTTTATTATGAAGCAGCTGTTGGGTTTGAAAGAACGCAAAAGAAATCCACTCTTTTATCTGAGATATGTAAAAACATACACACAAACACACATACACATACAACAAGAGGAAATGTCAGTAGTCATTAATCAATACCTTCTTTCCTCTGAAACACACAAGAGATATCATGCATAATATATGAGCTTATGTGATATAAATGTCATGCATATACAGCTTTCTGTGAAAGGTTTCACTGTGAGAAAAGGCCAGACATGTTTAAATCTATAAATCCATATAAGTAGTCAATTGGTAGGTTAATAAGCCATCTGGATCACATGAACTCTATTCAGGGTAAAACATGGACCAGAGCTGTGGGTTGTACAGAGGAGGACAGGATCCAGATGGCCAGTACAGTCCAATCAATTCATCAATGTAGTCAAACAGAAGGGCCAGAGCAGTGCTGAGGGCTGTTTACTGAAAGGTTTGAAGATGGCTGCATACTCGTTGTGACAAAGCATTAAAACCCTCATCGATTCAGGAGAGCCATCGACTGGACAGCTTTAGAGGACTGAATGTGCATAACAGTACGTGTTAAGTGGACAGCTGTAAAAGACAACAAAACAATGAACGGGTTTTAAAACCTTTTGTTGTTGCATTATTTAAAAGCATAACATTTATAGAGGGAGAAAATCTTACTGAACTCAATTAGAACAATATGTGGTTGCCAAACTAAGCACTTAACATTGATGGTGCTATGACATCATGTATTTTATAGTTGGAATGAAACAATGATTTAATTTCTTCTTTCTTTCTTGATAGACAGAAACTCATCTGCAGTAATATGGATAATGGATTAATCACCAAGTCATTAATTGAGAAAAAATGCCAAATATCATTGTAAATTGAATATTATAAGGTTAATCAGAGATAACAAGCACTGTCATGATTTCACTTTTTCATTTTCACTATTTATTTACTTTAAATTTAAAAAATAATTGACTGATTGATTGATAATGGAAGGAGTTTTCCTAATGACACCACAGATGAAATTTTGACAAAATGTGGCTGACCATTAGCTTAGGATCGGCAGAACAATTCACAAATGCAAATTAGTCCGCAACATCTCAATTAATTTTTTGTTATTTCAAAATGGATGTTTATCAACGTGCGCAGACCAAAATGCTTCCTCACACACTTGAATAAACCTGCAACCTATCAGAGCAATGAAATTAATCAAACTTAGCAAATCCTGCTGGAAGTGTGACAAACACATCTGTCTGTCAAAAAAAAACAAACAAAAAAACTATGGGTGCAGGTGTTTGATTTTGTTTTTGAGAAAATGTATCGTTTGTTTAATACTGACATGACAGTGGATTCAACAGAAACAGTTTATCAACAGCAGCCATCTTGGTTGTTTATGAAAAATGTATTTGAATGGGAGGGGATCCAGATATCAGATGCCAGAGCAAATTAAACATGAGCTCGCAGATTTGTCGAGTTACCGAGCTAAGTGACCGTACCACTTTGTAGTGGGATTTTTCAAATGACACTGACACTGTAGCAAAGTGGAGCTCTATCATTCGTGGACATTTGTACTTTTTCATGAAACACTGTTTCTTTTACATGTTAAGATCATTAATTTGGCAGATGCATATGTGATATGTGATACTTTTAATTTACCATGGCTGTTATTTCATAATGAACATATGCTGTCTGCTGACACCTGCTATGAAACAGACATCTGTGTGTTAGGATGCACATGTGGAAACGAAATGTAGCACAATGCTTGATGTCAAATTAAAAAGATGAATATGAAGCATAAGAACATATCAGAAGCTTTTCTGTCCTGGTGTTTACTGGCGTTTAAGTGATGAGAGCGTTAATAGTGATTTTGTCAGCTTTCCTAAAATGTGTCCTTTTTCAGTTCTTAATCACTTTTTAAAGGGCGTGTGTTCTTTTCCGGGGAAACTCCTACTTCAGCTGTTGGCAAAAATTGGTGACACAGGTTACTGCACTGATGCTTTCCTTTCACTCACTTTAGGGAGTTTATATGTGGCCAAGTCATCATACAGGAGCCTACTTCAGTTCATGTGGGAAAATATTTTTAGAAGGCCTTGGGAAAATAGCATTTTAATATAATATATGTACTTTACCAAAATTTGATTGTTCAGATTTTAATATATATGAAACACCACTGGGAAGCTACAGAATGATACAAAAAAAAAAATAATGAATCTGCCAGTTTTTTTGTGTTTCATAAGTCATTGGTCAGTAAAGTCACAACCCCTGAGAACTTATATGTTAGGAAAGTGAAGTTAAAATCTTAGGTAACCAGAGAGTATGTGTTCATTATGTGTGTGACAGATCTGGATGGCAATGACCTTCTGTCCTATTGGCCAGCTTTGGAGGAGTGTGAGACACACACCCTGCAGAAGTGGGGCTCAGAGCGGCCCCTGGGGGCCGATTACAGCAAAGATGCTGCCAACAACAACCAGCCTGACGCAGCACTGACCAGCGGGGACGAGAATGGCCTCACACAGCCACACAGGCACCGCAAGGGTGAGAGAAACACACATGCACAAATACACACATTCTAAGGGCACAATGACATTTTGGTTTCGCTTTTGATATTATTCTAGTCTTTATTTTGTCCTTCCTGTGTGCACAATGGATTACGGGTCATAGATGAATGTTTTTTAATGTTGTAAAGTTTGCCAAAGCATGATGCATGGTGACCTAATCTGAAATATACCTTTAAAAATTAGATAGCAAACAAAAAATACAAAATAATGTTGAACAAATTTGGAAACAGTGCAATTAACAGATTTATTTACAGACTCATGGAAGAATACCTAAACTGTGCTTTTGGTTTTCCTTTTCTCGTTTCTCTCTAGTTGTTATGTTTGCAACACTGAGGGCAAAAAGTCAAGTATATTCAGTTTTTGACGGCCTTTGGGGAACATGTCTGGCCTGTATACTATAAATATATTATCCTATATTATCCTCATTTAACAAAAATCTCCAGACATCCTGTCTGACTCCTCATCAGAATGAAAATGGGGCACTTTGCCAAGAGGAAGATGGAGGAGATGTCAGCTGTGTGAGCTGAATAAGCAAAGTATCATTTAAAACACTGCTCGATAACTCAGACTTTATCTGTTGTGTGTTTATACATTTAAATTATGTCGGTGCACCCTCCATGAGACCCAGCAGTGCCCTCTTGTAGGGATTTTACACATATCATTGAATTTAATATGCACTTTTTTGTTTTACTACTTTGATTACCACATATGAATACATGGCTACTTATATGTATTCGCATGTGGTGATCAATGTGAATACGTAGGCTCCTGTATGATGACTTGGCCACATATAAACTCCCTAGAGTGAGTGAAAGGAAAGCATCAGTAGCTTTCCACACAGTGTTTAAATTACTTAATCACTGTGTGGTGCTTCAGTCAAGGTCTAAATCTGGTCTTAAAAGCATGGGTGACACTTCACTATGTACTATATGTGTACTCAGAATACATACATATAAAATTGGCATGTGCACATATACACACAGAGGCACACTCAGAGTGAGTGAGTGAGTGAGTGAGTGAGTAAGAATTGCAAAGTTTGAAGTCACTACATGTTGCCTGGAAGCATGGGTGACATTTTAGGAAATGTTTTAATACACAGAACACGTGTATAGTCCACAACACACACACACATGCACACATATAAAGTGGCTGAAAGCGAGAAACCACAGTTTTGGCGGTGTATGATGTGTGTTTTAGTTTCATGACTCATTTTGAAGTCTCCCTCAGGATCTCCAGATTACTCAGATGGTATTTTGATTCATAAAATGTTAACAGTGAGTGTAGAAAGACCTAAATGTTTTTATTAATAAGTCCAAAACACTCCTCTCTTCTGCTCTTATCCACTTCTCTTCATTCTTTGACTTCCTTCTCTTCTCATCCTCTTCTTCCCTCATCACACTTCCTCTGCTTACTGCTCTTCCACCATCACCTTCAACCCTCTAATATAATAATAATGCTTGGGTGTTGACAAAAAATAAACAGGATGCTGCTGTTCCTGTATTTGCTGTGATGCAGTAAGTCTATTTCAATTTTGCAGAGCTTGCAAAGAATCAGCTCAGTCTCTGTCTAAAATTACTCCACACTTTAGATGTTTGCTGTTGAGGTTTTTAGCTGCAGCTTGTTCTCCTGAGAACCCATGCTTTGACTGGGGGCTTGTTGATGTTGATGAATCACCCCCAGCCCTTCTCTCCTTCTAATGGTGTTATTTTCTCCTCACAGGTATCCTGAAGAATCGTCCTCGGCTGTCCTCCAGCACTCCAGGGTCTTTCCACCATGGGCCGGGTCCCCAGTGAGCTCAACTGGTACAGAACCTCTACTTTGGGACACCGGGGTGTTCCTGCAGCCTCCTATGGTCGCATGTACTCTGCCACGGCTGGCGCCGGTGGAGGTTCTGGCTCTCTTTCCCAACCAGCCTCCCGTTACTCCTCCAGGGAGCACCTGGACTCGCTGGCCCGGAGGCAGCTGTCCAGGGATCCACTCGGGAGGCAGACGATTGGGGGATCGAGGGACCGGCTGGACTCCCGTGGTTCCAGGGACAACCTGGATCTCTTACCCAGGAGGAGAGAGCTGGGGCTGGGGCAGGGAGCAGCGTTCGGGGGTTTGGGGCTGGATCACCAGCGAGTCTCATCATCCAGGGAGAACTTGACAGGATCCAGGGACAGACTAGACAACCACCACACGGGAAGCATCCACGCCTCCAGGGAGGACTTGAGTGGAAATGGAGGAGCGGGGATGGAGGGATACCTCAGTGGGTCGAGGTCCCAGCTGAACACCCTGACTCGGCGGCAGGCCTCATCCCGGGAGCACCTAGGGGGGGCGCTGATGAGCAGCAGGTCAAGAGAGCAGCTGGAGGCCAATGGTGTGGGAGCCCAGGCTCAGCCGTGTCGGGAGTGGCTTCGCACCCTGCCTCCCCGCCAGCCCTCGCACCCCGACCAGCCTCCCTCCTCCTCCCCTCCTCCCCCGATCTCCGAGGAACCCCAGCAGGAGCAGCTCCCTGCTTCAGCTCACCCCAGAGGACGACTGGACTCCGCACCTCCATGTAGGTACCCCGGTCAGACTGTCCCCCAGGTCGCAGGGTCAAATCCAAACCCTCTGGGTCGGCAGCCGTCCAGTGAACACCTGGATATTCTGTCCTCCATTCTGGCATCCTTCAGTTCCTCCGTCCTCACTCCTCCCCCTGCTGCCTCTAACCCAGGGCCTAATGGCTCTGCCCACGGACCCTCCCCTCCCCGCCTCAGTCTGCCACCTCCCACAGCATATCTGAAGTCTCCCCCGACTCCGAGTAAGTTTGTCTGTCTGAATAAATCTGCCTTGACTAACCTCCTCTGTGCCTTTTTTACATTCACTGCTGTCTTCTACTCGTCATCTTGGACTTAAGTCCTCTGTAAACATACTTGTGGGCCCTATCTTCTGCCAGGCACAGAGCAGCACGCAGGTGTTGTTGCTAGTTTCTGACCAACGCAGTTGCCATTTTTACGCCAAGCGCGTATGTACTTGTACCCATCTGTGAGTCCATGGACATGTGGTCAGGCGCACTGTTGGTGCATTGCTATCTCAAGGAAGCAGAAAGTGACTGCACCACTGACCAAGAAAAAGTGGATCTAAAGTATTTTCCTGCTATTTAAAGGGCACATTATTCAGATAGTAAGAGGTGGGTTCATAACGCGTGTACACTCTGCTTTTAAGGTACTGCAATTAATCTGCTGGTCATAAAAATTAACATTCTGATTAAGAGCAGGTGGGTTGCTGGTGAGTGAAATAAGATGAATGTCTGCCCATTAAGAGACACTGCACATTTATGCACAAGGAACAGCAGTGCAGTTTTTAGTTTAGTTTAGTTTTTGCTGATTAAATATTAAAGATTATTGCTGTAATGATAGTACTGCATATGGAAATGTTTAAAATGACTGAAAGCAACCTATCTAATCGTGAAATTGTCTTTTAAATTACTTGAGCAGTGGGAGTGATTTATTTATTTTTTATGATTTCTTTAAATGATTAGAGAGGCTGCTTTTAGTCATTTAAAACGTTACCATGTGTGAAGTAAGAAGTTATGCTGCTGTGCCTCACGCGTATAAGTGCACAGTTTCTCTCTGAATGGGAAAATCACCCCATTTCACCACCTGCAACCCATCAGCACTTAATCACAATGTTATTTTTATGACCTGCAGTAAACTGCAGGCAAACCGTGGTCTGCCCATCACTACAAGTGGATAACATCCCTGTTCTTATTGGATTTGGCAAGGTGGAGAAGTCACCTTGCCAAATCCAATAATTAAATAGCAATGCGCCAGAGGCATATATGTCTGGCATTTAAATGGAGTGGGAGAGGACAGTCTGATTGGTTTAATTCATGTTACACTCAAAACACAAGTTCTTTGCACCTTGCGCCTTACTTTGCATCCATCCAAATTATGAGCCATCTAGCAAAAGTGGAGTTGAACGAGCCTTAAATTGCACTTCAGACCATGTGCTATAGATCATCTTAATAGGGCCCTTTGACTCTTACTGTCCTGCATCTCTGCCTTTCTTCTGTCTTCCTCAGACTGATTTTCTCTTCCTGAGTCGCTCTCTAGGGATCGTGTCCACTCTTCAACTCTTTTCCAACTCTTTTTCCTCTGTTATTGTTCCTTTTCCATCTTTTTTATCTCAACCTTACCCAGCTCCCTCAGTTCCACTCCCTACTTTTCAGCTTCTTTATCTTTTTGTCCCTTGTGTTTTAGTCTGTTTTGTTCCGTTTTTCCGCTCTGTCTCCTTCCTCTGTCTTTGTCTTTCTGCCTCAAAAGCTCATTTCCATGTTGCTCCTGTATTTATATTGTTATCATTATGTTTAAGTGAATTTATAGTCAGTGGAGAAGTTGACTCATTTTTCTTTCCTTCCCCCTCAGAGCCAACAGAAGTGAAGGACAGTCTTGATGACAGCCTCCATATCCCTTTATGCATTGCGACAGTGCTTGGAACACCAGGGACAAGTTCACAGGTCCTGGACGGATGGTCCTGAACCACTGGGACACCCTGGGACAGTTTGAGACAAGCTTGGGACAGAGGAGACACAGAGTTGGAAAGAAAGTAAGACAGAGAGAGTGTCTGCTGAGGACAAAGGAGGATGTTTGTGGGCGGTTTGTACTGTATAAATGAAGTTTTTCACCGCCTACAATAATTTGTGATGTTTCTTTGGACGATGAGTCAACCACCTCTACTACCTAAAAACTTAAAGACAAACAAACTCCTCAGATCTCAAACAGAAAAAGTCACCTTGTTCCAGACAAGATCCGTCTAAAAGAAAAAAAGAAAAAGACTGTAAATAACATTTTTTATACATTTTGTATCTTTTTCATTGGAGATGAAGAAGAAATCTCTTGTGATGTTTTCTTTTTTTTTTTAAATGATTGTGTCCGTGTGAGGTTGTGAGTGAGGTTGGTGCGAGTGCAGTCTTGTTCGTTGCTGAGGGAGAAATTTCCCCTACGAAGAAAAAATAATTCCCAGAATTCCTCCCTGAAAACAGTTTTTCCTCAGAAACTTTTCCTCACACCCATCATCAACTTTGTGTATAGCGACAGGGGTCCGGCAATAGTATCTGATGAGATTATCGAAAACCGCAAGATGGTTGAAGGGAAATATCAAAGTAGCGAGAAGAAGTGATTGTAAATAGAGGAAGGGATTATTATAAGAGAATAGATTTGATGGAACAAGATGATTGTGCAGAGAAAGATGGCCAACGTTAAGCTAAAGCACCACATGAAGGTTCAACTATTAAAGCTCAGTCAGGAGTTTCAAAAGTATTGGCTCTTTCAGGAGATTGTGCTGT
Source organism: Lutjanus argentimaculatus (assembly GCA_034769285.1). NCBI lineage: Eukaryota > Metazoa > Chordata > Actinopteri > Lutjaniformes > Lutjanidae > Lutjanus > Lutjanus argentimaculatus. The sequence continues at coordinate 9,470,158 of JAWZSL010000007.1, forward strand.
TTTGTGATCTGCTGTATATGAATGTGACCTTGTCATCTGTCTGTGTATCTCCGTGCCTGGTGCTGTCTGAATCAGACCATATCAGTCGATTGATATTACGAGACCATATCTTCAGTGCTGCAGAGACCTGGTGGGTGAAGGCAGACATCTGTGCCTCTCCGTATGAGGCTGTATCATGTAACAACCCATTAAAAGCCCCTCAAGGTATCTTTGCACTTTGATGCATCACGACTCAACCTGCCTCAAGAGACACCACAGGAGCAGCCGAATCTCTGCGGCAGTATCCAGGAGACTCATTTCTAAAAGCTTCTCGTGCAGAAGTTCTGTGCAAATTCAAGCCAAAGGACAGCTGCGTCATATCAGTATGATACATCGATGTTCTCCGGTTTCTGTGATGAAAATGATGCTATAGATGTGATTCACAGTTTTGTTTTAACCGTGATTTTTTTTTTTTTTTTTTATTGTGCCATGGTAATAAGTCTAAAGTGTTTCTATTCAAGGATCCCTACATCTGCGCAAAAACAGAACATAACATCTGTGTCATAGCTCTTAAAAGAAGTGGTATTTGCTTCAATGTGAAAAATTATGAGCGTATGTTTTGGTATTCAAATTAAGTTTGATATGAATTTGTTTATAATAAGTTTGGGTTGCATTCGTCTTTTATATAGCTACAACTAACAATTATTTTCATTATCAATTAATCTGTCAGTCATTTTCTTGATTAATTATTAGTTGTTTGGTCCATGAGATGGTGAAAAATGTTGATCACTTTTTTCTGAAACCCAAGGTGATGTCCTAAATGTCTTGTTTTGCCTCAAACACAAAGATATTCAGTTTAATGTCATAGTTAACTAAAGACACTAGAAAATATTAACATGTGAAAATCTAAAATGAGAGAATTTGGACTTTTTTAAGAAAGTCATTCAGAACGATTAATTAATTATCGAAATAGTTGGCAATTAATTTATTACTTCACACCTAATCTTTGCAGCTCTAGTTTTGAATATTATACATACTTGCACAGATCAGGTACAGCTCCATTTTCTGATATTAATGTGGGTGGGTTTTTTTTTTCAGTAAATGTTTGCAACTGAAGCTGTGGTTGAGATACAGTCTTTGAACAACTATTTGAGCAGTTTCTTATCGTATTGATGGATTTTTCATTTCGATCCTTTATGTATTTAATTTAAAGCTATGTTTGGAACATTTTTGAGAACATAAAAATTACTAAACTGTGTACTTTTATTATTCTTATATATTGTTAAAAAGCTGACACATTTAAGTCAAAAGACTATTTCAACCATGGCTTCCTGAAATGTGTATTTCTGATTTAAAAAAAGCAAACTAAACCTGTTTCATATTAATTTGAATACCAAAACATTACAGGTGGTGTGGGATTTTTTTTTTTTTTTTTTTTTTGGCTGAAAACTGTAATAAGAAAGTGGATTTTCATTTGGCTTGTAGGAGGCGAGCAGATCAGAGGAAAGGCTTTATGAGTCACATCAAAGCGTGCTCAGATATTTGTTTGGAGACCTGAACACAGACCCCAAGTACATATCCAGCATCATATCTGTCTGAATATATTAGCTGATGTCTGTAGCACATGAATCCCATGCCAGAAGTTTTTACTTGCTTGGCTCAACACAGTTGCAGAGAAATTACTTGAGAATATTCTTCATATATGAGAAATAGACTCATGACTTGGCTTATGATGAAGAGTTTCGCACCAGAACACATTTACACAGATTTGTTCTCATTACTTAGACCGCTGTGCAAAGATGAGGTCTCTTGAAGGATACAGCCTAATTTTTGCAGCACTGTACCAGTGTTGCTGAGGAGAAGAAGAGACGTCAGTTGTGTCAGCACTAAAAGCCTCTAAGTGGTTTTGAGATACAGGTCTTTCCATCAGCAGCTGCTCCTTTCCCACAGCTGTTGGAGCAAGCGCCAAGTTCAGGCCTTTAAGTAACAACACAGGCATTTCTAAGCAATGGAGACGGGCAGGCAGGCAGTCTCCACCAGCCTTCACAGGGATTAAGGGATTGTAGCTAACATATATGTTTTTTTGTAATGAAAAAGTGCAGTGGGTCATAAAAACTGAAGGCAAAATGGGGATTCTGTTGTGCCAGAATGTGTCGTCTGCGTGTCCTCGAGCAGAGAGCATCGAGACGGTCCAGAATTACTAAATAAAAACTGCACCACGGCAAGAGTGGTTACAAAAAATAACAAGATGTCTAAAATAGAGCACAATGAGCATAAGAATAAATCATGAGGTACAAAACCAGACAAGGTTGGAAAGAGAACAAATTGGGTCAGAAACAATGACTGTGTGCAGAATGTAACCGCAGGGAGGAAGGCGTGGATGTTACTCATCACAGAGAGGAAGAAAAACAGATGGAAATGCAGATAGTGGAAATAAACACATCTCTCGCACACCTCGCAAATGCATATCTCCCTGCTCTGACCACTGCTCTGTCAGTCCCACGTCCCCGGGATGTGACAACTGAACCTATTTGTGACTGTATTATTGCCAAAAAAAAAAAAAAAAAAAAAAAAAAGCTCCTGCAGGGGAACACTACCCATCTACAAAAATCAGACTTTGATTCCTTTTCATCCAGTTTTCTCCATTTATTTTATTTCTTCATGGATCTGTATGTTATCATCAACTGCCAGTACCTTTAACTTGTACAGACATGAGATTTATTTATTTTATTTATTGATAATTTATTGACATTGTATTATTACTTGTATTTATGTTGCCATTTTGTATGAGAGGCTGTTGTTTTTCTGTCCAGATGTTCCTTTTCTTCACATGTAATGTTTCTTATGATCTGAGTCTCTCGCTGCAACAAATTCATGGAGGAATGTGAAGATGAAAATGTCTCTATTTACACCCAGGATTACAATCTGATGCAGGGGCTTTTCAGCATTTGGTTTCTTTATCCAATCATGGAGGGAAAATGGGACAAAACAAACTTACCTATATAGGGGTATTTATCCTCTCCAGACAGAACGTCAACACATCGAAACATATCCAAACTAAAAGTTGAATACTGGGTGTAAATAGCGCAGTTATGTCTCAAATCACACCTTTTTTTCTCCCTGTTCACTGTAGGCCAGATCATTAATATTCTGGTTATGTATCTGCTTTTACACACACAACAGTCTGTCATCAGTAATGACAGAAAACTCCAGCTTCAGGTTAATCTGGTTCGGACCAATAGGAGCCACACGAGTGAGGGGAGACAAAAAGACGAGAGTTGAGACTAAAACGTTGTGATGTGCTCTGAAAAAAAAAGTGAAAAAAGGGAGGAAGTGACAGAAGGAAGTAAACAGAGAGAGAAAGAGAGAGAGGAGGAGGGATGGGAGATTGTCTTTGTTAGATTTGTGTGTTCATTATGGGATGCCTTCTATCCCGCCGTCGGCAAGGGGACGGCGGCATGGAAACAGCTGTTCCCCTGTTACCGCGGAAACAAGAGAAATGTTGGACATTAAAAAAATGACTTATTCCTACACGGCTGTTTGTGTTTATTCCGTGTGTGTGTGACAGAACGAGGTTTGCTGTTTCATATTCATGAGAACAGACATTTTCAGGTGCGAAAAGGCGAGCAGAGGAAACATCCTGTCAGAGGGACATGTTCCTCTGGAAGGATCTCGCTCCCTGACTCGCTGTGACTCTCAAAGTTGTCACATCAGTAGAAGTCAGAGATGTTCAGCTGCCACCTTGATTCTCAGCAGGAACAGTCAGTTCACGACAGAAACACCCAGCTGAGACACAGTATGAGCAGTCCTTGAATAAACCTTGAACACAACTGATCAATCCTCCTGGTGGCTTTTCAATAGCATGACTCCGTGAGAGGCCCATATGAGGTCACTGAGACAAGTTGATATCCCGTGGCGGAATGTAACATTTGCTGCGTTCAAATGGAACTTGTGACGTCGTGAACTCTGAGCTTTCAGAAAACTTCCAGTCCATGGTGTCCGGAAACATGACGGGGGCGTTCATATGGACTCTTCTTGTAAACACGATTAACATAACACGGGGTCATAACGTGACCCCATCTGAACGCAGCATCTTACTCAAATACTGAATAAATGTGAAAGAAAAATTACATTTGTCTGGACAGCTTTAGTTACTTTTCCAGATTAAAATGTTTCATACCCTTAGTGTCCAGTCAAAGCCACGTCATTTGAAATTTAGTGATTTTGAATGTGAATGTTTCTGATAAACTGAAGGAGTGTTCTTTTATGGGTTGAGAAATTGTTCCTGCTTCTGGATAGAGTACTTCTACCTTAATTAAGTACATTTAGCAGTTAATACTTACATACTTTTACTTAAGGTTTTAAATGGTGGCCGTTTACTTGTAGTCCTGAGTTTGGAGCTGGAGCCAGGAGCAGGTTAGCTTCTTTTAGCTTAGCTTAACTTTAGGGTAACAACTGGAAGCGGGGAGGGGGGGGGGGGGACTGCTGGCCTGGCTCCGTCCAAAATTCAGAAATAGGCCTACTAGTACAAATTATGCTAACATGGCAGTTTAGGATTAGATTAAACTAGATTAGCAGTTTAACACTGGGACATTTACAGAAACGATGTGTATTCTTCTTAGAATTAAAGAAAATTATTCACATGAACTTAACCACAAATTGTCAATTTTACATTTGTTTGTGTATGAATTAAACAAGATATAAAATGTGAAATAGTAAGTTTTGGAGGTGCCGACAGGTCCATTTTTGAAGTTAGGAGAATCTGGCTAGCCAATGCTAAACTAAGTTAAGCTAAACACTTTCTAGCTCTAGAACTGAAACTGATCACACAGACATGAGAGCAGTATCAATCTTCTTATGTAACACAGCAAGAAAGTGAAGCATATTTCCAAAGCTCTCATACTATTTCTTTAAATAATTAAAAGTGTCTTAATAAAGTATTATATAAGGTAGTAAAGAACATAATCTTTAACATATTTCCTTATTTTGATGATGGTGTACAGGAGCAAAATCTCTAATAACTGGGTTTCATATCACTCTGAATGCAATGATACTTTCCATGCCATTAGGTGACCATGATATTGCCTGTATAGAAGCATGATATTTAATTTACTATGTCATCAACATGTGAACACTGCACATCATTTGTGTACTTGTGTACTGAGTCAGACCCTTTAACTCTAGTTACAGCAAATGTTAATGCTGTGCCAAACAATATATAACAGCCAAAAGTCTGGTCCATAAAGAATATTTTTTCCCAGTTTGATATTGAAGAACTTCCACAGAGCACTGACCTCAATCCCACTAACACCTTTGGCTTCATCACCCAACATAAACTGTCAGCCTCACTAAAGCTCTCATGGCTGACTGGGAGAAAATCCCAGCTGCTGCCAAAATCTGGTGGAAAGCAGTCACATATGTAACGTCACCTTTCAGCAGTCAACCCCAATTTTATACCAAATGCAAATTTATTTACAAAGCAAGGCAAAGCAAAAGCATACATAATCATGTCAACATGCAGCGCAAAAAAAGCTTTGCACGTACAATCATGTTAAAAGATTGTCCATTTAGAGATGTCATTTCATTTCTACATCTGATGTGATTAGATGTAATCTCAGTACATTCTTTAAAATAACAATCATCCGAGAAGAGACTTTGACCTTTACAGAAACATCACCTTAAACATTGATGAACATCTCTTTATTATGAATACTGAAGCCACATTGTGATGAAAATGACATATAAAACAAAACATTATCACTGTGATTGTGATCTCAACACACAGTTCAGAGGCTTTACAGTGATTGGCTGGTCAGAATAATGTTACTCAGTCTTTAAATAGCTATTTTTGGTACATGTAATCTTTAGGGCTGAAACGATACATCGTTCTGAATCAATATTGATTTAATGTTCAATGATCCAACATTATTGATGAAAAGTTAAACTATCAATCTATATCATCATCTTTAAGTTACACCTTTATTTTGAAAATCCTATGGCATGTCTGTGTCATAAACTCTGAAAGAGTTCAGTCATAAAACTGTCAAATCATAATTTAGTTGCTTTTTGTGAGTTGACATAAATGTAACTGAAAATGTTAAACAGACATATGATATGGTCCAATATCGATCGCAGGCCCCTGAACTGAATTGAATCAAAATCATATCATGACAGACTTTGTGATGTCATCCAATATCGCATCATTGTCCAGAGAACTGATATATCATGATGAAAGTGTGATTTACACCCGCAGTAATCTTACTTCTACTTTTAAGTAACAGTGTTTCTACTTTGTACAGAGTTTCTGCAGGTTTCAACAAGGTAAATTTAAGACTTTTTAAGACCTTTTTAAGACCATTATAAATAGAATTTAAGACCTATTTAAGGTCCATACTCCCAAAAATGTACAAAGTATATGATTTTATATGATTTATTTTTAGCTTCGGAGTGTAAAGTCCAGAGTACGTCTGCTATTATTGTAGGTGCAGCTCCAAACGCTCTCAGGAGGTTGTTTACATTAGTTACAGGAGTTACATTGTTAGTGTTGAATGGGTTTTCTTTTTGTGGTTGTCACAGCCTGATCAAGGCATTATTTTCCTAAAAAACATATCTGATCTTCGTTTGGATCTGTCAAAATCATATTTAAGGCATTTTAAGACCTAAAATTCAGATTTTTGAATTTTACTCATTTAACATCTTTGTGTAAGAACAGCTGATCAAAGTACAAATCAATGTATAAAAATAGGAACACACTCCAGAGCAGAAAGACAAAAGCAAACAAGAATGAAACAAGCACTGATAAAAAAATACAGCTATTAAAACAGTTCATGATGTTGGATCAGACGTTTTCTCCTCTTCTTCGCTGCTGCTGGGCGAAGATGGCGGCACATCCTCGCCCATTTTCTTTAACTTGGCTTTGTAGTAAGCCTTCTTCATCCTGAACGCCTTCTCCTTCTGGCGCGCTGCTCTCCTCTTCTCCCTCACCAGCTCCTGCTCCCACGCCAGCACCTTCATCCTGTTCTCCCACTCCAGGATCTTCATCTGCTGCTGCTGCTCCAGAGCCTCCGTCCTCTGCTGGTGCTCCAGTCTTGACAGGTCAATGGAGTCCTGCTGAGTCGAGCGGCGGCCTACGTCCTCCACATCGCTGCCCGAAGTCGGGTGGAGACGCTGGCTGATGAGCCGGGAGGTGCCTACAAGGTCAGAGAACAAAAAGTCAATGAGGTTAACTTTGTGTTCACTGGTCCAACACGTGACGGATTTTTGCACATTTTTGTATCAAAACCAAACCAATTTCTCTTCCTGTAAAAGTGATTAACTTATTCCTGGTGCATCTTGCATTTGAGAGCAAAATTTTTTGTTTTTGAGATATCAGCCATAGAGATGTCTGCCTTCTCTTCTTCTGCAGCAGACTCTACTGGCACTACTTTCAACGAGAACTACTTTTTTTCTACTGGAAAGAAAGAGGTTCCTACATTAAATTACTCACAACAAGCCCTGTGGATTACCTTGAGTAACTTGGTGATGATTTTTGGAAAGAGACACTGGTTTAGAATTTTTCAAATGAATTTTTTGGTGCTTTGAGCACCACAAGCCTAGTAGCATTCGATCCCATTAAATTGGAGAAAAGGCAGACATCTCTACAGCCATGGCCATCTACAAAACATGGTGGTTAATTAATCAAGAGTACTATCTGAGAACATCAACATTTTCATTCAAATCTCCAGACTGACACAAATATTTGCCAACAGAAAGTTCAGTGAGTGAGTGTCGCTAACACTGCTGCAGCTTGCACAGATTTATCTGTTTGTACCTGGTGCTGTGAAGAAGGCAGCAGGAAATGTCACATCCTGCAGCTCTGCATTGTGGGAGGTGGAGTTTGTGGTGGGGCTGTGGAGCAGATCTGACAAGACGCTGCCTGTTATTCTGTCCAAGGCTTCACGCTGGAGGCAGATGGACACTTGCTCCTTGCTGTCTTCAGTCTGAAAAGGAGGCAACAAAGTGTGTTTGAAGTGATTATTTCCCGCTGGTGGAACATGTGTCATCTCTAGCATGATTGTTAATTAATGAAGCGTAGCTGTCCAGTAACATGAGCTGCTCCAGGTTTATTATAATGGGGTTTGTTTGTTTGATTTCTGCTAATAATGGCACTAAAATAAATGAAAAAATAAATTATTACTTTAGAATATTTACCTGATTCACGCTGCCATTCACCTGCCCAGCAGAATTTATCATCACCAAATTGCCTGTTAATAAAAAAAAAGGACAGGAGGACAATCAGAGAGGGACAGCAGGTAAATATGTTTCTTGAAAATGGGCAGAGAGCGCCTCCCTCTGGTGGAAGCAGGTACAATACAACCATCACACCAAAACACACCACAAACACACACATTTCCACTGTAATAAGAGTGGTACAGAGTGGAATCAGTGTTTGTAACCCATTCAACACTGTAAGGAATGAAGCATGACTGCAAACAAATAGTTGTGTTTGGTTTAGTTAGTTTAGTTTAGTTTATTCCCACAATATAAAATACACATTATACAACAAATAGAAAGGACAGCAGTTGCAGTGCAGGAGAGGAGGGAAGCCTGTAAGGTTTATTCAGAGTCCGCTCTTAAAGAAATAGTATTATTTCTCAGCAAAAAAGAACAAGCAGACAATAAAGAACAGGCAGAGTGAAACTGATGCTTTGGTGCATCAGGATGATTAAGTGAGAAGGCAGACAATATGTCTCTCAAAAGGGGATTTGTGTTCCAGTTGTCATGGCAACATGTAAACAGCCTGCTGAAGTGTCCTTGAGCAGAAATGCTAATCCCTAAAAGAAATTCCAGTGCTGCAGATTTGTGGAGAAAAGAAGAACAAAAGAGGGACCACAATTTAGCTCTAAACATGAATTTACTTGACAATCATTAAACCACCCAAAAAGATGTTTGGGACCAGAAATAAAAACAAATGAGTTGAGAGAGGATGATGGGACATGGGTAGAATTTCTACATTTGGAAAACCTCTATAGTGCTGGCAGCCATTAAAGGGCCAGTTCACAATACTTCTTTCAATGTTGTGAGCAGAACAACAAAATTATTAATATACCTCAATATATTACGATCCATTAACTAATCTATTAGAAATTATGAATTGAAATCCTGTTAAACACATCTTAATTACATTATTACTAGTGAGTAGATTAACTGCATTTTAAGGTTTAAAAAAAGGATATTCAGGGTCATAATGAAAACACATTATCAAAACTGTCAATCATGAACATGATATTAAGTGGTTTGCCTGAGAGGGACACTTGCTCAGGGACACTAACAGACTGCAGATGTTCAGCTACAGCTGCTTGTGTTGTGTTGCTTGTTGTGGCATTTTTAAAGCACCAATACTACAAAATATAAACCTAAAAGACACTAAATGAATTCATTACACATAACCAGCGGTGAAGAAGTATTCAGGTCCATGGCTTAAGTACATATAACATGGTATAGGCTTGTCTTTATTCGTGAAAATATATCAATTGTGTTATTTATTATGATTTTTTAGGTCAAAAGATGATTAGTGTATTTCAAGTAGTAAATGTTACAATTGCCCCTGGTCTTCCTAACTTCACCACTGAAGATAACCAAGTACCACACTCCTCAATTACTCAAACATTTCTCACACTCAAAATTAGACAATGACAACAATACAAGGTGTATTGTGTTGTCATGCAGGAATCTAAACATGCGATGATGGTCAGAGGTAAATCTGAGGTTGAGGACCTGGGACAGATGTTTCAACACTCACACATCTGGACTGTTGTTGTAGCCAAATACACACACACCCACCACCAGCTACCTAACTGCTACACGCAACCAAAAAACCAGATAAACAGACAAGGACGATGAGTCTGTTAGTATGAATGCATTAACAGATACTTGTGTCTCATGGTGGCCACGCTTTATACGCTGTTTCCCCCGTTAAGACTGAAGCTAAGCTAACATTACCTTCCATCATCTTGCGGACGGCTGCTTTGTGGGCAGCTCCCCCTGCGTGGCTGGTGAGAGCAGACTCGCCCATGGTCTGAAGTTTGATGGATTTACTACAGGCCCTGCATCGGGCACAGTGAATGTCCTGCTACATCTCTGACCAGCCAGTCCTTGTAAATTCCCTTTGTGAGCCAAGAGTCCTGAAATTTACATTTTCCAGGCATAGTTAGCTGTGAAGTTAGCTGGACCGCTACTGGACCGCTTCAGCCAGACGCAACCTAGAGCCTCGTGATGCGTTCAATTGCACTCGGAAGATGCGAAATGCAGTTAGTACCTTTTCTGAATACTGACTGATATTACTCTATGTATTTTTGACATACGGTTAGAATAATGACTACACATCCAAATTGTAATATTGAGTCTCTTTATATGACTTCCTGTGATATTTCTGAAATATCAAATAACTCAAAACATTAGAAATAAAGTGAGGAAACAGCACAAATGTATATGCTGCTGTATTAAAGGAAAAACATGTATTTGTGTATTTGTCTATGAAAGGAACCAAGAAACAGATTAACTAGCCTATTAGTCATTTTAGTACTTTTACTTCCTAAGCACTGTATTTTCCTAGAAAATACTAAAGGCAGCACAACTCAACGGCAGTAAGTCACATGTGTTCCTTTCTCCAATACAAATACGACTAACCTGTTTTCTAACCAATCAGCGTTCGGGAAGCCAGCAGTGTGGCCTGATTGGTTGAAACGCACGGAAGAGAGAATGGAAACACATGGGTAGTAGATTGCGGACCATGGATACAGATACAGATGTTTGAAAGTAGATTTCCAAAAACATTTTGAAGCGCTTGAGGGTTTTTGTAAGTAATGCATGTAGCGCCATTCATATGGACCCAGAAAAGTTACCTTTCTTGATTTGTACCCATCTAATAACATGAAAACTGCCTTTGCTGTTAGCTTGTTTTGCTAACTGAAAGGTTAATGGTGACTGTACTCCACATAGACTTTATGAACATTTTCAAATTTAAAATGTCAGACACTCACACTGCCTGTTTGCCATCGTTTCTGACTCTGCAACAAGTGTGTGTTGTAATGTTTTGTCTTCCAGGCACCATTGATAATGTTTCTTCAATGAAAGTTATTAATCATTAAGAGATGGAGACAGCAGCGCTGGTGGCTCCAGTCACAGCTCTGGAGTTCCTTCAGGATGCATTTCTACTGACAGGTAGGCAGAAGTTTGGGTAATCAATAAAGAAGTGATATTTATAGAAATTATATGGATTTGAATAAAACACTATTTCGATATGGCCACTATGTTTATGCATTGTTGCATACTCTTACTACAAACGCAGGGGTAGAACAGGTTTAAGCTTTAAATGTGCTTTGTCATATATTTATTTTGTGATGGAGAGTGTCACATTCTTCTATCTTCTTTCTTCTTTTCTATTTTGAAGTGTGTGAAGGACAAATTTTCTCTTATAATTTCCTTGCAGGAGAAGGTCCAGTGTTGACGGTGTACAGTCTCCGACCTCACAATAAAGCCTGTGCCTCACTGAGTGTGCTTCAACACTACAGAATCCACGGGATAAGACCTAGAAGTCTGGCAGCTGTCCCAGCAAAGATCTCTGACACAGAAACCTGTGGGGAAGAGAAAGATGGTTAGCATGAGCAGATGTTTATTCTTTTTTGTTCTCTTTTTTGTTAAGTTAATTTCTTTTGTTGTTATTAGTTTTATTTCAGCATTTTTGTCAGGATGAAAAGAAATGACGAGCGGAGTTGAGTGAAATGAGATGGATCCTTAAGTTTTGGGGCAAGGAACAGAATTAATTATTCAAATAAATGAAATTTCTAACTGTTTGAGGGATATTATCTTTGGTTGTGATAGCTAAAGAACTGTCCAGTTCTGGTTAAGAGTTTGCACTCACTGACATCTAGAGGTAGATAATATGACCCAAAATATGCTTTGGGAGGAATAGCCTGCCCCATAATGTGGCTTAATTAGTAAATGTAATGTGATTCATTCTCAGAGTTAGACGAGGACTGGATTAGCCACCTCAACAGCATTGGCTTTGCAGAAAACTCAAAGGATATAAATATAAGTACAACAGTCAGTGTACCACGGGACATGTCTATCAGTACATTTACATATGGCAGCAACAGACACACAGCAGAGGGGGATTTTGTGTAACAAAGTCAACTAAGCCTGTGCTGCAGTACATGACATGATAACATGATATCCCACATCAACCTACAATTCTGATGAACAATTCTGACAGTCTTCAAATGAGGCTTGATGTTCACAGTTTCTCTTGACTGTCCCTCAATATTACAACCTCAGTCCATCATCATCCAAACCTGTTCACAGATATTACCCACAGCCCCACCATATGCTAATGCCAAGTACGACAGGTGAACCTGTAAAAAATGCATGTTTTAATATGCTTAAACATTTATCATGGTAATGATGGTATTACAAATCAAATCCATGTTGTAGGGGAGCCACTCACTCTTACTGACAGCTCTCTTGTTATTTTTTTAAGATCTTTTTGTATTTATTCACTTTTCATCTTGTCAATCACCAGAACTGAGCTCCACCACTGAGCCCACTTTCTATGACCTAGCAGTGTTTGGAGGAAAGGCTGTGAGACTAGTAAGGCTCCACCTGGATCTCCAGGATGGGGAGCATGTGCGCTTGGAGATTCTGGGTCCCCTCATGGAGCTGCAGGACTGGGCCCTGGATGTCCGCTGGCTCTCTGGAGACAAACACTCACTGCTCTGTGTGGCTGTAGCCCACAATAGTGCTCTCCTCCTGGACGTCATTACAGGAAAAGCCCTGGTTCAGCGCTCCTGTCTGGACGGCTGTCTGCTGTACTCTGCCCTGCTTCTGGTACATGAATCCTGGGTGGATACCGTCTTAGTGGGAGGGACTGTCTTCAACCAGCTGGTTCTCTGGAAGCCTGGAGGAGGAGATGAAAGTAGCGATTCTCAGCTCAAAGTTCCAGTAGAGAGACGCCTGCTGGGCCACAGTGGTGTCATCTTCAGCATCTCTTACCTGAAGGAGAAAGGATGGCTGGCTTCAGGCTCTGATGACCGCAGTGTGAGGGTGTGGGGTGTTGGTGCTTTAGGGGGCCCTGGAGGGCAATGTGGGGACTTGAACCCAGCTTGTTTAAGGGTCCTATATGGACACCAGGCAAGGGTGTTCTCAGTGTGTCTCTCTCCAGGGAAAGTGTTCACTGCTGGGGAGGACGGGGCCTGTTTAGTCTGGGGCTGGGCTGGAGGTGGCAAGGTGGTTCGTACATTGAAGGGACACCGAGCAGGTGGGGTTCGTGCACTTGCAGTCAGTGAGGGAACAGGGGAAGAAGACAGATGGGTGGCTACAGGGGGGGCGGATGGAGGGGTGAGGTTATGGAGGGTGGAAGGGAAGGAGGAGAAGAAGGAGGAGGCAGTGACAGAGAAGCTAAGTGACCTGAAATTTCCTGGTCAAGGTTTGCCTAAAGTGGTTTGTATAGCAGGAGAAGAGGATGAAAATGCAAGCTGGAGTCAGTGTAAGTTTGTGGTTTGCACTGACCAAGGACTTGTGTACCAGTACAGTGAAGGGCAGTGGGAGATGGTCTGGCAGGGGACTCCTGAGTTTCAGTCTTACTGTGTGATGGAAACAATAACTGCAAGAGTGAAAGACTCGACAGCAAAAGTTAATTTATGTGCTGTGGGAAACCTCACCGGGTCCATAAAGGTCTTTCCCATCTCTCATCCTAAATGTGGGATTCTTCTCACAGGTGGATCAGGGAAGATTCACAGTCTTATTTGGCAAGAGGCAAAAGAAAGCTTGTATTTGCTCACATCAGGCGCTGAAGGACTCGTCTATCGCTGGTGTGTGGATGTAAGATTAGATGAAAACTGTTCCTTAGCTCTCAATGCAAATCCCCTTCTTCCTTTCCTCCTCCCGCCTTGTGCCAAACGCTGGCTGACAGCTGCAGTGAACCTCCACTCCACCTCACAGGGCTCACTGTGGGTGTGTGGGGACAGGAGAGGGTCTCTACTTTTGTTTCGAGATGGAGAAAAAGTGGAGCGAAAGATGGGGGATGACAAAAGTATGCTGACAGGCAGACAAACTGATGAGGAAGGGTCTGAAATGATGGAGGAAAGGGAAAGAAAAGAAGAGGGTGACCTAAAGTTGCACCCACTGAGTTGCCTATTCGGAGTCCACGGAAAACAGGGTGTTACTTCAGTGTGTGAATACCAGGGACTGCTCTACAGTGCTGGCAGGGACGGCTGTGTGAGGGTCTTCAGAGTGCGTTCGCCAGAAAAACTTGAAGAAAAAAGTGATGGAGAGAGTGTCGGGAACAAGGGAGGGCTTCAGCTGGAGGTCCTAAGAGTCCAACGGGCTTGTAAGGGAATGGAATGGCTGGAGAGGGTTTTGATTCTTGAACCTGAAATTCCAGCAGAGGAGGAGGAGGAAGAATTTGGAGAGGAATGTGAGAACCACTACAATTCGACAGAAAAGCTGGAGGTTACAGACAAGGGGAGCTCTGAAGAAAAGGTAGAGAACAAGGGAAGAGAAGCCAGGTTCGTCATCGTCGGCTTTCATGCCGTCCACTTTGTGGTTTGGGATCCAGTGAGACAGGAGAGGCTGCTAGCGGTGCCTTGTGGTGGTGGCCATCGGTCCTGGAGTCTTTGGCCGTCCCACAAAGGGGTTTGGCCCGGATATGGAGCTGTGGTCTTTATCAAGCAGGGGGCTGTCCTGGCTTCGCAGCCCCCTGGAGAGACACCGAGCTGGGCTGGAAAGGCAGGAAGGAGTGGAGGGTGGGGTCTGAGAGAAAGTGTCCATGGGAGGGGGATCAGCTGTGTGTGGAGGCTGGGGAGGATAAGGGGAATCAGGAATGAAATTCAGGCAGCAAGTCCTGCAAATGTGACCTGTGAGGGACTCACAGATGAAGTAAAGGAGGTGGAGAAAGAGGAAGGGCACTGGGAGATAGTGGTAACAGGAGGGGAGGACACAAGCTTAAACATTCTCGCAGTAGATCCTAACTCTGGCAGCATCAGAGTTCTGTCAGTAATTACTGATCACATCTCAAGCGTCCGGACCATGACAGCGATAACACATGCAGGGGGAGGGAACGAAAACCAGTCTCTCTCTGCGCTGCTCGTGTCAGCTGGTGGCCGAGCTCAGATGCAGTGTTACAGGCTGTTGATCAGCTCAGACAGACAGAGACTGGTTCCCACCTGTCAGGTGATCCAGGTGGCCAGTCACCGATTGGACGAACAGTGGGAGAGGAGGCGGAACCGACACAAGACGGTGAAAATGGACCCAGAAACAAGGCAAGTTAATGGTTTCATTTAGGAAGCCTGTTTTATTTTTTGCACATACATAAAAAGTATCTAATGTCTATCTACTTTGAAGTGCTTTTTTTCCTCTGTCTTATGTCTTGTCTTTATCCACTTCCTTCCTTCACTCAAGCATCCAGTCTTACCATCTGTATTTTCAGGTACATGTCTGTAGTGGTGGTGGATGAGAGGACAGACTGTATTCTTCTGGCTCTGGCCTGCAGTGATGGAGCTCTCAGGTTTGTGTCCAAAATTAAAAACCAACAGCAGCAAGTCACCACTATCCATTTTCTTAAGCTGCTGACACAGCTGGAACACACAGCCAATGCTGTTTACAGAACATTGTCATTCATCAGTGTGGATGATTCTCTCGTCGTTATCGTTATAGTTATTATTATAGTTATTGTTTTTGGTGTGGACAGCCCTTGACTCTCCTTTTATGTGTTCCGTTGTCTCCCTTGAGATGCTCTCGATGTGTCACACACTGTCTGAAAACATTGTCCTCACTTTCTCCTTGTTTTTTGACTTTTTTTTAACTGTCTTTTCCAGGTTGTTCTCAGTGAATGAAGATACACGAAAAATTGATTTGTTGTGGGAGACATTTTACCACCAGCGCTGTGTGCTCAGTGTAGCCACCTGTAGCCTGGAGGATGTAAAAGGCAACAGGTGAGCGTGTTTGTTCCAAGTTTTTATTCACAAAAAGTAAATTGGGTAAATTTTGGCAACTTCATTTCATCAAGTTATTGGTAATCTTGCTCTTGAGGAATCTGTCATAACCAGACCACTGACTGTTTTTTAGTAGTGTCTAATGTAGTGATTGGCAGATCAAATAGAAATGCAATAGTAATAGTTCAGTAAATTTAAGTTAATCCAGCATCTTTTGTTTTAGTAAAATATAAATTAAATCTGACATGTGCACGTTTGTTGCAACATCTCTCTCTCTGTCAGGTATAAGCTGCTGTTCAGTGCTGCAACAGATGGCAAAATTGCAGTGTGGGATTTGACTGAAGCTTCTTCCTTATCTGCCGGTACTTCAAGCAACGCTCCGGCTCCGCCAATCCCCTGCCTCAACATTCCCGCCCACCAGAGTGGTGTCAACTCATTGGCTGTTTGGGCAGAGAAAATGGGACAACAAGAGTGCGGTTGCTTGGTAACTGTTGCTAGCGGAGGGGATGATGGGCAGCTGACAGTGTCCTCAATTAGGGTGCAATACCCAGAAGACGGAAAGACTGGGGGCAGCACAGGGTTTTCTCAGATTCCTCTACAAAGTCAGTTCCAACCTCCAACGCAGCTTCATCTCCATCTTCACTCCCAGTCACACATCCCGTTGGCACATGCTGCCCCTCTGACCACCCTGAAGCTCCTGAGCCCAGGCCTTGTGGTCTCCACTTCCTCAGATCAGAGGGTTTGCCTGTGGAGGGTAGGCAGTACCAGTATCAGGCACACCAGGGCGCTGTGCTCCCACATTGCGGATGCTGCAGGACTTGCTGTGTGGGAGGGGCAGATGATGGAGGAGGAGGAAGGATGGAAGGAGAGGAAAACAATGTTGGAGTCTGAGCAGGAGATTGAAATTTGGAGAGTGAAGGGGAGCAGACAGGATTAAAAATGATGTGTGAGACAGCAGAGAGTGAGACAGGTGGGAGATCCAATAAGGAAACAGCTGATGAGGGCGAGGGTGGAGAAGCTGTTGAAGCCGTGAGCGAGACAGGTGACCCAGTTTGTGAGACAGCTGGTGAGAGTACAAATCAAGCAGAGACTGACGGCGTGGGTAAGACGAGTGAAGTAAACAGCGAGACAGGTTTTGAGGCTTCAAGTGAGAGCAAGAAGAAGAGAGGAAAGACAGTTTGGGTGCTGGTGTGCGGCCAGGGCTTCCAGCTCCTACGAGTCAGAGATACAGAGATGGATGCAGAGATGTGGACCACAAGAAGAGGAAACGAGAAGGTAGACCACAGAGTTAAAGTGACTTTGCAAGAAACGTCAACATAAGTGGAATCAGCAGCAGTCTAAACAATCACTTTCTCAATGGACACATTTCTATGAAAGTATGAATTGTCTGTAAATTCCTTTATTGCAGCTCTATCACTTGATATCAAATCAGTTTTACTTTGGTCATTTTTAAAGTACATTTTTAATAAAGTTTATTTATTCTCCAGCTTTCTTTCATTATTTATGGGGTACACTGCAGTTTTATTGCAGTTCAGTGAAAATTTTATAAAAACAAACAAAAAAGTCTCTTTCTGAAACAGACAAGTGTTTTACCTGAAATATCACCAACAAACCTGTGTGAAGAGACAAAAACAGCTTTCTCTGATAGGGTTTTAGACTGATTATCTCCGCCAGGCGTATGTGATATTTTTTATGCACATCTTTCAAAAACCTGTTTTATTAACTGCTCTGTTTTATATTGATTGTTGATTAGCTGATTCCACACTTTTAATCAGCCACAAGTCATCAACAACTGCTAGGTTCATATTAGAGCGTTCAAGGTTCTCAAGAAAACAAATGAGAGATGCAGATTTCATTACTAAAACAAATGTGACCTGTTTTTCTGATTTTCATGAAGTTTGGTTTGTTTTAAGCGCGACAGATTGAATATGATAGTGGTTACATGTAGGACTTCAATTCAGTTACTGGCTGTGACTTAATCAGCTTTATTCCAAAACACAAACCTTCTGAATAACCGCAGCTTCCACTGGGACATGTCAGCTCTGACCTTTGAATAGGAATATGTCTATATCTGTTATATTATTTAAAGCCACCTGGTTGCTTGTAATGTTCTAAATAAATGACAAAATATTTCAACTGAGAAGTTGGAATTAAAGTCCTGTTTATTGTTTCCTTATTGAGTTTATTCAGTGAACTCAGGACACTCAGTTACAATACCATTACACTGACACAATACACTATACAAAAACTCTACTCAAAACTTTGCAAATCTCAGCTGATTACATCTGGCAGTTGTCATCGCAGTAGGTGCTGTACCATCTGTTGCCTGGTGGAGATCTGCACTTTACTGAGTGCACTCTTCTAGTTAAAAAGTTTGTCTTGCCTTCTGTGAAACTAAAACTTATCACTCATTTCTCCTTGTCTGAACAAAACCCCAAACTAAATAATCCGCCTTAATTTCTCCTTGTAACAAAGCACCAAAAGCATTTGGTGCTCATCAATGAACCATTAAATCTTCATGGCAATTCCAAGAGAACATTAAAACCATCTCTGATGTGTTTGGGCCATCTGTGGCCTCCTTCAGGGAATAGCACCACACTGCACAAAGATGGCTGAAATGACAGGAGTTATTTTTAATACAGCGTGGTACGTCTCAGCCGGCCAGGAAATAAAGCTGCTTACTTGAAGACAGTCTTCAGACTCCGAAATCAGTAAGAACAAGGCCAAACCAAAGTCTGCCTTTACCAAATACCTCCATGTGGCACCCAAGCCAACTCCTGAGGTGCCCTTGAGCAAGGCACATAAATCCAGATTGTTTTAGTCAGGAAGAATATGTGATTAGATACATAAAAACGCAATGTCGCAATCACTGCAAGAGTTGTTTATAAATTGATTATTATTATTCTCAATTACTATGTTTACAGAGGACTGATAGAGAGCTGAACATTATTATGTAATAGTGAAATTGACCTTTGACCTTTTGAATATAAAATGTCATCACCTCATCATTTTATCTGATATTCATCTGAGATATTTGTGTGTAATATTTGTGTAATCTTGTCACAATTAGTGTATGAATTCTTGAGTTATGGCCAAAAATGAGTTTAGTGAGGTGATCATGAGCTTGACCTTTGAATACATAATAATCTAATCAGTTCATCCTTGAGTCCAAGTGAACATTTGTAACATTTGTGCCAAGTCTGAAGAGATTACCTCAAGGTGTTCTTGAGATTTCGCATTCACAATACTGGGATGACCTGAAAACTTAAAGTGTCTGGCCATAAAAAAACATCAAGGCTTACAAGCAATAAAAAGAGGTTTTTCAAGGTTTCTGAAAACTTGTGAATCGCAGAGGTTCTTCAGCATATAGTCACAGGCACATACAGGCACAAACAGAATTAGGCTGATCGACCCGGTAGTATTCGAGATTAGCTCTGGACGAGATGCAGGTCTACTGATCATGCATGCACTCACACACTCACTCATGCACCCACGGAAGCGATCACATGGTCAGCTGGCGGGTTGATAATAATAAGAATAATAATAATGAGAATAATAATAACATGCTTGTTTTGAAAATGTGAGGAGTGCAAAGTACAGATTTTTGTGTTAAAATGTAGGGAGTCAAAAAGTAAAAAGTAAAATAAATACTCTGAATACTGAAAACTGTATTTGTATTTCTTTACTTCCCACCTCTGGTGATGGTTAAGATCAGTGACAATGAAATATATTAGTCGGAGAGGGTCCTCACACAAGAGTGTGTCAGTGTATTTTTTTGTATTGCAAGTACTTGCACACTAACACTTTCAATGTAATGAACAGACCTGTTCATTATTAATCACAATAGAAAACCATGTTTGTGTGAGCGTGGTTGATGTGCGTGCAGTGTCCAGCTACAGAGAAAAAGCATTTGTTTTGGGATTATTATGAACATGGAGTGTGTATTTGGTTGGGATTTGTATAACAATGTCCACTCATACTTTGATTATATTGTGTGAATGCGTGTGCATGTTTTTTGAAATGCTAATTTAGCACAGTCGATGTGTCGTGATATGAAATGTTAATACCGCTTAAGTAGCAGGCTGATATGGGACTGTGAGCACAATTATTTACATATTTCGAGTCTGTGTGTGTGTGTGTGCCTGGTATGCAAATGTCCCTGTGTCAGATGAAGTGTGAGATGGCTAGCAGCATGTTCACCTACGCCGCGATAAATGTCACACACTGTAGATTAGAGGGAGTGTGTGTACGAGTGTGTCACCTGCTTGGAATCTAAATGTAGATGTCAGATGAAGTGTGCACCTGCATACTGGTGTGTGAGTGTGTGTGTTTGTGTGTGTTTGTGTGTGTGAGTGTGTAATGGTCTTAAATGCTGATGTTACTGAAGATAATGGTGAATAAAATGTGTATACAGTACGTGCCTGCCTGCACTTTTGTCAATATTTGTATGTGGAGGGCTAGATAGGGTCAGAGCCCACGAAAGGACCGACTGCAGGCATCCATGAATATTTTAATATTTTAGCCTTGTCTCATGTTGCCTTTTGTCAAGCACCCATCTCACCACCTGCCACTCACAACGGAGAGAAAGAAGGAGGAAGAGAGAGGAAGACGGAGAGTGAATGTCACCCTGAAAATGAACAGTGAAGCAGGAGAAAGAGAAAGGAGAGGAGATGAAGGGACCTGAGGAACACTCACATGTTCATTACCCCTGCCACTCACAGAAAAAGGGTCACTTGTGTTGTCGACGTTCCATTAAGGGAGAGAATGAAAAGAGGAAGGAAGGAGGGAGGGAGGGAAAGCAAGAGCCAAAGCACCGGTGTGTAACCACCACTATCACTTACAAGGGGAAGAAAGGGTGAGAGAAAAGAGAGGAGGGAGAGTGAAAGCACTGGTGCTGACAAGGTAAAGGTGAGGCCGGTGAGGAGGGAGTGAACGGGGGAGAGATGGAAAGTGAGCATTACCACTGTTGTTTGTTGGGTCGCAGAAGAGCAAGAGAGAAAGACAAACAAGTAGAGAGGAGTGAGGAAAATACTGGAGAGACAAGGCAGAAAAAAGAAAAGAAGGGCTGATTGCTGAGTGAGGGAATGTAAGCTGATACACAGAGGAAGATGTTTTTCAAGATCAGGATATAAGTCTGGGATTCTTTTTTTTTTTAAATTTGATCTTAATTAGTCATCTTCAGTCTTCAAACAACATGTGGACAGACAAGTGACTACTGTTCTGCTGTCAAAATAGAGGGAGTGACAGTTAACACCCATCAAAGAGGTATACACACCCTATCTCACAGCTTTCCATAACTACTTCTGATGATGTGCCGCTCACTGTGTTTATTGCCTGCCTGTTATCTAAACCCTAATCTGCAACTCTGAAATACTAGCTTTTCATAAACTTGGTGTCAAGAGCATGTCCTTCATTTTAGATGATTTTCCTTATCTTTGTCTTCTTGCATCTTAAAAAACAAGCCCGTTACTTTAGTTTTATTGCATTTGAGGGGAATCCTTGCTTATTTTTAAAGTGCGTCATTGTGTGTCACCTTCCCAACATCACCAAGACCAATTTCAACAAAAAATGGATGTGACAATAATGTAGAAAATTCCATCCTTGAATTCCATATATGACAGACAAGATGAAATAGAATAACTACATGTTGCATTTGACCCCAAACTCACAAAAAACATTTGAGAAAGACTCTAAAGTGCATGACAAGCTTTGTAGATAGTCTGAATCTGGCTCCCTTTGAGTCTAACCTTCCTTTGAATGTGTGTATTCACCCCCGTTGAACCCCCTTTTTTGCTCTGATGTGTTCTTTAGAAATGCCTTTCTCACATAAAAAGCCGTGTCCTTACAATTGTACACACATCCATTATTACTTCTGCCGAATGCTTTCAGACCTTTATCTTTGTCATCATGACAACTCAGAAACTTTTTAGAGTTCAACAATAGTTGGTGAACAGTTAGGTCATGGGTCAAGAACAAGTAATTAGTGACAAGGATTTTTGGGGCATTTTATGGCTTTATTTGATAGGAACAGTGGGCAGAGACAAGAAATGCAGGGACAGAGAGCAGAGGAACGACATGCAGCAAACGGTCAAGGACTCCTGCATGGCTGAAAGTGAACATGACAGTAAAATACAGTAGATACCTGAATGTAAAAACAGCTACACAGGAGAGAAACTGAAGTTCAAACCACAGAGATTAGCTTGTAAAGTACTGAGAGTTGTACACACAGTCACAAAAACATTTAGAGACAAATTTTTATCTGCTGTTGTTACTAGAGTCAGAGGTTCACCAAAGTGAGGAGGATTCATCCTCTGCAGACTATGAATGTCTGGACCAAAATGGTGGACTGACTGACCAAACTACATCCCTTGAGCCATGTCGACGCATATTTGTATTGCAGTGCATATGAACTGTTCCTGTAGTTAACTGTGTATGAAGAAAGATACACACTGTAAACACATGTGAGTATGTCACTTGTGAAATAGCCATACTTTTTTCTGCTATCAGGCTTCTGCATTGGTGATGTCGCGTGAACGGCTGCCTCTCATTGGTTCCTCTGGGAGTAAACCAACAGGTGATCCACTCATAACCCACACACCTCTCCACTGACAGAGACTATGTGCTACAGGAGGATAAAGTATGCACAAGCATGTTTTGGAGATACTTGAGCATCAGTAATGGGTTTCATTGAGTAAATCAGATTTTTTTTTTTTTAATAAATAAGTTTCATTGTTAAAGGGGCAGTTCACCCAAAAATCAAAAATACATATTTTTCCACCTGGCCTGGAGTGCTTTTATATCCATCTAGATAGTTTTGGTGTGAGTTGCAGAGTTTTGGAGATTTCGGCCATACAGATGTCTGCGTCCTCTCCAATATAATGTGGCTAAATGCCACTCGACTTGTGATGCTCAAAGCACTAAAAAATTCAAAACCAGTGTCTCTTTACAGAAATCATTACTCAAGATAATCTACAGGCCTCGTTGTGAGCAGTATGATGTAGGAACATCTTTCTTTCTGCAGTAGCATCTACTTGAACTACTTTCTTTTCTTCTGGAAAGACAGTGATTCCTACATGAAGCTGTAAGATCTGAGGATTATCTTGAGAAACCGGGTCATAACTTTTGAAGAGTGACACTGGTTTTGGATTTTTTTGAATTTATTTATCTACTTATTTGTTATTTGCACCAAAAAAATCTCGATGGATAAATAGCACTACAGGCCAGGAGAAAAATTTATTATTATTTTTGATTTTCGGGAACTGTCCCTTTAACGTCATACTGAAAATTACAAAGTGTCTTTTTTGATACTACCATTCAGAGTCGCTAAATTACAACATTTTCAAACTCTACAAAGAGGGGTTTTAATGGGACAAATCTCATTTCATATTAAACATATGAGGATAGGAAGTGTTGATTGTTCATGTTGTACCACAGTTTTCACACAACTTTTATTTTTTCTCTCATTTCCTGGTGTTGGCCTTTAATATCTACACAGCAAGAAAGGAACTGTGCCTATGGAGCAGACTTTCTCTTTGAAAACTAATAACTTTGGTATAGTAGACCTTCAGGTGAATTTCATAAACAGTTCCAGGCAAGTCTATTATTCTTCTGGTTCAAGGATCTGTTTATTCGACAGCCAATAGCGTTTTCATTTCATCATATTTTCCAAAGCTGATGGTGCTGTCTGTAAAATATTATGTAAATATACTTACTCCATCAGCTAATATTATGATGCTTGTTTGCAGAGAAGAACTATGATCCTCCCTGTTTCAATATATTTGCCCAATACAATCTTCATCTCAGTACTCCAGATATACTGGATTTATTTTAAGCACGTAGCAATTTTACACAAAAAGTGTGGCATGCATGCTAAAGTTGCACAAGTTTTTTAATATAACCCACAACGCAATACAATGTTTTGGGGCAATAACAAGTTTTTAAACCTGCAATAAATTATCTCTGCTCCTAGAGGCACACAGTTGCTTTGTGCTACTTTAAATATGCCATCATAAATGATGTGTGCTTAATTCATCACCATGTGCCGTTTAATTTTATTTTTTCTCATATGTCGCCTACCACAGCTAAGCCACCGCTCCCCTCCCCGGCTCTCCATCAGGCCAGTCACCGAAAACGCAGCCAGCAGTATCAAACATCCTCCTCCTCCTCTCACCCTCATCCGGGGCCTTCCTGCATCCTCCTCTCAGACAGCACCATGACTCCGTGGGGAGGCCTGTCTCTCTCCGAGTCCTCCTTTACCTCAATCGCCCCACCTCCTCCTCCACGGCCCCCTCCTGCGCCACCTCCGCCCCCTCCTGCTCCCCAGCCCACACCGTCCACGCCTTATCGTGGAAGAGAGGATGAAGGCGAAGATGTTTCGAGTTCCAGTTTCAACTCTGAGGTTCCGTCTCCACCTGTTGTTGTCCCTCAGGACAGCGCAGGTGTGTTTGTAAGATCCTGTCATGTTCATGTCTCAAGATGTAACAAGCTAAAAGATTTCATGTTAGCATACTGTGTGTAAACTTGTGTTTGTTTATTTCATTTTTGAAGTTTACACTGCCTCAAAGACGAAGAAAACAAACAAAATCAAAACAAAACCAGTTCACTGAGACCAGATATGTAATTTATGGCCTCTGAAACAGCACTAAGGTCACCGTCTCACAGGACAACATGAGCTATACTCTACCTAATGTAGCTAAGGAATGGATAATGTTAAAACAAGGAAAGGATCATGTTAAAACATTTATTTTTTAAATGATCAGTGCTAAATGGGTGCTCATATGTTAGCTGACACTATTATCATGTGCAGCAAAATAACTTTTAACTGTGTTTTCCCTGGATAACATTAGCTACAGTGACATTAGCACTAGATAACTGAGCTGGATGGATTTGTTTCTTAAAAGTCATTTTGACATGATGCAGTACAGATGTGTGTGTCAGGGACTGGATACTGGACTTAAAGATGTCAGCTATTAAGTCTGATAAGAATTGCTCACATTGCCATAAGAAGGCCTGGCTTCTGGATTTATTTACAATAAAAAGGAGTTCCAGCTCGGTCAGTAGACTTCATGATGTCACAGATTTTTAAGTCGCTTTTCTCAGCTCAAGTAAAGTTTTACAAATGTAAAACCTCAATGGATTAAATAAATTATAACAATAAGAGTTGGCCTTGTTTGCAGCAGATGCCTCTTTTATAATGGTGACTTATGGGAAGATGCTTTTTAGGCTGCAGAGGGATTTTTTGCTGCAGTACCGTGAGTGGCCACTGGGAATAATTGGAAGCGAGGCTGAGCAGTGACACTTTATCTAGATTTTAATTATACATCCAGTCACAGTAGGAAAAGCACAGGTGTAAATAATGAAGTGAATGATGGCTGAATTCCATTTAGCTGCTTCAGTTTCAGAGTTTATTGTGCATGCTGGCACAATCCTGTCACACTGTCATGGCTCAACAGTACACTTCAATAGAGTCATTGTTAATGATTCGTATAGCAGTTAATGACTGTATTCTTAATGGCATCTCCATTAGTTCTCTTTCACTTCCTCTCTGACTGTCCCTCTCTGTCTCTGCAGGTGGAGGGGGTAGAGGGTTGCGGGCGAGGCGGAGGGTTTTGCCCCAGCGCCGGGTACCTCGTCCTCCCCGTCTCCCACCACTGCGTCCCGTCACCAACCTCAGTTTCTCTCGCAGCTTCACCTTCTCTTTCTTCGAGCTGCCACTGCACGAGTCTCCTCGCTGCCGTGCTGAACGCATCAGAAACCTCATGCTGCTTTTGAGACAGATACACTACTGAAGAAACAGTGCTGCACAGACCAGATGTGTTTTTCCTATTCATAGGACAAAGGAATCTTCCTTTATTTCGTTAAACGGCTGCAACAGTTTGTGACTGTTTGTTTGTCTGTGTGGATGTGTATTACTTATTGTTGTGGGGACACAAATCTGTTTACACACTCACATTGTGGGGTCTCGCCTACTTTATGGGGACAATTTGCAAGTCCCCATGAGGTAAATCATTAAATTTTAGGGTGAAGACTTGAGTCAGGGTTAGGGTAAGGTTAGGTTTAGGATAAGGTCAGGGTTAGGGTTAGGTTTAGGCAGGGACTTGTGATGGGTAGGGTCAGGATAAGTCTCCAGGAAATGAATGTAAGTCAATGTAATGTCCCCAGAAGTGATGGAAACACAACATGCGTGTGTGTGTGTGTGTGTGTGTGTGTGTGTGTGTGTGTGTGTGTGTAATTCTGGTAAAATGTTGTCCTGGAGACACATACTGCAGCAGAAACAACCACAAAAGAAGTTTTGAGTACTTTGCCAGGTCTGTAGTTGAGATCAAAATGAAGGCAAAATTTGGTGATGGGTGTGGTTTGAGAATCATAGTCAAAGTGCTATAGCAATATTATTCACCATGAAACATTGAGGATGTGAGTCCCTTGGTAGTTAAAATTCTATCCTGACTTGAAGTGCCAGGGTGGATACATCTTTGCTACTATCTTGTGCACAATGCAAGCAATTCTGTACCTTTGAAAAATATGTTTCGTGGTATTGATATCAAGTTAATAAAGAGTCTTTGGCACTGCTCTAAAGAGACACATATTATGGACAATGTGGGCATTAATTCCACTAGCTCTCACATGCAAGATGAGCTGTCTACCAGTTTACTCTCCACAGAAGCAAACCTGCAAGGTGGTCACACCTGATGCAAAGTCCAAAATGGATCCATTGCTTTTGGGTCTGACCCTCATTAATTGTGGAACAAATTCTGAATTAAATGTCCAGGCTGGTAAGCTCAGATGGTTAGAGTGTGGTGCTAATAATGCCAAGGTCATGGGTTCATTCACCACACAGGGCAGTGCTAGAAATTTAACAAATCAGTGTGTCTCCACTGTCATCTTGCTGCACATATTCAAGTGAGTGCACTACAGTTTAAGCGGTTTCCTGTCCATGGACCTGTTTTGTGAACTATCTGTTTTGTGTAGTTGAGATAAAAATGAGGATTTCATAGATGGGTGTGCTCAGAGTATGCTGTGCATACTCTGATTATGGCTGCTTTTTTCTGTCAAAATAGTAGTTTTTCAAAGTTTTCCTCTGGTGCTGGAGATGTTTGAGTGCGCAAACTCAGCCTCCCTCTTCCATTCATCACATTTTCTTTCTTTTCTTTACATGTCCAAAGAATGGTCCTAAAACCAGTATAATATTAGCATATGCCACATGTCTTCATCAGAATATCCAACCAGAGTACGCTCTCCAACCAGTTTACATGATCTGCATCAAATTTAGAATACTGCCATATTCTAAATATTAGTGGAAAACTAGTGTGCATGTAAACGTAGCCACTGATGCACATCATTTAAGGCAGTGGTCTTCAACTGGTCTTCAACTGTGGGTCTGAGACCCGTAGGGCATCTTCAGTCACTGCAGGGAGCCTCCAAATGTTTGTCTGACCTTTTTTCTCCAAAAATTTCATTGTCTGAAATTATGTTTGAAAACACACATCATTATTTTCATGAATGCGTACAAATGGGATATCTAAGGCTAAACAGAGATTTTCCAAACAAATACTGAGGTAAAATGCAGCTGACTTTCACGTACAATCAGTCTTGGCTCACCCTTAAAGTTATAATTCATTTGTCTGTGAAATAACACAAATTGTATTCAGTGTATTTTGCCAAAAGGGAAGAAAAATGATTTTCCTTTATGCAAACCACACCACCATTTATTTAAAATGTATTCTGCAATGTCTGTATTCTGTCTAACTTATCACAATCCCAGAGTTCATCACCCACCCCCAGTCCCAAGGTAAACAGCCCCCAACAAGGTAGGCACCACCCCCCTGAGGAGGCACCCACCTAGATTGGCACTGCCCACCGAGGTGTTAGTTATTGTGTTGATTATGGATTTATTTTTTTAATAAAAATTAAAAAACAAAACAAAACAGGTGCGGGGGTATGGAGATGTGGTCAGGGTGGGACTCTTATCAAATGTGAAGTTTGGTGCACATTGCATCATTTAATCCAAAGTTATAGCAATTTCATGTTTTGTGGTGAGACAAAAACTTGACATTTGCGTTGACACCACGCTGCGGCCACACTGTTCAATGCTGTAGGAGTACATTAAAATACGACGCATGTATAACACCAAAATTGACCACAAAAATCAAAATGGTCTACTTCCTAATGGGTTTAGTATATGTGTCCAAGAGACTTTTTTTTGTGTGTCTGGTCATGATACGTGTGCGTACTGATTTGCGTTCATGTCAGTGAAATATGCCACCAGGGCTGCACTTTAAAAGGCGTGACCAGGCAATGTGACCACTCACATCGACAAAACTCATATGTTTGCGCCTGGACTGCTATTGTACATGTGAAGTTTCAGGCAGATTTGACCAAGTAAACAGAAGTTAATGCAGCTTCCTGTGTTTTGGCAAAACATCGACCTTCATCGTGCCGTCATGGCAACACCATCTGACGAGCTGTCAAGATCATCACAATATAGCATCACCGAGGTCTTAAGGCCTTTGTAACCAGATTTGAGTTGGATATGGCCAACATGCTTGGAGGAGCATGTCATTTGATAATATTTCCGTTCTTTTACTTCAGTAAGGTTTTCTGAATGCAGGACTTTTACTTGTAGTAAAGCATTTTTACAGTGTGATATTAGTACCTTTGCATTAGTAAAGGATCTGAATACGTCCACCTTGGAGGAGTAACATCATGCCCATATATTGTCTGGACAGACAGACAGACAGACAGACTGGTCTCCACAGAGGTTGCTGCAGGAAAGTGTGCACGTGCATATGAACACATGTTCACACACAACACGGTTATCTTCTCTGAGCTACAGATTATAAATGCCGCTGTATGTTGGCGCTCATTAAACGTGATTAAATGGTTTTATTTCATTGTCAGACACAAAGTCACAGAGCAGCCCTGGATGTGTCAGTAAGCAGGACACCGACAGACAGACTGCAGCACAGCTAACATCAGACAGACAGAGCGAGGAGCAGCAACTTAACGTTACTGTGAATGAATGATATCAAAGTTGGAGAGAAGGAAACACAAGTTTCACTCTTGATATGTTATTTTCTCTTTAGTTTTGCTTCATCCTCTCATCAAAGTTGCAAACACTGACAGCAACTTAGACACAAGGGATAGGTGGGGCCCTTGTTACCTCGCAGGGCCCTACGCAACTTGCGTAGTGTGCATATAGGGCTGACCGGCTCTGCTCATAGATGGGAAAGTTAACATGTTGACAGGCATCGTGACTGGTGTGATCTTTAGTGTATTATTTTGTTTGATTAGTGCTACATTTTACAGTTTTTCGCTTTGGCTCAGTTATCAAATCAGAATTACTTTAAACATTAATTTCATATCACTGAAAAATTAGTTTGTTGTTCACAACAGATTGGAGTTTCTCATTCATTCAAGCAAATTGCACGTTTTGGCACAAATGTGCAAAAAGAGTATGTATAACTGTCTACAAATTTGCACAATAACCACTTGCACGTGGCTTGCTGATCAAAAATGAAATGTGAAATTGTCAAACTTTTCACTACTTCTAAACCTTCTATGAGCCATCACATGCAATTCAATTATCAAAATCTGTCAGACATGTATGTATATCCCATTAATATCTATGACATGGGATGTTCGTGATGTCTGCTAAATTGGCAAAGCTGCCAGCGAGGGGGGAAAAGTGGGTAAACTATTTTCTTTCTTTTTTTTCTGTGCACAGTATTGTGCAGTATTGATTTTTCCAAGTAAACTTTTACCTACTGCTGAAATCTGAATCCAAACAGCTCAGTGTGATACACAACAGCATTCAGATAGACAAAACTGACATCCTTGTATAGTACAGTTAGCAGACAATGTCAACAACAGAGATTTGTGCTTAAGAAACATTTCCAGGGTTGATGGTGAAAAATGTCACACAATAGCAACATAACTTTTCGTGTGAGTTATGGACCTTTTGAGTTGTGATGTCCCATGAAACAGTTGTGACAACTGTACTTAAAGTTTAGAGAATGTTAACACTATTGTGAAAAATGAGCCAAAACGATTGAGAAAAACTGTAAGCTTCAGAATATCAGTGTCAAATTAGGAGTGGGATAGATGGATGGATGGATGGACGTATAAACGGACGTCCGGACAGATAGATAAACAGACAGACAACCAGAGAGACTGAAGCTTGGGTATCTTGTTAGATTAATGTGAAACATGTTTTGTGCTTTTTGAACATTTGGAGCTAACTTTATTTGCCTAGTAAAGGTAAATATCCCTCTTATATAAACTGCACTTGCTGAGGGAAAACTGGGGGGAATTGTTTGACATCTTCTTCTTGAACTTTCTGTTAAAGTTTCTGCAGAGGGTACTCTTTATTTTTAATGACCTGAGGATCATTACAACTTATTCTTGGTGTGAGATTAAAAGGACAATAAAAACAACTGTGGAAATGAAGCACAAGTTTTTCTCTCTTTTCACTCTGTCGACTGGCTTCCTCCTATCTGCATGCGCCTCTCATTCCTAGTTTCCCCCATGTCAGTCTTTCAATTAATTTAACATTTTCTCTGTTGGAATGACTTTCAAAATTGCCCATTGTGTAAAGTGGAATACATTAAAAAAGATTAAAACAGAGAAAATATTTCTTTCTCTTTTACGCTCTCTCTCTCTCACTCACTTTCTTTCTGTCTTCCTTATTCACACACACACAGACACACACACACACACACTCAGGCACATTCAGTGTCCATGAGTTTGAAAGCTGGGTTGTGATAATAGAGCCATTCAGACGTATTGAATGGGTGGTTCAAGGGGAGGAGAAAAGGGGCTGTAAACTCGCTCTAATGTGCAGAGTTCAAGGCTGTTCTCTACCTTCCCTGCACTCATGAGTGAGAGTTTGTGAGGCTGTGTGTGTGTGTGTGCGTGTGTGTGTTTGTGTGTGTGACTGTGTGTCATACATGCACACTATTGCACGTTAACTCTTTGTACTCGTGCGGCTTCATGCTGATACGGATCCGGTCAGTCACTGCTTTGATTTGTTTTTGTTATCTATACAGTTACTTGTCCTTTTCTTTGTCATGTAACTTCAGTCACACATTTTACACACAAAGGAAAGTGGACAAACACATTAAATACACACCCAGTACTGAAACAAGAGCAAAGTTAAACTACACTGCACTGACAGTAATCTTTCATATTGATTTCAGATGGACAGCGTTGAGAACAGGAAGCCTTGTCTCGCTGTTGCCCTGGACAAAGCACAGCTGGATGTCCTCGGAAATCGAGTAGAAAAGGAGTCCCTGTCATTTTTGGACAGGGTGAAAGCACAATGTTGGTGAGTTAAGTTTAGTTTTTGGCCTTGTTACATCTCAGTTCAGGCCCTCAGACAGTTTTGAGAGTTGACAGATGATTAAGGCCGTTTATCTGTGGCTTTTATGGCTTTAACCCTATAAAGCCATCTGCATCATATTTGATACAAGAGTTTCTGAGCCTTCTACAACATCAATATGATCAAAGCTTTCCTGAAAAGCCTGTTGTATGTAATCTGAGACATGTGATGGTGATTATTAGTACTCTACAGACAGCGCCTGTGAGTGCAAAATCCAACATGGCTGCCTTCATGTAGTGAGTCACATGTTTTTGGCAGGAAAATCTTTGCTAATTTAAAAAAAGCTGCTGTAAGAATAAGTTATATTGTTACTAATATTTCAATATGAATATTTACTTTAGTGGAAAAATATATGACTTAATATTTTGTAAAATCATGTTGAAAATGTTTGTATCAAGAATGATACAGCTGATTTGGTGTAAATAGGCACTTACACCCACTTTTTCTTTGTGTGTGTGTGTGTATGTGTGTGTGTACCTCTAGGTGTTCTGGTCCCAGGCTGAAGAGCATCGTGCTGGGCTGTTTTCCTGTCCTGTCATGGCTGCCTCGCTACTCCATCAGAGAAAACGCCTTCAAAGACCTTTTGTCTGGAGTCAGTGTCGGGATCATACAGCTGCCACAGGGTGAGGATGAAGCATCACATGATGATCACATAAGGAATGTTAATTGGGTTCAAACAACTACAACTCACCACACTAGTTTCATGCACCTTTCCGATGTGCAAAACTTGTAACACGTTCTCATTCATTCATCAAATATAGTGTTCCTATGCTTCAAACTATATGACGCTCTGAGTCCTGTGTTTGTTTGACTCATCCTTCCACCCCACCTCCTCCATGGACTTTCCTACATCATCTGACATAGTATCAAGAGCGGTGCATCAAAACATACCTCTGGCGGGGCGCCTTGGGAAATGACATAGAGGGGTAACTACAGCATCACAGTTTGAAGCATAGGGGCACTGACCAAAGTGCTGTATTTGGCGTGCAGAGAGTGAGAACAAGCTGACACTTGAACTCTTTTTATCATTCAGTTTCTCAGTTGATGATGTTTGGAAACACTGAATTTTCAAAATTTAACTTGAAGGTTTACATCTCTGAGATTTGGATTGTGATTTCCATTTCCATTTCCAAATCATTTACATATCATTACCATAAAAACAAACAAACATAAAAATAATTAAACTATTAAAGTTCTCTGCAGTGCATTTTAAAGCTTTAAGGGCAAAACATGAAAAACATACATGGAATCATTTCTGCTGGACTGTTATTTTCAGGATCATAACAGTTATGACTGCAGGTTAGAAGAGTGTAAGCTGAGAATACAGACATATACAAGTTTCTTACTGGTTGAATACATGTATAAAAGGTAGAAACCCCAGTTACAAAGATGGGTGATATTTGGCAGTGTTTGTGTGCAGAGACCGAAACCCGCTAAAAATCCTATTTTCTTGCATAGCCACCTGAGACCTCCACCAAAGCCAATAGTCCAGTTTCCATCCCTGTTGACCAAAAGGCATCCCTCTCGGTAACCTGTCATCCCCCCTCTCCATCATCTAGTAGCAGCCTTAAATAGGTCTGTTTTGGTTATACTGATTTGGAAAAAACATTGAGGATAATTTAGATGGTACTTATTTTTTACATTTTACGTGATATTTGAGGTGGTTGTTATGTTTTGTTGTATGTTTAGTTGTGGCACACCATTCACTTTAATTGCAATGGGTTTATGTGTGCATGACAAATTCAGTTCATTTTCTTCCTTGGCCCATCCTACACCCTCGCACCAATTTTCATTCAAATCAGGGCAGTAGTTTTTCCATAATCCTGCTGACAAACAAACAAACAAACAAACAAAAAAAACCTGAACCAATATTTCATCCTTGGTGGAATAAAATGCCTTTAAGAATTTTCTGGGCAGTTGAGTTTTTAATGACAAAGGGTTTTCCTTTGCTTCTGTACTCTAGCTGTTCATTTAAGACATGCTTTTCACCTCCACCTCTCCTCTTTGTTCCCAGGTATGGCCAACGCCATGTTGGTGGGAATTTCTCCAGTGTTTGGTCTCTACACCTCATTCTATCCTCTGATCATCTACTCAATCTTCGGCACTTCCAGACACCTCTCCATCGGTGATTGTCAACCTTTATTTTTCTGGAAGGGCATCCATATCTTAAGATTGCCTAATGCAGTCCTCAAGCTCTACAATAATATGAGCTTTTCATTTTCTTTTATTGTTGTCGTTTAATCAAAGTTACAATATAATGTAGAACTCACAGAATAAATCTATGTGATTACTCTGGAATCACTCAATCACTGGAAACACTTTATCAGTGAATTCAGGAGTTCTGTTCAATGTTTGTGTGTCTGTTTGTGTGTGACAGGTACTTTTGCCTTACTGGCCATCTTGATTGGGTCTGTGACAGCCAACGTGGAGTTGCTTAGCAACGATGTTGAAGGGAGTCAGATTGATGTGGAAGCAGCCAAAGTGAACGTGGCTGTACAAATCACCGTTCTCTGTGGCCTCATACAGGTACACTCACTCACACACACACCACACACTCCCTGCTGTGTAGCTGATACTCACTTCTGACCTCTGGTCCCATTATGGAGACAAGCAGGTAATCAGAGAAATTCCCTACAGATATTGACTTAAGTATCACATTTGTTTTCATTTCATCTATTGTGCAAAAGACAAGTGAGAAAAAAGAATTCTGGTGATGTCTTTTCAAGTAAGTGAAAAATATTTGTCAGGATTTCCTCTGAGGATCAGTGATTGTTGTTGTAATGCTCATTTTGGCCACAAGAGGCTGAAACGCACCACTACCTCATGTTCTATGTATGATTATAGTATTTTTTTTTCTGTTAGTAAAACGCTACAGTGTGAACTGAAGTGAAAACTCTCCACACAGTCAGCAAAACAGAGGTCTGTGTGGACCAAACTGTGAAACATTTTTCATTGTTTTCACACAAAAGGCATTCAGTGACCACATTTTCTAAAATCCATGAACTCTTTTCTCATTCATAATCCACCACCTGCAAAACAGTTATTTGCAGTATATTTTTCAAATGCAAATAACTGTTTTCAAAACTGTTAGAAATACTTTTAAAACAGAATCATGGCACACATTTCTGCAGTAACCATACTGAAATATAAAGAAAATCTTAGCAGAATATTTACAATAAAATGAACAGTTACTCCAAACAGTTGATTGTGATTTCAGCTGAAAGCTTGAAAAGCTCAGGTGTCCTATTTTTAGTCTTGTTACCAAACAGACAAAGGGAACCGTACACAGTATTGTACAGTCTGTGTTCATGCTGATTGTTGTTGGGTTTTTTTTTGTTTTGTTTGTTTGTTTGTTTGTTTTGTTGTTGTTGTTTGTATGTTTTTTGTTTTTTGGCAATTATATTGCAGCTCTGGTTTTTGTTTGTTTTGTTTTTTGTTGTTGTTTTTTTTAAACATATTTTTATTGATTTTTGTTTTTTGTTTTTAACTTTTTATGTTTCTCAAATTCATTACCTTACCCAATTCATTGCATATTATGCAAAGATATAGAAACAATACAAGACAGGATATTGCTGCATCTCTGATTCATTCTTGCTACATACTTGCTACATAATTACAGTCAATAAGAGTGGAAAGGTATAATTCCTATTCTATAATGAAATACTGATTATGTGAAAAATCATTCAAACTTCAAAGATAGAAGTTACAGTTTTTACAATTGCTTACACACTAAAAGTGAAAATACACAGTTAGTGAAACCTGGCACCCAAGAAGCAAAAGATCAAGTCAGATCTGCACAACTATAAGCACATTTTCAGCCTCACACTTTGTGCAAAACAGTACACAGTATTTTTAAAATCATTAAACACACTTCTCTGCATTAGACATAGAAATCTAACACAATGTCATATCTTTGCCCTTTCAAAACACTGCCTTCCAAAACACCACACCTATAATCATGTGATCAAACATGGCTGTCAGGTGTGTAGCCACTCAGGTGATTAATTGTTAAGTCACCAATCAGGCGTAAGCAAGACAGAAAGTTCAGACATTTAGACAAATACACAGATGAAAAAAAACCCAAAAACTTTTCACTAAAATCAGCACAATGTAGCTACTGTACATACCACTGCCTTTACTGGTATTTTCATGTTTGAAACAATCAGTGTTCTGTGTGCTGAACTTTGACATTTATTTGATTGGTCTACCTGTGAATGAAGTCTTATGGTCGGCTCCAGGTAGGTGAAGAGATGATTTTTATAGACATGTTTTTATAATTTATGCTTTCTTTTTGTCTCCACAAATGTTTTTGCTGTGTTTATGTAGC
The DNA here is from genome assembly GCA_034769285.1 of Lutjanus argentimaculatus. Classification (NCBI taxonomy): domain Eukaryota; kingdom Metazoa; phylum Chordata; class Actinopteri; order Lutjaniformes; family Lutjanidae; genus Lutjanus; species Lutjanus argentimaculatus. Next base: position 9,505,808 of record JAWZSL010000007.1, read on the forward strand.
CTATTAAATTCTATTTAGAATATGTTCCGTTCTGATTTTCTGTGTAAAATAAAACCTTTGGAAATGTGCAGATGCCATGACTGATTTTATAATGTGGAGAGAAACAATTATTTTCATCAGTTTGCTGCACTACTCTTGTGTGTTGTGTTTGGTCAGTATTCATGTACTTTACTTCGACAATGTATCTGAAAACATGAAACCGAGACCATATCATTAGAAAAATAGAATTGTTAAAAATTGTTAGATTGAGCACAGTGTGTAACTGGTTCAAACAGAATCAGATCATATGAAGTATGTGTGTGCCTTATGGTGACAAAGTTGGATTTTTATAAATTATTGCACAGTTTTGAATGAAGTGTTTAATTTTGCAAAAGATCTGAGGTGTTCTGCTACTTGTGTGAGTGGTTGTGTGAATTGCGTGTTGTGTTTTACAAAATCAGCCGTGTTTTCAAAGTTGTGCTTAAGCAATTTTTAAAAAAAACTGCAGTCATTTATGTAATGTTCCCTGTTGTCAATGTTTTTTATGTCAGTCTGACAGTGTTTGCCTTCTGAGTGAGAACTGTTGCCAGTGTTTTGGACAAATAGCTTATTTTGAGACATATATGAAGTGTTTTGGTGGTTTGACTGAGTTTTGAAACATAAATTAAAACTAAAGCTCTACATGTGTGTGGTCCCTCAGCTCCTGCTGTGCTTTCTGTGTGGAGACAGTGTGTGTCGCTGGTTGCCTGATCCTGTAGTCAGAGCCTACATCACAGCAGCAGCTCTGCATGTGGGCATCCTGCAGCTGTCACTGATGACTGGAATACCTGTGCAGAGACACACGGGACTGCTGCCTTCAGCTTGGGTCAGTTCAAACACTGTGGTGGTACCACACACCCACCCACACACACACACACACACACACACACACACACACAAACACACAAACACGTTTGTTAATTTTTGCAAGCTTCAACACTACTGAAGTATCCTTGGGCAAGACTTTGAACTCACACAGGCTCCTGTAGTGCTGTTACATGGCTGATCTGTGACCTCTGTAGTGGATAAGAGGCCTCTCTAAGCTAGTCTCTCTCCCACTGGCTTATGGGATTCAGTCGGGTTTCTCACATTTTCTAGGGGTTTAATTAATCAGTGTGCCTGTGAAGCTGAAACATGATCCTGAGAATTTCTGTAATTATATAAGCTAAATGGATAAAATAAATAATAAATAATAATAAATAATAATAAAAAAAATCTCCACACTACTGTACTGGCTGGTAAAATTAGTCTAACAAAGATAAAAAAAGACATATTACTCACATTCAACATCTGCAGCTCCCATGAGCCTTTTACAGTGTGGTAGCGGCAAAAAGTGTGATCAGACAGGAAGTAAAGAAGATTTTTACCCTGCTTTACTTTCACAAATTTGACCGCAGGACCATTGGTTTGCATCAGTGTTGATTCACCCAAAACAGCCAATATCCTGTACAGATGTTAGGGATGTAACAATATATTGAATATCTCAATATTGCAATAAAAATGTCTCAATATCATGGTGGACTCTGACGATATCAACCATTATATTACATGGTTAATTATTCTATTTTATTTTAGTTTTTGGTATGATTACATCCCCTACTGATATTAAATCGAGTTAAATCAGATTGAACTTGATCGGTGGGAATAAGCCTGAACTGCAGTGTTAGCCCTGGTTTCAGCACTCTCACTGGCTACAACCTGGAGGGTCACAGGTACAAGCTACAAACACACTTCAGGCCAGAAGCTGAAAAGAATGATAATGATTTGCGGTGGTTTCAGCAGACTGGAGGTCATGTCTCATCTACCAGGCCTGTACTGAACCCTAACAGTGTCTCTACACCTCACCTCAACCTCTTACAACCTGGAGAATTTAATTATCTTGGCAAAGTGTTGTCTTGGCAGTTAAAATCCCTTTCTGACTGCTACAGGGGAGCTGCTGTGTGCGAGTGATAGCTCTGTTTTTATTCTTGGCACTACATGAGGCAACTCCTCCAAGGATGCACTTTGTCACCTCTGCGTGGACAGGGTTTCAAGGTGCAGGCTGGCTTTGGAAAGTGTCAGGGGTGCTTATCAGCTGGTTGCAGGTGGTGGTTTTCCTCCGGCTTTACTAGACCATACCTTCAAGTATGCACTGGAGCGGTTCACACCTGAAAGTCACACCTCCAGGTCTCAGGTCTAGGTCTTCTCCTGCTTTCCCTGAAGATGTTTTAGACATGACTGACAGGGAGGTGATCGAAGGGCACTAGCACATCCTAATGATAGCAATTATAGAAATTAGTGCATGTACAGAAATTGCCAGTGACATCCAGTGAAATCTTTGCCTGGGTAGGCAGTGACCTATCAATTAATTAGCCAACACTAATAGACTGACAACATATAGTCTACATTAATTAGTAGGGATGTAACGATGCCAAAAACTCAAGGTACACAAACACCACAATATAACGTCCACAATATAATATTTGTCCATATTAAAGAACAGACAAAAATGATGACTTGAAAAATGTCCTTTATTAAATAATAAATCTGATCTGTACAACATTTTTTGTTTGTATGTAATGTTTCCCCCTTTTAGTGCTTTTGCTTTCATGTGCAAAATATTGGCAAGAATTGTCTTTGGCAATGAATGTTTGAATTATGTATGCACAATTGCAAACAAAAACAATGCAGCAGTCAGTAGCAGTCCTTTTATGAAACAACATAAAAAGAATAAAATTAAAAGAGTAATTACATCATATCACTGATCTTGCCACAGCCAGTATGGTATTGAGATCTTTTTTACTGTGATATTCAATAGATGAGCCTGCCTGAGGTGTTGGTTTCCCATTAGGGGGTAAAAAAGTTGAAAATCTTTTAACGGGAGAAATGTCTATGCTGACTGCCAACGTTAAGCTAGTCATGCTAATAATGTGCTAGCAGCTAGCAGGGAGAGGCTATGATCCGAGCTATATGCAATTACAGTCAAACATCCACATACCATCAATATGTCCTTTAAATAGACGCTACCAGTTTTTAAAACTTGGTAGCCATCGCTACATGACATGTAACAAGTAAACTAGTTAGCTTGCCCACAGCAACCGGCAAAAGGTCATACACTCGTGTCTGTAACAGGTGCACTGCTAGCCAGGCTGGGAAGGGGGCAGTCTGGAGTGAGAAGGATCGGATTTAACATGACATGACACGAAACAGCCGTAGACCTCTGGGCTTCTGGTACGCTGCTCAGCTGCGAACGGCAGCCTGGGCCTGGGGTGTTTTAAGTTCTCTTCTGAACGGAGCTGCCCAAGGATGCAAAATAAGTTTCAGCGTATACTGAAATATACAGTTGTTGTGTAGCCGTATCGAATCGTATTGTATCGTATCTGTGGCTGGAGTATGTTTAAAATGTCTTTTTTTTTTTTTTTTTTTTTTAAAGATGATGAGTTTAGATTTAAATTACTGAAATTACCCATTGGTATATTTTTGGTTTTAAAGGACAAAAAAATTGGGTCTGTGTGTTTGTTCCAGATTTTAAAGGATCTTCTGTGTGGAGTGACCAGTGTTGTTCCAGGAACTCTGTCAGTCTCTGTGGTTTCCATGGTGATCTTGATCGGAGGCAAGATGCTGAATGAACGCTTTAAGAACAAGCTGCCTGTCACTATACCATCTGAACTTATACTGGTGAGATACAAGCACAAACACACACACACACACATACACACACACAAATACATGCACGCATACACTCAGTCGACTCATGCCCGTAAGATGCACCCAGATGGACAGATGCCACAGTGATGAACTGATGAATGACTCATAATTATATAAAAATCTGTTTTTATCTTCAAAACCTCAAATCTCCACATACAATAAATATCTGCACCTGGCCTCTGATTAACCATCATCCTGTCTTCTGGTGGTGCTTTTTTAATTATCATAGTTTTAAAAATATTTTAAGATGATCAGTTATTTTAGTTTTTATAAGGAGTTTAGAGTAAATCACTGTAGATTATTGTAACTAAAACATCAAATGTAAATAGAATTGTGTAAAAGTCACTGAGAAAACAAAACATTTTAAACATATTTTTAAAAAGTGAAACAACTGTCTTTTATTTTTCTCAAAATTCCATGACTTTTATTTGCTGATAAAACAACATGGATGAATAAACTCTTCAAACTTTAAAATCATAGTAAGAGTTTTAAGGTATGTTGATGAAAGATGCTAAACAATAAAAACACAAACTGAAAAAGAGGCAAAGAGTATCAACACCAGCACCAACAAACTGGACACATCTGATAGGTCATCTTTGAACCTTTATTATATCCCCATGAGTTCACATCTCAGCCTCCTCCTAAGAAAATGGCTTTGACCCACAACTGTTGGCCATGGATCTGGAATGCTAGCTGTACATAATAATGTGTATGTTTGTGTACTTCTTCCAAGACAACTTAACAATTTCTCAATGAGAGGCGTAATTTACTACTTGAAAAAATGAGCCCTACTTACATTTGAAAAGTTAAGACAACAGACCTGTGATAAATATCAAAATATATTACACCCATAAGAACTACAAAGCAAATGAATGGAGAAAGTTAAGCTCTACTGAGGTCGTGCACCAAAAAAAATACATAAACATTAATACCATAACTTGATATTCGGGTCGCAGTATTTACATACATATTGACAACATTCATAGCAAATGAAAACCATACCTTGGTATTTACACCGTGTTCACATATTGGCCACATCCCTCGTGGGTGCTGAACCTTTCTGTGGGTACACGTGATTGGTGCAGGTGTGACAGATTGATTGATCTGACATTTAGATGCAGAATACTGTATATATTGTTGTTTTCCTGCTCTGTGATCGCTCTGTGCAGAAAATGTCACGTCCATTGTTTTTCCTCCCACAGATTGTCCTGGTCACCATCCTGTCAGTGCAGATGGATCTGGCCGGACAGCACAGAGTCCAGGTGGTGGGACACATACCCAGTGGGTCAGTGGAACTGTGTCATTGTCTGTTTTTGCTTGTCATTCAATTTGGTATTTTTTAATATACTTTCTAAGACCATTGTGGTGATTTTAACTTTGTTTAAAGATTTAAAGCAGTTAGTTTCCTTATGAACCCATATTTGAATGTGTTATTGTAACTGTGTGAGGTTGTGCTGCTCTTAAAAGAATAATCAAGTTCAAAGCTTTTAAATAATCATTGATCACTGAAATGAAAACCAATTTATTGTGCTTATTTTATTTCTAGTTGCTCATACTGTCTTCCCCAATATGCTGTATGCAGTATATATTGGCAAACCACTGTATTTGTTAGTTAATATGCCTCTATCATGTAATGTAAAGCTGTGACTCTTTTCTATTCATTTTTCTGACACTCTGATCTTATTCTAACCTCCCATTCTTCATACTTGTGCTCTCATCATAGAAAACAGGCCTGTTATCTTTATTGTGTTATCCTTGATAGATTTAAGAAAATGCATTTTGTATTATGAGAAATTCCTGGGGTGACTAAGCTTAAAGTGGTGGTCATAATTCTTTACATTACTGTATTTTTCTTGTCTTTTCATTTTCAGTCGATCAAGTTGTCATCTCTTTCCTTCCTTTCTCCCCATCCTCTGCTCCCCCCCCCCCCTCGCTGTAGACTGTCTTCTCCAGTCTTACCATCTCTCTCTCAGGCCAGAGAGCTGTTCATTCCCGCTCTGTCTGTGGCTCTGGTTGGCTTCAGTTTCCACTCAGCTGTGGGCTCAGTGTTCGCCCGCAAACACGGCTACCACCTGGACTTCAGTCAGGTACATTCCCTGCAGTCTGAACTCATATTTCAGTGGAGATTGAGCCTTTGTGGTAGGGTCTGTTTTTTAATAGCAAAACAAAGGTGGAAAAGTGTACAATATGTACAGGTGCATAATTATTAAACATGTAAGGTAATTTAAGTGAAGTAAGAAGTGCAGGGAAGCAAACAAAAACTAGTAATCAAGTGACCACGGATCACACGGAACATTAACACTACAGTATTTTGCAGGTATTTCTTCTTCACGAAACACTTAACAGTTAATTTCCTCTGGGTACCTAACCTACATTATTAAGTTTTGACTTCATTGTCTCAACAAAAGGCTGCTGTAACTCAAGGGACTGAAAAGGAGAGCAGTGGTTTTGATTGTTGACCCACAACACATAATAATGATGATGCAGGACCACGAGTGAGTTTTCAGCACTGATTTTGACTGCTGCAGAGCCACAAGTGTGACTTTTTCTCTCTGTGAAAGCTGCTGCAGGGACAGGAGGAGTTTGCCCCATCAGTTTGTCCTGGTGAAGGACAAACAAGAAGAACAAGGTCCGCTTAGATGAACACACTCCAACCAATTCATTGTACAGTTGTGAAGTATCCCTTATAATTGAAGAGAATAACACTTGCTTCTGCAAATTGATTTCAGTATAAAGAATGTAAGTCCTTGGATGCTGAAAATCCTAAAAATGATCCTCTACATCATCAGAAATACTGAATGATGAAACAGAAGTACCGACCTTGGAACTCTGTTGTTGTTTAGTGTTTTCTTAAAGATAACTGACTAAATTATACAGATTTTTACTAAATCCCAGATTGAATCCATTGAATTAAAAAGATAATTTTGTAAGTCAACAAATTTGTAGTACAACTGTTGAAGTATGACCTTGTAGATCCAGGGTGAAGGCCTTGTTGGTATTTGTGACATATTTGTACAAGATGAGAAGAGATGTATTTCACTGAGCTGTTCCACACAAAACTAAATGGTACTTTACTATCTTTAGGCTTAGTTTCTTCAAACAAGTCGAGACTTTGCCTCTCTATAACTTATACTTTCAGGACTGGGTTTTTTTACACATTCAAACCACAGCCTGGATAAATTTTCAAAAAAACATGATGACAAACATCATCAGCATCTCTGGGATCTGCTGCAGCCTCAGTGTGTACTTCTCAAAATGCTGTTGTCTGTCCCTGCTGCAGGAGTTGCTGGCTCTGGGTTTGTGTAACACCATTGGAGGAATATTCCAGTGTTTTGCCGCCAGCAGTTCCTTCTCTCGCACTTTGGTCCAGGATAGTATTGGTGTCAAATCACAGGTGCTGTATTTTATTTCAAAAGACATTTAAACCCAAACCAATCTTAGTCTTTGCACTGTGTCAAAGTCTATCGAAAGCAGTGTCAACTAATGTCTATTCTTTTTATGGAGTCAATTATATAACTCCTTTAAATGGTCTTTTCTTTGCTATCCTATCTGTTTTCTTTTGCTTATCATCTCTCTTTTGTGTTTTAATCTCTTGTCATAGCTCGCAGGTTTGGTATCAGCTCTAATGATTCTAACCATCCTGTTGAAGATCGGTCATCTCTTTGAGCAGCTGCCAAAGGTAAAGTGCATATGAGATAACAAATGTTTATATTCATCATATAAACTGTTATGCAAGGGTTCAAACCATCAGAATGTCACTCACAGTTTAAGGGGTATGCATAAGATTGTCATTACACTGTAATGGCTATGTCACGAAACATGTCATGAACACAAAGGAGTCTTGTCTATGAACATTGTCCTTAAGTGACATTCAGTCAGTTATGTCATTTTTAGTGCAAAGTTTAACTTTTTGAGATATGTTATGACAACTTAACATTGATTGATTTTGTCTTGGTTAATGTCATGTTGTCATAACAAAGACATTATTTGTTTGATTAATGTCAAGTTGTCATAACAAAGACATCTCAAACAATGTCAACTTTGCATTAAAAATGACATAATTGACCAAATGACACTTAATAACACCAGTTGTAAACATTCATGAAGACTTCTTCACGTTCATGACAGGTGACATGACATGGCTATGACAGTGTAATAACAGTCTTATGCACACGCCTTCAAATAAAATGTTGCCAAGTTTTCTTAAAAAATTTCCAGAGGGTTTCCAAAGATATGAAAATGTAATATTTTAATTTTTCCAAGTTTTTGATTTGTGAATGCTAATTTCTAAAGTCATACATCTATAAGCCATGAGCAGGTACCATCATTGGCCACTAAAAGGTTAAAGTGACACAATGCACAACACAGAGAGCAGAATAATCTACAGAGGAGATCTGATTGTGGTACCAAAGTTTTTGTAACAGGAACAAATGCCCGCAAAAGTTTTGTGCTGGCAGTCCTCCAGTGAGTGAGGCTTTCCATAATGACTTATAAATCATATCAGTGAAGATGTTTTAAGAAATGTCAAGTCATGCTCCATCTGGACGAGCCTCGCTGTCGGGATGACTCACATGTCTTAGCCAGTGTTCAGTAATGCCTTGCTGTGTGTTCCAGGCAGTGTTGGCAGTGATCATCGTGGTGAACCTGCAGACGATACTGGCTCAGTTCAAAGATGTGTGTGTGCTCTGGAAGTCTGACAGATTAGACTTGGTGGGCTATGCACACACACACACGCACAAACACACAAACATCATTATTCAAGCTCCTAGCATAGAAGCGTCCCTCTGATCTTCGTCCTCTCTCCTCCTCCTCTCCTTCAGCTGGTGTGGGTAGCCTCGCTGATGTCCACGCTGATCTTTAACCTGGATCTGGGTCTGGCTGTGGCTGTCGTCTTCTCTCTGCTTGCACTCATCTACAGGACACAACAGTCAGTAAATGTCATTTGTGAATGTCAACTCAGACATTACACAAATCCACATACACTCAATTATCCACCCATCAGCCTCATTAATCTGATGATGCTTTTAAATTTGGAAATCTGTACTGTACCTGTCCTACAGTTCTCAACTCAACTCAACTTTATTTATATAGCACTTTTCATACATGGGATTGTAGCACAAAGTGCTTCACATTGTCGATAACAACCACCCCTCAACATGCGCTTATCTGCACATGTTAAACTATTCCAAAGTCGGGGGCCATAGCAATTAAAAGACGCCTCGCCGTATGTCTTAGTGTTAACTTTTGGTATAACTAGAAGACCCCTTCCAGAGGACCTGAGAGCTCTCGCAGGCTCATATGATAAGAGCAAATCTGACAAATATACAGGAGCTAAACCATTAAGAGCTTTATAAACCAATAAAAGAATCTTAAAATCAATTCTAAAACAAACAGGCAGCCAATGCAGAGACTTCAGAATTGGTGTCATGTGGGCTCTCTTTCTGGTCCTAGTGAGCATGCGTGCAGCTGAGTTCTGCAGCAGCTGTAGTTGTGCAATACTTTTTTGGGGGAGACCAGAAAGAAGAGCGTTACAGTAATCAATCCTACAGGTGATAAAAGCATGAATTAAAGTCTCTGCGTTGGCTTGAGAGAGAAACTGGCGTACTTTGGGAATGTTTTTTAAATGATAAAATGCCTTTTTTTGTAACATCCCTGATGTGGGGTCCAAAGGTGAGGTCAGGATCAAATATTACACCAAGATTTTTCACTGTTTGACAGGGATTAAAAGATGCTGATAGAAGTTTGACGTTCAGTCTCTCTCTCTCTGTACCTCTGGGCCGACAACTAAGATCTGTGTTTTGTCCTGGTTGAGCTGCAGAAAATTGCTTGCCATCCAGGACTCAATATCTAAAATACATTTAAAAAGGGTGTCTATTTGCCCCAGGTCATCAGGAGACACGGCTATATACAGCTGTGTGTCGTCCACACAGCTGTATATAGCCGTTGATGCCATGTCTCCTGATGACCTCTCCTAAAGGTAACATATAAAGGTTAAAAAGTACAGGGCCTAAAATTGATCCCTGGGGGACACCACAATTCATGTCATAAAAGCCAGATGAACATTCGCCAATATTTACGCAAAATTTTCTGTCAGAAAGATAAGACTTAAACCAGTTAAAAACAGTGCCAGAGATGCCAAAAACATGGTGAAGTCTGTTTAAAAGAATTTTATGGTCTACAGTGTCAAATGCTGCACTCAGGTTCAGTAACACTAGAACAGATAGCATTTTTGCATCCATGTTGGACCTGAGGTCATTTACAATTTTGACAAGGGCAGTCTCTGTACTGTGATGTTTTCTAAAACCAGACTGATAAATTTCTAAAATGTTATTGGAATTCATAAAATCATTCAACTGGTTAAAAACCTCTCTAAAATCCTCTCTAAAATCTTACTCAAAAATGGCAAATTAGATACTGGTCTGTAATTGTCAAGTACAGCTGTGTCAAAATTATTATTTTCCTTCAGTGTGGGTCTAACAACAGCAGTCTTAAAAGCAGCTGGAAAGACACCAGTCTGAAGAGAATAATTTAAAATGTTTAAGAGATCATGATTAAAAGAGCTTAGAAATATTTTTAAAAAGGGATGTTGGAATTGGGTCTAGGAGGCAAGTTGCTGGTCTTAATTGTGAGACGGCCCTCTCAAGCATTACAGCATCAACCAAGACAAACTTCTCCAGTGTTTCCTCATTTAAAAGCAAAGATTCTGATGAGCTAAAATGTGTCATATGAGACTGATCGAAATTCGATCGGATAAAATCTATCTTATCTCTGAAATGGGCTGCAAAGTCTTCACAAGATAAGCTTGTATCATGAGATTGATTAAAAACAGGATTGATTAAATGGTCGATGGTGGAAAAAAGGACCTTAGGGTTATTGTGGTTATCAGTGATTAGTTTCGAGAAATGAGCTTTTCTTGCCTGTTTGATTGCCTTGTTGTAATTTCTCATTTTCTCTTGGTAAATTTGTAAGTTTATTATTAGGTTGGTTTTCCTCCATTTTCTTTCTGCCATCCGGCATTCTCGTTTTAATATTAGTATGTCTGTATTTCTCCAGGGTGGGAGTGGGTTTGTTCTGATTTTCTTTAGTTTAACAGGTGCCACTTTGTTAAGTGTTGAACTAAGTTTACTGTTAAAATTGTCTACAATAGAATCACAGGAGGACGGTAGAATATATGGAGGAATGTCTTGTAAGAGGTTAATAAAATTTGCAGCCACTTCAGAAGTAAGACAGCACTTCCTAACAGTGCGCTCTGGTATTTCCTGGTGTTTAAGTTGTATAATATCACTATTTTTCGCTTACAGTAGTGCTATTAACTGAAAATTTAGGCCAAACTGACTGTTTTTTTTGTTTGTTTGTTTGTTTGTTTGTTTGTTTGTTTTTTAACAAATACTGTTATTGTTGGTGCAATAAATTAAGAACATAGAAATAGCAAGGGATAATGTTATTGTTTTTTAATCCAAAGTAACAATTAATTCTTTATAGTCCAACATACTCGGGTCCACAGATTACCTTTACATTACTACTATACAACATAAAGAGGGATTGCTTTATGGGATATATGAGGAGAAGTTTTTGCATTTGGAGCATTGAACATTATTACATTATTCTCTTATGAAATTATTAGATTTTCTCATTAAAATGTCTAGTAATTTGTTGTATATTTTGTTGTTGTCTACATACACTATCTCAAACCAAACCATCTTTCCAGCAATGCTCAAATGCAGAGAAATTTGTAATTCATTCAAGGTAATGGTGAGTTTCCTGCTAGCTGTAGCTAGCTAGCTGCTAATTGCCAAACATAACATCAATATAAAACTTTAATATTACCTTGTCCTCGAACACTCCATGATCCCATGTTACTTCACGACATCATCAAACTACGTCCTTTGTTATCATTTTTAAACTTAATGTATTATGCATTTAAAGCAAAACGGAAAAAAGAAGGAATGATCTTTGCCATGGGAAACTAAGGGGCTCATGGGGAACTTTGTCTCAATTTTGAGACACAATAGAACAAAGTGCTACAACTATGGCCTTATTTATTTATTTATTTATTTTATTTATCACAAGTGATTACAATAGTTTTTCATAGATGTAGATGACATTTTTCATGGCAGCCATTTTGTTAGGAAATAGTAGGGACTCTGTTTGACCTGAACCTTAATTAGTATCATTGGTAACAGGTCTTTTTGCCCTACGATTTCATGCCAGTATGGTTGCTTTGGAAAAAGGTGTATAGGGGCAAAAACTTAGTACAGTGTTATATAAACAGTATGTGTGCCTTGCATTCATTTATTTATTCACTGACTCATTTTTTGACATATTTTGACACATTTTAAAAGTTTTGCATTTCTTTCCCTTCCTCTCACTTGTCTCCCAGGCACCCGTGCACTCTCATTAATATTCCCCTCTGTCTCTCTCCTGTCTTTCATCTCGTCCTCGTCTTTCAGCTCCTCCACTGTTGTTTTGGGTCGTATTCCTGGTACAGACTGTTACAGAGACGTGGGACTCTACACTGAGGTAAACTCAATCTGTCTCACAGCTCTCACAACAGCAAGTTTTTGAAAAACCTCAGACTGTTTGATTAAAAGTTTGGTATTACTCAGTTGAGGAAGTTGCATAAAGTTAAGGCTTAGGTAATTAGGAAATTGCACAAAACACAATCCAACCAAACAACACACAAACTGCACTGTCACCATGTTTATATCTGCCTGTCTTGTGCCATTCCAGTTCTGTGTTCATTAACTTGACATTTATTTTGCCTGCATGGTTTGGGTGAGGAACAGAGCTACAAGAGGCCACAAGAGGGACATTATATGTCACATCTAAAGAGAAAATGGATATCACCTACAGACAATAAGGGATGTTTATATTTACTGCATACTGTGATCTTAGTCAGTTATTCAAACCTGGAAATCCTTGTTTGGGCAGTGAGGTAGAGAGGAGATGGAGTTGAGCTGACTGGAGAGTAAGACACCAGCCCCAAAATATTGAAAGTTGATATATTTATCATTTCACAACACAGAGTTGTGTAACAAGATTGAGTTATAGTTCCCTTTTTTCTACTCACAAAATCAACATTATTTACAAAAGTGGTGTACAGCAGATTGCTTGAATAAATGATAAGTCATAGGAATAAAAATAAAACAGACAATTTTACATGGAGGAGTGCTGAGGATGAATTAGGATTAGTCTCACAGCCTGAGGAAAGAAGCTCCTCTGCAGTCTGTTGGTACAGCAACGAATACTTCTATATCTCTTGCCAGACAGCTGCAGGGTGAACAGGTGAACAGTAGATGGGTACCAATGATGTTCTGGGTGATTTTAATCACTCACTGTACCGCACTGACTTGCTGTCCTAGGCAGTTGCTTCCTGTTGCTCCTCATAGCATGGGCGCTTTGCCCTCTTAAGTTCCTTAAGAAATTCAACTGTTTCTGAGCCTGAGGGTGGAGATTTGTGATGCCCATGGCAGGTTTTCTGTGATGTTGCTCCCAGGAACCTAAAACTGTTCACCTGCTCCACCTCACCTCCACTGATGTAGACAGGGGTATGCTCTGTTGCCTTCCTTTTCCTAAAATCAACAAGCTACTCCTTGTGTTTGCTGATTTCCTGATATGAATTCTGTGGCCATTAATGGTGGTTTCATCTGCAAATCTCACAACAGAGTTCTCTCCATGTCAGGGATTGCAAATAAGATTGCATTATATATAGATTTATAGATTAGCCTAACATCTTTGTCAGGGAAGAATGCATTTTAAAACTGTGAACAAAACATATATAAGAAGTTATATCAGCTTGTCTTGGAAAAAGAAGTACTGTCTTTGCATACCTCTAGTGGTGTTTGTATTAACTTAAAAAAGTTGGGCGATTTCTTGGAGCTAGCATTAGTGGCCATGTTGCATGTTTTGTTTTTTTTAATGAATGTAATGTATACACCTCATTCAGAAGTGACTGGTTTTTTTTTAGCACAGCGTCACAGTGATTCAGTCTCTTACTTCCTTAATAATATATTAGTATGGAAAGTAATAATCAGATCACTGGAGGCAAACACTTTAGAAGGAAATTAATGCAGGGAAAAGTCCAAAGACCAAAGTCTGTCTGTCTAATTTAACAATAACATGAAGTGTCACTGTGTGAATTTAATAATCTAAGGGTTCATAATTGGGCAGCAGGCCATTATTCACCTGCAATATGCCAAGATCTCATTCTGTCGATGCTTTACTGATTGGTAGAGATGAATCACACTGACCTTACATGATTCGTGATGATCTTAGCTAACACAGGCTGTGGACCAGCATATCTTAAATGCCATCAGTGTGAAACAAGGTCTATAATGAATTCTCCACAGCCTGTCTTGTATCTGCACATGAAACACATCCTGATTTAACTAGATCACAGCATCTGTGATGCAAATTCAATGCAAATTCAAATAAACACAGCAAGCACTAGATGGTTACCAATGTGCTGGATGTAGATCAATGTCAATCTAAATGAAATGAATGCCAATGTTCCAATCAAAGTGCCAGTTTTTTCACATGATGAAATACTGTTTGTAAAGTTTATATAAAAACAGGTTTGGAAATGATTTTGAATTAACAAAGATGACATGCAGCTAAAGGTCTTTAATTTACTGCACCATCAACATGTAAACTAACACATCAAATTCTCCCTTGAAGGTCAGTCTTTTATAAACTTAATGAACTACTCTTAACAGTGTAAGTGTCACGCAGTCAAAACACACTAAAAATAAGTCCCAGGCTGAAGCCCACCATCTGTCACACATCAAAACACCAAACTGTCACCAAAGGCAATCTGTCTAGGCTCAGAGCATCAGTGAATTCCTGTCAACTTCTCGCTCTCTGTTCCCTCCTCTTGATTCTCTCCTCAGTCTGTTACACTGGTGGCTGCTGCTCAACTCCCCCCCTGTGTGCTTTGTCAAGTATCTATCATGCATTAGTGATGGTGTGTGCAATGGCTTTCTTTGTGGAAGTTCCCCTATATGAATTCATTCTGTATGTATTCTTTCTTTTTTATTTTCTTTGACTGCACAATATAGGGAAAGATTAGTTAATTAAAACAGAATTTCCATTGTGTTTCAGACTGCTTTATTGTAGGTTCCGAAACTTTTTATTTTGCCAAATGCTGTAAATCCTTTCTCACTTTACAGCAACAGCATATACACAGTTTACTTAATTAAAATAAAAATGAAATAGTACCTGAAAATAAGTAATACGTCTTACTACCTCACAATCAAGGTTTTTCCCCTCTAGTTTCCCTTTTTATGGCAAAAAAACAAGTTTCCCTTTTTATGGCAAAAAAAAACTAATTAAAACCAAATTGATCAGAAAACTGAACACTTGAACAGACATCAGTGTGATAAGAACAAAAAATGTATTTGATGCACTTTGATGTTTTAGTTTGGCCCGTGTCCAATCTATTAACCCTGGAGAGGCAAGATTTTTGATCAATACTGCAGCCATCCACCAGGGGCGGTCTAGATTGCTTTGACTTCACTCATGGGGAGCTCTCATGTTGTTCATTTCTAATATACTGTATGTAAAGGTTTCAACCCACATACTGCAATTCCTCTTATGTCAGTCACCTTGTAGCTTTTGTACATCAACCAAATTATCTTTGGTATCATTTTAAAAACTGGAACTCAATGTAATGCAATGTTATTTCTTCATGGTTCTCTGCTGCAACATGAGGAACTAGGTACGTATACTGTGTGTGTCTCTATTGTCTATTGACTGTTTTTTTTTTTTAACAGGCAAAGCAAGTTTCTGGCATAACAATAATCTCCTGTTCCAGTCCTTTTCACTTTGCCAACTCTGAACTGGTCTTCACAGAGATTAGACAGGTGCCAACACACACACACACACACACACACACACACACACACACACACATACACACACACACACACACACACACACACAAATATGATTAGGGATATGGACAGAAAAAGAGAGAAGTGATTAGCATCAGTAAGAGATGATTTTGAGTTAAAGATTGGGAGGTGGGGTTATAATTGCGATTAGAAGAATGTATGAATCCAGATGAGCAGCTGTTCCACAGTTCACCCTCTCCACTTTTACGTTGCATTCCTTCCACACCCATCTATACGTAGACACAAGTTTCAGTGGCACCACCTGCACTAGGCAATATACAAGGTGTGTGCATGCTGTGGCATGTGTGTAAGTTTACCTTTGCGCTTTGATCCTCTCTGGTTGGAATAGAAAAATTGCACAAGGATGTTTGAAGAAGTTCTGCAATTCACCATGTGTTGCACAGCAACTGAAAAAGCTAGAAATTAATTTTCCACATGCAACATTTCCTCACCCCATCCAGACAGTGAGTCGTGGTCTGAAGGAAAACCCCGCTGAAGGTCACACTGCTACCTCCTCTTCCTCCTCCTCAGCCCAGACATCGACACACACTCATTGGTTGGTTCTGGATCTCAGCTCAGTCAGCTTCGTGGACTCTGTGGCCATGGGAGCACTTTGCAAGGTGAGGAAAGATAACTGAGTAAAATGCAAAGTGTAAACTCACTCACTCACCTACCGTAGTTTAATTTTGGCTAAATTAAAATCACCGTCAACCGTCCGATGATTGATTTTTATTTATTATTATTTCAGTGCGTGGCACAACTGCCTAAAGATCGTCTGAACTTGAACAATGTCCCATCTTTACCTGAAAATTTCTTGTGATTAACATTATGTTTATGCAGTTGGTGCTCTTCTCTCTGTCTCTCCAATAAAGACGTCTATCACTTGTTTTCTCTATCATCCCTGCCAGGAATTCAACACACATACAGGCTAATGTGACAAATTATACATTTTATTGATGTAGTAGCCCATATAATATCTTTTATACAATCATGGGTTTCCAGTGCAGTACCACCTGAGGGATTAAAGGTCTCAAGCATTCAGCGTTACTGAACCTGTAATGATATTATGGATTGTAGATGGTCAAATAAATTTCTTGCTGTTTTTGTGTTGAGAAACATCGGTTTTAAACTTCTTAGTATTTGCCCACGCAGTTTTGCACAAAGTGGTGAACCTCGCCCCATCAGAACACCTCTTTCAATACTATCACATGTTGTCAGTTA
Source organism: Lutjanus argentimaculatus (assembly GCA_034769285.1). Lineage (NCBI taxonomy): Eukaryota > Metazoa > Chordata > Actinopteri > Lutjaniformes > Lutjanidae > Lutjanus > Lutjanus argentimaculatus. Next base: position 9,522,625 of record JAWZSL010000007.1, read on the forward strand.
ACCTGTTTACCGGCTGAATGTCCCACACAGGTGTTTTTTGAGCATTTCACAACTTTCAGTCTGTCTTTGCTCCCATCCCAACATTTTGAAACAAGTTTCAGGCATCAAATTCAGAGTGAGTGTATATTTACAAAAATCAATAAAATGTATTAGTTTGAACATTAAATGTCTTGTCTTTGTACTGTAATCAATTGAGTACAATTTGAAAAGGATTTCTAAATTATTACATTCTGTTTATATTTACATTTAATACAGCATCCCAACTTTTTGGGAAATGGGTTTTGTACATGTGCAGATGCTGAAGATCTGAAGTTCTTCATGAAAGATGTAGGCTACATGTTCTGTGGTAATGTTAGATTCCACCTGCCTCCATGTACAGAGTACAATGCCTGAAAAACAAAACAATGAAACACACACACATATTTAGCACACATAAGTCAGAGTGGGTTGTAAGAACACTCAAGTTATTTTTAGCCTCAACTAAATTTTGCTGTTTGAGATGTGAACAGCAGCGTAGGTTGTTTGAATGGATGTCAGCCTTCCTCTGCCAGTTGGCTGTCCTCACACTGACTCCTTTCTGCTAATCGAAGAGGAGAAATTATTATTTAAGACGGGACTAGATGTCCATTAATTGCATGTTAGATAATGAAAATATGACACACACCCTCTCACAGCTTTTGAATGATAGGTGTTATCAGTCTACTGATATGGCTTTGTTATCTCTTCCTTCACTTTGAACTTAGTGATAAAAGAAGAAAATTCATTCATCAGTCTCACACAGTCAACACGTGCTTCAATATGACCAGAAAGAAAAGATTTTCATGTATGGCGTTTGTGTGTGTGTGTGTTTGTGTGTGTTTGTTATTCACCAGGTTGTAGAAGACTTGGAAGTCCAGGGTGTCGGTGTGTTTCTGGCAGCGTGCCCAGGTCAGCTTCAGGTTTCATACTCACTTATCTCCTACAGAGTGACTCTCCTCCTCTGCCTCTGTCACATACTCACTCACACACACTCTTTCTCACACACACAGAGTTTCTCTCGTCATAGCCTGCTATTGTTTCCATGGGTCAGTTTCCCACCACCTCTACAATATTACAGCTATGTGTATTTTCTTTTTCCTTTCTGAAAATCACATAGCTACAATAACTGTTTTTCTAACCTGATCTTATTTTTGTACTTCCAACCATCACAGCCACACATGTGATCAGCCAGGCTGAGTGTACCCAAACTGTCTTTTCTAGAAGTTTGCTGCACTTCAGAATTGTTGACTGTGCAAAGTGCATCAAATAAATGTATAAAAATTTCAAATTCAAGACATAACATAAAGTGTTTGATCCTGATGCTCTCTGTATGTCGACAGAGAGAGTTTTTTCGCAGCTTCAGACTCAGGGTTGTGTAGCAGACACCCTGCCAATCTCGCGTTTCTTCCCATCAGTCCATCATGCTGTCCAGCGCTACCTCACGACCCTGCCCAGGCCTCTGGAGGTACAGTTGTTGTCCTTGCTGTTCTTCCAAAGTTTTTTTTTTTTTTTTTTTTTTTTATTTCATTTAGCTCTTTTGCTTTTTTACTAAATGAGATTTATTTTCTATAGGTAGGTGTGAAGAATAAAGTAAAATAATATATTATTGGCAAGGAGCATGGTATGAGAGCCAGGAAGCAGCATTTTACATTACATCACCTGTACCAGTGATGCACTGTGAGACTGGTATGTGTTGTACAGTAATGTCTCAACAGTCCCAGGCAGGAGAGGGGGGTCGGGGGTTACAAACCCCAACCTGATGTTTCTGAGGGACCGTAACTCAAAAAGGTTGGGAATACCTGTTCTATACGATTATCTGTGAACCCTAAGACCACAAATCCTTTCATGATATATTCTAAAATCAGGAAAAGTTGTTTCCGTTTTTCTGAACATGGTGTGTCTGGAGCCAGATTAAAGGAAGGTCCACAAATTTTATACATCACAGTCTGTTTACATTTCTTGGGTAGTAATAGTGCATATAGAAAAAGTTGTAGAGGGAGCTTTGTGAAATCTGACAAAAAACAAAAACAAAGTTTGTGAACGAAACAAAAATCTGGGTATATGTGGAGTGATAAAGAAGTGAGCTTACCAAGCCTCTGCAGCACACTCCTCATCTCCTCACACTCCTAAAGGCTGAAGGCTTGAGGCTACATTAGCACTTGACTTGACGAACGATCGGTGGTGAAGTTGGATTGTGGGTAATGTAGGTGCAGGTTTTGTCAAGGAAAAATCAATGAAATAAATAAGACAGTATATCTGGTTCAGCTGAATTGATTTTTATCCTCCTCTATGTACTCCTTGAATACGTTTATATATCGTTGGATCAGTATAAAGTGTGAAATAGGATTTTAATATATTTTAATGTTCATATAATTTCTTTTTATCTCTTCTCAGGAAATCACCCCAGATGCAAGTGAATGTTGAACCCACAATGTGACTGCTGTTTTTGAATGTAAATTACAGGAGACGTAAGTCATCTCACAGTAACGAGGACAGAAAGAAAAATTCTGGGGTGACACTGAAGCTTTTAAGATGGCAGACAGAACAATCACGCTTCATTTTATTTCAAAAGAAAGCAATTCATGCCTTTTATCATATGTATATGCCTACACTTCTCACACATTTCCAGACAATAAATTTGATTTTTTTCTCAACCATTATCATCCTCTCCGTCATGAAGTGTTTTAGCTTTAAATAAGGCTGCCCAGCTGACAGTAAAGCATGCATGGTTTCAATCCTTCATTCAATGTTTCTGTTGTGCCACTCTGCTGTCTAAACTGAACTTGCTTGGTAAGATATGAGGATCACTGCCTTGTTCAGAGTGTCATCCAGTGTTGGTTTAATCCATGTCACTGTGTCAGTTAGTCAAAAGGAAGTGGAAGAGACTGTCTCTGCTGATCGTAAGGCCTTTGTTAGCAGAGGATGGTTTTGATTTATCATTCTGAGTTATGGGCCCAGCATGCTTCTGCTGTACTACTCTGTTCAAAACCACCCCAGATGGGACTCGAACCCACAATCCCTGGCTTAGGAGGCCAGTGCCTTATCCATTAGGCCACTGGGGCTTCACAAGTAGTGATTTGACCAGTCATGCAGTGATTTCCACAACAAAGAAACAATATGGGAAGCAAAATGTGTGGTTTTGAATAACATGACAATGGCCCCTGATGCTCCCATGGCAGTAAGAGAGAAACAGAAAGAGGAGGGGACACAGGTGGAGAGTACACCTCTGACAGAATAGAGAACTACATGCAAAAACTGTAACATAGTGCCAAAATGTGTCCAGAATAGCAGGGAACAGTGAAAACTATGAAAGAAAACTGTTTCTGAACACATCTTTACCGTGTGCACTTTAGCTCAAATGATACTTCAATACATGACAGAAGTGATGTACTGATTCGGGTTATCCAGGGTCACCAACATCAGCCTCAGTGAAGCAAGAAGAGAAACAGACTAAATTGAACCCAATTTATGATATAAGCCTAAGAATGATGACCATTAACCCTGGTTGGATTTATGCTGCTGATCCACTGAAAGATACTCCTAGTTTGGGTTTAAGGCCACATTCAATCTTGTGGCAATAACACCAGACATCTCATCATTCACAGCAGTTACATTCTAAGCACAAATAAACACACTGTAATGTAGCCTAATCCATGTCACTATATCAGTCAGTAGGAAGTGAAAGACACCACCACTCTGCTGTCAATCCCCCATCATAAGACTGGAACCCACAATCCCTGGTTAAGGAGACCAGCACCTTATCTGTTAGGCCACTGGGGCTTCACTAAGGCACATGGTAGACAATGGAGACACACATAGACAGCAGGGAACACACATGGCTTTGTACTGCATTGAAAGTACAGGAACATGAGTCAAATAATACCAAATGCATTTGTCAGCCACCACAGAACTATAGTTAAATCTGTGTTGTGCAATAACTCAGTAGAGATACAATAACTCTTTCTGTCCTGCCAGTTTCAGTCCATCTTGCTCTGTGCTGCACTGTGTGTGTGTTTTAGATTAAGTGTCGATGACAATGTTGGTTTACTCTTGGTGACAGAGGCCAAAAATATGTGGCTGCCACTTCTTTCCTTTTTCCTAAACAGTTTCTCTTACTTGTAGAGCAGTGTACCTCGATGATTTACAAGTACATCTGTAAAGCAAATAATTAGATTATGTTTATAATTAAATCATAGTTTTGTTATAGTTTAGTTTCATATAAAGACACAACATGAGCACAAGACAGCCATTTGCAGACGACTATACTATTTACTATAATATGTCAACAACTTTACTTTTACAAACCATGTTAAAACAAGCAACATATATCAAGCAACATTCTTGCTTGATATATGTTGGTTTGTAAATGTCAAATAAAAATAAAAAGATTAGGTTTTAATATGCAACAAAGCTTTTTAAAAAACATTGACAAAAATGTCTGAGCTACCATATGTCCTGTAAAGTCAATGTTACAGCTGATTCATTGTGATAAGAGAATTAATTTGAGTCATTATTGATCCACCCCTCTTATTGGTCTCATAAATATTAGCTTGTTTATCTGTACCAGACATGCATGTCATAATATGGAAATAAATATAGAGGCAGAGATCAAAGTTCATATAAGTCCACTGCTTACACCCTGCTGTGTCTAAATAAGCATGTCGTCATGGATTTTTTTTTTTTTTTTCACTAGCTGGGAAAAACTGAACTGGCCTCCTGCTAGTTAAAACAAGCAGACAAAGAGCTGCGAAGAACATCAGAGGTTAAGAGTCTGTTTTTCTCCGAGTTAAATCACTAAACACAGAGGCCACTTTCAGAGATCTCAGAGGAGTTCATGTCCTCTCCTCACTGAAAGCACACATGTTTCCCGAGGATCAGATCTGGCCAGACCCAAGATGTGAAATGAACTGAGAAAATACAAAAAACAAGCAAACATCTCAACTTCTAAGACACAAGAGCAAGAAGAAAAACACATGCTGGATGTTCAGAAAGTTTGAATAAAGTGAAGTAATGAAAAAAAAAAGCTACAAGTGCACTTTACTGTGAAGTGTCAGATCTAAACATGAAGTGTTTGAGATGTGAGAAAGAACAATCTGCTGTCAGAGCCTCAATCCCTGAAACCTCATCCATTAGGCTACCTGAGCTTCAGTTATGGCAGAAAGACAATGTGGAGAGGACATAAAGAGTGGAGCGCAGACATTCTGCAAACTGCTAAAAACATCAAGAACATGAGACAAAAGTAGTAATGAAGCGAAGCCAACACATAGTGCTAATGTGCAGTATGAGTGTTCTACGCACCCGTACCTGAAGTGTTAAAAACTCAGTTCTTGGGGAAATAAATGCTTCCAAGAGAAACTCCAAATAGCCCTAACATACAACAAGGGAACGCTACACCACAAGACTACACAAACTATACACACAAAATGAAATAAACTTAGCTAAACAGAGAAAACTGAACAAACTTGTTGCCTGCTCACCCTCTTGTCTACTTACATTTATTGACATGAATAAAGACAGTCATAAATTGTTCATTCTTTAGTGTAGCAAAAAAAGTTCATTTTTTTGTAAATGGAAATCCTGGGAGATGTGTCTTGACAGCCTCATTTGGAGGGAAAACATGAGGCTAACTGCTAACAGGCAATGAAAAGATCAATGCTTGAAGAGGAACCTATAAAACACACATGTTGTTTGTTCCAGCTCAGTTAACCAGTATCTGTTCCTCCAATGATAAAACATGCCTCCCATTCACTGTCCTGTGGCATAATCATAAATTAACAAGAACAACCCTGACTGAGCTGAAATGGCTGACTAATCTAATCACACACATGATAAGACTGAAAACACACAGATAAGACACATGTAGAACTGTCTAGAGAAAAGTGGATATATTACGGTATGTACAGCACTTCAGTTTACCTTCATCTGAACTCCTATTTCTTTAGTTTCTTGTGTGTATGTAGAGCATGCTGAATGTACCTTTAAGTATAACTTTATAGAGATGTTGGTTTCATTTTGAACACATTTCTTCAAAGCCAAAAAGGGACAGACACTATACATTAAAAAGCCGTGACAATACCAACACACTCACTGAACTAACATACTCTATACATGATAAAACAAGTATATATCGCATCGTCATTTGTAATTTTTACCACTTCTGTTGCACTTTTTCCACCTGCACATAGAGTTTGGAACTTTGCCCTCTCCCCGCACTTACAATGTCCAGTTTCATATCTCAATTTCTCTTCAAGGTCTTATCAAGACGTAGCGGAGCCACAAGACAGACAGAGACATTCTCACCCTCAGACCCAGAGGAGACAGAGAACAAACGGGAAAACAATATATATGCAGGGGGTGTTTCTTCTTTTCTATGTGGTCAGAGAATCCTCTCTGTTGTGGATTTTATTTTACATATCTACTCGGATCTGATGGAAACTACTGCACACAGGGAGGAATAATTTATCTCAAAGATAGATGTGTCATCATATGATTAAAGGAACTTCTCTAAAATTTTCTTTACAAGCTGGATCTGTTTCCTCTGAACAGGAAAAACTGATAAAAGACATCAGTGAAGAAGACAGAACGTCTTATTGATCTTCTGAAAAACTATGTTTACCTTGGATGGTTCATCTCAAGGCTTCAATACGCTTTAGGCTTTTTGCAAAACCAGCAAACAGAGTAGACAAACATTTGGAGTTTGAAACCGTTTCAACACTGTAAAACATTTACTCTGATACAGCAGGAACACACAAGGTAATTATTATCAAAAGTTTCAAACTGTTGCTGTTGTTGCAATGTTGAGGTCCCTCTGGGACTTGAATTAACGTGAAGAATCAAGAATTGTATTTTTTATTGTGCCAACACAATACTTAAAATACCATTTTATGGATATGGTCAAATGTAATGCTTTAGAAACAAGATATTTGTAGAATTCTTGCTATGATGATTGAAAACTACAAGGAACACCCTATTCCATGTAGTTTTGTTTTGTTTTGTTTTTTTGTTTTTTTTTTTTCTTTTGTTTTTGCCAGTACAGACCCAGAAAGAAAAGAAGTTCAAGTTTCATTTATGTTACAGCTAGTTTTAGCCATGGCAGAGAGGAGAAGGCTGGGCTACAGCATGTACAGGGAGATCCTGGATGAAGGAGCGGTGGATGAGATGGCAGAAAAGTCTGAATCAAAAACTTCTCTGTCTGAGAAGGTCAGAAAGTCAATGAGGTAAAGTTCCCCACTTTTAATCTACTGTGCATCTCAAATAATCTGCATCTACATTTCCAGACATTTTCAGTCTTGCATGTTTTCTTGTTTTTTTTGTTTTTTTTACAAAGCACAAAGCACACAGCAATTGCACCCAATTTATTAGCAAGTTACCCTCTTCATACACCAGAAAAGTACTAAATGTAACATGTTCTACTTCTACATTTCAGGTCAAGCAAGGGGAGGACAATTTTCATATAGTACATCATATCACATTCAGAAATTTGCATCCTGTTTTGTCTATTTCTAGTTATCTTCTTGCACAAGTCTTACTGAGTATACATTTCAGAAGGGCAAGCAGATAAATACAGCATACAGGCAAATGCTGATACATTAGAAAAACAGCTAACTTTCCAATTTGGCCACATTTTACATTTAAAATAATCACAAAAGACAGTTTTCTTTCATATGTAAAACGGTATTTCTTGCCTGTCACTATCATGTGACATATAAGTAGTAAAAGTATTATAAAAATTTTATTATGTTATAAAATCTTTAAAAATGTAGGGACAAACAGTTCCAAATCTGCATTGATGAGTGGTACTTCCTATAATTCTGGCCTGGGGAAAATAAACTTCATTTATTACTGTGACACAGTCATGCAGCTGTCTATGATCTGCTGTGGGGAGAAGAGTAGCACGGTTAAAAACGGTGCATCTGAGCAACCCAGCAGCTACAGTATCTAGTTTTGATTAGAAATATGCTACTGGTTGCTGTTTCCAGCCATCTTCTCATAGCAGTCCGAACAGTCATTGTGATAAGACCAAGATGATTTGACATGATGTCTTTTATTTTAGGTCTGTAAAAGGTCTGTGCAGCAGTCAGAGTCTGTCTTAATTCAGTAAATGCTGTGGTGTGTCAGCGCCTTCTGTCCATGTTACATTGTCTGTCAGTCAATGGCCATACATTAAACAAAGGAGTGGGTCTTCCAGGGACACTGTTTATAGTAGACTGTCTGTAATCCCTAAAAATGTCACTGTCTTTTGACATGTGCTTTTGGAATTTCTTGAGGATGGTTTAATTTTTAATTTATGAAGTGAGAAAGTTGCACTTATCCTGGGCAAAACTGCAACTTAACCAGGTTTCCTTTGTGACGGCAGTCTGCAAAATGTGTTGCAGTGTTTCAGTGTCGACTTACCAACCTCTATTGTTGAACTAGTCTCCATTCATCAGGCTTTCATCTCGTGTCTTTTAAATACTGGAATTCTTATTGTGGATGTGTCACAGTCCACTAATCAATTTATTGTCTATGGTCACAACTACATCCATGTCTGAGACCAAAAGCAGCAAGTGTGTCCAAATGTAAAAATACTTTTTTTATGAGTTCTTCCTACTTGAGGAAATGCCTGATTTTAATTATGTGAAGCCTTGATTGGCTTGGCTATAACGACACCTGTCTCTTCTGCTCTGTCTCACTGTGACACACACACTCAGGTGTTCTGGTCCCAGGTTGAAGAGCTGCTTCTTGGGTAGTGTTCCTGTTGTATCGTGGCTGCCTCGATATTCCCTCAGAGAAAACGCCCTGGGTGACCTGATCTCTGGACTAAGTGTGGGGATCATGCAGTTGCCGCAGGGTGAGAATGAAGGTTCAGGAAGGAAGAAGATGTTGTTATAATTTGTTTATTGTAAATGTGAATCAACAGGTTGTGCATTAATGTGTTGTTTATTCATATTACCCCACTGTTCTCAAATTATTACTGGAAACCATATTTATCCTCTGCTCTCCCTGCAGGTATGGCCTATGCCTTGCTAGCAGCTGTTCCTGCAGTCTTTGGCCTTTACTCCTCCTTCTACCCAGTCCTCGTCTACTTCATCTTTGGCACGTCCAAGCACATCTCAATCGGTTTGTATACTTGCTGTATCTGCAAACCGGGCTGATTTGACAAGTGAGAATTACTCCAGTTCAAGGTTCATGATAGTTTTTCAAAAAAAGAAGTGATACAGCAGACGTACAAACAGACTGAAGAAATGTTTGTTCATCCTCTTTAAGGTTCAAGTTATTAGTGGAGCATGATCTTTAGCTGAAGATCAAGACTTTTAGTAAGCTATATTCTCTTCAAATGACCACTGAGGGAAAGTCTCTCCAAAATCATTCCAAAACTTTCCAGGATCGAAAGCCGGTCTCTAAAATTCAGTATTTCTCTGTCATTTTTAAATTTAATATTCCTGAGTAAATAAGAACTTAAGAAAAAAAAACCCCAGTCACTATTTATTAAGGGTTTAAATGCTAAAAACAACTCAGATCTGTGCCTTTAAAGACCGTGTAAGTGTGGTCTGATGAGATTGAACATATGTGGCATCTCCCTGTCAACATGAGCTAAACACCTGACAAATTTTAATCAGATTCTGAATCTAATAGAGATGTCAAGCAGCAGGAGCCCCTAGTTCTCTTGTGTTTTTCCTGTTCTGTATGCCCATTTTGAAGCAAAATGCTTAATTCTACTCAACAAAGACAAACTCCCATAAAATGATCATATAGATTTAATGGCCACAAGTCTGAATTATTCCAAGTCAAAATACTACACTCTCGTTGGGCCTCTGGAGAAGAAGAAGCCAGTCAAATGTGTACATCAGAGTGGTAGCAAATTTAAAGTTATATTCATGAACAAAATATTGTTACTTAAAATTTTCCCAGAATCCAAAAGTAAACTGATTTAAGCTGCAGATGTGTTGTCAGTTTCCTCCAGAACTGTAATCTTTAGTTTCTGCATCCTTTTTTTTTAAACCATGTAACTGACCTCAGTGACTGGATGCTTATTTGTTAAAAAGCAGTCAGGAGTCGTAGTTAACTTCTTACGCAAAGTTTTTATGTACACAGGCTTGTTCTCTTCTTCTTCTTTTTTTTTTTTTTTTTTTTATCAAAGAACCAGCTATTTTCTGACACAGTTTTCAATCTTTTGTACTGATGATTAATTTTGGCTGATTTTCATGCCAATCCAAGCCTTAGAAGTGCTCCAACTGTGAGTCACATAATGTTGTAGAAAGCTGCTGAGGGAAAAATTGGCTATCAGGATTAATTTATGGTTGCGGGAAATGTCTTCCAAAATATCCAACATGTTGTCATATGGTCGGCAAACATGTGTGTTTTGCTCCCTTCTCCAGGAACATATGCAGTGATGAGTGTGATGATTGGAGGGGTGATAGAGCGATTAGCTCCAGACTCAAAATTTATGGAATGGGACAATGAGACCAACTCTAGTATAGTTGATATCGTCTCCCGGGATGCAGAGAGGGTCCAAGTGGCTGCAGCTGTCACCTTCCTATCTGGATATTTCAGGTAAATTAAAGTTAAGTGGACACTCTGGTTGGGAGGTCAAATATAAAACACATTGTTTCGTAGGAGAAGAAATCTGGTCAACAGTTGTGGAGATATCTTGTGTTGATGGACAGACGAGCTGTCATCACCATCAAGCTAGTCAAACATCACTGAATAAATAACATACTGTACAAATACTCAAAGTTTACATTGCCCCTTGAAGACTGCAAATTCATGTCAACAACAGCTTTTAATCTATAGGTTTGATTTAAGAAATTATTGATCTCTTTTAAAGCATAACAGAAATTTCATATGTGCCTATATTTACTGTCGGTCACCTTCAACTTGGCTCCTCCTCAGTCCTGGCTAATATATGTGTATGTATGTATATAGTAGTGTATTTGGGCATAGAAGTTTATCTTTGTGCAGCTGTAATGCTACACAGTGGCCATCACCAATGATAAATCAGTTTGTACTGTGTTCCTGTTTGTTCTTCTTTATTAATATGAATCACCCTGTGTTTTTGAATCTTTACATGTAGATTCTGCTTGGCCTAGTCCAGTTTGGCTTTGTTGTGACCTACCTGTCTGAGCCGCTGGTCCGAGGTTACACCACAGGAGCTGCCATCCACGTCATTGTGTCCCAGCTCAAATACACCTTTGGCATCAGCCCTAAGAGACACAATGGACCCTTCTCACTCATATATGTAAGAAAGAATACAGCAGCAGTCATTGACACCTGCTCACTTCTACATATTCTTTTAAATCTAATGATTATTTACAAAGTATCTTTGGATTGGTCCAACAGTCCTGATTTCTACAAGCAGGAGAATGTCAACTGTTAACTGTTAACACAACGGGAACTAATCATGGATGACATATGCACGCTATGCACATGGACATGACTACTTAGCAGGCTGAAATACTGAAATAAAAATGTTACATATTTTAAATTACATTTCAGTGATCTCATAGTTTAAGCATTTTGATTTGAAATTTTGTAGTATTTTGATTATATATATTTTTTTACTAATTTATTTCATTTTTAAAATTTTAGGAGATTCTTTAGTGTACTACCAGAGGGGCTCAAGTACTACCAGTGGTACCAGTACAATAGCTTGAAAATCTAGGGTCTGAAGTGCGTGGTGCAAGTGCAACTCTACTTTGCTATCCAAACGGCACACAATCTAGTGCAAATGTAAGGCACAACGAGGTTGTATCCCTGCGTGCATTTAGGCACGAGGCACAACAGAATGGCTACTGTGACATTAGTGCACACATGGAAATGTTAGTGAAAGCAGCCTCTCTAATCATTTAAGTAAAACATCAAAGAAAACACTCATACACCAATACAAGACTCAAGACATCAGCTGGAAAGCTTACATCGCTCGTCACAATTTAAAAGATGATTTAATCATCAGGAGGCAAATTTCAGTCATTATAAATGTCTCCATTGACGCAGTAATATCACTGCAGCAAATATTAATATTTAAGCAGCTAAAAATTAAAACTGTATTTATAAACTTGACAAGACAGAGGAAACTCTCCAGCGGAAATGAAGGAAATAATTTCATAAAGTTCAGATGGAACGCTGCTTTACTCAGTTTCATTGTGTGATCTCTGAGTGTGTGAGAGATGTTTTAGATGCATAGAAGAAAATAACCATTGTAGAACATGAACATTAGATCCTGAACAGTCCTGTTGGATTTAAACCATTAATGAAGATACAGCAGCTGTGTGTAGATAGACAGCCTTTTTCTCCCACCTGCAATCATCCATAGAATGTTAACTTAATGACCCATGGATTCATTGCAGTGCTGTAGAAGCAGAGTGTAAATGCAATATGATCCTGTCTATGTATTTGTATCTATCTTACTGTTTGAATAATATGTCCTTATACTTTGCCATTGACTTAAGACTAATTTTTTCTTGGTCAATTGGGCAATCACTTTCTGCTGCTTTAAGATAGCAATGCACCAGCACCACACCTCATTTTAAGACCAACATGATCATGAACATGACCCCCCATGGGCATGCAGAGGGTTGCATGTACAATTTCTACCTATACAACATGTGCACTGGGTGTGACAATCACATTGGTCAGAAAATAGCTGTTACATTCCCTTGTTCACAAAGACAGTAACACGACAACCAAGAACTTGATGGAGTCAGAGTAAAGGCGGCAAAATAAAGAGGGTTTATTTACATCATTTTTCTTTATATTTACAGACACAAGGTTCTCAAAGTGTGGGGGAGATGGGACCAGGTGGTTTTGCCAAACAAAATAAATAAATAGAACAAAACTAGGCCTAAGTCACTGCTATCTTCCAAGAAAACACAAACAAAAGACCTAACTATCTAGTCTAAAAAAAGAGCTTCACCAAAAAGTACAAGGGTGGCACCAACCAATAAACCTAGTGTCTCTAAACAGAAAAGAACAACTACGTGTGTGAAAGAAAATGTACAGGGTACCCCAAACTCACTTACTGTCCACAATCTCCCACCACAAACCTTCTTTCAACACAAAGGCCAGTCTAGACAAGGCCACAGACAGCAGGAGGCAGGCTCAGAGCAGCAGAGACAGAGAGACAACTTCTCCAGCTGGTCCTTCTTATTGACTGCTCTGCCTCCTGATTGGACAGCTCCAAGCTTAAAAGGACCAATGTGGAGCCTGTCCATGTCCTCACAGGTGAATCCACATGAAGCCATTATCACCGAAGACAAAAGAGGAGAGGGGGAGAGAAAAGACAGACAGGAGGGAAAACAACAAGCTCTTATCCTGCCTGGCATGTAACAATAGCGAAGACAGCTAAACTGCACTGTGTGCCACATTGCAGACGGCAGAAGATAGAGCCCTAAAACTCCATTGAGTCTCTTGTACTGTACAATAAAATAGTCTCTTCTGTTCACTTTAATTGAACACTTCTTTCAGTCAGCCTCATCAGTCACCCTTGTTGACCCTTTTATAGACATGCTTTCATCTCCACACCATAAAAACACACTGACAAATGAGACATGTTCTTCCACCTTATGATTACCAGCCTGTAGAGCTGACAGTCTCTCTGATGGACAAGAATCTAAAATGAGTATGTATTGTCTTGTATAATTATTTCTCAGTTTTCCATTTCTCTCAATAATTATTCTTTCTTTCCAGACTGTGTTGGAGGTGTGTTATCTCCTTCCACAGACAAACGTTGGTACTCTTGTGGTCAGTATTGTCGCTATAATCGGCCTCATCCTCGCCAAGGAGCTAAATGCATGCTTAAGTAAAAAACTACCTATTCCTATACCCGTGGAGCTGCTTGGCGTGAGTACAAAGATTTATGTATATGCACTTAGAATATACTCTTATGAACACACACTTACACCCACTAATACATCTCTAATTATCTGTTCCTCCAGGTTGTTATTGCTACAGTAGTCTCCTGGCAAGCGAACTTGAATGAGAAATATGGAGTGGACGTGGTGGGACAGATTCCCTCAGGGTGAGAAACACACACAACAGACAAACAGGAATGTGTTTTTGATGCATGTCAAAAGTGAAGTAATGAGTAATGTATTCGGCTCTATCCTTGTCTACCAGTCTCCAGCCGCCTGTTCTCCCAGATGTCTCTCTGTTTGGTCAGGTGATTGGGGACGCCTTCGCTCTGGCTGTGGTTGGCTATGGCATTGCCATCTCACTAGGACGAATCTTTGCCCTAAAATATGGATACAGTGTGGACAGCAACCAGGTAGGGACATGATAGATGGAACAAGGGATAAACTGCTCCAATCCTACACCTTGGACTTCAAGTTTGATATCTTGTATATTAATAGCGTTTTTGGTGGTTTAGGAACTCATCGCCCTGGGCCTGAGTAACTCAGTTGGAGGGATTTTCCAGTGTTTTGCCATCAGCTGCTCCATGTCTCGCACCATGGTTCAGGAGAGCACAGGAGGGAGGACTCAGGTTGGTATGAGTGGACATATGGTGACCAGATCCCAACAAAATAATGTAGGACAAAGAGTATTTTTGTGAGGGACAATGTGGGACACGTCACCAATGCTGAGACATAGTCTAAAATTGTGATATAATGTCTGCATAAATTAAAAAAATAAACATTTCCATTCTGCCCCCAGCTCGTAACATCTCTATCCTTTGCCCTCTGGTTGATCCAGTGACACGTTAACCTGTCGGCTTACTTGACCTTCATGTGCGCAGTTTGACATCAAACACAGCCACGTGATGACACCCTTCCCTGCTTTTGTCTAAGCCATAGGATGGAAGCCAGATTTCAGAAAAGTGTTTGTCCTGCATGGTTTGCATGCAGTCCCCCATAAAGTGGGACATCTGGTTACTCAGGGCCCAGACCTTTGAAATTGTCCACTGAAGATTGGCAATAGAGTGTAACAACTTGAAATTTCATCTCATCTCATGCAAAGTGGACATTATTCTGCTGAAGTGCCCTTGAACAATAAATTGTGGGTGTACGCTGTGGAGGCAGGTTAAGATAGAATGCAAAGAGTATTTAATATGAATTTAGAAATTAAAAAAACAAAAAACAGAAACAGTTATTTTACCTTGCAGAACAGGGGTTAGGGTAATTGTGTGACTTTAGTGAATCTGAATCAACCCTCTAAAAAACCTAACTCAAAAAATAACACAAACAAACTAGCAAATCAAGGCAGTGGTAGACAGACAACTCACATCATATGTTGCTTGTCTTCTACTGATATTAGGCGGACCTTTTTTAGATGGCTAAAATACGTTCTGCTGCTGACGGTATGCACAGGAGCACATTGCTTAATGTTCGTGCTTTTGGTAGTCCTGCTGTTTCTCTAAACTGGAGAGTGCTGACCACCATCTATTGTATGTAGGGTAGCCAGGGGTCCCACTTTATGCGGGCTGCAAAGCATTTTTATCCATTGTCCCACCTTCCACAAATTAAGACAATGTCCCACGCTTGATTGGCTCTGGTTTTCAACTTTTCTAAAACCTGGCTTTTAACCAATGGCTGTGGGTCTGTGTGCACATTTGGGTCAATTGCAGGTTAACCTGTTACCAAGCACAACAGTAAAAAATGGCGAGTCACCCCAAAGTCACAAGCTATGTATATTTAGGCAGAATGATATGGAAACTACAACAAAGAATAGGAAAAAAAAAATCTATACAAACAAAGACTGAGAAACTACTTATAACTGCACGAAGCCAGAGGAAGGCAATTCTCAGAGAGTTTTTTTCAAATGTGCCAGAGTTATTTTCCATTTTCACACCTTGCAGCACTCCTAATCATACAGTTCAGCAAACTGTGGTAACCTGTATAACCTGCATAGTACTACTGAATCAACCAGAGGCCAAATGTTACAAGTAGAGAAGCAGAGAACAAATATTGATTAGATAGTTAGACAGACATTATATCAAACTTTTTGACTACCTCTCATCATCGGTAACATGACACCAAAACATGCTCTTTGCTCCACATCTGGTGTGTTGGGATCTGGTCAACCTAACTAAAGCTAATACAATAAGATGTTCACTTTATGAATGTTAATACTGAATTCCCTTTGAAAGCAAAATCGACAGTGATTACAAAATCATTATCAACACAACTGACACGAAAACAAAAACTGTTACGCTGCATTTTGTAAATTAACATCTTGCTAATGATGCACCACTACAGTTACATTTCTACAGCCGGGATAATTATCTTTATCTGGTTTGCATGTTATTATTTGTTGCTCCTTCAGTGTTTATCCCACACAACCAAAAAGCATTTCTAACAACATTTAGAAAAACTACTTATTGGTTTTCATGCTCTGCATTTTTTAAACATGACAGGGATGTTTCATGAGATAATTTTTCAGATCACAATTCTAATCCCAACACTTCACTCTGCCCACAAACCAGGACAATCTTAAAGGTTAAACGGATTGAAAAGCCGGTCATAATTAACGTTACTCTGAAAAGTGGCATCATTAAAAAACACTTAGGGAATCGATTTTCGCCCACATTCGTCTACCTACACAAACACAGATTCGCTGAAAGGCTAAACCGATTTGGTCTGACAACACCATTAATCAGCTAAGGCCCATTACAGAGGAGAAGAGAGGAGTGGAGAGGCTTAAACTGATGGTGCCTTGACTCCTCTCTCATAATCATGTACCAATTCACTCTAATAACCACTACATCATTCATCTTTTCTCCAGTTTTTCTTCAACTCTCTTCCTCTAATCTCTCACTCCTGATTTCTATTCATCATGCCTCCATCTCCCCTCTCTCCTCACTGCAGGTCGCTGGAGCTCTATCAGCGATAGTTATCCTTTTCATCACGCTCTGGATTGGAGCTTTCTTTGAAGAATTGCCGAAGGTACTGTGTGTGTGTGTGTGTCAGTGTGTGGCAGGGTGTTTGCATGTGTTCACGTCTGTGCACAAACATAAGCATGTGTCCAAATCTGAGAGTGAATGTGCAAAATTAGAATCCTTCCTCAGCACTCAGCCAAAGTGAAAAATATAAAACAGCTGAGAGTGTGTTGCTATAAATAATGCCACCAACAGATACGTTTTCAGCTTCAGACTAAAGCTACTGGCTAAAAATAAATCATTAAATCATCTGAGGCATTGAATGAAGGCAGGTGCTATCTGCACCTGGGGTGGAGTAGGCAGTGTGGCCATTTACACCCAGGTGTGTGTAGCCTAGCAGGGCAGAGACAGGCACCCAGGTGTCTACAGTCAAAAATGCTATTTGGACGTGGGTGTAAATTGCCAGTGTGGGTATTTACACCCTCATGGCCCTCATCTTTCATTAACCGAGTGGTTTTGTTGCCTAAACCTAACCAAACCTCGACTGAAAACTGAAAATCACAATGAAACAAAAAACTGTATGCAACTAACTATCTCAAAAGTAACTCACCTTATTGTTTTAGGCCTCAAAACTGGAGCGTTCCATACAAACTGTATTAAATTTGTCTCACCGTGTAGGCAGTGCTGGCCGCCATCATCTTTGTCAACCTCCACGGCATGATGAAGCAATTCATGGACATCCCTGCACTGTGGAGGAGCAACAAAGTAGACATGGTGAGTGAACTGAAAAGAAGACGAGGAAATGATTAATGTTTTAGGGAAGATAGGTTCATGAATATTTTGGTGACAGGATAGTGTGATGTGGATATGTTTAAATTATTTTAAATTACCATGCTTTACAAGCTTTTTGTGATAACAATAATATCACTTCTTCATAATACACTTGCTAAAATTAACATGTTAATATACTAAACTTTATGCTATATGCTGAAAGTTAGTGTTAGCATACAGTTAGTGTTAGCATACTAACATACAGAAATTAGCATGCTAAAAAGCATACACGCTCAAGGTTATGTGCTATGCATGCATACATTTGCTTTCTGGTTGTGTGTCTGAGTTGAAAATATCATATATAATAAAGGTCCCAGACTGGTTGACGCCAGTACCAAAATGGCTGCAAAGCCATCATCGCTAGATTTCTTTTTTTCTATTAAATTGAATATTCATAGAAATTAATCATCACAGTAGAGCTAAACACTGTGTTTGGTTTGTCAGATTTCATTGCAATAAGTTGTGGGAAATGTGTAAAGCGATTAAAAAAAAAAAAAGCAAATTTAGGCCATTGTGACAACAAGGCAAGCCAACAGGGACAAACATCTTGAAACACATGGGAATACAATGCGAAAATACTCTTGGGAGAGTTTGAAAAATGTGAGTTTTTCCCTTTCTTACCATTCTGCCTTGTGTGAACATGCAGAATAAGCAAATATAGCTGAAATATATCTGAAGGCAACAATTCGCTTAAAGCTACTATGAGGAACTTTCATACTGTGTTGATTTTGGAGGCACCTGTGGACAAAAGTGAGTGTTTCCACAACCATAAAATATAACTTCAAAATTAAAATGAAAATCTCCTCCTGCTTCCTTTTAACTGGCTAATGTACTACTCACTGTAACTTTGCCTGAGAAAATGTGGCAGGCATCAAGAACAACAATATAGAACAACAGCCAGTCTTCTCACAGATGGTGTAATTTACTTATGTAGGTCATGAAGAGGCATCAGAATTAAAAGGGACTGTTTCAACAAGTTAAAAAACTTTAAACTGAGTTGCACTGAGGAAAAGCATGGTGCTACAATCAAATCAAACTTTGCATTTTCATCCACTACTGAATCATCTAAGAAAAAGTTAAGTCACTTGATTTTCATGTAGGCCTATAATGAGCACTACAGTTAACGGACTTATTGACTTTTTTTTTTTTTTTATTGCAGATGCTTTCTTACTCATCATCACTCTTTCTGTCTCCAGGTGGTCTGGGTGGTCACCTTCATCCTCACTGTGCTGTTCAACCCTGACCTGGGACTTGCTGCTTCCATCGCTTTCTCCATGCTCACTGTCATCTTCAGGACACAGCTGTAAGAAAACACTGCTGTGGGGCTCACACACCCACAATTACACACTATTAACACACATTGTTGATGGCAGAGTGTGTCAAGTTAAGCAATCAATCACCACACCCAGTTATTAACTCAATCCTTCTTTTTCAGATCACACCCACACACAAAGACTTACAAATTGTTTAAGCATTCCTTTGTGTATTACAGACCTAAATACTCCCTATTAGGGCAGGTCCCAGACACTGACATCTACAGGCCACTGGAGGACTACAGTCAGGTATGACACATTATATGAAAGCGGGAGCGAAGATGAGCACTGAGTGTCAGAGCAGATTTTTATGACAAATGTCAGTAGCCTAAACACTGTCTGTAGGCTCTTTGAGGTGAGCTTTATAAAGCACACCTGTCCCCTGTTTGTTCCTGATGTTACAGCCAAGAGAAAGAGAAAGAGAATCAGAGCGCACTGCACTCAGCTTCCCAACCAACGCTCAGCCTCACTCCTGTATTCCATATTGATACAATACGAAATGTTGTTTTTCAGTTTTAAATTTTAAACTCTGAATTTAGCTAATCCCATTATCCCACCTTAAATATGTTATCTACAGTTATCTGCCCATTACATACCAAACTTAATTAATTAATCATATTCAAGCATCTTTTGGGCCAATTTCAAAAGTGTGAAACAGAGCTCGTTAGTAAGAGCTGACTGCCAAAAGTGTTACTATTGTTAAGCCAATATTAGTTTTTGAAAGCAGAAACCAGAATATTTTTGTACTCTTATTAGTCCTTAACTCTTTATTCATATAAAGCAGCATATCAGTTTAATAGTTCCACTATCTGATCATTAATGTACAATGTGTGAAAGCCATGATATTTGTTTTTAAGACAGTCAAATTAAAACTGTCAACAGGATGCTTATGCAGTTAAGTGCTAGTTAAGAAGGATGTGCCATTAAGTTACAGGTGCTAAACATCAACATGCTGTGATAATGTTACTATGCTGATGTTTGCATTTAGCTAATAGCACCACTGTGGCTAAGCAGCCTCACAGAGCTGCTAGTGTGACGGCAGATGGTCTTCCTCTATTCTTGGTAGCTTAAACACTGGAAGTCGGGAACTAAGCATTTCCTCCTTTGAATTACTTTAAAAGGTGCAACTTGAAAACAATGATAAGAAGTCCTGCCCACTGTCTTGCTCACTGATGATTTTTTTATTTGATTATGGCGTTTCTGCCCGACCCTCATAATGTGTAACCTTTGAATTACTACCCCAACCATAAACGAACACAGCATTATGCTGCTATGTTTGGTCCAATGTTTCTTTTCTCTGACATTGTAGCTCTGCTGTGATATCATGGAGATCTGTTTAAATTATAGTGCCCAGTTATCTGTGTTGTACAAGTTTTTGTTAATTATTTAAGTAGTGAAATGTGTAATTGATTAACAGACTGATTGATTTTAGGTGAGGCAGGTACCAGGGGTTTTGATCTTCCGTTCCTCTGCCACCCTCTACTTTGCCAATGCTGAGATGTACCAAGATGCCCTCGGAAGGAAGGTGAGGACACATACACGCAGGTGTCACCGTCCTTGTTGGGACACTCCATTGACTTAATGCACTCCTTACCCTAACCTGACCCATCACAACTGAATGCCTAATCCTAAACCTAATCCTAACCCTACCTTAACCCCCTTTAAAAGAAGCAGTCTGGACTCCATGGCCACACCAGGTCTCCGTGGGTGTGCAGTCAGTTTTAAGTCCCCGCCAAGATATGAAACCTCCATAACCTACCTCTGACTTAACCTAATCCTAAAACCATTCTGACAAAATGTCTTCTAGAAATGTTTATATGCATTTAATGCAGTAACGAATACTGCATGCAGAATTTGCTTCTATCTGATGTTTTAGATCAGATACCATTCATTTAAATCAGTAATGTATATTTTTTCATAATAGTTCATTATAAACTTTTATAAACACTACTCCTCTCATTTAAGTTCAAGAAGTTATATTTTTCCTCACTAGACAGTGCACGCGCTAGAACACAAACAAACACATGCAGGAATATCAGTGGTATTAATTTATTAGTGTTGACACCCCCTAAAAAGCAGTATCAGAGATACATACACACATGATGGATACACAAGCCCAGATTTATAAGAACATGTAAAAACACCACAGCTACACACACACACACACACACACACACACACACACACACACACACACGCACGCACGCACACACACAGATATACAGAAAAAGAAACTCTGGCAACAATCCCCTCTTGTCACAGTTTCCATGCAATTAACTCTTCTCTTCCAAACATTATTTCTGACACTCTAATAACTGACCCGACATTTCACCAATTCTCACATCAGGACCGTGACAGACATTGTTCAAAATGTCATCCCACCATTTTCTCCTCTCTTTTCTTCTGTTGTTTAAATGTTCCCCTCTCCGTGCTCCTTCCTCCCCCCCTTTTCTTCCTCCTCCTCTTCTGTCATGTCTCTTTGGGGCAAACAGGAAGACAAATTGAGAGAAGGTAGAAAAAAGATGACAAAAGATGGAGGGAGGGTCAGGAGCAGAGACTGAATAAGGCAGGGATATAATGGAACATCTCATTCATTGAAATGTCAGCACGTCAAAGCCACAGGGTCGTCCTTTTCTCTCAAATCTTTCAACGCTTTCGCAGGGTTGTTGTTGACTGGCAACGGCTGCACATTTGTTTACAAGGTGAGAAATTGCCACCAGATGAATTTTGGTCATTTTTTGGATCTGGATGATAAGTGTTTCCACTCCACCAGTCACTTTGGCATGAGGACGGCTCAGATTCGGGGATTCTTTTCCATGAAATGAGGTGGAGAAATATGGGATCACTTACTGCTAAGCTGATGGGTTGCACTTGTGTATAATTGTGCAATTGCATCAACTAGTGAGGCAAGAAAACTTCTTAGAGGCAAATCATACTGTTTTTGCATGAATTATCTTTCCTATCATCTTATTACATTGTCTTAATGAGTTAAAATGTCCTACAAACTGCTGAGGAGTGTTTTTGAGATGTGACTTGCTATCAAATTATTTTTGGGGAAGTAGGAAGGCCTGAATGGTTGTAATCAAATTCTGATCCACTTTGCAGTTGCCAGGCAGACATTTTATTCATGGAAAAAAAACACAGGAACTAACTATGAAAATCTGATTGGCTGTTGGTGACTGATAACCGTGACAATTTTTCTTGACATTTCCATTTCCTGGCTTCTCATTAGTCCTTACTCAAGTGTTTCCTTGTGTGTTTTTCACACACTTTCTGTGAAAACTACTTTATTTCAAGATGAGTTAAATAGAAATTGGCTGCTTTAATGATCCGTTGGTTTGTTTGAATCCCTCCATAAAGGGTTCAGAGTGGTCTACACTAACTTTGTCATAGATCAAATTCCTGACCTCCTGGAGGTGTTAGAGATATCAGTGTTTGTCATGTATATTTTAACAGAACCAAATCTTGTCAGCACAAAGGGTTGATGAAGAATAATATCTTACCCTGGTGCTATCTAGCTGAAATCTCTTCTTTACAGTACTACTGAAGTGGCACATGTCTACGTGGAGTGTTTGGTTTAGTTTGGATGCAAATCACACTTTTTGGATGCACAGATTTTCAGTAGCTGACTATTTCTATTGCATGTCTCCTTGTAGCAGGTAAACAGAAACTCAGAATATTAGTTGACTGATGGCCTTGGTCTCAGTACAAAACATTGTTTTCCTCACTATAAAGAAAATGTCATAATTGTCAAGTGAGGTATCAGGAAAACAGGAGGCAGACAGGTGACGTTCAAAGTGATAAAATCTCAAAACACAAAGTCAAAGAACAAAAGTTTACACAGAATAGAAAAAGCAAACAAATCTGAAAGTGCAAAGAAAGTTCAAGGTCCATGAAATCCAAAGAATGTCAAGTCAAGTCAAGTCAAGTCAAGTCAAATTTTATATATGTAGGCTAAAATCACAAATCACAATTTGCCTCAGTGGGCTTTACAATCGAAATTGAGACCCTCGAAAGAGTAAGGAAAAATTCCCCAAAAGCCCTGTTAATGGGGAGGAAAATGGAAGAAACCTGAGGGAGACCCACAGAGGACGGATCCCCCTCCAAGGATGGACAAATGTCACATGCACAGAACACAACAGTAAAATCACAAAAAAATGCAGTAATTGAAAACAGAGTTTGTAATACGGAGAATTATAATAGATCTGTGAAGAATGTGAGTCCAGGAGGATGTCAAACAACGTCCTGTGTGGGTCGTTGGATCCAAGCCATATGATCTCCTCTCCATCATGGAGACTTTGGGTGTCACTCATTGGTCCAAGAACCATTAGGGAACACAAGAGAAAACATAACAATGCTTGACACAAAGAGAAACTGGCAACTAAGGATGGAAAAACAAAAAACTAAATACACAGGGAAGCTAAGCAGTCACAGGTGAAAATCTATAATTAAAAAAGGACAGGAAGGAAGAGCAGGACGTACAATAGCAAAAACAAGAGGAAACACAAGAACTTCAAAATAAAACAGGAAGTTAAATAAAACCCAAAACCATTAAAGAAAAGGTTTATGTTTTTTTCCAAGTCTGTCTTTAAACAATATTCAGGTACCAATATGTACACTGACACAGGTTTTATTTGCCATAATCATTCCTCCTCTTCATACTGGCTATTAAAGGTCCATTTTGTAAGATTTACAGGGATTTGTTGATGTTTTATGTCTGAAAATAAGGATTTTTGTGTTTTTGTTACCTTAGCATGAGTTGTTTATATTTACAGAAGACACAGAGTCTGCTATGTTGCACTTTCACATTTCTACAGTAGCCCACAATGGACAAACCAAAGACTGTTTCATGTTTTGTGGCTACCTAAGCTTACCACTAGATGCCACTAGATTCTGCACCTTTAAGACAATACTCAAGTGCCCACATGTACATTGAAATAGACTGTACTTGTTGTAGTCATTCCTTCTGTTCAAATTGGCCTTTAAAAGATCCTTTTCTAGGGTCAATTCAGTGTAAATGATGAGTGACTAGAACTTCATCTGAAGCTAATATCCGGCCTCACTAGTTTCTGAGTTAGTCCCATCAAGTGGATCATCAAGTGGATATGTCGATATTGATGTAACTCTGGAAGATATCCATGTGCTGAAGTGTCATATTCAGACGAGATATTTGCAAAACATATTTTTGCGCTAAAGGAGAACTGTGGATTTTGTTACCAATCATAAAGAGATCACATGATTGGTGATAGCATGAAGTGGAAGAATGATTGCTTGCCTTTACAGGAGTGCCTGGGTCCTGCCCAGTTAGAGTCTGTGTCTGTTAACTTGTGTTCTTTAGTTGTGAAATGCAGGAGAACAAGCTTTCATGGTTCATTTCATGTTTATTTTATGCAAGATCCCTAAAACAAAAGTGTCTGGCTTCCTCAGCGAGTAAGACTGGCTTTTCCTGCAGTGCCCTGTGGTAATCTTACACAGCTGGGATGGATGAATACAATCATTCATTCACATTGCCAACTGTCATACCTGCCTCTCCCTGGCTGGCTCAACTGAAACTGGCTAAACTGGCTAAGATAAACATTTGTGTTCCCATTACTGGTAGTGGGCTTGACCTGACAGTATTACTAATCGCATAATAGCCTGTTACAGACAGGTATTAACAGTAACAGCTATGAATAGTAATATCATTTTACATATCATTCTCCCCTAAATAAACATTTGGTTTGCTGCTGTCTATCAGCCATTGTTGTAACGCAATTGTGATGCGTGTAGAATTTTACATTTATTCTTCTTACAGGAGGTCTGTTCCGGGAAAAGTCCTTAAATAATAATTATATTTGATGAAAACTGACACATTTGGCCTCATACTCAGCTGTTTTTATAGTTGATTTTTAAAATGGTGTGCTCATTTTTTCAACTGCATTTCACATGGGCCCATTCTCCACTTTGAATGTTTCATACTACCACCAAAGTCAGTGTTAACATAAATGTAGGAATGAAATACAACTGACAGTCCTCTCCGCCTCCATAGTTAATTCAAATAGGAAAACAAAACTAATGCCTATCAACATAACAGGAGGGGATTTGGTTAAAGTATCTTCGTGAGATAGAGCACTGAAAACAGTCCCCACTTTAAGATGTTTGTTGAAAGAGATCTATAGTTCATCGATTTTAATAAGGTTCAGTGGGGTTTATTGGTGGTTTATTGCATTAGAAAGTAAAGAATAGAAAGAAGCAGCAATCGAAACATCATAGCATGAATACGTGGTCATTTATGTATCCATCCATTTCAGAATACCAGCTGAAATAAGTGTTTTTTGTTTAGGATAAGAGCAGCAGTAAAAGAAAGTGAAGTAAAAAAACAGTGGTGTATTGCATTCATAATGAATACCTCAGGAGGAAACAAGATTTGACTGGCTGTAGAAAATTAACATGAACTTCACTGTCTTTTGTTATTTATTTTAGTCTGGCATTGACATTACCAAGATCCTCTCAGCAAAGAAGAAACTAGAGGCCAAAAGGAAGAGGCAAGAGGAGAAAAATGCCAAGAAAGCCAAGAAAGCTGCCAAGAAGAACGCAGCGGGCATGGTGAGGATGACCAGAGACATGATATTTACTGTAAATTATACAAAAAGATGTTTTTTCCCTCCATATATTAGAATTTTTTGCAGACCTTGATTGAAATCCTAACACATTTCTTGTGGTCAATGGTGTCCTTATACAAATATTTCTTTGTCAGTTTAATCAATATAAGCAAAGAGGCATTCATGTATTCCTGACCCTAAACCTTGACGGCCATTTGAAATCTGGTTCTGCAATAACATTTAGTTGTGATGCCATGTATAAAGCCCAAAAGGTTACTTTAACCCCTCATGAGTTTCTTTGCGCTCTGCCACGTCTCCTCCTGTACAGAATGAGGAGCCAGAGGAGCACAAGGACATCGCCATCATTGAGATGGATGCTGAGCCCGACCCCTCACTCCCCAGAGCCATCATCCTCGACCTCAGCCCCGTCAACTTCCTGGATACTGTGGGAGTCAAGACGCTATGCAGGGTATTTATACAGCAGTCACATTAACACATGTTCATGTGCAAAGAGACAGAGGAAGATACTCAAGTTTTACATAACATAGTAAGAATTCAACTTATATGTGCGTTTGAAAATGAATTACATTAGTTCTAGTTGTGTAAAATAGTGTAAAAATCTACATTTGTGTATCTAATATTTTGACAAAATTAACTGGGTACTATGAAGAATTTCTACATTCTTGTCATCTAAAATCGATGCCAGCATATCTTTGAAAGAACAAACAGGCAGACAGATGATAGCTAACAATGAAATTCATCCCAGTGGTAGATAATTAACTGAACCTTGGAGAAAATTCAAGATGGATTCTTTTGATCATGTTATCTTACTGTTTAAACAACTCTCATAACTTTTCTTTCCTTTCAACAACAACAACAACAGGAACTCATCCTCCATTTATCCTTTCTTTACTCTGTCATTTAGCCCCTGAGGCATTCAATTAGTGTAAATTGAATTATCAGCCTAATGAAATGATCCTAGTCTGACTTTTCGTCTGTGCTTCTGTGTCTGTTTCAGATCAGGAAAGACTATGGGGAGATTGGTGTAGAGGTGGTTCTCGCTTGCTGCCAAAGTAAGTCTCTCCACATCACCAGAAAATAACAACCCAGTATCACAGCAATTAATGAAATAGACACAAAATGTATGTAGATTTGTGTACATGGGCACGAATTGTTCTTTTTTTCGTGACAAGCGGCACAACTTTCAAAGTCATAAGAATGAAGGATTGATTTTGTTGTAAATAGTGGATGGCTGGGTCAAAGTACAGGACTTTTCATGTGGGAGACCAGTGATCAGTGTTGATTGTTTTAAGGAAGCAGTTATTTTAACCAAATCATGATATATTTTTTAAATCTAACCAAGTAGTTTTGTTGCCTAAACCTAACCAAACTGCAACATCACGTAACATATTTCTCTGCAAGCTTTATTTTGAAAGTGTAACCAGACATTGCATATTTATGAGAGCTAACTTGATTGCAAAACGCCAACAAGTGTGGATAATCCATTCATTTGAAAGTCATGCAAACTGTCACGAAAAAAAAATTGTGCTAGGGTACAAAAATCCAATAAATTAAATGTTGTGACCATTTCATGAAGTGTGCTGAAAATATGAAATAGAATTTTAGTTAAAAAAAAAAATTAATCAGACAAGTAAAATATTTCTTGGAGGTCTACACTGCTGTTTACATCTGTTCATATGGCTATAGATCTGTCTTAAATGTGTGGGTTGGTTCTCTCAGAACTCAGTTTTTATCATAAAATAAGATTTTAATCCATTTCAGCAGAACTTATTCCATCAGTGAACCCCTGATAGAAATATTCCATGATGGGATTTTTTTTGTGCCACATACTGTGACACACTCGGGCATGTATTTTTACTTTCACCTTCCAGACCAGCTTGGCCACACACCATTTGAGTTCGTTCAACAACGCTGGATGTTGTTTTAGCTGTTTTCTGGTGTTATTGTAACGATTCTGTGAAGGAAGTCATTCAGTCAAAAGCCGGTAAGTTTCCAGAAAACACTATTCCAGCTTGGTATGACGTGCAGTAGTGGGTCATGAGAAGATTATAATGAGTGAAAAAATATAGGGCCAGTTGTGTTTTTACTGTAATAAAGCATCTACTCTCTGTGTTTATTTTTACATACTAACCCACAAATGTAGGTCTGAGTTGCTGCATGAGATAAAATGTTAGTCTCCAGGGAAAGAAATCTTACAACCACAACGCAGGGTCTGCAGCTCTAATTAGCCCGTTCTGGGTGGAGCCTGTAATGAGAAAAATAGTTTATTGTGAGCGTTTGGGCTTGTAAAGGGACTGCAAAGAATATTTATATAACCAGGTTTAATTAATACTAGGACTACACCTACCAACCCCCTCTTACTCAGTCTCTCTTATTCTTTTGGTCCATTTGATTTCTCCTGCTTCAAAAGTTCCACTTTATCCTCCTCACTGCATTTTTTTGTTCTCTTGTAGTGACACGTTCATCGTCTCCTTCTTTCCTCCCACAACTATTCATATACAAACCTGCCTGCGTGATATCCATTGTTCCCTGTCTTTCTCTCTGTCTCTTTCTAGCTGGTGTGGTGGACAACCTGCAGACTGGAGGATTCTTTAATGACAAAGTGACAAAATCCTGTCTCTTCTCCACCGTCCATGACGCCGTTTTGTACTGTCAGTCCTCTAGAACAGAGAGCCAAGATAAGGTGAGATACTGTGCGAGCAGTCACGCACAACAAACATCATATATCACAAAAGTGTCCAGAGACAAGTTGCAGATTTACTTTAAGTGATGACCTCAGTACTTACTTGACGCAGGAGTCTCAGGAGGAGGTGTTACAAGTGTGTATCTAGTTCTTTCTGATTTTGGTATGCACTAAACACCACAGAGTCTATTAGCATCATGACCTGTTACTGTAGAGAACATCTTATCCAGAGGCAGATTCATATCCATTATTTTCTTCTTTCCTTGGGCAGCTCAACATGGACCCACAACGCTGGCTTATTATCATCTTATAAAGTTGATATGGAGAAAACAAACAACTGTTGTTAGCTTAAGTTGAAATTATACCTTCTGTGTCCACAACAGTCCACTTGCGTCCATGTGACATAAATCTCGTCATTGGAGGGTGTATGTGTAGACTCTCCAGACATCTGCCCCATCTGTTGTGATCGCATGGATCTGTCCACAGACCTTTCTCATTTGTCCACTAGATGCTGATGTATTAGACATGGTGGAACATGTCCTCAAAGCGAACTTAAAAAAATAGAATAAATAGAGCTAACAGCCGTACGTGGTGTCTGCAGCTGTTTGTGTATGCGTCTGTTCAGGACTATAATAGAGCCTTTACACATCAGGCAGACAAGGAACAACATTATTATTCACTTAAAGTTATTAATTAAATTAATTAAAGTCCAATATTCACTCTCTTATAGCTCCGTTTTTGGTCTCTTACCACCTCCTGATACAATTTTCCGGCTCTTCAACGGCCAAATGTTCCACTATGTTCACCAGCTTGCTGCAAACTGTGTCTCTCTGCTGTTGGGTGCTAGACAGATTCAGTGGATTTTTAGAGCTTTTTCAATGAAAACAGCTGCCTGCTGTGGCTGAAAATGACACTGATGAGGTGGAAGTGAACCAAACCAGTAAAGCTGGCCGTAAAACCAAAACAATAAAAGATGCTTTAATGCTCCACAGAGGTGAGGGGAGCTGCAGACTCAGGTGATACTTCTTTCTGGGTTTACCACTATGAGTAACCCCGTTCACAGAATACAGTAAATTTGAAATTTTGTTTATATAGTATTGATTAGAGCAGCTTTAGGTTTTTATGTACACAGTCCTGAACCTTTGACTTGTTATCAGTCAGTTTTTCAGCAGATGTGCTCATTATTGTACTAATGATTCAGCCCATAGACTGCATATATAGTATTGCAGTACAATAGCGGTCAGTGCTTCTGGGTCGGAAAAGTGAAGCCAATGCGGGAGTGCCTTTAACCTGCATTCTTTCTAATGGCCAGCAGGGAGCGACTCCACTGGCTGCAAGTACAAGTCCAATAGTAAGTAGTCCTATGGCAAAATGGCCCTACGACCTCTCTTCAAGTCTTTTTCTGTACAGCAAGATGTTCATTTTGTAACTTTTGGTCCCATTTAGAATAAAAAAAGATGATAAATCAGTATGCTTTATGAAGGGGTACTGTGGAACTGACAAGTCATTCTCAGTCTGTCCAGTGCAACGCACAAGGCTCACAAAACTCTGATCTCTCACTGTCAAACTGGATAGTGTTGATTAAATATAAGTCAAGATTCTGTTACTGCATTGCCTATTTCTCACTTAAAATGTTTTCAGATAATTTCAATGTACTGTTTAGCTGTAATGCCAAAAAGTTTGTGACCAGGCAGGCCGCCATTTTTTTCTGTTGAATCTAAATGCCAAAACCACGCATTGCCCAACTTGCAGTACATCACCCACCAGCTCCGCAAATCAAGATGGCGATGGCCTTGATGCCAAACTCAAGCTTTTAAAGCTGTAGTCCATAAACCAGGGGGTGATGCATGGTTAGTTTACACTTAATTCAGCCAAGCTTCCATGTCAATCACATGTTATTGTCTATGCAAGAAATAAAAAGAGTTTTACATTCTGAATCTTGGCTGCTTGTCATAACACCCAGCCCCCTTCCTTGATACAAAATACTCTAACTGAGATGTAAATGTAACCAAAGCAAACTGCAAAATACTGCAATTAAATATGAATGTATGTAAAACTATCAATGTAGCAACATCGTCTTCATGCATTCCACTCTCCTAGTGAACCTCTTCACAGTTAGATGAGGAGAACTGAGTGGAGTCCACACTGTGAGGAATCGGTGATATCTACATTTGGTTGAAAAATAAATATAAATTATAGCTGCTGCGCAGCAATGGTCGGGGCCGGGCAATTTTAGGCAAAATTAGGCAATTCTGAGCAACAAGCAGAGTGTAGGAAGATGAAAAAAAGGTGGCATTCTAATGTGCATTTTACATCAGTTGAGGCTTGAACTCACAATTTCTGGCACAAGAGACTCTGCATATTGACTGATAGCTAAGCCAAATAAACAGGGAAAAGAGACAAGGGATAACAGGGAAACGTGTTGATAAAGAGTAATTTGTCTCTTCCCAAAACTCCCTGAATCATAATTATGTAAATCTTAGCAGTCTCTAATCCACATAGCATGATACCTGAACATAAGGCTTTCACATAAGTCCATCCTGCCTTAGCTGAGGCTCAAACTCACGACTTCTGACACTAAAGTCCACCTTTTATCTCACTGAGCTAATTGGCAAGTGACAGTTCATGTGTGGTTTCACAAATTGACTAAGCCAAGGATCAGGGTGCCAGGCAGCAACCATCCATGCCATGGAAAAGCAAATTTCAAAGTGAAAGTTCCAAAGCTGTAGCACATATGGTTGATTTGTTGTGAATTTTCAAAGTTTTGAAATTTAGAGGTTTGCTGTAGCGCCACCATCAGGACTATTGTCTTGTGTTTCCAGTTGAGGACATCTGGCATGGGACTGGACCTTTGTGAAAAGTTTGGGTAGATTTCTCATATGGAAATGTTGTACAAGCTGAGGCTTGAACTCACAACCTTCAACACCAAGAACCATCCTCTATCTCACTGAGCTAATTGGCAAATGGAAACACCACTTGTAGCTTCACAAATTGACTAAGCCAGTCACCTGTGTGCAAGACAGCAGCTGTTAGCATGTAAAGGCAGATTTCAAATGGCTGTCAAAAATTCAGTTATTGAGACAAAAATCCCAAAATACACAAATTGCATCTAGACAGCATGGAGATGTTGGTCATTAGTTTTTAACAATGATTTATTTGCTCCAAAAGTGAAAAACTGATGTTTAAAAATGCCATTTTTGCATTGACTCCAATTGTTGGCATGAGAGTGAAATTCAAAATGCTGTAAAAAATTCAGTTTTTGAGATAAAATTCTGATATTTTCCAAACATCATCTACCATGACTCCAAAATTTTGTCATTTTTTTTCATGAACATTGAAAAGTATTTAGCAAGAATTTGCAAGTATATGTTTATAATACCGTTTACAGTCAAACATTTTGATGCACTGTAGGCTCAATTTTTGATAAATCAAAAATCTGTGTGGATCGTTTGTGTAGGACAGTCTGAAGATGCTCTGTAGCAAGTTTGGTGCCAATTGAGCAAAAATTGTGGGAGGAGATAGGTTTAATAAGTTTTTACAGTTTTTGAAAAAAACAGAGTGATGGACTTCATAATTTGCAATAGGTTTAAATGTACAAAAGTTTCTTCAGTATTGGGGCTACATTGTGGTGAAAGTTGTAAATCTGTAGCACATATGGTTGATTCATTATGAATTTTCAAAATTTTGAACTTTAGAGGCTTGCTGTAGCGCCACCATCAGGACTATTGGCCTGTTTTTGCAGCTGAGGCAATCTGACATGGGACTGGACCTTTGTGCAAAGTTTGGTCATTTTTCGTGCATGGGAAGTAGGATTTCCTCGGAAGAAGAAAGAAAGAAAGAAAGAAGAACATGCAGGATTACAATAGGGTCCTGGCAGCTTAGGCTGCCCGGCCCCTAAAAAGTAAACATGACATTTCTGAAACATTTTGCCATTGACAAGAGACCAGAAAAAGAATGAGTTCATTTAGCAGACTGGAGTGTGGGAGTGATGTATTAAATAATAATTTTAATGGGCAATAATAATGTGGTTTGTGGATTGTTTCATTGATCCCTCCTGACCTGGACTGCAAATTGATTGCACACAGTAAGATAGTTGGGGGATGGTGAGATGGATTTTTTCAGTATTATAGGATTGATGTATTTTGATGCAAATCCCTTTTCATATGCAGTTAAACACAAATTTCTAATCAGCATTTCATATTTCATATATAATTTAATCAGAAATAGTCCTCATCCTAGCACACATCAATCTCTGTCTGAAAGTAAATTACTCTCCACCTGCACGTAGGCATTGTATGTGAGTAAGTGTGTGTGCATGCGTGTTTTAATCTCATGTATGCACCTGTGTTTGCATGCAGGTCTGCATATTGTTCAGCGAGTGTGCTTTTGTCTCTGCCTGCTCTGTTTTAGCATTTAGTCGGGTGCGTGACTTTATGTTTCTGCTCCCATAGGAGAAATCTAACAAAGAACAAAGACGTGGCACTGGTCCATGAAATACAACAGCAAAGGCTTTTTTATGGGGGAGAAATGGTGCTCGCACACAAATATAGTCACGGGCGCACACACCAGGGGATACAAAAACACAGCCGATTTAAGAGAGTGGATTGTAAGAGCAGCATGAGGCTGGTCAGGGCAATTGTAAAAAAGAAGGACACACACAAACAGTTACATGCAGGCATGTGCAAATTAATGAATGCATGCATGCATACGCATTCATGTATGCAGCCCATATTGTGTGAATATATTTCTCATGAAAATGTGAAAGAGGTTTTCAGAGTGATTGTTAAATACGCAAGAGGTTGGTTCCCATCTGACCTATAATGTATCTCAGTACACTTAATTATATCATCATCTAATGGGTCGTGTGTGCATGTGTGAGTGACCAACGGACGGAGCTGCAGTCCTTGTCCACAGCTAATCCTGCATGCTACTGGAGCCATCAGCCTAAAGAGTTTTTGCGCACATTTTTGACTGTACGCTCAAGGACCTCCTGTGGTTGCAGTGATTTTTGAAAAAACCTTGAACTATTTTATTGACTGCTCTGTTTTGTACAGACTGCTGACTCCTCACATCCTCTTAACCAAGTCACCATCAACTGCTAGGCTAAAAACAAGGCTTGCCTATTCTGTTGCAGGCCACATTTTGGCTTTCGTTGTGGCTTAGAAACTGACAATTATGGGTAAAGTTTTGTTTCATCTTAAACCAGAGAATCTGCAGATTATTTCCATGCCTTATGTTACTCTAAATTTAGGCATGATACAACATCAATAAATCATTTATACAGTTAAGTGAACCCAAGGCGCTTGGTTACATTACCATTACATTATTCTATGCATCATAAAGAAAGCTGAGACTGTACTATATAAAAAGACTTGATTCTTTATTCAAAATCTCTGCTGGTTGCATCTGGCAGTTGTGGTGGCGTTGCAGTAGGTGCTTCGCCATCGGTTGCCTGGCAGAGATCTGCACTCTACTGAGTGCACTTGCCTAGTTTCAGGTGAATTTAATTCCATTCATGAAAGCAATCTTTATTGGCATAAATTTAAAGGAGACAGTGTTACTGAAGCATTTCAGCATATCACAAAGCAACTAGACCCTTACAGTCATCTAAGTGAATCCACTCGGTGCAAAGTGAAGACATCAGATTTAAAATAGTTTGACATTATTTCAGGGATTGCTGCATGCTGAGACAAAAGTTTCAGACAAAATGCTCACAGTCCTGTTCTGTTCCTCCTTATAATCATGTACTGAGACTTTGTTGCCATTGGAGAAAAAAGGAAAATCTGGCACATATTTTGCAAACCAGGCTGGTGTTTTTCTCTTCCCAGTCTCTGTCCCATTTGGTATCTCTTCTTTTCTTCTCTCTCTGGTTGTTCCTCTTCTCTGTTTTGATGTCTCCTGTCCTTCTGTTCCACAGGAGATCATAGGGACACATTTCTGAGTCCTTAGAGGAACGATGGAGGAGATGATGAGGAAGAGCCAGAGTTTCTCTCGGTCTGTATGAAGATTTTATCCCATGAGCTTCAAACAACTGAAACACCCGTCTGTCGTGCACACACACACACAACCCTCCAGACACACACATACACGCACACATATACATTGTAGCAAACATAATACAGGTAGTCAAAAACAACAGAACATAAATGAGGAGGATTGTACAAAACAGACACGCTTGTGCAAAAACAAAACATACATGCTTGCATTTAAAACAAGCAGACTGGTATTGTTCTGTGATGTCTTATTAACCAACTTTGCATAAAACTTTGTTTTAAAATTAAGTTATTACATTGCCTTTCAATCACTGACAAAATAAGTACCTGCATTAATGCTTTATTTATGAAAATCTAAAAATTCTCCTCTTTCCATGTACTTACATTAAAAAATAAACACTATTTTCCTTTGTCAAACCCTTGTCTTTGTTTATTTCCTTTCCAAACAGACAGTTTTGATTAGAATCTTCCAGGAAGACATTTTGATTTGGTTACGCAAATACAGGAAATCTCCAGATTCCTCTGAAAAGATCTGGGCCGATGAAACTGATGATGCCTCAGATGTGGCTGCAGGGTGTTCTCCTCTCTCGTCTCACTGAGACTGGCTGCTTCATTTACACTCAGACTCCAGTCTGCACCGTGTTTATCTACAAATGTGTTCAGTGAATTTGTTTATACTGTATAAGGAGTTGTTCTGGCTAGGACATTTTTAATTCTTCTGCCAGATGCCGCAGATGTTCATTATAGTGGCTCTATCACAGACTATAATGTAAGAGTAGTTAGGACAGCCACAGTGGAAATCAAACCTATAACCACCCCACATTGTAACACACAGTGCATCATGGTTGCACTTTATCTTACAGTATACTAATAGCATATAACAAGTCGTACTTTGTATCAAATTAGACAAAAGTAATATGTTCATTATTAGACAGTATTAGACCCTTTATTATACCAGTATTAGACTTTATTAGAGGGTAATTTGGCACACACAGATCACATATCAGCCTCTTCCCCACTGAAAAACAATATGTGAAGCAGATCTAAAGGCCAAAATTACAGGTAGAGGAATATTATGTCTGCGGGTGACTGCACAGACTTAGTTTAATACTGAAGGCAGATAATGTAATTCAATTAAAGTTGCCTCGGTCTTGGCTACTCTCCCAACAGTAAGGGACTAACCAAAAAAAGTCTCAAGATATGTGATTTCACTTTAGTTTATAATACAGCTCTTTTTAAATTTGTCCCTAATTACATCTAATAAGGTCTAAGAAGGATCTAATAAAGGGTCTAATACTGTTTAATAAAGAACATATTATTTCTAGCTTTTGTCTAATTTGATAAAAGTTCAGCTTGTTATGTCTTATAAGTAAATAAAGTGTGATTCATTTTATTCAGCTGTTTTAGCTCTGACTCACTAATGAAGCTGAATTTACAGATACAATCCACTATGTTTTGTGGACTTCTTGTTCCAGTTAAAGTCACATATGGAATAATAATAAACACATGATCTAAAATGGGTTTCAGTTGGTCCCCTCCATGTTGGTTTGCCTGTTTCATTGTTAGAGAAGCGAAAATGACTCAATTCTTTGCGAGCATGTCTGTAAACTGTTAGAAAGTGGGAAAAGATTAATTTCCACCACAAAGATTTACATCCACAACAATCCCCTGTTAACTCAAACCAGGTATAATGAGTCACTATTAGAACTGCAACACTGATTCATATTTACGTGTAACAAAACAAAACCAACAAATTTCCAGTGAAGGCTCTCAGTAAAATTCCTTTCATGTAACTTGGCAGAAAAATAGGGCTTGTTTTCTCTGTGAATTCACTTACAGAGAAATCAAATTTTTCTCCAAGGCTATACTCACCAAATTAATGACATGTTGTTTGCTAAAACAACTTATGCCTAAGTTAACGTTTTCCTGACAAGGACCTCTAGTGGCCATGTGAAAAATAGCTAAGCAGAAAAGCAGTATAACAAATTCCTCTTTCAAGAATGTTAAGCTTCTATATCACCACAGCAGGGTGAGAAGTTAAACCACTACAGGTCAGCAAAAACAAGATTTTCAGGTGATAAATTGCTCTTTTGTGACTGTCTTATCCAGGCTGGTAATCAAACTAGGTTGCCATTTCCTTTGACTTCATGCTAGTTTTATTATTTGGGAAGAGTTCTGTTGCAATGACCAATCAGTAGTAAGATGTTGGCAGTGATTCAGAGGTCTTGAACCCGGATAGATCTTTCTGTAACCTTAAAGCTGCACTAATCAATATTTTTAAATTCAGAATTGATCAAATGACTGAGTGTAATGTTACACAGTGACAGCTCTGCAGCCCCCCTCAGCTCTAAAGTGTATTTTAGCATGTTTAGGCTCATTACTTAGCCATACTGGTTCACAGCTGTTATCAACCTCATTTACAGCTGTAAGGGAATGTAAAAGCTCTGATGAACCCACTGTAACTCCACCCATCAAATGGCAGAGTGACAAGATGGTGGAGCATTTAGCTAAAGAGCCAGTTATTTTTGGTCAAGATCAAGATCAAGATTTAATTTGTGTCTGCGAAACATGTTAACCTTCAAGTCCACTGCATCAGCTTAAAGGTGCCCTTGGGAGTTTTCTTGTAAACAAACAAAAGATGTTTTTTTTCCATCAGTGCAATCTGGGAACCAATTGGCTATTGTCTGATTGCGATTTTGCCTCTGAGAGGAATGGCCAATATTTTGTGGCTGTCTGGACCGAGGCTTCCTTTTCTGTGCATTGCTCAATGTTTGCAGCCCTAATAGCAACTTGAGATGCAAGAATGGAACTGGAGGTTAATCTCTGTAAACATAAATAATATCTGCGTATAACTCTTTGTCAAAAGCTAAAGGGTTCCAAGATTGCATTTGTGCCTATGTGATCCACCTCTTTTGTTCTCTGGAAACCAGAATGCTTCCAATCCCAAAATCTTGTCCCTTGCCTACACATTCATATGCAGATTTCTGTTAATAGAGATTACATTTAATGTTACTAACTAAAACACATTGTGGGTACCCTAGAGCTCTAAGAAACATGTTGAATGCATCCCCTCCTTAAGACACTTGCAAAGCTTATCTTTTTTTTAGCTGCGACTAGCAGATCTGTAGATCTCTCTGTTGGTCAGTGGGCGCGGGTCAACAAAAAGGTCCCAACACAGTCACAGTTTTTGACCTGAGTCTGAAATGTGGCATGCAGGTCACGTGTTGTTGTGTGTGTGTGTGTGTGAAGGTGTGTGTTTGTGTTTGTGCCAACTTGCTTAAAGGGAGCGTGGTAATGGGAGTGGCCTATCACTAAATCACAAAAGGGTGCATAACTTCCCAATGGATTCACAGATTCACAAAAGATGTACTGGAAAGGTTGGTCATGAGTAAAAGGTCACTAACTGTTCATGACAGCTGGCAACAATGGGGTGTGACAGTGGGAGTGGCCTATCACAAAAAAGGTGCATAATTTTCAAATTAATTCAAATGGATTTCTCATTGACAACACAAAGCAACATTATGAAATACGGAGAAAGAATTTAGTCATTGTGCTACATGAGTCTGTCAGCACATCATCAGTAACTTCTAGTCAGCGACCAAGGCAGAAACGTAATGGATAGGAGGGAAGGGAACAATGCATACTTTCAAAATAAAATTTCCAAAATAAAAGTCTCTGAACAAAAACATCTGAATGTGAAAAATTCACAACATAAAATAAAATATTTTGTTTTTTTCAAAGGGGTGGGGGGTCCCGTACGGGACGGAGTGGGGGAAATACTGAGCACATTCACCATAACAACTTTACAAGGTCATATCATGTCAGTATTGTGCTTAGCCTCCAGCTTGTTCCACTGCCCCCAAGTGGCAAATAAATAAATAAAAATAATGCTGCTTTAACCAAGCAGTTTTACCTGCCTACATGTCCCTCAATGGGACTGGATCAGAATACAGGAGTCGGTTTGGAAGACAATAACAATCTATATATTGTCCTTTAATTTGGAGGAATTATTCTCATGGGCTGTCAGGTGGACGCAGTAAATAAGGAGCGAGAGAAGCTGATACACACGTCACACCACTATTCTACTATTAATAAATAAATAAATATCAGTGGATCTGGCACAAAATGTGAGCCATGTGGATTCAACCAGTTCTTACAGTAAATGAGGCTAAACAGAAGGGGCAGAGATGAGCTGTATCTCCGCCTCTGGGGGGAAAAACGTGTGTATTGTGTAGCCTATGCGAGTGTGTGTGAGTGAAAGCGGGAGAGAGGAAGAGAGAGGGTGTGTATGTGAGTGTGCGCGTGAATACTTATTTAGTTTCTCCCCAAACGTCGCTGGCTGCATTCTTCTGTTGGCGGGTGGCGAGAGCGCAGCATCAGAGAGGAGAGAGAGAGAGAGACATATACATACAAAGGGCGAGGAGAGAGAGAGAGAAGAAGAGAGAGGTTGGGATTGGAGAGTCCGAGAAGAAGCTGAAACTTCACTGCAGACGCTCCTGCACAGGTTGGTTCCATCTCCATCATATTCTTATGATATTCTTATGGTATGTCCACATGGGAACTTAACAGCGCGTCTGCGGGACACAGTTTTAATCTTATTATTGACATTCCGGTGTATTTAATCTCCAGCATCACTTGATACTGCTTCATCTTGTGTTTTTGACAAATGTAACATAGTTTTCCAGTGATGTTCGCACATGCGGCATCTTCTCTGGTTTTCCCCATTCATCTTTTTCACATAAAACCCGCACAGCTTAATACTGATGTTTTAGCGCGTCTTGCACGACCACAGGCAGCTGACATCGATACCAGCGGTCAGACCAGATGGATCGGCTGTAATGTCAGCTTAATTAGAGACGTTTACTCTTTTTCATCCTCCTGTCCAGTTGTGTTGAGTCTTTCCATGTCCATGAAGCTGGAAGCGGTTTGATTGCAGCAGAGATGAAAACAAAAGGGAGGTTTTGCGCACACATGTCACTGGAGCAGTTTCCAATAATGATCCACTCACGCGTACAGCTACAAGTTTAGTGATAATTATTATTTTACATGTGTGATGCTCACTTTTCACTGTCATTCATGTTTCTGTTATGATCCTGTCACATGCAGCTGAAATGAGACATGTTTCCTGGAACAGAATTTGCTGCAAAGCAGAAATGCAGCCTGTTATTGATCGCAAAACGTTGGTTAAATAAAATTTAATAATAGAAAATTATATTAAAAATACAATCAGATAGGTGTTTCAAAGTACCTATAAATTAAAGGTTTTCCACAGCCACTACGCATCTCTTAATTGACCGATATTCACCAACTACAACCAGGTCACTGAACCTGAAAGTCAACACCCGCCCCAGTCACCTCAGGAATGTATTCCTTCAGGAGCTATTTTTATCTAGCGGTGTGTCAGGCGGCACACATACCGTCCTCTTCATTGTAATGCTGCACATGCCATTAATAACACTGGATATACTGTGGATCCATCTGGATGCCCTGATGCCAGGGAAGCCTCCTGTGGAGATACAGAGGGAGAGAGAGAAGGGAGATAGAGGGGGAGGGAGGGGGAGATGGGGAGAAGGGAGGAGGGGGGCAGTGCGCTTCAGTGTTGCAGGAAAAGGAGAAGAGATGATGACAAAGATGATTTGTGTGTGTGCAGCTTTGCAGGGTTTGGCAGAGGTAGAGAAAGAAAAATAATTGGAACAAAAAGGTCTTTATTTTCAATTAAAATGTATTTGCTTTGCCAGTCATATTGTAAGAAAAGCAGCTCAGTGTCACAACAGACAGGTGAGTGTGCAGGTGTGAGAAGAACTATTAAAAAAACAGACAGTGAGATAGGAAAAAGCTAATTATCTAGTGAAAATGAAATGAATAACGGCACATTTAAAGGTTCAGTATCAGAAAGATGATTGAATGTTGAGTCTCATTTCCAGGATGTCAAATACCAACATCTTGAGCTGGTAAAGAGAAATAAGAAAGCACAGGGCAGGCTCTCTACAGAAACAGCCACCACCACACACTTCTAGTGGGTCATAAGTGATGATTTAGAGGTGCTATGTTTATATGAGTAGACCAGGGGTCTCAAACAGCTGGCCTGGGGGCCATTTCTGACCCTGTCTCCCCTTCTCTCTGGCCACATGATGTTCAACATATAATATAATTCAGCATATAGAACTGAAAAGAAAATACAATGTGTTGCTTGATGACAGCACAGACAAAACTGACAGTGCTCAGCTGGCCATTTTCATCAGGGGAATTAATGACCAATTTGAAGTGACGGGAGAAACAAGTTTGTGTTAAAGTGTGATGAAAATGTTATTAATGGAAATAAAAACTAAAATTTCAGAAATATTGCCCTCTCTTGCAGTTACTGAACACTGAAGTGGCCCTTCTAGGGGACAGTGTGGTTCCAAGCCCATTTGAGTTTAAGACCCCCTGTTTATACATGGTTTTTGTTTAGGAAAATGTTGCATATTATGCCTTTAAACTAATACCATGTTTTATTTGTATTTTTTATATGTCGATATGCCATCATCATATTCTTTATTCTTTAGATTTTATGATTGTTTTTCTTTTAATTACAGTGTAGTGATGCAGTTGCAGTATAATGGGCACTGAACAGTGTAGTAACCATTTGTTGTAGTTTTCTGCACTCTGACTTATTGTACACCTCACTGGCTACAATCTACTGCACTTTAAGGGGTCATAAGTTCACTGTCATGGCAATAAAGCTAATTTGAATTTGTGGGGCGGTCAGTTTCGGTTAGAAGAAAGAGAGAGGAGGAGAGGAGAGAGAGAGAGGAGAGAGAGAGAGAGAGAGAGAGAGAGAGAGAGAGAGAGAGAGAGAGAGAGCATGTGGAGACTGTGGGGGCTGAAAGAGAGAGAGAGTGGTAGAGAGACCTTGTAGAGAGCAGAGCATATGGTGTGGT
Source organism: Lutjanus argentimaculatus (assembly GCA_034769285.1). Lineage (NCBI taxonomy): Eukaryota > Metazoa > Chordata > Actinopteri > Lutjaniformes > Lutjanidae > Lutjanus > Lutjanus argentimaculatus. Next base: position 9,563,774 of record JAWZSL010000007.1, read on the forward strand.
GACGTAACACCGGTCGCTGCGGACGCTCTGACAACATTGTGTGTGTGGTGTGTTATGTGTGCATGTGTGTGCAGCTCAGGATTAGACAGCCTACAATACAAGGGCGCGATGCATGCCTGAAACACGCTCAAAAACAAACAAACAAACAAACAAACAGTAAACAATGAACGGTGTGACCGCCGCCACCTGCCTGCTCGTCGCGGGCTTCAGCTGCTTCCTCTACGGAAACAGCGACCTGCTGTTATCGCTGCTCCGTGTCTCTGTTGCAGAGCCCTCCATGCCCGAGCCGGGAGCTGCTCCGCGGCTCAGCCCGCAGGGAGTCCCCTACACCGACCTGCAGCACATCGTCAACGCCGACGGACTGCACCTGTTCTGCCGCTACTGGGAGCCCGAGGGACCGCCAAGGTCAGTGCACAGCGGAGCGGGAAAACTAGCGGAAAGTCTGTTTCTCCTTAACTGTCTGTTCCTCTGTGCATGTGTAGGCTACTATAGGCTGTGTGTGTGTGTGACAGATGGAGTATTAAAGCCCACCTGCAGAGTGTTAGTTAAAATCATTAGCCAGAAAGTGATCCTCTTCTCATGGTTGCTTTCAGTTTAGGAGTCACATGATGATGACTTTTCAAATAAAGTCCTGCATATTAATCTTTATATAATTATACGTGTGTGTGTGTGTGTGTGTGTGTGTGTGTGCTTAGTCCAGGATGCAGCTGTATTAAAAGTGCACAGTTGACTAAGGACTGCTCATCGCACATTCATCTCTTCACCACCATCACCAGTTTGTATGAATCCACATCTGATTTAGTTCTGTTTTTTAATTTAAGTTTTCAGTTCAAACAGTCACCCAGGAGTCATATCAGCTCTGTGACTGGTAAAACAACACTCTTATCAGCACTCCTCATCTTCCATATACTGTCACCAGGACCTGATATTGGTCTAGTGCAGATATAACGGTCTATATCGGCATCAGCTCAGGCCTGGTTGATACAACTGGATTTACCACGATTACTGAAATTATTGGGCAGATGTCACTACATATATTAGATAGTACAAATATTTCGATATCGATATATTGACCGATTTTCTTTATATGAAGCATAATAGACAATACAGAATATATACATAACCACACATTTTTCTGCAATGATTCCTCAAATGTGGTTAACAGCCATGGCTAAAAACATTATTGAAGCAGAACATTTTACAGTTTAACAATAAATTTTATTGTCCAAAACTTTGATGAGCATTTTTATACTTACAAATAACCATAAATTAAAAAAAAAACACAAATTGAGCCAAATACATGCATAGCCTATATAATAAACCTGAATTAAGATAAAAGATCAAACATAGGGTCCACATAAAATGCTGCTGTGCTAAAATGCTATAAAGCTAACAAAAAAACAACAACAACGAACAAAAACAAATCTGCATTATGTTCTGTTAGAAAAAAAGCTGTCAAATCAGTGTATATCTGAAAACATATATACTGATACACTTAAAAAACGATGTAACTGATATAACTGCATTAGGCTGAAACTGGGCCAATAATATCTGTCAATAGATATATTGGTCTGGCTCCAGTATCTATGTTGTCCAGTACTTTTTTACATAAAATAATGTAGATTGCTTTTATTTATTTATTTTTTTGCTTTATAGGCAATATTTTATGTATATGTATTTTTTTGTCTAAATTCAGTTTGTTCTATTTCGTTTTTTATAATTATGAAAAATACCAAAGAAAGTTAAATGTTTCAGTGCCCTGATGTGATTTTGGATTTTATACACACACTATAAAGAATATCAGCCAAAATATAAATGTCAGAATTTTTCTGCACCCAAATATCGATATTGGCATTGGCCCCAAAAATCCACTATCAGACAGGCTCTACAGTAGCTGTTTTACATTTACTAGATATTTTAATCTTCACATGTGTTAGGCTACATTATGAGGAGCAACACTGGCTGAAAAATATGATTTGATTTGATTTGATTTTTTTATGACATAATCAAAAATATGTATATATAAAATGTCATACTGACATGACAACTGACAAAAACATATTCGTTGGAAAAACGTTGAGGTTGACTCAGTAAAGTTAATGAATAACAAGTAGTTCAGCTAAAAATTTTAGAGCTGTAACTCAGTAACTCAGCAGTAATAAATTCCATGCTTATGACAATAGATAATTCTCAGATCTAGGGATTTTATTGTGAGTTGTGTTGAGGTCCTGGTCTCCTAGCCCACATGCAACACAAAAACAACACCGGGTAAAACTAGGACAACAAACTGACATTAGTAACAAAGAAAAAGTGAAATAATGTAAAATCTGTGTTAGTAAATCTGGACAATTTAGTCTCATTCTGTGGCCCAAGCTCGTGAAAACCATTATAATTATGTTAATCTCCTCCTCAAAGAGTCGACCACCAGATGCACCCATGACTCATACTGGGTCATGACCCCCTTTTGAAAAATAAGACCCAGGAGCAGTTACTTGTTCAACCCGCTAAACATGTTGTTAATAAAACAAACAGGTCTTTTATGTGGTTGGAGATCTTCTCTGTACTCCACTATTGGAGTTTTAGGACTGGGAAGGACAACAAACTGCAGAGTTTTACAGATTTCAGCTTTAGTCACAGTCAAATGTATCATCATGGAAAGAAGTGCCATTGAAACATATTTAAACTGTTTATGTTTGTATCCAGAATAGACTGTGACCTTGCGTTTGAACCATTTTGTAAAAATATGAACAGCCCACAACACAAATGTAACACTCTGAGAAGATGGCAAACTGTGCCGCAGAAGGATTCCTATGTAGAGTAAAGTATGTTTCTTCAGTCTGAGTTGTAATTAAAAAGCTAAATTAGTTGTATTTTGTTCTGCATGGCTCACTTAGATTCATAAAATCGCTTTCCAACAGTCCAACACAGACTAAAGAGATAGTTAATTTTTTCATTTTTTGAAGCATTGTTGTATTAGATACTCACATAGTCAGTAGAGCAGTGAAAATATTCTAACCATGATGTATGTTTAAAAGGATATTTCGGATTATTTGAAGTGGGGTTGTGTGAGGTACTTATGGATAGCCAGTGTATTACCTGTAGTAGATGGCAGTTGGCAGAACCCTAGTTTGAAGAAGCAGAAAGGACTGCTGTGGACACGGCCAGCAACAAAAGGTAGTTTAGCCATTTAGGTCCACCTAAAAAAATCATATCTGTTTAAGTGTGTGCTTATTTTCACCACTTTACTTTGCTGTCAGATAGCCTTATCTGATGGGAAACTGCCAAAAATTCAAGCCAAACATCGCTCTCTCCAAACCAACCAAACTCCATAGGCGAAATCTGAAATTTTACCTCACAGAATGTGGGAGTTGCTGTTTAAAATAATGCCACACAATAACACAAACAAACAGATAAGGCAGCGGTGAACCAGCAACTCCTGTGTTCTGAGAGATAAAAATTACTGATTTGTCTTATGGAGTTTGGTTGGTTTGGAGAGAGTGATAGGTCACTAAAATGCCTTTTGCTGCTGACCCTGTCCACAACAGTTCATTGGTTAGCGTCCTGCTTTGGTACTCTATGCTTCTCCAAACTGAGGGCATGCTGACTGCCATCTACTGAATGAAATACACTATGGATAGGTACTTCATACAACCCCACTTCAAAAAATCTGAACTATCCCTTTAAGAAACTCACAGGGAAGTGGATGAATATTAGTGTCAGCACAGACTTTGGTTTCCCCCTCACATTCCCCACCTTTCAAAGCATGCTGAAATTCTGTCTATCAGCATCCGTTTCCTCATACCCATAAAACACCCCTGTGTTTCGAGGTTACTTGTAGCTGATTTGAGTTATATTCTCAATCCTAATAAACGCTGTCATAGTTCACTTGCAAAAGGCCTGAGATCCTGAATCATGAGGCATTCTGGTGTGTGGAATAGTGTAAATGGAAATGTTGTCGCTTAGCCAAAAAGACATCAAACAACACGACATGATTAATGGGTCCAGTTTTAAAAAGCCCTTTTTCCTGGTATAATAGTGCTATTTTCCAAGTCTGCTGTTGGGGCCCCCCCTTGCTATGCACTCTCAGATGTTGTAAGTCCTACGCATTCTGCCCACATGTTGCTGTGTCAGTGTATGAAACACAACACAGATGTGACACTTAAGCTCGCTTACAAACCACATAGTTGCATGCAGAGTGAGAGCCCAGGGGGAAGGAGATGTGACAGAAACGGGAGGCCCATAAAACATCTGGAGTCCAGATTATTACTGACACAAGGCTCACACATCTCTGCAGAGAAGTGACTCATTAACGGACACTGTGTCTGTGCCTCTTCTGCTGTATAATTGCACCATAAACTGTGGCTGATGTTGAGAGCAGCATGTGTGTATGTGTGGGTTTATTCTGCAGTCATCCTTGATTTATTCTGTATTTGTGCATTCAGGTTGTTGTATACCTTCATGATGTCTGTGTAGCAAACCCTTAGGTTGGATTGAACTTTCCTGGCGGTTCTTGTTAACATCTAAACATACATGATTCTGAACAGGCAGTGGCACAAATATTTGACCCTATAATTGCCCACAATGCCACTAAGGCGGTCACACAGAAGCCCTTCCCATGCCCTCACTTCCCACAGGACCAAAAATCTACTTATGCACCGATCTGCTCATATATTTAAAGCTAGTCAACAGAGTATTGGAAATAAATAACCACATCTAAAATGTGTCCTTCCCTTCCTGCCAAAAGCATCAATAAACCAACTAACAAATGCAATTTCATTGGCATAACAGCTTCATTTTTTCTCCTGCAAATCATGTTTTTTGGAAGTAGAAAGTGGAATCACTGCAGGCTTAAAATAGCTGCAGATCTCTCTGTGTTGTAACTGTTGTAGAGCCAAGGCTTTCAATGGCTTATATAAGAGCTCTCTCACTGTAGGCCAGCCAGTGACCATGCTAAAAATGCATGCAGTCATGGCATGTAAGACTCCATGAAATGTTGTGTATCATGGTGTGTATATCGGTCCACCAATGTGTGCTTCTAATAGCTGATATCAGTAATTGTGGGTTGATGCTGCTGATAGCAGATATTGTCCGTTTTGTGTGTTATGCACTCACATTTGAAGCTGAGTTTAGACTTTCACAGGGCACTTAAATCCTTGACTGAAACCCAGACTAATGAAATGGTTTTAGCTGAGCTAGCAGCTCCTAAAAGCTGTGTGAGGTCGGTTTACTGCAGCTCTTACAAGCTGACAAAACAGAAGCTATAATCACAGCCTCACCAGCATGTCCCAAAACTGATTTATTTGTTTTAAAGGAATAGTTCTGATTTTTTAAAAGGATAATGAGGTACTTATCGATTGTCAGTGTATTACCTGCGGTAGATACTGGTGGGCACACCCCCAGAAAGGAGAAGAAGACAGGGATGCCAGCACAGAAGCTTAGCAATTTACTGCTCCACTTAAAAAAAATGAGTATCACTTTAAGTGTACGCTATATTTAGAGTATTTTTACTGCTTTACTTTGCCATCAGACAGCCTTTTCTGACAGCAAATTACCATTGTATGAGCCAAGTATCATTCTCTCCAAACAAACTCATAGCTAATCAGAACACAGAAGTTCAAGTTAACCCTCAACATTTTGGATGGTGATCTTAAAAATTGTTACAAAGTTACAATAAACAAAATTAACAGATCGAGGCAGCAGTAGACCAGCAACTCCTGTGACCTGCGTGATAAAATGACTGATTACTGCTTTCGAGTTTGGTTGGTCTGGAGTTAACAATAATTAGCTTATGTAACTGTGGTTTTCTGTCAGAAAAGGCTGTCTGACAGCGCAGTAAAGTGGAGAAAATAGCCTACCTTTACCTTTTGTTGCTGACCCTGTCCAAAATAGTTCCTTGCTCAGCTTTCTTGCTGTCGCCCCTCTCCGCTTTTCCAGACTGGGGTCATGTTGTACACCATCTACCATATTGAATAGACTGACTATGGATAAGTGCCTAATAACAGCCTCACATGAAATAATCCAAACAATCCCTTTAATGTGCTGTCATAACTGTTGGTAGTTCTGGATGAAATAAGCTTCTCCTGAACACGCTGCTATCTAAAGCTCTCAATGCAAAATCAGAGTCACACACAGAGCGTTATCAGAGAGTAAAACTGCTGAGCAAGTGTCACTAACTGAGACACACCAGTCTGTTGTCTGTCGTACAGTCAGCCTACACTTTACCATGAACGAAATTCTCTGACACACACCTCCTGTTTTAACACACGCTGCCTCTGCACTCTGAGGTTTCACAATAAGAGTTCTCAGTGGTCCGGATGGATGCAGCCTACGGACCTGCAGCAGCCCACTCACTGCAGCAGTCAGATTAGTAATTTAACACAATGTGACACAGTGTGGCGGCTCTGTGTGTGCAGCGTAACCGAATCTTATAGCATTTCAAGTGTTTAAGTTAAAAAATGTTTATAGGCATTGCCATGAAAATAAATCAGAGGAATACAAGTTTGATCGTAACTGCACCTCTAAAATGCAAAACTATATGAAACTATGAATACAGTTTAGATTTATAGATTATTTATGAAAACAGCAGTGATATTTTTCTTATTACTTTTGTGATAGGAGTACTTTCATATCTGCGTAGCAGCTTTGATGATCAAAGAAATCTTCAGACGAGAGATTTAACAGTTTATTTAAACAGCAGCTCAGAAGCCAAGACTCAAACTAGGGCTGGGCAATATGTTTTTTTTTTGTTTTTTTTTTAAGTTATTTTTTTGGCATTTCTGCCTTTATTAGACAGGACAGCCAGAGACTAGACAGGAAACGGGGCAGAGAGAGGGGGGATGACACGCAGCAAAGTGCTGAAGGCGGGAGTCGAACCAGCGGCCACTGCAGAGAACCGACAGCTCCACACATGGGCCGGATGCCCCACCCACCGAGCTAAACGTCCGCCGGGCAATATGGTTTAAAAATAATGTCTCAAAATTTTTAGGCTATGTTGGGATATATGATATATACCTACTGTATGCATATCGATATAAACATTTTCTCCTAAATAACATACGGTAAATTCTCAAATAGTGATGATCTCATACATTATGATGCATTGCTGTAGATTTAAACTACCCAACAGTATATAATGTAGGGCTAGGGAATATGTTTTAGCATGGTCTCACAAGCTAAACTACTGATAATCATGATCATGAAATCTGTTCAGGGAGTGCCCACAGTATATAAGGCCTAATTGATCTTTAAACCATGTGTATATTTATGCAAATCATTTCATAAACATGGTGACATGATGCTTGTCACATCAAAAGCTGTTAAAACTGTTGTGCTTGTATCCTACTCTGTACTTTGTCAGATTAAGAAGTGTGTGTCTGTGTGACAGTGATCCCACAGTAACACAGTAAGCCCTGAATCATGACTGTACAAGACACCTCATTTTTGTCCTGTCTGTTGTCTCTCCCTGTTAGTCATTGTAACATTAATGCAGGTTAATGGTTATTAGAACACCTGTGATGTGGAGTGATACATGTAGTCAAAAGTCCCGGTGCTGTTACACTCATGCTTGATTTGAACTTGAATCTATGCATGATAGTGGTGATGTGTGATAGTATTTTGACCTCTGACAAAATCCTGCTATTGGCTGTGTGACATGTTGTTAGAGAGATCTCACAAACAAACCAACAGATGGCTAACAATTATTTCCATTATTATTGAGTTTTATAATTTAAGCTGATGATTATTTTGTCATTTAATTGATTACAGTAAAGTAAGAGATCTATAAAATGCCAGAAAATAGTGAAAAAAACACATCTGTACACTTGAGATGCTGGAACTAGTTAATGTACAACTACAATGTATCAATTACAAAAAAGTTGCAGATGATGCACCGTCGCTGCCAACACCACTAAAGCTGCGACACGCTGTGCTGTAACCATGGTGACAGGCAGCAGTTTGAGAATGCCAGGCTGACATTTAGTGACTCAACTAACTGGACCAACTGTAGGCCAGACACAGTTTATTGCGTGGAGTGTTTGTTTAGCAAAAAAGCGGAAATTAAGCAGACGGTTTAAATCTCACACTCAGAGGATGGGAAAGACCCATCCGGTGTGTGAGTTCTTTATGTAAAACAGTTCCAGACAGCAGGGGAAGACACCTTCAGCCATCAGGCATGGGTGGATAGATTATAGTATGAGCTAGTTTCTAAGCTTATTTGCTTGTCTATTTCACAAATATGTCTCTTTGATTTAATGGTAAAACTCTATGATGAATCGATGAATCTGTTGTTGGTGAAGCTACTTTGTAAAGCTGTTTTCCAACAGTTAAATAATGTTCAGAAAGCTGAATGAGAAAACACTGTAGTAACAGCAGGTGAATGCTAGCCAGGGACCAGACAAATCTGCTGAGCTCATGTTTTCATGTGCTCTGGCAGATACATCTGGCCCAACTTCCACTGAGACAGGAATCCGCCAGCCTGGGATATGGGTGGGCCAATCACAATTATTTATTTAATATGGGCCCGGGTCTATATGTTGATTGACAGAGAAGCATTCCTGGTCCATATTTGAGAAGTCACGTCTTTTTGTCTGGTTTGATTCAGAATCTGTTTTTGACTGACTTAATAGAATAGGGGGCACAATTTTCAGTTTCTTGCTCCAGTTTCCCTGAAATACAATATGAAACATAACTGGCAATGAATTAATCCATTTGAAAGAATCCTACAGTCCCCTGCCTGTATGACAATAAAAAAACATGAGGAGTAGGTGGAGTGTATCGCTGTGTGTGGCGCTATTCATGTTATGACTCCAGAAGTGGAGAGCAGCCTCTCTGCTGCACTGTTAGCTCTGAGGAAAGACCTCGATGTCCAACATGCAGAGCAGATACAGAGTTTTTGAGTTGAAACAGACTGAACAGAGGGTGATTTTCTTCACCTCAGAGTTGGTCGAAGTTGTTTAATGCTGCGGTGTGTGTCGCTCAGCCGCTCTCGTTTGCTACAGCTGATCACTACTCCGCTCTGTGAACGTCTTAACGTCTCTGGGTGGTGGTGGTGGTAATTCGATTTCGATTATTCAAACACTAAATCAAAACATGACTGCAGCTGCTGCCTTTTGAGTAGCTGAAGTAGATCTTCCTGTTAACTGCTGAAAACTGCCGCTGTAGACTGTGGCGCTGTGCTGCCCTCGCAGCTTAGTTCCACCCTTTTCGCTCCGTCAACTGAATGTTAATTTACATTTAGAAAATCAATTTGTTACAATTATGAATCGATCCTAAGTCTTCCATGTCTGCATTGTGATGCAACTAAGAATTTCCTCCACTCCTGGAGATTAAGTGTGACCAGGCGAATGCAGGCAATGAATTAAAACAATCTCAGTCACATAGTTTGTTCTCTTGTGAGACTCACAATAAAGAGATTTTAGGGAATATGCTGACTGGTCATAAGTGTAAATGTCATTCAAGGGCAGTAATGACAAAAACAAAGGGCAGTATGTGAACTTAGCTTAATTTACTGGCATACATCAAGTGTGCAAAACATCAGCATATCCTTCCCGATATTGATTTTTGTTTGATTTTTCAGTGCAGTTCAGGTCTCAAATGTGTCTCTTTTCAGTGTCCTTTCCAAACATACTCTGTTAGGATTGTTAGTTAAACTGGGAAAGTGGAAATAGTTTGTAGGAAATTAGAATTTTTCTGTAGTGATCAGAAGTCAGCTGCCATACAAAATATCCATGTTTTCTCATGGATATATGAGCAGGTATGCAGGGAAAGAAACTATTTCTGTTCACATTTTCCTACAGTTTTTTTTTTTCCCACAAAATCTGCAATACGTAGGTGTAAGAAGCTCTTCTGGCTATTTCTTGTCGCTGTGTTGTTAACACGCTGGATATTCAGTATGAATTATATGACATTCTTGCTGGGATGAGAATGAGATGGGGTCAAAGGTCACGTTCTCCTAAAAAGCCCTTTCACTAGAATCACGAAGTAGGTGAAAGGTGGAGGGGAAGGCATCACCAATGATTGACAGATCTTCCAAAGGACGTCCAACTGGAGCTTTGAACCCACAGGGCGTCCAGCATACCAGCCTATACATGCAATGTACATCTGTATTTGTGCATAAACAACCACACAGCTTGTGTAAATAGGTCATGCTGATGTAGATGTTTTTGCTGATGGTGTCTGGATGAGTTTCCTTCCCTGTTTGTGTCTCTATGGTCAGACTGTTTAATCTCCCTGCTGCTCACTGCCACTGTTACTCTTGTCAGTGGAGGATTTTTACAAATATAAAACCTCCATAGTGGTTTAGTGCACTTGGGGCCAAATTGGCTGAGTAATGCAATGTCTAAAGTATTAGGGGCTCTTGTATCCCCATAAGATTCAATGAGTAAGTGCCAGCTGTCAACATTAACTGACAGTAAATGTGAAAAGGAGACAGAGGAGAAATACTCCAGAGCCAGTTTTCAATTTTCATAGTAGCTTAACAACTTCATTATCAGATAACATGTTAATTCGTGTGTGAGTGTGTGCATTTGGGTGTGTTATTGTTACAGCTGTCCGTATTTCAGAGGCTGTAGCAGCATCTGTTTTAAAGCTGAAGTTAAGATACTGCTATCATTTGAAACTAGACGACCAAAAACATCCATTGGTGCCCATGTTGTCACTCCAAAATAAGGCTAGATCTTTGCAAATGAAAAACTGAAATGGACATTTTCAAACAGGTCCCTTGACCTTTCAGCTCAAGATACTGGAATGAAAATGAGACAGACATGCCCACGTTATGCTAACTCCATCCAGTCTTGGGCCAAGCCATGTGGTTTTTTTGCATGCAGTATATTATTTTTGCCTATAGTAAAAATGGTGTATTTGAATATTCCTGCATACTGGGGTCCCTAAACACTATTGTAATTGTGTTGTTGAGTGCAACTGTATTCATGTGAGATGAATATAAGTCCCATATTACCGCTGCATTGTGAATGCCTTCTGAACAGCAACAGAGCTTCATAGGTTAACATGCAATGAACCTATATAATAGACATCCTAAATATCAGAATTTCAGCTTTTATGAATTTCTCCAAAATTGTATGTATATATATATATATTATATATATATATACACATATATATGTGTGTATATATACACTATATGTGTGTGTGTGTGTGTGTGTGTGTGTGTGTGTGTAGTGTTGTGTGTGTGTGTAGAGTAGCCTGGTTACTTTAATGTTCTAAATAAATAACAAATATTCTTTAAAAAACACAAAATGTTCTAATGAATAACAAAGTGTAAAATGGGAAATTTAGACTCATTGTCCCATTTTTCATTTCCTTATTAGGTTTATACAGTTAAGTGAACCCAGGACACTCAGTTACAATACCATTGCACTATGCATCTTAAAGAAAACTATGACTATACTATACAAAATTGCTTTATAACATTGCGTACATTTGGATACGAAAACTGACACTAAATTATAAAAAACTTCATTAAAAACTTTAAAACTGGTTACATCTGGCATTGCAGTAGGTGCTTCACCATTTACTGTCTGCCAGAGATCTATACTCTATTAAGGTGCACTCTTCTAGATAATACTGTAACAGTAAGTAATAACTCCTGCATCAGTAACGTTATCAGCTACGGCCTCAACATTAAAATAAGCTGAGAGATGGACTGTGCAAACAGGAGTGTAAATAATTATCAAAGTATCCTCTATAGTTATTATGACTTCTATAAATGTGATTGATTTCTGCTGCTATACAGATGTATTAAACATTAGTATGTCTATATGAATGTAATTTAATGATGTCCATGGAGAAAGTGAAATGCATGAGCAAGTAGTGATAAGCTACATCAAAGAAAAATACAATTATGTAAGAAGAGAGCAGAGGGGTTGTACAAACATGCAAAGCTTCAAAGAAGAAAATGTGCAAATGAAGAATTTCAGCTGTCAAAAGAAGTGAAAATAGCAGCAGTGGTATCAGAGGTAGTATTTGTTGTTTTATTCAAGCAGAATTAATAAATAAAATAATCATAAAAACAAGCTTGTCAGACAAGAAAAAAATTGCAATTTTTCATCTAATTCTTGTTCTGTTTCTGCATGCAGATAGTTTGGGGTGTAATTTATCTATCCACAGTAGAAAGTAGTGTGCTTGTCCATCCATCCATCCATTTATTTTTTTCCCTTTTATCTGGGGTTGGGTCGTGGTAGCAGCAGGTTAAGCAGGGTATTCCAGACGTCCCTCTCCCTAGCAACCTGTTCCAGCTCCTCCGGAGGGGGATCCTGAGGCTTCCTAGGCCAGATGGGATATGTAATCCCTCCAGCGAGTTCTGGGTTTACCCCTGAGTCTCCTCCCAGTAGGACGTGCCCGGACGACCTCCAAAGGGAGGCGTCCAGGAGACATCCTAATCAGATGCTCGAACCACCTCAGCTGGCTCCTTTCGACGCAAATGAGCAGCAGTTCTAGTCTAAGTTCTCTCCAGACAACCGAGTTCCTCCTCACCCTCTCTCTGAGCTGAGATCTGCACTTTGCAGAGATGAAAGCTGAACAGATACAATGTGTCCCAAGCCTTTCACTGTTCAGTAGAATATTTTTGCTATAGTTCGTCTCCTTGGTTTACCTTTTCTTATCACTGGTGGAAACCTTCCTGCTGTGGCTGCCTGCTGATTGTCTTCCTTCATTTCTCTCTATCACACAGCAATTTCCTCTGTCTCTCTTTTGTGTTTTTTTTTCTGCGCAGCACACAAACTCACACAGTTTCTATAATGACTCACCCATGTCTTGTTTTCTTTTCCATACCAGTTTGTCACACTCTCAGCCTCCATCTCATTTTCCACCTGTCAGATTGTTTGTCTCTGTCATATCCATTTTGTTTTGCGCCATGGCATCAAATGTCACTGTCACCTGGGAATTCAAAGTCTGACAATGACATAGACGGCATTGAAATGTCTTGAACTGAACCGATGAGATAACTGTGAATAAAGTTGCCAGCTGGGACATGCTAGCACTAGTCACAGTAGTTCACGGAGGTTCATTTTCTTTTCCCTATACTTTGCTGTTTAATCCCACTGGCATTTTGTTCTTACCATTGCACATGGCATCATTCAAAAAATTGTTATTGATGAAGGAAAATAAGCTCCCAGAGCAAGTGTTGTAGCACTCAAATTTGGTTTTGCTCTTGAGACCGGTCTTAAGACCACCTTTTGAAGTTCTCGTTTTTTTCTCAGAATTGAACACATTTTTACTCGTTCTCTGTGTCAGGGTAAGAGGATTTCATTTTAAGACCAGTGAAGACCACAACTGCGGGGATATAATTAATGCCTAGGCATTGTCTGATTAATTTTTTAACATCATTACTGTGATTGAATAAAACTGCCTCAAATGCAACCAATAACATGACTAATTTCTAATTTGAAATTTTTGTTAGTTAACAGCTGTCAGCCCTCCTCACCTCCGTTCACACACACTCCAAGAAGGTGATCGCTGGCAGGAGAATAAGCTGTGGCTGTCTGAAGGGAGATGTCAGCCAAATCCTCTGTGATATAATTTGGTTAACGAAACCACAAAGAGTTCATCCACTAAACAGCACTGAAAAGAAAACACACATCATTTTGTAAATTCTGCAATACAAAGCAGACTGAGACCATGTCAAACTTTTATTGGCCCTTAAAGAGGAAGCATAAATAAAGTTTAAGTCATGCTAGTGTAACGTCTGAGCCCAAGCTGAAGAGCCAAGGGTCAAAACCTCAAGGGATATGTAGACTGGGAATTGAACCAGGAAACTCTTGTAGCACATTCAGCTGCAGTACAGTCAGTTAAAGGGCCAGGCCCATTAGCGAACAGTTATGCAGCAGTTTTCGTGTGTTACACTAGCAAAGCTATCAAGCTGAGTTATGTTTTTGCTAAAAAATAAACAATGACAATGCTAAACAATGACAAGACTGGTCACATAAAGCTATGTAGTTTAAGTTACTTTACATCAACAATGCTAATGTCAGCTCTGATATAAGCACTGCACGCTGCGGTACAACTCCCTTGTTGCTGTTACTGTTGCAGCACTTGGTCCGGACACAGTCTCACTCTGGTCTTGGTCATGACTTGGTTTCAGTTTAGGTGATCTTGATTGTAAGACTGCCCATAGACAACAAGCTTGCTAACTGCAGGCTAACAGCCAGTAAACACGTCAGTTGATCAACAGGGTGAATTCTCTGGTCAAAGTTAAACTTGATGTGAAACATTGTGCAGATTTGTTTCACCCTTGTGAGTGAATCCACTTATTGTGGTAACTCTTCTGAAATGAAAAGATTTTGCTGTAGAAAGTTGGCATTTTAAATGCTGGCATGACCTGGCCTATGATTAAATATAATTTGTTTCAAGTACAATCACTGTATTTTACCTGCGAGACTATTCATTCAGTTTAATTGGTCTTAAAAAGTTCTAAATTTGGCATTTCAAAGGTTACTAATGTCCTGTTTCCTGGCTCACATACACTATATCTTCTTGTTCTATCTTTGGTCCTCTCTTCTTTTTCCTTTCCTTTAATCTTTGCCTCCTTATTTCTATACTTATCACACATTATCCCTATAACTGTACATTCATGGAGCACTTAACAGCACTGATGTGGTCACCCATCCACATATACGTCCACACACACATACAAACACACTGTACATCTCATTTTGGGCAGCTTTTCAAAGAAAGCTCAGCAATTTGTGGTTCTGTTTTTCTACACTCACATGGTGATACACACAAGATTAGAGTAAAGGGACACGCACACACACACTCACGCACACACACACACACCATTAGGTTCTGAGCAGTCTAAGTCCATTAATCAGATTAACATGCCAGTGTTCGGTCGTTCTGTCTCGTCCTCTGGCTCCTGCTCCGTCTGGACACATGGACATGAAAACTGCAGTGTTAATTTAACTCTGCAGTATGTTTATACATGTCACACATTAACATGGTGTTGAGCAGTTTTCCCAGACACATGTCATAATCACCATTTTTTAAATGCCAGATAAAATGTCATGGAAAAAGGCAAACTAGTGGAAAGTGTGAAGTGTGGAAAGTTTGCGTCTCTCTGTCATCTGTTATACTGTATTTACAAGCGTTGATTTAACACTCTGATACTGTTTATGTATATCTGGTTGCCATCAGAGCATTACATTTAGAGGCCTGCACACCAGCGTGAGTTATTCTGCCTGATTAAACCAATTAAACCAACAGACTAATTGTCTTGCCCCAACAGTGTCTTTCACAGCAGACATTTTGGCTTGTCATTGTAGGAAACATTTTGTTCAAGTAAGTCAGGAATGTGTGACAGTGAGCCAGTGAACCAGCATACACAATACAAAGATTCTGAAATTGAAGCCTCTAAACTGAATTCAGCCATCGTTCATTTATTTACAGCTGTGCCTTTTCTTCTATGACATGTCAAAATGTCTTCTGTGAAAAGACACGCTAAGTCAATCCTGATGCTGCGCTCACTTCGTGTCGACTTGTAAGGAAATGTTTGTTATACATTTTATGACAATTAATAACGCAAATTGATTTGTGTCTCTGCTGTGCAGCTTGTGGAGACAATGTAGCTCTGTCAGAAGTCCCATCAGAGCTGCTGTGCACTTTATTTAAAATGTTGTAGATGTTAAGATCGATAGTGAAGATCACATAAAGCAAAATATAGGAAGCAAATTAAACAATGTAAGAACAATAATGTCATTACTGCACAGCTTTGTAATTGTCTCTGTTTTGTGTTGGCTAGCCTAGCCTAGACTAGCCTGCTGGTTAGTTCACTAGAACTAGCCAGCAGGCATTTCATGCTGCATTTTATTAGCCCTGGGCTATACTGGGGCTTTTTATGCCTTGGTTTGATAGAGACAGCTCAAGTGAAGCGGGGGAGAGAGACGGGATGACATGCAGCAAAGGGCCCCAGTGTGGAATAGAATCCATGGCCGTTGCGGAGGAGTGATAGCTGCAGCACATGGGGTGCAACTGAGTTACTGGGCCACCCAACCCTGGGACATCCTGAGATAACTTGGCCCCTTTTCACACACATACGAGTGCTTTTCACACAGCATATTCTTAGCCCAGGGCTATATGATTCACACTGCACTTCTTGTAGCCCTTGGTTAAATGTCCATTGGTACACACAAGCAATGTTTACATACTAGAATAACATGTGATTACACACAGCCTTTAGCTTTGTTTCACACAGGCATCTTGTAGTTGATTTTCAGGAGATAAACCCTCAAACTCTGGGGCTAACCCGGCATGCCCTACGCTAAAGTCAGGGTTATCCAATTTTGGAATGTACCCAGATTGTTTTTGTGATTGTGAAAGTATGAAAGCTTTCTTAGCCTGGGGCTAAAAATGCTTTTTTTTTTTAAGATTATTTTTTTGGGCGTTTGCCTTTATTTTGATAGGGACAGCTGAAGACATGGCAGGAAAGGGGGTAGAGAGAGAGGGGATGACATGCAGCAAATGGGTCGCAGGTGGGAGTCAAACCAGCGGACACCGCAGAGGACCAACAGCCCCAGCACATGGGGCGCATGCCCCAACAACCAAGCTACAGGGGTGCCCCTAAAAATGCTTTTAGCCCTGGACTAAGTGCAGTGTGAAAGGCCCAGGACATGTCCAGTTCCATTCCCAAACCTTTGCCTAATTGCTTCTTATTACAAAGTGAATGAAACAATGTAAACAGGATTATCATATCAAAAGTACAGTTTGCTCACTGACTACTGTTGAGCTATGAGCTACCCAAATACCAGCAGATTCGTTAAACTGGAGTACACACAGCGACACTAGAGGGGGACTTAGAAATTCTTTCCCACTATTAAGCATTTTTTTTTTCTCTTAAATTCTTATACTCCACCCCACTGGTTGCTTGTTATTCTGGTGATTAAATACAGGACATTTAGTGGACCCCTTGCAGGAGTATAGCAGTTCACAGCTTTACATGTTTATTGCTCTGGATGGTGATCATGATTTCTCAGCAGTGAGTGCTGTGAAAACCACACCACAGTTTCTTGTCATAAAGCAAAATTATGTGCAGTTCAAGATTAAAATAAATGGATTGTGTTGCGGAAAATAATGGAAAACTCGTCGAATTTCACATGAAAACCCTGAAATGTTTTTGTCGTTGCTTAGTGTAGGTGTGAATATCAGCCACATGCCTGGAATGTCTAAGATTTTTACTTGTCGGTTAAAATTCACAGTTGAAGGTGCAGAATGTGGCATTTGGGCACAATTTGGAGGGTTTGTGAGTTCCTTTATAATCTTGGAGCAGCCAGTCAGCATTGCATTAAGGGGATTAGGGTCTTGGCTTTGTTTTGGGCCTGTGGTTGTTTGGAGTAGCTCTGTGTAGAGCCAGAGGGAGGAGAAAACTCTCTCGCGCTCTCCCAGAGTGTTTTAATAAGGCTGGTTATAAGCCATGTTGTTCCAGCAACTGAAACGGGTGTGGGAGACGAGTGGGTCTCCAGTTCCCATGAGAGATGAGCAAGAAACACATAGAGAGGGTGAAGAGAGATAATGAGAAAGAAAAATTAAATGCCTCTTTCCCTGTTACTGGAAGATAACACTTCTTTGGTCTACACACAAAATAATCAATACATCCGTGATAATGCACAGTGAGGCTTTGGACAGAATGAGCAGCACCATAGATTAAAGTTAAGATAGTAATTTAGTGTGATGTGCTTTGAAAGCAAAAACATCCGTCTCTGAATATTATTGTTTGAGCCAAATATATAATTCAGTTAATAAATTAGATGATTATCAGAAAATAAATCTAATCTAATCTAAATCTAATTTCAAAACGGATCAATTGTTAAGATAAACAAATAAGTAATTGACACTGACAGCGCTACTTTGGCTTCAAATGGAAGTTTAAGCATTAATCTGACAAAACGTGGGGCTGTATTCATAAAACATAAATTTAAAAGTAGTTCCTAACTTAAAAATAAGGGGCATGTCAGTCCTGATTTAGAGGTAATGTGGAGATCTTGTAAATCACTGGGATTTGCTCACAATCAGTGAAATGATGCACATAATAAACTTTAAAAAGCATACTTTGATGAAGTGGTCCTAATCCTAATTTGTCAGTGCAGGTGTAAGGAACACTGGAAGCCAGTCAGAGTTCAGTCTATATAATGACATCATACTAAATACTGTGTGATATATAATGAGTAAGCATCTTGAAATAATGAGATAGTATTTTAAAATAATGAGATATATTTTGAGATAAGTCATTATGAGAATTTTTCTCATTATAATGACTTATAGAATCTAAAACAAATAGAATTAACAACAGGCTTCATGGTCAAACAAAGTTTATATCACATCAACGCTTCTGTCTATATTTACACGCCCCCTCTCTCCCACTTGTACTGAACGCTTTGTCTCTGCTGTGAGTCTGGATCACACTTCTATAGACTGGTTTTCCAGCAGTTCATAACAGCCTCGAAATTTAATCCACCACTAGATAAGTGTGCAGCGTTTCACTTGATGCTGCCCAATCAGAATCTCAATAAAAGACACTGGTGTCTAAAAAACATCCTGACAGGAAAGAGGCAGAGGAGAAAATGGCATATAAACGGGGCATATAATTTTCTGATGGACATTGCAACCATGACTGTCATGGCTGCCATGAAATTCTTGTCCTGGTAGGTGTTTAAGATATAAATAAAGTGTATTTCTGCAACAGTATGGCCAAATTTTTTTAGCATGAAATGTACCCAGAAATCAGTTTTGGTGGAATGTTTAAAAAACATTTCACATTGTCAAAGCTGCCCTGTTTTAATAAGTCTTTTGGTAACAAAGGCTTATGAGAGCCTGCTGTGTTGTGCATTTCTCCACCCAGGTCAAGAGGTTCAGGTTGATGTGTAAGTAAAGTATTGAAATGTCACAGCCTATTGAAGTCACACTTGCTCCAAGCAAATGCCTCTTGAGCCTCACCAGACCACTTTTAGGAAAGTGGAAACAGTGGGCTGGCTTTGCACGGCTGAGTCGACATACTGATGATGCCTGAATATTGTCACTTGTCTGCAGACGCCTGCAGCTGAATGAATAGAGACATCTGTTAAGATTCAGTGTGTGTGGGTAATTAAATCCTTCATATTTATAAATGCAAACTTTAAATCTCATATTGTTAGTTGTCACCAGAAATATTGCTTTTATTTGATTTTTTTCCCCCTCTTTCTGGCAACTCAGATTCACTAAAACTGAAATTGACAAGAGGAAGCAAAGATGGAGAAATAAGTGAAGAGAGAAGAAAAGAGAGAGATTAATAAGCAGACCAAAAAGGTATTTAGAGAATGATGGATAGACAAAGAAAGACAGCAAATTACTAACGTCACATTACAACTGTGGTTTTCAGTGGAGTGTGCGACGTGTTGTTCACTGTACAGTCGTCTTTACAACGAACCCAGATTAGCCCCATTAATCCTCTGCTGCCCCTCGGCATGTGTGTTGAAGAACATTGTGCCCATACAAAGACACTCATTGACACACACACACACACACACACATGCATGTATACACACACTTGTTCTGAGCCAACAAGTGTAGAGGAAGTCGTAGCCCGAGGCGATGTCTTTCTAAAAGGAGGGAAAGAGCAGCGAGTGAAATCAGAGCGATTTGCTAATGAAGCCTGATGAACAGCTACTCTCATTCTACTCTTCTTCCCCGTAACCCGCCTCACTCTCTCAGCTCACTTACTCCCTGTGTCACTCCTTCATTCCCTTTGCCTCTGTCGCTGCTGAATACATTTGGGCTAATTGTCTGCTGCTGCTGATTGAAGCTCTCACAGGCTGCTCAGCACTGCTGCTGCTCAGAGAAAGGAACACTGGAGCGTTTCTCTGCTGCTCCGCTGCTTAATATGCACCGACAGGAGAAGTAAAACCTTAAAAAACCTCATCTCCTTAGTGCCGGTGTATTAATTAGCAAAAGGTATCTCTTTCTGAGTAAACATCAAGTCAAAGCCACATTTTGAAGAATATGCTTGACGTGATACCTTCTTAACCTCTCTTCTGTCTGTCATTATCTCCCCACACTGACTGAAATGGATTTAATAAGCGAAAATTAGCAGAGGATTATCCTGTTAGCTTTTATATTATGACTCACTATTTTGTGGAAAGAGCATCTTTTTGACATTCAGCGTTGGTTTTAGCTTCAACTGAGTGGCATTTTTTGAGAACTATTTGTGTGTAATGAGATTATTGAGGTACCTCAAAGTAAAGGCAAAGACCTAACTGACTCTTCCTAAGTCCTACCACTTTAGCAAGCTTGATATCCGGCAGAACCTCAGTCAACTTTCCCCTTTTCTGTTTCCTGTATAGCTAGGCTCATCTAGGTTGTGTGTTGAAAAGAACGCCAAATTTTGATGATGGTTAAAAGATGTTGCTGGTTGACTTGTAAAAGCAACGTAGTCACATCTCAAGTTAGCTAATATTTGCAGAACACTAGCCAACTAGCTAGACAAAAAACAATTGATGCAGATTAGCTGCATTTTGCTAACTTAGGGTCAGGTGTCCAACTAGCCAACTGCTAGGGCTCTTTCTGGATGTCATGATTAATTGAGAATCTATTACATATCACAAGGCACAAAGGAGGCAGTGAATATCACATACAAGATACACAGTCACAATTCTTCCTTAATAAGACAGTACTAGATTTTTTTTCTTCTTCTACTTCTGCGCAGACTGTATTGCACAGCTCCCTGTACAATGCAGTGTGTGGCCTAAGTATTGTAATAATGCATATAGCTTTTGAGTGCATTTTGCTTTATTATTATGTTTTTCATTATTTTGAATTGTTCTTTATCTGTTTCCTACCTCTTTAGGCTGTGAAATGTACTGCTGTAATGTGAATTTTCCCTCTTGGCATCAATAAATCTTACTTCACTAGTAATCAGGATTACAATAAAAATCCACATCATGGCACTGTATTGACTGAAGTAGAACATTCAAAATATGATATGATGTTAAATCTGCAAAAGCTGTTTTGCCACTACTGGGCTGTCAACAATTTATGACTGCACCACTGACATATTCTCACCTTTTAAGCTAATGTAGTGAACTTTTTAGCAAGCAGATGCATATTTATACATCCGGCAGATAGAGAGCAACAATATCTTTATTTGGAGTCGTGTTTCTTTCCGCTCTGTTTTTGGTCTCCACCAACTCCTGTAGGTATCTGGCCCTTTAGCTGATAAATGTCACTATTTCACTGTGTACACAAGTGTGCAACTAGTATACAACAAGCTTTGAGAGCTTTTTCTCTGGAAAAACACTTCCTACTGTGGATGAAAATAACTCTATGAGAGCAGTGAAAGTGAAACAAAACAGTACAGTTGTGGGCTGGAAAGCTCAACGTTGAGCTGAAACTCATTTAAAACCTCCCTGTTGGCAGCTGCAGATTCGGGTGATAATTCTCTGCACATTTATCACTACGAGTGACCACTTCTGCATTGTCACATTGTTTTTACACCTGTACATTGTTATAACAATTATATGGCTACATTAATTATCTGTGTTTGTTTTATAATAATACTGCATAACTCCTTTTCCCTGTTTGAAAGCCAGATTTGCTTTGACAAAGATATGTCTACATGAGCAAAGTTGGGACAAACAAAAATTGGCCTGGTGAACATAAAACTATATTTTTATTTTGATCTCTTTAGCCAGTCTACTGTTTAATCTTATATGTATTTTTTTGTGAGTAGCAGAAGCAAAGAGGGAACCACATAAGAATCAATAAATAAATCTCCTGTACCTTGTGTAAAACACAGCTTCTCTGCATCAGGAAACACGAGGAAACCCCCCCAAAAAATGTAAACAGCATGTCATTTATATGACAAATCTCAGCAAATGTACTGTATAATTTCCTCATCGACAAAATGGCATTGCCTAAAACCATCGGGAGAACATCAGGATATTTGAAGCGTTTATTCCATGCGGCCGCACTGAGTGAATACATCATAAATCACTTATTTAAGACACACACTTGGATGGAAGCTGAGCCGCTGAATGTGCCGTTCTGTCGAAATATTTGCATACAGTTTCCGTTACTGTTAGAAAACCAAATCATAGTTCCTATAGTTATAGATCAGTGATATGAGTGTTTCATAAAAAGAGAGAGCAGGGCTGTGAAACATGTTTTTTCTACATGTAAGATGCCATTGTTTTTCACTGGAGTTTGTTTTGAGTCGGACAGGCAGGGATGTGTTGAGGCAGATAGAAGGACAGATGGATGATAGCTGCTATCTCTGAAAACATTCCCTTATCTTTTTTCATCATCCTGCCACTCTGCCTTCACACATGCTCACACGCACAATCAAAGCAATGGTGTACACATATACAGTCTATGTGATAAAAAATGTCTTTAAAATTTTTATCAGTGTATAAGATTGTTTGTATTTTTTCCTTACATATATATTTCTGCTTTAAGCTTGTCTCCACTATTAGTTCCTCCATCTCACAGCCCCCCTCCCTGTCAACTTTCTGCCATGTATGTCCTGTACAGAGAAATCTTAAAGACTCATCTTAACAGGAAAAGTTTGGTGAACCAAAGAAGGATGATGATCCATGGACAAAAATGCAAACATTTGTTTGTCTCTATATGTGAGATTTGAAAAAAAGAGAGCAAAAAAAAAAAAAGAGAGGCCAAGTGTAGAGCTGCATTTTTGAACACTTAAATAAACTTTTTCCTCTCCTCCCCTCCTCCTCTCAGGGCTCTGGTGTTTATTGCCCACGGAGCTGGGGAGCACTGTGGGCCGTACGATGAGATCGCTCAGAGACTGAAGGAACTGTCCCTGCTGGTGTTTGCACACGACCACGGTGAGTCACCAAACACACGCATTAGTTTTCACATGTTAAGTAAAATCACAATTTACGCAAAAGTCTGTACACAAAACGTTAATTTTTTTTGTCCTTACTCAAAAATACTGTAGAGGCTACCTCCACACCTGTATGACCCCACGAGCTCTGTGATTATGAAGCATTATACCTCTTTTAGTGAGGATGAGTGTGTATAAGTTGACCCTGTTGGGTTGTTCAAAGAAAAAATGTTCAAAAAATGTTCAAAGAATGGAAGCAATTCAATTTTATGTTAATTTATGGTAATTTTTCTATAAGCAACGAATAGTCTACTAACCAATCAAAGTATGGGTGGGGAAAAAAGTGAAAATCTGGAGGAACATCGGGCCATATTTCAAGCTAAAACAACATATTTGATAACCAAGCTACCATGAGATAGCAGTTAGCATTCAGCCACTTTCTAGCCAACATTATTGTTTACATGATATGAATGAAAAGGCATAAATGATCAACTCTTAATTATTTAAGACTGAAAGTAAAACATACTGGATGTAATCATGCTTGTTATGTAGACTAATGTTAATGTTAAACGTCTTGCTGTCTCTTCACCACCCTCAGAAATGTTCTGGTTTAGTCAGCAATGTATGCGACAATTGGCTCACTGGAACACAAATTTCTGTGTAATGTTCATACAGATTACATCCAACACAAAATTGTTATAAGTATAAGTAAGCCATAAGTGCATGCATACATTTACTCCCACACTTGTGGTTGGCGTTGTGTTCGTCAGTAGCTGAAACAGAATAGCTTGTGCAGAGCTTCAAAGACAACCCATCATCCCCCTCTCTGTCTCATAACAGTCCTTGTTAATTGTTGAGCGAACGTAGCCTGTTAGGGAAAATTAATTAGGCTCAGTGGTACATTGCTCCATTGTTCTGCCGCAGCGCCTGTGTGTGTGTGTGTGTGTGTAGGTGGTGTGCTTTAAATGCACTGTCAAGGAAAACTTCACAAGTGTTGATAGCCAAGTGTGAATGAAACTTCCTGCTCTGTTCAGGTTTCAGTGAAACCGTTGTACTGATCCCTATCAGACAGACCAGTCAAGCATATATTCAGATGTTCGGTTCAGGCTTTCAGGCTTATAACTGGTTCTCATTGCCAGAGTGAAAAAAACATGAACAGGTAAGGGCAGGCAAAAGGTAACATTCTTTTCAAGGTCACAAGTTTATTTGTATGCTACAGTATCATTCTGTATCTCAATGGGCTGTAAAAAGCTCTGACAGCGGAATCAGTCAAAGACCTCTATACTAAGACAAGGAAGAACACCCGAAATCATGAAAACATTGAGGAAAAAAAGTGAATAATCGCATATGAGAAGCAATAGCAGCTGTTAAAAGACCAGTATGTAGGATTTAGTGGCATCAGATTGAAAACACTTTGTCTCACCCTCCCCTTCCAAGCATGCATGAGGACCTGCGGTGGCTGTGAAACTCCACAGAAAGTCCACATCTAATATGTATCTAGTGTTGGTTTGTCCATTCTGGGTTACTGTGGAAGATGACCTACGACCTCTGTAGATATAAAGAGCTCATTCTAAGGGAACAAAAACACAACTATTCTTATTTTCAGGGGATTATACACTAATGAAAACGTAGTTATGAATGTTATATAACTTATTCCACAAAGAAGGATTACAAAGAAAAAAAGAGACAAAAGCGAAGTGTTTGTTTGACAGTATATACTGATTATGTAATGGCAGTCTCTTTTCTCATACTTTCCTTCACTGAGTTACTCTTGTTGGTGCTGTTGTTGTACTGAGCAGGTCTTAGATACAGCTGGAATGTGTGAGCTGATGTGACTGTGCCGCAGAGCCTCGCTGTAAAAGAGCAGCGGCAGAGTGTATTCAGTAAACTCTTCTACAGACAAACAACAGAGAGACACACAGAGGACGAGAAGACAAAGAAATCAAGTCTCAGCTGTAAGTGTGGGAATATTTACAGAGGTAGACATCTCAATAAAGAGCTGCCAGAGATAATAAAATGTGGAGAGAATGATGGGGATGACTGAGGCTGCTCACACAGGAGCAGTTTGTTCACTCACCGGCAGTAAAATGTCACACTGAACTGGAACAAGTCCCTGAAGACACTCGTTTTTCATCTATCACTCTCACACACACACACTCACACACACACACGCACACACAGCAGCAGCAGCTCCTGATTGAGTTCAGCAGTCAAGATCTATCACTTATTCTTCCCGAGTCACACTTTCTTCTCTCTCACATGTATTTCTTTCTAATTTTAGGACATTTAGGTCTTTTTCATTCACAGCCTGCACAGACTGGAGGTTTCTTCCGTCTGACACACACCACATCTATTTACCAGAGAACAACCTCCAAATTTGCCATACAGTACAAGCTCAGCTGGTTTACAAACTAACTAAATTTAACAGCAAAATACAAACTTATAGCTGACACACATAAATCAGTTTGCTTTTTGTAGAATGTGGATGCAGAAACACATGCATATCACTCGTAAAAAAAGACATCCTGCAACAGCAGTGACCTCATCTTAGCAGGCAGTGGTGAAATAATCATAATGGATTGTTTATGAGCAGCGGACAGGAACGGCCTAATGTTGTTTGGTGATGCTCAAATCACATTTGCCTTCTCATTACTTTATAGGAAAATAATGGAATTTTGACAGTTTATTAGATTAGTGCAGGAAAAGTTTCTGAATTCATCAGTTAGTGCGAAGATGGTTTTTCCTACAACTTTAACTGGATTCAAGTATCCTCCCCAAGATGACGTGATGAACAAAGCAAGACAAAAGAGGTAAAATTCAGCACAATACAGAACAACCGTTATACAGACCAAGTACTCAACATATCATAAAACACACATCCATAAAAACATCTTCTCACATTCTTACAGCAGTGCTGCTACAACTCTTAAAGGACCACTGTGCAGGATTTAGTCGTATCTAGTGATGAGCTTGCAGATTACAAACACCTTGCGTCACCCTCCCCTTCCAAGCATGTAGGAGACCCTTCGGTGGCCGCGAAACTCACACCAAACTAGACCCAGTGTTTGATTTGTACATTCTGGGCTTGGATTGCGGTTTGTACTTATTATGTCAACAATTACTACAGGCTGAAAGAAGTAAAACAGATTGCGCTCCACTTTTACATTACTTTATGGTATTTATTAGGTTCATTATTAGAAGTTAGTTCATTATCATTATTAAAATACCCTCTGCCCCAGCGGTCTTTCAAGTGGGCAGACCAAAACCAAACTCCATTCTAACAGCAGGTGTTTTATGGTAGAGTCATCTTTTTTCTCTGCCCCAAGCCTATTCTAGATATAAACAGAAAAAAACAAAACAAAACACAAATGTAGCAATGCCTGCAAGCTAGTTCAGGCAGTCAACTCGAGCTGCACTGCAATTACACGTGATAGCCTCACGCTCTGTAGTACGTACCAAACCTACCTTTCCCATCTGGCAATCTATTTAAACCGCTAAAACTTCCCATCCCTCCCTCTGCCTGTCAATGCCATTGCTGCCCTGCAACAGCATCACTGCCTGTTCATTCAGCCCCACCACACCCCAGCATCCACCTGCAGGCTCCAACAGGAGGTCCAGGATATGTGTTGAATATCTCTTTGTAAACATGATCTGCAAGGAGCGATGAGTTTGGAGCCTAGACGCTAAACTCTAACTATGTTCTGCTGCTGCAATTAACATTCTTAAATGTGAGTTGACTGACTGAATTATTCCTATTGCACATGATTATACACTAATGAAAACATACTTTTGAATATTATGTTACATTTCTGCCAGGTTCTGCCCATAAATCCCCATAAATCTTTCAATAAATTAGTTCCTAAAGTAATTGAATTAAAAAAAAAAAAGATCAATGATTAATTTAAGTAATTTATTAAGCAAAAACACCAGTCTCTGGCTTCAGCTTCTCAAATGTTAGGACTTGTTGCGTGTTTCAGTAACACTTTACTTCAAGTTCTCCTATTTAATAAATGGTTTTTAAAACACTGGAGTTATAGTTATTTAGTAGTTATATGGACCTATAAGGACATTATAAAATGCCCGTATGTCTTTATATATGCACAGTATTAGTCAACATAGACAGATTTTATATTATTACAATTGTGTTTAACTATAATTCATTTTCTGACAAATGCATTAATAAATACTTATCTGCTTACAAATGCATTATAGTGTTTTATAAACTAGTCAATGTTTATATATACTGCTATGTAATCCATATTGTTTTTGAAGATTACAGTTTTTTGCTGCCCTGTGATATTTTGGAGACTAATGTTTTGGCTCACTTGTATGTATTTCTCAAGCACAATTGATCTTATTCCTGCAGCAGATAAGATAACTGGGTTTTCAAAATTACAACATTGATCATTTCTTTTACTTGGCACTTTTACCTCTGGTTTGTATTGCAATCAATTAACTCATTACAGAGAAAATCAGAAAATACATTCATATTAGGACAGCTTTTTGCCTGTGGCAGCTCTCCAGTACATACAGCAGTGGATCTGTGTTCGTGCATTGTTTATTGTCTTTGTGTGTGTACTCATGTGTGAATTTCTGACCATGCGTGTGTGTGTTTGATGGAGTGTAATGACAAAAGATGTAGACTCAATGGAGTATGAGGCCATTGATCTGACACGGGCAGGGATATAGTCTGAATTGATCTGAAGTTTGCAGTGCTCCATCACTCACTGCTCACTGTTATTGGACATTGATCTCCACGCTGTGTTGATCGCTTCAGTATTGACGAGGAGGAAAAACACTCAGCATGAAGTCGCCCTCTAATATACAGCACACGGTATATTTATAAATACACATGCGCACACTTAGGATTACAGAGCGAGAGCAGGAAGGTGTGAGACTGCACATGTTGCGAATGTTTAGGAGCTCAGTGGTGTTATTGGTTCAGTGGTTGCCATGGCAACCTGCCTCACCTCTCAGCCACTGCTGCAGAAAGCTGAGGAGAGCACACACACCATATATGAATGCATACACACATACATATTCATATATCTCTCTTCCTCTCCAGCTGTCAGTCACATTTCTTTCTCCTCGGACTTCTTCTCTTCTTGTCTTCCTCCCATCTTCTCCTGCCTTCCCCTCTGTTTTCTCTTAACTTCACTCATTCGTCCTCTCTCTTCACTCTACTTGGTCTTCTTTCCACTTCCTCACTCTCTTTCTTCTTCTTCCTCTCATGATCATGTTCTCTTCCTTTTCCCTTCTTTCTTCACATCCCTTTCATTTTCCTCTCACTCTCATCCAGGTGTACATGCCAATTCCCATATTTAATCGCTCCTCAATCCACTCTTGACCCGCAAATTGTTCTGGACCAGCACCATGAAGGCCAATACAATGCTCTTATTTCTGCTCTGTTGATTGAGGAACAGTCGAAGAAGTCCTTCACCAGACAATTCACCCAAAATCCCAGTGCCTCAGGTATTGCAGAATATAGTTTACGGTGAAATAAATTCACATAATTTACACTTTATCGAAAAAAAAGGAAAAGACACAAGTAAAGGAAACATGGATGCAATTAAACGTGTGGTAGGAAGTTTATTTTTGGGCAGAAATAACCTTTCATTATGTTGTTATGTTACTGTCACTCAAGTAGACTTCTGCATGTTATCTTTGCATTGTTTAGAGGCTTCAGCAAATCTAGCCCATCATAGGAGACTTTGGCCAATCACAATAAGCGATTCTGGAGAAAAATTAGTTGATTGTTGAGTTTCATTCCCAGCTCGTCAAATACATTTTATATACATACATACGAGTTGATGGCTCGGATGTGGTGGCGTCAGTGTTTTGAAGACCTGGGAATGAGACTCAGCAATCAACTATAGTTGATAGAAAGATTTATATTTCTCCATAATCACTTATTGCGCCATGAAGGAAATTGGAATGTACCCCAGAGTCCTCCTCCTCATATTTTATCCTCTTTAGACTCACTTTCATTTCATCACCCACTCCCTTCTTCCTTCCCTCATTTCTTCCTTATTCTCTTTTGTAATCTCTCCCTCAAACACTTACTCTTATCCCTCCCTTATGTCTTTTCTTTCCCCCAACTTATTTCTTTTTTACATCCTTTTCCTCTTTGCTATTTCATCCCTCCTCATCCTCACTGCTGTCTCTCCATCCATCCGGGCTCCCTCGGAGCTCCTTCCTGTTTTTTTCCCTCCACGTCTCCTCAGCTTATAAAAGAGGAGGATGGATCAATGTTCGGAAATCACCACAACTGGGAGAGATTTTCCTCAAAGCAGAGAATATCTTACTAAAAAGAGCAAAGACATAACAGTGTTTGTGTAACACAGCCAAATACTGGAAATAATGAAAAGCTAAAAATATTTTTATATCCATCTGGAGTGTTGGACCTCTTCTTTAGGAGAGCTGTTCTGAGAAAGTGTCTCATTCCTCTATTATATTTTTAGTTTATATTTTCAACCAGCCCTTAAAAGACTTAAAAACAACTAATAATGGTGTAAAAATGTCTTAAAACATCTTCCCTGTGCAAGAAATTGTTTATTTACGAAATAAGATATTCATATGTGTCATGTACGTGCTGCTTCTTTTTTGTCTTGTGTTGTTTTGTATTCTCTGTCTCTCAACTGTGAGTCATGGTCTATATGACAGTTTCAAATAGTCTGTTAAGTAAGTGGTGGCTGTGAGTCAAGGAAAGCCTTGAATAACCTTTCTTCTTTGCCTCTCTTGCAACAGAAATTGTTTGTTTCCTTTGAAGGTATTAAAAAGGTCTTAAGGTCTTATCATAAATTTACACATTTTACAAATTTGGGATGCACTGATTGTGAAATTCTGAGCCAATACAGCTGATATTTTGTGTGTACGTGTTTTTTTTTTTTAATTTAGTTTTTGTTGGTACTTACTCCCCCTTTTGTGCCAGAGAAACAAAGTCTTCATAATAAACAAAACACCCATTACCCACGGGTTGTGTGACTTCTTCTCTGAAACAGCAGCTACCTACTGTTGTCAGAGTCCGACTGAAAATAAACAACACAACATTTTGTGAGCGCAAAATTGATGCAACGCAATAAATAACCATCAGCCACTGTCAACAGTGAATGTCATCTTATTTGATGATAGGCCAGTTGCAGTCAACAAGGCAAATATCAGCTGATACTGTAGTTCACCCAATAAATCAGTGAATCCCTATTTCAGATATGTTGTAGCAGTACCAGTTTCCTCACATTGGTCTTCTCTTTTTCCCTCCACAGTTGGCCATGGTCAGAGTGAAGGCGACAGGATGAACATCAAAGACTTCCAGGTTTACATCAGAGACTCCCTGCAGCACATTGACCTGATGAAGTCCCGCCATCCCGACCTGCCGGTCTTCATCGTGGGTCACTCATGTCATTTAGGACATCCTCTAGGGCTGCTTACAACTAAC
Organism: Lutjanus argentimaculatus; assembly: GCA_034769285.1. Lineage (NCBI taxonomy): Eukaryota > Metazoa > Chordata > Actinopteri > Lutjaniformes > Lutjanidae > Lutjanus > Lutjanus argentimaculatus. The sequence goes on from JAWZSL010000007.1 coordinate 9,594,028, forward strand.
TATTGATTTTCATTGTCGATTAATCTGTCGATCATTTTGTCAGTCAATCAATTAATAATCCTACAACAATCTTATCACTTGAAAATAGGTTGAAACATGTGGAGCACATCGTAATGATTATTTTCATTATCCACTAATCTGTCAATCATTTTCTCATTAATCAAATAGATGTTTGGTTTATAAAGTGTCAGAAAATTGCAAAAGATTTTCTAAAAGTCCAAGATAACATCCTCAAATGTCTTGTTTTGTCCACAAGCGAAAGGTATTCGGTTTACTGTCAGAGAGTAGGAAAGAAACCAGAAAATATTTACATATAAGCAGGAATCAGAAAATTTGGACACTTCTTAAGTTACTCAAACTCATTAATCGATTATCAAACTCAACAATCAACTATAGTTGATAGACAGATATATCTTTCTCCAAAATCGCTTGTTGCACCATGGAGGGAACTGGGATGTACACCAGCGCGTCCTTCATATTTTTTTATCAATATAGTGTTTATTCTATTGATTATAATACATTGCAGCTCTAACATTTACTTGGTATTTGTGTTATTGCAAAACTTTTTGGTCAACATTCTAGGGTTATTAGTTAATACATTTCTGTGGACAGTGAATGGTTGTCTGAGGTTTGTTTGCCTGTTTTGTTTGGTGAGAAATTACATAATATTGTTTCAGAGATTCTTGTACAGTGTGCTCGACGCAGAGAGAGAGAGAGGAGAGAGAGAGAGAGAGAGAGGAGAGAGAGAGAGAGGAGAGAGACAGCTGCATCAAATTGAAGGGCGAGCCCTGTTCAAGCACAGGAATGAAAAGTAGCGAGATCAGTGTGAAGAGGTTTTCTGCGACACTGTGACATTCAAGTGAAAGAAATGGCAAATGCTCCTCTTTCAGTATGAAGTGGTTTTATGTCTCAAAATAGTCAGCCATGAAAAACCAGAGTGCATGGTGTTCTGTTCAGAACTGAATGAAATCTGGATTAAATGATAGTAGAACAACAATAGAATCAGGGCTTTTTAATATTGCTGCCACTTTCAAGAAGGAACCGTATAATACGGTAAAATATTTTACACCTTGTTTTCATTTGGTTTGCCAAGCAGCAGGTACATTATTTCTGTATAACCACCTTTCATCTGTAAGCAGGAGAGTGGGTTGCTATGTCGGCTCCTCTCTGAACACTGCTGTGTACCTTTTACACAGTGACACAGTTTGTGCCCAGCCTGCAGCTGCTGCTGTTGGTCACTGAAAAGCTCCAACAGAGCAGTCGCAGGTTCAGCGACCTGCTCAAGCTCAAGGGCAATGTGGCTGTGTTTGTTGACGGAGAGGGGAGAGTGTGCTCACTTTCCACAGCCGGTCCAGGAGTCTATGTATTGTCTGATTTTATGTCATGTTCTGCTGACTTTCTGTATTCGTGACTGCATGTTATTTTTCACCTTTAGCCTCAATATTTCTGAAAATGTCAGAGTTAAGCATTAAAATGTGGTGAATACAGCAGTAGATGTCCTAATTCTTTCTATGTATAAACATTTTCTTTAATATAGGGCTGCAACTAAGGATTATTTTAATTTTTCAGAATCTATTGATTATTTTTTGATTCATTATCAGATTATGCTAAACTTATTCACTTTAGAGTAGCGTATCTTGTATCTTTCTGTTAAATATGAAGCAACAGCCAGCAGCTGTTTAGTTTAGCTTAGCACAACAACTCGAAAAAAGCTAGCTTGGCTATGTCCTGTGTGTTCACTGGTGAGCTTTAGACTTGCTGGAAAACGGATTTTGTTACCATTGCACAGTACTAGGCTAGCTGTTTCCTTTGATTTCCCATCTTTGTGTTAAGCAAGCTAATAGGCTGCTGGCTGCATACGCAGAATTTATGTACAGATTGAGAGTGGTGTCAATCTTTTCATCTAACTCAATGACAAAACGCAGTAACTGTATCACCCAAAAGTTTGAGTGTTTGCTTAAAAAAAAACCCAAGATGTCTTCTTCAAATTATTTGTTTTTGTTTCCAAAATGCCTCCACACTGTAATATTTAGTTATATTTAATGCACTGCACAATGTTTTCTACAGAGAACAGGGTTTAACATAAAGCATGCAAAACAGTTGCAAATACAAAATCAAATTTAATAAATTATTCATTTCCTATTTGCTTGAGCTTCCCTTTAAGTGTTTTGCAGCTTTTATTAGTTAGAGTTCAAGTCAAAAGATGGTATTTTTTTTAGTTAGACGGCATTAAAAAGGCTTCAAAGGGTCTTGAATGTGGCTTTATGAAATCGACAGACACACAGTTGAACCAGGATTCTCATTGAGAAAAATTACATAATGCCTGGACTCAAAAGCATCAAGACGGGCCAGGGGACTATTTTTAACTGATCAGTTGATTCAGTTTTTCACAAAGCTGCATTCAACATCTCTGCCTCTCACCGTTGAGCTCTGTGACCCACTAACTCTGAGTAGAGCTTACCGAACACAAACAGTAGTGATGAGTTACATAATGAACGATCGCTGTCAGTGTTTTGTAGGTCGAGCCAGCATGTACGCCCATGAACTTGATTCTGTTGAATGAACAAGCCGCTCAGGTTCTTTATTCATACAGAACGTTTGCATGTATGCAGCTCTATCTGCAGTGCAACATCTCTAACTTCACTGTCACAAAGCGAGACATTCTTTGAACACAGTGCAGTCAGCACCACCTGTGTAAGGCAGGAACATTTGAGGCCAAACACAAATACACAGTTTTTAGTGTTGTAGCTCGCAGCTGGAGGACTGTTTCAAGCAGCGAACACAGAGAACGAATACAAATTCATCATGAGAAGCATGGAGCCTTGTTATCTTGCAGCACAGCAGTGATTCAGTAAGCATGCTGGAGTCAGGCTCCAGCTTTTTACAGCAGATATGACAAGCTTTGTGGAGAAATAAGATCTGCATTGTTTGAAATATTGTTTATCTCTATTTGTGCTTGTAAGGAAAATTTGGCAGCAAGTGCACTTGCAGTACAGTAAGATCTGTTAGAGACACTGATTGTTAAACCTGTTTATGTTGTAACTTGTGTGTTTACGAAGCAAGCTAGAAATTGTATGTTCCCAGAACGTTCTGAGAACGTCTTCACTGGTGTAAAGGACGTCGCCTTTTAATGTTCCCAGAACATGCCTGGATAGTTACGATGTGGAGTTCTTTATAGGGTAGTAGGACTTTATTTGGCAGAATTTCAGGGACATCCACAACATTTTGGGATTAGGAGTCCTTGGCTATAGGACATTCCCTCTATGTCTCTACACTACATTCCCAAAGCATTTACAGAACCTTTAGTGAATTACAGGAACCTTTAGGGTGACCAACCTATAATGTTCTTTTGGCCTTTTAGATCAATCCATCAATCCGTCTGTGAATAGGCAGACGGTAAAGAAATCTATGTTCAAAAGAATGTTGGAATATGACTATAATGGTCCTCCCAAAGTCATAAAGGGAGCTTTAAACTGCAGCATGTTCATAACCAGAGGAAGACTTTTGTGGAACGTCCCAACGTTTTGTCAAGCATAGGTCTTCAACAAGGGGTCTGTGACCCCTAGAGGGTCCCTAGAGTTACTGCAGGGGGGGCCGCCCTTTCCATGCCACATCTACTGCTGACTTTGATCAGCATAAACTAGAAAAGATCCCAAACTGTTCGTTATGTGCATATGCAAGCTGTATATATAGGGGTCTCTGCTGTGTCCCTCTATCAGCTAAGGGCTGATATCATGCCAGCTTCATTAAGCACCAAACTATTGCTGCATAAAAATCTCAGAGCCATCTGTCAGAGCCACTTTCCTAAACAAAGGTCAAATAAAAATCAAACCTGCTGACAGGGTGGTATATTGTAGTGGAAGAGACCCTCTATTAATAACATTTAATACTCTTATACGTCAAACCTGATGGCTTATAACATTAGAAACCCATTAGATTTTATGAATTTTGTATCTGCAGAGTTGATGGTTTCTTAGAAAATGAGAAAACTATTCGTGCTTAATGGATTTACCACCTTGTTTAATGGTTTAAGACAATCCAGAGTGGTGTTCAACAGTGTTTTTTTTATTACTACCCAAATATTATTTTCCTCTCCGGAGCCTTTAGGCTGTGTGTGTTATACATCAACCCCTAACACGATAGCCTCTCTTTGTAAATTAGGTCATATTTAACAACATCAGTTGGGCTTTTAGATGCTTTAAACAACACTCCATTTAATTCATGACTCTGTTTTGGCAAACCTTTTATGGCTCCTGCTTTAGCGGGCAGCAGTACTGTATTTATATAAAGACTGAGGCTGTGTTCAAAACAATCCGAGGTTCGAAGAGCACATACGCAAATAGTTTTGTGTAAACTGTGGGATCCCAGATGGAGGCTGAGCGCCTGTTTAGACATCCGAGTCTGTAAATATTAAGGCAGAGCTGTCCGGAGTCACAGTTTCTCATCCCCTCTTCCTTCTCTCCTCTCTCTGTTCCTTCTTACCTTCTGTTCATCCCTCCATCTGTGTCATTTCATCATTATTCTGTATCATGTAAGCCAGTCCACCTGTCCTCCCATCATCTGCTTTCATTTCCTGTCATCTCTTTCCTCCACGGCACCAGTTCCAGGGTTCCTGTTTTCGTCTTTTCATTTGTTTTGCCTTAATTAAATTTTCTCATTTTCTTTCTTTCTCCTCATTTTGTCCTCACTCATTTTTGTTCTCTTTGTCTTTTTTTTTAAATCACCGCCTGTGTTCCTTTTCATTTTCCTCTCCTCTGCTCTCTTTTTCTTCGAAACAAACCTGAAGTTTGGGAAACCCAACCCAAATTAAATGTTTTTTTCACTGTTTTTACAGGCCTCATTTCCCAGCTTCCCAGTGTTATGACTCCTCATCCTGTTTCTATTAGCCTGTTCCTCTGCTCCTGCGTTTGTATGAATCTCTGTTTAACACGGCCTGGATGACGCAAAAACTAAACACAATGGAAACCACCTGTGGATTCTACAGTAGGTCCAAAGATGTTATCCTATATAACATCCTGAGGAGCACTTAGCAGAGTCCAGCCACAGCATGATGTCCCACTCCTCACATGTTACCTCCACCCCTGCTAGTAGCTGTTTTTTCACAACAAAATCTGATCAGACCATCATTAGATTTACTTTAATATGTCCAATACTGACTAAACTTTATGAAGAAATACCTGCAAAACTATTGACATTCTCATTAGCCTTAGCTGTACTATGCATTTAGTGGTAATTAGCACGATGTCACACTAAATTAAGATTATTTTCACTCATTCTCTTTAACACTGATAAATCACTGTCATTATCTTTCATTGCTGACAGGCGTAGTGTCGCCTATAAATGTGGCACATTGAATTGTGGCATTGTTAGAGGACAGTAGTGAATTTTTTACAACCATTGACTTTATTTGTTCCATTGTGGTACTTTTGAGGCCACTGTATAGTGAAAATTTAAGTAACACTATTACATGTCAGCAGTGGCATTGTGAGCACATGAGCATACTGATGTTAGCATCAAGCTCAACACTGCTGTGTTTAAGTAGCTGCAGCCTCACGGAGAGCTGCTAGTATGGCTGTAAACTCTTTTGAGAGCTCTGCAAGCTGATGTAAAGAATTACTTTATAACTTCTCAGGGAAGAATCACAGTTTTACAAAACAGTAAAATGTCAAACAATTAAAACTGACAAAACAAATTACAGTAACATGTTTGTAGTTTCTGTGTGTGATACAACACACTGACTGTTTCACAGTTTTCTCTGCATCTTGTTTGGTTTTCCACTAATTCAAGAATTGGAGCGGTTCTTCACTGTTGTATCAGCTCATGGGAATTCTGACAAATGCCTTCAGCTCTGGCTCCTTCTCGTTCTTCCTCATTTCTCTTCTCCATCAGTATTTCTGGCCGAGGCTCATGCGTCCTACTTCCTTAGTGCCAGAGTTTTATGTAAGGGTTTGTCTCTGTTTAGGTCTTTCAGTGGAGGCCTATTTGTTCTGCTTTTCAACCCTCCATCTGATCCCTTTCTGTATCTTGTTACTCATTCAGTTTCTTCTTATGCTTAAACATATTTCACTCACCATATTTTTGTGCGTAACCCTGTTTATCATTGTTTACTTTCTACTAAATTGTTTGCTCTTTTGAATCATCTAATCTGAGAGATTTAAATCCAAATTGCTGGACTTTGTTTTTTCAGTAAAAGGCTTCATGAGAGGAAACTGGTGACACCTTTCAGTCACATATATTGTAATCAAACTCCAGTCAGTGAACTTCTTTGGACATTGTACCACTTGGATTATTAAAAGCAGTCTTCACAGACATATTGTTTAATTCTCCTTCTCACCTACTGTATAGCCACACTGCCAGTGAATCGAATTCACACACATGTTCTCTGTACTAAACTAATCCAGGATTTCTTATTAGTGATTTCCTGCTGCAGCCTGGCACGGTCATTTGTCTGTCATCTCCATACATTTCCATGAGACCTCATTCAAATTCTAACTGGGAGGAGTTGTTTTGTTACAAGCCTCTTGGGCAGTACTAATGTTCATGTATTAGCTGTTTAGTTCATATAATGTCAGTGTAATCACTATTTAGATCTTGCTATGTCAGTATTTTAGCTATATAGCCAATATAATGTCAGTATGATAGCTGTGTAGCCCATACAAAGTCAGAATGTTAGTAGCAGACTCCACAAAAGGTCAGTATGCTAGTTGGAAAGCCCATATAATGTCAGTATGTTAACAATATAGTTCACGTAATGTCAGTGTTTTAGCTGTACAGTTCATAATTGAATGGTTGGTTTAATTTGTTCTTAGCTGCAATGTCCATATAATGTCAGTGTGGTTGCAATAAAGTCCATATAATGTCAGTACCCTGTGTTAGCTCCTCAGGCAATTTTTGACAGTTCAAGTCCACCCACCCAGAGGACAGACAGCATACAATAGCTGTATTCATCCTCTCAACCAAAGTTCAGAGGGAGAAACTGTACGGAGGCCTCTAATCAGATTCTTAAAGAGCTTCTCTGTTCCAATCCTCTCTCTCTCTTTCTCTCTCTCTCTCTTCTCTTCCCTATTCACACTTATCTCTCTCTATCATTGGAGAGCACTAGACAAACGTGTGTGTGTGTGAGTGTGTGGAAGGGCATGACCCGATGGGCTGTTGCACCTAATTACATTCAGTCATCTTGTTATATTTAACCGGAAAGAAACCAATCAGCTGGTTTTAAATCATCCAAGAGTGTGTGTATGGTGTTCACATGATGTTAGTTTTTTGTTTTGAGTATGTGTGGATGTGCGTGTAAGAAGGCTTACATGAGAATAAGAGTTGTGCGCCTTTTTATGCACTCTGTTGGCATTGTATGCATGTGGCGAGGTGGTGATGTGTGCTTAGAGAAGTGAGATTTTGTGTTTGTCTTGTGCTTTTTCATGAAGTGATGTATTGGCCTGAGATTTAATAAGTGACAAGAGTTGCATACAGTTGGATTAGTTCAGAGAAAGAGAGATTGGGATAGTCCTGGCTGTTTCTGTGCATGCCCAACTCTGTGTGGGCATATGTATGCATGCAGGCAGCAGAGAGTGAGTGAGTGTGTGCTTTAGAAAGTGAGATTTTCTGGTGGGAAATGTTTTGTCTTTTGGTGCCTCTTTTCATGAAGTGAGCCTGTCATTGGCCTCAGCCTGATGAATATTCAAATAAGTGACAAAGAATGTTCGCATAAACAAAGTTGAAGCCAATTAGTCTCCAGAGAAAGAGAGATGGGGGATAGATTCACTCGTGCAGGATCTCTGTGCTCGTGAGTGTGCGTTGTGTGTGTGTCATTTGCACTTGTTGCGTACGAGAAGAGAAACCCACGACAAAGTGAACCGTGGCAAATCGATTTGAGTCTTGGCCGCCACAGAGCTGCTAATTATCATGGCCCTACATCGCAGGATTTAAATCACAATCCCAAATGTCAGCGTGGGTGCCAAGGTGTGGCCTTGGGCCGCTGTTCACCACAGCCACACAGTTCACTCCGTGCCCCAAAGGACCGTGGGTTCGCATTCGCATTTCTCTCCCAGTCTGTGTAGAGCAACAGCAACAAAAGAACAGGGTGGAAATTCACGCCCGTCTAAACAAAAGACAGATTGTTTTATGTTCTACTTGACCTCTGAGAAGTTTTCCCACTGCTCCTCGCATCAGAACCTCTCACCTACTTTGCTAAGACCTTCCCACTCCTGTCAGAGGAGAGAAAAGACACTCCCTCTGTTAGATATCATCTTCCTCTCACTGAAACATGTTCTTTATTCCATTTTTAGCTCCTTAAATTGCTTTAATTTGCCTATAAAAACGCAGCCTCTTTTCTGGAGTTCTTTCTTTTCATTTTCATATTTCTTGTCTCGTCAATTCTCCATCATCTGCCTGGGTCACTGAAAAACTTTATTCCTCAGCATCGACTGCTTTTGTCTTTGAAAATAAGTCAAAAATATTTCCCTTAATTGTAGGTTAATCCTACTAGCTGGGGTACCTGAGGTATACTTTTTGCCATATCTCACAAATGCCTTATTTTATTATCCCCGCCAGGCTAAGCTAAGAGATGAAGTGATTACATTTTGATGGTCAAAGGTCAAAGGCCAATGTCCCTGTGACCTCATGTCCATCCCATTCTTGTGAAGGCAATAGCTCAAGAACGCTGTGAGGAAATTTATTCAAACTTGATACAAATGTTCGCTCGGACTCAAAGATGATGTCAACGGTCAAAGGCCAAGGTCACGGTGACCTCACTAAACATTTTTGGCCTTAACTCAAGCTTTCATACACCAATTATGACAAATTACATTCAAATATAATGATTAGGTGATGACTTTTATATCCAAGAGGTCAAAGGTCAACTTCATAATGTTCAGCTCTCTCAGAGGAAGGGCACAGAGGACTCTCTGTTTCTAAGTGAAGACAGCATGTTTGTCACTGGAAATTATTCGCTGGAATCACACATATATAGTGAGGACTTACATTTTGCCAAAATACACACTTAATACCTTTTATTTAGTTCCTTCAGAGTGAGAAGTCGACATAGTGGTATAAACTTCTGGACGGACATGGATGTAAACTGCAACTTCACTGGTTAGTAGAGGCATACAACTGCAGCAATTCTATTTTTTGACCGTTCTGTTATGTCACTCTTCATAACTGGCCGTTAGAGACCGCAAGAGATCAACAACTGCTTCATTTGACATTTGCCGTTTGTGACATTTGTGGTGCCATTGCAGTAGGTGCTTCACCATCTGTTGCCTGGCCAAGATCTGCACTCTACTGCGTGACCTCTTCTATTCATTCCATTTTTAATGACTTTGTCAGTCAGTTTGTTTCTAATGAATTCATATAATTTTTCTTGCTGTTTTAATTAGTGCTTAAAAAATACCAATCTCTTAGACTCCTGGGGGGCCCCAGTCTAAAGCATTTTATTCGCCTATGCAATTTATTAGATGATCTATTTATTGAGTTCATGTTTGCCATGGGCCCTGATTTGAACTTAGTGTGTGATAACACACTATCGGGGGGGGGGTGACCACTAAGCTTGCTCCTCCTGTCACATGTCAGTATGTCCTGAGCATACCATGAGCCCAATCATGTGCTGTAACTGCCTGTAGCATGTGGTGTTCCTAGTTTTATGTAAACACCCAGTCATTCATTTATTTTTCATACAGTGCTGGTTTCCTCTGTACACTATACTATTGATCTTTAATTAACCACTGCGAATGTGAAGGAGGAATTTGTATTTCCAGTTTTGGCGAATACATGAAATGCGTTTTATTGAGAATAAGTTTTCTGTGTTTAATAATCTGGTGTGTTTTGTAGTGTCTCAGTGGCTGTCCCTTAGCTGGAACCACATCTTAAAAAAAAAATATCTTATCAATTTTATTTCCGCTTCATTTACAAAACATATATTCTGTGCTTTCTCTCACTCAGGGTGGCGCCATCTCCATCCTGACAGCCTGCGAAAGGCCCAGTGACTTTGCTGGAGTGGTCCTGATTGCCCCGATGGTCCAGATGAACCCAGACTCGGCCACACCGTTCAAGGTACCACATAATGTCCACTCACCCTCTCTGCTGCTCTTCACTTTTGCTCTCTCCTTTCCTTCCTAATTGAGTCACTGTTCAGTCAAGTAGTCGGTTAACACAGGAGCCAGTCGTCTTACTCCACTCGGCCCTGCTGTGGCTGATGACTGTAATACTGACACCTTTTATTTTGTGAGAATCAGTGTAAGTACCACTTGAGCAGCATGAGCTGTCTCTTACTGAGTCACAGATACAAGTGTGTCCAGTTGTCATGGCCAAACACTACAGACAAAACTGGTGTTAAAATCTGCATGGGAGGAAGATTACTAGCCTGTTTTAAGAAGGAGAAATGTGTTTTTTGGATCCTGTACTGATATAAACATACAGTAGAAACACACTGGGTGCAAACAGGTGAATTACACAACACGCAATCGCAGTTTCATCATGACTGTATCTCTTTGTAACACTTGGCAGATGGCGAGAAAAAATGAGAGCGAGAGAAATAAAAACATTCTTCAGGGAGGTGTTGAAGTGTGAAAATAAACTGCAATGCTTTCGATGTGTTTTGTTTTTCGCTGTTTGCAGGTTTTTCTGGCGAAGGTCCTGAACCACATGCTGCCCAGCCTCACTCTGGGCTCCATCGAGTCCAAATGGGTCTCACGGGACAAGAAGCAGGTGAGAGACAATGTTGGTGGGTGGGCGTTTGGCTGGGAGAGCTGTATTGTAATTTGTGATTGAGGTATCAAGTGTGTAGCTGAAAATAGCATTTACAAGGTCTCAAGAGGGAATGTGTCTTTTATGTGTGCGTGTGTGAGGTCATGCACCAAATGTTTTGCACAGTCCCAGGATGAAAGTCCATTCCACAGCACATACTTTGAAGTCTTATCCTGCCAAGTTTGGGTGGGTTGTATTGTGTTATTTCTAATTATAAAAAAAGGTGTATGTAATGTGTCACCCAGAGGACAAAGGGTACACAAGGTCTCAACAAACAAAACTGTGTAGTTTAATTTGTATTTTGTTTCATGTGTGCGTTTCTACTTGCAGTATGCAGTGGTACCAATGACTGTTTTACAAAGTGCTCGTCTATTTACCTCCTGTCAACTCTGCAGTGACTTTTTCAACCTCTTTACTGTTAGCTTTGTACATATTGTTAATGGTATTTACAATTTGTTTTTGTATAGTCTTAAAATCATTTTGATAATCAACCAGGGGGCCGGACCCCCAGGTGGTCCACAAGATAATTTTTGGGTTCGCCAGATGGTTGTGGAATATAAAATAAAAATGTTTAGGCTAGCAGCACAGAATGAGAAGCAAGAAGCAGCCCAGCTAAACTATTCAGCATGATGGGAAATGAAGGCTGTGTTTTAGACTGGGAAATGGTTTTTACATTAGATCGCCTGAATATAAGCTCTGCGGTGAACAAAAGTTTATGCTAGTGAGCCATTTTGTTCAGCAAGTTAATCTTCACAAATGAAAACCACTTTCATGTTTTTTGGAGTGTAAATGCAGTCGCCAGAGGTAAAAAGTTAATGTCATCACCACTAAGTGACTAATGTTCAGTGTGATGAATAAATGTCTGCATCTCATTTAGCTTATTTTTAGCAACTGCCTGAAATGTAAAAGACATGTAAAAGCTTCAAAATTAATGAGTGGGGTATTTACTGGCGTATTTTATGTTGTAGAGCAAAATGTGAAAATTTCTTAATCTCCACACCTTATTTCAAGTAAATAATGAGAAAATCATTCAGAAAATCCATGGACTTTGAGACAAGGGACCCAGAAATGTTGATATGCTAACTCACATCCATGTTTTAAGTCTATTTTGTGTTGGGACAGTTTCGAACAAAGACAAGCTGTCAGGCGGAGTCAGTGTTAGAGCTGTTGCTACAGGTCGAAGAGGAAGAATGAGAAGCCGGACAATTTAAAGGTGAAATCTGTGGTGATTTTTGCTATGAGCTATAAGAGGAAGTCAGATATTTCTATCTACAACATATAGAAAAGATCCATAGTGACCTAAAGTTAGCCAAGCTGTGAAAATCTAAGACACTGAGGTGATAACCAAAATGATCAAAAACACTACACAAAAAATGTACACAGTAAACACCATTAATATGTACCAAGCTAACAGTGAAAAGTAGAGTAACTTAAGGATGTAAAGGTACTGTAAAGTAATCATGAAGGTTGGAGGCCTAATGTAGAGCTGACGGGAAGCTTGTGTTCATTTATTTACATTTCCTTTATAACCTTAAGTTGAACCGAAGAAGAGACAAAACAACAACCATTCAGGCACATCTGCACACATCTCTCGGCACGTATTTGTGTCTCTGGACGTTATTCTGTGGTTTTTGTTCGGTTGGGGCTGTGGTTGAACATACCTGTGTGTGTCTGCAAGTATTGACACACCAAAGCTGGCCTTTCAGAAAAAGTCTGTAGTTACAATAGGATCCCACATCCTGCTGCTTCTGCTTCCCACAGCCTGTTGGAGGAAGTGGTGTTATCACATCACCCAGGAACAATAACGGATAGACACAATAGATTCAAAAGACACCTACATGAATCACTGGAAGAAAAAAGTACTTGAAAGATTTCTTTTTTTCATCAGATAGTTAACAGCAGAGAAAGATGACACGTGAACAAGTTTCCTGACAGGATTTGGTTAAAGTAAAACTAATATTATACTTAATAAAAGTACAAGTACTCTAGTTTACATTATACTTTATATGCATCTGTACTTCAGTCAGTATTACCGCTGCTACATGAGACAGATGTGTTGTACATGATTGGACCGTATTGTGCTCTAATGATGTTCCCCACAGTAACTCTGTTTACATTCTTCCATATGCTTTGGGATACGAGCGACAGTGGAAAGATCCACTTAGTTTCCTCACTGAATATGAGATTATTCTGTGCAGTTGCCTTAGTGAGCAGGGTTATGTTCTCACTAAACTTCCCGGTAGTTTCATTAATACAACTGTTTGAGGCCCAAAGAAGTAAAATAATTTAATGTCATGAAAAAACAAAGATTAGAGTAAAAGAAAATATTCACATTTGTTTTTTTTTTTCTTCTTCTTTCCTCTCTGACTAATCATGTCATGACCCCTTCAGATATGTCTTGTGACCCTTTGGAGGGGACTGACACCTAGGTTGGCAACTATTGGGCCGCACAGCAGCATATAGCATCTAAAGCTAAAAATAAAGTTAAAACTAACACTGCCTCAACCAGCTACAGTAACTGCTTACACATAGTTGCATCACTTGCAGCCTACTGTGTAGCTACAGAGCATTTGCGCATAGCTACGAATACGAATACGAATACGAATACGAAATACTTTATTGATCCCCAAGGGGAAATTCATTTGTCTGTAGTCTCATCTATTTGTATAAGAATTATAGAGTCTGATGGCAGTTGGTATGAAAGATCTTCTGTATCTCTCTGTCCTACAACGAAGAGAGAGAAGCCTTCCACCACCATTATTTCTTTGGTCCATCAAGGTGTTATGCAGTGGATGATCCATGTTGTTTAGGATGGCCTCCACCGTCCTCATTGTGTCTCTCTTCACAACTTCCTCCAGAGAGTCCATCCTTACTCCGATCACAGAGCCAGCCTTTTTCACAAGCTTATCCAGCCTCCTTGCTTGCTTTTTTCCCAAACTTCCTCCCCAGCAGACTGCAGCATAAAATAAAACACTTGCCACAATAGACTGATAAAACATCTGCAGCATCTTACTGCAGATGTTTAGAGATCTGAGCTTCCTTAGGAAAAAGAGGCGGCTCTGCCCCTTTTTGTAGAGTGCATCTGTGTTAAGGGACCAGTCCAGCTTGTTATCCAGGTGTACACCAAGATATTTATAGTTTTGTTACCACCTCGATGTCCACTCCACAAGTGTTCACAGGCTGAAGTGGGGGCTTGGATCTACGGAAATCAATGACCATTTCCTTTGTCTTTGATGTGTTTAGTATGAGGCAGTTTTTATGACTCCAGTCACTGAAGGATTTTATCAAATCCCTATATTCAGATTCCTGTCCATTCCTTATACAAGCTACAATAGCAGTGTCATCTGAGTATTTCTGGATGTGGCAGGACTCAGAGTTATATTTAAAGTCTGCTGTATACAATGTGAACAGGAATGGAGCCAGGACAGTCCCTTGTGGAGCCCCTGTGCTGCTCATTAATGTCCCAGAAAAACAGTTCCCTAACCTGACAAACTGTGGCCTTTCTGTCAGGTAATCCGTGATCCAGGAGACAAAGGAAGAAACCACTCCCATCTCTATGAGCTTGTTTTTGAGTATGTTGGGTTGGATGGTATTAAATGCGCTTGAAAAGTCAAAAAACATAGTTCTTACATAAGCGCCAGATTCTTCCAAATGAGAGAGGGAACGGTGGAGCATGTAGAGTACTGCATCATTCACTCCAATGTGTTCTTTGTAGGCAAACTGCAGGGGATCGAGTTTGTCTTTGACCTCAGGCCTCAGAAGACGTAGAATCAGCCGCTCCAGGGTTTTCATGATGTGTGAAGTAAGGGCCACCGGTCTGTAGTCATTTAGTTCAGCTGGACATTTTCTTTTTGGTACCGGGACAATACAAGATGTTTTCCACAGAGCCGGCACCCGCCCCAGCTGTAGACTCAGGTTGAAGATTTTGTGAAGAGGTTGGCACAGTTGGGGAGCACAGTCTTTAAGCAGCCTTGGACACACACCATCAGGGCCAGCTGCCTTCCCAGAGCAAAGTCTCCCGAGCTCCAACCTCACCCCTGTCTCAGTGACAAACAAGGTTGGAGGAACAGGTGTGTGAAGAGGAGTAGCTGCAGTCGCGGAAATGTACCCATGTGGAGGAGGAGGTGGAGGCGGAGTCATGATGGAGATGCCCAGATGTTGTTGAAGAGGAGCCATGGTGGAGGAACACACTTGTGGAGGAGGAGGAGGAGGAGGAGGAGGAGCCATGATGGAGATGCCCAGATGTTGTTGAAGAGGAGGCATGGTGGAGGAACACACTTGTGAGGAGGAGGAGGAGGAGGAGGAGGAGCCATGGTGGAGATGCCCAGATGTTGTTGAAGAGGAGCCATGGTGGAGGAACACACTTGTGGTGGAGGAGGAGGAGGAGCCATGATGGAGATGCCCGGATGTTGTTGAAGAGGAGGCATGGTGGAGGAACACACTTGTGGAGAAGGAGGGGCAGGAGGAGGAGGAGGAGCCATGATGGAGATGTCCAGATGTTGTTGAAGAGGAGCCATGGTGGAGATGCCCACATGTTGAAGAGGAGGAGGAGGAGGAGGAGGAGCGGCAGTGGAATGGGATGTGACCTCAGTGTCAAACCTGTTGAAGAACTGATTGAGTTCATCAGCTCTTTCCACATCACCCACGATTGGCTGTCTTTTCTTTTTGTTGTAGCCAGAGATGGTATTTATTTCTCTCCACACACCTCACGGATGTTGTTATGATGTAAATTCTTCTCTATCTTCTTTTTGTATTCCACCTTTGCCATCGTCAATCTCTTCTTCAGCTCATGTTGCACCTGTTTGAGCCGTTCTTTGTCACCCTCTCTAAAAGCTTCCTTTTTCTGATTGAGGATTGCCTTTATGTCACTTGTGATCCAGGGTTTGTTATTGGGGAAACAGCGTACAGTCTTTGTAGGTATGACTGTATCTCTACAGAAGTTGATGTACTCAGTGAAACAATCAGCCTGTCTATCAATGTCCATACTGTTCTCATCTGTTTCCAGAAGCACATCCCAATCAGTGCGTTCAAAGCAGTCCTTTAGAGCCTCACTAGCCTCAGGTGTCCATTTCCTTACAGTGAGTGTAGTTGTAGGTTCCCTTTGCACACAGGGTTTGTAACAGGTCTGCAGAAGAACCAAGTTGTGATCTGACCTGCCCAGTGGTGGTAAGGCAGTATCTCTGTAAGCTTCTTTGACATTGGCATACAGCAGATCAAGGGTTTTGTTTTCTCTTGTAGCACAGTTAACAAATTGTGTAAATCCAGTCAGGTGGGAGGAGAGGGTAACATGGTTGAAGTCTCCAGATATTATTATAAGTGCCTCAGGGTGTTTAGTCTGTATCCTAGCAACAAATTCATGCAGAATTTCACACGGAACATCGGCCGTTGCCTTGGGAGGGATGTACACAAGTATTGTTATTATATGACCAAATTCTCTTGGTACATAATATGGCCGCATTCCAACTGCCAACAATTCAATATCTGGACAGCACATCTTCTCCTTGACAGTAATATGTGCAGGATTACACCATCTCTGGTTCACAAATAAGGCCAGTCCTCCTCCTTTTTTCTTGCCACTAGCCTTTGCATCTCTGTCTGACCGTATGAGAGTGAAGCCAGGTATATCCACAATGGAATCCGAGATGTTATTATTCAACCAGGTCTCAGTAAAACACATCAGGCTGCACTCACGGTACACTTTCTGAGTCTTCACCAATATCTCCAACTCCTCACTTTTGTTGGGCAGAGAGTTGACATTCCCCATGATGACTGATGGCAGAACGGGCTTGTATCTCCATTTCCTTGCCTTTAACTTTGCACCAGCACGGCAACCACGAAAGCTCCTCCTTATCTCAGCTGGAATAGGGTGATATACTCCAGATTTGCTCCATTTCAATGAAAAAAGCTCTTCTTTCGAATAAACTCTTCTCTCCACAGAAATATCCATCAGTAGATGTAAAAAAAATCAGATAAAAAGCGACAAAAATAACAAAAATAACAAAGATTTTGAGAGCTACCAGACTTTGCTGCAACCTGTAAGTGCGCAGATTCTAGAATGAGCTGGGGCTGTTAGTGGTTCAGCAGCATCATGGGCCATTGTCATGTTATTCAAAAACCATGCATTGTGCTTCACACAGTGTTGCTCTGTCATAGAGTTCACTATATGACTGGTCATTGTGGTGCCTGTGAAGCCCCAGTGGCCTAATGGATAAGGCACTGGCCTCCTAAGCCAGGGATTGTGGGTTCGAGTCCCATCTGGGGTGGTTCTCAGCAGAGTAGCACAGCGCAAGTGTGCTGGACTGTTAACTCTCAGGTTAATAGACCATCCTCTGCTTATGGTCTCTTCCACTCACAGTGATATGAATTCAACTCGAACTTGTAGTCGCACTCAATGAGTCGACAGCATAATCCAACCATCATCATCATCCTCAGACTTATATCACCAAGCAAGTTAAATTTAGTCTGGCTTTGTGGGTTCATCATCTAGCCAAGCCACTAGGATGATCAGCAAGATTTTTTTATGACACAAATCATTTATAAAGGAGCAAATATGGCATCTGCATGTGGGTGTCGTTGCTGCAACTTTTTCAACTCTCTTTTTCCACACTGAGATAAAGTGTAGAACTTTCAGTCCAGCAAGAAAAGCGCCAAGTTTATTTGTATACTTTTGTTGTATGGTGTTATTTATTTATTTATTTATTTTTTGTGTGAAGGAAATCTCTTGCCTCATGTTTCTGAGTGTCACGACTCCTCTGAGCTGCCTCACAGGTCATATTGTGTCACAGATCAACTTACAGTTATTCATTATTCAAAGCAGCAGCGCATGTGGCCTGAGAGAAACTGCTTCTGTTAGAGTGCACCATCAGCTGTGTTTACATAGAAGCAGAACAGAAACGGGAGTGTGTGAGTTATGTGAAAGCATGTATGGCACTTGAAAGTATGTTTAATGTTAGAAACAGGCTGTGTCTTCTGCTATTCAACTCTGATTTAAACTAATGTAAAGTGTCGCGTCTACTTTTATCTTTCCTCTGACTGTTATTTTTCTTCCCATAAAAGCCCTTCATCCATTTATTTATCATCCTCCCTCCTACTTGCCAACCCTCATATTTTTCCCAGAAGTCCTCATTTTCATCACCCTCTTTTCTCTCTCTGCACACCTTCTTTTGACTTTCTTCCATATTTGGGTTAAACTACAACATTTATTGTGCTTGCTAAATATAGATGCTTAATAAAGGCATCCAGGCCTTATACTACCACTCTCTAAATGACCAGCAAAATATGTTTAATGCCAAAATGTAGTTGCTATGGTTACATTAAGGAAAAAAACAGGAGAACATGCAGAGTTTGAAGTAAAATAAATATGTTTGCAATTTTCTGTCATTATCAAAGGGCAAATGAACCTCTGGGACAGTTTTAAAGGAATGTTTTTGCCCTGTTGAGTTGATTGAGCAAACAGGTCCATATAAAATCTGTGAACTCAAACAAACAAAAGAGCGACAGTGAAAAAACACTTACATCACAATCAGCCCTAGATCAAAAGGGACATATGTGATAAACTTTGGCCCATAACTCTTTCCTTTATCTCTCTTTCTGCTGCTAGGTGGAGGCATATGACACAGACGAGCTGAACTTCCATGGCGGCATGCGGGTGTCGTTCGGCATGCAGCTAATGGGAGCGGCGGCACGTATCGAGAGGGAGATCCCATCCATCAGCTGGCCCTTCCTGCTGCTGCATGGCGACGCTGACAAGCTCTGCGACATCAGAGGCTCCAAGATGATGCACGAGAAGGCTCCAAGCACAGACAAGAAAATCAAGGTGAGGATGCTTTGTCGTTCACAGGAAATTCTATGTGAATGATTTCTGTGATACTGACAGAAGCTAACACTGGTCTCACAGGCCATCAAGACCCTAAACAAGTCAGTGCAACTTCACACAGCCTTTCTTAATTGTGACACTTCTGTTGTCCACTTTTTCCAAATCTCTAATTGTGATGTGGTGTTTCCCGAAGGCATTGTTACCAATGAAAGACAAGTTAAACTACTCAGCTAGTTGAGGAAACTAGCGGCACACACCGATTATGTTGTTAGATGTGTCATATTCTAGCCACTTAAATGCCTTTTTTTCAGAGCACAGCTTTTGTGTTTCTGTTTCTTCTGCTGAAGGATCACTTCAGCAATTTGAGTAGGCTTAGTAAACCCAGATTTCAGTAACCCTGACATATTAGGAGCTAGCTGGCAAGGAGTATTGTTCGTTGTTTTTGTCGAGTTTTGAACTAAAAGGAACAAAGGAATCGGGATATTCGTGGAACTGTAATGGTGAAGGCTCACAGTATGGGGATAAAACCTGGGTCATCAGGCCATGGTTAATGCTGAACCGTGTTTTCTATCTTTTTCTAACTCCTCTCTATTTGAATTTATGTCATGTGAGTGGAACTGTCTGGTAAAACAAGGACAAGGAAAATGAAAATGAAAACACACTTGGATCAAGTAGCCTCTGCTTCTTTCTGTTCATGCTGTTCCTTTTTGTTCCATTTGGTAAATACATTTTTTAAACATTAGGGAATAATGTATCACACCACTGCCTTCTGACATTTTAAAAATGGCACTTGTATTGGCTGTGTGGGAGGTTGCTGCAGTTCAAAAGTTCAGTACATAAAGTTGATGCTTTTGTAGCTGACAGATGCAGAAACTGACACTTTGAGCAGAACTGTTAACTGTTGCCTTTGATACCTGAAAATACAGTTTAATATACCCAGCTTGTGGGCAAAAGGTCAGTGCTGTGTTGGCACTACAGACTGTATATTAAACAGTGGACAGAGCTTTTGGGTCTGACAAGTGAAGCCAGTGTGGAAGTGCCTTAAACGAGTCTTATGAGAAAATAATCCTGCTTCTCACTTGATTTACGACCTCAAAACAGTTTTCTTATGAGTTTATTGTTTCAAGTCTTCTTCAGAACAGCATGATGTTCATTTAGTAAATTATGATCCCATTTAAAGTAAAACAGCTGATAAAGCAGGGTATTCTTTAGGTCGTGCTACCGTGTGATGGTCAAGTCATTCTCAGTGAGTACGTCCAGTACAAGACACAGGGCTCACAAAACTCAGATCAATCTGTCAAACTAGACGGTGGTGATCAAATATGGAGCAAGATTCACAAACCAGTGAGTGACATGATGCTTGGTTCACGCTTGGAGTTGGCAGTAAAAGATATCAATATGTAACGTAGTTTTAAATCGTTACTGACTGAAACATTTCAGCTAAAACTTTCTCTCACATGCCTAGAGCTGACTCCATCCGGATGCATTCACTGACAGACAAACAGACTGGAGGCTGTTTGATCTCTATAAGTTCAGGAGGATGTGTATTTGTAAAGAAGGAAGTTCACATACTCTTTCACACATTATTAATCGCATGAACAGGATAAAAAAAGTAACTGAAATGAGAGGTGAGAGAAGTGAAAAGAGAGAAGAGATTTTAAGGGAGTTCGTGCTCACTTCTCATATTGGATGATGTTCTTCTTTTCTATTGCAGCATAATGGGACATTTGTAATGAATCAAGTGGTGTTCATGAGGTGCATGAACTATTTTATCACATGTTCCAACAAAGAGATGACTGGTGTACCAGACATCTGGGGTTTTCCAAGTCAGAATAAATAATATCAGGAAATAAGCTGATCACAGAAATACAGCTTTGTTTTTTCTTTCTATTATTATTGATGAATGATGAATGATGAATATGTCTTAACTTTGAGTCCTAACAACCTGAACTGCGGTTTGTTTAAGTGGCCAGAGACTCACTATTTATTTGTTTTTATTTTTTTATTTGCACGCATAAAAAAAAATAAATCCAGATAACGAAAAAAAATAAGAAGAAATGTTTCAGGAGAGGTCAGGAAGCCACAGGCTTATAAGATAGACCTCCCTCTCTTTAGGAAAAAGCAAACAAACAATAGAAATAAACAATACTAATAAAGACTAAGCTAACATAATTTCAGGAAAATGTAAGGTAAATATAAATGTAAAATGTACACCACAATATCTGAGAGACTAGTGGCTGTGTTTCGTTTTATTAAAAGGAAGGTGAAGATGATCAACCTGTCTAGTCATCTGTTGTATAAATGAACTTCATAATTAAATTTGAAGAAGTTGCAAAATGATGAAGGCATTGCTATGCTCCTAAAGGGTAACATTTAAAATGACCTTTACAGAGTTTAAATAAACCTGTTTTAAAAAAGCTTCCTTCCTGTCTCTGACCATCTCTTTCATTGTTGCTCCTGTTCAGGTCTACGAGGGAGGCTACCACGCCCTTCACCACGACCTCCCAGAGGTGGCCGAGTCCGTGTTGAAGGAGGTGACCGGCTGGATCACAGAGCACCTTCCCGCCCTGATGACGCAACAACCGCAAGGCTCCTAGAAATGAGATTTGGTCAGCTCCCAGCCAGCGCTCCAAGGCAACTGCCAACCTGCCGGCTCACGTCTGTCTGCTCACACTCTCTGGTCTGGGAAATACTTTGGGGCATATTAACTGACATCATTTTCTCAATCGAAAAGTTTACTGACTTTATCCTCTGGGCATGTGCTGTACAATATATCCACCTATCAATCAGCTCAAATTACACTGATTTCAATTGGATGATGGGGACAGAAACCACTTCTTCAGCAGCAGTGGTTAGTTTCCCTGCAAAAACGTGTGATCAGGGATGTGTATTTCAGGCAACAGGCTTATTTTGTTACCATAGACCTCACTAAAGTGCAAATCAAGACAAGTAAAGCTTAAGCTACGGCATGCTGGGGTTTAAAGTGCAATAATGACGTTTCCTCCTCCTCATTTATACACACAGGCCAGATCTTATAAGCAGTACTGAAAAAAGTAATGTGATACATTATTAATCTGCGTACGGGCATTTCCTCTCTGCTCATCCACCATTCACAGGCAGGTCAGAGGTCAGTGCCTGTGCCTGTGGAGCTGCTGGAGGTTCAGTGCAGGGTCAGTACTCATATTGCTTCACTGCCTTTCACAGTGTCAGTGGATGCATCATGGACAATATCTGTGGATACAATACACATTTTCACTGTGGCAGGTTTGTTTTTTTTTTTTCAGCGCTTGATTATAAGCAGTTTTCATCCTTAGTTCAGACTTTATAGATCAGGGGAAACTGTCATCTTCTCAGAAAGCATCCTCTCTTCAAATTCTCCTCTGGCTCCTCCTTGATTCGTTTACAATGAACTAAAAATACCACATTTGACACTTGCAGCTCTGGTAGAGTCATTCTGAAACTGTAACCACATTAGATGTGCATATATAACAAGTCCTCTCTTCTCTGAACTCCCTCAAATGTCTCCTTTTTCTTAGCACTGACACATTGCATATGAAGATTGGTCTAATGCAGCACAATCCAGCCTGATGCTCTAGGTTCAAGTCTAGTCCTAATAATGATAATCATTCGCCATGTTGTTTTACAAATTACTGTGAGTGAATTGTGCAATGAAAAAATGTTGGGGTAGGACTCAAGTTGAGTTTCTTTGAGGTGGTCCTTGGATAGAGATACATGAGGACTCAAAAATCACAACAAAACTCCAAGGCACTCTCTTTTAAAACAGTTAAAATGCCTTTTGTCGTCATGGCATGGTCATGACGACAAAGGCATTGGACTTTAAAACAAAGTGGGAGATTCCACATTTTGTTTCATTTTATCTGTTTGACTTTCTGACAAAGGCTTGTATGCTGAAACCCATCAAAGTTTGTTTGTTCTAAGGTCCAGCAGGACCATGCCGAAACAATAAAGGCATTTTATTTATTTTAAAAGAGTGTGCCTCAGAGTTTTTGTGATTTTTAAGTGAACTGTGCGATGGACCCTTATTTCAAGTCTTCATTATTTTTACTACTGATTAGATGATATTTTAATTATTTTCTCATTACAGCTGTAAGGGCCAAATAAGTTAATAATTTAATGTTAATAATTTCATTGAAAAACTGTCAAAATTGATAACGATAATTTCATTGTAATTCATAAAGATTTAAAAGGTTTTACTCTGAAATGTATAAGTTAGTAATGTGAAGAAGATAAATGTGTTCTGTCTCTTTAAATTTTTTGCTATGTCATCAGGCAGTTGTCGCTGTTGCTAGTTCGAGTCAGATAATGGTGGAAGCAACACAGTCTTTTGACCGTGCGTCAGGCATTGTATTTTATTTTCAAGTTTTCAAGTAAAGATTACAAAATCAAAGAAAGGTCGTCATGTCTCGTCGCTCGCGTAACAAAATGTGTTTGTGGACTGACTCAACAAGTGGCACAACAAAGAGAAGTGGAACTGAGTGCCACTACATTTAGTCAAAAGACTTGCTAACATGGGCTAAAGCTGCAGCATGCCAGGAGCCTGAAGCTTGCTGCTTGTAATAAAGGAGTGATAGCTCAACCAAAGAAACTGATGAAGAATCGTCTCCTCAAGCAACTTCAACAGAAGGTATTGTTGAATCCTCACCTTTATCCACATGAATAAGGACAAAAAAAAACGAATCTTCAAGAAAATCCTGAAGCATGAGCTAAACTCACAGTGGATTGAAAAGGGAAATGCTAGTTGCAGACTTTTCTATGGAAGCTTATGTGTTGTGCCTCAAGTTAAGTGATGTGGAGGAAAACATTTGAGAAGTTGTTTGCATTCGTTTTATGAAGAAAAGTGACTTTGAGAGCAAAGTACTTTAAGCTTTTGCATTCAACTGAAGCATTTACTCCGCAAATAAGATGGCTAATGTAAAGGAGCTAGGAGATCTTGAGGATACAATGGAGCAGAAAAGGGCACGTAAGCTGACAGAGAAAGGAAGAGAAGAGAAGCTGCAAAGGTGCATATCACTGAGACAAAATAAAATGAGAGCTCTGACACGAAAAGTCAAAGATGTGCAGGCAATGATGAGAGAGGCTCAGAATTTAAAGCATGTGGAAGAACTGATGGAAAATGATTTTATACCTTCTTTAAATGAGTTTGCATATCTCAATGATGAAGTTGCCGATCTTTTACCTGAAGATGAAAAAATATCTGATCAGGAGCTGTGGCTTGACTCCAAAATGGCATCCATGTTGGATTTCATGAAAGAAACTAAAAAATGGATTGCAGGAGTTTATGAATCTGTGCTGCACAAGAAAAATGAGGACGAAAATGACCTGCAAGATGCAGTTAAAATAAGTGACAGTGTTTCACAAATTGGGGTTGGCAGTGCTCAGCGCATCCGACGAATGGATCTCAAGTTGGATCAGCTGTATCACGAGTCTCATCGGTACGCGTTAAACAAGAAGCCGAACATGCAGCCCTGCTTGAACGTGCGGCTGCACAGAAGAAAAGACAGGAGCTTGAAATTGAAATGGCCAGACTTAAGGTCGCAAAGGATGACCTTGAGCTGAAAACTGCATTAGCAGAGAGCAGTGCAAAACTAAAAGTGCTCAAAGAATACGAGAAATCAGAACATGGTTCGAACAGCCATAGAGCAGGTAAAGAGCTACGTCGTGAGAGCCAAGATGGAACCATTGTTTCACTTCTTCAGCCAGACAACACAAACTCTCACACACCACCACAAATGATGCAACCGGTGGCTCCACATGATGTGAATAATAACGCACGAACCAACAGAAGTGACGAAATACTGAAAGTCATGCAAAATCAGAATGTAATCACAGAGCTCCTCGTAAAACAGCAGCAGCAATCCCAATTACCTATGAAGGATGTCCCTGTCTTCAAGGGCGATGCGTTGCAGTACAAGACCTTCATCAGAATGTTTGAGCATTCAATAGAACAAAAAACGGACAATGAGCAGGACAAATTGTACTTTCTGGAACAATTTACAGCCGGTGAACCCCAAGAGTTAGTTCGCAGCTGTGCTCACATGCCACCGAGCAAAGGCTACTATGAGGCAAAGCAACTGCTTCACAAGCACTATGGAGACGAACTACATATTGCCAGTGCGTACATTGAAAAAGCACTAAGGTGGCCACAGATCAAGTCTGATGATGGGAAGGCATTGAACGCTTACGCAATGTTCTTAGTTGGATGTCGTAACACTATGGAAGACATAGACTTCCTAGAAGAAATGGACAACCCCACCAACCTACGGTCGGTGGTGTCAAAACTACCCTACAAAATGAGAGAACGTTGGCGTGCTGAAGCATATGACATCAAAGAGCGAAATGGCAGAAGAGCAAAGTTTGCAGATTTGGTGAGCTACATAGACCGCCAAGCTAAAATAATGATAGACCCTCTCTTTGGTAATATACCAGACACCCGCCCAAGTACAACTGTGAGAACTGATTACAAAGAAAGGCCTGGAAAGAGAGAGGTTTGTGGAAGAAGTTTTGCAACCAATGTTTCAACGGAAAGACAACAGCCTTCAGGAACATGTACCAAGTCAGCAAACCCAAGCAAAATTGGAACAGCCTTTGAGAAGCCATGTTTGTACTGCCAACAGTTTCACACCCTTGCTACATGCAACAAAATAAAAACACGGCCACATAAGGAACGCGTGGAGTTCTTGAAGTCGAAAGGCTTATGTTTTGGGTGCTTAAACTACGGCCATCTCAGCAAGTTCTGTAAAAGGAGACTTGAGTGCAAAGAGTGTGCGTTAAAGCATCCAGACATTCTACACACAGTAGAAAAGGACATTTCTGTCTCTCCTGAGAAAAATGATGGAGCACAAGGAAACAAAGACGTTTCTGTCTCACCTGAGAAGGATTGTGGAGCTCACGGAGACCAAGTGTCATGTGCTCAGGTTTCTATCACGCAGGAGTCTTGTAGCCTTACAGGGGCTGGAGAACCTGAATGTGTGCTGTCAATTGTACCGGTGAAGATTAAGTCGAAAAAGAGCAACAAACTTGTGGAAACATTCGCTTTTATTGACCCGGGAAGCACAGCAACGTTTTGCACCGGAGATCTGCAAAGGAAATTGAACGTTAAAGGGAAACCAACAAAAATACTTCTCAGCACAATGGGTCAAAACGAACCAGGAGAACAGAAAGTCATTAACAGTTATGTGATATCGGATCTGGAAGTGTGTGGATTCGAAGACGCTGAGTATATCGACTTACCCAAGGTGTATACTCACAGCAGCATACCTGTTCATACCAACAACATACCAAAACGATCAGATATTGAGGAGTGGCCTTACCTCAAACAGGTACACTTGCCAGAGTTAAAAGCGGAAGTAGGCCTGCTCATCGGGGCGAACTGTCCAAAGGCCATAGAACCGTGGCACATCATTAACAGCAGAGATGGAGGCCCTTATGCGGTGAAGACTGCCATCGGTTGGATTGTCAGTGGGCCCACGAGAAAGGAACTGGATGACACAGAGAACAAGCCAAATCAGTGTTCAGTCAATAGGATCTCTGTGATGGAAATTGAAAAGATGTTGGTTCAACAATACAATACTGACTTCTCAGAGTGCAACTACAATGAAAAGGAAGAGTTGTCACAAGAAGACAAACTGTTCATGCAGTCTGTGCAGAACACAACAACTTTGGAGAACGAACATTACAGCATTGGATTGCCACTCAGAAACAAGAAACTCCAAATGCCCAATAACCGTTGTGTGGCGGAACAGCGCATAGCCAGTTTGCACAGAAAATTCAAGAAGAATCCTGTGTTTTTTGAAGAGTACAAAGTCTTCATGGATAACATCATTGGTAAGGGCCACGCTGTCCGAGTTCCAGCACATCAACTTAACCGTAACGACAAAAAGGTGTTCTACATACCACACCACGGGTGTATCACCCAAAGAAAAGAAAGTTAAGAGTGGTGTTTGACTGCACGGCGTCCTTTCAAGGCCGGTCACTGAACGGAGAGTTACTTCAAGGACCTGATCTGACCAACACGCTGGTTGGTGTCCTCTTAAGGTTTCGGGAGGAGCCAATAGCCATGATGGCGGACATCGAGTCGATGTTCTACCAAGTCAATGTCCCAGAAGAAGATGCAGATCTTCTCCGCTTTCTTTGGTGGCCTAATGGCAAATTGGATGAGCCCTTGGAAGAATTTAGAATGACAGTGCACCTCTTCGGTGCCACCTCGTCGCCAAGTGTTGCGTCATACGCGCTGAGAAGAACCGCTGAGGACCACAAAGACACCGCATCACCAGAAGCTGTGCAGTCAGTCTTACGCTGCTTTTACGTAGATGACTGCCTGACAAGCCTAGCTACAGAAAACGATGCAGTGACCTTGGCTAGTGACCTTCGCACTTTGTGTGCTAGAGGAGGTTTCACTTTAACAAAATGGATGAGTCACAGCAGGAAGGTGTTAATGTCCATCCCAGAAGAACACCGTGCTACTGAAGCAAAGGACCTGGATCTAAGCCATGATGCTCTACCAGTAGAGAGAGCCCTTGGCATACAATGGGACACCGAAAAAGACACTTTCACCTACAGCATGAAAGTACAAGACAGACCGATGACAAGAAGGGGCATTTTATCCGTTGTCAACTCTATCTATGACCCTCTTGGGTTCCTAGCCCCGGTCGTCTTGCCTGCTAAACTCCTGCTGAAAGAACTCTGTAAAGAACAACGTGGTTGGGATGACAGCATTAATGAAAAACATGCTGAGGTTTGGAGAAAATGGAAAGAAGATGCTACCCACCTTTCCAACTTCCATGTAAACAGATGTTTGAAACCTTCAGACTTCGGACGCACTGTCACAGCCCGTTTGCATCATTTCTCAGATGCCTCGGAGCGGGCATATGGTACTGTGTCCTATGTACTGCTGGAAAATGAACAAGGCAAGAAACATTGTTCTCTCCTGATGGGGAAAGCAAGGGTGACTCCACTCAAGCAGGTCACAATCCCCCGACTTGAGCTGACGGCAGCAGTCACTGCAGTGAAGATAGACAAGATGTTACGTCAAGAACTTCAAGTTCCACTGCAAACCGTCTGTTTTCTGGACCGACAGCACAACCGTGCTTAGGTACATTGATAATGACACAACTCGATTCAAAACCTTTGTTGCAAATAGAGTTACGCTGATTCGAGAAGCCACTAAGCCTTCTCAGTGGAGTTACGTTGGAACAGAAGAAAATCCTGCAGATCAAGCTAGCAGGGGCCTGAAGGCCAAGAACTTGATAGAAGGAGGAACGTGGATTAACGGACCAGACTTCTTAACGAAAGATGAACGTGATTGGCCGAAACAACCTGTGGAGAGGAAAAACACCCTTCAAAACGATCCAGAGGTCAAAAGCATGGTAACAGTCAACGCTATCAAGGTCGAGGATCACACCGAACCAATGAACAAGTTGCTCAACTACTACTCGGATTGGCACAAACTAAAAAGGTCCATTGCTTGGATTTTAAAGGCAAAGAAAACTTTGTGTCAACTGAAGGACAAAAGAAAGGAGTTCTCAAGAGTAGTCAGTCAAACGGAAAAGGACTCAGAAAGACAAAGGTTAAAGGTAGACCAGCACATGAAAAAATACAAAATGACAACAGAACGGAAATCACTTACCTTGGACGATCTGGACGTTGCAGAGTTGGAGATAATTCAGTTCAGCCAAAGACAACAGTTTGAAGAAGAAATCAAAGCTCTGCAAAAGGGCGGACAAATTAGCTGCAACAGTCGGCTATTCAAACTAGATCCGATTCTACAAGATGGCACCTTGAGAGTTGGTGGAAGACTCACCATGTCGGCCATGCCAGAAAGTATCATACACCCAGTGATACTATCTAAGGATAGCAGAGTTGCCACGCTAATCCTAAGAGACATACACCAAAGAACAGGACACTCCGGGCGGAGTTATGTCTTGGCACACCTGAGAAGCAGGTATTGGATCCCCCAAGCCAATTCCGCCATCCGAAAGCTAATCAAGAAATGCACAGTGTGCCGCAGGGCAAGTGGAAGGGTTGGTGAACAAAAGATGGCAAACTTGCCTGAAGATCGCCTTGTGCCCGACAAACCTCCCTTTACAAACACTGGTGTTGATTACTTTGGGCCGTTTGATGTTAAGCGGGGCCGGAGTACAGTCAAGAGATATGGCGTCTTGTTCACTTGCCTCACCCTCCGAGCTGTTCACATCGAAGTTGCAGACAGCCTCGACACAGACTCATGCATCAATGCAATTCGGCGTTTTGTATGCAGAAGAGGTCAAGTCTCCATCTTGCGCTCCGACAACGGCA
Source organism: Lutjanus argentimaculatus (assembly GCA_034769285.1). Lineage (NCBI taxonomy): Eukaryota > Metazoa > Chordata > Actinopteri > Lutjaniformes > Lutjanidae > Lutjanus > Lutjanus argentimaculatus. Next base: position 9,622,898 of record JAWZSL010000007.1, read on the forward strand.
CAAACTTCGTGGGCGCTGAAAGGGAGATGAGGGAAGCCATAAAATGCTTGGATAATGACAAAATAGGAAGAGCTTTGCAACCAAAGGGGATAAAATGGATATTCAACACTCCAGCTGCTTCGCATCAAGGTGGGATTTGGGAAAGACAGATACGTACAGTTCGAAGAATCCTCAATTCCCTGTTGAAAGAGCAAACTGTGAACGACGATTGTCTTCAGACAATAATGTGTGAGGTTGAGAGCATTATTAATGGCAGGCCACTCACAAGTGTCTCAGATGACATAAATGACATCGAGCCCCTGACCCCCAACCATTTATTGATGCTGAAGTCTCAACCCAGTATGCCTCCAGGCATCTTCAACAAAGACGACACATACACAAGAAAACGTTGGAAGCAAGTCCAATATCTTGCAGACTTATTTTGGACCAGATGGACACGTGAGTATCTCCCGTCCCTTCAAGAACGCCAGAAATGGTTGAGGCCTAGAAGGAACTTTGTTGTCGGAGATGTTGTTTTACTGGTGGACAGCTCTTCCCCCCGTAATTCCTGGCTCATGGGAAGAGTGGTTGAAACGCTGCCGGACTCCAGCGGGATGGTGCGAAGAGTGAAGATAAAAACCAAGACCAACATATTGGAAAGGCCTGTTAACAAACTATGCTTGTTGGAAGAAGCAGTATCAGGAGAGAAGATTTAAGAAACAGAAGAAGTTTTCAAGTTTCAAGTTTGGACAGTTCATGGACATTTTACGTTTTTAATGTTTAACGTTTAAGTTTGTAATTGCTTAGTCCTCCTGCCTAACCAATTAGGGGCCGGGTAATGTAAGGGCCAAATAAGTTAATAATTTAATGTTAATAATTTCATTGAAAAACTGTCAAAATTGATAACGATAATTTCATTGTAATTCATAAAGATTTAAAAGGTTTTACTCTGAAATGTATAAGTTAGTAATGTGAAGAAGATAAATGTGTTCTGTCTCTTTAAATTTTTTGCTATGTCATCAGGCAGTTGTCGCTGTTGCTAGTTCGAGTCAGATAATGGTGGAAGCAACACAGTCTTTTGACCGTGCGTCAGGCATTGTATTTTATTTTCAAGTTTTCAAGTAAAGATTACAAAATCAAAGAAAGGTCGTCATGTCTCGTCGCTCGCGTAACAAAATGGTGTTTGTGGACTGACTCAACAAGTGGCACAACAAAGAGAAGTGGAACTGAGTGCCACTACAACAGCCAAAGAAAAACTCCCCCATTGCCTCATTTATTGACAGGCCAAATGGACACAATAACTTTATATATAAAGTAATACACTTCTTTCAGTGACCCTATTTAAAAAAAAAAAATAACCAGGTGAAGCTGCTCCATCTTTCTCTCTGCAGGTGGGAATTAGAAGGAGAGGGCAAAGTTCAAAAGGTCTTTCCTTGATGTGGCCTTTGACCTTCACGGTCACAGATGATTTCACTATTAGGGACGTTCTGTAGACCTGTAACTTCGTTAAGCTCAGGCTGCAGACAGGGGCCCAGCTGGAGAACGAGAGAGAACACATTGCTCAGTTTACTGTGGACAAAAGAGTAGATCTCCTCTGTTCACATCTGCTGTTTCATTCAAGCCAGCTTAAAGTAATTTCAACAGCAACTGTCCAATCATCGGACAGTTGATTTAAATTTGACTACCTTTAGTCACTTTTAGTCTATTTGACTTTTAGTCAAATTTTGAGGGAAGTTGGACCTATGACTTTATCTTTATGAAACATGTGTCTCACTCTGGGCACACATTTTTATGGCTGCTAACTAGCAAACAGGAATAGTGCGTCCTTTCTTTTTAAACCCCCACAACATCCCACAGTGGCTGAAGCTGTGGTCAAGCTCATTTCACCTTTTCTTCCCATGTTTTCAACGTACATTCTCAAAGTTTTAGCATCTGTGTTCAGTACTTGAAGTTAAACCTGGCTTTAGGTACGTTTTCACTCAAATCATAGCAATAATGTCACGGTAGCCTATATTTAGGTAGCTGTTAATTATGAGCTAGACAGACGCACACTGAGCCCACCTTCCTATATTGTCACGTAGGCTTAATTAGCAGGTATCGCTCCTACTAAGCTCGTTCTCTTCATCAAATATGAGAAAGTTTCAGCAGTACCAGTAAAGAGTTTTCAAGTTGTGTTCGTTGTCAACGTGTTCGTCCACCTCCAACATGAAACAGGGAGAGGGATCAAATATTTTGATGTTTGTGGCTGTTCAGACAAGCAACGCGCGTCTGTCTGTCGACTTCAGACATCATTCATGCTCTGTAGAAAATACATCCAGTGCGCAGCTCTTGGAAAGAGACACTGTGTTCCTCTGGCCTTTTTAAATTCATTATCACCCAGAGTTCAAAGGAACTCATGCAGAGAGAGTAAGGAAAGCATAGAGCGGTATCCATGGCGACCACTACTCACGTGTAACCACGGCAGCAGGCCAGCGGCACGGGAAGATTGTTTTTATTCCATTTACATTTACATGTGTAGTAACCAGGGTGACCACTATAAGACTGATAGAATGTCATGAAGTCTGTTCTTTCTTTCTTTCTTTCTTTCTTTCTTTCTTTCTTTTTTCTTTTTTTCTCACTCTCACCATCCATCACTCTTCCTATCTCGCCCTGTGTCACCCTGTTTCACCTCTTTTTTTTAGTTGCTGTGGTGACCAGCAGTCTTTGTTCTGTCCATCAGAGAGCCCCTTGTTCTAGTACTGATTCAACAACTTGTACAGTCAGACACCTACACTGCTCCTAGTGGTCAGTGGAACAGCGACAGATTACATTTATTATTGTTTTTGTCAGTTTTTTTGCCATAGAGCTGCCATTCACTGAACAGGGGACACATCACTTAACCTGCCACTGACTCTGCTCAGATTTAGGCTGTCTCTAATCCACTAAGTGACTTCAGGAATCCAAAAAAAACTGACATTTCTGAGTCAATATGCAATGACTGTTACCTAAAATTGCTTGCCTGCTGACACTTTAGGTCCGATGTGTTTTGCTATTTTCATTTTTTATCATCTCTGATGTTTCTCTCTGATGCAAACTGTTCTCTGATCTTGGTAGAGTGAACCTGCTGGGCTGCATTCAAAAATGAGATATTAATGAACTGAGATCAACAGGGAAAGTAAAGCAAGGCAAGTTTATATAGAACCAAGGTTTTCAAAGTGGGAGGCAGACCTTCCCAGGGGAGCTTCAAACAGTTTCAGGGGAGGCTCAGTGAATGGAAGTGGAAAAATATTACATTACATTGATTTTGAAAAGGAGATGGCATAGATAAGCCTACACATGTGTGCTTTACTTAAAGAGATAGTCCAGAGATACAGTAGTTTTGCAGAATTTTACAGTTTTTCCCACTTTTGTATTTGGTAATTTTTCCTCACAGAACATGGGAGTTGTTGATCTAACGCTGCCTCGATTGGTTAGTTAGTAGTGTGAGCTCAGCACATCTGAACTAACCTGAAGTCACACAATAACACAAACAAACTAACCGGTCAAGGCAGCGGTAGACCAGCATCTCTGTTCTGCAAGGTAAAATAATTGTTTTTCCCAGTGGAGTCTAGTTGCTTTGGAGAGATTGATATTTGAATTTTATAGCGGTGCTTTCCTGTTGAAAAAGGCCGTCTGATGGCCACGTAAAGGAATCAAAATACTTAAAAATATAGAAACATTACATTACATTACAAAACATTTAAAAGACAAACAAGAGAGGAATAAATAGTAGCAAGTTCATGATTGAAGTGCATCCTCCTCTTTGCTTTCTCAGGCATCAGAAGACATTTTTCCAGACCGAAATATCAAGTTTCATTCCCATTGGTTCAGACACAGATTGAGATGTAATGTGTTCATCAGTCCCAGTGGGAGTCAGGCCCTTAACCTCAACCAGAGCTGCAGGGGTTTATATCACGAGCACTTCAAACACAATGGACTCCTGATTGGGCTGCAGCAGGCGCAGCAGCACGCACAAAGGCTGCACAGTCCCAGTTGTATTCAAACTCCTAATAGCACCCCTGCTACGTAACGGTAAATTTCAAAAGCTCTACCTGTCAGGCGACACGAGTGCATATTACTGCTATCGTTCGCTACGGAGGCGGAGAGAGGTGGAGTGAGAGGAGAGAGGAAAAGGACAGGAGAGAAGCTGTCAGTAACCATGGCAGCACTTTTTTTTTCTTTTTTCAGAGAGATCAGCCAGTGAAAAATGTGTATTTGGATGTACAGCAGTCGCTGCTGTGCTTTCAGAGCTGCATGTCCATTTTGCTGCTCTGAGGATTCCCTTTTGTGCGAGCATTGAGATAAGAGAGCAAACAATTACCACCATCAGTTCACAGTGAATAATAAGAGCTGCGCACAGTCACTGAATTCAAATCAGACTGGTATACTGTTTGTACTGGAAACGCACTATTTCCATTTTTAGCAGAGAATGATTTCTTTGGGATTTTAAGGCCAAAATGTTTGTGTATTTTTGCCCTTGTCTTGATTGAAAAGTGGTGGTCCAGTGAGTGAAATTAAGGACCACTTTTTCACTAGATTTCATTCCTCCTCACCTGTCTTAAAGGTTTGTAATCCATGACACAATCCTCACATCCTCTTAAGACTTGTACTGTAAGCCTGCCCAGTATCCTTTTCTACTTACACTAGCATGAATAGTATGCAGGTTTGCCATACTGAGAGATAGCCATGTACAGATGCATTGCTCTGTTAATATGTAATAATTTACTCGACTGTTAATATCTTTTTTTATTTAGGACAGAAGTTCTATATAAAGCAAGAAAATAATGAGGCAGGAAACCCCTGAATCTAATTGGACTGCAGCTTTTCTAACAAAATTCAATTGGCCTGTCGGTTTGTCAATGGGGCCATTGTTTGTTTTTTTTTAACTCGACTTCATGACTGTTTCTAAGAAAAGAGCTGTTATATATAATGGAGACTGATGAGCACAGGACGAGCTTTTTGTATTTGTATGAGATTAAGGTGCACTGGAAAGATTCAGTGCAGAGTTTGTTTAAACGAATGAAGTCGTGACTCAGTTCTCGAGTGTGCAGCAAGAATTGAAGAGGTCTTCTCCAAAATGCTGTGAATGCATGAAAAAGTAAATTGTACCTCAAGTTCATCATCTAGCTGGTAAAATACTGAAGAGCCAGGTTGTTTAAGTGTCACCTCCCCCCCTGAAAGCTTAAGGTACACACTAGTCTATAAAACTGTTTTATGAAGGTCTATAATACATTGTAAGCACTTTCATAAGGTATTACAATCCATTTATGAGGCTCTATAAAACTCCTTATATGTTTACAATCATGCAACTTACAAAAAAATTTATAAAGTGTTATATGTGGTGGACATAATGTATTATAAGTTAAGCATTTATAATGCTTTATACCTCCATAGCAAACTGACAATAAACAATGTTTACACAGCACATTATAACTACCATAAGTATCATATCAACATCATGCAATTGCTAATACCTTATTCAAGTCTGTCACTTCATTAAAGCTCACTATAGCACATGACTGATGTTTATAAGACATTATTCCATTTAAAAGAACTTTGTTATCTGTTATGATATGTTAGAGCAATTCTCTGTGTCTTTATAACTGGCTAAAGTTATGGCAGCTATAATGTGACATGGAAATACTTTATAAACCTTGTTATAAGTTGCATGATTATAAACAGAGTTTCATAAGGTTGAATGAATTCATTATGTCTTATGAATGCTTATAATGCATTATAGACATTCATAGAAAGCGTTACCAAATGTCTCACTGATGCTGCATTTTGGAAAAAAACTCCAATTCAAATCTTGCTGGTTTGGATCAACAGTGTTGAGTTGATTTATTTCTAATGGCCAGACTGCTTGATTACTGAACATAATTGTAATACACTGTTTATTAGCAACAATGCTAACAACACTTGATGGAATCACAGAAATCAAGACTGCGACGTATCTTTTATTTATCTTGTCTGGAGTATTTATAGGAATTAATTTTATGTATAGGCACCTATATATTGATTACACATCATGACAAGGCACTTTTTATACCATAAACCACTCATAATATGTCGTTTTTACTGTTAATGCTCAGCTACATGAAGCTCCATGATACTTTGTGAGATGGAAACTGGTCCAAGGTTGTATGTATGTACAGTCAGAAATCCCCGAAATGTATGAACATGTTTCTGATTTTCATAGAGAGTATTTTACTACTGTCTGTTTAAGTCAGCGTTGTATTGTGAAAAAAGTCATGTTGCAGTTTGTCACAGAACTATGAATGTTTTAACCATCTGGTATTAAAATGTTTTTGTTTTGGTTTTTTTTTTTGTTTCGTAAAAGGACCTGAACAACCAGGGTGATATGGATACAGGTTTGGGAAATCTTTCCCAAATTTACTTTTCAGGAACTTACTTCTACTGTAACTTCTAAAGAAAAAAACTAAAATGAAATGGACATTGGTGAGACATTTAATGTAGCTCTCTCCATTCATAAAAACCTTCTGTTACCTCTGAGATCAAAGACTATTTGGTCATGTTTGACAACTAAATTGCAGGTATCAGATTTTCTGCCAACAGCAGCACATTTCTGAGAAAAAAACATATTTTAAAAAAATTGACAAAGAAATCCACACAATTTTAGAGATTTTTATGGGAATATCTACTATATGTTTATTTTTGGATTGATGTCTAGTGTTGTTTGTGCCTTATTACTATGTGAATGTGTTTCTGAGCGTGTGTGTGTGTGTGTGTGTGTGTGTTGTGTTTTGATATATAGTTGATAAACTGTGCAGAGCTGTGTTAAGCAGTTCTGTTACTGATCTGTTTTCTGGCTGTCTGTCGTCACATCTGTTTCTGGTTCAGTAATTGTGTCTGTCTGCATGTCTTCCTCCTGTGCGTCTCTTTCTATTTGTGTCTGTCTGTTTGAATTTCTGTCCAATCAGGAGGTCCAAACAGACTCTGGTCAAAAACATTTTCTAAATATTTCAGTGTAGGCTGAGACACAGATCAAAAATACCTCCCAACACCTGTTTTGTTTTAGTCCACCTAAGGACACCCACCGTATCAAGAAACACAATACTTAACATTAAAGATTAGGCTTTTGTACTGTTTGGATTGCTATAATGGCAGAATGACTGTATAACATTTGGAACTTATCTTTTTCACTTCACTTTCCAATGGAAAACAGGATGTTCAGTCCATTACATGAAAATAACACATGATTTGGAAAACAACAAGAAGCAGATGTTTTCCTGACTTCATTATTTGTCCTTGTCATTATTTGTACATGTTGAGATACTGGATGACTGATGAAAAAGTGACAACACGATTCAAACTTTTAATCAAAGCAGAAGCATTCAAAGAAAATAAATTTGTAGATAGCTGTTTTTTAACTACCCTCAAAACAAAAATAAAAATTCATTTAACAAAAAGTCCTATATTCATTAACAAACTAATATTTCTGTCCACGGTTACTGGTAAAGATCTACATCTTAATTGTCTGAGACATTTTAAATGCATAATTTTCAATGAGCTGTAGCAGAAAACTCAACTATGTGATGTAGAAACTGTGAATTGTTGTCAGAAAAAGCAATGTTCATCCCACTGAGACATACAGTATAAATGTGATGGAGAAAAGAATGCTACATTTTTTCATTATATCATGGGGAAAACAATGTAAATCCAGCCCTAACATGACCACGCATTGACATAGTTAACTGAGGTTTTTATAGGCGGCACATCTGAACTGCATAAGTTATGATGAGGCATCACATTCTTGAGTCTTCCTTGTAAAGTAATGTGTTAATGTGTTATACTGTATGACACTTTAATTGAATAGCCCACTGCTGATACTCAACTATCGAGTGACAAAACTCAAATTTATAGTTTAGCTAATATACTTTAAACATTGTCTGAATCCTATAGTTTTCATAGATGTGTCCTGGTCACAAAAAGTTGAGTATTTGCATCGGACAATTTGAGTGTCAAAAAATATTGTATATAAGATGTGTATAAAATGTAATAATGGAATTACTTCTAAATCACTGAAAGTCAAACTACTTGTAGAATGTTCATAATGTCCATAATCTCTTACAGAATAAACTATATGACTGTTTAACTGTACAGCCTGACTGGAATACTTTCACAGCTTACGAAGACACGTGAAAACAAGTTCTTTCCAACATCTGCCTGATGTTGTGTTTTCATCATAATTCCAAGCAAATGTCATTTGTCAGCATCTGTAATATCAGAGCAGGGTGGCCCAAAGTGGGGCCTGCGGGCCAAAATTAGCTAACCATAAGGTTTGATTTGGCCCACCATTAGTTCAGAGCATAAAAAAAAAAAGAAATAAGTTTTGGCTCACGAAGGGAAAAAGTTTGGGCACAACTGCATTATTGGGAAGTTTTGGGGAATTTGGAACAACAAGCGAAGAAGTAGGGTTGGCCATTTTGATAGATTGTAATTTCCTTTTTTGATTATTGATTGACTATGAAGACTTTATCCTAAAACCCCCAAATTAAAAAAAATACCTAGAGGAGATTCCTTGAGATAAACTCCTCTCACAATAGGGGTCTGTGGTTTAATATGCATGTTATGTGGGGGGCCTTGACATGAAAGGGCTGGGGAACCCCTGTATTAGAGGAAATTATTATTACTTGCAGCTTTTCATCATTTATCATCTGATGCGGAGAGCTATGATTCACCTCCCATTGCAGGTGTGAAACATTCATTTTCATGCTGTCATACGTACAGCACAGTGAAGTCGGGTGTAACACAGATCGTCAATATGCTTGAGGACTTTGTTGACCTGGCTTCTGTAGTGTTTCATGTGTAAAACTGAAGAACAGTGCACAGATAATAGGATGCCTTGATAGTTTAAAATCAAGCAGTTGAGATTAAAAACAAACACACATCAGCCAGCAGGTGGTGGTATTACACCACAAACATTCTTTGAAGACAGCCTCCCGTGGTATGAATGTAGTGTTTGCAGATCATTGAACATTCACAGAGGCATGAATGAAGCAAGGATTTGGCTGAAGACTTTAAAATACAGACATTTCTATTTCTTCTCACAGGGTTTCATTTGGCTTTGGTACTTAAACTTCTGAATCTCATGAATGTTTTAAAGCCCCCCTTAAAGGTCCAGTTTGTAGGATTTACAGGAATTTATTGGCAGAATATGGCAGAAATCGAATATAATAATTATTATTAGTGTATACTCATCGATAAGAACCACTGTGTTTTCATTAACTTAGAAAGCCCTTTATATGTACTGAGGACACAAGTCCTTTTCCAGGGAAGCCGCCATGTTGCGTCACCATGTTTCCACAGTAGCCCAGAACAGAAGACAAACCAAACACTGGTTTTAAACACAGTCTTTCACGCTTTGGGAGTTTCACAGCCACCATAGGTTCTCTTACATCTTTGGAAGGGGATGAGGCTGAGGTGTTTGCAGCAATCTGGAAGCTCACTGCTGGATGTCACTAAATCCTACACACTGGTTCTTTAAAACCAAACTGATACTCTGCTGTGTCTGTCATTTTTTGTGCTTTCCTCCATCACTGATCATGTTACTCAGTCCGAACAATGTTTTTTTTTTCTCAAAACTGTCAGTCATAATCTTTACATAATCTTCATAATCTTAATGATTATTTTTTCAGTCATTATTACTTTTATCTGGCTCATATATTAGTTGTACAAAAAACACGTGAAGTAAATATAAAAGTGTGAGCGAGGGGGTAGTAGAAACCTGTAACGGCTATGAAAACCACACTCAGAAGACTACAAAAGTTAACATATAAACCATACAAAATCACCAATATATTCGAAATATTAGTGTTTTTAAAACATGCACAGAGAAAATGTGTTGAATTAAAGTAAAAAAAAAAAAAAAATACAGCCTGCATAATAAGTATAATATTGAAGAGTGACTGCACAGTCGGCAGTAAGGATGAAATTCAACAAGGTTTACAAGCAGGTGACCCATCTCACTGAAAGCATATGCTACAGTATGCATCATCACTGTGTTTTCTCTTTAAATCTCTCTTCTCTCATCCTCCTCCTCCTCGTCCACCTTCATGTCAACACCTGATAACGACTCAAGAGAAAATTGGCTGTCCAAGACAGAGATGTTTGGAAGGGATAGATACTAAAACTCACACATCCAAATGCAGTTCGCACTATCTTCTTCACTCTAAGCCTGTCTCCCTTGCTTTCTTTTTTCTCTGCCCCATTTTCTTGCTCCTTCCCCTCCTCTCTCTGTCTGAAAATGTAGGCTAGCAGCTCTCCTTGAGACATTTTTGGAGTTTGCTGGAACCACATTAGCAGCAACTCCCAAAGGACGCCACTTCTAGGAAAGCCAAGACCACTGTAAATGTGAATATTCATCTCATCTGTCGCTTTCAGTGAAGGTTGTGCTGCCACTTGTTCATGTTCTCGTAGGTCCAGTGGGAAATCCCTCCATGGAAAAATGCTCTCCCATGGGGGATACACAGAGTTGAGTCTTATTGCATGTTGCATTCAGCACATACCGTACAGCAGTGATTACTCATGACAGGGGAGAACAGGGAGGTTCACAAGTTAATTGATTTCAGCAGTATAATCAACCTCAATCATCTACCCTGTGAATCTGAGAAATGTCAAACTGATTGTGTGGGTTATTTTGAGGAGTTTGATCTATTTTTGAAAAAAGGCACTGTTTGGAATTGGTGACAAACTCTGTGAACATTTTTTTAAGTTTATTCTCCCAGAAGAGGGAGCCTGAAGGTCTGTTTTTTTTCTCTGTGTTTACTGGAAACAAAGACCTAAGCCAATCAGAGAACGGTTCGAGGAATTAAATCCGGGCTCCCTGTGGCCATGGCAACGGCTTTACCGCCGTGACAGCTGAGGAATGGAAATGGAAGAGAGGAGCTGCTGCATGGACTGTGGTGGTGCTCAGCACAGCACAGGAAAGGTACCTATAGATCCAACCTGCGTGACCCAACTCCACTTTGACTGGTTCATTTCTGCTGGATTCAAACAAAGTGAACAGTTGCAGGAAGGGGGAAGAGGGAACAGAGAATCATCAAGAGTAATGTACTGAAACTATGTGTGCAAAAATAGAAAGAAAACACTGATGAATTTACTTAGATGAAATGTGATTTAGAGGGTTATGAGAAGATTTGATATACAAATTCAGAGGATAAGAACAGAGTAGGCTGTTTTATCTGAACAGCCTTGGCAGTCTGTAAAGAAGGAGGGAAAGGATGATGGACGGATGGCAGGTTAGGGAATGGAGTGAGTGACAGAAGAAAATCTGAGGTGTTTTCGTTGCAGACTTGCAGCTGTGCCAAGGTTTGCTCAATGTGTTGTAAGTCTGTAATTCAGTCAATGAAAACAGTAAAACAGCACATGTTTTGGAGTAATGGGTTCCTCAGCTTAAGTGCATCAAAGTTTACCATTTCCTTTAGTATGTCACTGTTTCCTTTTTACACATCACATCACAGATCACAGATACAGTCTCAAGGATACATTTCACTAATTGCAAAACAAATGTCAGTACTCTGTCCACATTCTTGAATTTTCGATTATTGGCATGGGAAACAGATGTTTACATTGCCACAACAGGTATAAAATAAAAATCAAACAAAAAAAAATTGTGATTTTGCTAACAATATATAGGCCCGCATACAGATAAATAACTTAAAATGAAATAGAAAAAGAAAAAAATGCAGAAAGTATATTTGAAAACAAAAATCACACAGTCTTTACAGATTTGCACATGTTGGCTGGAATTTCAGTAGCAAAATCAGAATACTTTATTGATGCCCAGAAACTGCTTTATGTTACAGTTGCCACCATTCAAGAATATAAATATATAGAGAAATGATAAGAAATAGCAAATAGAAATAAGAGGTATTTTAAAATATATGCATTATACAACAATATATACCAATATGTACATAAAAGAATAAAAGGAAATATGTAATAATATGTATATTACAATATATACAACAGTGTGCCTAAACAATAAACATACCCAATTATGCTGAAAAATGGGCTATGTGGATAACTGTATGTGATGCAAGTGTGTGTGATGCAATATATGCAATATTAGGCCTGTAAAAAAAATTGTTGTTTGAAATGTACTGTGTAATTAAATAAATATTAATAACAATCTGAAAAATTAATTTATTTGTTTGGGCTCTTATATTTTACTTATGATCTAATATTTCTAGAGATCTCTACCAAGTCCACTGTTGAGGGTGTGGCCCTATTCCGGGTGTGCAAATTGGTTCTGCCTTTGATCCTGCCTCTACTTAAAGAACTACATCCAATTGGCTGACATGTTCTAAACCTCCGATCTGATTGGCCGTGCTTCTGTCAATCAATGTCAAACGTTCTCTGCTCACTGGGTGGCCACGCCTCCTCACGCTTCCAGGAGCCAGCGGTCCATTCGTGCGTGTAGGACTGTGGAGTGCCTCGCCGGGAGGGAGGAAACGTGTTTTCAGTTAATTTCTGCTGGCAGCTGGAATAACGTTAATACAGGGGGTTTCGTCGGTACTTCGGGTTGTATTAGACAGCGGTGTGGCGCAACGCTGTAACCGTTAAGCTTTAGGATTTATCACCTTGGCTGCAGCAGCTGACTTACTTTTGTCTTGAGGAGAGTGGAGTCGCTAAAGGAAAACAGGCAGTTGCTAACAAGTAGTTAGCAAGTCAGCCAGTTAGCCTGCCAGCTAGCCACCTCTCCCTACTGCCACAGCAAGTCCCACCCTCAGCAAGTGCGTGGACGTCGTAAGAAGCTGCAGCGGTGAAGTCGAGTGCTTTTCCCTCTCAACTTAGCCAGCATCGCTCTACAGCTGGCTGGCGAGTCAAAATAGATAGGCAGCTAGCACTCTGAACGTTAGCTAGGTGACGCCAACGTAAAATAGTTGGCTTTAACGTTGGACGAGGGTCTTCTGTGGAGGGATACGGTTGCTACACTGGCAAAGAGACTGGCTAAAAAGAAGAGGCGAAATAAGAGAGAACAAGGAAGACACCGAGAAGGAGGGGACTGGCTAGTTTAGCCGGGGAGACACAATCTCACGTAAGTGACATAACGTTAAGTTAGCTGTTAGCTTAACACGCGGCTTACCGGTGCTGTACAAGTTGCTGTGCTTGCATGGCAACGTTTATCCAGGCAGCCACTTAGCTTTATCTGTGGCTTAACGCTAGCTCATGCAGCCAGTGCGCCATACTAAGCTAACGGTTAAGGCTTCCTTGAAGGTGGTACACTAGCTAGCATGATAGCTAATGCCTGATGGGTGAAAGTGGAAGTGCACTTGAATCTACTATGTTTGCTGCACCCAGTCCCTCTTAGCTAAGTTAGATAACTTTAGTTGAGTGTCAACTCGTCTATTTGTGGACGGAACAGCGCAGAAAACCAGTTGTCATGAGTATTAGCTAATTAGCTGCTTTGCTAGCTAGTTCCAGCCGGCCACCCACCCAAGTTAACAGTTCAGTTTCTGACAAAACAGGACAGTAATGTTAGTGATACCCAGCTAATGTCATTGGTTATCTGGTCCCACCATAGCAAATGTTGGGCTCATATCTGTTTGGTGCAGTTGCGGGAACTGCGTGTTCTCTGGCTCAACCCCCAGATAAAGTGGCCGCACAGTGACAATGTCACAGCAACACTTCATGCACGGCATTATATTGCAAGGCTTATAAATGGCAGTGCAGTATCTGTTCAGCTGTCAAACTTGATGGTTATTTTTTCAGTTACCCTGGCTGTCCCAGTACAGTTCAGTTGCCATGCAAAGCTGTCATCAGCCACTTAACATTCTCAGGCTGCAGCACAGTGTACTGCTATAGTAAAAGTCAAAGTCAGCTGTTCAACTCAACAATTAGGCAATTCTTAACCACATCACAGTGCACTACTCAAGCACAAGTGTGACTCTGTACTGACCCATTTTCTCTCCTCTTGTAGACAGAGAGCAAACGCCGCCACTGAGCCACGCACAGCCATGAGTATTGAGATACCGGTGGGGTTGACAGAACTGCTGCAGGGCTACACTGTGGAGGTGCTGCGACAAAGGCCGTCAGACCTGGTGGATTTTGCAGTTCAGTACTTCACCCGTTTGCGGGACACCAGAAGTCAGGATGGGGCCAGTGCTGGTGGCAAGACAGGGAAAGGAGTGATGTTTGATGGGGAGCCAATGCAAACAGAGTCCAATGGAGAAGATGACGAAGATGATGATTCTGACTTTGAGCGTAAGTTGGTGTTTTGTTGTTAAGATTGTCATTGTGTTGAACATGTTTGTGTGAATGAGACGGGACAGAATGAAGGAGAGTGTGTGTGAGGTGGTTGAAAAGTGAAAGAGAGAAAGTGAAGGTGAGGCTTGGAGCCTTGTGTAGTGTAGTGAGTGGTGTAGTGAGAATCTCTCTCATCTCTTCTTTTGGAGAGAGACTTCTTTTAAGTGTGTGAGGCCTGCTATATTTGCATACACTCGCACTTGAATCCAGAAAATCCCATTGAGCAGACAGTTCAGCAAGGCAGCCCTCATCTGCCACTCATCTAATCTAGGTCTTCTCCATTCTCATTATCTATCTGGCTGTCAGGATCTGAAATAGTACCTTGTATGTTTCAATTTGAACTCAAGGTCATAAATGATCTATTTTCGTTTAATATAGCTTTCCAATTAAAATGTTTCAAGAAACATTTAAATATTAAACTGTGAAAAGTGAGAATTATGCTCAGACTACACAGACCATTGTGAGGCTTTTTTACTCTTTCCATTTTAGTTAAATTGAAAAGGTCTTGTACTGTATTCTGGCTCTGTAAAATAACAAGAGGCAACTTGCAGATATCCTTTGAGCAATAGTTACAAGGGATTGAAAAAAAAATAAAACAGAATAATTTTTTTAAGTTGACCAATAGCCTGTCTTTATCACTTATTTTAATATATTAAGTTGATATTCATAGCATTTGAATGACAACTCAGCATTTGAATGACATACTTTCTAAAAATTAAATTCATGCTGTCTGAGAACTGAAATAGGCCCACATAGGACTTCAGGATTCAAGAACCTAATTGTCTTTGTGCAAGCACAATGAAACTGAAATTGTGCCATCCTCAAATTGTGCGTTGTATTAAGATTCAGATTCACACGTTAACTAAAAATAAATAGACTGGAATGAAATAAGACAATACAGATAAAAAGTAAGCAATATCAAGTATAAAATAAAGTAACAAGTCTGCAAAAGCAAAACTTGACAATCAAAGTAGGTTTGGAATTAAAAAAAAACTTTCTTGTTAAAATACAGATGTCTTTTTAGCATCAGTGTACATACAGTATACAGGCATTGAAATTCAAGAGTTCATGAACTGTATAACCTTTGCTTTGTAGCTTTAACTGTCATGGTTAAGCAAAAGCGATCCATACATCATTTGCATCACTCCTCTGTGTTTGAGAGACAGGCAGAAGATGTAAGCTGCTCCATAGCTCGGCTTGGCTTTCAGTTGTACTGCTGGGAGCAGCTTGGCCTAGATCACATCAGTGTGCTCTGGAGCCAGGGGCTGTTACCTTGTGAATGGGGGTTCTGTGTTTTCTCAATGAGTTTATCCATTGTGATGCTCCACTGTGGTGATCTGTGAATCTATCGTTGGTGTATCTTCTAAAATTCACTGCAAATAACATCTTGTAAGCTAATGACAGAATTTCTCAGTGCTTTTTGTGTGTGGAAATGCCAAATTAACCCAGTGTAATATATGATAATGGCTCACACAGTGTCACTGCCAGATAGTAAAACATTGGTGGGGTGTAACATGTAGCTTTGCTGGGTAAAACAGTTGGCAGCCTTGTGAATTTTGGATTCCATCTGACTTGTTTCCTGCAACTTGGATAGTATTACTAGTTTTACTCAGTTTCATTTATAGGTTAACCATATTCATTATGCCCCATATGCAGATGTTCATCCTTGCTGAAAGCAATATTGGCCAACCTTGTAGATTGGTACAAGCTGGCTCAGGGTAAAAGGGGGATTACAGTTTCTGTTTCTCTGCTCACACAAGTGGGGTTTGGCTGCTGTCAAACAGCTGTGACCTCAGTTGAGGGAGCAGTGTGTATGTGCATGCACATGTTAACTCTGTGAGTTTCTGAGTATGTGCACGTGTGTGAAGGCCAACAGATGTGCTATGACTTGATTTCACGCCCGTTCAAATTCCAGCCTGGTGACGGCATAGAGCAGTTCTTCCTTGTACTTTCTGATTAGCGATCAGTTGTTAAGCGTTTTCCACACCTCATCCAAGGTGGCAATAAAAGACAGGGAGCTGATACTGTTGTGCTCCAGGGAGAGGCTTTTGTCTCGAAGCTGCGGGTCACACACATGACATCCATGACAGTAGATTATCCAGCCAGGCTTGTGTACACTGCCCCCAGGGGATATTCATTTCTGAGGGGAACAACACAGGCCTGTATAATGAGAGACATCATGTGCTTTTGCCTGACCACTGTTGTAGCCTATAGGTATGAAGAGTACTATAGCACTACTAGTTCAACAGCACATGCTCCTAAACAGTTTGGTCTTGTGAGGAAAACCCCAAAATAACTTTTTAAGGTGACACACACACAACCTGTGTGTAATAGTTTCAACCCTTTCAACACTGAACAGTCTACAGCAGGCCTATTCAGTTAGTTTTTTAGAAGGTAAAGTTAGGAATTTAACTGTGTAAAACACTGCACCTTTTTTTCCTCCACTTTCTTAGTTTTCACATTTGCAAAAGAAACATTATGTACAGAAGTACAGGAAAAAACAAAGCACCTTTGTAATCCTAGGTTAGAAATAGCTTGTTGTTTTAATAAACACAATATTGCATTTATATTTTTTTCATCCGGTTTGACTCTCCTAAATTTCCTCTGCTTTAGCTGAAACTTCTTGAAATACTAAGTGTCTCTGAACAATATAATCACTCATAAACTTAGAAAGTAATTCGGTTATTTAAATAAAATAATAATGATATACCTGTTTTCATATTCCTAAATGAACAAAGTGCTGGATTGAGATTGGCTACCAACTAAATAGACCTGACCTACAGAGCATAAGACATTATAGTCACAGAGCTTGGACCATTAATGCTAGAATACAAAGAGTGTACCTCTCTATATGTTACTTAAACTAAAGCATATCAGTAGTATTACAGTTTTATGGGGTGTTCTGGTGGCTTAGGGTTTGAAGATGCTCTGGTTGGGGCCCTGTGTTAGACGTTATCTCAGTTGTTTTTCTGCTCTCAGCTGTCTACAGTAAAGGGAGTAATGCTCATAAGTACTTCAAAAAAAAAAAAAAAAAGGTAACATTTAGCTTGAAATTGTGTCAGAATTCAAGTGCCAAACTTGAGCACATTCTCATTACTCTGATACACTTCCTATAGAGGATTGAAAAATAATTCAAACTTCAGGGAAAGTAGGCCGATTTTCTCACTTTTAAATCACAGAACATTAAAACATAATGCTGCTTTTGTCAGGCGGTGACCCACTAGAAGTAGGCTAATGACTAATTTGGAGTTTTGACCCCTTGATTGAGAAATATGGCCATTGTGAAATATGGTATCGAGCCGTGAGACACAGAACAACTCTCTGTATGGGAGAAGAGTTTAATTGGACCTATGTTTAAGACTGAATTTGTTTCTATTTTAGTCTAGAGTTTCAAGGTGAAATGGCTGTTGTGTAACATGAACATGATCTGTGCATATATATATATTTAAAAAAAAAAAAAGACACTCGTTATTGTCTTTTAGGCTGCTTACAGTTATAATGATTCACCAGTATGCTCTTAACCTTTCATTTGCAGTGCAGGAAATCGCTGTGTATGAGTGTTCCGGCTAAACGCCTAAAATGTAAATGAGTTAGATAGCCAGTAATATATTCCCATGGATAATACAGTGTACTCCAAAAAACATGACGTCCTATTTTACGTGCTCTGTTTTCCCAACTCTTAACTGCCTAAATCCACAGCAGGATCACTACACAGGCCTAAGCTGCTTAACAAAAGGAGATATTGTTTTGAATACAAACTGTTGTACCTCCATCATATCTAGTGATGTTGGGCCAAAGATTTTTAAGTAACCCTTTTCTCTTTTGAGGCTCAGCTTCAATTAAGAAATGGTATATTAATTGACTGAAATAAACGCTCAATTCAGAGCTACTGCGTACTGCTGAATTGACTCTGCTAGAAATTTAAAATTAAATGTAGTTTGACAAAACCTGAGTGCCCTAAATAGCCCGATCTCCTGCTGTTTTCTTTAAATAGACTTACCTGGTGAATCCAGGTGAAATGTGTGGTCTTTTACACAACATCCAGTTACAAAGGACATCAGGAGATGAAGGAAAGTACTGGCTTTATGCAAAAATGTGCAATAAAAATATGTGTCTTAATACGCACATGCCTTTTTCCTCCTTCAAGCTGGCCAGTATAGTGTCAGTCTGGCAGCATGTGTTCACTGAGAGAAACAGGAGGGGATGAATGAATGCCTCTGACTGAAATGAGCGGGGCTTTTTATTAAAAGATGGATGGAGGGACAGATGAGTCCCAGGGATGATAATAGAAGTGAATTAAATGTGTTTTTATATGGAAGACAGCAGGGATAAAGCAGAGGCTATATGAAAAAGTGATTGAGGGAGGAGAGAGGCTGAAAGTCTTTTAGGGGGAAAAATCAGCTCATGCTAAACTCTCAACAGAACATAACAAAGCTTTGTAGCTAGATGACGAGTCACCTGGATACTTAACAGACTTAAAGTAAAGTTTTTAAATACAGATGAATGGGAAATTTCAGCTGACTTTATTTATCAGGGAACTTTGGAAAATCTGCCTCTAAAATGCTGTAATCTGTTTGGGGCAATATTCTCTCCTTCCTGAAAAGCATCAGCCAGTAATTTCAAAATCCTGCCTAGGTGTGTTGTGTTTATTATTTATGAGTGCTGGTATTTTGAAAGCAGAGGTCTTGAGAAGACACATAACATCAACAGAAGCCAAGAAAGTGTTTCCTTTTCATTGCCCTCTTGCACCAGTAAGTACAAATTTTCCCAGATGGGAAAATCAGTGTTCATTTTGGACTGAGGTTCTTCTCTTGGTGTTAAAGTCCAATAAATTATGACTGAAGGCCTGTTGCTTGGTGAATACTGTAACCTTACAAAATGATAGCCATGGTACTTAGACAACTTAATAAAGTAGAGGATCTGTAAGAATGTTCTGTAAGAGGCAATTTTGTTAACCAGGATGAAAGTCTTACATGAACTGAAATATAGTACTACTTGCCGCAATACCACAATTTTGAACTTAGATACAGTAGTAGTATTAAAAAAAACATACTCAATACCTCTTTCAATACTCCAGCAAAAAGGAGAAAAAAGTCAAACACTGTGTCCACACTTGCACACACTGCTGGTACAGAAAAAGTCACTGTCAACTGTCAAAGTCAACACTGGTTTTGCTATTCTGCAAACCAAATTTCAGGCAGGACAATTAAAACTGAACTGAACTTAGGGGTCTTGGGTGAGCACTGAGATAATTTTTAATAGTTTATGTACTTTGGATACTATACTTAACAGATACTGTATCATTTTAAACATGTGGTATTGAAAAAGTATTGAAGTATTGATACTTTTGACAACCTTACTATAAGCAGCATAGGGTTAACAACTTCAATTCTGTTGCTGTTTTGAGGTGTTTCATTCCTCTGGTGAGAAATTATATGTGCCATCAGTTTTTTAAATTAATCTTTTCAATAATTAAAAAAATACAGTTTATTTCAAGTAAAGGGGAAAATTATGAAATTATTACCCACATACCATCAGTCTTAACTGCCTCTGTACATATGCACCAGTTGCAGTTGCAACAATTCTATCAAATTGAGTTTCTGATCATTCTTGTTAATTTCAGCATTTGAGAAAACAGTGTGTTTTCCTGTGTCCACCATCATCAATGTGACAGTGTCATGCACCGGTGGCGTTATTTATAGTTTCCGCGCCCACAGCGTCCGCGTGACAACAGATTTGTCATCGGCCCATGTTCATGAGGGTGCGCAGTCCAAAATTTCTGAGTCTGGCGGACTGTGGACTGTGATGAAAACATCCATGTATGCAGACTACCATGTGTTTGTTTGTTTGTGGAGCACATAAATATTCTTGCATGATTGCTTGTTATTAAGCCTTGGGTCAGGGTGGCTTAGGGCGTGATCATACACAACATGGTGAAACTGCCTCTCTGACCTCTTGCTGTCTCCATGCTCGCTCTGTAACCTCCTCGTAATTGTTGTTCCCTCTTACTATGTTCCAGTCACCCTGACATCCTCTCTCTGTTCCTCCGTCTGCTTCAGTTTATGTTTCCCTCTTCTTTTCTTCGACTGATTTCCCCTTTACCTCTCCAATATAGCAATCATTAGGCTTAGTGTTTAGTGGATACAGTAACTCATGACTGTCATAACATACATAAGAGGGCAGAGAGAGCCCCGTACCCTTCTAATTCACATGTGTGTGTAATTCAGGTTTTTTTTCCTGAGTATTTTTTTTAATCCAATTTTGCTCTGTGACATTTTCCTTTCAGTTGTGTTAGTGATAAATGAACATTACACTGAGTCTCTATAGGCACAGGTAATTAGTGCAATAAGCAGAGCTGCGATGTCCATATTCATTATCCTGCAGGGCCAGTGTACGTGTATGCGTGTGTTCACGGAGGTATGAACGATTAAAAGGGAGTGCATGTGTGCACAAATGCCTGCCAGTGAGTGTGTGCATTTGTATATCTGTATAGGTATGTGTGCGCACGTGTGGCAGGTCTCAGTGCCTTGTTGTGCAACAGGTGACCTGATTAGCTGGCTGCAGTGCGTGTCCAGTGTGCTTTTAGCCTGCAGGCAAATCTAATGCAGCCTTGCATCCCTGCAGAGACCTGCCGGACTGACTGTCTGACTGACAGCGCTAAGTGGAAAAGCCCTCAGACGGCTCATGCTACCCCGTCTGGCTTTCTGACTGTTTTTTAATACGGTACCTGTCTGCCTCCCTGACTTATCCCTTCAGGTCTGGTCTTTCTTTGTCTCTGGCTGTATTTATTTTTATCAACTCATTTTGGCTTTTTGCCCAGTTGACTGTCTCACCTGTGTGCTTGCTCCCCATCTTCCTCTCTCTGTTTCTCTTTTTCTTACATTTTTTTTCTTCTGTTTTAAATACATGTATGTACTTGATAAACCACAGGAAAATTCCAGACAATTAGTGTTATAGGTTTAGATTTTAATGATCATTAAAAATGTGCTTGATTACCACGCTTTGAAAAACCCATGGTAAATACTAGCGGATTCAACCACATGTTAGCAACAGTCTCCTAGATGCAGGCACAGTATGCAATGTGGGATTGTTGCTTTGTGTCAGTGAAAACATTGGCATCATAAAGGACATGTCTTTTCAAATCATTGAGAGATTTTCCATATAAAACTTAATAAAATTATTTTAGTGTGTATTGGTGCTTTTTGAACATTTTCAGCACTTTTGAATGAACAAAAATTTGAATGATCAGTTAGAGGTCACTCAGTTGACTGAGATTCTTCAAATCAAGCAGTTGTTCTTTTGGTTTTTTGGATCAGTCAGTGTTCATCACAATGATTAATTATAAATAAGCAGAATCATAAATATATATTCATATTAGCTGGTGCGCTTATTAAAATGTTTGAGCTCTTGTTTTTTTTAGCTGTGTTATTATACACACTGTATTGTATTATATTGTGGAGAAGGGTGTTAGAAATGTGCTGATGCTTTCTCATTACAAATGATGAAGAATTGCATCAAAACTTGAGTCTTACTGGTAAAACACACTTTTGTAGGCTGATAGAGGAGTTTAGTGTGGTGCTGAACTGAAAAAAAGGAAGAAACTGTTAAATATTTAACAGCCAAGTCCTGTTCAACTGACAAAATTCTGAGTCGGGTACAGCCCTGATCGTAACAATACCATAATAATACTGATACTTCTAATAATTTTGGTCACTGTAATCATGATATGAAATTTTCATCCTTGTCATCGATTCATGTCTACATGTAGGCCTGTCTCTACCTGTTGATCATCCTCTCCATTTAACTTTCTTCTTTGTCTTTCTGTTTTTGCGTCATTCCTTTGAAGTCAGTCTGGTTTGTCTACCCTCCTGCTTACCTGCCCACTGTCATCTTCTTATCTTTTGTGTCTCTTTCTTTGAATAGCTCTGTAGCCTTATCACTCTGCCTCTTATATACCTGTTGTTTCACCTCCCTCTTTGTGCTTTTCTGTATTTTTCTAAATCTTCCTGTCAGCATATTTCTCTACATGACTCTTTAAAGCATTTGTCTTTGTATCCCTTTCTGTCTACGTCGGTTTATTAAAATAAGTAGCATGTTAGAAAACATTGACAGCTAAAGACACACTGCATTGTGCAGCAAAGATACTGGAGATAAAGCAAAAAACTGAAATGGTGCAAAAACAGTGTAGCATGTATTAGTTCAGGAAATGCATTTGCCAATTCTTAGGCCACAGTGCAAGTCACATAGGCGCACTTTAAATCATGTGCAAATCAGGCATTGAAAGTCTGTGTCATGCTGTAACCATCTTTATCTCTCTCATGTAAGGCAACGTGTGTTTGCATCCACTAGGACGTCTTTGTGGCTGACAAAAGGACATAAACAGAGCAGCGTATTTGTTTGCTCTATTAGAATGCCATACTGGCAAGCTGGTCTTACTTTGCAAGACTATAGGGAGACAAAATTGGAAGAAAGAGACAAAAAGTACATTGATATCTGAGCCAATGAAGGAACAAATTGAAATGGGAAAAAAAAATGGAAAAAAGACAGAATCCATCATGAGAGAGGGGAAAAGACAGATGAGGCAGTGACAGATCAGGCTGTGGTATAACCTGGTTTGCTTGTATTTACTGATAGACATCATTTAAACTTTAGTACTTCCTTATTCTTTGTCCTAAGCCATCTCTAGTGGTACTACAGAAAAATGAGGAAATGGAGGGAGTGGGCAGGCCTTTAGCCAGTGGCTGCACATCCTCAACCGCTGCCCCTTTTGGAGTTCACACGCCCCTCTTTGCTCCAAAAAACACTGACTCTCTAGGTCACGATGTTGTCTGACCACTGCCTTGCCAGTCCATTTTCAGCCTTCACCAATATATCACCTATTGAACCAGATGGAGGTCTGAATGAACAGAGCCAAAAACATATATGTATTATGTATATATGTAAATTTGTTAACCTCCTACTCTGAGGCATCTAGATTAGTGAGTGTGTCTAGCACTTCCTTTCTCTCTTTATGTTGTTACTGTGAATTTACAAGCCTTTACAAGTTACCTCTCACCTCAGACTGCGTCACTAGTTGGCATCAATGGAGACACAGGATAAAAGCCTCATGTCCCATTTATGGAGGCAAAATAATAAATAATACAAACATTACCATCATATGTGAGGGTGAAATTGTTTGAGGAAAATGTGAGGAATCAGAGTGTGAAATATCTGAGAAGAACCCAGCATTTAATACTACACTCACATGGAGAGGTGCAACTTTGATGTTTGTGTCAAAACAAGAGGCAGCAAAGCATTTTGCATCAAAGGCTTGTACAAGTGGGTGATGTTTAAAGAGAAACACTCAATGGCCGTGGACCCAAACTGACCCCTGATCCCCTCTGTACAGAGAGGAAGACGAGGGAGTGACAATAACAGAGGGATTTATGGATGGGGGATAAGGGAGATAGGATGGTTCAAGAAGGGTCACAGTGGAAGATGCGTTTTTAAAGCTCATCTTAAAATCCACTATAATAAAACTGGATATCAGCCATTACAATTTTGAACTTTCGTTGGTGTCTTAGTATAAATTCAGATACAAAATGGCTTTTTGCAAATTTTAAATAGTATTTTTACTTTATTGCTAATTTGATTACTTAATTAAGTGAAATACTTATCAGAGCGAAGACTACAAAAACCCAAAATCTGCAACTGGACAGATAGTGTCTGTAAAAAGCTAACACTGGGCTGAAATAATACTGTTACAAGACTGCTACTGCCCATGTATTGATGCTTCTCTCAGGAGAGATGTGGGAGTACAGAGGGGGTGAAGAGAAAAGGGCATGGGATAGAAACAAAGTTAGGGAGGGAGATGAAGAGAGAACAAATCAGACTCAAAACAGAATAAGACTGAGGAGGAGGAGGAGGATGATCAGGGCTGAGAGTGGTCAAATTACAGAGGATGTGGGAATCAGTCCTCCAGCGATCAATGTTGTGACTGGCTCCACATTCAGCTCAGAGGGCTGTAACAAGGACTTCATGAGAGTCTAGGATCCTCAGTTATTCCTTAGCAGTAAACATGTTTTTTTTTCCTTTGCACTATTACGTTATTTCATTTGTGTTGTAATGTCCATGAGCCACAACAATGTCCTAGTATTAATCCCATTAGGGTGAAACTTCATCTCAAGTAGTATTCTGCAGTATTCTGTGTTTGAGTTTTCACAGCATTTTGTTCGACATCAGTCACTCTAACTGTTGCACAATGCATGCCAAAGATGTTTCCTTGTGAAAACACATCACTCTATACTGTATATCTTCTAATGTTTTGTCATTTACAAGCATTCTTTGCCACTATTCAATTCTGTGCAAACATGCTTCCAAGTGCGGGGTCTTTCCATGGGGCAACAATATTTTAGCTCCATCTCCCACTTGAATTTACTCATGTAGATATTGTATGTGTTTTAGCAGTGGAACTGCTGTGTTTTTGCATAATTTGCATTAAAAGAATAAACCATAGACACATAATGGTGGCAGCACAGGGTTTAAAGCTGAATAATGGAGAGAAACTGTTGTAATGTGAAGATGGTGGCCTGAAGCATGAATATGAAAGGGATAGTTCCATAAGAAACCCATGTATACTGCTTACAAATAGGCCTGTTTAGAATAAGATCAATAGTTTGAGTGCAGGAAATGCAAATATAGTCAGTGATTGGATTCAAATATTTATCAGCACCACATCCTGCTTTATCTGGCCACCAGATCTTTTTACATTAAACAATGCTTTGTTACTCAACATAGTGGTTGTAAGAGATAAACTTACCACCCACAGTTCATGTTTGTCAGCGTTTCCCAACCTTGCAGTGTGAGATAAGAGTAAATTAAATAAGGTTTTGGGGCTAGTGGGTTACCAGACATTCCTTTTTTTATCATTCTTCGACTCTACACTTGCACAAGAAAAGCTTGTGAAAACAGGGCACAGCAACACGTTCATCTTGTCCTCCATTGTGGGGTTAGTTGCATGGATCATAATCATGGTCAGAGTGACAGAATGACAAAACACATCACAATTTTGTCTGTCTGTCTTTCTCTGTCACACTTTTTCCCAATTCCAGCCTTCAGACATGTTAGGTTTTCTGCCATTCCAAAGTGTTGTCGACCACATCTTTGTTTCTAATCTGTCTGTCTGTCTCTTGTTATATGTCAGCAATCACTCTCTCATCCTGTTTCCTCTGAACCTACTCTCTTGTCCTCTCAATCCCCCTGTCTCCCTCGCTCTGCATGTGTCGGTCTCGATGTACAGGCCCAATCTCATTAGACAAGAAGGCTTAGAGAGAGAAGGGGTTATGAGGGCGGTTTAGCAGAACCGTCTTTGGCACGGTAAGAAAGAGAGAATTAACAAGGGGGAGAATTGTTGAGAAAGAAGGAGAACATGAATGAGAGGAGACTGAATGAGAGAGAAACTAGTGTGTTAGAGCCAACATTAAATACCAGCCAAATGCAGTTAATTTTTGACTTTGACTGCTGGGTTTGTCGACCCTTTTGGCTACTTTGGCACACAGGATCTTGATATTGTGAAGAGGTATTCCAAAGAAAATATGTTTGTCTTGTAAACTGTGAAAAGTGGCTGTTGATTTTTGCAGTTCCTCCTATCCTGCCTGGATATGCACATCTGTACATCCAATAGGGAAAGAGAGAAATGCAGACAGACAGGTGAGAGATAGGCCTCAGGTGGATAGGTTGATTGGAGGTTTCTCAAACTTGGAGGCAGTGAGAATTAAACAGTCAGTTACTGTAGCCAGCTGGGGTTATCCTTGTCTACACATTAAAACATGACCATGCATTGGATTTCCATGGGAAGAAAAGTGTGTTTTATCAATTCCTATTCACCACTTTAGAGATTTCTAGAAACCTAGCTTCATGAAGCCTGGTTCTAATGTGGTATGTGATGATAAACCCTTTTTGTTCGTAAACACATTATTCAAAGTTGGTCCTTTCTTCCCAGCAATTGAAAGAGAGAGGTAGAGAGTTTATGAGGTGAGAGACTGGTGTTAGTGAGAACAAATCAGAGAAATAAAACTTTCCTGATTGTTTGAGAGTGTTTATGTTCTAAAGCATAGATAAACCTGCCAACATTTTGGGGCGGAAATCTATGTCATTTTATTTTGCTAGTTTAATGGTCTGCAGCAGCACAGTGCACACCCACTTAGCCAGACCCATGTGCACTGAGTGGATACAGAGTGAGAGGTAAACAGCCTGTAGAGCCAGGCTCTACATTTGATGTAGTGAATTAAGGATTTATTACGACCAAACCAGAGTTGATGATTGTTGGAAAAGTGGACAGACTAACAAAGACATTTTGGTGAGTTTTACATGTTTTTCTGTCACGGGCTACACACCACTGCTCAAATAGGTAGAAGCCCAGACATGTCCCAAGAACAGCCAGAGTATGAAAATAAGAAAATACAGGCAGAGGGCAGGGTCTGTCCAGATGCAGCCACCACCTCACACTTCTAGTTGGTCATTAGGGATGATTTAGAGGGATTATGTTGATGTGAATCTATAAACTTTTTTTTTTTTTTTTTTTAGGAGAATCCTACAGTGTGCCTTTAAAAAGGTGTCTGGATCTGTGCAGTCTTTTGAAATATTCATTTCATGAAGAGAGGGGTACAAAAAATGTTAAATTTAGTGTGATTTAATGTGTTTAATATGATCAGCTGTGCATCTCACAATATACTACGTGGGTATTAGTGATTCATTTGTTGCACTTTTTGACCTCTCCTGATCAGACTCAAGGTAACCTCAGACCAGGGTGATAAATGAACTGGTATTCACCTGTGAATGTGTTGAGCGAACAAAAGAGTTTCCCAGCCTCCAGCTAGTTGGAGTTTTAGAAAAAGGATGAGGGTTGGTTTCCTGCCAAATTGGCTGTTAGAGCAGACAGCTGAACAGACAAAGACCAGCATGTCGCTGGTGGTTGTATCACACCCTGCCACAGACATCATTCTGACTCGTCAACTGAACAGTCGAGTGCACATGTGAAAATGGGGTGTATTTTATAAATTCTGCACTGTTGCTGTAATTTCTTTTTTTCATAACACTATAACTAGTACACATGGTTTAGGTCATATGGAAGATCATATTGAACCGAAATTCGTGCATAGATCTGGAAACTTACTTCCTTGTTGTTTGACCTACATTATGGCCTATTTTTCCACCAGATATTATTGAAATATGTTTTTTTCCTATGTTTGTAGATATTTTGCTAATGCACACAGACAAACATAATTGAAAACGTAACCACCTTTTTGGAGCTAATGAGAGGTTATTCTCATTTAATGCTGTATAATGTGGGTTGTGATTGGGCTACACATAGCAGAAGATTCAGTCTTCTACTGATGGATTCCAAAACCCACCAGCCATTTTCACTACTCAGTGAAGAGGCTACAAAAACCTACCTGTTAAAAAAGACTGTGGTTTTAACACAGTGCCCCAAACTGCCACAGCCATGGTCACCATAGAAACCGCTGACATTGAAACTGCTCTAAGCCAATCGCTGCTGGAAGTGACAGTGATAGGCAGTGGCCTTGCTTAATCATGATTCAGATAAAGAAAGTTGTGAGGTCACTGGTAGTTCACAGCCCTCCGCTCTTTAACAAGTATCTTTATCTGTCTATTTGCATAGCCTTGATATGACAGACTTTCATATCGCTGTCTTTGTATTGCAGTTCTGATAATGTGTGTTTGTGTAACCCTCTTAATATTTATCTTTTTAAAGGGCAGCTGCACTGTTTACTGTCCATCAGTGAGGAGTAAAATTGTCATTGAGAGCAAGAGAGAGAGATCAAAAGAGCAAGAGGGGAAGAGCATAAACTGTCACTTTGTTTGCCCCTGCTGTTTAGGTTGTATATTTATATTATAGTAGTGTGTATTTTATAAACCGTCTTTCTTCCTGTACTAGCCTGTGCTACTTGAGACCTAATTATCATGACACAGACATAAAGTTTGACTTGTTCATCGCACTCAAGTACCTGGTTAAATGTTACTGTTTTTGTCTTTTTATGGCTGCAGTCAAATTTAAAGTCAGCATATAAGTGTGTATTCTCAGTTTCCGTGGCACAGACAAAAGTACCCATGAGTCCCAGGTCAAATGGTATTGCATTTAGTGACGTGACTCTAAACATGGGCTTGAGAATGTGGCAGTTTGGACTCCTTTTGTGACTGTAAATGGTCACGTAATGGGAGACCAGATTGGCCTTGTTTACGTTACACCCCAGTGGTTTGATGGGAGCATGTTGCACTCTCCTACCCGCAGGCTGGCCGCTAATATTATTCTGCAGTTGGACATTTTACCACCACACAGGACTTCTGGCTGTTATTGTGCTGTACTTGTATATTAATACTATTCAGTTTATAGCCTGCACATCTGCAAACTTTTTAACCCCAAAATGAATAAATTGAGCTCATCATCCTAGGTATATGAAAAAATATTCCTGTCCTTGTCATGTGGAGATGTGATGCTTTAGACTCAGATGATGGGGCCTGAGTCATTGTAATTATTAATGTCTTCCAGCTTGCCTTTTCCATGCGCAGGATTTGCTACATCCCAGGCTACTGGTATAATACTGGTTCATGCAGTGTCTCTAGGGTCTCATCTCTTAAACTGTGTCAAGACTTCAAAATAATTACCGGCCCATCTCTTGTGGGTTCTCTTCATGGCAAAAGAGACAATATGTTTTAATGAAACAAGCTCTTGAGGGTAGAGATGAATTATTTGTTGGGTCTGGCACTGTAAATGTTGCAGGAAACCTGTAGCACTTAAGTTCATAAACTCAGAGGCAGATAAGGTCAGAATGGATTCCTTCCACCCACATTCTGCAATGTTACATTCTACAGATGACAGGTAACATTCCTCAAGTTCTGCAGGTTTATAATCATGCAGACTGTCACTGATAACACAGTGAATATTTTGAACAGAACCTGAGCAAAGATGGAAACACCACCAAGGTTGCATGCTAACACATAATAAACACTAAAGGGTGTCAAAATTAGGACTGTAGTCAGCCAAAAAAAATCTTGGTTGATTGAAATTCTAACTATTCTTCAACGATTGGTCAATCGGGGGAAAACCACACATTATCTCTAGATTAATTGGCCTAAATCAGCCACAGTGCACGGAGTCACTCTACCTGGTAGCCTAAATGGTGTTATCAAAGTTACACAGCCAAGCAAATAAATTCCTGTTGGTTCACCATTTCTTTTTCACATGTAGCTATAGAGCACCTAAAGCATGCCCCTTCCAAACTGAACTGAAGTCAATGGAGAGACAAATTATTTTTTGATCCCTTTTTAATTGTGCCATGAATCACACATATGATGTTTGTCAATTTAAAAGATAATTTTTCAAGTGACATTAGTGAGTTGGATGATGGTAAATGTTTTTTGGTACTCTTTGGAACTGTTTTGCTGGTACTCTAACATGCTGTCAATTAGTTTTGAGCTACCTAAATGTTTAGTAAATAGTATGGCTGTACACTAAAGTAAAAAAGTCATAATCCGATTATTGGACTGAAATTGTGATATGCGATATGATTAATGGGAATGATCATTTTTCATTTGCCTCAAAAAACAAAGCAATCAAAATTGTGATGATGTGACATTTGTTGGGATCTGTTTTCTTCCATCTGGAGAACAAGACTTGTAGGCCAGGGCATCTCTGTGCTTCTCTCCTTATTAAACTAACATCAATGACTGTCCAACCAATGAGAATATGGTTGGACAAGTGCATAACAGCAAACCAGTCAACCAGCTGACCTGAGGGTGTCCGCCAAAGTCACAATTTTAATTCTAAAGCAAAAATTGATTGACAGGACCTTCAATTTCAATATTCAAACTCAAAAACCATATCAGCGATTCTCCCAGTATTTTTTTTTTTTTTGCATCTCGAAAATGTGGCAGGCATAGAATAGAATACAATAGAACTTTATTGTCTGTCAAAGAGATAGAAATTCCCCTTTGACAAGGGTCAACAGTAGACACATAATGCATATTTAAAACACATAATAAACATTAAGAATAAACACATGAAATAGCCAGTCTTCTCACTGTGATATGTTTGCTTATGTAGGTCATATAGAGGCATCAGTATTAAACTAAGACTGTTTCATAACCAGTTAAAAACTCCTTGTAGTATGTTTAACTACCCCTAATAGCATGCACTTCTCTGTGACTGCAGGAACGTGCTAGCACCGGAAAAAACTCACTTCCTTCAACAAACCTGATAGTCTGTGTCACATATTATGGTTCAGGTTACCCACAAGGCCACCTTTACGAAAGCGGGGCTGGTGGCTTTTTGCAGGTGAGAATTCATCAGTACTGAAAAAAAGAGAAAAAAAGATGTTTAAATCAAACTGTGGATTTGGTGGCGATATAACACCCCTACTAGATCTCTCTTTAAGCATTCAGTAATGCTTAAAGAGATTTGGGGTATTTTCACAGTTTGAAACTACAGCTTCATATTTAGAATCCATGTTTTATTGTATATTCCTCAGCAGTGGCACAAGTAAAAATGGAACATTATTCATTGATGACCAGTTCCTGCTAGTATTCTTCATGAATGTGTCTCTTCCAAACTGCTAACTGCTTCCCCCTGAGAGAAAGCAACCCATAAACAATCTGCAGTCAGTTATATACTGTAGGTTGGTCTCTCCCATAGTTGTAGGTCATAGCTGCTACTGTTGCACAATGCTGCAGCTGAACAAATGCCTTGTTACTCTCTTTCAGAAATTCTATGTAAGCAGGAATTTTCTGAGAGCAGGTATATAGTTTGTAGTTTTTCCTCCCCATTTACACAAAAGTCATAATTACACTCATCAATGATTGTAAATGATTATTCTGTTTTTTATTGTTGATAATTTATGTTTTTTTCATTTATTTCCTTACAAGTTAGTCACTTGGTAGGCTTGTTAAACGTCATTTTTTGAACAGGCATCAAACTGGACACAGAGCACAGTATTTTGTTATTAGCATGTTTTATCTGAACATTATGAAATGCTGTATTTTTTCAGTACTCTTCTGGACAAAAAGTCCTCAATGGACTGTGACTTTACTCGGTCCACTCTCAGAGCAGCATGTTCTCTGCAGGAAAGTGGAACGGTCAGGTCAGGAATTAACGGCATAAGTAACCACTAGTAAATTAAGTTGACTCTGAAAGCTGTTTAGTCTCACTTTCATGCAGCATAGCTTGTCTCCATGCCCGTTTTATTTGTTTGATGTGTACAGTCATTGAAAAATATCACACTCATGGTATTTGAAAAACAGTCACTTCTGCTTCTTTCACTGGAGCTACTGCTGGCCTGTAAAACTTAATGGGGAAGCATAGTATTAACACTGGGTCATGGGGGGATTTTCATGGGAACTAAATAAGCACTTTCTCATGGTGCTCTAAGATACTTTGAAAAAGCCTCTGCTAAATGGCATATGCATGTGTGTATTGCCATGACTGCTGCTACCAAAGCATAAAACGGTTGCTGCTGGACTGATAATATGGGCGGTACAACCCTTGGAATTTTTGTTTGAAAATTGTGATAACTTAGTTTACTCATGTAAACACCTTAATCAGATTATCATAGTCGCAAAGGGTGTAATTGAAGTAAGCGTAAGTTATTTTAGTTGACCATGGTGTGAATACAGCTTAGTCAGATTTGTGTGTGTGTGAGACTATATTATTATGTGCTTGAGCCACACGGTAAACCATACTAAGTGGTGTGTTAAGAAATGTATGACACTATGGACATAAACAAAACTAGTTGAGGCTTTGTTGAGGTGTTCTGTAAATTAATCAGTTTATGATAAACACAAGAAGACTTGTTTGAGTTTCCTTCTCTTACTTAAGTAAATATTTTTTTAAGATACTACAGCCTCCTCTTTACATTGAAGCTCCATTAAAGCTGGGGTGGGCAGTTTTTTTTTCAAGTATAATATAATTCAAGTGGTCTGAGAGAAAACTAGATCTGCTCTTGTTTTCAGACTTTAAAAAGTCTAGCTGGTGGTGGGAGATGTTGGCCAATCACAGGTTGGTAAGATAGTTGATTGTTGAGTCTCATTTCAGAATGTAAGTGTTTGATGACCTGGAAATTGGACCTGGCAATCAATCATCTGCGACCATCCATCCCACCCAGGAATGAAACGACAATCAACTCTTTGTTCAGAATTTCTTCCTGCACCTTTAAAGCGATATTCCACCCCAGAATGATAGTCCACTCAATATGTACTCACCCCTATACCGATGTGAGGATGGGTGAAGATCTTCAGTTCACAAAACAATCCTGGAGTTTCAGCAGAAAACAGGTTTGCAGCCAATGGCAGTGATTGGAGACCACGGATAAAATGTTAAAAAAAAGAACACAAAACAAACACAAAATGTCTCCATCATGTAAGCATGTAGCATGTAAACATGGCGTCGATGTATCGCGAGACTTTGTATATCTCGCGATATTTTCACACGTGCATCCATTAAGAGATATACGAAGTCTCGCGATACATCAACGCCATGTTTACATGCTACCTGGGAGGCTACAGTTGACATTTTGGCTAAAAACATGGTGTAAATGGCGTCTTTTGTGGTTAAATTTGAATGTCGCGGCTCACAGACACTTGGATTACACCACACGAGCAGGATGGAGACATTTTGTGTTTGTTTTGTGTTCTTTTTTTTTTTTTTTTTTTACATTTTATCTGTGGTCACCATTCACTGCTATTGGCTGCAACCCTGTTTTCTGCTGAAACTCCAGGATTGTTTTGTGAACTGAAGATCTTCACCCATCCTCACATCAGCATAGGGGTGAGTACATATTGAGTGGACTATTATTCTGTGGTGGAATATCGCTTTAAGTGATATTATTTAACATGAAAATTTTGAAAATGACTCACTGTTATGTACAAGGGTTGCTAGTTTCTCTGATACTACTGAGAATCAACAGCCTTATGCAGCTTAAGCCCTATTCGCATTGGACTCGCATTACCAGGTGACATCATTTGATTTAGAAATTACCCCCACACAACTGTTTTGTGTGGCGCATTTGCATGGGATAAGCGAAGTCTGTACTTTTCTTGAATTCTCTGACTATATGCCAGGATATTATGCCAAGGCTCTGCAGAATAACAAGAGCAATGAGCATCATGAATTTGTTCTCAAAATTCTGACAAATCTTTCATTTATAATTGCCAACACAGCCTGATAATTCTCAACCAAAAAAGACGTAGGAAAGAGATGCAGAGAAAACAAAAACAAAAAACTTGCCTCCAAAAAAACAAATCCTGACTCCAAATCACAGAGATGCCGATTACTAATATTACCTGGGACTCTGCTGTGTTTGGTGAAATATGATGGGCAATTTGCAGTGGAATTTTTACTTAACAAATGATGGACCTGTCAGATTTGCATGGGATTAAGATCACAGATGACCTCTGCAATTATTACAACATAACTAGAGGTTGCCAGGGTGTAGCACCAGTGTGAATAGGGCATTAGGCAAAACTGCATAAAAAAACTGGGATGTCCTTGCTCTGTGTAACTAGGTTGCAGGTTGCTGACAAGTTAGCCAGAACATGCTAGTTTTGCTGATTTGTTCTGCCAACACATCAGCCAGAATAAATGAATAGGGTTTAAGTGTTCATTTTGGAGTGTGTCTGCTCGCGAGTGGTCAAAAACAGCCAAGTAGCAACTTGTGAATTTATTGGTAGCTTATTGGAGAAGTTGGGTCATTGTAGTTGCTTTGATCATAGTACTTATAGTTACTTTTATGTGGTAACTGACAATTGATAACAAACTAAAGATCATTTCTGATCTTAATGTGGCCCTCTGCCTGTGACATGGTAAAGCCTAGACAGTGATAGAGATAGGGAAGGTTGTCAGGTCATGGATGGCTTAAAGGGGTTAAGTGACATGAGCAAACCTGGTGATGCTGGGAAAGGGTTAACACCAATGCAGCTATAAGCAGGACATGGCTACTTCCTTTTATGGGCTTAAGTCCTCTGAAGAGCGCAATAGAGGGGGAGAGAGAGAGAGGATGAGATACTGGGAAAGCAAAGAGTCAGATATGGGGCAAGGGGAGAGAGAGAATGTGAGAGCGAGAACAAGAGACAGCTTTTGTGGGCGGGAAATAGAGTTAGATAATGGCAAAGGTAAAGACAGTGAGAAGGGAGTTGCATGATGGGAAACAGGGACTCAAACAGTTAAGAGCTTGAGAATAACAGTGGAAGCTTGATGTCGAAGAAGACAGGAGATAGAAGAATGAGACAGTAAAGATAAACAAAGCATCCAGAAAAAAAAAACAAACTAACACAAAACTGTGAAAATGGGGAAAGGGACAAATGAAGAGGGAAAAGAGTTGAGCTGCTACAGACTACAGATTTTCCCAGTCAACTAGTAGTGTTGGGTCAAGTTCAAGTAGTAGTTAGTTCAAGCCATTAGTTGACTAGCTGTTACACATTCATGATTTTAATTTAATTATTTAAATACATACTTTTTGGTAGGGGTGGGATTCTCTTGGCACCTCATGATTTGATTTCATTCCAATTCAGAGGGCTATGATTCAATCATAAAATGATAATCAATGCATATTGATGCATCAAATTCTACCACAAGACTCTTACAGTTTGGCTCTTGTCCAGGACCCTTTCCTTTCAACTTTATAGAAGTCAAAATGCTTACATATGCTTGCTTTTAAGCCAGGGGGTGTCAGTCAAATTGTGTCCATCTGCAGTTGGTCACGCTCAGCCACCCTCAACAAAACTCAAGAAGTAGTCTAGCTAAGAATGTAAACACAATGCACATGTTTACGTCCATTATGTTTCACTGTCAAGTTGGTTCAGTAAGGACTGTACAGCACAGTCTCACAAAATTGTTACACGTGACCATAATGGTGAGACTTGGGTTTTAAATTTCTGATTATTGATTTTTCTTCATCAATCTGTAATCGATGAGAGAACAGAGAATCCCGATGCATCAAAGAATCAATTCTCCACCACCCTCCATTGCTGTTTAGGGTCTCGAAGCAATCCACCTGTCAAATGGTAACAGCAAAGCAGTAATGATTCTGAATGTATCAGAGCACACTGTAAAGCACATTATAATCTCAGACAAGTCTAGTTCAAAACATAGTAATTAAAAATTTCCAACTTCACTCCAACTTCATAAATATATATTAAATTAATAAACTTGCTCCTCAACTGCTTCATACCTCCTGTCCCTGCCTGAGCCTGCCATCTTCATTGTACCCAGAGTCAGAGCCCTGGTCAGGGTTGCTGTAAATCACATCAGGACTGTATTCCCTGTCCTGAAAAATTGTTCTAACTCAAGTGGATGGGGATCCAGGTCACAGCTTTTTAGGTGTGGTCTGGACTCCTCCATCCGTTTAAGTTAGAACGATTTTAGAACTATATTTTTATGATTATTGATATAGTCCTTGGTGTGCAGGGCCTGCTACCTGAGTTAATGGTAGCTATAGTTACTAAAGTGTTACAAAAGAAAAGGTTTGTCTTGCAACAATCCCAAACCTAATGGCGAGGTACAGCTCCCAAATGGAGTTTGAGGTGTTTTTTTTCTGCAACTAACAGTTAAATGAAAACATGGTTGACTGAGACTCTTGTCAACAACCAACAGCTTAGTTGTCAATTAGGGAGCAGTCCTAAAACAATTGTACAAGCGCTTTTGTCTTGGAAAAGCTTGTTCAACATGGAAAGGCAACATTATGCAGGAGAGGAAAAGCCAGCACTGGGACACAGCACACACACTGGGTGGAAAAAAATAACAAAATAGTCCTTCATTAGAGAGACAAGCTATTATTTGAGTAATCTAATGGACCCCTGCTGTCATCTGTCACAGAGGAAACCCCAAGTGTGTCTATCTGTATGTTTTGCAGGCATGCTTTTGTATATGTTTAGTGATTTAGGATTATGTGAAGTGCAGATGTTATGTTTGTGTATATATTTGTGGGCTATATTTAAGCATTTCCCTTCCCCAGTGTTGCTTATATCTTGTAACCTCTCTAGTTTTCAACTTCTCTGTAATAAATTCAACATTAAAAAAGTTCTCACTATCACAAATCACAGAGCTTAGAAACTGTACATTGTTACGAGCTTGTTCATTTAAACCATGTTCTCCTCATGTTAAGCCCCATATATCATGCTTGGCGTCTGCTTACACACTAAGCCGCATTTGTTGGCATGTGTGTGTCACAGTGAAAGTGTGAGCAATCTCCCTCCTATTAATTTAAGTGATAGTACAGGCTGTTAGAGTGCAACCTAATAACATGTTAATCTGTTCTACTACTTTACACTACCAGTTCATCCTGTTAGCTGCCTATAAAACAGAACAGGGTGTCACCATAGGAGACATACTGTACTTTATTGTCAAAGGTGTTTCTCCTAGACACAAGTTTTTAATTGTAAAATATCTGCACTTGTCAGATGCAACTTTGCCTGATCATATGTAGCTACACTGTTATTTCTTTGTCTCAAGGACATGCAGTCTGCCAGAGGTGCATATACACCAAGATTTGATATACAGTACACCACTATCTTTACTCAGCCAGTACTTTATTACTCCTGCAGGGTTTGTCCCGTTGTTGCCTCCGTGCTCCTGAAAGTTTCTTTGTCACCATACATAGAGAATCTTTTTCTCATTTTACTTTCTTATGTAGTCCTTTCTTATGTAGTTATGTATTCTTATGTAAAATAACCCAGGGTTCAAACCTACAATATTTTGAAAATAGAATCTCTTCACGTCTACAACATTGCTAAAAAGTTGTCAACCAGCTACTCAGTATAATCATAGTCCTACCTCTACTGAACTTAGTGCCTTTGAATAAGGTCTGAAGCTTGCTCACTGTAACCTCTATTCTTAAGCCACCCACCCATTACAATGTATTATTTCTTAACAGTCGACTCCAATGATATGTCATCTATTTTCTCAGCTGACTCTCATATGATACAAGCAGCTGCTGGCATGAAACAACCACTACTGATGACACACATTAACTCCGTGAGATTATGAGAATTCTACCATAAATTTTGATTTTATCGATGTTATACAAAGTACAGTTTTAATATTCCGTATTTTGAGTGTCTCTTCAATCCATTTGTGAGGCCCCAATTTGCTGGAGGCAATAATTGACATCTTGTTTCACACTCATAATTTGGCTCTGGTGTGACGCACCATAGCCGGCAGACATGATACATCAGCAGT
The DNA here is from genome assembly GCA_034769285.1 of Lutjanus argentimaculatus. Taxonomy (NCBI): domain Eukaryota; kingdom Metazoa; phylum Chordata; class Actinopteri; order Lutjaniformes; family Lutjanidae; genus Lutjanus; species Lutjanus argentimaculatus. The sequence continues at coordinate 9,660,390 of JAWZSL010000007.1, forward strand.
CCTGATAAATGCATTGCACTACATATTTTACCTTGAATGACACAGGGAATGTCATTATTATGTTAATGTGTATTATCTACTGTCTGCTTCCTCTATTTGGATACATCAGAGCAGTCAAAGTATGTCTCTGACTTGACATTTGTGTATCAGCAGTTAAGCTGTTCACGGATCCAGAAACCTTAAGAAAAAGTTTACCTGATGGCTCCAGAACTGATCTGTCAGGGTGATTTGACATACCATGTGATTAGTGATAGACTGATTAATCAGTTGACTGTTTTATTGAGCTGATTATCTGACATTTTGAGATCTGCATTGGCCCATGTCTGTACTCAAGAGTGTCTGAAGTGTCTGCAGACACATCTGCTATGGAACAAAGTAAGCACTCCCCGAGTTAAGGGAATGTGGTGAAAAAGTATATATATTATGTTATAATGTATAGAACAATGCAGCTGAGTTAACATGACTCAATGTATCTTTCTGTTTCTTAAATCAATAAAAATTCCACCTAAAACATGATGTTACTGATTTCTACCCTGCTGTTTAATTATTGGCATTGGCTTCAGCCATTGAAAAACCCATTGATTGACTGCTACATGTGATGCATTTGTTGTAAGCTTCGACCGTGAAAAGTAGAGCCCTGCACCAGGTTTGGTACTTGCCTGGCTGTAAGTTATATAATTATATTATTATATTTACAAAAATATAAAATTCGCAGGCATGGGTAAAAATGGACTAACTGTGGGCAGGCAGCAGGTGAGAACAATAATATATCCCTATTTCCCTGGAGAAAACAGAAATGAAAATTATTGTGCGGAATTTTTAACATTTATATCTATTAATACAGTAATATCAAATCTAATCAGCCGCCAGCGTTTTATTGTGAAAGTCTATGATGCAAAATCCCTCTGATACCTCACAAAATACCAGTGAAAATCTGATCTACTCTTTTTTTAAGATAATTATGTACAGTACATGTGATAATTAGCTTAAACTGAAAATGAGCTACAAAACAATGCAATCTACAGTATAACAGCAACTTCTAGATATGCACTTTGGAGCTTTTCTATATTCATTCACTTGTGTGCTGCCACATCTAAAATTTCCAAAACATCTGTTTACTTTAGTAAAATATGTCCCTATCAGTTAAATCATGTGTTAATTTTTGTAATACTAATTGTGTCCATATTGCTTGCACCCAAATTCAGTTGAAATGTATGTAAAATTTGTTTCTGGGTGGGCACTCTTAAAAAAGCAATAATAGACTGTGATGGTATTGTGTACATCTGTGAATCAGGCTGTTTGTGTAGTCAGCTGTAGTGTGTACTTTTTTTAATTTTTTTTTTATTATTCATCTCTCCACATGCATTGCAAGTTTACAGCCTGCATGCATAATTGTGCAATTGTGTGCAAATTTGTAAAACTTGTAATGTATTGCAGACATTACCTGTTTTTTGATTAGATTCCCACACTACCCTGGTATTGTAGTGTAAGCTGTAGAGCCTGCAGTCAATGCTGCTTAGGTCAGCACTTCAGCACACATTGACTGCTGACATATAGAGCCCAACTACATATATCTTCTCTGGGGAGGAGGACATGCAGGGATAGGATTTATGTTTGTTCCTCTCAGCACGGGTCTTGGAGAGAGATGAAAGAGGGCAGGAGGAAAAAATCAGGAGAGAAACTTGGAAAGACAAAAGATACATTGATCATGAAGAAAGTTTGGAGAGGGTAAGGTAATGATCATATTCCTGGCAGTGCAAGCTCTTGGATAGGGTTAGAAAGTGCCACAACTGCTAGTTGTTGCTAGTGTTTTCAGAGGAAATTATTAATGATCTTATTTTTGTTTATCATGTTTATTTATCACAGTCAGCCACTGTTAAATATAGTAGAGGAACCACCGCCACAAAATTCTTGGTCCTCTGGACGAACGAGCTGCACGTGTGCATTTTGAAGGCTTGATTCTTGAGGGATTTCTATGTATACGTGGGTGTGCGGTAGGAGACTGGAGCTGATGATGTGCTTTATTGAGTCTGCTTTCGAGCTTGCCAATTGTTGTGTGTCTTCCACCTCCTCTGTGTGTGTGTTGTGTGTGTGTGTGTCTGTATGAGGTTGCACATGTACACATGTACTGTATGCGGGCCTGTGTGTTTGGCTCTGCCTGCCTTACTGTGTGCCCAAGTGCATGATTAAGCCACCGTGTGTGTGTGTGTGTGTGTATGTGTGTGTGTGTTTGTGAGTTCATACCAGCAGAGGCTGACAATGACGTCTGAGGCTGCTAGCTCTGGAAGAGAAGCAACACGTGAGGGAAGCTCCCTGCTCCACATCTGACCCCGCCATTATCAATCAGACCTTGAGAGGAGGAGAGTGAGGGAGGGAAAAAGAGAGTGGAAGAGGTATAAGCAGAGAGAAGAGAGGCTGAGAGGAAAGGAGGGAAAGAGGTGGAAAGAGTGGGAGGATAGAAGAGGAGGAACAGATGGCAGGTGCCATTGAGGAAGAGAAATGTGGGGGAAAATTGGGAGATACTGCAGGGGAGAGGAAGGGGTATAGGTGGAGAGGAACCCGACCAGGATTGATTGTTGGAGCTGATGCCGATAAAGATATAGAGTTAGGGAGTAAACAAAATTCTGATATTGATATAATGGTCGATATGGTATTGATCCCTCAAATGTGGTTATCAAACTCTTGTGACAAACATAGGTAATAGAGGCACGATATTTTACAAGTTAAAGATAAACTTTAAACAACAAAACGACATTAGGGGAGTACTTTAACAATACCTTTCACTGGTAATTTTGATAGACTAATTATAAAAAGTAGACCTAACTATAAATAAAAAAGTTGAAAATAATAGGCATTGTTTTTATTAATTGACATAAAATCTGCCTATAAAACAAACAAAAAAATCTGCAATATGTTTTCATCAGACCCATATTGGACAACAAATATGACATTACCAATATGGACCAATAAAGCTGTGGCCAATATCGGGCAAATTAATATATCTGACTGGCTCTAAGGTAAGGAACGGAGAAGATAACTGTGTTTTACTGTAATTTGATTAATCATTTAGTCTTTGAAATGTTAATAAGATGACATGCCAAAATACGCCATTTTCCATAAGTTAATCTGTAAATTGCTCACTCCATCTCTCAGCCAAATAACTCAAAGTATTCATTCATTTTAATATTATGTAATGGAGACAGTCAATGCCTTACACTTGTAACAGTGTAACTGCAAATGTTTCTTTCTCTCTTTCTCTCTTTCTTTCTTGATAAATTGCTAAAATGGTGATTGATAGAAACTGAATAGATTGTTAGTCAGCCTGTTGAATCATTTAATTATTTAACACCAAGCTATTTCAAAGGGCAGCATTTTTGTAATATCTGCTTTTAGGATTGCATAATCCATCGAAATATTATGGAAATTGCAATATGGCCAAGTGCAATATCCAAATCGCAGAAGCTGCAATTTTTTGGTAAAGAAAAAAAAAAACGGCAAAACAGCATTATAATGAAGTACTGTAGTGCTCTGGAGACGTCCTGGCCAACAAATCTTGTTCTCCAGATGGGAGAAAACATGTTTGTTTGGTACAGACCCCAACAAGTGTTATAACATCATGATTTTAATGTTTTTTGTGTTTTTTTCAGTGAAAATGAAAATTGTGATGTGCACATGATCATACCCACTAATTGTGAGTCATCACAATCGCAATATCTGCCAAAATAATCCCATTATGATTTTTTTTTTTTACTATATTGTGCAGCCCTATTTGCTATAAAACATAAAGTCATGCTACCTAGACAAAATAAAAACAGGCCATTTTCACAGGTATGAATTTAAGAAGTGCTATTTGATTCTGCACACAACCCTTTTAAATTTCTCAGTAAATAAAAGTTGCTGTTGTCCCTTGGAGTGTGTCTGAGGGAATGATGGAAGAACAATAAATGACTCCATGAACTTGTCAGCTGCCCCCTGATGCTCGAAATGGACACAAATTGGCCATTTAGGTGACAGAAATGTCACTGAGTCAGCTGCTGAAGCGATGGGAGAGTGCCTCCACTTCTCACAGGCCTGTGTTTATGATATTTGCCATCTAAAATGAATTATACTCAATAGCATCCCTGTGTGTATTGAAATTGTAGAACTGGGAAGTCAAACAGCTTGATCTTGTACATTTAATGCATCAAATGAATAGGCAAGCGCCATTCATAGTCTACATGAATGTATTTAGTGATGGGCTGAAAACCGCCCACAGCACACCCATCCCCAAACATGAACCAGCCCGTCACTATTTTATTCTGCCAAATTCATCCTGTCGAATAGATTAAAGGCTCCAAATGGTGGTTGACTCACTGCCAAAGTGGCTAATGTAATGGACAGACTTGTCCTTTTAAAAGCCAGAAAATTTCCTGTTTTTTTTTTGCTGTTTCTATTCAAGGAAGCAAGAGTGGTAAGAGGGAAACCAGGAGGTGTGAGCAGCAACAGGTGGGCGGACAAATAACAGACCTGTCCAAACTTAGTTTATGTCACCTATTTTCCTTTTAACGCTCCCACTTGAAAGCCGGCCATTGCTTCCGCAGTTTAGGTTAGGGTTCATTTAATCCTTACCAACTGTGTTGCCGGATATGTCTTTCTGTCATGTGTTTTTGTTCATCTGTTCCCCTCTGTCTCATCCATCTTACCCGTCTCACCACTCTGTAGCCATTTAAAAAACAAACAAAACAAAATGTAAAATATTGAAATTTGAAGTGTCTGAGGCGGAGTGGCCACATTGATGCTTTGGTCTCCCCTCCAGCTAACTGGCTGATGTATTGACGGGCCAAGCAGACGGACAGTCACACACACACTGAGAATGGCCGTAAGAGAAATCAATGGAAAACACCAGGCAGGGACGGATGAATTGCTCCCTTTTTTTCCTTTCTTCACTTATTCACTCAGTGGGCTTTCTGTCTTCCTTTCTGCCTCAATGATTATCTCTCTCTCCTCCTTTGTAATGGTTTTTCTAAATGTTTTTTTCTGAATCACCAGTTATCACATGCTATAGTCATCCTCTTATCCTCTTATCTTTTATCTGACTGTTTATCCTCCTCTTTTTGTATACATATAAACATAGCAAATCTCTAGCTAGTTTGCTTTCTGTCCCTTTTTTTTCTCCTTCCTTTTTTCCTATATCAACAGGCATATACAGTAGCTTACTACTCATCGCTGCCATCATATTGGCATTTGCTATCCATCTCTCCTCTTTTTCTCATTGTCTCTGTCTATTCCTTTTATCACATTGCAAAAGATCTATCCCTGTCACCCCTTCTGGTCTGTCTTTTTGTTTCTCCCCCTCTGGTTCTCCCTCTGTCCTCCCCTCTCTGTCGTTCTGTCCCCCTCCATCTCTCTTCTCTCCATCTGTTAATGTTGTTATGGTCCTGAGTGGGTGTATAGGGAGGGATGGAGAGAGATAGAAAGAGAACGTGAGAGAAGGAGGAGGGGAGGAGGGGGATGATCTACCACTTGGATAGGAGAGGAGGGAGGGAGGGTGGGTGCAGGGGGTAGAGTTGTTATGGTGATGAGATCTTCTTTGTGTTAGGTTGCCAAGGCAACTTCAGGCATACACTTGATACAGCCACCATCACCACCCCCAACCCCCCCTCAGCCACATGACTGTAGGGAGAGCACTTCACACATTGCACACTCAGACTTATGCACCCACACATCGATACACACAAAAGCACGTGCACAAGCACACACTTTTTTTTTTTATTATGTCCACCTTCTCTTGACAGACAAAAATGCATTTTATGTGACTGTTGGAGACAATACATGAATCATTTTCAAATCAGCCAAAACACCGGGACTAAACAGGGTTTTGGTTTAAAATGCCCCCCAAAACAGTTCACACAAGCAGAACAAGCTCACCAGTGTTTATCCTATTTTCTTGACTTTTATCTATTTACGCACAAACATGGAGCTAATGTGTTCAGGTTATCAATAGTTGTAACCCGATCCTTGACTCTAAACAGAGAAATGTGCAACCAAAGCAAGAATAGCACTACAACCATGGACATCAACTCAAGTTGGGTGATATGACTTTTGAATAATATCTTGATATTTTTAGGCTGTTCTGCAATATACTATATATGCCTTAATATACACATTTTCTCAAAAATAACAAACTGTAAGCTCTCAAATAGTGCAAACATATGATATTCTGGAATATGATGTATCATTGTAGATTCAACCACCTAACGGTACATAAAGTACTTAAAATTAGTTAACTGTGCAGTTAATGCAGGTTTAATATTAAACTAAAAAGACTATATATAATAGTGAAACACTGACAAGGACAATTTTACTGGACAATGGTAAATAAGTAAATTTTACTGTAATACATATTTTTACCTTAGTAAGGTTTAGAATGTAGAAGTTAACATGTAGTCGGGTATTATTACTTTTGCTAATGTAATGGACCTGAATACTTTTTCCACCTCTAGTTAGGACACCCAAAGCCTAACTACACCTGTGTTACTGGCTGAGCTTTCCCATTTAAGGAATGTCGGTTTGTGAGTAAGCTGGTCTAGAGGGGTTTGTTGTTAAAAGTGAGCTAGCTAGTTAGCAGCTACAAGTCAGGTGAAAGACAATTAAATAGCCTTAAACTGGAGGTCCCCCAGATACATTTCAGAGCCGCAGAGCTGGCAACCACAAGTAGCAGACCAGCTAATTGTTTTCTCTTGTGAGAAACCACCACCACCACCAACACCATGGTGGAAGAAAATTACATTGAATCATAGCTGCTAACTAGCTAATACTGTCTGGACCAGCTCTGCTGTAACCATTACAAAAAGATTCTGTAGTACTGTAACAAAAAAGGGACTTTTTCTTTTCTGTGGCAGAAAACACAATACACCGCACTTACTATTGTATGGCTACCTCAGTTTATATACAGACTTTATGGCTGGCTAAAGTAATGTTACTACCCCTTAGTGGTGACCAGTGGGAACATTGAAAACTCAAATATGAATGTATGGTCATTTGCTATATTGTACATGAATTCATACTTGAAGATAGTGAATATAGACTGTTCTATTTATCACCCAGCCATCATTTCAGCTGTAATGTAGGGCACATAACAATATAAGGGATATAAAAAGCTCAGTATAACAATAGCAGTAAGATGTAGTTTTATACCTTTTCAATGAAACACAACATATCATTGTTCTCACGCATGACCTGCTTTGTTTGGGTCCTTGTGTAGATCTTCACTTGTGTGTGCGTGTGTTTTTGTTGGTCTCTGTGCTCCTTTGCTGCGGTACCTGCAGTGATCTGACCTGTTCATGAGTTTGACTTGAATCAGAACAAATCATTTTAAGCAGTTTGGAATTTGTCCTCCTGGTAGGTGGTTCTGCTGCAGATAATAGAGTTTTGGAGGGGAGGGGCGGTGTGTGGAAGGAAACAAAAAAGTAGAATTAGGGGAGGGTAAAAATGAGGTCGCTCAAATGATGACTCTCTTTATTTTCTCAGGTGGTATTATCATGACTTCTGTGAATTAACATCTTTAAAGGACGCTGGTGGTGTTAAATGTCTCATTCCATTCATCAGACATTGTGTATACGCTATTTACTGCTAGCCATGTTCTGTGGCTAAAATTGAATGTATTTTCATACCTTTCAAGCAGCCATTATTTTCAGCTAATATCATTGATGTGTGAAAAATCAACTTTCTCCTCTGGTAACTTATCACACTGAGCAGCATGTGGCCTTTCCTTACGCCTCATTTTTTTTGAGAGATGACAGGAAAAAAAGGGAGACAGAGACAGCATAGGTCCCCATGCTGATGCAAACCAGGGACTTTGATGTTAATGGTTGGCACCACAACCCTATTGCAACCAATTTTCACCCCAGTGATGACCAATCCCATTGTATTGTGATATTTGTCACTGCATAACTCCAAAGTTTGCATTGTGCTTTCTCTAATACTTAGGCCTGTGGTTTCACTCTGTTTTTTCACCTCCCAAAGATGCAACTCAGAGGAGAAGAAGCAAAAACTGAAAGATGTTAGAACTGAAACTTAAGGTCAGGGGGAAGAGGTGGATGAAATATACACAAAAAAAATCAAAGAATTATGTTGTTTTCAAAGTAAGGTTTGTGTTTATTTGAGAGAATGCATACTGTACAAAGATTTTCCAGCAGTGAAGAAGGAGGAAGAGAGTCATAGGGAAAAGGCATCAGGGAATAGATAACTGATGATGAATAATGGGTGGAAGGTTCAGTAATGTTAAAGGATGTTGCTGTATATGTTTTAGGACACATGACTCATCCGTTTTCCCTTGGAAATTTTAACTGTATCCATATTTATCTGATTGTTTTTTTGTGGTGAAATCAAAACAACTAAAATATGAGACATTTAGACTGGTTTAAACTAGCCAGCTACTTATTTCTTATTTTTTTCTGTGTCTGTACTCTATGGACTTGTGTATCAGGGACAGGAAGGTCAAAGATCAGGGTCAGATCCAGATCTGTATTCTGGTAGGGGATACTCTGGCTGAACCTCATTTGTATAGCTATGAAATGTGTAAATATAATGTAATTTACCAGACATAACAATCATATTTTTGGCACCATTCAGCTCAGCTGGGCATTAACAAAAAGGACAACAAGACACATGGGAGGGAAGCTGTACAGGAATAACACATTTGATAGCTATTTGGGAAGAAGCCTCAGTTCAGTTTTCAGTCAAAGACATAAACTGTAATTAGAAATAAAAGCAGAGGTGTTTCTGAAATTGTTGTTCTTGTCATAGCTTTGACATTGTTGTTCGTTCATATTGCCATTATATATGGGCTACATCCTCCTGTCAGTAAACAACACAACATCATCACCCAAGAAAACCCAGCATGAGTAGCATTTTGTAGCTGAGCATCAGGGCCTGCAGTGTAAACATGATGGTCGTGTCCTGCCAAAGTATTTAGCAGAGTAAACAACCTTATTATGCACCAGTGTTGAACAGAAGGCTGGTATCTGTTAACCACTGCTATTTGGATGTTGACTTTCATCACTGTCTTAAACCGCATGAGACAAAAGATGTGTCAGGTGATGCACCACGGTCTCTGTTCTATGCCTATTATCTTGATATAGTCTCCACCAATCTCCCAACTCCAAAAGACTGATCTGTGTCTTTAGGTTAAGGAGATGAAGTAAGAAACCAGACTGAGATGCAAAAGAGAAGGTGGAGGGAGAGGAGAGGAGTCATGAATCTCTGGGAGCAATACGGGGAGGAAGGTCTGTTTCTTTGAGACAGCTGAGGGGGCGAGGTATACAATAAATGACAGAGAGGAGGGAGCCAGAGCAACAGAGAATAGTGTTGATGAACTCATGGGAGTGTAGCACTACTACTGTATTTCTTTGTAGAAGGAGGGTTGGAATTGATGCAAAATTATATATAATTTAATGTTTCAGAATTTTTGTCAGCACATTCTGTATTTAATGTGATTTTGCACTGCTGTTCTGTACACATGACATCCATGCCGGGGAGGGGGATCCCTCCTCTGTGGCTCACCCTGAGGTCCCTTCCATTTTGTCCCTGTTAAATTTTTTTGGGGGGGTCAGTTTTTCCTTACTCGATAGAGTGTCTAAAACAGGAGTCTCAAATGCAAATTGGCCTGGGGCCACTGATGGTATTGTCATCTTACTGGAAACCCACTTCAGCATTGGAGTACTGCAAGGAAGTGCACCATTTCTGAAAATGTACTTTTTAGTTCCATTACTTACATATTTTTGTGATGCTTAACAAAAAAAAGAAAAAAATGTTTCTTTATGCTTCATATACATTAGTTAGCCATGGGCACAAACTCAGCTACTCTTCTGTCATTTCGAATTGGTCTTGCTGAGCATTGTCAGTTTTGTCTTTGAATTGTGTTTTTATTTCAATTATATTTAATTGAACGGTAGTTAAAATTGGTATGAAACATCTAGCAAAAAAAAAAAAAGAAAGAAAAAATTTCCCCTGGAGGCAATTTGTGATATTGGGCTCTACAAATATAAAATTTGACTTGACCTTCATTTAAAGATCCTGTGTGTACACAAGAGGAATCTCCCTAATGGAGAATTAAGTCTCAACATGTGTTAAATGTTTTAGTGGCTTGTGATGTTATCCAAATCAACTACGTACTCTGCTGTCTTCATTATGAACAGACCATGATGTACTTTTAAGAACAGTCACATTGTGATTGTAATAGCCAGAAGGATTTCTGGTAGCACTGCCACAGTGTTGGCTATACACTGCATGTACTTGGATGGGGTTTAAGTAAAAGAAAGAGACAAAGACTTGCAGGTCAAAGAGTTGACTCGTTGCTGCACATTTCCTACTCCAGTTTGGCTGTGGCTGGTAGGTTTGTCTGCCAGTCTTGTTGGCAGACAACCAAACATGGTTCCAAGATTGTTTCCATCCTTAAAAATCAATTGAGTAGTTAAAAGTGAAGACCTCAAAGTTCTACCCCGAGACATGGCCTACAGATGCATAGTTACAGACATGAAGCAGATGAATGGACTGTTCTGAATGAAAATATTTAGAAAGAGAGCAAAGGGAGCAGAGCTACTTTGAGTTGAAGCAAAGTGAAGGAGAAAGGAGTGTGCTTTGTGGATTATCTGAATTGTCTCTTGTATCTGTACTTGTAAGCCATTTGTTCATGTCCCAAATATCGGTTTTGTGTCAATCTCATATTATTGATAATTTACTATGCACTTCCAGTGCCCAGTACTGACTGGATTAAAATGGATCATTTTATTTTCTGTTTCGACCAGCGTTCATTAACAGTAACCCTTCAATCTTTTGGGACTACGAGAGAGTAAGTGCCATTGCTTTATGTTCAGCCAGACAAACAGGCTGACATTTAGGGGCTTGTTTAATAGAGCTATGATTTTTCTTTATTTTGATTGGTTAATCGTCAGACTGTACCATGGCCTGCCAGCAAATCATTATCTGCCAAAGACAAGTTTAGCTGGTGTTTGGCACTATACGGGTTGTAACTCATGCAGTTGTGTTGTAAATTGTGACCCTGTGTTTAAACAACATTTAAGGCTAATATGTGGGCAGACAAGATAAATATTCGGGTAGGTATAGCAGATGCCAAATGAGTCTGGTACATATGTGAGAGTTAACACGTCTGTACAAATAGAGTTGCAATACAGAAGTCACTCTTGATGCATTTTTCCTACAAGCTGTAAAAAACTAAACTACTAGATTTTGTCTGTAATTCAAAAAAAGCAAGAAAGCTTTTTTTTTGTAAAAATGTCCCTTGCAGATGCCACAGATGTCAGTGCGGCAGTAGCTGAGATCATCCTGATCTGTGTTGAGTGATAGTAAGAGCGATCTCCACGGAGAGTAGAGTGTTAAACTGTGTCCATCTCCCCAGGTGACCGGGGGAAAGTGGTGTGTATGTGTGAGTTTCCCCCAGGCTCCCGTCTTCACAGTCTAGATCTAATGGGCTCTGACAGGATGGTAATAAGGTAGCAATGGACACACACTGTGCGTGTGTGTATGTGTGTGGCAGCAGAGAGCCATGTCCATGCTGGCTAGTAGCAGCCCAGCGTTAGAAAGCAGGTGTTTAGGACCCTGACCTCGCCCTCTGTGTCCGTAATTTATAACACCCTGTTACACACTTTCACAAGGTCAGGGTGCCCCTATAGATGTGCACAAATGCAGTACAAGGCCAGAGTCCATACACACAGAATGGGGACACACACACTGTTGACTATGCAACAACACATGCTGTACCTTGCACACACATACACAGCTTTTTCATTTCCCCCTTAGCACACAGTTCAGTCTTTCTTGACTTTCCACTTTATTGGCCCCGATGCATATTCATATACAGCAGTGTCCTTCCAGGCTACCTCCACTCTGATGAATACTGTCTAGTGTCAAGTACACTGCGCTGAAATCATGACCAGAAATTAAACTCGATTACAGCTGCTGTTTAGACATTTCCAGGAAACATCCTCTGCCTCACACAGGATGTTTTTCCTGTGTTTGGTTTGATGTTGTTACAAACACTGGTTGTAGCAGGGTTCTTTCATCATCTGTCAAGATGTTGCATGAAAATCATCTTTTAGTACAGAATGAGAGCTCCACCATTTAAAAAAATAAATGCTGAAATGTAAAATGATGGCTGACGCGAACATTAAAACTATTGTATTCTATTAGGCTAATTACTTTTGATGTTGATATTAAACATATTTACAGTGTGTTTCTACATACATAGAACCTAGGGATTGACTGACTATTGGTCTGGCTGATTATTGGATACGATAGTCAGCATTTTGACCATTATTGGAATCAGTGTTTTTTAAATTTATTTATCTGATTGTCAATAAGATAAATTCATTTTAAAAAGTGCTGCTTTGGCTCTGATGCAGCTGTGTCTCTCTGCCTGTAGTCACCATTCTGTGGTCTCAGTCACTCATTCACTCATGTCGTGTTCACACCACTGCTGGTTACACACCACCAAGTAATACCCTAAATAAACATATTCTTAAAGGATTTCAACAAAGTTTTGTGTGAGCGTTTGTGTTATTCCAAATGTTGACACCAAGATTTTTGTTTTTCTGCAAATATGTATATCAGTCCCAGATACTGGTTTCCTTGATTGATTGAGAAAAAAATAAACATTGGTCAACCCCTAGAACCCACCAGCCTCAGTGTTTCACTAGCAAATTACCCTTGTAAATTATCCAGGTGAGCAAGAGCCCCCTTGCCCCAGGGCCCCTGCCTGGAGCCAGATCTGTGGAAAGCTTGCAGGCGAGAGGCTGGTGTCTCAGTTGGGTGAAGCTTGAAAAAACATAATAGAGCTGTTGACATGTGGGCCCAACACCAGTGTAAGGAAGTGGTTACTCAGCCTTCGGACTGCACAATTAATCAAAATATTATCAAAATGGTAATATGGCCAAGTGTAATATCCAAATTGCAGAAGCTGAAATTTTCTGATAAAGGGAAAATTTGTGACAAAACAGCATTATAATGAATTGCTGTACTGCTACAAAGAAGCCCTGACCTACAAGTCTTGTTCTCCAGATGTTAAAAGTGCTTGTTTGGTGCAGACCCCAACAAATGTCACATCCCTCCATCATCATGATTTTCATGGGTTTTTTTCAGTGAAAATGAAAATTGTGATGCAAAAATAATCATTCTTACTAATTTGAATCATATTGCAATCTCTGTGAAAACAATTGCAATATTATTATTTTTTTATCGTGCAGCCCAGCTCTACATTAGCCTGGATAAGTAGCCGAAAAATGGGTGAATGGAGCTAGACCTTTGAACAGCATAGGACTAGTTACCCACTAACCTATATGCATATGCCACAAAACATTTGTCTTCATTGTGTGCTGGTATTTTTTTTTACCTTTTAATACTTAGATTTGGGTTAGGCTGTTAATCAGCTTAATATCCTGCTGGCAAACACTCCTGTATATGTAGAAAATTCTGTATATTTCCATAGAGCCATTACTCTCATAAGAGGATGATAAATTTAGGCTATATGCCATTCTTTCCTGGCTAATATCAGTGTTTCTCACCTGTTATATTTCTATGCCACATATTTTCACTTTTCTGGCCTAGTGTAAGAGGCACACATGGCTTTTCCATGGTCCAACACTTAAATAGATTAGTATCTCCAACACTATGTGAGTATTAATGTGAATATGAACACATTCATTGGCACAATATTTGCTTTCTGAACAAGCTTAGCATTGTGATTAGCTATGCTCTTTTGTCAGGGAAGATTTAATTATTCTATTACAGGGTCCGACCTAGATGCAAGGTGTAAAAGAGCAGGCAGCAGGGCTCAGTAATGACTGGCTGTTTATAGAGAGGCATCATGCATTTTACAACATTTTACTTTATTTGAATATATTTGTAATGTTTGCAGTCTCTACATGGGAGTCCGATAACAGGGTCAACCATTTAACAGCTCTGCTGGTTACGTGTTTTGCTCAAGGAAACTTCAGTTGGGCACGTGCCTGCTGTCGTGAGTCCTTGAATGCTTAATGTTCAAGCAGAGAGCAGGGATGCACTGAGGCCGATATCAACATTGGGTATTGGTCTGATACTGTATACTCATAAAATCATACGTACTCGTACTCATAAAACTACTCTGATACCCCAAACCTGATACCAAGTCTCGAAAAGTAGCTGCTCAACACAAGCAACTTGATAAAAACACCTAAAGAACCAACACAATGCAGAGTTCAAGGAGTCTGCTGATGCTTACCCTCCGTTCTTGGTTGCGGTATCATTATCAGCGAGAGACTCGTTGTCCTCAACATCATCCTCTAATGACTGCAGCGACAACTGTCCGTAAAACTCTATGTAAGTTCATGTAAAACTGAAACAACCTCACAGAGTGCACCTGTAGACCACAGCCAGCCGCTTTCCAGTAAGTCCTGGCAGCCGTAAATTAGTTGATTGCCTCGACTAATTAATCTGAAGACGAAGAAAAAAACACTGCTGTCACCAGTCTGTAACCCTCTTCTCTTGGTAATAAGCTGCTATAACTTCTCTTTGTGTACTCTTTATTCTCCTGTTTTCTTCACCAAAATGGCCTGACAGCACAGTACACCTAACTTCACTCTTTGGCGTTCACAGCAGGGTAAATAAAACTGTTGCACACATGGCACCACACCCATACCTGTCCCCCCTAAACAATAGCAGGTAGGAACTAATTCGCTCTTAGACAAGAGGGACATGGAGAAGAAACTTAAATGCTATACATCTAAATCTGTAATTAAAATACTAGTTAAAGTACTGTTACACCATTTGTAACAGTAAACCTAATTCTGCAAGTCCATAATAATGGACCGATTCCTTCTGAAAATATATAATGTACTCTGTAAACTGGAGCTTAATAAGGGAACACAAGTAACTTACCACAAATAACCCAAAATTGTAATGTGTATAGTAACTATGGTTACACTGGCAGCAGGAAATGGCAATAACGATTTGTTACATTTAGAAATTGAAGAATCTGAAAATAAAACATGTTGTTTAAGTTACTGTAAGAACTGTAATGGCATTAGTAAGTACTCATATTGGCAAGTATCCAAATGTAAGTACTTGTGCTTGGTCTCAAAAAAGTGGTATTGCTGCATCCCTAGCAGAGAGACCTTAAATGTGCCATTCCCTGGCTCAGGAACATTAATGGAGTCCCAACAGCATCTGTGCATCCAAATAGTGCACTGCAACAGCTTGAGGCTGGCTACACAAGCACAGACAAGTCTGCCTGTCAAGTCAAACATAAACAAACCCTGAACCTCTTTGTCCGTTTGTCAATATTTGGGGAAAGAAATGTGTTGCTGGTTCAGACAGCCTAATTGATTTTATGTAATGGCACTGTTATTACTCTTTCAACCTGTCTTTCTCGTAAGGCATTATTCCTTATAAATATTTTCCTTGTAAACATGAAACTATGAGGGCTCTTATTAAGTTATTTGTTAATCTGCTCATATCTGTCTGGCTTCAGGCAATCATTGCGCGATTACTGCTGCTTAGTTTGATCATGTTTTCTTTTATTAGTTTTCAATTTGCAGTCATGGAAAAAATATGCTGCTAGAGGGAAAGTGTGTCTGTCTGTGTGTGGTTAACCTATGCATACTTAACAAAAATATAAACACAGCACTTTTGTTTTTGTTCGCACGAAAGGTCTCTCTCTTGTTCACAGATTAGTTAAAATCTGTTAGTGAGGACTTCTTCTTTGCCAAAATAATCCATCGATTATTTTCATTGCCAATTAATCCATCAGTTATTTTCTTGATTAATTGATTTGGTGTTTGGTCTATAAAATGTCAGAAAATGGTTAAAAATGTTGATCAGTGTTTCCTAAAGCCAAAGATAATGTCCTCAATGTCTCCTTTTATCCCACAACCCAAAGATGTTCAGGTTACTGAAAACGAAAATATTTACATTTAAGAAGCGGGAATCAGAAATTGTTGACTTTTTTTTCCCATAAACAATTACTCAAACTGAATCACTTAGTAAAATATTCGATTATTGATTTAATAACCAATTCATAACTGTTTTAACAAAATTTGAGAGAAATAAAACTTTTGTGTGCACAGAAATGCTGTAGCCGCTGCACACAGTGGTATTCATATAGATATATCAACTTTTCAATACTGAAAATACTCCTTTTTCCCGTCATCTCTTAGCTTACAGATTCTATCCTGGTTCTGCTCCGTCTCTCTGTTTTTCTTCGTGTCCGCCTGTATCTTTGAGCGTGTCCTACTTTTTATCTCTTCACCTCTTGTTGCCTTTATCTGTTTGACTGTCTGTATCTTTCTCTGTTTTTCTAATGCTGACTGTCATTCTGACTCACTCTCTGCCCATTTCTCAAATTTTCCTGTTCTAAAGCCCCTTCTTTCACGTCAATTATTGTTATGAACATCGTCTGTTCAGAGTCGATAATGGTAATGAGGATTTCAAAGCAATCACAAAACCATATTAAATGTCATTTATGTAAAAACAATGATGTTCATTTCACCTCTCTTTCTCTTCTCTCCACAGCTCCACCACCCAGCAGATTCAACAGGAGAGTGTCAGGTAAGATGTGTGTGTGTGTGCGTGTATGCATGTGTTTGACGTCATGTCCCTTAAGTGTAATCCACACCCGCGACAACATTGCATACATCACTGCCTAAGTGGCTCACCGGCAGCTTGTGTGTGCGTTATTGTGTGTGTCATGCATGTTAAGGCTAAGCGGTAGACTGACTGATTTGTGTCTGTCTCTGTTGTTGATGTCAAACACCGCTCAGCCAGTGTTTTCATAATGAGTGTATTTACGTATGTCGAGCATGTAAAATGGTGTTAAGAAGCAGCACTGTGGTGTGTTTTGGGTTTTGTGTGTGTCTTCTGTGTTGGCGTCTGTGGTCTTGTGTATATGGTGCTCTTGTTTTCTCACACTAGGTCGTACCCGTCTAGTGTTTACATATGAGTAATTGAATGTCGTCAGCCGTCACAGAGCGCTGCACTTTGATTAGGCTCTGGGTGTGTCAGCTGATGTTTATCTTTACTGCTGTCCTACTGTTACTGTTCACTCTGCTGTCTATACTGCAGAGCCATAAAGGTTGGTCGTGGAGTGTGTTGTGTTAATTTCTGCAAGTTGTGAACTTTATTGTAGTACTTACTTATTTTTTTGGTAGAGATGCATCGATTGAATTTTCTTGGCCGATTTTTTTTTCTTCTTTTTTTTTCTTTTTTAAATTAATATTATTATTTTGTAAGGGTCTGACCTGCCTATTCCGATTTTGGCTCATTAACATTTTCTTTCTGTGTCTTTCTAAGAACTTAAATTGATAGAATACACTAACATGTTTGTAACTTTTCTTTGATTTAAAATTGAATTGGATGTTCATAATAAAACTATGACTACTAAAAAACGTTTACATTTTCACAAAGTGCTGCAGGTTACAGCAAGGCTTGATCATATTATTCTATTAAGATTATATACCAGATGGGGGCACGATCTTGTGTGATGTTGTAGGGATTTCACGTGATCTTGTGGAAGCAGATGTAAACAAACCAGAGACTGACATGGTGCAACAATTTGCTGTAGTATAGCTTTGCAGTCATAAAAACAGAAGAAGTTAAACCAATCTGAATGAGAACATGTTTGAGGAAAACAGGAGGCGAGATTTTAACTCTGTTGGCTAACATTTGCCTGAGGAGTTAGAGATTTTACTGTTGTTCGTGTACCGTCAGCTGCTCGTCTCTTTGTAGACTGTCTGTCTCCTCTTGGAATCTGTTGCTAACGCAAGCATGTATCCAAGTGTGTGTGTGGCTGTGACCAGCACTGTTGTGGCTGTGACGTTACTGTCTGTGTCGCTGCGTGCATGACGTGGCCATCGTGCAGAGCTTGTGTGTGAACTTGACCGGAGACGCTGGCCAGCCAGTCACCAGTCCAGGCCAATCATCCTGTAATGTGTCCAATTCCAGTTTCTGGCCAGTCAGTCAGTTCATCCCTTTCTTTTAGCATTGTAACATCCAGCTGTAGAGAGTTTCTTCTTGTTACAGTGTGGTTTGAATTTTCCTTTGTTGACAGAAATGTTGTGTGGTACAAGTAGTCCTTCTTTGTGGTGGTAATGTTGTAAGGCATAATGATCCTTTTTGAGCCCTGAAGAGAAATTGTGTTAATACAACAACAAAGATAGAGCGTCACTGTGATGCTCTTAGTCCTTCTTTCCCAGAGATGTTAGTACAAGGGGTCAGTTATTATGAAAAAAAAAATTCCCAATTGTAGTTTGTGGGTTGCACAAAGTTGTTTTATTTTGCAAGTGTTTTGTGTGTGTGGTGTTTTCTCAGGGAGAGATATTTGAACTTCTCCCAAGGGAAAAAGGCTGATTGAAGTTTAAAGGAAAAATCTATCCCTTTATCACCATAAAAATGCTCTGTGTGATTCAGGTTGGGCATTGTTTGTTTTTTCTGATACCAGTGCTAAAACTTTAAAAACATTACTGGTGCCTGAACCCATATTTCGAACAAAAGAAGCACAAAATGACCGTCTGTGACATTAAAGAATTTTTTTTTTTTCTTTTTCATTACTAAGGGCAAATTTGAACTTGAAATTGAACAATATATTAACTGTTAACAGTTTGTGTACTTAAATATTTCAATATAAATAAACACATTTTTTTCCCACTTCCCAACCCAAATGCTTTTGCTGTTCAAAGATGATTTGTAAAATCCACAGTTCAAGTTGTATAGCCAGGTTTTCATACAAATGTAGTGTACATTTTACCAAATTTTGATAAAATGTGCAAATGGAAATGCAAATAAATATGTTTTTCTCTCCACTACCATTATGAGATTACTAAGAGTTGTTTGATTAAGATAAACAGCTGGATAGAGAACCACCTAATGACACAGCTTCAATGCAATTACACTTAGCAGAAACATAGAAACCCTTGCTCTCATACAGTTCATTGTATTGCAATCCAAGACAAGTTCTATAATTCATATTATCTTTTAGAGACTCATTTTTGATTATTCTTGAGTGTGTTTATTCAACAAGTTTGCAGTAATACTGTACTGGACTGCATTATATTCTAAGGCGTTTGAAAACCTTTTGCTCGTCCATTTACAGTTAGGCATGAGGTGGTATTATAAACACCTTTCAGTATACCCTATGATACAAAACCAATAACGACAGCTTAAAAATACTACACAATTAAATTAGAGACAACCGATTAAAGCAGTGTTCTTTACAAAAAGTGAGGTTTCAAAGAGTAACCTAACACCAGGCTGAAAAGTTTCTCTGGTTTCATGCTTGTCACCTCTGACCGCAGCCAGCGTCACTGATGGGTGTGGTTGGGTGTCTGTACAAGTGTGCTGTGTTGCACCTGTAAACACACCCAACAGTGATGTCACAGGGTCTTGGAATACACCTGTTCATTACTGCAGCAAGATCAGAGGTTAAACCTCTGGTGGTCGTCATCAAAAACAAGATTTACAGAGGGTTTTAAGTTTCTCTCGAAAGTCTTCAGAATTATGTGTCAGTTTTTCTGAGTTAACACAAGAGCTTCTTTCTACACTGTATTAGAGACAGAGAGATGTCTCAAACTTCAGCGACATTAAAAGTCCCAAATACAGTGAACAGTTAACTTTTTCAGTAGAGAAATCTGTGTATCCAAAGTCAGGCTAACTTTACTCGTGGAACGTTCATACATGTTTTGGTCACAGCTAATGAAATATGTTTTTTCCTCTTCAACAACATTTTCTAAGAAATGTAGAAAAGCAGTAACTGAATTTTTAGATGAGGCAGGTTAAGGGAAAGTGGTTGCTCCCAAAAAAAAAACAAAAAAACAGGCATAAATAGCAACTGCAAGTAGCTCCTGGAAATCATTCGAATTCACATGATGTCTTAAAACATCTGCTTATTTTTAGGAGCAGCCTTTTACTGCTTTTGTGGTGTTGTGACCCAGTTGAGATCACTACGCCTTAAGGTGTTTCCAACATTACACTGGATGGCGGTTTAGTCCTAAATATTTCCACATCCTGTCATGTCCTTTATTTTTAACTTATCAAAATCTTGCATTTAGCTAATCTTGACACAGCTAATTAATTATTGACACATGTAAAAGAAAATGTGATTGATTTACAATCCTTGACAGTATCAATGTCATTAGGAATCAGCATTTTCTCACTTGAGAAAGATAAGGCCACAATCACATCTAAGATTTATTTTCTTTGGCGGAAAGCAGTGTGGAAATGTTGACTTGATTACATATTTGCATTAGATTTGATCACACCGCCCTGCTACAAGTGAACTTGGGCTTATAAACGAAAACATGCTTTTGGCCGGTGTTTCGATATCCTGTCATCCAGCCATGGATAGATAGATGTTTTGGCAGTGTGGAGGAAACAAATCTGATTCCTACAAACCTAATCTAAGCATGATGGACCTGCCTGCACCCTCTGCCGGATCTGATTTTTAATTCACACTAGTGAAGAACACACACACACACACACACACATCTGTGTTTTCATACTCTGAAAAAACCCTGTGTTTTAGGGTCGTATCGTGTCGTCGTTGGTTGAGTTTATGTTCCCACTCCTAATTAGCCACATCACATTCTGCTTGGCAGAGCAGTGAGGCTCACATTTTAACTTCTCTTTACTCGGTCCATTGTTTTTACCTGCCCAATCCAGCTGAACTAATGGAGTTAACACGTTGACACTCCGCAGGTCACACCGCTCCAAACATGATTGGTATGAACGCTGAGAGAGATAAGAGACCCACACTCTTAGAGACTTCCTGGGTTTTGTGATAAATGTCATGTGAGAAGTGGAGTGTGTCTCTGCAGAGTTGGAGGAAACACAGATACATAGTGACAATTTGAAATGACCTTGTCAGTGTTTGTCGTCCAGTGTGGTAAAACATGTCGCTGTGCATGTGTCATTTCCTCACTTCTGGGCTCCTTCAGTAATGATGTCCTCGCTTCCCTTCTCCTGCAGGCCATCGCCTCATTTTGTGTTATACAATATCTTCCTCTCTGCTTGTGTAACATCTTACCTTTCCCTGTACTCTGCGTGCGTGCGTGCATGCGTGTGTGTAAAAACATTTAACCTAGATGAAGTGGATACAGCGTCTCTGTTTGCATCCTTGTGGTTTTCTTTTGTCATGTTTGTGTTAAAAACATCGCGTTTGACTCCCTTTTTCACCTCTTGTATGTAGATTGTGTAAAGATATGATACAACTGTCACATCTCCTCAGGCGTTAATGTTATTCATCACTGTGATAGATATCTAAGAAGGATTATTTACAAAATAGTTTGTCAACTGACAAAAATATATTATAAACTGTTACCTAACGTGGATTCTAAAGTCATTGATCCCATAGCCATGCCTGCCTAAAATGGCAGAGATAAAAACCTTAGTCATACCATTAATGACATGAATGACAGAAATTAATGTCAGTCTGTCCTTCAAGACCAACAATGAACCTTTTTGTATTTCTTGTTCCCTGCCCACAGTTGTAGTGGTAGTATAGAGCTCCCTGCAACCTACCGGCTGTCTCGTTTTTTTAACCTTTTTTGCTAGCATTATTTAGAGTTTTACAGTTTCTGAATGTGCCCATAGAATAGTGGCATTCCTGGATTGCTTGCTCTGTCAAATTAGAATTAAATCACATAGTACATGTTAAGACAATGTGTAAAACGAGTTTAAATGTCTTTCCTCCAGTGTGTGCGGAGGCATTCAACCCAGACGAGGACGACGAGGACACGGAGCCCAGAGTGGTTCACCCAAAAACAGATGAACAGCGCTGCAGACTGCAAGAGGCCTGCCGAGACATCCTTCTCTTCAAAACACTAGATCAGGTAAATAAAGTTACAAACATACACAGGACGAGACATGAGCTCAGACACTAACATGTCAGTGCACAAAACTATGGGTGACAAATGAAAGAATATTCCTGTCAAAAATGTTCAGTGTTGCCCAGCCTTATCCTGCAATATGCACTATTTGAGCAAGAATTTTTTGAGGGTTCCTTTGGGACAGTGGTTTAATGGACCACATTATGCAAAAGGTGAGGTACTTCTAATATTTTCTTACTTAATCTACATATGATGGAGCAAAAATATTAGAAAAATGCTTTTAAAATAATGCGGTCCAATACAACAGCACCACAAACTACAGCTGCAACAGCAAAGAAAACGTCTTCATTTCATAAAAAGTAGTTTTTATTGCAGAACTTTTGCATTAGATTTACTTAGAAAGGACAGGAGGCCCCTTCTGGTTGCTCAGTGTATAACATCACTTCACTCTCCTCAGCAACCCTTAAGGCAGCTGCTCTTGTGGCAGGTCAGATGATAAATTTGAACAAGAACATTTTACAAAAGATAGAAATACAGTTCACTACATGAACTGCAGGGCAAAAGGACAAAGAAATACTTGATAAACATCTTTGCATGTGTACATTGTATTATGTCTTATTGGGTGGAATTCATAGGAGTCACAGAAGCGGTGTTTTGATTATGTGCTTGATTTTTATTTATGTAGTAAAACTACTCAGCTAACCCCCCTATATTTGGACACAAGTAGACTGTCTCTCCTCCAAAAATCATATCTCTTGGTGATGCCACTATACTTGATTTATCCATGTTTGTTTTGGCTGAAGAGATGCACTTCAAATGAATTTCATATTTTTAAAACCAATGTTCCCATTGTGAACGCCCTACGAAATATCTGACATTATGATGGACTGAAACCCCAGAGACAACAATATTATCCTGGGATTGCGAATCCTGATAAAACATATGAAAAAAATGTCCCCTCTTCATTCCGCTGTGCACTTTATCACACAGTTTCCCCGCTGGGATAATTAAATTTAGTCCCGTCTCCCTTCAGGAACAGCACTCATATGAGCTAGATGCCATTTTGAGAGGCTAGTTGAACTCCTCAAACACATTTACACTTTTGCTCCTTGTATCCTCACCTTGTCTGTGTCTGACGTCCCTTCTTTCATCCACCCCTCCAGGAGCAGTTCTCAGAGGTGCTGGACGCCATGTTTGAGTTAAGGGTTCAGCCCCAGGAGCACTGTCATTGACCAGGGAGACGACGGAGACAATTTCTACGTCATAGAGAGGTACGAGGCAAACGCTGATGTTGGGTCATTTAATTTGAGTAAATTTGTTTATTCAAATGTTTGTGTTTAGTGAGGTTAGATGACAGAAAGGCTAGAGATGATAAGGTTTTACAACACAATTACTGCAAAAAAAAGGTGAGGATGATCCCTGTGTGCATATTTTGTGTATTATTACATTGAATGACTATGCAAAATGTAATTGCTTGTGTTATGTAAAGGCCCGTATACTTAAGTTGTTTGTGTGTTGACTCAGCTCTGTTGTTTTGTTTGAGGCTGTACTTTGTGGTGGGGTTGTATAAACCACACTGTATGGAGAAGATGTTTACATACCTGGAGAGGAGTAAAGATATTTGAAAAAACTACAGCCTCAAAAAGTACCATACAGTTGCACCTGACAGTGTGAAAGTATATCTTTTTACTTTTTTATTTATTTATTTATTTTTTTATAAATCTGTTTATTCACATTTCCAGTGTACAAATCGCTTATTGACTGATTTTACATAGTTAATCCCCCACTGCTTCCTTCCACACTCCAAAATCCTGCATGAAAATATACTTAAGAAAAATTGTAAGTTACACACAGAGAAATCAAAGACAAACAGGAAAGGAGGACAAAAAAAAGAAAAAAAAAAGAAAAAGGCAGTAGGTACAAGACAATTAAAACAATAAGGAACAAATAGAAACAGCGTCAATATTTTTCATAAAACGTGCATTATGAATTATTCTCATCCTTCAGTTAATACGAGGCTCTGGTCAAGAGGTATCCCAGTTTGTTACATTGGTTAGATTATCAAAATAAATTAGAAAAGGCATCCAAACTTTCACAAACTTATCCTTGTTTCTGCTTAAGGCAAATTTTATTTTCTCCTCCTTAAAGTGAAACATAATATCCCTGATCCATCCACTAACTCAGTCAGTTAGTTAGTTAAGGCCACCACATTACACATGTCTGATGGTGAGTCATAGAATTCATGTCTCGGGCCAAATATAGCAATTAATGGATGTGGGTCAAATGGGTAGCAAATATTACGGTAGCTGGCATACATTTGCACCGGCAACAAATGGGGTCAGTGTTAGGGCCAGTTGGGCTTTGGTGAACTTTAAATTGTATGAGCCCATATCTCCTGCTTGAAGAAGGAGAGTGTCCTTGGTCTAAAACTGCTTTTGACAGATCATCAGAGAAAGTTGTCCCACAAGGTTCCAAGGCTCGCCATAGACTGAGGATTCATATTGGCTTGTTTATTATGGAACCTTGTGATTGTGCCCTTGAGAGTAGCATCTGTGGCTGAAAGAGCATCTATTGATGTCTCTGGGGGCATCACAGGGAAAGGATTGTAACTCTTCAGTACAGTATATAATGTCTTTTATTGACAGGACCATTGTATTCGAATGCAATAAATAATAGTGGAATAACAGTGTGGACCACTAATAATCTGAAAGATTTACAACAGTACGGCCATTTTGCTGGTCTTTACAGTGTGTTTACACAGTTTATTATTATGGTGGTGTGCATGTCTGTGTCCATGTAGTACTTATGGAGGCTGTGTGTAATTTTCCTGCCACATTCCGAATGTAAACCGGTGCTGTGTACACAGGCCTTTACAGGGCAGGTTTTGTTGACCAGGCTGGAATACATTGTTTGTTTGTCAGAAAATTGAAATGGGTCTCTCTATTATACTTACTTAGTGTGATGAATAACACATTTTGACTAAAAAACTATAATTATGCATCAAGCTGCAGGCAGTTGTCTTAATTGCTGCAGTAACATTCACATGTCCGTGGAGTGTAAGAAGGTGAAATGAAACAATTGTGGGTTTGAATGTTGAATTTCTTATTTTTAAATGATGGAGAGAACTTTGATCAGCAGTGAGACTGCACTGCACTGACTGGTATTAGCATTTCTGTCTTCACCAGCCACAGTCATTTACCTTACTTTACTAGATTACTTAGCATGGAAAAAGAGCTCAAGATGACCACTAAAGACCTACCAGTGTTTGGCTGGTGGCTGCCTGGTCATTATTTATCCCACCCTGGCCTCTATTCATTCTTGGAATGGCACATATCAGTCCAGCACAGCACAGCGGTTTGGTTCCACTTGTTGTGCGCTATCTTTCCATCTGCATACACTCTTTCTAACGCAGCATGCTCCCTGTACAAGAGACATGCGATGACCTTTAAGAGCAGCACGCCTGCCTGGTCATATACTATCCCGGGGGTTTCCCTGGCCTGTTAAAAGCGTAGGTGGTAGCTAATGTCACCAGCAGGGTGGGGTGTGAGCATGGACACACACAGAGATGGAGGGATAAACAGAAACCAAAAAACAAAAGCAGGAAAGAAAACAGGACAGAGTCACACATTGTTTAAACGTTTCCTTTTTAAACTTTTTGCTGGGAAATTGAACCATATGTGTTCACTTCTGCTGTATTTCTGTTAAAATATCATAATGTTAGCCATTAACTTAAACATACTTGGTTGTCTGCTGACACAAAAATGGCATCTTGGCAACTTTATGAGGGTCAAAAGGAGACTATGCTGGCTTGTGTGTTGCTATATGGTGAGGAGCTCCCCTACAAACCTAAACAATCTCATCCTGAAGCCTTGAAGACAGGAAGTAACTGCAAATTCTGAGGACCCCGGGGACAAGTAGTAGACATATAATAGGAGGGGTGATGTGTATGATGTGAAAAGGATCATTATTGTCCTCAGTTATGATTGGCTGAAACATGTTTGAAGCAGTTGTAACTTAAGCACGAAACTCAATATTTATATACATTTAAGTCTAACTCCACCCCCAGGTGACTCCCTGACTCCACTCTCTGCATACTTTGAAAAATGCTAAAAAGTTGTAAGAGGCTGAGAGAGGGGGGGTGGGGTGGGGTGCACAGGACTACCACTGTTGGGGTGCGGCCTCGTGGCTACATAGGTAACGAGACACTGGACCATAGTGAGACGCTGGACCAGAGAGGGAACACTGCTCAGTGTAGCAGCAAGAGCTAGAAGTCAGAGTTAACCAACCATAGACAGCTGCTGTCAGACTGTTTGCAGAGAAACACTGGAAAAACAGAAAGTGCTGGAGCTTTGACAGTCACTGGAAGCACATTTGTGGCCCTTTTTAGAAAAAGTTTCTGTGTTGTGCTTCTGTTGTAGCTAGCCGAGCTAACCCAAGCGGCTCAGAAAGGCTCTCCGGTGTGTGTGTGTCTGTGGCAGAGTGTCCACTGCACAGCTATAGCCCTGCTGTTTGTCAAATGATTTTCATAAAGGGACAGACTGCAGTCAGGTGGTGCTTCTACAGCCATTAAAAGCTCTAGAAGTTACTGATATATACTAAGAAGATGGTGTGCAAAACAGCATGAACGCCCATGAGTGATGAGTCTCAGTCATATATTTGCAAATGAACGGGTTTTACAGACTCCCACTCAGGAACAGGGACTGGGTGAGTTGGGCTGCCTCAACTTTGATTAGAGGGTGTTAATTTGCTTTTTTAAATATTAATTTACAACCCCAATTCCAAAACAAGTTCGGACACTAAGTTTGATTAATTAATTTCAGCACAGTATAACCTCACACAACTGTCATTGTTTAAAACAGAGGAATAAATACCTTCCAACTTCACAAAAACACTTGCAGACTTACCAGCACGACAGGCGATGTGTGCTTATAAATTTAAGTCACTAAGTCACAAACTTGGTCCTTGACTGCTTCACACCCCACCCCCGACCCTACATCATCCCTGTACTCCAGTTGGACCTATTATAACATTAAATCACTTCAGGTGCTGTATTACCTGTCAGCTGGCCTCCATTGATGTCAAATGCTGTATCCTATAGGACTGCCAACACAGCTAACTTGCTAATGGCAGCTACAACAGTTTAGCAACAGTGCACCAGAAAAAAAGATCCATGTTGCAACAATCCTCCAGGCTTAATGTGAGATGCAGCTAACGAATTAATGACGTTTAACAGTTACGCCGGCAATTAGTGGGCAGCCCAAGTTCAAACCGATAAACTTTTTTTTTGTTTTGTTTTGTTTTGTTTGTTTTTTTTTTGTAAATCTACACTCATTCTGAATTTAATGCCTGCAACATGTTTCAAAAAAGTTGG
The DNA here is from genome assembly GCA_034769285.1 of Lutjanus argentimaculatus. NCBI lineage: Eukaryota > Metazoa > Chordata > Actinopteri > Lutjaniformes > Lutjanidae > Lutjanus > Lutjanus argentimaculatus. Next base: position 9,687,609 of record JAWZSL010000007.1, read on the forward strand.
GACAGAGTCAACAAATGTTGGAAAGTTGTGGAATGCTCAAAAACACCTGTTGGAACATTACACAGGTCAACAGGTAAATTGGTAACCGGTAATAGTGTCACAATTGGGTATGAAAGGGACTCAGTCATTCACAGACAAGGATGGGACAAGGTTCACCACTTTGTGACAAAGTGCATTAGCAAACAGCCAAACAGTTCAAGAACAGTGTTTCTTAACACACTGTTTTAAGGAATTTAGGGATTTCACCATCAACAAGCCATAATATCATTAAAAAATTCAGAGAATCAGGGGAAATCTCTGCACATAAGTAGCAAGGCTGAAAGCCAGTATTGAATACCTAAGCTTTGACCTCTCTGGCAGTGTTTGATTAAGAGCCAACATGTTTACAAGAAGGATATTACTACATGTGCTTGGGAACACTTCTGTTAATAAACACAGTTTGACGCTGCATCTACACAGCATCCCAGCTTTTTTAAATTTGAGGTTGTACATGGTGTTGAGTAGAAAAAGGAGTAAAAAATGTCAATATTAACACCAGCATCGATGAGTTTTAAACATGTTTAAGTGTGGAGTACTTCTTTAATGTTCCTTCAAAAAATCATCATTCTTCCCACATAAATAATGAACTACCTAGTGGCTAGTGGCCTGGCTTTCTCCGGTTCTTTCTATTTGAAATAAATAAGCCACTCAATCTTCTATTTTCCATTTTTATCATAGCTTTAGTGTTTGGTGTCTTTAGTGATGAAATATCTTAATCGTTTATCAATCACTGTGAAGGTCAGCCCCTGAAGACAGATTTCTTTTTTGTATTTGTTGATATTGAGATGCTGCATCTTCTATCTTTAAGAGGTTGAAATTCACTAAAGGCTCTGCTGTCCAAGGGTTGACTAGGCAGAGACAATCTTTGTTATACACACATCCGCTCAACACAGGAAGGAAGATCCGTTTGTCTTCTGGCTACGGGGGTCCGCTCCTGTCACTTTCAAGTCTTAAACTAGCAGTTGATTTTAGAGTAAAACGTCTTACTTAAATATTGAACTTCCTGAGGGTGTTAATTGATTGCTAAGTTGTCTGTTTTTCTAAGAAGTGAAGATGGTTATTAAAAGAATCTTGGCTCCTTCTACATCTGTCCTTCTTGGCTCAAGCTGATTTATTGTGTGAAATTTATCAGTGATTACAGATTTCACACCCGCATAGTTTATTTAATAAAGAGCTAGCAGCACAGTATTTCAAATGTGTGTGTAGATGGCCTCGCTTCACTGTGCTCAGGTAGGCGACGACTCAAGTGATCATCGTCCCCATCGTCATGGTAATCCAGTCAAACTAAGTTAATACTCCACCAGCGACAAGGGTTTTAGCCCCTCTATGCAGCCAATGAGAGGACAGGCTATCTTACAAAATGACTGGTTAATCCCGCCGAGCAACAACGCTGCAAATTACCTTCCCCAGGTTTAATCCTCATACATGGAGGGAAGGAGAGAGGGAGGGAGAGAGGGAGGGAGGGAGGGAGGGAGGGAGGGAGGAGGGACACGGAGCTGCTCTGCTGAAGTATTAATGTCTGTCAGAAACAGAAAAACCCTGACCAAGCATTTTTTGATACTGTACATGAAAATGTACAACAATATTTTGATGTATAACAATACATTTTGCTTTTTATACAATATTAAAGTACATCAATAAAGAACATTTGACAAGGCAAGCATAATAAACCAGGCACTAGACAGTCCAAACGAGGGAGTACAAAACACTTTCACAAATAAAAAGGATACAAAGTTTAAATAATGTAAAATACCACATAAGTACAACATAAATGAAGCAGCATGCTTAAGAATGAAGGAGTGTTTTCATTCCTTTATGTTCCTTTCTTTATCTAGATTAAAGTGTTAGACCAGTCTTGATAAAACTTTGTTTGGTAATTATTAGTCCTTGCAATTAATGATTCAAAAGAGGCAATGTCCGTCATTAACTTAAATAATTAATCAAAAACAGGCTCTGTCGGTCTCTTTCCAGTGGTGAAAAACCAATAAATCCTGCCAAAGCAATTCCAATTTTTTGTTTGAAAAATGTAACCGCTCTCCAACAAGCATTTGACTTCTTGTTTCCAGAAAGAAAAAACAAATGAACAATGCCACCCTGCTTCCTTTCAACACCTCCAGCAATAATTATCCCCCAGAAGTCCCGTTCTTTGAAGTTTAACTGGTGTATAATAAAACCTGTGTATGATTTTGTTGTGTGTACATTTGCCCTGTGCGTATCTGTCTGACACACCCTGCATCAGCCAGTGTTTCCATATATTCTCTTCTATGTCCAAGTTAAGATCTCTTTTCCAGATTTTTTCTTATACTTTCAGTTACCATACAGAGTGTTTGCCAAAATTTTATAAAAACCGAAGCTGATTGTGTACCCCTTGGCAAATTTAAAATAGAATTTTGTTGTCTTTTTTTGCTTGTAACAACCCACACACTGTCAATACACCTATTAATTTGTAGATATCGTCAAAACTCCCTTTTGTCTGTTAAGCCAAAATCATCTTTAAGCTACAAGAAGGATCATAAAATGTCGGTCATATGTAAGTCAGTATACAATGATATTCACAGAGAAGCTAAATTTCTCTCAGCATTTACATGTCGTTACACTTGTAAATGTGTGGAAAAACATCTACTTGAACACAATTATACACACAAGTGCTCCCACACAAGCACAGTCAATGATTTGCTAACCCATAGTGCCAAACTAACACAGGGTCCTGTCCAGAGGCTATAGATCATTTGTAATTAAATGTTTATTTAAACCAGTCAGGAGATCAATAAAGAAAACACTCTGACAGGCCACCGCTTAACTTCTGGCATCATTATTGTTTATGGATTCTTTGCTCTTTCCGCCTTCACTGTTTGTTTTTCTCTGTCCCTAACTCTCTCTCTCTGCCTCTTCTCTCTCTGCAGGGGTGTGTATGACATCGTGGTATCGGGAACATGCGTGGGTCAGTATAACAATAAGGGCAGCTTCGGGGAGCTGGCACTCATGTACAACACGCCACGCGCCGCCACCATCATCGCCACCCAGGAGGGGGCACTATGGGGACTGGTAAGAACATACAAATAAACAAATGGACACATAAAGAGCAAAACCAGAGGCATTTTTTGATTTTAATGGGATATTTTAACCTCTGGTGGGTTCGAACTGTATTTTAATAATCATCATAAATTAAAATTAGAGCCATTTTCTGGCACTAAACAGTTACTGAATTACCTGGAGGTTGTTTCAAGTCAAAAATGATCCAATTTGTCACCTAGGTTTATTCAGTCAGCTTTTAATCAGTACCACATTTTTTAAATATTGCTCTGTCAGTCAGTTTATAACTATAACTGTTGTTGCCTATAAGGATTGCATTGTGAGCAGTTTAGGTACACAGTACATTGAGCTGTTATGCTCAGACGTGTTAAGAATGGACTTGTGTTATCTATGAATGGAGCCACTGCTCTGCTCTGATGGTTTATGCTGCTGCAGCGCCTCCCTGTGGCCGAGCAGGGGAGGACAGAGAGAGTCTGTCTTCACGAGGTAATCTCTCATTTGTTTTCCCCAGGACCGTGCTACCTTCCGTAGACTCATTGTGAAGAACAATGCCAAGAAGAGGAGGATGTACGAGTCTTTCATTGAGTCTGTGCCCTTACTCAAATCACTGGAGGTGAGTGTAGTAGTTTTAGGCCTTTTAGAAACTCCTCTGTGTCTCTGGTAGTTTTGAGCTCTTTTCCTCCAACACAGTGGATGCTGTAGCATCACCTGTAAAGCTAGCCAACATGCCAGCAGCAGCACACCAGACATTTTATAGTAGAAAAAGTTTTATTTTGTACCCTATATTTACATTTTATATCTAGCTCAAATAAAGAAGAGAAGGTGAAGGCATTGAAGGAGGGAAGCCTGATTTAAATGAGTGACTATGTTTACATGCACACTAATTGTCCACTATAATTCAGATTATGATAGTGTTCAGACTTTGAATGAATCTGATTAAGATGTGGGATACGTTGCTATTGTTCACGTTTTAGGAGCATTCTTTGGACATGTATACAGGGTATTTGGAATGTGCGTCTCAGTTGGCGTTTTACCAGTTTGTGACACACATCTTTTTTCCTGTTTACTGTCAGCTCTGTGTGTTGTGAACAAACCCAACATGCCAACAGTGTGCAAGGTCGGGGCTGAGATGCATGCTTGAGGTCACATTTCTGGTTGAAAGAAAGACTTGAAGGTTTTTGGATATGCACAAACACTGCAACACCAATGTTTTCAACAAGGTGGTTGAGCGAATGAAAGAGGGACTCCATGTTTGCATGGTCGAACAACTCCACTGCCAAGGAAACTTTGAAAAAATTCTATTTTTATGCAAGATTCATTCATTAAGATGTAAACAACTTAGTAGCAATACTGTCTTTTTCAGAATAAGGGCAAAAAAGACGGAATATTTTGTGCATGTAAACATAGTCACTGATTCTGTTTGCTTTCACAGTTTATCTCATTATTTGTCTCAACCTCCCTGCTACCCCATCCCCCTCCTTTTTTCTGTCCAGGCAACAGAGAGGATGAAGATAGTGGATGTATTAGGAGCAAAGCAGTTCTCAGATGGTGAGCGTATCATCACACAGGTAAGACATGGATGTAGCTGATGTACTTTCATACAGGGACTTTAGCATCGAATGGTTTAGGCTTTCATCATACCGATACAGTTTATACCAACTTTTAAATACATTTACAAGTTGTCTGTTTTCTTCCTCCTCAGGGAGACAAGGCTGACTGCTTTTATGTTGTAGAATCTGGGGAGGTCAAGATCATGATGAAGAGTAAAGTAAGATATCCTCCTCACCATCTTCATTTCTCTTCTTCACCTCACTTTCACTGAATTTCAGTTTAAGGATTTTATTGTGAAGGTGAATTTTCATCACCTTGCCAGCACTGTATGTAATGGCTGCAACAAACATTTACATTTACATTTAATCCGGTGATTATTTTCTCAATTAGTCATTTAGTCTATAAAATGCCAAAAAATGTGAAAATTTCTCGCAATTTTCCCAGAGTCCAAAGAGACGTCTGTAAATTGCTTCTTTAGTCCAACCAACAGCCCAAAACCCAAAGACTCTTCATTTACTGTCATAAAAGATAAAAGAAAATTGGCAAATCCTTACATTTAAAAAGCCGGAACCAGCAAAAGTTTGACATTGTTACTTGAGAAAAGACTGAAATGATTAATCCATTGTCAAAATAGTTACTAAGTGACTAATAGATTATTTGAATAGCGGTTTCAGCTCTACTGTATCTGTCAGTTCAGCTGTAAGGTAAAGGCCCAATTGGTTGAAAGGAAAAAAAAGGCTAAATCACATAAATGTAAGACAGAAAAGATTCAGCCACACTTACAGGCTGATGGATATTCAAAACATGCTGTCATTGGTAGGAATATGCTCTGATGCAAAAGCTGATTATATTCTTCCACCAGGTAGTTTCTGTGCAGAACATTTAGACAATGACAACCCACACTCCCCAGTAAAACCCACCAGAGTACAAAAGTGTTTCCTGGTTTTGCCTAGCAACAGTGGGAATCACAATTGTCTGCTCAGCTGCTGAGTGCTCCTCGCTGGGGGGGAGAGAGGGAAAAAAAAAAAAGCGAGGCGCTCAATGGTTCCTAACCTTTAATCCTCTTCTCTCCTCTGTTCCCCTCTCTCATCTCGTCTCCTCCCTGTAGACGAAGGCGGACCATGCAGACAATGCGGAGGTGGAGATAACGCGCTGTAGCAGGGGTCATTACTTTGGGGAGCTGGCCTTGGTCACCAACAAGCCCCGGGCCGCCTCAGCCTACGCAGTGGGCGATGTCAAGTGTTTGGGTAAGACAAACAATCCGACACACTCATTAAACACATTTGTCAACATCGATGATAATGCTGCTTCCAAGAAACACAATAAAAGCATGTGTGTGAACATTTTTATGCGATTATATCATTTCTCCAAATTGTTCTGCGTGCTGCTTTCAGCCATTTCATTCTCAAGGTACTCCAAGTTCTATCTGAAGATATAATGTAACAGATTCAATAAAATTCTGATACATAGTTAAAACATTATATAACACACAATATTTCAACCACTCAACCTTACAGTAATGTCTTTGATATTCATTTCCCACTAATTGAACTGTTACAAGCAGTTTGTCACAAGATATCAAGTGGCATTTGAGTTCCGTTTAATTCACGTGTCTGGCTCTTCATCTCGTCTGTCATCACCTTGTATTTTTTGTTGATTTAAAGGCCGTTCAGTAATATTTTGCTCTTAACGTGGGTGCAGTAATTCAGGCTCTGCAGTGAAACGAGCAGCTCTTCACTTTTGAAAATGAACAGAGGATTTTTAACAGCTGCTCGTGTTTCTGTCACCTCTCTTCTCTCTGTTGTGAAATCTGCTTCATTTTTTTTTAAATAGCTCTAATTACACAGCTTATATTTTATTTGTTTATTCAAAAGGGGTACTGTTTCACAATAGATGTAGTGTCAGTCACTCGCACTCCTCGTGCAGCCTGTGTGCTCCCCTTTAATATTACTCACTCACCTATCTTGTCTCTCAGCCTGAGTCTTTCTGTTCACTGTACTAACAGTATAACAGCCTGTCTTGAGCAGCTGCTCAGCTTTGAAGCAGACAAAAATGTCACTCAACCATACTGCTGCAACAGATGCTGTCAGTTGTATTCTTGTCATTCTCCCTTTGCTGTTACGGCTGTAAAAGATGAGCAGGACATCGAGGCTCCTCTGGGGCCTTTAAGGACATTTATGATGGGATCAAGAATGTCTCTCTGCCTGTCTAACAAATGTCAAAGCACAAATTTAAGTTCTATCTGTGGGATCGCCACTGCACTCTGGCCGACTGGTGTGTTATCTTATACAGATTTTACACCAAAATTAACACATATTGGGTTTTTACATTTTTTTTTTTTATTTATTTTTTTTTAACGTTGCTAAACCTGATAAAAGTAGGCAATTTAACCTTTTCCCAGTGCCAGACAAGTTTACCTTTCTGTTTTATTCTGATGTGCGCGGGAAAGCCCAAACTCAACTCACATCTGTGCAGGAGAGCAGAGAAAAGTATTTTTAAATCTGTGTGTTCAGCCCTGAGGTCTCTTGTATTTTCTAACTGACTTTCAGTGCTTTTAAGTTTAGTTTCTCTCCTGCGTCACTGTTTGTACTTTCAGGTATCTGCTTTATTTTACTGTTTCACGTTTGCTTTCAGCTGATAGTTGGCTTACGTTACTGCTGATGAAAGCTCAACATTTCCTAATTTCACCGCTTCATAATAAAAGCTTTTAGGTCACAAAATAATGTTTGTCCACCATTTTACAGGCACTTGGCTAAAGAAGAGTGTATCATCAGTTAATACACACCTTCAAATGGACTTAAAACATTTGTATGAAAAGGAGCAAAAGAGGTGCAGAAGTCATCGACCCAGGCAACAAGCCCTCATTGCCTCCACTGAAAAGGGGCAAAAATTAGCGTGTCCAGCTGATTGTCATGTTTTCATCACTGCCGATCGGAGCTGGAGCTGATCAATACCCATGACCACTGCAGAGTTATTTGACCTCCAAATGAATGCTGATTGTACCCTTTCCCACTGAAGACAAAAGCCAGATGTTAGTGGGTGGTAATGGTTTTTTTGTCACATGTAAAAGGGGCTCTAGATGCATGTATTTATATAAAGAAGAAATGCCGCACTCAGGAATGCATAATTTAAGAAACTTTTTACTCGATTATGCCTGCCTTCATTGGTGTGTATTCATTGCATTGACAGAATAGTAGATAAATACATGGGTGGTGTTACAAGTAATTAGGGATCTAAATCTGTTCTCCTCTCCTGTGTGCATCTTTGAATTTGTCAGCTTTCACCATGTTGCTACATGAGGTGCATAATCTACAGGACAAATTTCCCATAATTAATGCCTAAAGGTCTAACTGCAAGTGAATCCGCCTTCACCAAGCGATCTCTCAGACTTTTTGATGTCTTACATGTAAACAAAGGAGGATTTTGGAAACTGATGTTTAATGTTCTGTCAGATGACAGAATATGCGAGTGCTTCATGATTACAGACTTGATAACTGAACTGAACAGATTACAAGTCAAGTTTTTCTTGGAAAATAGCTGTTTTCTTTGCTTTTTGTTCACAGACTGTAGTGAAGGCAGGATTCTGGATAGCCCTTTTCTCTAAACCTTTATTTGTAGACACTGATGAACGCCGGATGGCCAATAACACTTCAAAAACTGCCAGACATGATCTCTTCTTTACATTTATATAAGCACAAATTTAAACAATCAGCTTAACTTGTTGCTTATCTTACTATACTTACATTGTTGCCTCTGTTGTGATGTTCAAAGAGGAAAATCTGAACTGTTATCCTGATTAGCCTTTGGCAGTATCTATTTTATCATACCTTCATACCCTCCTGACGTTTGACTGGGCTATGATATATGACAGTATTTGTGAATAAACAACAGAAAAACAACCCTCTTCATAACATTATGATTTAAAAGCCTTCTGTATTTAAGGCACTTTGTCCCCTCAGAGTTGCTGTAAGGCAGGAGTTGTGAAGTTCTAGTTTTGGCATGTGACAGAGGTACTAAAAAGAAGCTGTTGCTGCTGCTCATCACACGTTTCGTCTCCAAGTCCTGTTTATTATTTTCTCACTAAATCTGCCCAGTTAAGCAGATCCAAGAAGCCCAGTTACACTGTTGGCAGCGGTGTCTCTTTTCAGAAGGCCACTGTTAGTGTGTTTCTGTCAATCATGCCGTTATTTGTGCTACTTTTTTATCTTAGCTTCCTCAGCAGAGCTATCTGGTTTTGTTCTGTATCAGTTTAATAGAAAGAAGAGCATCTGGATTTCTGACGGAACTGAAAATCATACCTTTGGGATTTCTAAATACCCCAGTGTGCTCTAACACCTTGAAACTGCCAAAACCAAATCCTGTAGATGAAGTGAACCCATTGGATTTTTTTGGGAAACTGAGATGACTCTACACAGAAACACACAACATCTGTCTCTCTCTGTCTCTGCAGTAATAGACGTGCAGGCGTTTGAGCGCCTTCTGGGCTCCTGTAAGGAGATCATGAAGAGGAACATCGCCCACTATGAGGAGCAGCTGGTGGCCCTGTTCGGCTCCAGCATGGACCTGAGAGACTGAGCCTCCCACACCACCCTCCGTGCCTTCTACTACACACAAACACCACACACACACACACACACACACACACACAAACATATGTCCTCTCTCACATCATTCAGTGGCTTTACAGACTCGTAGTAAGCTTTACACTGGCCGTGCAAACACATGAGAAATTGGCTCACGTGCAAGTACATAAATGCCCTAACGGTATGAACACACTGTCTCGACACACACACACACGTACACTGACACCTATTGTAGGCACTGAGAGACGCTCACTTCACTTAGTCTGCTCCCCCTCGTGCACATACTAGCTCAACACACTCCTCGATAAGCTCACTTTATAGATGCACACATACACACACACACACCACACACCAACACACACCACACACACACACACACACACACACACACACACACACAGAGCTCACTGAAGGTCACACACATTGTTGATTGAGCCAGCTTCAACCTCTCAGTATGAATGTCTTTGCTGCAACAACCTTAATACAGGTAACGCAGCATGAGGACATAAAATACACACACCCACGCACACGCTCCATGCACATGTTTTAAAACATCGATAACACACCATCATGCTTCATTTGTGCAGGCTTTGCATTCACATGAGCACTTAAACAACTCAAAGTTGTTCCAACAAGCCTCAGTAAAGGACACATCAACTTACACACACACACACACACACGGGTACAGATACAGATACTCAAAAACACATAGGTTACCACACTTGCAAAAACAGACACATTGTGGTAAAATGGAGACGAAAAACTTTCAAAATCTCTGAAAAGGAAAATGAATCAAAAATGCAAAAAAAAACAAAAAAAAAAACAGAAAAGTTTAACGAAGACAGATAAGTTTTAGAAACGTTTTATGAAGATAAAAAAAAACAGAAGCTTTGATAAAATATTATTTAAATAAAAAAAAGTGTTTCCTCTTTGGGAGGCCGGGGTGCAGAACTTTGTGGGTGCGCTCCATTTCTTCCTATACTGTTGTTGATTGAGTTGAGTTGAGTTAGTGCTGGTGATTATTGCAGTACCACAGAAGAAGCAGTGAAAACAATAACAACCCTACGTTTTCTGGGCCATTGTTATTCTGTCATTGACGGCACACTTCATTGTATTGAATTAATTATTAATGTATTGTTATTATATATTCATTTATTATTTTTTGTTTTACTTTGACCAATTCTGATAAAAATTCACCATCCATCTCTGACAAAATGTAAAAACAGAAAAAATTCTAATAAAAACAGTAGTGCTTATTTCTCCTTGATTATCCTTGAATGAGTTGTCCTGGATAAAAAAAACAGAAAAAAAATAAAGCAAACATTTTGTTAAAATCTTGCCTCTTTGTTGAATTTCTTCTTTAACTCAGGTAACAAATTTGCTGCCCTGTGTGTCAAATGTGAAGAAACTGTTATGCATGGATGAGTAAAATTTTGCTTTTGTGTCGTGCGTACAGTCATGTCCAGCCTGCATGGGCTAACAAAACACCACAACTTCAACCAAGCCAGGACCAGAGTGCTGAAAATAGAAAAACAATTGAAGCATTTTTTATGTTTTAAATTGTCAGGTCATCATTAAGTCAACAGAACTCTGTAAGTCAAAATATTGAGACAAAATGAATTCTCAACATTTCAACTTTACTCCTAAACTGCAAAATAAAATAAAAAAATCTTCCTCCTTTTTCTCAGGTCTGACGCTAACACTGAAAGTTTGACTTTATTTTAAACATTTTTCTCAGAATGAAAAAGAAAAAACACTCCTCCAAAACTGGAATATCATTGAATCCACCAGCCTGAATGGCCAGAGCAAGAATACCAGCTCAACTGTGCAACCAAAAAATCTCTTGGCTTCTGGATAAGTGAGATGTAACATATAATTCAGAGCTAAACTTCTGATAAATATGCACAGATGTCCTTAATGTTCTTTGACTGAACATTTTCAAACCATTTTTCTTCAAATTTCAGTAAAAGCTCCTTTTTAAGAGGTGACACTTTACAAAATGAATTATTGATGGAGTAAAGCTTTTTGCCTTGTGGAGAAGTGTGTGATTTGCTCCGCATAAATATTTTATTATTCATTCTGTCCTCTGACATTTTGATTAGACCAGGGGGTTTCAGAGTCTGAGACTGTGGGCCTCCCTTCAGACCGATGTTATGTCCAACAGCAATATTTGGCAATCTTTGCTCATATGTATATAATGTATATAATGAAGGCATCTGTTGAAAATAATGTTGACAAAAACTTTGACATGTCTCAAGTTTGTGGGATAGATATTTTGAACCAGTGTCGACTAGGTAACATCAAACGTGCAAAACTAGTTAGTTCTCCCCCGTCTCTCTAATTAGCTGTTTGTAGTTTACCTTGTCTCAAAATGTACACAGCTTCTAACATCTCCTACTTGTCAGACAAGTTGTGTTGCCCCCAGCAGACCAGCACAATAATTACCCCTTCCTCTCTTTGTCGTGACGCACTCAGTGAAATTCATCTCTCCAGCTGTCTGACAAATTTCTCTTTTTTTGACTCGTACGTTGCAGTTGTAACCTTAGTTCTTCTTGGTGCTTTCCCTGGCACGTCACCAGCTGCAGAGCTTGAAGGAACGTCGCTGCCACTGTTTTTCTGAGGTAAAATGTGTGAACTGTGAGCGGTTTCTACTGTGTGAAATATGTGGACTGGTTTCAAATCGGTATTCTGAATGTATTCCTTTAACTAACTATTACAGCTGCAACTATTAGTTGATCGAAAGAAAATTAGTTGCCAACTATTTTTATTATAAATTAATGGTTTCAGTCATCGGTCAAGCAAAATGTCAAACATTCTGGTTCCAGCTTCTTAAATGTAAGGAATTGCTGCTTATCTTGGTCATTTATGAGAGTAAATTAAGAGTTTGGGGCTTTTTTTTAAATGACTTTTAACTTGTCCAGTGGGGCAAGTAAATTTCTCTTCCTCTTGTCCTACAAAATATGGGGCCTCTTCCCTTTGTTTGCACGTCCTTTATAACTACTAGACCAGCAGTTCAAGCAGTAATTACAGTTACAAATAAATATATAATTACAGTTATAAATAAATGTTTCAGCTCTAACAGAGGTCTGATGGTTATCATAATTTGTAAACCCTTCACCTCAATATAATGGTAACACTTTCTTGCAAGGGTACATGAATTAAAATGAATTCATTTATGTAGTACTTCATGAACTATCAGGAATGTAAAAGGATTAACAGTGTCTCATGCATGACTTAATGCAAGAACAATGCAACAACTAAGGTGTTTCAATCATCATGATTTCTGAGTTATGAATGATGTTCATGTATTCCTCGTGGGTAATCAGAATCAGAAACAGTTTTACTGCCAAGTGGGTTTTCACTTACAAGGAGTTTGCTGTGGCATGTTGGTGCATACAAACATAATACTAGAAATAGAAATAAAGAATAAGGCCAGTACTGTTGGTAAAAACAGCATAAATAGAAAAGTAAAAGATCATACACAATAAAACACAAGAAAAAAAAACAATTAAAAATGTACAATACAGAAGAACAATATTTACAAATGTTACTAATATTTACATAAGTGGATAGTAGAAGGACCAGTGCAGTTTTATGTGGGAGTGCAAAGGGTTTGACATTGAACGTGCAAGTTCACACTATACAGGGATATTGCAATGTGCAAAATAGAGAAATTGATAATTGAAATGAAACCCAAAGTTAGTATTTGATTTGCATTTGTATTTTTCCCAAACCATTGCCTAACCATACAGAGGGACTGACTTTATTTGACAGGCCATAAATATGATGAAGTCATTAATTAAAGTATTGTTCTTGCATGAAGTCATGCATGAGATGCTGTGATATGTATATATGTTGCATTTGTAATACAGTATCAACAGGTAGGTGCTTATTTAAATTTTGTCATGTAATAACACTCCCAGCCACAGGGTGGCAGACATGACTGCTTAGACCAGTGAGAAGATTACCATAAATATATTGGTGTAGCTCGGAGGTAACCCTTGAATAGTGACAACTCGCGCGAGATTTGTACGTGTGGTATTCTATCGTGCACCTTGCACAAATTAATGATGGTTTTATGATGTGACAACGCTGGGTCGCTTAAGGGACGAAAAACACCAGGTTGTGGTTGGGGAAATAAGTCCAATAACGTCATGATTGGGGTGAAATTTTAACTCTCGCGAGATCTTTCGCGGGTCTGGGGTTCCCTCATGACGGCGCGACTAAACATTTCCTCAGGACGAGCTCCAGCGACGAGAGAGAGACTAAACATGTAGGTAACGTTACAGTGTGTCGATAAACAACTAGGACTGCAGAGTTTTTCTTCGCTAAGAAACAGTAAACTTGTGGCTGCTCCTTATGTCTAATAAATGTCATTGTGCTGCATGCATGTTTGAAGCTAAAAGTGAGCACATGAGCCGCTACCGTGCAGGGCTGCCATCCAACTGTCACTTTTGTAGTCTTACCTTACATGGAAATTATACGATAGTCACAAACGAAGTTCCTGTTTAGAGCATATCATGCCTTTATTACACTGCCCACCTGATTTGCTTGGTTACTTTAAAAGTTAGGAAGACTGCCCAGGCGCCAGCATTGTTAAAAACAAAGATAGTTAGCTACAAGCTCGCTGGACGTTACTCGAATGAAGAGGTTCCAAAGATTTGATGGATCAAGAGCATAGCTGACAGCTGTTCACCATTTATTAACGAGGTTTACACACGAATTAAACCCAAACAAAATAAAACCACACCTGCAGAATATGGACCAGATATAAATGTTAACGCACACAGCCAGAAAGTGATGGTAAGTTAGCTTTAAATAACTAAAATTAATAGCAGTTTGTTAATAAGTAACTTCCGCCATTATCGTACTGCGCAGGCGCTAAATGGACCATATTACAAAACATATTTTTCACTGAGAAAGAAATTGTTTTTAATAAGAATATGTGATCACTTTATTGAAAGAAATGTTCACAATATTCCCCGGGAAGAAATGTGATGGTGTTTCAGTTAAAGACACAAGCTTTAAATGTAAGTTTTCGCTGGGGCGGAGCCATAGACTGTATATAGAAGTGGACGGAGCCTTCGTGACGTCACCCATTGGTTTCTGAACACCCGTTTTGAAGCCTCGAGTTTCAGATTTGGCCAGCGCCATTTTGACAGTTTTGAAACCGGATGTGAATATGATTGGTTGAGACGGTGGAGCAGGGTGGGACCATAGACGGTATAGTCTAAGGGAGCGAGTGAGTGGCACTACCATAGGGCACTACGCCTGTCAATCACGAAACCACGCCCCTAATTATACAGAACTTTAAGCCTTAATATAAAATCAACGAATGACTTATATGAAAATTCAAGTCTGGTTCAGTGAACATGGTGGGGGATATTAGCGATAGAGACCAAAATCGTTTTTTGACACGGGCTATAAATATGTTTATTTCAGCTGTAAAGTTCGGCATTTTAGAACGGGTGTCAATGGAACCGGGCTTCTTTTTGCAGCCAGCTCGCGCGCCCCCTGCTGGATTTCGGTGAGAATACAGCGTTACTGCACTTCCGCATTGGCTTCATTTTTCAGAGCCGGAAGCTCCGTCCACTTCTATATACAGTCTATGGGCGGAGCGGAGGTTGGTTACTCTCTTGGTGCAGTTTATCTTTGGGGTGCTTAATGCGCCGGCGTGCAGTTTTTTTTTTTGGTGGAGAAAGAAGCTTTATTCTTAAGTGACGTGAGAACAACTCAACATGCTCGCTTCCTTCAAACGTCACACAATCATCGAATATTTAAACGATAAGAAATGACTAAATTTTTAACGGAACAAAGCGCATTTAAGAAGTAGAGGCGTGGCCATGGTCCCATAATGCATAGCGAGCGTGCAACCATCGCAAACTCTTTATACTTAATATTACGTTCAACACATTGTAGCGCGACAATACAGATACGTGGAGGATGTAAACACTTTATGTGTCTAAATGACAGTTGAGTTGGTGTGTATTTGAAAATGTGCATCCATGAACCCTAACAGAGGGAGCTAAGGCGGAGAATGGCGTCCGGCACTCTGAAGTTACTAAGACAGTACACTCTTGTTTCTCTTCAGATCGTATAAATCTTTCGCCTTTTACTAAAGATTTCCGTGGAGAGGAACAACAAGAGTTTTACCCAATTTTTTGATGCCCTGCGCAAGTGGGGCTTTCTTTTACTGTGAAAAATAAAAAAAATAGTGATTGCAAGTTTATCATAAAAAAATTAATTGAATGACACATAGTAGTAGTAAATAACTAACTTCCCTAACTGAGCGTAGCTGCTTTGAGTTAATTTCAGTAGTCGTTATAGGGTTTTTTTATATGGAGGATTTTTGTCAGGCAAACATAACACTTAATGACAGGCACATCCCAGTCTCAATGAACATGTGCTCCAGTGCCTCATCGTGATTGTTATGTTGACAATTTGACCAAATTGTGAAAGACTAAAGCTAAAGACATTACCTGTATATGTTTGTTTTATTTGAGTTAGTTTTGTAAGTACACGATATTATTTCAGCTAGTTTTCTTTTTTCCTGCTGTTTTGTTTTTCTTTGTTTCAGTCAACAAAAATGTTCCTTTCAGTTGACTATATTAACCTTGATTCTGATCTCAAGCATCACACTGAGTAGTCATGTTATGCGAGTACATACTCAAGACACAGAACTGTCTGTAACACATAAGTAACTGCATTTATAAGTTTTTATAATTATATCATGGAAGGTATGAAACTGACAATGTGCAAGTGAAATATACTCTGACCGATCTCCCCAAGATACCCACAGTATATAACTTTTTGAGAGCTGGGCCAAAAGCACTCCTCTTAGAAAATAACTCAGTTATATTGTCATTCGCAATGATTATTCAATCTGACAGATTTTTACTCCTTACTTTTTTTTTATTTTATCAGAAAAGCTTAAACACACTGTATGTTTCATTGAAACACTACATTTAGCTATGACGATCTGGCAAAAGGGGACAATGGAGCTAAGTGTTGGCATAACAAGGCTAACTGGTGCCGGCACTGCACCTTTTAATAAAAAAAATAATGATAGATTTTTATTGATGTCTGTAAGCAAATATAGTTTTTCTTGCTGGCCTCACTAGAATGTGAGGGAGTCAGTGCATGAGTCAAGAACCCTTAAAGGTTCAGTATGTCAGATTTACAGGTATTTATCAGCAGAATAAGGGAGAAATGGAATATAATGTTCACAGGTATGTTGTCATTAGTGTATAATCCCTGATAATAAGAATAGTTGTGTTTTTGTTACCTCAGAATGAGCTGTTTATATCCACAGAGGGCGCGGCTCCTCTTCAGTGTTCCACCGCCATGTTTCTACAGTAACCCCAAACAGACGAACCTGACACATAGAATAATATAATAGGGCCTTCCATGTTTTTCGTGAGTTTTGTGGCCGCCATAGGTTCTCCTACACACTACGAAGGGGAGGCTGAGAAGAAAGCTTACAATTTGCAAGCTCACCACTAGATGCCACTAAATCCTTCACACTGGTCCTTTAACTGTAGTGGAAGCTGAAAAGGTATTTTACATAGCGCACATTTTAACATTTCACAGTAGGAACCACACAGATGTAAATAATAACATGAATGATGGCTGAATTCCATTTAGCTCCTGGCTTACTGGGACACTCGAGCAAACAAGCCATAGTCAGTGTTAATGTAAAACTAGCTCTTTTTCTACTGTGACATTTCAAAATGTCTTCTGTGAATTTAATTAATGCCACACAAATTTAGAGAACGTGGATCCCTAAATGTTGCTGGTTTCTCTACAGTGCAAGATGTACTAAGAATACTCAGTTATGGTTTTTCTGTCAGATGTGTTATTATCAGAAAACTGCCAGTTTCCTGTTGCATCTTTCTAACATCCTTTTTTTCTGAATGTGACATTGTGTAGAGTAGTCAGTAACAAGCTCATAGCTACTTGACACTCTGGTGCTTGGCTTCAGCTTTTCTCTCTTGGTGAGTTAGTGTCATTTTTTTTTTTTTTTTTTTTTTTTTTAGTTTTTAGTTTTTGGGGTTTTTGCTAGTGTTCCTTTTTTCTCTCTCTAAAATTATTCAGACTATTTGGACCACTGCAATGTTTTATAAAACTTTTAGACTTTGTTTCTTCAAAACAATGTTAAGACGACTTTAACGCCTAATAGAGTTTGAGACTCTTTATGTGTCAAAAAAGCTGTATGAATTGTACTCATAAACAGTTATTTTAGATTGATGATGACAGTATTAACTGTCGCAGCACAGCTGTATCTCCTACCATATGTTGGCTCACTTTGTGCTACAGACTGCCAACTTGTTGGTCTAACGACATGATATGATATGAGAATATGAGCAAGATTTTTATGTAGCCTACTAAAATCACAAAAATTGGCATTTATAAGAGGCTGAAATAGACATTAGTGTGAGTAGTTTGCAAACCAAAGCAACATAAACCCGATAGCTATACTTCATTGAGCAGAGTACGTCTTCACAGAATTGCAATTCAGCCCTCTCAACCATCTGTGTGGTAAGATGTGTTAGATAAAGGTCTACAACACTTCCCCATTACTGATGACAACTTTAAAAATGGTTTGAGATTGTACAAAAAATGCACACAAATATTTGGAGGACAGTTAAACAATATTCTGTCAATAAAAAGAGGTCATCTCTGAAAGAATCAGCTCTTAAATTGTGATAGGCTTTTTTTGAATATAGTGAGAGTGACGTAAATAAACCCAGTGGACATGGTTTCATCAGTTCAGCTGAATTTGAAGGAATAGTTTGTCTCAGTGTTTTATACCTACCACTCAGGTATTAGAAAGGTTTCATTTTCATCCATTTCTTCATACCAGCCATCAGCTTTCCATCTACAGGTATATATTCAGCCTCTCAGCATCCTCCTGTTGCAGTTACACTGCAGACAGAAAGCTGGAGCTGTGCAACCAGATACAGATGACTATTTTACACAAACAAGAGGTGATTAAAAGCTCTCAACAAACCTCATATCATATCATCAAGTGGCAACTCGTGGGCAGAAGTAAGTCATTTAATTTTGCTGGGGCAAAAATGTAAACATACACTCACATAAGCAAATGAACACTTTCACACTGTTAAAATATACAGCGTAAAAAAAAAATTCTGTTAAGGTGAAAGGTGTGACTTTTCATCTGGAAGTTGATCCTAAAAGAACTGTGGACTGTGGTTAAGACAAACATATCTGCTGCGTCACGGTGTAGACGTATACAGGCAGACGTAGGCTGGCATACATACATCATCAAGAGACATGCTAGCATCCTTTCTCACTGTTAGCTGTATTTAGGCTCAGCTTAATGTTCGTTAGATCAAAGGGCACCTTATGTTCAATGTGCATGGAAAATGTTGCCAACATGTTAAAAATGTTTATTATAAATACATCCAGTGTTTTTCAAAGTTAGCAAATCATCTGATAAGAACATCAGAACAAAAGATCTTATGGGGAAATGGCGGAATGCTAGGTAACTAGGTAGCTAATCTAAAGCAATTGTCAACTAGCTCGTTATATCTGATAGCTAATGTTAGCAAAACGCCAGCTAACTAGCTATCTAATCTATATAAGTTAGCTAGCATGTTAACTAGCATGTTGGTAACATTAGCTAACCCAAGATGTGACTACATGTCACTTTTACATGCCTACCAGGAACACTTTTAACCATCTTCAAAATTTGTGTTTTTTTCACTGTTGACGAAACTAACAGCATATAAAAGTACTGGAAACAGGAATGGACAAAGTTGACCAAGGCACCAAGCTTGCTGAACTGTTATTGGACCACAGAACAAAAGGGGGACGGACTTAGGAAGGGTCCTTTTTTTGTTTTTTTAACCAAACCATTAACTAAGAAAGTGATGAAATTAATTGTTAGTCGCAGCCCCAGTTTAGAGCTCTGTGGCACAGTGATCAGAAGGTCAGAGAAGCAGTTGCATGACTTAAGGTTGCTTTATTGCGACACCAGACTTGCATTGAAATGAAAGACTTACTCCTCAACACTGATCCCTTCCTCTGTATCCGTCAAAAAAGTCTCCATGAGCAAGGCACACCATAATCTAATCACGATCTGTCACAGAGGTGAGGCTGACAGTGAAGGTCGCAGTGGAAACGGGGAGTACAGACAGAGATTAGCAGGAGATCAACACTCTAGTTTTATGCCCCTGCATGTGTCTCCTCTTACAGTAGCACTGAGCTAAGGACCTGTCAGGACCGATAACACATCAGATCCAAATGTGCCGCTTTCAGGATGATGGAAGGCTGGTTTAACTGTGAAATCTGAAGTGATCTCATCTTAGAGTGCATCTTTGATCTGTCAGACTTCCTGGCTCAGACTGCATGTCATGTAGTGCAAACTGTGATGTGATCAGACTAACCACAAATTTGAGGAACTGCATGTTGTAAACATTTTCTCACATTTTACACTTGGCAGAAGAAGTTGAATGACGACTGACTTTAGTTAAACCCTGATCATCACAGGTCGGAACCATTAAGCTCAACAAATTCCATACCGGAGGGCGGAGGGGAACTGAGCGTTGATCTGCACTCCATCTCAACCTCAGACTGTCAAACAAACAATATTGAGAGAGTCTGTGAAATCTCAGCCTTGGATGGAGACATTAAAGAGAAGCTGAAGCACACTGACTCTGAACAACCGCAGAAGATCCGTGCAGTCCCGATCCACCGCCGACCGGACTTGCTGGTTCCCTGCGCTGACCTGGTCAACTCTGAGTGGCAGAGGAGCCAGGCCGCCCGGGTTCACTCCCTCCAGAAGTCCTGTCCAGAGTTTCCCGTCTGCATGGTTCTCCTGCAGGGCCACAGAGAGACGGAGCGGCTCCTCGGCCACGCCCGGCTGTCTCGGGTCGTAGGTCACAGCAGCAGCCTGTTTGTCGAGTCGGTGGTCGTGTCCAAGGCGGAGCGAGGGAAGGGCTATGGCCGGACTCTGATGGAGGAAATTGAACGCTATGCCAGAAGCAGAGGGTTCAAGCGCCTGTGCCTGACCACCCATGATAAGCAGCACTTCTACGCCCACATCGGCTACGTGCTGTCGACGCCGGTGCAGAATGCAGGCGCCATGACGACGTTTGTTCCCATGGAGACACTTCTGAGGTTCTCCAGGATGCCGAGCGAAGAGGCAAACGCGCAGAAAGAAGTATCACAAGGGAACAGAGACTCAGGAGGTGGTTGTGTTGTAGGGTCACCTCCGCCTTTTAGTTTACCCCCTCCTCCACCACCTCCTCCTCCTCCTCCTTCTTTTAACCCTCCACCTCCACCACCTCCTCCTCCTTCTGTCCCTCCTCCACCACCACCTCCTCCTCCTTTTATCCCTTCTCCTTCCATACCTCCTCCACCAACTCCTCCGCCTCAGTCTGCAGGGCAGCTTGTAGTTCAGACTCTGACTGAAACGCCCTACAGAGACGCTAAAGGAGTTCCCATCTACTGGATGCACAAAGACATTTGACAAACCCACAATCAGACACACTTGAGAATACATTTCCCACATACAAACACGTGTGTGTTTGCAAGTGCACACATCAAAAGACATAAACACAGACCGACAATCTAAAATTTTACCAGCCACTCAAAAGATTACCATTTTTGACTGGTGAGTGAAGCAATTCTACCAGCCGCTTGCATCTTTTACCATCATTTGGCTGCTGCTAATTTTGTACTCTGGAGAAACACAGACAGTGGAGGGGTCATTCCTATATTCTCAGGGTCCTTTCTAACCAGCTCTATATAGCATATAGTGAGCTAGGGTCGGCGCTTAGCATAGAACATAGGACTCTAGAAACATAGGACCATGGGAACATGTATACACTCCCACTGTGGAAACTTCAGACAGTGACAGAAATGTCCTAATAAACCAAAGAAATACAGAAACAAATTATGCATTTACACATTCATTCACTGCCATTTCATATTTAAACATGCTCTGTTTCTCTCGACACAAATACAGAGGTGCACATAAAAAAACACACACACACTAGGTATAAATGCACAACCTGAGATGTCTTGTACTGTAAGCTTCCAAACAAAGATCACCATTTGATACTGAAGTTTTATTTTCATAGTTTGGGCCATTGTTTTTGGATATTTTAGAGGCAAAGAAGATGAAAGTGCTGGCCGGTGGCACTTTGGATACACTCAACCTCTTTTTCACTTTTAAATAACTGCTTTAGGTAACAACAAAAAAACATCAACATTGAACTGCAGTGGAGTGTCTGTGTCCATCATGGGCCTGGTGTATTCTGTAAATCTCCAATGAAGCCGTAAATACAATAGAAATTGTAGCTGACACTGACAATAAGAACCAGTTTGTGAAACGAGTTGAACATTTTTTTTTTAATTCTAAAGCAAAGTTGTGAATTTTTTTAAGCCCACTTTACCCAAAAACATGTTTTGCTTTGTATTACTTCACCCAGATGTTTCACTGTACGGTGCAGATGTTTCACTGTACAAAATGACAGGCTCACCTTAAATCTGAGTGACATCATGCAGTTTACAGAGGTGTAACATGGAAACCTGAAGGCTCCAGTGCAAATAAACTCAGCATGGACTTTTCACTGAAGGAGACATCCTGTGTGCAGCATTTCAATTTCTAAAATGAAAAATATGTTTGTAGTGTTCATAGATTCTGGATTTCTCAGTGAGGGAGGAGTAGGTGTAATCTAAAGAATGTTTAACTACATTACACAAATTGTTATTGCAAACAAATTATTATTATATGTCTTAAAGATGTTTGGAGGGGATCTTTAAAGAGGCGATGGGACTGTTACATGTATGGCATTTGACTGTGAAAACTGAATAAGTTGGGACATTGTGTAAAATATTAATATAAACAAATGTAATGATGTGCAAGTCCTTTTCGAGCTATGTTCAATTGAATACAGTCAAAGGATGACATATTTAATCATAAAACTGATCAACTTAATTGATTTTTGTTAATATATATTCATTCTGAGTTTGATTTATTCTCTTTTAGTTCATATTTTATAAAGTGTCCTAACTTTTTTGGAATCTGGGCTCTACTCTGACAGACCCAAACAACTCAACCACTTAAATTACTTTTTCTCTTTGAGCGACTCTGGACCTCAGATATTCTTATAATCCAGACAGTATCTGCTGCTGTTAAATTATGTGACACTGTAACATTAAACTCATGGTTTGAATGTGCCTTGTTGAACTGCGAGAGACCTGAAGCCTTATTTAAGTTTTGAAGATGTGTTATATTGATGGAACTGATGCAGCTTATTACATCTGATGTTTGATTATGTAATTATGTAATTAAAGAGAATTTAATGAAGTGTTCTTTGAACTTGAGTTTTTTTTCTGTATTATCACCTGTCAGAATATTTAATCATCAAATACAAGCTTACCTGGTGTTAGAATTACACCAGAGTGGAAACAACAAATTAATGGCTATTTTAAGCATTTAATTTCTTACATCAACAGTCAGTATCCCGACGCAGAAAAGTTCCTCATCAATAAATCTGACCAGCCCGTTTCTCTCTCCTGTCAGGAAGGACACATCAGTGGGTGAGCAGCCATGGTGCTGTCTCACCCTCCCTGTCCCCTTCCTCCTCCTCCTCCTCCTCTTCCTCCTTCCCCTGCCCCGCACCTCTCTGTCAGCTGTGGCTGCTTCAGGTCCGATCCTGCAGGACCGGCCCTTCGTCGTGGTGTGGAACATGCCCACAGAAAACTGTCAGAAACGCTACAGCATCGAACTGGACCTGGGAGACTTTGATATTGTGGAAAACCAACAGCAGCATTTCCAGGGACAGGTGACTGATCTCAGTGGGGGAAGTACAGTGTTGCCAGTGGGTTGTGACACTGATCCCAGTACAAAATGAAATTATATTTGACTTATTTATTCTACCAAGGAGTTGACATTCATTCTAATGTGTTCAATTATCTGTAATTAAATGTTTTCCATATGTATTTCAGTTGTGTTGAACTATTCAGGATTTGTTTAAGATCTGTATGAAAACAATAGACAAGATCAGGTCAGAACCTGTCTCTGACACTGTCCATTTTGAATTTGTCTCAACAGTCCTCCAGTATAAAGCTGCTTCAATAGATTTGAGCCAGAAGAGCTCCACAAGAACTGGAGAGGATACACAGCATCAAATGTTGTCACCTTATTATGGCAAATATGTTAGCAAACAATTGCCCATTATACAGCAGCATTATCATTCATTTGGACTGGGTGGCACCAACAAAAATTAATTTAATCTCAGATTAGGTCTAATCGGACTTTAGCAAAACTAGGTTTAAAGTGGCAGAACTAATCTCTGTTTAGTAAATTTTAGTTTATTTCTGTAAACTGAAATTAAATCAATATGAAGATGCTTACCCAAATTAAAATAAAAATCTAAATAAATATGCATGCTGTCAGGACCTAGTAAGTATAACAGCTGGTTTACACTCTCATGCTAAAGCAGTGCGTGACAGCACTGTCGCTGAACTGCTGTGGCTCGCACACGCTGTCGTGTCCGTGCAGGCTGCATTTCTGCTGCGAGGCAGCTGCTGAAAGTTCTATCTTTCTACACAGAGTTTGCAGAAGAGTTTGAAGAGAAGAAAATAGCTGTTTCTCTGAACGCAATCAGCAATTTCCCCCTCGTTGAGAGAGAGGCAGGGAGGATGAATGGATGGAGGGAGAAGAGAAAAGAGAGAAAGAAAAAAAAAACTGCCTTGCACCTGATTTTTTTTCATGTCTGTGACATACTGCACAGATGTAGACAATGAAACTCTAGTAAGAGGTGTCCAGTTGCTGATATAATGTTGATATGATGTCAACAGATCATATTTAACGTGTAATTTTGTCGAGAACTGTGTGATCACGCGGAAAAGCCTTTCAAGCGGGCTGTGTGGACGCTCTAACCAGTTAATATGGGCGCCAAAATGAAAACCAGCAGGTAGTGCCACACGCTGCTCAAGTGTGTAGTGAGAACCAGCCGTAATAAAGGGGGAAACCGTTAACTTTGGCTGCTCTGTTGGCCATTCTTTAACGAAACGTTACATTGTTTGTTAGCTAGTTAAAAAGTTAACAAAACATTGCATTACTTGCTAGCTAGCTAAAAGTGATCAAAATGTTATATTGTTTTTTAGCTAGCTAACAAGTTAACAAAGTGTTACATTGTTTGCTAGCTAGCTAAAAAGTGCCAATGTGTCATAAATCCGAAACCACAAACTAAAAGAGGCTAAAAATCATTGTGGACCTGCAGAATTTGATAATAATTATGGACAAATGTTTTTTTCAGAAAATGACCATCTTCTACCGCAACCAACTGGGGAAATATCCATACATCTCCCAAGACGGCGAGGAGGTAAATGGAGGGATACCGCAACTTGGCGACCTCTCGGCTCACCTTTCCCTCGCAGTGACGCAGATATCCAGCTTGCTGCAGCCCGACTTCGCCGGTTTAGCTGTTATTGACTGGGAAGACTGGCACCCACTGTGGGAAAGAAACTTTGGAAAGAAGAAGGAGTACAGGAGGCTGTCCAAGCAGCTGGTGAGTCAGGAGAGACCGGATTTGTCAGACAGGGCCGTCACATCATTGGCAAGGCAGAAGTTTGAGGAAAGCGCACAGAAGTTCATGGAGGAGACGCTGCGGTCGGCGGTCAGACATCGTCCCAAGGGACTCTGGGGTTTTTATAGTTTTCCTACCTGCTCAAATGGGCCCAAAAGAAAGACAGGTAGGACAAATAAGACCTATGTGTTGTGCAGTCTGTATAGTGATCTCCTTTAAATGTTGACAAAGAAAGGTATTTATACACATTTTGTGTGCAATCAGGTACAAGCTACACTGGACGCTGCCACAGGGGGTCCAAAAAACAAAATGATCGACTGTCCTGGCTCTGGCATCAGTCTACTGCTCTGTATCCCAGCATCTACCTGCCAAAGAGGGTGGCAGGATCCACGGATGCAGCTCTGATGGTCAGGTACAGAGAACCGAGAAACATGAAGGAACAAAAACAGCCAAACAAACCTCAATCAAACTGAGGATGAAATGTGTGCTTCTTTATCTGTTATTCATCCACCGTTAAACTAGATGATGGGCACACAAGATGATATACTGAACTAGATTGAACTGTTGTTGATGGGGTCAGCAACAAAAGTATTTTAGACACTTAAAAAGGTCCACCTATGTTGCCATCAGACAGCCATTTGTGATCGGACTCTACCATTATTATTATAGAAACCAAATAGTGCTGTCTCCAAACCCACCAAACTCCATATGGAAAATCAGTTATTTTACAGTGCAGAACACTGCTGCATTGACCTGTTAATTTGTTTGTGTTATTGTGTGCCCTTGGTGAATCCGAACCATCCTTTTAATACACCAAAATCACACAATAACTCAAACAAACTAATAGATCGAGGCAACAGTAGACCAGAAACTCCCATGTTCTGAAAGGTAAAATCGCGATTTTGCCTATGGAGATTGGTTAGTTTGGAGAGAGTGATCATTGTCTTACATAACAGCGGTTTCCTGTCAGAAAAGGCCGTCTGATGGCAAAGTAAAGCTGTGGAAATATTCTAAATATAGCGTACACTTAAACTGATCTTGATTATTTGAGATGCACCTTTTTGAAGTGGCTAAAATACATTTTGCACCTCATACAATCCCACTTAAAAGAATACAGACTATCCCTTTAAAGGTGTTACTGATGGACAATTCTGTCTCCTTCATTCAGACACAGACTGCTGGAGGCTTTGAGGGTGGCCTCTGTTTGGCGCCATGGCAACTGTCTCCATCGTGTCACACCAGTCCTACCCTACGCCAGGATAGCATTTGTACACACTCTCACCTTTCTCAGTAAGGTGGGGTTTTCTGCAACTCATGAAATCATTAACACTCCTGCAAACACATACCAATTTATTAGCTACTTATTAGCAAAACAAATATGTCATTCAGTATAATCATTGTGAGTGTTTGTGTGTTTGCACAGACAGACCTGGTGCACACACTCGGGGAGAGTGCGGCACTGGGAGCCGCTGGAGTGGTGCTCTGGGGAGAGATGACATTCGCAAAATCTAAGGTATGTAATGTTTGTCAGAGAATTATATGTGTGTGTGTGTGTGTGTGTGTGTTGTGTGTGTGTGTGTAACCCTCTCCCCTCCTCCTCCATCTCCAGCATCAGTGCATCCTTCTCAGAGACTACATACACACTGTCTTGGGTCCCTATGTCCGGTCGTTGAGGTCTGACACCCAGCGCTGCAGCCTCCAACTTTGCCACAGCAATGGACGCTGCGCCAGGCGACACCCCAGCTCTGGTCACATGCTCTCCTCTGGTTCAGCTTTGACCTCTGACCCCAGTGAAATCAACCACCTCACTGACTCCCCCAGTGGAAAACATTTTCACAACCACTTCATGTGTCAGTGCTACTCGGGCTGGACTGGACAGGAGTGTCAAGAGAAGAAGAAGTAACCCAAACTTTTCTGTCAAGGGGCCGTCAGTCAGCGTTCAAAGAAGACCAAGGACGTTTTTGTAGATGTAATGCCTCCACATCATTACACTAAATAACTGGCAGCCCCTTGTAGTAATGTGGAAAATAAATTAAAATAAACTAATAAATGAATGTATCAGTGCTTAGTTTGTGTGTTTTTGAAAACAAAAAATATTAAAATTATTTAAAATATCTTCCAGAAGTGCACACACAATAGTTCTTTGTGTGTTTTATGATATAATAAAACAATTTAAATCTTAACCAGGGTTTACTCCACTGCATTTTGTAGGTACCCTTTCTTATTTATTTGTCCCTGTCCTTCAGACAGCCACTAGGGCTCGGTATTGTTTAACAAATTATAACACCAGTACCTATGCCAGTACCCTGAAAGTTGTACAGATACCAATAGAGTGCTGCATTTGATACCTTTTTTCTACTTTATTTGATACCCATCATGTGAATGGAAGCATTCCTGAAATAATGCTTCCACATTTTACCACATTCATTTTTTATCAAACACCACAGTGTGTAGAAGCCAGACTTTCAAACATTTGTGCATCTCAGCACACTGCTGCCAACTGCATCAAATACACCGCGCTCAATTTCACCACATCACAGACTGTATTGGTTGTGGCAGCGCTGCATTAAATTGAAGATGTATAGTTTAAAAAAAAAGTAGCTTGAAAAGGTGATAGCAGCCTTTGGTTAGCTTTGTTGACAACTAAGGAGTGCCTGAGGGGAAAATAGTTATTTAGTCCTTCTCACATTTGGGTGTAGGTCTATTGCGGCAATCATTTCGCACAATGAAAAGATTTAGAAAATTAACAGGTGAGCGTAAGCTATCTCTTTGATAAAAATTAAATCAAATGGGCACATCAGGCGTCCTTTTTACATTTGAAAGCACAACTGCCTCCACCATGTCTACAAAGACTCTTTGTAGACATGGTGGAGGCAGGAGGCAGAAGCTCATAAGAAATCAGAAAAAGATATAACATACTCAAGATAATCATTCTGGATTTATAAATGACCTGACCAGACTGTACCTACCAGTTCCCCTCAGGCTACAGCCTGTAACCCTGAAGCTACTCAAGATGTCACCAGAGCTGTAGTGATTGACTGCAAGCAAATACAAATAGTCATTTTTAGATCACAAGTACAAAAAAAAAAAAAAAGAGTGTAGTTATTATTTGATTGAAAAAGTTTCAATACTACCTGGTGCTGGGTTATTTTGGTGGACACCTTAAAGTAACTGGATCTTGTTTTAACTGCAGTAAGTTTTTGCAGCAGCAAACATAAAATGTAACCAGCTTAAGCTACTTCTTTGCCCCTTTTAAATGATGTGATTCTTTGGTGAAACTCAGTAAACAGAAAGACACAGGTAAAAATGATGACATAATTAACACACAGTTAGCCATACTGACATATTGAGTGTACTAGGATTGGTGGTCATAAATCCTTGCTCAATGTAACCGTTTTTAATAAAAAAAAAAAAAAAAGAACAAAATAAGAACACAAAGAGGCTAAGAGATGCATGCTTGAAACGGTAGTGTCTTTGCTATTGTGTTTATTGATCTGTGTTTTTGAGCTTTACTTTTTGTCAGTCCAGCACATGTTCCTTTTCTAGTGATGCACAATACACAACCCACACAACATGACTGGCAGCACAAAATAGACACAGCTAGTAGATGTTTAAAGTCATTTAAACACACTTTGTGTGACACAATGGCAACACTTAAAAGTCACTCATTACTTTGAGCAATAATGCTGAATAATCAGTTCGCTAAAGACATTAAACATGTCTTATATATAGTAATGTTATATGATATACTACCTCCATTCATTTAATCTGACCAGTTCTACTGCTTTTATCACAGCACCGTCACAGAACATAAAGTATGTGAGGTCATTCAAAAGTCCCTCTCATGTAGTGACCACCAGGGCAGGAGAGAGTGGAACGGTTCTCAGAAACCTCCCGTTTCTTAATAACATGGTTCCATCAGTGACATTTAATCTTGAAACACAGACAACATTTTGACAAATGTTTCCTCTTCATGGAAAATCCATGTAAAACACAGTTTTACTGCACTCGAAAGCATCGCATGTCTCATGTCATCTTCCTCATGTCCCTGCTCTCATGGCTGTCAGGTTGTGTCTCAGCGCCTGCAGTTCTTGGATCAGCAGTGACAGCTCTGTGGCTGCAGCCTCTTTCTCCCTCAGTGCCTCCGTCAGCATCCGCACTGTGCCGCCCTGCTGGACTGGAGGAGAAACAGATACAAAATTGTCAGTTTGTCTGTCTAATGATTACATGGCATAGCAGAGCTTGAGGGAGCAATTTAACTGGAAAATTGCAAAGACATGATAATATTAAGACATCTCTTAAACAAATTGGGTGAAGTGTAATTCATAGATCCAGTAAATACAAAATATCCCGTAAATATGAGGGGGGATTGAAAATGAATGAATATGATATCTCACCCAAAAAGTAGAAGAATGAGTAACACTGTTATCAGAAGTAAAGTGATAATGGCGCAGCCCATGGCATAGGCACGTGATGAACTGGGTGTCAAGCATATCCTGTAGACGACTCTGCCATTTGCTGCTGACTGGACGGCCTCTTTGATTGACAGCTGGCATGTCATATGTGTAGAGATTCCCATTCGGGGAGGGTGTGTACGCAGGACGAGGAGGCCTCATCCCTGAAATATAAACAGCAGATTGCATCAGTATCAATGTGTGTAGTTTTGTGCTTTGTTTGGTATGTGTGCGTACCTGTCGGTGTGTTTGGTGTGTGTATGTGCACCTTTGTGGGTGTGTTCAAAGAGAGAAAGAGTGTGTGTGCATGTGTGCGTGTGTGTAACCTTTGTGACTGTTCAAAGAGTGAGAGAGTGGTTAGTGTACCTTTGCGGATGTGTTAAGGGTGTGTGTATGTAACTGTGTGGCTGTGTATGGGGTGTGTGTGCGTGTATGTATATACTTTTTTTGCTGTGTGCATTGTGTGTGTGTGTGAGTACCTTTGTGGTAGTGTTGGAGATACATGTGTATACCATTGTGGTTGTGTTTATATACTGTGTGTGTATTTGTAATTTTGAGGCTGTGTTAATAGAGAAAGAGAGCCTATTGTGTGTGTGTACCTTTGTGGTTATGTTCACCGTGTGTGTGTCTGTACCTTTTTAGCTGTGTTCAGTTGTGTGTGTACCTCTGTGACTGTGATTGAGATATGTGTGTGCACCATCATGGTTGTTTTTTTTGTACTGCATTGTAGTAGAAAGTGTCCAGAGGTAGTGTGTACCTTCTGTGTCGGTGTTTGAAGAGAGAAAGTGTATGTATACCTTTGTGGTGGTTTTGTGTGCATATGTGACTGTGTTCAGTGCGTGCATACCTTCATAGCTGTGTTTGATGTGTGTGTGTATACCTTTGTGGCTGTGTTCATGGTGTGTTCGGTGGAGGTCATTGATGGAGTCCACAGAATGGAGCTCGATCTCGGTCAGATCTCTCTCGCTGACCCTGTGGAACTGAGGGGTGGTTGGGAGGAAGGAGGCCTCGACATCTCACCCCCCTGAAGAGATGAACACTTGGTTAGACCACCAGATGGTTCAAACACTCCACTCGTCAATACTGTCTTTCCACTGAATATATTTATAGTATTAGTCTCCAAAGGCCATGACAGGCAACTTAAAAAAAAAAACTTTGAGGCTTGTGCCAGTAAACAGCACATAGCACGGCCATGTTCACCAGTCAGGCTGGTGTGTGATTGAAAGGATACCAAGAAATACACATAACCTATGAATGAATCTACAAAATATATCTGGTAATGACAACATTATCAACAGGTCTTCACAAAAACATTACACTCTGAATAACTTTAAGAGATAGTTCATCCCAAAATGAAAAATACCTATCTTCTCTATGGTAGAAAGAAAATAGTTCCCACATGAAACTGCTCACAACAAGGCCTGTGGATTATCTCGAATAATTGGGTCATGATTTCTGGAAATAAACATTGCTGTTGAGTTTTTCAAATCCATTTTTTGTGCACTTTTTTGAAATGCAGACATTTCTATGGCCGATATCTCCTAAACTGTCTGGATGGATAAATAGCACTACCAGAGGCCAGAGGTAAACAATGTAGGCGTGCTTTTGATTTTGGGGTGAACTGTCCCTTTAAATGGCCTCAGACTATGATTAACTAGTTTGTTATTAGAAGTTCAGCTATTAAGATCTTGTTTCAGATAAATCACAAATATCAGCTCAGTAAAAGATGAGGATGTGGTGCGTTGCATCTGAAAGTGGAAGAGAAAGAAGGACAGGAACTAGATGTAATAAATAGAGCAGTAGGTTGGCATGAATCGTGTGAGGGGGCAAGAAAACAGATCACAAAACAAACAGGTCATATGATTGGCTGATTTATCTGAGCTATTAATAGAGATGGCTGCCAAACCCATAAAGGCGCAATGTTGCTGGAATTTGAATCAAGGGCCAAAGAACAGGACAGGCTCCTTTCTAATGACTAACTGAGTGAATGAATGGATGATTAACTGCCCGATTGTACTCAAGATGCAAACGCTGCTTTATCTCAAACCTGTTTTATTAAACACTGTTCTTCTTTTCACTTACCTTCTGACACCACGTGTGTGTCTGCTTGTTTGTTCTTGTCTGTCAGTTGCTCTTCTTGTTCACTGACTCTCCTCACATACAGACACCCGATTGCCAAATCATGTATCTGCACCCACAGGAGCAGCAGTGAGTGACATTAAATATCCACACATGTCTGTGACAAAAGTAATCCAACCAAATTCAAATTAAATCCCAACGATGAGTAAGTAAATTCCAGCAAGGTTCTCGACGTATAAAAACAAAAGGGAACCTCCAGGTTTTGCCTCAGGTCCTACTCCTCCTGGTGAGCATATGCGTGTTATGGAGCAACTGTAGGATGCCCCCCTCGACTAAGTATGTTTGTGCGCCTCCTTGTTCTAATTTAGCCCACCCTAACTGCCCTGAGAGAGAGAGAGGAGAGAGAGAGAGAGAGAGAGAGAGAGAGAGAGAGAGCGAGAGAGAGAGAGAGAGAGAGAGAGAGAGAGAGCCCCCTCCAAACATGCTCACACACACGCCCAACCCTGCAGGCCCTCAAGGACTAAAATAGCAGCAGAGACATGGGGTATTATTAGTTTCTCAGACCAAAGGATGACTCAATGATCTGGGTGGAGGGCATGATGGGGTCACTGGGATAAACACACACACAAATACTCACATGGACAAATGTCATTGGGTATACGGTCAGATGGGCAACTTCACCTGACCAAAAACACGAATCACATCTCAAGTTTTGAGAAACTGAAAAATCAATGCTGTTTTCTGAATAATGGACAGATAAGATGAAATGTCTGATTTCTGTGGGATGTCAGTAAGAATAGAGCAACTGAAAAAATCCAATATTCCACTGGACCCTTCCTAAGTCCCGCACCTTTTTTGAACCTCTGTCAACTTTCTCCTGTCCTTTTTACTGTAGATTTGTCAAATTTTGAATATGGTTAAAAATGTTGCTGGGTGACTTGTAAAAGTGACTTATATACACCTTGAGTCACTGTCGCTAGAAACTAAAGACCAGGTCCGAAACCCTGTTGATAGACTCAGACCTAACCTTTAACAGTCATATCAAATCAGTCACCAAAACAGCCTTTTACCAACTGAAGAATATATCAAGAAGTAAGGGCTTCATGTCCAAAAAAGATCAGGAGAAGCTGATTCATGCTTTCATCTCCAACAGATTTGACTACTGTAATGGTCTTCTGACTGGACTCCCCCAAAAAAGTATTAAACAACTGCAGCTCATTCAGAACGCAGCAGCTCGAGTTTTAACCAGAACAAAGAGATCAGAGCACATCACCCCTGTTCTTAAGTCTTTACACTGGCTCCCAGTCAGCTACAGAATAGATTTTAAAGTTCTGCTACTGGTCTACAAATCACTGAATGGTTTAGGTCCAGAATACATGAAGGACATGTTAGTAGAGTATAAACCCAGTAGAGCTCTGAGATCTACTGACTCAGGTCAGATAGTGGAGCACAGAGTACAAACTAGACATGGTGAAGCAGCATTTAGCTGTTATGCTGCACACAACTGGAAAAACTACCAGCAGAACTGAAATCAGCCCCAACTGTAAGCACTTTTAAATCCAGGTTAAAAACGTTTCTCTTTTCATGTGCGTATGGCTGAGCTCTTAAGAGTTTTAAATTATAATTTTTGGATTTTGCACTCTTTCTTGTACTTCCTATATTCTTTTCTCTTTCTTTTTTTTAACTGTATTTTTAAATGTTTAAATTAAATGTTTTTGCATGTTCTTTTCTTTTTACATTTTCTGCTCTTACTGTTAAATGTTCTGTCTTTATGTAAAGCACAGTGAGTTGCCTATTGGTATGAAATGCGCTATATAAATAAAGATGCCTTGCCTTGCCTTGCCTTATATACCATCACATCTGAAGTTGGCTAATGTTAGCAAAATGCTAGCAAACGATGTAGCCAATCTACATCAATTGTTAGCTGGTGTTTTGTTACAGAGAAAAACACCAGCTAACGATTGTTATCAGCTGTTACTGGAGCACAGAGAAGAGGGGCAGGACTTAGGAAGGGCCAACTTTGTTAATGAAAAATGTACAAGAAGCATACTGAAGGCTTATTGTCTGATATACCTTTAATATTAATAAGGGATTTTGATAAAGGGCATAGAGGGGCATGAAGTTCTTCTGGTTGCACAGTAAAGATGCTGTTTTCCAAAAATATAGCATGTGAGGATCCTGTTGGCTCAGCAATCTAAGGCACAGGCTGTTTAACACCCATCATGAGGCTTCCTTTCACTTTACACTTTTAAATGAAGACAAAAAGTGTACAGTGTGCAAAATACTTGTGGTAAATTAGCAGTTGAGAATATTTTTTTTAGGTGTTTTTGTCTGTTGACCCATCTCATTGATATATCACATCCTGTCAGAACAATCATATGATTAAAAACAAACTATAATGCATCAATTACTTTATACACCAATTCTGAAATGAGATAGTAATCCATAAGTGGCCATCTGCTTCCTACTCTGCCATATTTCAATGATGATATTCTTGTTTTCTTTCTGTTTAATTCCAGGGATATGTCTTAAATCAGCTGCCACACAGTCTTCTCAGGGACCTATCATGGGATGCCTCAGTCCTTTTCAGCTACCAGACCTGTAAATTAGGATTTATGTGCTTCTTTCACTTCCAGATGTTGTGTCCTTTTATGGTCCCCCTGTTATGGTTCTGAATCAGTATGTCTAGACATGGTTTAAACCAAATATGCAAACCTGGTAAATTTTTGGCTGAGGCTGACCAGGTTTGGCCCCACACAAAGCAAAAAGTCTGAAAATAATTGTTTCAATGTCAAGATTATGGGATACACATGAAAAGAGTTTGGGTTCCTTAATGGATTCTGTAGGTTAGTAATTCTCAGGGGTCTGTGGTACCCTGTCAGGGGGTCCATCAAAAGTTTTCAGCTTCATTCATTTGAATGACTATCACTAAAAAATATTTATTTATTTATTTACAGTTTCATACTTCAAGTGATTATATTTTTATTTTAATCTCGAGCAAAATAGTTAGTAGATTACGTTCTAATCTAACAATCTATAACTCCTTTGAAAAAATAGATCTTACTCCCATTAGTCAAGCATGTGTCACACACACACACACACACACACACATGCACACACACACATGCATCATACATTTATAGTGGAAAGCGTCTCCCTCTACATGGGTAATCCGTGTTGGCATGGTGCAAATATTTTTAATACATGTCTAATATTGAGCCACTGGATCAAGTCCAGCAGGGCAAATCCCTCATCAACTACATTTCCCACAAGTCTCTGCTGCTGCCGTTTCATGTGTTTTTGCCAGGAGAGCTGAAATTCCAGAGAGTGGAGTCCAAAGAGTTTAGTAACACAGCGGAAGTGTTACCCGTCAGGAGAGCGTGTGTTAGCGGGACTTCAGCGGGGGACTCAGGTGGCATGATGTGGTCTCGGTTCATGGTCGGGGTCGGGAGTTCGGGGCTCGTGTTGCGGGCTTCTAGGGACGGTTTGCTGCGGGTCGCTGGAGCGGGATGTGCGGGGAGGGAACAGCAGCAGAGGCAGGCTTCAAGCGCAGAGGTGAGCGGAGCATGAGGAGTCTGTGCACGGTGAACGTACAAGTGATCCAGAGTGTTTTTTAAACAGCTTAATCACACAATTTTCTTATTGAAGATGCTGAAGTAAACTTTTGTTATTTGGGCAGACTTTGTCGGTCAAAATGTTGCATTTTTCATCAACCTCACCACATTTCTTATGTTGAAATATTCCAATATTGTAACAATGTCGACCATTTTACAGTATCTGTAGCCTTCCAGTGAGTGTATTATCCTACTTTATTGTCGTGAAACTATTATATATTCTTTGTGAATAAAGGTTTTAGACCTATAATGTGTTGATTGTTCTCACGAGTAGGTTTAATATTCATTATTCTTATGCTTTATGACACTTTTTTTTTTTTAGCTCCTTAGTCATATTTAAAATTTACGTTGTAAAAATATAAAAAGTTTGTAATAGGGCTGTACTGATACTGGATGCCCATACCGATATTAGGGAGTAAAAAAAATTATATTCATATGTTTTATTCATAGAATATAGAATATATAAACACACATGTTTTGCATTGATCCCTCAAAAGTAGGTAACACTTTTGACAAAGACATGAAATCAAAACAGTATTTTACAGTTTAGTTACAGGGCACTGAAACACTAAACTTTCACTGATACTTGTGTACTTATTGTACATAATTATAAATTAAACAAACATAAATAAAGCAAAATATATGTGTATATGTAACCTGAATGAAGAAAAAAAGATCAAATAGGCCTATACATAAAATGCTGCCAATAAAGCTAACAAATAAAAGCAATCTGCATTATGTTCTGTTAAAAAAAAAGGTGGACATTGGACGACATATATGCCGATACCAATATAGACAGATGTAGCTGTGATAGATCAATATCTGGACAATAATATCAGATGAACAATACATCGGTCAGGCTCTAGTTTATAGATACACTACTAGGTATCTTAGTTATTTTTGCCATCATCATATTTGAATCACTGGCTCTATTGTGTTAATGCATTTATACATAACATCAGAGTGTGTCTCAGCAGCAGTCAGTTCATGCAGACATAATGTACATCTGTCCCAGCAGAGTGTCCTCCTCCCTCCCTCTGTCTGCCTCACTTCACTCAGCTGCACAAGATGATTTTATTAAAACCACGAGTGACTGACTACAGTAGTCCACTGTCAGCACTGTCTCTGCCTCTGCTTACTGGATGTGAGGCTTCAAAGTGGAACCTTACCCAGATCCATTCATTCAGTCATTCACCAATAGATTCGTACATTTCTCCCCTATCTCGCACAGATTTTTCTGCAAAGTTTTGTCTAAGTTATCAGTCCCGTATAATGTATCAGTTAAGATTTATCTGTGAGTGTTGCACAAAGCAAAAAGGGGCAAAACGACTAAAGTCCTGACCACGTGGAGAGCCTAATCTGTAGTAGTTCATTACGTGTGTGTCCATGTGTGTGTCCATGTGTGTATTACCACCAGAACAACCACCTCTCCCTCTGTTCATTCAAATTAATAGCTGACTTTGGACTTGAACAGTTCTGTAAAAAGCAGCTGAGTCTTTTGTAACATGCCGACACACTCTGTCCCATAATGCCTTTCTGCTGCTGACTGATAAACCCCCTTCACTGGCTGGTTCAAAGGTCAGAAGTGAGGGCAGAGAGAACAATCTGCTATTTGACTATTTGATAGATCAAACTAGAAACAGGGCTTTATCTTCAACAAAAATGTCTTATTATGTCCCTCATCACTGTGGTATTTGCAGAACATTGTTACTGATTATCCAGCTAAGTTAAGGGGAAAAATAATCTTACCAAAAATGCTTATTTTCCTTGTATATGCCTTTTCTTTAATTGCTGTTATTACACAGAAAAGTATCATATAACAATTATACATATACTAAAAGAATCCCATCGCTTATTCTAACACATGTAATATTTAAACATTGTATAGATATTTCAAAATACTAATTGTAGCACCTTTAAGATGCATAATCTCAACATCATTTAGTATTATACATAAATACTAAATAAAATCAATAAGGTAATACATAAAAATTCACTCAATCTATTGCAGCTGTAGTTCTTATATAGATCTTTTTCACAACCGCCATATTGATAGGAAATAGCAGGGTAAATACAGGTGTTACCAACGATATAAATCAGTAACACCTGTGTTTACCTAATATTTTATGTCAAAGTGGCTGTTGCGGAAAAAAGTCTGTTCCCATGTTTTCTATTTTTTTGTACACTCAGTGTAGTGTTTTACTTCCTCAGGCTGCCTTGAAGAAGACTCCGCTGTTTGACTTCCACAAGGAGCAGGGGGGAAAGATGGTGGAGTTTGCAGGCTGGAGTATGCCTGTCCAGTACAAAGACAGTCACATCGCCTCACACATGCACACCAGAGAGCACTGCTCCATCTTCGATGTCAGCCACATGCTGCAGGTGAGACGAGTGTGTCAACTTACACACACGCAAATACATTCTGTACACTCAAGAACGTAGGTGGACACGCACACATTTATAGACACACACATCATCATAGTAATATACAGTACTTTGTCAATTAAAAGGAGTTAATTAGATTTGTTTTGGTCCCTGAAACAACCCACCCGAAAGAGCTGCCATTGCTGTGTTTAAATACGTCCTCTTTGTCTTTTTCTTTCAGACCAAAGT
This sequence comes from Lutjanus argentimaculatus, assembly GCA_034769285.1. Lineage (NCBI taxonomy): Eukaryota > Metazoa > Chordata > Actinopteri > Lutjaniformes > Lutjanidae > Lutjanus > Lutjanus argentimaculatus. The sequence continues at coordinate 9,725,138 of JAWZSL010000007.1, forward strand.
CCATGGCAAAGACAGGGTGAAGTTCATGGAGTCTCTAGTAGTTGCAGATATTGCAGAACTCAAGGACAACCAGGTGAGATGAAGGACTGATTCATGTTGAACATGCATGTCCCCTTAGTGGAAGGAAGCTGTAAGACATATCACCACTTAAATTCTAACTTAAAGAACCCCTTCACTCAAAGTCTGAGCTTGTGATGTGACAAAACACAAAACAGAACAAAAAGTTAAATGCTGTTTGTGCTGTTTGAACATGCCAGAATTAAGTCCCTCATACCAAGATCTTTTTTTTTTTTTTTTTTTTTGCTGGTTCTTCTAGAACAGGATCAGGGACCTCCTGGACTGGCACATACTTAATTTGATCCAGTACCTCTCTTGGTCACAATCAAAATCTTTAAATGAAGTTTGTATAACATTTAATGCAAAATGAAGTAAGCAGGGCATTTGTGTTGTAAAATTGGTGAAATAACTTGCTAAATTCAGAGGTTTAGTGCTGTTTGTTTAATTACCAGAGTGTACTATGAAGCATGCATGCGCACAGACACGCACTCATATTGTGGCTCGTTTCAGGTCATTTAACCATTATTCACAAGTTTACATTGGCTATATTCTTCAACTATAACCGAGCACACAATCAATTGTTGAACTGACTTTATGAAGAGTTTCATCAAGTTGAACTTGAGAATATTATGCAGCTGTCAGTCCACACGGGCGCTCGCTCCCCCTGTTTGACTGTCTGTGTTTGTCTTCAAATTCTCACCCACTCATCTTTTTCTCTTCCCTCCTTCACTTTCAGGGCACATTGACCCTCTTCACCAATGAGAAAGGAGGAATTATTGATGACCTCATAGTAACAAAGACAGACCAGGGCTACCTCTACGTCGTCTCCAATGCTGGCTGTGCCGACAAGGATCTGCTCGGATGAAGGTAAATGCACACAAAGAGTGTGTGTGAACAGACAGCTGGTAGACTGATAGAAAGGGCCTGATCTGTGTGTGTGTGTGTGTGTGTGTGGTGTGTTTTTTTTTTTACCTGTAGGCCAGACTGGCAGAGTGCAAAGCTGCTGGTTTTGATGTAGATCTGGAGTTCCTTGATGAATCGCTGATCGCCCTGCAAGGTAAAATATTCTTCCTCTTACTTTGTTCTTCTCCCCTCTGCTCCTTTCCTCTCTCTCCCTATTTTGTTGTTCTTTCCTTCCTCCTTTTTCTCTCTCATGTCTTTTGTTCCTCTGTCTTCTCTTTCTGTCATCATTCCTCCCTCTTTCCGACTTTTTTCCTCCCGTATGTCCACCCATCATTCTTTGCCTTCTGTCACTCCTTCTTCCCTCCTCCACCCTACCCTCTCTCTCCATCTCTTGTTTCTGTCTTAATCTTTTCTCTATTTAATTTTGTTTCATCATCTCAGTTTTTCCTTTTTGCCCTGGCCAGTATTTCTCTCCTCATTTCATGTTTCTGTTGCACTTTTTCACTCTTTCTTCCATCATTTTTTTGTAGTTAAAAAAAATCTTTCCTCACTGAATGTGTTAATTAACTATTTGACCTCCTCTGTTTAATGATCGATCAGTTGTTGTTGTGTTGTGTGTTGTCAGGTCCGTCCATGTCTCGGGTGCTCCAGCAGGGGCTGAAGGAGGACCTCAGTAAGCTTACCTTCATGACCTCCACCTTGGCCACTGTGTTCGGTGTTCCTGGCTGCAGGGTGACCCGCTGTGGATACACTGGAGAGGACGGGGTGGAGGTCAGCATTTCTATCTCTCTTACTCTGTTTGCTTCCTCCACATTTTTTTTTTTTTTTTTTTTTTGAAAAAAAGTTAGTTTAAATCACTTTCACACGTCTGTAGATTCTTCCAGGGACGTTGGAAAAACCTTCAATGACCAGATATCATTTAGTATCTATCACATTAAGTGTTTTTGGAAAGTGGTTAAAATTGGTTTTAAAGTGACCATGGGAAATATTAATTTCAGATTGACTGGCAGGTGTTAAAATCCTAAAACAGGACCCCCCCCCCCACCCCCCCCCCCCGTTAACAGTTTACCTTGGTTCCATGTGTGCAAGAGTCCAGTCTTGTATATGATCACTGTTACTTTTGTATATCATGAAACCAAACTTTTATTATTGCTTGGTTACAGTAGACAAAATGTAAGAAGCAGGATTAAAAGTCTATAAGCTGGAGGCTTTTCGAAGCTGAACTCAGGCATAGCAAAGCTTTGAGCTAAATGCTAATGTCAGCATGCTAACATGCTCACAATGACAATGCTAACATGCTGATATTCAGTGGATATAATGTTTACAGTGTTCACAATCTTAGTTTAGCATGTTAGGATGTTATCGTTTGTGAATTAGCACTTAATAAATCGTACAGCTGAGGCTGATGGGAATGTTATGTGGCTAGTTGTGCTTGTATTCACACCAAACTATGGACAAAGTAAAATTTGACCTGATGATGGCGCTACTTGAATAGTTAAGAGGTCACCAAAGTTATTACAATAGACCTTTTTCACAGCAGCCATATTAACATCAAATAGTTGGGTAAACACAGATAGCAATGATACTAATTAAGGTGAATCAAATGGTGCTTTAAGTGGGGGAAGAGCCTTTCCAGTGAGCCAACATGGAATATAGCAGCACCCTGACTCTGTTTGATCTGAATGGAATGGACTTTAATTAGTATTATTGGTAACGCCTGCGTTTTTCCTACTATTCCATGTCAGAATGACTGCTGTCTCTTCATACGGACAGGGAAACACTGCCATCCACAGAGCCAAGCCACTAGCGTAGCTAATAAAATTACTCATAATGTTTCTTCCTACTCAGGAATCACTGTATGTCTTTAAAAATACAAGTGGAAACTGTAAAAGATTGTCAGTGTTTCTTTGTATCTGATGATTGACTTGTGATTTACATGCTCCTGAATTTGATGCGTGATGTCATTAAACAGACTGAGCTGCGTTCAGTTTGTCTACGTAGTGTTGTGTCACCTTACAGTCTTCCCTTTTGTTGTAAGTCATTTAATGTGGTCTCTTGTTAACACTGTTAAACACAAATGTTTTGCGAAGAACCTGCTGCCCGGTTTCAGATTAATGGTTGACTGCATGGATTTGTCGTTTGTTTTCTCTCTATTGGCCTGCTGTGCTGGAGCTCTGTAGACAGCAGGATGGATGTGGGAGGGTCTCTCTCTAACAGAGGGAATGTGGGAGTTTGGTTCTCTTTGTTTCACTTTTGCTCATCTTTCCATCACTGTTTCCCACAGACTAAGTTGACTCACAAAAATAGACTGACTCAACATTATGTATATGTGTAGATGTTATTATATGTTTAATAGTAACATATCTTACTTGAAAAATATTTTGCCTCAGTAAACTTTGTTTTTATTTTAGTGTTGATGTGATAAAATGTTTTTTTTTTCCAGTTTGTCATTTCCATTAACACTGTTTAGATGGAGCTCCACAGTCTGTCTGTGTCTCTGTGTCCCAGATTTCTGTCCCTCAGTCCAGAGTGGTGGAGCTGACGGAGAAGCTGCTGGCTAACAGCGAGGTGAAGCTGGCCGGTCTGGGCGCTAGGGACAGTCTGCGGCTGGAGGCGGGGCTTTGTCTCTATGGCAACGACATAGATGAGACCACCACGCCTGTGGAGGCCACCCTAGTCTGGACCATAGGTAAGATTTTAGTGTTCATTCTGAAATATTTTGATTTAATGTTTTTTTTTTTCCAGGTTGTTTTTGAAGAAGACTGTGGTCAAACAAGTGATTTTAAAACATGTTGTCAATCCTTTAATCTCTGTCTGGACTCTTTTGTCAAGATGAGAGTTAGATGAGAAGACAGACAGACTTTACTAATTAACATAAAAATGACAATTGGCTGTTTTTACGTGGGCTGTGATTGGGATTTTTTTTATGCTGGGATCAGTCACCAGGCAACCAGCAAAGACCAGCCAAGAAATACACGTATAGCCCACTGTAGAACAGTGAATCACTGTTTTTACTCTTTGTTTTTAAGAATTAATTGAGATGCGACATGCTAAATCAGAAATGTTCATATCCAACACATAGGAGTTTGAAAAGTGTAACAGATTATGAGCAGTGTCAGTTTCTTTCCCTTTTGCTTAGAATGTCTATAATCTATATTTTTATGCATGAAATAACATAAAATGTGTAATGCCAGAGGTGTCGCTCGTTGTGATGTCCGCACAGGGAATTATCACCCAAATTTGCAGGTTGGTGACTTTCAGCTCATTATTAAGCTGTTCGGACCACAACTCTGCTGTATCGGTTCCCCCTCACCTGTCATAGCATTGTCTTTGACTGCAGCTGGTAACTGTTTTCAGTGGAAAAAGCTTTGACAAGAGAACGTACACCACCTGGCCCAGACAGTGACCAAAAACAGATAAAAGAGAGTGAATATTGGATTTACATTCATCATCAGACCACCACTCCTGTGGAGGTGGCCAGAAACATGACTACAAATGAATAATAATGTCGCTCTGCAACTGCTGGGTGTGTAAATATGCAACTGTTTGCAAACAGGTTTGCCATTTCAACTTAAAAAGGGTTGTGTCTAGAGTGGAACCCTTGATTTAAGAAACTCTTGGTACATGTTGTTTCTCATTGTACAAACAAATTATATTTTATAATGTGATAGTTTGTGGTTAAAATCTGAGTTGATACAGGGACAGAAAACACTTGGTTGGGGTTAGAGAAATATGATTTTGGTTAAAATCATCACTCTCATTAGAGCTTTTGCGGGTCTGGGCTTCCCTTCTAGACACGACCTTTAAAAAGTGACTATATGTCAACGTTGTGTACATGTGCTGCCCCCAAGTGGCCAAAATATTAGTTATTGCAGGTTTAACATTGAGTCTAACACTAATGTAAACAAAGTGATTTGTAAATTGAAATGAGTAAGTGAGCTTAGTGTCCTTCTGTTCCGTCTCCTCAAAAATTCTCCTCAGTCTGCCTTTGCACCCTTACTGTCTGTTGCATTCAAGTGCAACAGTGAGGAACAGCATTCTCATCAAATCTAAATACTTTTTTGCATGTTGCTATGTCTCTCTGTATTTTAGCCTCGAATAAACAGTAGTCTGTTCTGTGTGTTAACTCTATTGCCTCGTTCATAAATAAAATATTGAAAAAAAAACAAAACTCTATGGCCTCGTCTTCTCACATGCAGGAAAGCGGCGGCGTCAGGCGAAGGATTTCCCCGGTGCTGATATCATCATACCTCAAATCAAAGCCAAGACAGCCAGGAAGAGAGTCGGTCTGGTGTCCACCGGCCCCCCCGTCAGACAACACACACCCATACTCAGCCCTGATGGAAAAGTCATAGGTCAGAAAGCAAACATGGTTGGGTTGGTTGACAGGAGAGAGCTGTGGTACCTTTGCGTTTCAATTAAGAGTGGAGAAACACGGAAAATATCACTGCGAGTAACTTTAAATACATTTACAGCTTTCTCCATGCCATGACGAAGTTTAAAGCTACAGTTAAGAGTTGTTATAAAATAATACAAAGCAGCACCACTGACACACCAAGAACGTAACTGTAAAGCCACTCTGTGTAGAATTTTTACATGCATTTCTGTCTCCAAATGTCTTTCAAACAACAGGTTATTATGGGCATTGTGGGTAAATAAGTTCTTAGAAAAAAATAAAATAAAATGTTGCTGAGATTTAAGTCAGTAATTTATGAGAAAAAAACTTTGAAATTAATTTGTAATTTCAATTTCTTTTTCTTTTTTTTAAACCTACAATGGCCCTAATACATTATTAGTACTCCCACTGGGGGTCGCCACAGTCAGACACATTGTGGCTATCCACAGTTCTATTAATTATATATATATATATATATATATATATATAAAATAATATAAATTTTTTTGCATGGAATTGTGATATACAGTCTATTAATATTGAAAAAAAATCCAGATGATTTCCGGTATGCTGCCAGGTCCTGCATTTAGAAAAATTAATGAAAGTTAATGAATGTAATGTGTAAGCAGAAAATTTGAGTCAGTTTCCTGCTCGGGAAGTTAATCTGAAGCACAGAACAGCACCAACATAAAATTTCTGCCATAAGGTCTTATTCTGGCTCTTATCTATTTCTTATCTGAAGAAAGTGTAGCCATAAATGGTGCCTGAGAGAGACTTCCAAGGAAAGCCTCATTATTTTCTGTTTTATGTAGGTGAGGTGACCAGTGGCTGCCCTTCTCCCTGCTTGAAAAAGAACGTCGCCATGGGTTACGTGGATGCAGCATTCACAAAGAATGGAACAGCCATCCAGGTCGAGGTCAGGAAAAAGGCTGTGCCTGCCACTGTCAGCAAGATGCCCTTCGTCCCCACCAACTACTATTCTGGATAGGCGGGACACGCACAGACACACACGGAATACATACATTCACACTGGACCATTCCTCCCCTCTGTCCCACATTCACCAATACTGCCCCCTTCTGTTTACCTCCAGCAATGCAACACCAATGTAAGACTGAAAGTCTTCATCTGTTAGTCCTCTGAGAGAAAATAATCCCAAATGATAATTTATTATACTAAGTATGCTGATCAAATGCGATCAGTCACTTTAATTGTGAAGCACATTAAATGCCTAATAGTCTGCATTTGAGACACTACAACAGAGACACAATGTACAGTTCCACAGTTTAAACTGACAGGCGGTTTAAGGACAACAGGACTTAATACAAAGACTTCTAGCAGGACATTTTGAACAGTATTGTGGTTTCACCTGTAGATGAGTGGGCATGAAATGAAATACCAGCAGTATTGTTGAGTCTGAGAATGTATGAATGAATGACGCTTCATATCCCAAGTTCTGTTTCTCCTTTTTCTGTTTGTGGACTGCAGGTGAATGAACTTACTGCACTTTCAGTAAGAACAAAAACAGTGAGGCTCTGTGGATCCATTAAACATAAGTGTTTAATTAACCTTTTTTTTTAGAATGCAGGTTTTGCTAATGAAACATGACAATATTAACTTTGTTACCACTGGACCAAAACAAAGAAATTCCAAATGGTTCTCATGATGTTAACTTACTACATTTCTGCAGTTTTTTTTAAAGGTCTTTCAAATACTACAGAGCCAAATTGCCATTCATATTATTAGTCATAAACAGCTTAAGCAAGGGAGGTCAAACAGGGCCAGCTCATAATCCCTTCAACGCAAAACCCTACCTGAAAAAGCTAATCAACACAAACTTGCCAGCTCCATTTGTGGAGTTGGCATTTTGTGTTAATTAGCAGATTTTCACATTAAGATATCTTGTTTGAAGGGATCTGGGGGAGTTCTGGTTTGATGATCAACAACCTGATCTCCACATCAGACTGTTTATAATATAATAATATGATAAATCTGAAGAAGAAATTTACTCTATGAGGTACAATGATAACATAACTTGAAAAGATGTTAATTGTCATTATGTGTGTTTTGTCTGGCAACTACTGAAATGTAATTTCTGTATTAAACAAGAAGATTATCTTTGTACTTTCTGTGAAGCTTCGAATGTCTTATTTTATGAAAATAATAATATAGGCCTACTTAATATAGAAATAATGCTACTGATTTATATGTTGTCAGTTTTTGTCGACTCTGTCTTGAAGGTACATCACTGTGGATTTTAATTTGTAACAGAATTTCCATGTAAACTTTTTAAATAACATTTATTTGATTAGAAAATCTTCTCTTTATTAAAGACAATTTTCTTTTAAATTTCTGATGACCTGCTGTTATTTTTTTCTATTCAAATGTACACAGATGTGAAAATAACATTACATCAATGTTGTCTATAGAAGACATTCCTCTTAACATGACTGTGGTCAATTTGGCTTAATTTTGGTTCCTAAAGAAGGGTCAAAATAATGACTTAGTATATCAAAATAATGAGAAACTTAATCAAAATACTGAAAACTCAAAATAATGAGAAGCTTTTGAAAATAACTTAGTACCTATTTCAAAAACAATGAGAAGCTTTCTGAAAATAATGATTTAGTATCTCAAAATAATGAGTCAGTATTCAAAATAATGACTTTGTATTTCGAAACAACGAGTTAGTATTTAAAAATAAAGAGGTAGTAACTCAAAATACTGCATTGAGCTACTAACGGAGGTATCTAAGTCATTCTGAGGAAAAAGTCTCATTATTTATATTGAGATATCAAGTCATAATATTGAGATAGGGGATATTTTTCCTCACACTGACGGAAATGGACTTACATAGCAATCACAGAACTCACATAAATCTAAAAACACATGTTTCAGCTCTGAGGTCTGTTGCTTTTAGACACACAGGAAACGGGGGATGCTAACAGAACTAACCTGGCAACCCCGGCTGCCGGTCTGTTCAGTAGTTATTCAGAGGAAGATGGTGGACTTGGCGACAGCAGCGTGCTCAAAACTCCGTCCCAAACACTTTGGAAAATACTTACTATCTCAACCTGGTATTAGATATAGATTACCTGGGGACAATCACAGATAATACATAGTGAAAACTGTTGGGAAAGTGACTTTTTTTTGCCACCGGACAACTCTTTATTCCAAGAGTGAAGAAGAAAGCGGGAGTTGCGGGGAGAGCGTGCTGGTGGTTGTACAGGACGCTAGCCAACGTTAGCCAAAGTGTCAACAAAAGTGTGAAAGAAGGTGGAACTGTGGGAGCTTTTTTTGTTTTTTTAACCCAGCTGTCGATAAGAACCACCGAGACCATCCAACCCTGTGCTGCTGCTGCTGCTGCCTTCACAACAACTGTCAAATCTGTGAGCAGCGGAGCTGACAGCTGGACTGAAAGCAGGCTAAATCAGCTAGCTAAAGTCAGCTAGCTTTGTTGTGAACCGTGGATCAAAGCGCTGCCTCAAAATGCCACGGAGTAAAAAGGGGAAACGTGGCTCCAGCAAGCCGGGTGAGTGACCGTGGCGGCCATGCTAACTCAACGCACAGCCTCGAGCAAGAAACCAGCAGGAATGTTGTGGCAGTTTGGATGAAAGTATTAATACACACTGTACAGCTTGACAACCACACCTTAATGAGCGTAAAGCCGGACTAGCTTTAGCAGTTTGAGCACCTGTTCCATATGGTATGAATGAATTCAGCTATCTGACATGTAAATTGTCAGCCATGTGGGTTATAATTAGCGCTGCAGCTCAGTGCAGTTTGCATACATGTGTTCTGGACCTTTTGTATTGAAATCATTCACTTTAATGAGCGTATATACCTGAGTGTGATCTATCTTCTGGTTAACTAAAGATCCCTGGAGTCTTGCAGGTTAAAGTTAACGCATGATATTTTTAGCAGCAGTCCTACAGCATTTAAAACAGGTAGATGCAGACTGTTGAAGAGGAACAACCCGTGCAGCAGGGTCCCCTGGTTCATTTACACATGAACTGAGTTCAGTTGCTGCTTTGGGAGTTTACAGTTACACGTTTTTTATCAATGTCCAGTAGTGGTGCGGAGCATGCATGTGCCTGTGTTACAGCCCTCTCACGTTTAAGGAGTGACGTTGCCCGGGAAGCACGCACGTGCCAGCGCCTAAATGCACACACACACATTTTCACGGAAGCTATGTTTCTGCTGAAGGTTAAAGGGAGAGTGCTAGGGCGGAGAAATAAAGAAATGTTGTTTCCATTATATCTGCAAACCCATGTCAGTTATAACTTACTTTAATTTAAAAGGACAGTTCACAAAATCAAAAATACTGTTTTTCTTCTTACCTCTGATGCTATTTATCCATCTAAAAGTGTTTTGATGTGAGTTGCCAAGTAACAGGTTGCAGCAACAGGTTGGTGATATTTCTCCCTTCTCTTGAATAGAACGGAACTCTGCTTGTGGTGCTCAAAGTGCCAAAAAACAAAATAATCTGAAAAACTCAACAGCATTGTCTGTTTCCAGAAAGCATGACTTAGTTATTCAACATAATCCACAGCACTTGGTGGGAACAGTTTCATGTAGGAACTGTATTCTGTCTACCAAACTACACCCACCAACAGTATGGATGCACAGAAAGAGGTATGCATCCATGTGGATGAGAGTAGCGGTTTGCCACGTTGTGTCGTTCACAACAGTGATTGTAATTTTTTTATTATAGAAAATTAATACGATAATCAAAGTATTACAACTTGTTGACACAATGACATCCTACTGTTACACACAGCAACATATGCATGGCTGAAAGTGAAAGCTCTATGGTGGATATGGTAGTTCCAAAAAAAAGTAATGATATGAAAGTAATGATCGATACGACAAGGAAATTTCACTACCTCAAGCAGAAGAGATCTTGTGCCATTGTGAGTTCTAAGCCAAAAATATATTCCAGTATTTTGTCATATCGTCAAGAAACAAAGACAGTAGTAGAAACGATGAATGTTGTTCCTACGTGAAACTGGTCACAACAAGGTCTGTGGATTATCTTGAGCAACTGGTTCATGATCTCCATGGAAGGAGACATTGCTGTCAGTCCTATTTAATTCGCTATGTTGGAGAGAAGGCAGACATGTCTGAGGCTGATATCTCCAAAACCTGGCAACTCCACCTAAACAATCTGGATGGCTAAATTGCCCTACAGGCCAGATGAAAGATATGTGTTTCTAATTTTGCGGTGAACTGTCTGTTTAAGGCTTCTGAGTTGTGCAGTGCTGTTAATTGTGCCTCAGTATTTTTGCAATGAAAGTTTACAGGAATGGGGAAAATGGTTCTCATTTCTGATGTTTTCTTTTCCATCATGGTCATTCCTGCATTTTACCTATCTTCCTATTCATTCATGCATCCCTCCGCCATTCTCCCCCAATCTACACACCCTATATTTCATCCATCCATCCATTCATTCCCCCCATCCATACGCCATCTCCAGGCTCTCTTCGTCAGGAGGTTCTTCAGCTGCAGCTGTCGGCTAAAGCCTCACTGAAAGGTAACTCCTCTGACCTTTGAACCCTGACCTCAGCTTCATGTCCTGCTCAAGGCTTGTCCAGAAGCCCTTGAACCCACTGCAGTGCATGAAGTAAACCCAGCAGCAGCCACCCTCATGTTAAACTCATTGTGTTTTTTTCTTTTTTTTTTTTTTTTTTTGTCAGCTGCACTGAAAAGTTTTAACTCCCCCCTCCCTCAGATATTAACTGCCCAGGCTGCATATTGTATTGACTGATTGGCCGAGTTTACCACAGCCACTTGTGCATGTCACGCTTGAACACCATGAATTAATGCCCCACTTTCATGCTGATATTGACGACTGTTTTACAGATAATCATCACAGGGCTATATAAGGAAGTTTATCCCCATCTGACCTTCTCATCCACTCCTGTTAACTTACAAAAGGCTGCTAACATCTAGTGTTGCTTCCTCACTCTTCATCTCTTTTGTGCTCTCACCACGGTATTAATTTGGTTGAAATCTCTCCAACCATCCAACCTCATTTTCTTACCTGCACTGACACCATAAAAGTTTGGATGCAGGCAGTCATTTCTTCCTGGAGTGACTCACTTTCTTATTTTTGTAATGTCATGTCAGTGTAACTCGTGGTGGCTCTCCCAGCCCTCATGGCCTTACTGCTCCTATGTTTTTATTTACTTTAATACTTGTACAATTGTCATTTAATTGATTGGATGAGTTATACCGTTTTTACACCGAAATTAGTGCATATATGCAGGTTTTTTAAATGCAGCACACCTTTCCCCATTGCCAGTAGACCGTTTTGCCTTTCTGTCATTTTTCTGATCTGTGCTGAAGAGCCGAGACTCAGCTTATGTGAGCAGGAAAGCAGAGAGAAAGAAGTTACTAAAGTAGAAGTAAATCTAAGTTACTAAATGCAGATTGTACCCACAGTAACGCAAACAAACTAACAGATCAAGGCAGTGATATAATTAATTGGAACTACTCCTTTAAGGAGTTGTAGCAGTGGGGGTTGCAGTTTCAGAAGGCTGTTAATTGGATCTTTACAGTCTGAAAAAATAAATAGCAATGACAAGAATTAATCATGTCAAAATGTGAGTTTATGTCAGACAAGTGCTTATAAGAGAGAGATGGTTAATTTAGTCTCACATTTAAAGCTTGTGCTACCAGGTCATGTCCAGGGGACTCAAACACTCCCACCCCTTTAACTCAGAGCTCTGATTTGTCCATTAGCAGAGTCTCTTGTCTTCCGACTGACTGACTGGAGCTGTGCGAGTGATTGCTATGTAAGCATAAAGTAGCAAATGGAGACGACACGTGAGTCGTGGCAGGGAGCTCACACTTACCATAAGAGTGCTGTGTGTGGGCAGGCCTGCGTGGGAAGGTGTAGCTGCGTGTTTCGCGTGTGTGCAGCTGTGGGGGGAGTAGCCTGTGCAGTGGCTGGGGGTTCAAGGATGATGACTGGGAAATTACCGACTGATACAGGAACGCAGTGCATGTTATCTCTTTTGTGAACAGTAGCTTTGTGAGCGGGAGAGCCTGCAGGCTTTTCTGTCAAAGAAATCAGAATATCACTTTGGCAGAAAGCAGGTTGTCAGAGCTGCATTCAGGTTTATCTTGTAACGATGAAAAGCTGGCTTTCGTATGACGTTATCACTCAATTGAATGAATAAATTTGTTTAACCTGTAAAAGACTAGAGTCCCTGAATTTCATGTAAACAGACAGCAGCATATCATCCCAACAGTTGTTTTTTTTTTTTAAAGGAAATTAAAAAAGATGATCAGATTTTGAATGTTTTCCCTGTGCTTGTTAGGCTGCACAGATGGCTGCACAATCACTGTCTACTACAACCACAATTAAAAAATAGTTGAAGATGTTGATATAAGATGTTATGTATTATAATATTTACTAGTGTTTGTTTTGCCATATTAATGAAATTTAAGTTTTACTAATGAGATTCTCTAAATTTTTAGTGTGGAAATTCTAAAGTTTCAACTTTGGCAACAATCTGTATACAATGTGTATCACAACACAGGGGTTACAATTCAATATATTGTGATGCAGTGATATATTTCTGGTGCTATATTACTGTTTCTTAAATCAAATTTTAAGAATACTGACATTGCCATGAATCTGTTGATGTATCACAATATCACAATACAATTAATCGATACAGTATCACAAAACTGAATATTGTGATAAGTGTTGATATTTTCTTACAACCCTAGTGACTGCAAAGTAGGGCTGAACAATTAAGCAAAAAATGATCAAAATCATAATATGGCCAAATTCAATATCTAAACCGCATCCAGGTGTAAGGTCACATGCTTATTTGGACCCAAGCAAAAGTTTTTCAGTGAAAATAATCTAAAATTGTGACTCATATTGCAATCTCAGTGTCTGGATATTTTACTCTGACAAAAGGCTCTTTATCCCCCAGATGTCGGCTGTTTCCCCTGACACAGCAACTTTTATGATTTCCATGTAGTAATAGAGGCTTCACTTTGGATTGCCAGCTCATCACTACGAGCACTTACACGCCCCGTTTTACAACTGAGTGTGTTATACAGTGACGTGTATGAAAAGGTAGCTCTTAATAGGAACATGGGCTGAAACTGTTGTGTCATTATTATTTACAGAACAGTTATGTCCTTGAGAAATTATCCAGCTGTTATTCATTTAGCTCAACTGTGAAATAGTTCACAAGCAGCAGCCTGCAGAAAGATGTACAGAGCATAAAGCCACAATGCCCAAAGATTAGGTTTAGCAAATGTTATTGCTACTGTCACAATTTTGCCAGGCAGTAGGAATTTCTGAAGAATAGAGAAGAGCCTTTCAAATGACAATCTGCTGCATAGTCATATATTTGTCAGCCACAGCAGAAAATCGGCAGCTTGTGGCTGAAGATAACTACCAGCCTGACTACTTCAGATTTTTACAGTGTAAAGAAAGGGCAGAATAGCAGATTGCCGACTCTATTATTTGGTTGGCTCAAGTCAAATGGATGAACTTTAACCCAGTTTACTTACTTTACACAATATGAGAGCTCAGATACAGTCCATGATCAAATTACTCATTTAGCTGCAACTGAATTCTTCTGTGGAAGTTTCTTATTACCTGAGCACAGGTGGAAACAGCTGAATGTTATCAGAAAATGTGTTGCTAGAGTTGTTAAACGTATTGTGCATGTGTGGTAGGCATTGAGCTCATGCCTAAAGCAAAGTGGAACGAACAGAATTTGCTGCTGTTGCAGGCAGTCTACAATTAATATGAAACAGTAAATAAATGTAACTGACAAAGCAACTCAAACTTCAACTTCCATATTGCCTGCTGCAACAATACCAGTGACCTCTGGGTTACCTGGACTGTCCTGGTTGACCTAAAAATGAGCACACACACAACACACACACACACACACACACACACACAGTCTGACCATTCTGGATTGTACACACTGAATGAATGAATGAATAAATGAATGGCCACTCTGCTCTGCAGTAATCCCACCAACAGTAGAAAATCCTGAGCCAGCAGGAACCTGAGGGTTAGCTTAGCTTAGCTCGCCTGGCTCTTACCCACTGTTCTGTTCAGGCTCGGTGCAACAAACTGTTCCACTCCTCCTCATACGTGCAGGCCAGAGCTGTGTCAAATCACTATTTAGTGTCCGCTACTAATAAAAACAACAAATAATAAAAAAAACTTCCGGTTTCTGGTATTTCCTGGCTTTATTAAAGAGAACAACAGCTCCTGTGTGGGTGAGATTGATGATCAAAAATGACAGTGACATACTGAAGATTGTGTGTGGGTCTGAGTGTGTTGGTGTGTGTCTGTACCTAAGCACAACTTTGCTGGTGTACAGTTACTGACACAGAAAGACAGCTGAGCAGAGTAAGCCCACAGTCAGCTTCCCTAAACCTGCTATTAGTCACTCGCTGCTGGGGAATGGCCTCCAGCCAAATTCTGGTTAATTTTGGGATGCTTCTTGTTGGTATTTTTATTTCACTTTCACATTTATCCAGCTGTTGCATGTTATAGTCATCATAGCTGGCTTATAGAATATGAGTCAGTTGCAGTTAAATTTTCTATTCAGTCAGCTTTTTGGCATGACATTTCAATTATAGTCATAGGGGAGTAAAGAAGTCAGAAAACAAATACATTTAAGAGGCTGTAATAGATAATTTGAACATTTTTTTTCTTAAAAAAATGACTCCAACTGATAAATCGACTATCAACATAGGTGGCGATTAATTTAATAATCGACTTATCGTTGCAGCTCTACTTCTGTCTGCCCTTCTCTGTTGCTAGACTGTGGTCTCAAAGTTGAGTCTCTCATCACCAAAAACTGACCAACTGAGCAAGCTTTTGAAAAGGTATTTTGTTCACTCCCGTGTATTGCAGGCTGCAGGAAAAGGCAGTACAGAACTACGCAACATTTTGGACAGTAAAGGGAGGATGTAACTGTTGTTGCCCAACGACATTGTGCCTCCTAGTTTGGAAACTTTTGTCCAAGTGTTGCTCATTATTTCCTGCTCGTACAAGCTTTGTTTGTACTCTGTCACTCCCCAAACAACTGTTGTGAGCTTGTCAGTCCTCACCATACCTGTCATGAACAAGATGCTCAGCATTGTCTAGATCTGTTAATTTTAAGTCACCTTCACCCAGCAACAGTCATGCAACAGGCTGCCACTGAAAACAGCATTCAGACTCGTGTTTGTTAACTCGTATTATGATTCGTTCATATTTATTTCCTTTGTCATAACCCATATCATCAAAGCTTATGTGTTAACTGAGACTTCGAGTGTGATTTTTATTCACGCAAATATAAAACACACCCCTTGCTCTCTTCTTTTTTTTCCCACCTCTGTCTTCATATCCCTTCTTCCTCCTTCATTCTTCCATCGTCTAATTGTTTAAACATCTGTCTTTCTAGGTATGAAGAATGGGGTGAAGGGAGAGTCGGGTGCCAGCGACGATGAGCTGATGTCTGATGTTCTCAGCCACTACAGCAGTGCCAGCGAGAGCACCTCTGTGGTGGAAGAGGGCAGCAGGTCTGTAAATACAGATAATGTATACACATGCTCTTTAGAATTGTGTTTGTTTTGGGTACTGGCCGAGGTCCTGCTGACTTGCACCAAAGGAAATAATCACAGCCAATATTTAATAGTGCATTTTGATTCCTATAAGCAACTTTTTCTGTGTTGTGACAGTGAAACCCATTAAACTTTCCTATAGTTAACAAAATCCTGTGTGTGACTGTCCAAACACAGGAGGGGAGCAGGTGGATGAACAGACTGCACAAGAGGAAACAGAAGACAAACTCAAGCAGTGTATAGATAATCTGATGGATAAGAGGTGAGGTTATTAGTATAGCAGTAGTGTAGTAGATATTGCAGGAAATGATGTCACTAAAAATCCTGTTGTCTCTCCTTGTCTGTGTTTGTGTCTTTCTCTCAGCACTAAAACACGTCTCGCAGGTCTCGAATCCTTGCGACAGGCCTTCTCCTCCAGAGTGCTGTACGACTTCCTGATAGAGAGACGCCTCACCATCAGTGACAGCTTGGAAAGGAGCCTTAAGAAGGGTAAGATGAGACAGATATTCTGCTATTTGTTAACGCAGCTACAAGGAACTATATTTTATGTTGATTTTGGAGGCTCCTGTGAGAAAAGAAATGTATTTTTTTCACTGTTGTAAAGATCTTGATTTGGCCAGTGTGTCGATTTGTTTTGGAAGCGAATGAAAGAAAGGCAGCGTATTTTTAATGCTGTTTTTCTTTTTTAAACACAACTTTTTTCAGGAGGCATAACAATGAAGTAATTTATCTATTTTCAGGAGGCATAACAATGAAGTAATTTATCTATTTGTGGCTATGTAAAATTAATAACCGTGATATGATGATAATGAAACAAAGTAAACTTTGTTTTAACCATTTACACACCTAGGTTACAACTAACTAACGGTAACGGTAATTTTGTTGAGAAAGCAAAAGTTATCAACATTCCCAGTCATGTTATGTCTTTATAATAATAAGTCACCAGCACTGGCTAAGATCCTACTCACTGTGAAATGAAAATGTAGGCTCTTCTGATCTGCGTGCCGTGATGTTCATCTGATTTTGAGGGGAATCTGACCTGGTGGCAGGATAAGAATAACTATGTAGATATAGCCGATGTTCTCACTGATGGTTTTGTTTGCTTTTGTAGGTCATTTCGAGGCATCATACTGTTTCATAACCAGTTAAAAACTCCTGGTAGTAGTTTAGGTGTATTTCTGTGGGGTTTCTTTAGACTTGCCAGACATATGTCGATTTTGTAAAAGTTTTGTCTTCCCTGAAGTGCTGGCGCAGAAAATATGTAATCCGGTTTCTCAGGATGGATCAGAAACACAGTCAAAATCAACTGCAGTTGTTGATTGAGGGGGAAAAAAAAAGTAACTTTCTGTTCCCTCCAGGCAGCGGGGAGGAGCAGGCAGCAGCAGCCACAGTGTTCGCTCTGCTGTGTATCCAGCTGGGGGGTGGAAATGAGGCAGAGGAGGGCTTCAAGATGCTTCGCCCCATCCTCACCGCCATTATGATCGACAGCAGTGCCAGCATAGCAGCCCGCCAGAGTGTGAGTAAACACATAAACCTTCTGATATCCGAAAAACTTTGGATGATATGGAATTACCTTTAACACACAGGAACTCCTGGAGAAAAAAGCCAGAAAATGAATCATGAAATGCAGCTGTTTGGTCGAATGGACTGCAGCTTAAATCTCAGTCAGAAATATAACAATAGTAGTTACAGGTCAACAGTAACAAATCCAAAAACATCTGCTTCAGCTAAGAGTTCATTGAGTGCATTTCATCTGCTTAGCTGACCTCACGCTCACCTCTATTGTTGTCTAATAGTCCAGTGAGTCATCGCTCAGACATTCAGTTGACAACATTAAAGGAAAACTCCACTTAACAATATGACACAATCTCTGGTTCTGATTTTAAGCAAATCCCAGTTAAAAGTGGACTATCTGCTTAAGGAGCATTTCTCAGTCTACCAAGATTTTAGCTTTCATGTTTTAAGTATCTTCATGCACTTGTCAGCTGCTGTTTTCTGCACACAATATCACACTGTAGTGTTCTGTTTTTTTTTCCACATCTGACACTAACAACAGCCATTTTGGACTCTCAGGGTCGGAAACTCTGTCCGGAGAAACAATTGACTAAGAGATATGCCTAGAAATACACATTATACAGTCATTTTCCAGTTTTCCTTTTTTGTCCCAATAGTTGCCCAGCTGTTGTCAAACTCAGACTATTTACCACTTTGGAGTTTCTCTGACCGTAAAACATTAACAAACTATTCTAAGGTTGGGTAGGTTATTTAAAAAAATAAATGAAACATTAGTACAATGGTCATATGTGTTCATACGTCAGGTTTTAAGCCAGATGATGCGTCAGAGATTGAGGAAGGAAGTCTTAGTCGAATCTGACTAAATGTAACTTGAATAGAAATTGAATTCATTACCTCATCTTTGAACATGATTTCTACTTGAGTGATGTCAGATAGATTTTCTTTGGCAGTTGTGGTTGTTTAAGAGGACTTCCATGATCCCACACTACTTCATAACACCATCAAAGTCTGTCTTTTGCTATTGTTTGGATTGATTGAGACCCCTACTGGCAGAAATGACATACTGTGCATTTAAATAATTGGTTAATTGACTCTTCTTGCATGTCTCCATCAGTGTGCCAGAGCTTTGGGGATGTGCTGTTACGTCTCTGCTGCTGAAGACGGAGAGGTGAGAACAACTTGCCCCAGTGGCTGAATCTATCATGACACGCAAGACGAGTTTCACCTTTTGTTGCCTCCACATGTGATGTAGAAACTAAAATATGTCAAGAAACAAAAGGCTTCTAAAAAATTACCTGATAAAATCTAAAATGTGAGTGTGTGTTGGTATCTGGGATATTACATAATGACATGGCAACAGCTTAACAATAGTTGTATTTACCATCAACAGTTTGTCCCTCTCATCCCTCATTACGTTTTCTCTCTTTTTCCTCTTCACATCACCACCGACATCTCAGGACTTGATTAAATCGTTGGCCCTTTTGGAGAACGTGTTCATGTCTTCCTACCCAAACAGAGAGGGAACGCTGCCCACACCCAAACCCGGCAGCTCGGGCCTCCACAGCGCTGCCTTGCAGGCCTGGTCGCTGCTGGTCACCCTCTGTCCTGCTTCTAGACTGACTGTGCTGCTCGACCTGTGAGTAAACAATCTATGTGTTCAAAATAAAAATCTGACTCAGTGTGGATTAAAGTGTAAATATCTTCGTAGTAATGTTTTGTGATGTTTTTTAATCTTCATTTAATTTAACCAATAATAACAAGAAAAATGTAACCCAATAGTGATTGTCTACCTCTGTCACCCTGCATGTAGTCACCTCCCCAAACTGCAGGCGTGTCTGCAGAGTAGTGACGTGAACTACAGGATCGCAGTTGGAGAGACCATCGCCCTGCTGGTGGAGCTTGCACGAGATATAGACGAGGTAAACACCATGTGGAAAATAGCGTACCCTTTGGAGCAGGCACATTTAAAAGCTATGTTTATTTATTTTACCATTACACACATATCTCCTGGTAAAGGGTGTTTCTGGTTTTAATGTTCTATGTCCAATTACGTCTCTGCTGTGTGCAGGACTTCGAGGTGGAGGACAGTGAAAGTCTGTGTCAGTGCCTGAAGAGTTTAGCCACAGACGGC
This sequence comes from Lutjanus argentimaculatus, assembly GCA_034769285.1. Classification (NCBI taxonomy): domain Eukaryota; kingdom Metazoa; phylum Chordata; class Actinopteri; order Lutjaniformes; family Lutjanidae; genus Lutjanus; species Lutjanus argentimaculatus. Next base: position 9,744,740 of record JAWZSL010000007.1, read on the forward strand.
AACAAGCACAGAGCTAAGAACGACAGGCGAAAACAGCGCTCCATCTTCAGAGAGGTGCTACATTACATAGAGGTATGTTTTGTGGCAGCAGCCATAGTTGTTGTTAATGACTTTGGTACCACTTTAAAATAAGACTACTCTTCATAAATGGTTTCAAATTGGGTTATTAATTAGGTTGTAAACACTTTATAAATCATGAATAAGCTGTTACATGACATCAGATAAAAAAAGGGAAACTGTGACCTGTTGCTTGCCAAATAGTGAGCCACATTTATCTGTGCTTTTTTCGTTTACTTAGCTTGCTTTGTCTTCTCTATCAGCAACCTTTATACCTGTCAGCTTCAGATATTTGCTAATACTATTTAACCACCGTCAACATATCTTAATAGTCACAAAGCTTCATTTGGCAAATCAAATGAACATGTTAAATTACCCAATTCATACACCAAGGTTTTGGCAATATTGTTTATCTTGACATTTTAAGTGTGCATCATTTTACACTTTACAATAAGCCTCCTTTTGTCAGTTATAAATGGTAGTAACTCATTGGTAAGAATAATGGGTAGTAAGCAGTAACTGTATCTTGTCAAATAGTAGAGTCCACATCAATGTATGAAAACTCTGTTATAACAACCTAATTAATGATTTGATTATAAGCCATTTATAAAGCAGCTATAAGGGTAGATTTATTGTAAAGTGGCCCTTTGATTTTTCTTCTATGTTAATAATTCAGTCACTGAAGAACTGGTCTAATTTCTGAGTCGTGCTCACCCGCCCTGATTTTCATTGAAGGCTATATTCTTGTTTCCACATCACTTGTTTTGACTTTGCGACGTCCAGAACGAGGACTTCACCGAGGAGACGATCAGGTTTGGAGTGGAGAGCGTTTACATCGACAGCTGGATGAGGAGAAGAATCTACGATGCCTTCAAAGAGATCCTGGAGTCTGGAGTCAGACACCATCTACAGGTCAGGAAACGCCCTGAAGCCAGTAGTCTGCTTCAAAAGAAAGTTATTTGACGGACTTGTTCGTAGCCCTCTAATTTTCTGTCACTTGCACCTTCAAACCTTCCAACCTGTACGCATTTTGTGTAGCAGTTACTTAATATTACTCCATTACATACTACAAGTAAAAGTCCTGCATTCAAAATCTCACTTACAGCTACTACAAGGAATATTCTGTTGTATTTTGGAGGCCACTGTGGACAAAAGTGGCAGTTTTTCCTGTTACATAACCACAAAATATAACATCAAAAATAAATTTATCAAAAGAAAAACCTCCTCCTGCTGTTTTTTAACTGGCGAACGTACCTTTGCGTGGGGAAATGTAAACACAGGCTCATTTGATCAGATTTCAAGGAGAGTCCAACCCAGTGGTAGACATTAAGAATAACCATATAATCAGGCTTCTCACTGATGGTCTTAGTTGCTTATAGTGTGAAGTGTTTGCAGCAAAATATACTTAAGAGTATCAAAGTAAATCTATATTATTATTCTAACTATCCCTATTTATATTTTTCATTAACTTTTGATATTAACACTGAATTAGTGACATGAACAATTTGTCTTCTCTCCAATACAATTGGATTAAATGGCACAAGTCCTGTGCTGCTAAAAGCACCAAAAAATACTTTTGAAAAATTCAAAACCAGTGTCTGTTTCTAAAAATCATGGCACAGTTACTCAAGATAACCCATAGACTTTGTTGTGAGCAGATAGATTCTAAAATGGTTCCAGTAGCTTTTACTGCAGAAAGAAAGTAGTTCCTAGGAGGTCAGAGGAAAAATGTGTATTTTCGATTTAGGGGTGAACTGTTTTCAAGCACAGTATGTAAAATAGGGATGTGATTGCTTCTTTGGTTTCATGATTGTATTTGATTTCTTCATAGCCAATTTTTCTGTTGAACAACTTGATATGGCAAATAACCATGCGTTTACACTATTGTGGGTACTCAAAGTATTTTCCTAAGGTTGGCAGGTCTGTACCTGGTCAGCAGTGTCATGTGGTTGCTTTTGTTCCACATATTTTTCGTGTTACTCGTATAGGGTGATACTAGTTGTTGTTGTTGTCTTCTGCTCTGGTGTGGACATCAGTAAACAAACATCCAAAGCTGAGTAGGAATCATGGTATTTCCCTGTAGGGACAATTTCAGCAGCGGCAAATGTAGCCACACACACAATGAACACACCTACACATGCACCACATACTGTAGTGTGGGCGAATCCCACTGCGTTGCAGTTAGATTCATTGTGTATAAATGAGCTGAACAATAATGCACAAACACTCTAAAATGAGACATTCAGTGTTTTAGCAAAGTGGCACTTGTACTGCAAAATGTAACCAGTGATACTAATGCTTATGATCATTTTGGTGTGTGTTTTTACTTTCTTTTTTTTTTTTGGTGCAGTTCAACCCACTACTGAGAGACATCTTTGGCCTCGGCCCTCCTCTCATCCTGGACGCTACCGTCAGAGGCAACAAGATCTCTCGGTTTGAGAAGGTAACAGCTCCTCTTCTGTCCTTCAACTGCAGCAATTAGTCGAATAATTGATTAGGGGATCAGAAGAAAATTAGTTGCCAACTATTTTGATATCAATCTATTAAATGTCATTTAAACAGTCATTTTTGAAGCAAAATGTCTAGCATTTGCTGGTTTCAGCTTCTTTTCTTTGTCATTTGATAGTAAATGAAGAGTCTTTTGTGCTTTGTACTTTTTGCTGGACAGCTGGCAATTGAAGATGTAACTTTGGTACATTATGATGACCATCTTAACAACGTTTTGCCATTTCATTGGCTGAACGACTAAACCTAAAAAGAATCAGGAGTTCTGGAGTGCGATTTTTCAGGATTCTTCTCCCTGTCTTGTATGTGTGCTGTGTCCTCGTGAGCCGCTCCCACAGTGGAAATTGATCCACAAATGCCACAAAATAAAAGTCATGTGATGTTTGTGTGACTGCAGCCTGAGAAGAATAAATATCGTTGCACTCATCTCTTTATCTTATTTCCTTTAACAGCATCTTTTCAACTCAGCTGCCTTCAAGGCCAGGACTAAACAGAGGAGCAAAGTCAGGGACAAACGTGCCGACGTCATGTGAGAGAAGGACGAGGACAGAGTGAATGGACGAGTATGCGAGGAACTCCCTGGGCTGTATTGAGACGGATACAAAAAGATGCCTTCAGCTTTCAGACACACAAAGACTCAACAAACTCTAAACAGGGCTTTTTTCCCACTTGTGCTCTTCACCTGCAAATTAATTCTCCAAAATTCAAGATGGCCAACATGTATTCTTAGCTCCCACAGACAAAAGCAATCTGGGTAAGGAGCTATTTTACTCCTCCTGGCAGGCATGCGCTTTTCACTTGGACACCAACTGTAAAACGACGCTAAACTTCTTTCATGTGGGATTAAAGCAACTTCATTACACGGGAGAGTAAATTCTCTGTTCACACAAGAAATGAAGAAGGACTTTTATTCATTTTATCAATAAAAATAGAGAATGTAAAGTATTATTTTTAAAGCTTTATGGTACACTTGAGATCTGTGGAGGCCTTCCATGTTACACTCACTGAAAAACCCTCTTTGGTGCTGATGGGTCGGCTTGAACAGCTGCTCTCTGTCTTGACAGTCAAGTCTTTTTAATCCAAATTTCTGTCGGGACATAACCAGTCCTGCTTAATCTCTGAAATTTAATGTTCAAGCATCCACTTCTGTAACAAAAAGCAAACAAGAGCCACATAAGTATTCTGGACAAACTCTCCTCTCCTCTGGGCCGATGATTCCTCCTTCCTCCCCTCTGTCGTCCTGCGTTTATCCACACAGAGTGACTCCTTCAGCTGCCAAACCATAAAACTGACATTACAAAACAATGCAACCTAAGAGAATATGTGTGTGGTGTTTTGCTTGAGAGTGTGTTTTATTTGGAATTTTATTTAACATCATGAAATAAAACACAAAACCATATAAATAAACAAGAAGATGCCTAATTAAAATATGAAATCAATGAGTTAATATTGTCATCTTTGTATTAATATTTTTTGAGAGGAAAAATACGTTTTAGCCATTTCTGGTGGATAATTGTATTTTACTTTCTAATTTATTAAAACAGCAGCAGTACTGTGTGATTTTTAAGAAATTTAAAAATGCAAAGAACTGTTTACAGACACAATTATGGGATGACAAGAAGAATTTCTTTTTTTTTTTCATGTATATTTTTATTGCGGGTTGGTGGGTCATACAGTCTATCCATGTGTATGTATTGCAGATAGACTGTATATAGGGATTTATGGTAAGATGTGTACTTGAATCATTAGATGCATTTCAATGATTGATGGAGCGGTAAACACACAGTTCACTAACCGGAGCTGCTGATCAGAAGAGTTTGGTGGTGGTGATTCAGGTTAGCGTCTAAAATTAAGTGTGCTCCTGATTGTGGCAGCAAGATCAACATTTTATTAGTGTTTTTGATTTTACTGAATGTTAAAAGCACACGTAACGACTGCCTATAAATTTCAGTAACTCCTCATCCCCTTACAGTTCCCTTTGGCCTCCCATATTCAGCCTCACCAAACAGTCTTATCAGTGGTTCTGGTGTTGCAGCACATGGACAGAAGATGGATCAAATGAAATAAAAAATTATATGAGCACTTTGGTCGTCTCTTTTGTAGTCCCAGAATGTTCTTAAATGAGATGTACTTGATTCTGTCCTGGAAAGAGTAGATTTTGGGGAAAGGTATCAAATGGATAGTTACTTAAGATAGAAAGTAATCAAATAATACGATTAGATAAAAGTTACATACTTTCCTGAGGCACAGACATGACATTATTTTTGTATGGACTGTTCTTCCTTTTTACAATTCTTTGTAAAATTGGGACAACAATTTCGTGATGAAATGCAGCTGCAGTTTGAAAGATTTAACAATGAATTACAGACATAAATGTTTAAACCAAGGTAAAGGGATACAATAAAGCTCATGGTGTTCACAGTCCTTGAGGCAGAAAAGGAGAGTGCTGCTCACCAATTTCCCCTGGTTAAACCTTGTGGATTAGCTCGCTCTTACTAAATATTAATTTGAATATCAATTTAAAATGTTTATAACAGTCAGTGTGATGGAAAAAAAAATGATTCAGTAAGTCATGAGGAGAAACTTGTCAAAATGATGAGTTAATGTCCCAAAATAATGAGAAACTTTCTCAAAAAGAGAACATTTCTCAAAATAATGACTTTGTAGCTCAAAATATTGAATAAACTTTCAAAATAAGTCATTATTTTGAGGAAATTTCTCATTATAATGACTTAGAGAATCTTTTTCCCCCAGCAAACTGTCTGAAATTTGTAGAAGGTTCAGTTTGAACCCACAGAGGAGAAAAAAAAGGTTTTGGGAACGAGGGCACGAGAAACGCATGTTAAATTTCTGGTAATAAAATGTTAAAGAATGACATTAGAATGAATGTGAGTGCCACATTTCAGCAGGACTGATCGTCTGCTGCCCCCTGCGGCCACTTCCTGCACTGCACCCCTCCAAACGGAAACAACGTGGTATCGCCCATTCATGAGTTCAACATGGAGGCGCAGGTGGAGTGAAAGAGTGAAAATCATTGTTGTGAAATGTTGAATCGAGTCCAGGGGAGGCGATAAAAATCATTGACAGACTGATGAGGATAAATTCATGAACGGAGCTGCGGTAACACGGAGCCTGACGGGCGGCTGCTAACGGGACACGGTGCAACGTTACTGTTTGATGGCATGAGTTAGCACTTGTGTCTGAGCTGCTGCTGTTGACCAAGTGTGACAAGTTGGTAAATGTGAGCTGTGTGTGGTGTGTGTGTGTGTGTGTGTGTTTGCGTGTGTACGGCAGCAGCAGACTCAGATGGACCACGGACAGATCACCGGTGTGTACGGAGAGGTCAGCGGCCTCCCTGCGCCTCTGTCTGCCCGCGTGAGTGAGGAGCAGCTCCCGGAGCTCCGGATCTACACTGTGACTGCAGGTGAGCTGACACACACACACACACATAGACATTGTGTTAGGGGAGACGTGGGGCGATTGCAACATTTTTTAAAATAACAATCCAAGTGATACACAGAGGGGGAAGTCACGCCCCCTCGGTGGACCATCATGGGGCCTAACTTCAGAAAATCTGAGCTATAGTCTGTGGCAAGAGACAAATTAATTTTTTGATCCTGTATGAAAAATAATTTGTCTCTTGCCATAGACTACTGTTCTTCTTTTCCAAAACTAGCTCCCATGGGGCACACCAGAAGGTGTGTGACTTTGCCTCTCTGTTTCAGCCTGGTCTCATTCCCAGCTCATCAGATATCACCACCTCATACAGATGTGGACGGTACCCATTAGCAGCTGAAACCGGGTATGAGTATGAGGGAGGGAGGGAGAGAGTCCACATCTGCCAGAGGTGAGGTGTTCAGTTGCCCAGACCAGAGTCCTGCACAGGTCCAGTTTTGCTAATCTGCCCCTGCCCACACCTGCAAAGCTGAGAACCAGAACCAACCCATTAGCTGTAGTTATTTCCATGTCAAATCCACGCCCGCCCAGAACTGCCCAGTGGTTCCCAAAATGGGGCCTCACCGCCCCTGATTTATATAGACAAGTAAACATTTCACTGTTTCACTAAAATTCAACTGGAATCCTTGTCTAACTGTGGGCTGGGGGTGTGTGAACTTTTTTCAGAAAATGTTTGTGAACCACTGAGTTATCTACTGAATATAATGTTTTTGTTGATTGTAGGTTTATTGTTTGTCCAGCGGTTATTTCCACTGTTAGGTGCGAATGCATGTGTAGATTAATAGCAGTCATTATGAGCACTTGATTGTACTTTGTTAAGTCACACTTAAAAAAAAAAAAAAAACTTTTCTGGGACCTGTATTTTTGCCCACACATCATCTTGGTCACCAGCATCAACACTTACTGTCCCAGAATATTTTGTAATATAGTATTTCAGTAGTAGTAGTATTGTCAGGTTGGCTAACTAGATTTCTGTATTGCTGACATTTGCGGTTGCTCAGTGTAGCTAACCTTAGGGCTTGGTCTTTGGAGCCAATATTAGCAATCGTTCTGTGAAGCTAATGTTAGTGCTTGGTCTGTGTAGGTAATGCTAGCTGTTATAATGTTGAAATGTCTGCCCAGTGAAGTTTTTTTTCACTTGAGGTCATGATAATGAACTGACTGTAAGATTAGCTGGTTTCACTCGGACCAGTGTGATGTTGTGAGACTGTGTGCACACTGTGTGGTAGTATATCATTCTTTATTTCAAAATAGTAATCCTGCTGTAATACCCATTTAACTAAATGTATCTGTAATGTGATTACTTTTTTACTGTAACTGTAATGTTATCTTTTTTTTAATCCTAATTACGTTTTCCCCTCCAAGCCTATATATGAATGTGTGAATTTTTGATATGTCCATTCAAATGGGCTTGTGAAGACTTGAGCTGAAAGTGATGAAAGGTCAGAGTGTTGCTGAAAATCCTCCTCTGCAAACGATGAACGTCCAGATCAGATTTCACGACAGTTTGTCCTGCAGTCATCTTTCTCTCTCTCACAGTCACTTTAATCTGAATTAGCAGGTTAATAATACAGAAAATGAAAAAGATCCTTACATGCTTAGATTTCAACCAGCCAGCGTGAAAGAAACAAAATCCCTCTGGGAATGACTTTCAGCATTTGTTTGGATTTCGTGACAACCTGCTGAGGCTGACACCAGTGATCTTGTCTTAAGGTTTTAGGAAGGTTTACAGAGTAAAGCCATCTGTTTGTCTGGAAGAATACTGTTTAAACCTGACTACAGTACATTGGATTGTAGGTTGAGGGAAGGACACGTCATTCAAGCAAAGCGGCTGTTTTAAATGTCCCTGACAAAACATAAATCACATGAAACATGATATAATGTGATGACTTACATTTTTTGCAGGCATCCTCATGTTGTCAAAGTGTTGTCATAATGTCATAATGATATGTCTGAAGCAAGATATCTTTAGGTTAAAGATGACAGTGACAGTAAACATAACATTAAATCTAAGTAAATGTCACTGGTAAAGCTGCAACTAATGATTATTTTCATTATTGATTAATCTGTTAATCATTTCCCCAATTAAATTGATTAGGTGTTTATTTCCATAAAATGTTTCCCAAAGCCCAAGATGACGTCCTCAAATGTCTTGTTGTGTCCACAACCCAAAGATATTCAGTTTGCTGTCATAGAGGAGTAAAGAAACCAGATCATGTTAAATAAAATAAATAAAAGCTGAAATCAGAGGATTTGATTATTTTTTTCCTTAATTATTGACTCAAAACAAATAATTGCTTATCAAAGTTGGTGCCATTAATTTAATAGAACTAAAACTAGAACTAACTAACTAAATTGAATTTATCAACTAACCATTACAGCTGTATTTACTGGAAGTTTAATCATTTACAATAACTTCAGTACTGCAATTATTTTTTGCATATCTGCCAACATTTATGCCAACCAACACAAATATACTGTGTCTGTGATCAACTAATATTCATAAAATAGATACATATGAGGTTGAGATGTCTATGTTTGTATCACATAGCTTTGGATAAGTGAAATAATTGAGCATCTCTTCATTTAATCTAACTTTGGAAAACTTTGTGTTCGTATCCAGAGTGGAGTCAGAGTGACCTGGTCCGAGGCTCCAGACTTCGCTACTCGCAGCAGTGGACTCTGATCACAGACAGCAACGACCACAAAAGCATCAGGACAGTCCTCCCACCAGGACCCTGTGTACCTGTGTCAGGAGAGTGAGTACAATCACACACAGACACACTCACTCCCATAATACCCACTTTATCTTGCCATCTGACAGCCTTTTCCTGAAGGAAACCGCCGCTGTACAAGCAAAATATCGCTTCTCTCACTCAACCAGAGCACGGGAGGTGCTGGTCTACTGCTGCCTCGATTTGTTACTTTGTTTGTATTATTGTGTGACTTTGGGGAATCTGAATTATCCTTTTCCAACACCAGCATCACACAAAAACACAAACAAACTAACAGATCAAGGGAGCAGTACAAGTTCACGTGTTCTGTGGAGTTTGGTTGTTTTTGAGAGAGAGCGGTATTTGGCTTCTTCAATGGTGGATTCTTGTCAGAAAAGGGTGACTGATGACAAAGTGGTCAAACAAAGCTTTTCAGGCTGGTGCTCAGTTTGGTGCTCAGAGTTTTTATGTCTCTTCTGCTCTTCAGGTTACTCAGTAGACTCTCTCCCATCCGAGGCCTGAGGGCCGTTGTCAGGGAAACAGCTGGCCACCAGCTCCTCGAGGTGAGAAGAACAGTCAGAATATCCTCTGTAAGATCAATGTTTGGGCATTTTGACAGACTGTTGTTGTTTATGCGTGTTAGATATGGGACCACCACGGCCTCAGGAAATGCCTCAACCTGACTGCTCTCAACATACACGGCAGAGTGTACGACGATGGTAGGGTGCATGTTTCACCTTTCATACACAGTTTTGTTTTTTGTTTTTTAGCAAGATCAGCGCCACATTGTTGTGTGTTCATATGGTCATATAAACGCTCATTAGCGTGTGTGTATTTTTCCAGCCCAGTTTGGCTGTCTGTCCTGGTCGGAGTGCGAGAACAAACTGTTGTATGTAGCAGAGAAGAGCAAGAATGAGGGGGAATCTGCGTGCGGAAAGGTATTGCACGCAGACGCACACACACACGAAACAGAAGATCCATGTCATGAATGACAAAGGGAAGTGTTTTTCTGTTCATGTGTCTTATGTTGCTTGTTTGTGTTATTGTCCTCAAACAGGACAGGAATGTGTACTGTGAAGACTGGGGCGAATCTCTGACCAATAAGAGCGTTCCGGTGATTTGTGTGGTAAATATGCAGAGCGGCTCTGTCAGCGTGCTGCAGGGCGTCCCGCCTCACGTCTCCCCTGGACAGGTGAGGACAGAGAGGCTTTCAGCTGCCTAATCTGACGCTGCAGGATTACATTTTTCTTTGGACTGTTCTCTGCTTCTTCAAGTTTCAGTAGTTTAAAGTTTTGGTGCAACCTTGTCTTATTGTTTGGAAGTCAGGTGTGAGATCAGTGTCCCAGTGTTAAGTATAATTGCCAGTGCAGATTTATTGATTTGATTGATTGCCATCTTTAGTAATACTGATACAAACAATTGGATGTCCACTTTTTGTTTTATCTGTAATTATCAATGTGTGTGTGTGTCTGTGTTGTCCTCCAGGCTCTGTGGGCTCCTGGCAGTCAGTCGGTGTTTTTTGTTGGTTGGTACCATGAACCCTTCAGACTTGGACTGAGGTTCTGCTCCAACCGCAGGTTAGATATCTACTGTTTTCTGACTCGCCTGAGTCAGTATGAAAAACAGCAGCAGCGGCAAATTGATTGCTGAAACAAACAGAAATAATGTCAAGTGAATTTTATTTATATAGAAAGTCACAAAAGGAAACATCCGGAAACAAAAGTACAGTACTGTACTGGCACATTGCTTCTCCTACTTCTTCCTCACAAAATCTTAAATCACTATCGGCATGTTGTAGGCTGCTCAATTAATCCAAATATTATCGCAATATAGCCAAGTGCAATATCCAAATCGCAGAAGTTTTAATTTTTTGATAAAGGAAAAACATACTTTCATTTTCTTGTGCTAAAACGAAACTGAAAAGGAAAATGGAAAACAGCAGTGACTTAGTGGAAAAAGCAGAAAAAATGTTAAACCTTGTTTCCAGGCATCAAGAAGAAAACACTTAATTCCCTGAGTCATGTAAAAATAATAGCAGACCTCAGACTAAACACTTTCATTTCGTCTTTCAGGTCGGCGTTATTCAAGCTCGACCTGGATGGAAACTGCGGTGAGCAAATCGTCTTTGTCTCTTTGTTAATGAACCAAACTCACACACTCCCTCTGCTCCGCTCATCTGATTCCTGTCATCTCTTCCCTCCAAACAGAGTGTCTGTCAGGGGACAACCTGTCTGTGTCCTGTCCCCGACTCAGTCCGGACGGGTCCACGGTCATCTACCTGCAGGGTCAAGTGTTTGGTCCTCACAGCCAGTGCCTCAGTCTGCAACAGGTACTCTGTGTGTGTGTGTGGTGCGCGAGCTTGTGCATCTGTGTTTTCCTGATGTTAACAGTGACTGTTGATTCTCCACAGTTAGACCTGAAGAGCGGGAAGACATCTACGCTGTTGGATGTTGTCAACAGACCACAGACTGGTAGGTTACAGACTGTTAGCTTTTAGCTATGCTAGCAGTGTCGCTCTAGACCTGCAAGCTTAATAACATTCCCATCAGCCTCAGCTGTACTTTGTGTTTAGTCCTCATTGACAAATGTTATCATGCTAACATGCTAAATAGTGAATATGATAAATACCTGCTGTACAGGGTAATTTTTGTAGTTTTCAACCAGGACCCTATTTCCCTATCTTGTTTTTGTGTCTTAAGTGACTAATGGAGACAATTTTTTGAAACTGGTCCAGTATTGAGCTCGAGTGCTGCAGCCGGCAGAAGTGAATGCACAGAAGTGGGTACATGGTAAGAAAAAAAAAAAAAAACCAAACAGGGAAAAATTACTATTTTTGTCAAAGGAGTCTGGTTGCATTGGACAGAGTGATATAGAGGCTGTTTCTGGTTAAACAAAGAAAATAAAATTTACTCTTTAAAAAATGTCCTCTCTGTAGTAGTCCGTTCCATAATGTTGACATCAGATGTCAGACATCTATACTTACAGTGTGAGCTGTCAGTGGCAAAACAAGCATTTTAGTCGATGTACTTTGATGGTACGCAGTTACCCATAAGGATTACATTGCAGCCAGCAGAAGTGAAACTGAGCTGCAAACATGATCCCTTCAGGAAACTTAAACTGTCCAAGTATGTCCACTACAAGGATATTCTTTGAACTCAGTGTTTATTTTGTGAAGCTTTTAATTCTTCAATGAACAAAAACTGGCCGGTGCAACAAAATCCCAATATATCTTATTAATGAAGCAGGATAAAGAGTTAAAGATAAAAAGATTAAAAAAAAATATGTGCTTGCTTCATAAGATATTAAGAAATTTACATTGAAAGGTGAAGTTCATTCTCATCATGTCTTTCTGTTCCAGGTGAGTTTGCAGGTGTGTATGAAGCTCTGCCACGCTGCTGCTGGTCCGCAGACAGTCAGAGAGTGGTGTTCAGCAGCGCCCGCAGAAACTGGAAGGTAACAACCACATGTTTAAGGAATAGTTTGACTAATCATCACTAATTTACACGTTTTTATCTCATTTCTGTACACAAGCTGAAATGTAAAACTTGTGTTAATCAGTGAGCTTTAGAGGTTCACGTAGGTGGATTTTGTGACCTTTGGACAGAGCCAGGCTAGCTATTTAGCTTTGCTTCTAGTGTCTATGCTAAGCTAATCAACTGTGGCTCTAGCTGCATAGTCAATGCACAGACATGAGAGTGGTAGTTGTCTAACTATTTGTCTAGTCAAATTCACTTACCTGTAAATACCTGTAAACATTTTTAATTATATCATATAATCACACTTTCCTTTGCTCTCTCCTTTTCTCTCTCAGGATCTTTTTATGGTCGACAGAAGATCACACAAAGTCACCTCCCTCTCTGATAGTAAGAGTCCATCCTCTCCTCCTCCACCTCTCCTCCTCTCTCTCTTCTGTCCTCATCTCCATCTCTTTTTTTCCCTCCTCCTCCTTCCCCCTCCTCTCATCCTCCCTTCTCTCCTCTGCTTCCGCCTCCTCCTTCCCCCTGTTGGCTTCCCGATCGTCCCCCATCTCCTGCTTTTCCTCCATCTCCCCATCTTCCTCCACTTTCTCCTCCTGCTGTTCCTCTGTCTTCTCCTCTTTCTTCCACTCCCCTCTCCCCTCTCCTCCACCTCCCCCTTTTCCTTTTACTCCACAACTAAGTTCTTCCCCTTCTTTTGACTCTCACCTTCCACCTCCTCCTCCTCCAGATCCTATTCCTGATCCTCCTCCTCCTCCTCTCCTCCTCCTCCTCCTCCTCCTCCCTCCTTCCTCCTCCTCCCCCTCCTCCTCCTCCTCCTCATCTTCATCATCAGGAGCACAAGAGAGAACAGGAAGGTACGACAAGAGCAACAGGTACAATGTTGCCACCAACATCCTATTGGGGAATTTCAATATAAAAGTCAGGTTGCAGAAACCCTACAGATGCAAAGATGACACAAAATTAAAGTTAAATACAGTTTATAGATTACAACATTTCATAACAATAGCAATGACTATTGTTTTTGTTGAGATTTATATTTTAGGAAGTAGTCACATGAAGGTTTTATTGCAAGAGATGAATATTGCTGGCAATGTACACTTACCTTTCAAGAAATTAATAGAAATTAATTATTAATTTAATAAGGACTTCCCAACCTCTCTCTTAACGAACCCTAATTTTACCTTTGTATATACACTAATGACCCCTTTGTCCCCCACCCACAAACAAAAACACATAAAATGAAACATTAGGTAACTTAGCTCTGCTAGTTTATCTCTGGGAATGCTGCTGCTGTTCACGTCTGCACGTAGTTTAGTTTATGTATTTATTTTTTCTAAATAATAAATATATGACTAAACTTATAAAATAACCTTTAAATTTAGTTGTCCTCTTCACAGAAATAAATTAAATGCTAAGACTGTATATTTCATATATATAAAAATTCTTACACATTGAAATCAAGAGGGCCCCATGACCTCCAGTTGAGCTTTGGTGATCCCTAGTTGGGGTTTGGACCCCCAGGTTGGGAACCACTTAATTAAATTGCAAGATAATTTATCTATTCAAAGTAGAAACATCTTGTTTCAAATTCTTCTTCTGCACATCTTCCACATCTGTGGGTATATAAGGGCTGGACATAATTTTATCAATACCTGTACAATGTAATATGGGTATATAATTTCAAAATCTCTTTAAAACACTCATCTATAAAACATTTATCTCTGTTTATTTCCCTTCTACGGTGTCTCTATGGTGTTCTGTCACTTCCTCTGTCTTCACTCATCTCTCTGTTGTTTCTGTCTGTGTCTCCTCCTCTCTCTGCAGCTCTCTCTGATCTTCCCAAACTTTATGGCAGCTGGAAACTGCTGACAGTCCAGAAGGACCTGATGGTCGTCTCCTGCTCCAGCCCCAACACACCTCCCACTCTGGTACGATAGCTGAACACACACAACACACACACAGACACACAACACCCGGAGCCAAACCGCAATGCTAAAATATTGAATACTGCTAAGTGAAAAATGATTTTTTCTTTGTCTCATGGACTGCGTGTGTGTGTGTATGCAGAGGGTGGGTTTCCTCCCTGTGGCAGGTGAGGCTGTGATGTGGCAAACACTGCAGGAGCCCATCAGGAGCTTTGACTTCCACTGGACAGTTTTAGATGTTACACCTCCACCAGAGGAGGACAACACACACTACTGTGAGCGTAACACACACACGCACACTGTGTCAAAATAATGAAAAGAATCACATCATCAATATAAATTTGTTGTAATGTCAGACTCTTCTTACTTTTCGTCTCTTTCTCTCGTCAGCTGGTTTGGACTTCGGGGTGTCCTGGTGAAACCGTCTCGTCCCCTCGATGAAACCAAGATACCTCTGGTCGTCTTCATCCACGGTCTGTGTTCACTTCACTGATGGAAACATATTGAAACATTTTGCTTGATTTTTTTATGATTTTATTTTTTTTGTTTGCTCCTCCAGGCGGCCCCCACTCCCAGTTCCCAGCAGAGTGGAACAGCACCACAGCTGGACTGGTTAAACTCGGCTTGGCTGTCCTCATGGGTGAGACGCCTCAGTTTCTCTCAGACAGACACACACATGCAACATACACAAACACTGGCACACTTGAAGAATTTGTTGTATGATTTGGGAATATAATTTTTTCTCATTTTGCCAAACATTAGACTAGAAGATCAATACTGTTATGATGGTACACTAATATAAAAAGTACAATCAGCAGCTGGTTAGCTTAGCTTTAACTTAGTGTCTGGCTTCATATCTAGCACACAGATATGAGAGGGGTATCGACTGTCTTGTCTAACTCTTTGGCAGAAAGAAAATAAGAAAGCAAACTTTTTTCACAAAATGTTGTGCTATTGATTTAATTGAAAAGACACATTAAAGTATGTACATGTGCTTTACAACATAGTGGTTATATCAGTTTATTTTTGATCTTAAAATCCAGGCACCACTTTACAATAAGACCACCTTTATAAATGATTTATGAATGCATTATAATTAGTTTATTAATTAGGTTGTAAACACTACAACAAATCATGAGCCCACAGTCTTTTTTTTTAAATCTAGCCTTCTGGTGAAAACCAGTCAAGCTACTGTGACAATAAGCTGTTAACATTTGTGTTATCAAATGCACTTTCATTTCTCCTTTGCTTTAACTTTCTTCTTTCTCTTCCCCTCTTTGTGTCTCTGTATCTAGTGAACTACAGAGGATCACGGGGTTCGGTCAGGACAGCATTTTATCCCTGATCGGTCAGATTGGAAGCCAGGATGTAAAAGATGTGCAGGTACTGGCTGATGCACAATCTCAGGTGTTTTGGTGATTAGGGAGGCTGCAGCTGAAAATGATTTGACCTGATTGTCTTTACCCAGAGAGCTGTGCTCACGGCACTGCAGACGGACATCGCCCTGGACCCCAAACGCTTGGCTGTGATTGGTGGTTCTCACGGAGGTTTCCTATCTTGTCATCTGGTTGGTCAGTACCCAGAGTTCTACAGAGCGTGTGCAGCCAGGAACCCCGTCATTAACGCTGCGACTTTACTGGGCACCAGTGACATAGTGGACTGGTAAGACACGTGCATGCAACTAACAACCTGTCCCCACATTGTCTGCAACACATCCAAACCACTGTAATGTTTCTTATCCTCTGTCTGTGTCTGCAGGCGTTACACCAGTGTGGGGTTTCAGTACTCATACGACCAAATACCCACTGCTGAAGCTCTGGCTACGATGTTAGAGAAGTCACCCATCACACATGCTGCTCAGGTCAGACACCCTACAGATAACCAACATATTCTTGGACCAGAAGTTATTTCTGTGTGGTAAAATATAAAGCTGTCTTAGAGAATCAGTGTGTAGGATTTAGTGACATCTAGTGGTGAGTTTGCAGATTGCAACCAACTGAATAGCCCTCACCTCACCCTCCCCTTCTAAGCATGTTGAGGAACATAGGGTGGCCACAAAAGGCCACGTTTGGAGCAAATGTCTGATTTGGCCGTTCTTGGCTACTGTAGAAACAGGGCAGTGCAACATGATGGCCTCCGTGTTTTACTCCACTACCTTTATTTGGTAAGTTTAGTTACTAGTTCATTTACAGATTCAGATTAATTAATTACAAACAAAATATTAACAAATTACATATTATTTCATTATAGATTAAGCTACACAGTATATAAAGTAGAGGGTGACACAAGAGTGGATATTCATTCCTGCCCCATCGCACACCCACAAAAATACACCTGTCCTCTACCAGTCCCATGATATGGTTGAAAAAAAAAATCTTGTGTCATCGTAATCCCAGGAAGAAGGACTCCTGCCCCATCCTGTTCCGTTTGTTTTTTTTTTTAAAGACAACAGAATGACTAGTATTATGTTCAAAATAAAGAGAAAAACATTTATTCAAATTAGAACTGCATATTTTACAAGCTAGACCTTTTTAAAGTAAAGTTTTGAATGCAGGACTTTCACTTGTAACAGTATTGCCATATCGTGGTAATACTACTTGTATTACTATGTGAGTACTTCTTTCACCACTGCTGAAACTTCAGTAACATCTGAAGAAACTGACATGAAACCAAGTGTGTGTTTATGTGTGTGTTTGTTTGCAGATCAAGGCTCCAGTGCTGCTGATGCTGGGGGGCAGAGACAGACGAGTGTCCCCTCACCAGGGCCTGGAGCTCTATAAAGCCCTGAAGAGCCGAGCATCACCTGTCAGGTACAACACAGCTAACAGAGGGTTTAATCAGCTCAGGCGTTCTGTCATCAAGACTAATAATTGTGATTATTAAGACTGATCTTTAGCTTTGTCCTCCGTCCCGTTTGTCCACTCAGATTGTTGTGGTTTCCAGAAGATGGACATTCTCTGTCCAGAGTGGACACACTGGTTGACTGCTTCCTCAACACAGTGCTGTGGCTGCAGCAGCATCTCTGAACACAAACACTGTGATGAAACATTTCTGAATGAGTCCTGTTGCTGCTTAATGTTCTCATAAAAGAGGGTAAATTAGTTTACTGTATCACAGCAGTTGACAATCGGGAACACACCACTGCCTTTTTTTTAACAACAAACACACATTCTGTATGTTACAATGTACCTAATTTTGTAAAAACATTTTGAAATCAAATCATGTAATAAAGAAAATCTTATAAACCTGTGTTGATGCATGGATTTTGTCATGTTTGGCTAGTCAGTGCTTACAAACTATTACTTTCACATTTAATAATTAATTTTGTTTTCCCCACAATAATTCAAAAACTCTTTATGTTACTCACTAATCTGCCAAGATCACTACTTAATTTGATGCCTGTTGAGACTGAGTCACAGCTGCAGTCTTATTTTTCTCCAAATACAATAATCATATTGTTAGGGTGGTAAAGTGAACGTCATAATGAACACAATACCAGGAGAGGAGTTGCAGGATGTATGAACAATGACAGGATTTTGATAGTCTAACAGTCTCTTTTTTAGACCTTACTCAGTCCCCCATTTACCTGCGGGATTACTGCTTTACTTTTATTATTTATCTTCAGCGATGCACGCGGGTACGCCACAGGGATCTCCAGGGCTGCAAGCTCACTCGGAAGTTCAAAATACTAGCTGATGACCTCACAAACTCAAAACTTAGCACTTATTCATTCAAATAAATGAATGAGTAACTGAAAACCAGCACCATAAAGGTGTAGCTGCAGCAGGCTGGAGAGAGAGTGAGCTGAATGAAAGGGCTGGCCTATATAGACCCCGCCCACTAGTCAGCACAGGTGCTTGCCAATCGGATGATAAGCCCAGAGTGGTCTACAGGAAGCACCAAAAATAAAATCGCCTGTAACAATATACAGTAAATGTAATTTGCTCAATGTCCAGCAGATGGCAGTGTCTGCCTGTTCTTAGGGTTCTCCTTTTCTGTGGGCATTATCCCATTAAAAATTAAACCTTTTATCATAAAAGCTTTATTATATGTGTGTACATTGCTGTTTCAGATCTCTAACAAAACATAATGTACGTGGATGCTTCAGTCTAAATGCATCAGATGAACTGCACATTAAAATTAGTATCTGTTTCACACAAGTGTGACCTTCTTGGTGATGTATCATCACTTGCTTTTGATCTTTTCAAAGAAAAAAAAGAAGAGAGAACTGAAGGAAGAGAACCAAACAGACCCAAAATTTAATGTGTTACATGAAACTTGAACAGCCACATTTCAAAATGTGACATCTGAACCACACAGACCCGCTGCAGAGCTGTAAACCACCCAAAACCAAATGAAACCTCATCTGGAATCTTGAATTGAGGTTCTTGACCACCTTCCTGTTGGGGCTGCCCGAACAAATAATCTGCTGTAAACGCTTCAGCCAAGTTAAGACTTACAGACAAGATTGGACAATCTCTTCCTGCCTATTTCCCTAAATTCTGGACTTCTTGTTTTGGTGATCAACCCTTAGGAAAATTATCTGGCTCTTTTGCTTACCAGGTATTTACATCTCCTGACCAGATGCTTGTTTTACCTTGTCTTTCCTCCATCTGACACAGGGCAGATCTAATTCTGGGGTCAACATTACAGATTTTCTTTCCCACTCAGGAAACCAAGCTCCCATGAAAACTCCAACTTCATTCTCAAAGCAAACCCTGTCCTACTTCTTAAAAGAATAAAGACAAAGTGTGAAGGCGTCTGTGGGACAAGGATAAGAGGTGCAATTTGTGAGGAAAACACAAGCTCTGTTTGTCAGTACGTTGGTGGCCTTGTTGAGACTTGATAGCGGCCTTGAACAGTCTGACCACTTTCATTTCCCAGACAGCACAAGTGGGCGCGTATCAGCTGATACTGTCGACAATGTTTCATCACAGACACTTGAGCATTCAAAATCTGCATCTGGGAGTTTCATTTGAGGTGGTTGATATCTTCCAGAAGTTTCCTCTCAGGCAGCGGTCTCACCCCGGTGTCCCAGACTCTGCGGCGGTGTTAATTGTCTCCTCAACCAACAAGTTGCTCTGCAGCCTTGACTGCAGCTGCCGCCTGATGAAGTCACTGTAATGTGGGTGTTGGGTGAGGTCACCAATTTGAGACACGGAGGGAGAAAAAGATGTAGATGTAGAAAAAGACTGTTGATGAGGAAGCGACAGATAAAGAAAAGAGGAGTGAGACAAAAGGCGACTGGGTGCCTGATAGAGGGAGAAGTTCACAACGCCTTGTGCTGGTATTCTGGTGTGTGGGCCGGGGCACAGAGATGAAGCATTGTTGAGAGCTGGAGACAGGGGAAAGACTCATGCTCATGCTGGGTGTATGTAGGAGGTTAACAGACAAAGGGAAAAAAGAGTGCAAGTGTGCTTTCTGACGCTGGGGGACAAAGAGCCTTTTGGAGTTGGTTTGTTCTGGTGCTTCCCCTCTCCACCGGCTGCAAAGAAAGATGGAGAAAACACAGCACAGCAGAAGATGATGGAAAACAGAATGAAACAGGGGAGAGCCAGGTCAGGTTAAATTGCCCGACAAACAGATCGGTGAGTGAGGGCTTCACTCCATAGGGAGCATGAATTCACTCAACAAATTTAACGGTAAATCTTCCTATTAGGAGACATTTTGGCTGAGGATGGTGCTAGAGGGGAGCTCGAGGAACATGCAAATGGAAAGTGATCAATCTTTGCCATAAAATGTTCCAAGCATATTCATATTGCTCAATTTGAAAATTAGATTTTCATCCCTGTTCATTTTCATTGTTATTTTATTTTTTCATAGTGGAACCCCAATTCCTACCTCTATGTAGTGCTATGTACAGCCATAAAGCATTTCTTGTCAGTCTGGCAGATGCTTTGGATCATTTATCCCCCTTGGATTAAAGAAATAGTCTGACAGAAAATGCATTTTCTTGCCAAAAAGCTACCACCGGCAGTTGGTTAGCTTAGCTTAGCATTAATACTGAGAATGAAGAAACAGCCAGCTGTGTCCAAAACACAGACTGTATAATAAATAGTAGACACAGCCATGGTGACGTCACCCACTAATTTATGGAGTGTCATTTTGAGGCCTTGAGTCTGGCATTATGGGTGTTGACATCTTGGTTTTTGGGGCCAGAAGTGACCATATTTGGATGAAAGGTGGAGCTCGGGAGGAATGGCATTGCTGCGCCTCAATCCTGATTGTATCTGACTGATAACCCAAAGACGTACCATGGTAGTGACTTGTCAATCACAAGGCAGCCATGTCCTAAAACATACCCTGCTTTATAATCTATATTTCTCTAAAATGTATCATAATTTACTAAATGCGCATCACGCTGTACTGAAGAAGACTTGAAACTAACTATTGAGACCATAGACTCATTAGGAAACTGGTTACTGAGGTAATAAACCAAGTGAGAAGAAAGATCATTTTCTCATCGACTTCTATACAATCTGACTTATTTTTGCAACCAGTGGAGTCGCCCCCTGCTGGTCAATAAAAAGAATGCAGGTTTATGACACATTGACTTCACATTTCATACCTGGAAGCTACATACACTATTTATACAGTCTGTGGTCTTGTTTGTTTAATCTGTACAAAAAACAAGTTATTAAAACAAATTTCTCTAAATCCAGAAAGGTTCTGAGATGCTGCTTACCTTTGAATATAGACAGGCTCTCTGTTTCCCCTTGTTTCCAGTCTAAGGCTTTAGGTTTTCCTTCAAGTGACCTGATCCAAACAAACCAAATGTGAGACAAAGAGCAGGCTTGTGTTGGACGATGCTGAGAGGTAGCCTAAAATTATGACATTAAAAAAAAAAAAAAAAAAAAAAAATTCTATTCTGCCCATTAGCTCTTAACATCTTGAAGATTTGCCCTCTGGTTGATCCAGTAGCACACAATAGACAATAGATCAGTAGTTTCTCAGTCTTTGTTCTTTGTGGTTGTTTCCATCATATTCTGCCTAAATCTGCATAACTTGTGACTCTGTGGTGAATCACAATTTTCTCCAGCGTATGTGGTCGCAAAGACGGTGACAGGTTAACCTGCAATTGACCCTCATGTGCGCAGTTTGACATCAAACACAGCGCCGTGATGACAGCCTTCCCTGCTTTCTTAACAGCCATTGGATAAAAGCCAGATTTCACAGAAGTGTCTGTCCTGCAGTGGTTTTTGACTTTTGAAAACTAGTTTATTATATTCCATTTTTCCCATATTCTCCCCAAAAATCCTTATATATTTTACACACTGGATCTTTAACTTGCATAACTAACATCGTTATTTTAACCCAAACTATGATCTTCTCCTAAACATTTAACTAGACAAATCATAAAGAACAAATTCTTATTCACAATGGCGGCCTGGTGAATGTGAAAGTTGTAATAGTGCTTCAGGACTCAAATACACAGCAGACAAGTCCTGGCTGTACTTCTTGCCTGAGCCTCACTCCGCTGTGTGCTGTCTTGTTAGAGGAAATGGGCCTTAAAGTCCTCATCATGTCATGGGGATGAGAAAGTAATGTACTGTACTGTTGGAGTCCAGTGTGCTTTAAAGTTCAGAGAATAAAGGAAAAACTGTTGGCTATGTTTGACTGTAATGGGTTGAAACTGGGGCGTTGAGAGCACATGACTTATTTTCAATCTGTAAAGGGCAGTTCAAACTTCCATTTCCTGGTTGATAAATGTAAAAAATCGGCTTTACAAGGCAAATAAATCAAATTCTCAACCATAAAACTCCAACATCTGCATCTCTCCACACTTCGTAATGGGAACTTCCCCTTTTCTCATCCAAACCCTTGAGCCGTGACCTTCACCTGTGGACGCTGAGTGTGTGCCAAGACGTTACGACTTCTTTACACAAATGTGCGTTTTAAAAAAGAAGTGGTACGCGAGATGATTCTTTTACAGTCAGACTTCATGATTCATTATAACGTGGCCCTTAGCTTCTCGTTTCTCGTTATTCCTTTGTCCCCCTCCTCTTAACCCTCTTCCTGCCCTCCATCCTCGTTATTTTCTTTGTCTCCCTGTTTTTACCATGAAACAGCATTTGTGTGTGTACACAGTGTTCATTCACAAGCTTGTGAACACGGGCCTCAGTGGCGGGAGGCAGCATTTTTACCATCTCCCTTTTGATTCACCCTCGGACTGTTAAAAGTTGTTTGAATGGCGAGAGCCCTGCTCAGGAAGGGACAGGACTTTCTTTTATGTCAGCGCTACGTGTGCCGTGACCTTTCACTTTTTTTCCTTCTCATCCTGTCTCTCCGATCCATTCCGACAATGTCTGTCCCTCTGTCCCTTTCTCTGAGGGAGGTGGGGTGTGTTGGTGGTTATGAGGATGTTGTAAAGGCTTTGGGGTGTGGTTTGTGTTAGCTATGTTTTTACGTGTTTGTGTTGGGAAAAAATACAATATCCTTTCATAAGTGAAAAGGTCTAGTAGTGTCTCGTGAAATCATTCCTACCTTTTACCAATATAGTTCAACCTGTTTCATGAATTTCGAATAATCAAGTATGATTTTTCTTGACTCTAGCAATGTGATCTTCCTTTCTTCAAGCAAACTGATTAATACTGGAAACAGGGTAGGATTATTCACTGTAGTGCCAGAATTATTACTTTGTTTGTTTTTTTTAAAGAAAATTTTTAGGATTCAATAAGTGCGTTTCCATCCACCTGTATTACGCACATTTTCAAATGAGAGGGCGCTCTGGTAGGTCACTTGAGTGGAAAAACAAAAAAGTTTAACTATCACACAAAAAGTTTTATGCTTGGTTGAGGTGGAAAAGTAAAGGTGTAAAGACAAAAAAAACTAAATACTGAAAACATGACAAAATAAAAACATTGTCTATGTGTGACAGACAAGCTTAATTAATTTACAGAAAAAAAAATTATTTGAAAAGCTAATTTTATTCTCACATTTATTCTTGTCACATTTATTATGTTATTCTAATTTCAAGACATACACTTTCAGTTTTGGTTGTATATTCTATCAATACAGTAGAGTATCGTGTAATGTTATTCACTATTAAGTATTATAAACTATTAGCTATGCAGCCAGTGAAACAAAGGAGGAATGCAGATGGGTGATGCCCATGTCTGTGTGGGTTAATTGTTAATCGATTCGTTGGTAATGGCTCGAGGCTCCAGTAGGGGGATCACGCTCCTCCCCTCAGTCAAGCTGCATGTTGTTTTTCTTCATCTTCTACCATGACTATTCTCCTGGTTTACTGTCCAAACACTGTAAACTTGTGAGCTTATGTTTTATAGTTTTAATGATGTAAAATGTGGTTTAGTATGAAAGAAAGATGATGTTTTGTGTTCATTTAGGTTGATGTTTAAAAAGTTTCCAGCTAAATCAGATGGAGACCTTGTGGTCTAGAGCATGACTTTTTATCCTGTCATTCATAAACTAGTTCCATTAATACGCAATATGTAAGCTGTAAGGTTCAAGTGCTTATTGTATCACTGCATCACAGTCATTTTATGTTTTTCTTTTTTTTTTCTTTTAATGTATGAAAACAAGTCATCATTCACTTCAACTGTTTGGGAGAGTCTGCAGCACTGTTTTCCTGTGAAACTCCAGCAGTGTTTTGTGGACTGAAAAACTAAACCTGACCTTCAGTTGACATGAGGGTGAGAAGATAATGACAGGAGAATTAGCACCACAAATGTTTACCTCATTGAATAAACTTATAATATTTGCATAATGGGGGTGGATGGAAGTGTGCTTTAGTTCTTGTTTTCTTTTGCTGGGTTTCTTGAAATTTGGCTGAAATATTCACTAAATGTAGATGGAAACCTGGCTCATATTAGACAAAATAACTTAAATGGAGAGTTTCTGCACTGGTGGGTCCTTAAATGTAACATAAAATATTCTTAAATACATGTTTGACATAGTAATGCCTGTACTGCACTACGTACTGTACTAGTTAAGTCCACAGTACCCAGATCATGGGAATATTCCCTCTCTGCTCTTCTTAAGATGTGGGAGCCAACTGAACTCACACACACACACACACACTCTTTCATGTCTCCTCCTCCATCCATTTGGCTCGCTTCCATCCTCCTTTTGTCACATTTATCTATCTCCCTATTCCCATGCTGCGTCCTAAGCTACTTTTGTACCGGTGCCATGCAGGATAATATGGGGGGAGACATTTCTTGGCTCCCGTTCACAGTTTGGGCTTTGACGCTCTTATCCGGAGAGCAACTTACACCAAAAGAGGAACAAGACAGCTGCAGACCCCTCGCCCAGCTCATACAGTGATAATTCTTGACCTTCTCGTTGTTGCTGTTGTTTGTTGTTGTGGTTACAAGATGACACGAGTATAAATGACCTGTCGGTTAGAAAATTTGAGATAATCGAATTTTCAGCCGTGTTTGTTTAAATACGCAACATTCCTTCACCTAGATTGGCTGATATTGGCCGGCAGAGTTTATGAGGACCTTTATCTAGTGTAAATGAAGAGATAGATGGATGATGGAAGATGTTAACAGTCCAGTGAGTTATCAAGAGTATATTTAAGTGGAATTTATTCACAAGGAGCAGGTAATTTGTCTGTCTCGGTGGGAACTGAAAGTTTGAGAAAACAACTATTTCTGTGATATTTATCTCAGCTCTTCAAATTCATAACAGGAAGCCTTGTAACAAACTGAGGGGGGAGAGTTCGAAAGATAGAGTGTTTACCAGGCAGGGAGAATCTAATGAAAGATACGATTGCATGATGGGAATTTTAGGATCCTATTGTCACTGTAGCTTGACCCAGACTAGGGACAAACCCGTTGATTTCACCGGGCACGACACGTCTGCGCCATGGTTTTGATCCGTCCTCCACACGGCTTCATGTCCCAGCAGCGTTTCAGCAGTGGGGCGCTTTGTCCTCAAGATTATGTTTGTAACTCTTTTCACAACAACACAGACACAGGTCGGTTCTGCGGACGTTTATTGCTTGGGCGCATCTTTGCTGCATCCTTCATGCAACACACTTACGCCGTGAGAGCTATATTCATAAACAAACAGTACAAAATATCTGCATGAGTTGCGAGGCACCATGACATGAAAATGAAAGTA
The DNA here is from genome assembly GCA_034769285.1 of Lutjanus argentimaculatus. Lineage (NCBI taxonomy): Eukaryota > Metazoa > Chordata > Actinopteri > Lutjaniformes > Lutjanidae > Lutjanus > Lutjanus argentimaculatus. Next base: position 9,769,967 of record JAWZSL010000007.1, read on the forward strand.
AACACAAAATGGCGCTCAGCGCTGACATGAAACAAAAGAACAATTTACAGATTAAATAAATACCTCGTTGGCCGCTTGTTGTGAAAAGAGGTTTAAAGTCCTTGAAAATCCCTTTACCGTCTGCTTGGGCTTCAGATGTGAACTTAACTTGAACGAAAAACTGGCAGGGCTTCATGAGACGTTCACCTTGCGTTGTACACAGTCCCACAATGAACTTGACCTCAGGTGCACCATAAACGGGGAACATTTGTTCCGGACAAGAAACGTACAATATAAACAATGAACTAGAACATACGTGCTTACAACATTTTTAGTAAATTATTTTATTTTTACCTCTTACACATCAGATTTTAATCAATTTTTATCAATTTATTTATTTATTAACTTATTTATTGCATGTGATCTACTCATTTATGAATTATTTATCAGTGTATCATGAACACAATTTATGTAACAGCACTTACAATGTCACTAACTCAGATTTTGTTTTATGTGGTTGTCTTTCCTTGATTTGTGCCTCTACTGTGGATAAGTAGACTATGTAGTTAAATAGTTTCTTTTTTGTTTGTGACCCATATTGGCTCAGCAGCCATAAAAATATTGTTATAATTAGTCAGTCCAGTCTGGGGGAATTGATGCCTTGTCATTTATGAGATTTTTAATAATCTGCTGAAAGTAAAGGCAGTCTTCAAGATATTTTGTTCCTTTTCTTTCTCTAATGTCAAGAATCGGAACCAGGCTACAGTACGGTATGGTAACAGACAGTGTAAAAAGTCTAAACATAAACCTCAGCATCAGTGATTTGTGAGGGGATGAAGGGAACGCTGTCCCTCTTGTTAGCAAAATGACCACAATACATCCACCTTGTTCTACTCTCCATCTCCTAGCAGAGAGAGTGCACATCGTGTGTGTCTGTGCTCGTGCTGTTGTTTAGTAGAATATGTTAGTTGACTCAGAGATCTTTTATCTGACTGAGGTTTGTTTAAGTTAGAGTCTATGGCCCCGACCATGGCTCTGAAATGTCAGCAGCTTAACTATCCATGGTGCTGTCTGTGGTGCTGGAGTAGCCAGATTTGTAATTGCAACTTTTTATAGGGGCCAGTAGTAGGGTAGTAGGTGCCGTATGACATTAAAATTGACCAAATCTTGTAACCTGTAATCTGCAATAAACTGACACATTAAGCAGTCTGTCATTTTGAAGCTGATTTACTGTCATTTGTTTGTCTGCTGCATTGCAGCTGTCAGCTCCTCTTGAAAATGTGACTTGTGACCACAAGACTACTGCCATGATTCTGCTGTCAGGTAATAACTTTTACTTCCCCAACATGTCAACGGGAGGACTCAAAAATGACAAGAATTAAGAAAAACAGCCATGAGTGTTTTTCGTGGCCCCTGGAGTTATTGTTTCCCCTCAACACAGAAATGGCTGCACAAACTTTAAAGATATAGAACATTTCAAAAATACAATTATTTCATTTTGCAAAAGGGCCTGTTGCCACTCTTGCCCATCAACAGATAAAATAAAAATTTATGTATAAATTCCTGTATATACACTATAGGAATTTTCTCGGGTAAAAATATTGTGCAATCTCCTCAACTCACACATAATTAAGAAAATTCTTCACATCTTTGAATCGTGTATAAGCTTGTGCTTTCTGGCAATTTGTTTTCACTTGTAACTGTGTTAATAATAACTGTCAGCTCATCCATCCATGTACTCTTTTAAACTCTTTGGTGAAGTCTAACATGACCTTACCAAGTTCAAATTGAAAAATATCACAACAGCTGCAGCTGTAAAAAAAATAAGACTTCACTTTGAGTTCAGGTTGTCCCTTTGTGTTTGAGTGAAGCAGAAGCTGCAAAGTTCACCTGTTCTGACCCTCTGATGTTGCCTTAAGATCTTCTGCCAGTACACAGAAAACTTTTACTTTGTCTAAACAGTTTAAACACCTATAAACACTATGAGCCTGGATTACCTCTTTGTCACTGTAGTATTTCCTAATGTGAGCCTATGATCTTTCTTTATTACCACTAACAGAAAGCATTCACTTCATGAATGGAACTAGTTACATGTTTTCTCTGCTCAGTTTATCACATATACATTGCCTCAGTGTCTCAACATGTTTATTTGGCCTTTCTTTAAACTCGACCTACATTATCCATCTGTTAAAGCTACTGAACGCTAATAAACATGTCCCCAAACTCTCATAAAAATACTTCAGTGCAGATGTGCAGATGAAGCTGCACTTTGTTGTTCACGGATGCACTTTGCCGACTGTTTTGATACTTAAAGCTGGTTTTCTTTTCATCCATCAGATGGTTGAAGAATTAATTTTAGGAAAGGCTAATGACTGATGGTATTAATAGGTACAGTAGGCAGAGTGATCCTTCAGAAACTTACATTTGTTAGTTTAAGCTCAGCTAGATAGCATGTCTGTTTTAGCGGTATGTTGCAGTTTTGTTGTCGAGTCTTGTGGAATTTTGGGTGGAATTTTCGATGAATTTATAAGCAGAGACATTATTGAAATGTAAGATGCTACAGTTGTATGCAGCATTAACTAAATCATTTTCTGAGGATAGAGAGATATTTTAATATTTAATAAAAATGATTTTATTGCTTCTGCTAAGTCCTCCGGATTTCTATGATGAGAACCGTGTCCTTAGCAATGGTCTGTTTTTCATAGCAGTGGTCTGCTTTGAATAAAAAAAAAACTGGAGAGGAGACTGTAGAAAGCCGTAAGTGACCAATCAAAATCGAGCATCCAACGAAACTGTGTAATAAATTTTTGTGTGCAAACAATTTTGTGGCCTCTACTGTGTTTGGAAAAAGATTCTCTACTCAGAACATACCAAATTAAATACACATCCAAACATTTTGAATTATTTATACCAAATAAATTGGGCTCACAGGACTTGCCATGCGTTTGTCTGATTTTATTTTACAACCTCAAGAGAAATGCTCAAAGCGGTAGGAGCTCCTGTTGTAAAACATGACCAAGTAACCTCCTCTCTTTTCACCAAATCATTTCAGGTATTCTCTCTCTGTTCTGCTTAAACTCTTTGTATGTCAGCAGGTAATGGCCTCGTCATTAACCTCTTGCCCAGTGAACATCTGCACTGCATGCTGGGACTCACCACAGGTAAAGTTCTCTACATGAAAACAAACACATCTTCTAAAAAAAGGTCTGAGGTGACAGCTCAGTTACTAATGCCTTATAATATAGTAACTAATAATGATAATAATAATGCAAATTAGTGAGTATTTAGAACATATTGAACATATGAATGCAGAGTGGGTTATGATGCAGACTTGACAATATTATTCCAGCGGTCCTGAGTCTTCAGTGTCATTTTGTGTGATGTTTGAGGACTGATGTTTTCTGTGTGAAAATTTTACTGTCCAGTGCAGATACACTTTTATCTTATATATACACTGAAAAACTAGTGAGGAGGTCCTCAGCTCCTTCTGTGCACAGTATACATACTCTTTGCTGCACAATGCAGAGCCTATAGAGTGTGTCATACTCTAAGGTCAGTTAAATAATGCTTTTTTGTCACAGTCACTGTTGTGACAATCTTCACAGTATTCTCAGCACAATGCCTCCTGTATATGGAGGGAATTGCTGGAATTCAGTGGCCTGTCCAGCCCCTCAAGGGCTTTTGCAAGAACTCAGGTGGCATCATGTCTAAGCCGTTACAGACAGCCTGAACAATTTTGGGACTGGAAAAAACTGTATATTTTAAAACCTAACAAAGGAATTTTTTGTTGTGGTCAGCAAATCCAGTTGCCTTTGACTTGGATGACTAAACCATTCAGTACAGAATCTTCATTTTGTTGTGAAATTTTTAGTCCAAATACAGTCAATAACACTCCAGTGCGTTGCTTATTCTCCTCTGGCTAATCCTGCTACTGGCCTGGCTGAGTAAGAGCTGCTGCAATATTATTTAATATATGACATTAAGCACAGTTTTTGACTTTTTGGTCATTTGTGCTCATGTTTATTTCATGGGTTTTTTGTTCGTTTCAGCATTTTGTGTCAGCATGTGTGTGTCTGTCTATACATGTATGCAGTGTGTGTGTGTGTTTGTATTAATAATCTATGCAGTGGAGCGTTTTGTAATATGTGTGATGCATAATTCATTGATAAGAGATGGGATGCTCTTTCATTAGTCAAACCAATTGGGATGCCGTCCTGGACACACCTATCATTACACTGCTCAGTGATTCATACTGTGTGTGTGTGTGTATATATATATATTCATCTATATGTGCCATTGTGAGTATGTGATGTATATAAGTGTCTGTAATTATGCAATGGATATTAGAAATAAAATAGAAATAGCTTTTAATGCTGTGTTTATGATCACGCAGTAGTCCAGTAGTAGAATAGTTTTATGGCTTTTATCTTATGTTGTGTTTAGTGAAGGGCTGTAGACAGTATCTGGGAATATACCGAAACACACTGAGAGTGCAGATAGACAATGTATAAGGGACCATTTGCAAAGTGTAACATGCTCAAAGTAACAGCCCTCTTTTGGACAAGTTTTAAGCCTGCCATTGGTTGGCATCTGTGATCTATGTTTTCAAAGTCCCCAGGAAACAGCAACCTCTGAGCTGCAACCTACGCACTAAAAATGACAAATTAGCACCTGGGAAGCTAATGATACAAATGTAAACAAGCTAGCAGGTGTTGTCTTTTTTTCTGTCTTTTTTTTTTAATGCAAGGGCTTGCTCTCCCGAGTTTTTGAGAGGCTTAAAACAGCATTTTCTGCCATTTTTGCGTGAAACATTACTTTAATGATTAATCGATTATCAATATATTTTAAATCTTTTTTATCACTTGCCTTGTCGGGAAAGTGAGTTGCTAGATTTACTAGCCCAACGCGACATTTTACTTGCCCCAGTCAAGGGGACAATCCTTAATGTTGAGCCCTGAAAATCCTTTGTCTCACAAAATGTGATTTTATATCATGATTATTATGGTTGCTGGGTTGTACATGTGACTTAGTGACTTATAATTTGATAAATTTAGTGTATGTATGTGTTCACAATATGACTTATTTGATGAACAGTGGCAGACATTATGGACTGATTTTAGCCTGTCCCAGATCTTGGTATTGGTGTGTTTGTTGGCTGATATTTAAGAAGAAATTGCCAAACAGTCCGAGGTACGATATCACAGTTGCATAGTGTGGCCACCTTTTTCAAATATATTCCACATAAGAGATAGAAGCTATGAATGTTGAAAAATGAATATAACAGACAGTGTTATTTATAACAAATGCAACACTAGATGCTCCATCACCTTTGTTTCATTTTTAAAATGCAGACAATCACAGATTTCAGGTTAGAATGAGATGTTTTGCTATTGTCTCTCTCTCTGTGCCGTTCTTTCTTCATTTTTTTCTCTCTCTACTGTAATACGTCCATTGTTTGGTCTGTCTGGAGATTAACCTGCTATTGGCTGTTCAGGTCCATATCACCATCCATCAGTGGAGTGTTTGCCAAAGCCTTCTGCTCCTTATGGGGGAAGCAGAGACAGAGAGGAGGGTATGAATGTGTGTTTGCTTTCTCCACACTCTCATATGTGCATGTGCATTCATGTGGTGTGGGGTGGTGTGTGTGTGTGTGTGTGTGTGTGGTGTGTGTGTGTGTGTTTGTGTGTGTGTGTGTGTGTTCACTTTGTCTGGTGTATGTCGGCTCATGCAGGGTGGGTTTCAAGCAGTGAGGGTGTGTGAGGACATTGTGTGTGTGTCTTTCATAAATGCAGGATTACCCTGTTGGCCCTTTCTGCACAACAGGCAGGAGCTGAGTCCCACTTAATGAAACACACACACACACACACACACACCACACACACCACACACGGTACACCCCTGAAAGGAAGTGAAATAATCACAAGAGTGATAAAAAGGTGTTTCCCCAAGGAGAACTTTACTTGAATGATTTTGTACAAAAATATAATAATTTACAAAATAAATACCACAACAGGTAAATAGAGAAGTAGAGCGTACACACACTATTCAAGCCACAAGCCACATTAATATTCACAATACTTACCTGAGTATTTAAATAGTTGTGACTAAAGGGAACCTTAGATTTGTTGAACTCTCTCACGAGATTTATATGCATTGTGTCTTCACTGGCACATTGTAAAAACTAATAATGTTTTATAATGTGACAATGCTTTGTTTAAGATCTGGGTATGTTTAGAGACAGAAAACAACTGGTAATGGTTAGAGAAAGATCATAGTTTGGGTTAAAATTATTACTCTTATGAGAGTTTTTGTGGGTCTGGGGGCTTTTTAAATGCAAGAACCAGGATGGCGGCCACCTGGTTACAAATTTTATTTTTCTAAACAGACTATAAAATGTGTTCCTGAAAACATTTTAACCAAGAAACAGCAATGACGTACAAGTATCTTGATCCATAACTGATCAGCACTGCTTATTTTGACAGGTTGATCAGAGTTTTGTGAGCAGTCTGCAGTATGTGTTCCATGTTTCTGGGCTTAGTTTGTTCGACCTTTCATTAAAAAAAAAATTGTGTATACATGTGCACTGATTGTGACATTGAATATATTGTATGTTGACCCTGTTCAGTATGTGTGTTTGTATGTGTGTGTGTGTGTGTCTGTGTTCATCTCCCTGCACCTATGTTAAGATTCAGCAGGCAGCACAGCGTGCGTGCAGTAGCAGTGGTGTTTGTGTACAGTCCGCTGTTCTTAAAAAGATGTGTGTATGTGTGCGTTGCATAAATGTCCTTCCTCATGTTTATTCATCAGCTGCTGAAACTTCACTGCAGTGTTCGTCTAACTCTCCGCACTTTGATCTCTGGATCACTCAAACAGCTGAGTCAGGAGAAAAACTAAGGACACACACACACACACACACACACACAAACGCACTGCTGAATACAGACGCTGAACACGGACACACTCGATTGGTACAAATATACCGACATACACACTGCACAAGCATTTACTGTTAAAGCATCTTAAAATTCACACACACAGCCTTGTTAACAAGGCACTGTGCAGACAAACATGTCGATCCAATATAGTTTATACAAAACTTACACACAAATATTGATTTATTACTAATTCACACACACACACGACAACACGGTGCAAGAATTGCTGACTTGTGATAAAGACAAACTACTCCAAACTGAATATTAAACCTACTCAACTCATAATACCTGGATTCAGCAAGTGGAAAAAGGAGTCAAACTGTTTTCCTTCTTTATGTCGCTCTGACACCTTTCAACACATTTTGCTCTTTGCTTGGTGTCTTGGTGGGTCGGTATACTGTGGATTCCATCTAAGACAAACACATGACTGTCAACAAAGTTGTGAATTTGTTTTATGTGTATTTTCAGACATATTTAAATTTTTGAAATAATCATTTGGGCGACCCCTGACAGTTGAAGACCCGGTCTATGGACCAGGCAGGCTGACTTTGCCATAAAAAATGTTAAAAAATAGCAACACTGACACTCATTCAGTCATTGCCAAAGCTTGTTCTTCCTTTGGCATTAAATGGTATCGGAAGAATCGCATCACTGACACCAAAGGTTCTGTAGAAAAACGAGTACTGTCATGTTTTCAGAATTTTGGTATCGAACTGGTATAGAAGCATCAGTTCTTGTGACATCCTAATGGTAAGTGACCACACACCTTTACCCACAACTTGAAGAGACCTCCTTCAACTTCTGCTTGAATAACAAGTGTTTTAAAGAATCAAAATTTCTAGGGATACTCTCTGAACCTCTAGTTTTACTTCAATTTTTGCATTCACTCTGCTTGTTCTTCCTTTACCTTGGAGTAAATACAACGGCGATAGCTTTAATTTTTTCACTACTTAATTCTCCTTCCCTAATTGAGGGTTAGGTATTAGTATTTCAACGTCTGAAATATTGAAACAAGGTAAGAATAAGTGAGAAGCAGTGCAGGATTTTTTGGTTCTTTCACAGTCAGAGCTCTTGATCTAACACACCTGTAAGCAAGATTTCTGATGTGGAAAAACTTGGTCATTATCTGCAGTACTGCTCCACATCATTCGTGCACATTTTTGTGTGACTAAGTTGCAGTTCTTGCTTGCTTTTGTGCATCAGTGTGCATTTGTGTGTGTTTTATGTGTGACTCAGCTTGTGTGTGTGTGTGTGTGTGTGTGTGTGTGTGGGAGGATGGTGTTTCTGCATAGTGGCCCCTGCTGGATTTATTTTCAGTGACAGGTTGCATGGTTAGTCCAGTCAGCAGGGTGGTCCAAGCTAATGGCCTTGACCCAGGAGCAAGGAAAGCACTCACTGACGCTGACAACACTGATGTGAGCTTTTGTGTAGGTGTTTGTCTGTGTTTATTCATGTATATTCTGTGTGTAAAAAAATACCAGGCTGGTGAAGTGAAGGATAGCATAATTTGGGGTTTTACTGTGGCAGACCTCTGAGTTAATTGGTTTTACTGATTGAGGTCTTGATTGAATGGAAGTGGCAGAGCACTGGGGATAAAGAAAGCTCTTGTGTGTGTGTGTGTGTGTGTGTGTGTGTGTGAGTGAGAGAGAGAGAGAGAGAGAGAAATTGTGTTTTACACAGAGAGCGAGAGATCCTGTGTACCCACTGGTCTGCTGTTGGACTTCCATAAGGTTGTTCAGTAGACCAAACACATGGATAAACAAGGAGGGGGAGTGCAGGTAAAATGCTGTGGCAATCTTGAAATGTTAATGCAAGTAAAAAAATAATTTGTGTATCCAGCCAAGATTTAATGGTTTCTTCCAGCCCATTCTCATTCCCACGTTGTCAAAAAAACAGATGTTTTGTCACGCCCCTCTGCCACTCAGAATGGTTTAAAGTACCTGTGCGCACCAGGCTTTCGACGTAACATAAAGACTGAGAAAGTCTGCATTTGGAGGAGGTGATGTCATTACATCAGGTCGTCTGTATGCAGGTCACGTTACCTGACTTTTGTCTTACAGCTTCATTAATATAACGTGATGTAAGTTAACCCCAAAACATAGTATTTTACTAAACCTACCCAAGTATTTTAGTTGACTAAAACTACCCAACCTGTGACCATGTCACCATGTTAATCATGTGTTAAAAGGGCTTTCTGGCAGTGTCTCACACAGCCACTGAAGGGTATCTTGTGCATCAGTATGAGACACCAAAGTATGTGGCAAAGCAGTATTGGTCATTGACAAGCTGAGATGAGAACGTGTTGGTTGCTCTGAATGTCCAGTATTACCATGGATGGGTCTACATAAAGACGCTGAAGGGTTCTTGTGCAGCCAAATGAGATACAGAAGAAGGTGACAAAACATTGGTATTTGACAAACTGGGAATGAGAACAGGTTGGTCCTTCCTTGGCCCATGCTACACCCTTCCACCAAGTTTCATGAAAATCAGGCCAGTAGTTTACCCATAATCCTGCTGACAGATTAACAAACCATACCAAAAACATAACCTCCTTGCAAGAGGTATATATTCATTCCAGCAACATGCTGCTTGTGAAGCAGTAGATGTGAAGTGGAAATCCTTAATTAATATTCCTTTTTACATTATGTCAAGATTTATTAGATTTTTGTATCTGCAGTCTCAGAATTAGATTGTTCAAGCACAGAGAGAGACGAGGAAGTAAGATTTTATAAATTGAAAATTGTGGTTTTAGAGAAAGTGTCACTGGCATAAGGGGAAAGTTCAAACAAAAGAAACTGCATGTTCAACTCAAATGACTTTAGGGTGTGATGGGTGTCGATCACAATATGTGCAAATTAAATCATCAGCACACCTAATAAGATTTAATACTTTAATTGTAGTGTTACAGGAGGAAAATTGACATGTTTCAGCCCCAGGCTTTCGTTCTTTGTTTACTATGATATTTGAGGGTGTGACCCCTTTTAAAACGAGCCAGGAACCCTCAGTGATTACCGACCAGCTGCTGCTCATCAGATGACAAATATATACTTGACATCTGATGTTGTTGTTTCAAATGTCTCAGTGAGTAAATAAGCCAAAGGCTGAAACGTAGAGTTTTCTGCTGCCGTGCTACAATAAAAGTATTAAATCTTATTACAGAATGCTGATGAATTAATGTGCACAAGGGGACATTTCAACCTGATGGTGGCACAAGATGAAAGGTCAGAGGTCAACAACTCAACAACTAATCATCAAAAATGATTATTTATAGTAAATGCAATGGCAATCTGCCCAGAATTTGTTGAAATACTTGCTACTTGCATGGACAGACTGACATTGCATTCCCTCTGTCCTCACACATACTGAAAGAGGTGGTCTTTGAGAATAACGCTGATATTTTTCATCACATTTTGAGAGTGCTGATCCTTCTGTGTCTATTTAGCTTTATTTCCATCCTGTATGCCTCCCAGCCTTCCGAGTCAGCAACAAGGTATCGTAACTGATTTGTCTTTGCCAAACACCTGAGGGTTCAGCCTCTCGAACTTGGCTTGACTGTTTCGGTGTGTCTATTACAACACAATTTCTCCTTTGGCATCAATAAAGTTCCATCTTATCATTTAGTATCTCATGTCTTTACAAGCACCTGCACGAATGAGTGAATGAATTTATTCTGTGATGTCTGCACAAGCTTTTACCTGTGTTTGCACTTGGTTTAACATTACTGGTAGCCGTGTGTGTGTGTGTGTGTGTCAGGTGAAACTCTATATGGAGATGAACAGCCCCTGGGGTTGTGACATGTTTTTCCTCAATGGGTGGAGGTTGCGATGGGCCCCTGCCAGCTGGCATGAGAGACCCTGTGTCATCAGCATTTTGGTGTGAGTTTCATCTGGCTGGGGATTTGGTGAAGGTGCCCGTCATGCTTGGAAAATACAGGTTGGCACCATAAAATATCCTGCTTTTTCCAGATTATGGGCAGATTCATATACATAAATACAGTATTTGCTATATTGACAATAATATTTGTGACACAGTGTAAATGGAAAATGGCTTTATTTGAACATAAATCATAGAATTTATGGAGTTTTGCAGTCCAGACATGACAAGTCAGTGGGTTTTATGAATTATCTGAGCAAGTCAATCAATACATTTTGAATTTTTATGGATTTTCTCACAGGAATAGTTTGTTTTTTGAGGTGCCACTGAACAAGGTGGATAACACTCTAGTGCTCCAGTGGAAAACAGCAGCTGCTGCATGTGAATATGAGTTGCTGAATGAATGTGATGCATGGAAATAGGACTAAACGGTCAATAAGAAAACCCTTTCAGAGAACATATGGTTGTATTTGATGCTAATTTGTGTCGCAGATGGACGGATGGTCTCTCATTTCTCCTGCAAGATGCTCACTGGTTACACCTGGCAGCACTGCCCAGGGTGTCAGCTGTAATGAGAAATAAATATTGATACAGGCCAGATTAATGCAGTGTCACCCTATTAGGAAGTGTAATGGAGAATTGTCAGCCTGCTCAGGTTCTACGTGCCTTTCAATGTCCTGTTTATCCCTTTTAGAACTATTAATTAACTCATATTTATAGGTTAATTTTATGCTTTTTCCTGGTGTCACATCTGCTTACCTGTGCCTTACACTTCCCCAGAATCCATTCCTCAGTAAAAAAAAACAATACTTTTTAGCTGTTACTTGATTTAACCTGGTCTAAGGCCTATTCATTTGGGGTCTATTCATTTCTGTTCATTTCCAGGGTCTGGTCTGGTCTATTTCCTTTTTAAGCCAAAAGTAAGACAGGGAGAGATCGAAACAACAGGGCTCATTGTAGAAGAAGTATTTAAAAAAGAGGAGGAAAAAAAGCAGATTATTACAGTAAAAATATGCCTGTCTGTCCCTGGAATATCCTTTTAAGAAAGGCATAATGGAAGTAAAACCCACAAAGAATATTTTCTACTAAAACAGTCCAGGGTTGAACAAACAAGCCTGGTGAAGTCAGGGGCATCCAAGGATGATGATATTATTACAAACATGACTTTATTCTATTGCTGGCACATTCTCCTGGAGCACCGGGCCATGTCTTTAGACATTCGTCCAGCCTAGAGCGAAATCTGTCCTCCGCTGCTGCACGGACTCTCTGTCCTTCAACTGAGACTCTCCTGGTTTCTGTGTTTATTAATGTTCCAGTGTTTCTGTGTGTGCATGTGTTACAAAAAGAGAAAGAAAGAGAGACAAGTAAGTACACATAAAAAGAGATAATAGCCCCTGAAGCAGCCTCTCCTGAAGCTTGTTCAAAATAATCTCTGCAGACAGATGCTTGTTTTACATGATATAACAGGAGTTGTGTTTTAATCAGCTGTTCCATCCAAAGTCTTTGTAGTGGTTTCATTGTCAGGGTGTGTATTTATATTCATCTGCTTTTAAAGGGTACGCTTGCAGATTGGAAAAGTAAATAACAAATAACTTGTTGTGGTGGAACATTTGCACATCAGGAGGTGAGACTTGGCATTAAAAGGTCTAAATCACAGCAAAAGACAAGATAACAGCTTTAAGCTTGTTTACATTTGTATCCTTAGCAACCCAGGTGCTAATTTGCCATTTTCGGCATGTATGCTGTTATCTCGGAGGTTGTTCTTCTTTCCTGGGGACTTTGAAAACACAGATAGTGGATGCTGCCCAAAACAAGCATCCGATGGCAAGCCACAGAGTACATCCAGGCAGTCAGACTACTTTAGTTATAATTCTCCTGCGTGAGAGCTGATGTAGCCAAAACTATGACAGCTCAGCTAAAGAAATTCTTTGTTGTATGAAATTCTACCTACTCAACTGATTGACCAATAGGAAAACACCCTGCATATTATCTCTAGATTAACCAAATCAGCCACAGTGCACTCTACTGGTGCCTAAAGTGGCGCTTACACAGCACGTGAATTGCTGCAGTTTGACCATTTTCTTTTCACCTTCAGGGCTTGTTTATCAAGTAACTTTACATACAGCAACAACACACACACATATTAACACACCGGCGATGAGGATCACTTCAACTTCTGCACAAAAATAAAGCTCAGCACTAATGCAGCTTGTGCTGAAGTATAAACTTCCAGAAAAAGCAACATGAAAAACTAGTTGCCAGCGTCTGACCTGCTCTTCTCATTATTTAGTTGGCTTTAGACGAGGCTTAACAGTCACACGGTTTTTCTTGACTGTTCCTCAAAATTACAACATCGCCCCAGCCTGTGGGAACAGCCACATTAGTAACATGCTAATGCCAAAAGGATAATCTACAAAATAAACACTTAACATAAAATATGGCAAAACCTAGAGCTTGAAGACCTCAGACAAAAATCAGGTCACAGACAAAAATCAGGTCACAGACAGCCGGTATCGATCTATTGATCCATTGAGCTTGAACAGCCCTTGTTGAAAAGGCTGTCCAGCAGAGAAAAATCCACATGTTGTCATCAAAAATAAACTTTTTATCCACTCATCTCTTCTGTCCTCTGAGGCTGGGGATTGATGTAGGAATATGTGCTGGTTCTTTGACATAGTATCAGTTAGTCTGGAGCTACATAAATGTTCAATTAAAAGCTTATCACTCAAAAATATCCTGTAAAGTAATACCAGCTACTGTCCGGCCACTGAGAATCTGGTAGACCAAGAGCATAATGACCAGCCAGTCGACCAACCGACCAGTTCAGCCCTAGTTGTACTGGTTTCTTAAAGATCCAATGTGTATGATTTGGGGGAATTTATTGGTGGAATATGGAAGAAATGGAATATAATAATCATAAGTATGTTTATTATGTTTGGTAACCTAGAACGTTTTGACAATTGTCTAAACAGACAAACTAAAGGTGAGGTGAGGCGAGGGGTATTCAGCTGGTTGTGGTCTACCCCCTCAACAACATTCATGTATTCTACGATTTGCTTCTAATGTAGTAATTTTCACATGAGAGTCAGATCAAGAAAGGTTATTATTTATAATTCTGCTGGAAGTCCAGGGTTCAGAGTTTCATGTTGCATTTATTGCCTGTTTTAAATGGCAGTGCTTTATTTTTGAAAATAACAGAATAATAGCCTTGAGGCTTTGAACTGTGTTACTCTTCCAAATGCAAAATATTTCCAGGAACCATTTGAGGTGTGACGGGTGTTTTTCAGAGACTCCTGCCAACACTTCAGACCAGGGGCTTTTTAGGTCTGACACTGTGGGCCCCTCGTCAGACAAAATCAAGCCCTCGCCAACAGCTACATAATGAAAATGAAAAAAAAAAGTTAATATTAATGGATTTTCATAATTCTTATTATTTGTCTTCTATTTGGGAGATAATGATAATTTAGGGCTTTGGGGCATGTAAGCAGGAAGTATGATGTTGCCATGGAATCAGTGAGTTACACAGTGGGCTGTGTCTTGAGATACTGATGATTCTCAGGCGAGGAGTTTATAAGGACTGATTTATGGACATTTATTTGCAATGGACATATCCCCATAAACTGCACTTTTACATGTATCATGCCTGTGTGTTCAGATTCAACCGAGTTATGGCTCCAAAAATAGTCAATTTTAATGCAAATTGGGCTCAAATTAATTTTAAAGTACTTTGTGTGATTTGACAGGGACAGGTGCACGCAGGTGCAGAAGTGGAAGTGTCTTTGTGTCATGTTTTTTCATCTGTGTCCTTCTTAACTATCCTGTGGCCCCATGGAGAGTTGCAGTTTAAAATTTTTTGGGTCAATCCATTAAAACAGTAGGCTAATAGCCTGAAGACCCCATACCACACATACATTAAACATGCAGTGTGTCATCTGATATGACCAGCATTTTTCTGCAACAACTTTCAGCGAGTTTCATTTGTCCGTCAACACTCCGGACATTTACAAATTGCGTTCCCAATTCTGCTTTCCCACCATAAACAAAATACCCCACTTCCACTTTTTGCCCTCGAGTCAGCTGTTTCTTTCCCTGTTTGTGGAACACATGACCTTATCCTCCCATCTTCTTTTCTCCCATTCTTCGCTACATCCATCACACCGTTCCTTCCTCTGTCAGTTCAGCGAGCTGTGAAGAGATTTACTGCTTGCAAACACGAACATGCAGCACATCCATATCCACGTCCATCCATGCCAGAGTCAACCTGGCCAGGTCTTTGTAATTTCTCCATGAAGAATGAGCAACACAACTTTAAAATTGTTTTATTAAATGTAGCATAGAGCACAAACTTACAACTAACAAAGTGAAGCATAACATCGACAATTTGGTCACAACATTTTTTTTTCCTGTTGGCACTGTGGGTTCAATAAATATGCTCACAGTTGATTGCTTTGCTAGCTTTCACTGTGCGGTAGCAGTAACAAATAACAAAATCATCATTTTGGACTAACACAGCATTATTGCAGTAATTATCATCATTTTAAATCAAGGACAATCTCTTGAACATGCTGTTTGTAGTTGCTAACAACACTTTTAAGTTTGAGTCGCATTTTTAAATTAATTCCTTTAGAAGAATGATGAATCATAGACAAAATGTGATGCAGATTTTATGGATGGTGCATAAGGTCAGTGTGAGTAGACATTAATACGTCCTTGAGCGATGCAAAATGAGGCAAAGATACGACTGAGTTAAAAATGTTTAAGTGTTATGACTTTATGATTTCACTTCCTAAATGTACAGAGACAACAGGAGAAAACTAGAAAAACTGGAGGTAAATAACAGGCGGAGCTGAAGTTTCTGAGATCTGAGATCAGTCAGAAGTGTCACACTAAGACACATTCTGCATATACACACAGCCAATGTGTTCAGGTAGCTTCTGGTAGCTACTGTACAGCTAATAGATAGTTGGTATATTGGCTATAGCAGGGAATAAACAGGTACTCCGAAATCAGTCCAACAGTCTAGGTTGCACAGATAATGCAAGAAAAATTTGCTTTGCATTCAGTCTGAGCACCTTCAGTATAAGGCAGTAAAAAATACCTAATTTAGTCTTATTTATAGTTAGTTATAGGAGCATTGAGTAATGCGTGTATGCTCCACAAGTTAGAACAACAGGAGGTTTTGCTAACATGGTGCAAATGTTACTACTGTTAGTACAAAGCAACTTACATAAAAATCTTATATTTGGCATGATTCATGTGATAAATTAGTGCCTTCTAAGTATTCCAAATTTATGAGCAAATTAAAAAAATCTATTCTGTGTCTTAGATATAACATGTGGTCATTAAGATGGATTTAAAAACATGCTAGAATTATTATGTTCTTACAGTTTAAGAAAATCCCAGTGCTACTGTAGGAGTTATGATTCATGACCTGCCAGGTGTGTCGAAACCATCGACTGATGTAATGTGTAACTGAGGGATTTATAGGCTTAGAGGAAAAATGGAGATGAAGAAAAATGATATTTCAGAAGACAAAAAGAATTTCTCTTTCAAGCGGTATGTTAATTCCTTTCCAAAAACGTCATTGCACTGCATGTACCAGGTTATTTATCGCCCAGCAAAGTGACAGTTATTACTCAGAAGTGCATTACTGCTCTGTGAGGTCCAGTTTCTGAAGGATGTGCTCTCTGACAGGCTGTGGGGCACACAGCTGGGGTAACACAGCAGTGTGCCTGTCTTTTTGTGCATGCATACCTGCGTACATTTTTGTGAGTTACCTAAAACATGTACCTCAACACCTTGTGTGTTTGCGTGTTTGTATGAGACTCATTTAAATGTGAAGGGGGACAGAAATGTGATTGACTAAGAGTCTTCTCACCAACTAACAGTTTAGTCAACTACTGGGGGACAGCCTGATTGTAGACAGGTGCAGATTTCACTACAAAATCGACTTTAACTCCCTAAATTATGAACAGATTCTCATGAAATTTTGTTAAAAAACCTAATAGTGGTTACTTTTACAGTCAGTTACAGGGAGCAATCTAATCAGCACATACAGGCTCCGAGGCAACATCAAGTGTAAGTTATTTTAAATTTCAGCACCTGATTAAATTTTGTCAAAAAAAGACTCAAACTGTCTCACAATGATGACAGCAATGGCAGATACCAAGACATCTACACTACTGCTCGGACAACAGACTGTGAGTGAAAAAATTAAAATATCATAAGCACTTAAGAGTCATGGATATGCAGCAGCAGTCTTGTGGTTCTAAAGTGCTCCTGCTTCCTCTCTCTTCAAAAGCAAGTATGGGCATCTTTGGGAGATATTCCATAAGGAAAAGTTGTCCTATTGTCATTTCGTGAAACAAACCAGTCATCCTTAAATTCAAGATGGACCTTATACTTCTTCAATCTTTTGTCTTGGAGGTATTTTTCAGCAGTTAGATGTGTGACACATGTCACAAGAAAAAGCCTAAAAGGTACTGTATGACTCTGACACTCTTACATGAAATAGAAACAGCTTTCTTCTTTTGGTCATGTCTTTGCACAAAGCAAATCCTTCAGTTGACTTCCATGATGGTGCCAGACGTAGTTTATTGGAGATTTGTGACTCAAGTGCAAAGCCTTAATGAAGTGACTATGTACTCTGTGTGATCAAGTAAATCCTATTTAGACTGAGGCCCTGGAGGTGAGAGGACCTGTCTGAACCTGCCTCTTAGTGGACGGTGAACAGAGGTGAGGGGAAGAGGCCCCCTGGATGGATGGATGGACGGATGGATGGAGGAGGGAAAACAGAGAAAGGTGAAGTGATGGACAGAAGGAGAACAATGTTGGAGTGAGAGGCCCGGAGCTTTGATGAGCCTGAATGACAGAGGAGGCAGCTATTTCCATGTGAGGACAGCTTAACTGAGAGGTTAAGTGAAAAGTCTTCACTCTTCATTTTCTGTTCGTCTCTCAGCTTATTATCTTAAAGGCTGCAGATTTATGTGACAGTTTCTCTGTTCCTTCTTCCTCGTCTCCTGCTCTCATGATGCCCTGTCACTCTCAATTTAATTCAGCTGATGTTGCTCTTGTATCCCTCTTGCTGTGTTTTCTCCCTTGACCGCTTCCTTCTCACACTGTCCCCCCAATTCACTCCCTTCTTACTCCCCATGACCTTTCTCTGCAGATGATAAGCATTAAGCCTAAAAAAGATAGCTATGGATCACATTTGCAGCCCGTACAGTCTTATCACAGCCAGTAAAGCAATGAATTTGCAAAAGTCTAGAAGAAGCCATTCTTCACTTTCAGACTCAGGGCAACTTTAGCCGGCTTTTTATATTTCTTCTGCAGTTTTGAACATGTGTTTCCATAACATGTTCTCACTCCTGACTTGTCAAATATGGCAGCTTGGTCAGTCACTGTGAAGTCCTATGTACCCCTGTAGTGCCAATTTTACACGTGCATGTCTCCGCTGTCAAATTAGCAATAACAAATATGTAACGTCTAGGTAGATTTTCAGAATAAGGTACAAGTTAGTTTTAGGAAACAAAGCTTGGTTAGGTTGACACAACGTAACGTAGGGCAAAGGAAAGCAAGTTATGTATGTTTTTTAAGTTAAAAATAAGTCAGTGCTGACTATTGGTCTGGGTAGATTTTCAAAAATCTGGAATGATTTTCAAAAAAAATGCACAAAAACCACTTGGTCAGTTTTTGGAAACAAAACTACTTGTTAGGTCTTGACAACATAACATGAGGCAAACTAACACAAGTTATGTACGTGACGTAAGTTAAAAAGAAGTCCACACTGACTATTGATTTCACACAGGACATGAATCCCAGTCTGGCTGAAAGTCCTGTGTTTATTTGACCCATCCATCCATTCCACCTCCTCTGTATGCATAATTTTTTGCTCTTTATATGTCACCCGAGTTCCACTTTACATCACAGTATAACACTAGAAGTGCACCTGCAGAAATTATGCTAGAGGGGTACCTACTCCATCATAGTCTGAAACTTAATGACACTGACCAACCTGCCTTATTTGACGCTTTCAACACATTTCATAAAAAGTCATTTATTTTTGCACTTAAATACAAAGTGGAGAGAACTCAATACACTTTTTTCTTTTCTTATTGGTGAATCCTGGATTTCTAAACTATGCAGTATCTTTGAAGAAATGTCTTTTGTTTCAGTAGTATTTCAGAGACCTTTTCTCCGACAGTACCTCTGGCTGTTGCCGATAATGTGCTAAAGTGCAACAGATGCTGTATCTTCCATCTTGTCAGTGACAAAGATTATGTAGAGTGTTGGAGAGCTGGTAGAGGTGATAAGAATCAGGTCGAGGTAATGCAGGTAATCCTCCAACCCACATCCACCAAAAACTTAACATCAGCACCCTTAGCCATGAGGGCTGAATTTGATACGCACCTGATACACACACGCAGGCAGGTGGGCTCTCACATAAACACAAACAGGAAGACAATTGGGCACGTACGCATACTCACATTGGTTTTAAGGGTGAGTTTTATACAGGTTTAAATGTTTGGGAACAGCTTTAGAGGGTTTTGGCTTACACATGGGTGGGACTAAAGAAATGGTAAACTAAGTGTGTAAATTTGAAACCAATCCAATGATTAATGAAGAGAGAAGTTCTACTTATAACAAACCTGGTTAACTGGTTCTATAGTGTGTAAAATGTCACTAATAGGCAGATGAAGAAATCTCTTGCACTTATATAGAAAAAATAATAAGAATCAGAAAAAACTTTATTGGTCAAGTATGTTAACATACAAGTGATTCTCAGTAGCTCTCAAAGTATTTACAGTACACAAAGAGAACAAATTTGCACAAGGATACAAAAACAGACTTATCGCTAAACAAGTAGAAGCAAAGTACATACTTATAATTTAAATACAGGCCAGCACTGGACAACAAAGTATGTATATATAGGTCAGACTGTTACTTTGCACTGCTCACTCTAGGTTATGGTGCATGTATACAAGAGTGCAAGTAGTGCATTTTTTGTTGCATGCAAATAACATGAATCATATCTATAAATAAAGATCCATATTTTGAATGAAGTTATATGTTTAAACCCAAATCCTATCAAAGTGACTTCAGGCCAGATTAACACACACATTTACTGCAAGTATATGATTAAAATATAGTGAAGTAACATGATAAGGTGTCTGAATTGCAATAATTTACTGCATTAATTACAGTAAATGCATATCTCGTATAAACAGTACACTTATGTTGTCCAGGCAAAACTGTTTTTAATTCTGGCACACTTAACATTTATGGTGTTACTTTGTAGATATTATAATACATTTAGCAATGATAGGAATGCTGCTGGACTGTAAAAACAGTATGTATGGTTTTGTGTGGGCATATTTTCCATTCTGGTTTTTGTGCTGGTTTTGAGTGGCTATATGGCTGGTTTTGTCACACAGATCTGGCAACCCTGGTTTTGGTGTTCAGGCCTGCAACTCCTGTTTTGGTTTACTCTTAATGCTCCAAGAACCCACTTTTTGCTACCTGCCCAGCACCAAATGGCAGGCAGACAAATTTATCAACTACCTACCTAGCTAAGACTGAGCCTTTTCCCAGCTGTATTGTGGTGGAAAGCAAAACTCAGCCGAAAAGAGTATCAGTACTGAACTTTTATTTGCCAGGTGGCCAGAAACACAACTCCAAATGAACGTTAATGTTGTTCTGTGTCTGCTGGATGTGTAAATAAGCCACTATTTTCTAATTAGTTGTCTAATATAGCTTTATGAGGTAATAATGTCATTGTTTCCAGCTGCCCCCAAGAGTCCAAAAAAATGGCATATGGAAAACTGCTTTTGTGTATTCTGCAGTCTCTACCAGAGGCTAGAATTTAGAACTGGTTTGATCCAGGGTGTGAGGGGTCTGCAGTGAGGGTCCAGAGTTGAAGTTGGTGTTGGATTGTTGACTGTACCTCTTAAAGTGGCAGATTTTGCTGCCATTCAAAGCTGAACTTTTATTTTGTTGTTTCCAGGTGTGTATTTTCATCACAGAGTTACAGAATGACGATCATATAGACTGAAAAGGTCAGTATGCTCACACATTTACGGATTACACACAGAGGATGATGGGCAGGTGCACACAGACACCCTCACACACCCTGCAGGCTCACCCACATGCTAATCACAGCTGACTGTAACAGAAGTGGAATGCGATGCTGGACTGTAATCAGGATGTTGACCCACATACTGATTACAACACTGCAGCTCCAACCACAGCGAAAAAAAACTCAGCGCTGAGCACTTCTGCTACTGTTTTTCATTACTTGTGCACTTTTCATCCAGGAATTATTTAGACATTCAGTGCATTTTTCTGCTGGCTTCACGTTTGAAATACATTTAGTGTTGTATTATTTGTTTTGACTCCATTGCCTTCGCTTTTCTTTGCATTTAGTATTTGAACCAGGGGACACAGAAAAGCTTCAGTAACCAGCTGAAGTTAAAAGTCTTTCTGTTAAACCTTGATTCTTCTTTGCTGTTCTCTGTGCAATTTCCCCATTCATCTCTATTTTCCTCTCACTCTTTGATAGGTCTCATTTTGAACATACGCTAACATGACAGTTTAATGTATTTTATCTGTTTGCAGCTTCTCACAACACTTTGATTTCCACATCAAAGCCTGTCTGTACCATCTCCGCCTGCATCTGACTGTGTGCCAAGATAAACCTGTCTGCGTGTGTGTGTGTCTGTGTGTATGTCATTAATGGTAACTTTCCTGACTGTCTGATGTGTATTTTAGGTATTTTTCAAAGGCTGAAAAAACTTTTGTTGGCATCTGTACATGTGTGATTCACAACAAACTTAATATTAACCACAACAAAGCTTTTATTTAATATCAAACACGGTCAACAGATGCTGCGTTCCAATCCTTCCCATAAAGTCTGACTCAAGCAGGTTATATAGTACACGTGTCCGCTTTTCTTAAAGAGCAGTTCCACTTTATTTGTCCTGTCGACATGATGGATGGAGGGGTGTGTTGTTTGGTCATGTCCGCTCACACACACATACACACATGCAGGGGCCTCTCTGTAGTGGTGAAGCCCTGTGTTCACTGCATTGTTGACAGATGCACTAGGCCTGATTAAAGACATGGTTCTCTCTCTGCTGTGTGTATCTTGATATGTGTGTTTGTGTGAATTTGCATCTGCCCTCTGTTTGTGTGTCACCTCTGTTGCTGGACTGTATACAGTAATTTTCTATAGAGTCTCTCCAGTCATTTTCTGTGTTGAGTGACAGATGCTCTTTGTATCGAGCCGGAGCACCTGCCAAGTCAGGAAAAGAGATTTTCCGCCATCACTCACCTCCACTTTATCTTTTCCACGCGTAGCATATCGCACCTTGTTTGTGTTGCGGTTGGCTTCATGTGTGGGCACTTAGACTTTGCTTGTGTGTGTGTATTTGGTGGCTATAACTAAAATACATAATATAAAGCTATATTTTTACTCAAACAAATAAGTATTCAGAAACATGTTTGGTGTCTTTCAGTTTAATTATCAGGTTTAAAATAGTACATTGGACTCCAGGGGTGAAGTGAAAAAGCAAACTGCTAATGCGGTGAAGTTTCCTCCCCACCTTTATTTGTTTAGTTTTGTTGTCCTGGCCACCCCTTAAATCTGATTTGCTGCCCCAAATGCCACTCCATTATCTGATAGTATAATTGGCTATCTGCCCAGTGAGAGGCGGGACTTTTAAACCAATTGTTTGAGTATTTTTTTTTTAACTTTTTTCTATTTTAATTTAATTTATTGATCATTTTATTGGGTTGTAAAATAAGATGTTGGATGTAGTTCCCTTTACTCACAAAACCAAAACACAAAACTGTGAAATGGGTTTTCTTGGGCTAACACAATAAACTGTATACAGCAAATGGGTGAATAAGTAATAAGTCATAAAAGTAAAACTATTTTTCATGGTGAAATGTTGAAGATGAATTAAGGGTCCTTACAGCCTGACTAAAGAGGTACAATTTCTTTTTGAGGACTTTATTCTATATTTATATGGTGCCACTGTGTTGTGATTGGTAAGATTATTTATTATTTTAATAAAGATTTAAATACATGATGTGTGTTTGTGTGCAGGTACTTCATGCCACCTCTGCGTTAGTCAGTGCCCCACTTGGGCCACCCCAGTCAAAAAAGCCTGGATACGCCCCTGCCCTCCAGCTGTGGAGAGCATAAGGAGTATTTCTGATATTTCCCCAAAGACCAGTTTTTCTCTTTTTCCAAATTTTAAAAAATATGTTTCACCTAATATGAGATTGGTTGGACTTCATGTGAAGCATTGCCCGTCTGTCAAAGCAGCTAACTAGGATGCAGCATACTACATCCCAATCCTAATTTCTCAACTTGATAAGACCATCCAATCTAATAGTTTCTGTCATGTGTGAGCTTTTTTTACCCAACAATTGGACCGACATACTGTGTGAGTGATGTAACTCCAGGAAATCAGAGATGTACAAATGAACTTTTCTATTCTACAGTGAAACTGGCATCTCCGTATTGTCTGTCTCGTGTCAGTGCTGGAGTACAATTGTTGGGTGCTGTTGGGGTCAGCAAGTTTGGGTTCACAGTTCAATTTAGTTGAACTTTGACTGGAGAGTCAGGGCAGTGTGTGGCGCTATAGTTCACGTGCCGCTCTTGAGAATGCAGCAGCTTCCTCCAGGGACCTTGCTCTGCACAATGTTACACTTGCACATTTGATATGAAAGCAGGCATTGTCAGTGTCCAAAGGAAGGCAATATAAGATTATACAAAATGAACCTCTGTGCTGATACCACTGAAAAGTAATGTAATCCCAGTATTACAAATGGCAGATTATTCAATATTTTGCCCAACCAACATGTCCATCCTTGGAACCGAGCTGTTATTGTGGCTATAAATGGTCACTGGTGTTGCAGACGTTGTGTGTGACTGTATTTGGCTCTGCAACTGTCTGTGTGAGTGTCAGCTGAGGACAGGTATTTCCTATAGCAGCAAGCCAAGAGGGTGAAACCACAGGAAGGATGTAAAAATGTTGGCTGGATGAGGAGAGAGGGATTTAGAAAGAGAATGAATTTGGGTTTGGACCGACAAATCCGAAGAAACATGCAGCCAGTGACTAGATCAAGGTTTAAAATCTTGCACAAAGATGCTTGGGGGCTGCAACATCAAACATATCGCCTTTCTGTTATATGACACGCTCTCCATGTATATATGAAGCACCAGTTTATCCTCATGAGAGTTTAGAAAGGCAAAGAAAGAAAGAAGTGTCAGAGAGAAGAGGAATGTGATAGAAAGACAAAACAGCTGTTGCAGTGTGTCTTCATCCGTCCTTGTTGTGCTCTGCTAGCCTCAACACATTTAGGCTGCACACCACCTGGAGACTGATGGTCACATGTAGGCGGTTATGTGCATGTTGTTACAGATGGGGGGACATTTAGGCTGTTAAAGGTGTTTGTGTGTGTGTTCCTCTCGGTGTGGCCAGAGATGGATGTTGAATCCGATGTCATTAGAGGATGAACGAGGCTTTAGCTGACAGACTGTGACCGGCTGGGTTTGCCTGCCACAGTTTGTCCTTGGGATTCAGAGACAATGAGACAAGAGATAAAGCACTTAGAGAAATGGATTTTCTTGGGCTAATAACAGCTTTCTCTTTCTCTCCTTCCCTGCCCCTCTTTCTTGCAACATGTACGCTGCGGTCTCGAAAACATCTGAAAAATATATATACCGCAGGGCTGCCTTCAGTCCATCAGAATCAACTTGGGAACTGTTGTGATAATGAATGAAAGAAATCAGGTGATTTATCCGCATTGAATAAGAAAATAAAGACCCATATAGTTTTTTGTGTCTGGTGGAAGGATCTCCAGAGCTTCAGGGTGATAAACAGTCCAATCAGAGCTCTGTGGAAAGTCCAGGTGCAAAGCAAACACTCCAAATGTGCACAGAAATTATATATATGAATGTTTATTCCAGTAGCCTTAATTATGGAAGTGTAATTTACTAACTCTTAAAACGGAGGTTGTTTTGAACCATTTTGGATGTTTTTGAAGCAGTTTTTGTGTGTGGAAATAAAACAGAAAGATATGTTCTTGTCATAAACGCTCAACAGAAAAAAAAAATATTTTGAAAGAATTATTACAGTATACATGGTCTGTTGTGGATGTCTGGATATTGTCCTGGATTACCATTTCAGGCCTACCTAGACTTTAGGGTTTGAATCCTAAAATTGATTCATATAATATGATCTTCATCTAATTAAATACCATTTCCAGTAGCGAGTCTAGCCTGATTTTAGTGAAGGGGGCCAGGCCAGGGGAAGTTATTTTGTATTTGTTTCAGTAACATGGTGTCAGTGCCATATCAGTGCAGGAAACTGATGAACCACAGAGTTATTATACCATCATTTATGCTCCTTATTCACAAAAAATACCAGTAACTGTAGTGCAGCTGTGTATAAAAGAGCTGTTTTCTTAACAAAGTCAGGCAAGTGTCATTATTGAACTTAATGCAAACTTGCTGGGGTATAATAAAGAATATATTAAAGATTAAATAAAACACATTACTTAATAAGGTATTCGGCTGAACTGAATCATAAAGAATATGCTGATTTTAAATTGAGCCATGTATAATCAGTGCTGTGTCCACATAACCTGCATATATTTTTGACTTGCTATCACAAAGCAGGTGCAATGTCTTTATTCACAGTAATGCAAGAATTTATCCAATACCTTCTCTGGATTTATGCAAATCCTCTGACAGGAGACTCCTGCACCTTCACCATCATCATCACTGCTGCAGAGTTTCCCTCTGCTCTCCCTACCTGTCAGTCTGCTCCTAATGCATCTCTAAGCTGAAAAGCAGGATTTAAGGGTCTGTTTACTCAGAATGATTTAATGGTATTCTGGTTGGGAATGAAAGTCACCCAGGACCTCCTTGGTGTTAAAGCTACGATGTCATACTGGTGGATTAAAACACTGAAAAGAACAAATAAAACAATGCTCATAACACTGTATTCAGATACATGTAACATGTCATGTTATATCTTGCATGTCAAGCCTTCGTCAAGACAGAATAACAAAATTAACAGCTGCCAGAGAACAGAAATTCTCTCTTGCTCAATGGCAAGTAATCAGCCTGCTAGATACTAAAATGCTTCTTGGCGAAGCAGACAGAATCAATCATGGATGATGATGATGAGAACGATAGATCTCTGTTCAGATATGTTTCAGAGCCCCCTGCACTGTTTCTGAGAAATATTTTGACATAAACAAGCAAAAAAAAAAAGAAGCAACCTTTGCTATCCAGCATTTGAATTACATGAACAAACATGCTGCTTAAAGTGAAAAGAAGTTATTTAGTGCCGTCACGGCTGTCACTGCAAGGTGTTTACGCCAGAGCCACAGGCGAAACAATGTTTTCTTCTTTTCGAAGACTTTAACACTCATCCTCGATGCTCTTCTCTGCTTCTTGCTAACACTGACGACCTCCCCTGTTGCAAATTTAACTGTGCCTGGTGGTTTCACTAATGAAGGTCGACCCACTGTTGGAAACTTTTCCCACAGAGTAAAGGGCCCCTGCTGAAAAACATTTAAAATTCAAAATGCGGAGGTATTTCTTTCTTTTAACCTCTCAACTGTGAACTGGTGTGGGGCACCAGTTCATGAGAACACTACATGCTGTGGCTGCTAACAGTACTGTGGCACTGTGGCAGACTAAACAAGGGCACTTAGACCTAATTACCGAGGAAACAGTCTCCCAGTATTATGGGTTGGAGTGTGGAATAAAAGGAATAATCCCCCTAATTCAGCCCAGAGATAAGGGCATCCACTAAACAAAGAAGTCATAATAATAAGACAATTTCTCTGGGCAAATTCCCACTAAGCTCCTCCGAATCGATTACGCTCCATCATAAGAGTTATGTGAAGGTTTTTTGGGAGCAAATTCACCTCCTCCTCTTCCTCCTCCTCATGTCCTCTGGCCACCTCATTGCCCCCCTGCCGTACTCTCCTCTGATTGGATCAGCCCACACTCTGGCTGGACGATGACCTTGTGTGCCATTGGTCAGTTTTGGGACGCAAGGTATGAAACCACCCGCAGAGCTTCATTATGGGCTGGATCGAAGTAGCAGCAAGTATTTCTCTCACACACACACGTACACACACAGCCATTCCTGTCATTCCCCGGTCTTTAGGAGAGCTTAGTAGAATTAAACACTTGGGATTAGTTGAGACGTGAAGGATTTTTAACCAACAAATAATCCTTTTCTTTTCTGTGTGGCATGATCTCTCTTTCTACTTTCCCTTCTGACAGGAGTGAGAGAAGAAGGAGCCTGGAGAAGGAAGGGTACAGTGTGGAAAAAGGGAGGAAAGAGATAAATGAGTCATGCTTTAAATTTGAAAACGGTATTTTAAACCTCCACAGAATAAAACATGCTGCTCCAGCACCTTACTATTTTAATGATTAAAAAAACATGTAGGAATATTCACAGATATTGACTTTTCAGTAACTGCTACAATGCTATTTATATCATTATTGTGTTGTTCTTTAGGTCTTATTGCATTACAGATACAGCTTTACAATAAGTTGCCAATACAGTATAATATTACTGATAATGTGATGCTACTACCCCCCAAAAACAGTCAAAAATGAGTACAGCAGTCCAAATAGCGAGTTGGAGCCATAGATAGTATATTAAATAGGTTGAAATTGCTTCTCCCTGCCCCCTCCTCCCCAACTCAGGGAAGCTCAGGCAGGCTGCAGGAGCACATCATAAATTGACAGTAATGAGTGATGACAAGTCCTCCACTCAAAGTTGATCAGCTGTTTATAACTATCAGTTGTCTGTCAATGTAACATTAAGCCTGTTATCCCAAAAAGAAAAGGCCACTGCTCTGGAAATACACACTCTGGATTTTGAGTTAAGTGGCTGTCTGTCTCACTGCCTGCCAGACTCAATCAACATATTGATCAATTTAACTGTTATAAACATCTACTCCTTCTAAAAGATTATTTATGATTTCTTATGACTCATAAAAATACACTTACTCATTTAATGAACATTTGGCATCAATTCTAACTCTGATAAACATAAAACAGGCAAACAAAAACAGTTAATCTAGCCCAGAATTGAAATTTCAGAAGGGGGACATCGCAGCTGTAACACCGTTGTCAGAGAAGCAAGTAGTCTTCTTCTTTCAACATGTTTCCCTGATCTGTGATGACATATCATGGTCATTTTATGATTTATTACAGTAAATATATTATAGATTTCTCCTTTAAGTGGGGTAGGGGGTCAAAGTACACAGCTAATATGTAAACATACTCATGTGACAGACTGTTAGAAAGCTTAGATTCTTGAGTTTCAATTGATGAGAACTATTTGAAGATATGACCACAACAGCAGGTGCAGTTAGTGCCCCTATTACAAAATTTGGAAAACTTGTGTTAAGACTGGCAGTAATCCACCAATCAATAATGTGACAAAAAGCCCTTTCCACTTATCTGTCAAAATATACAACTATTTCAATGTGTATACAACCACACATTTGCAAAGCTGAGTCTTGTTTCCATTGATGCCGACCATTTACAGATATAGTTCCAACAGCAGGTACAATCAGCACAACCAACAAGCAAACAACTGAAGCAGCTCACAACTGAAGACTCCCAGTAATATTCCCACAAAAACAGCCCAGTTTCGCTGGCAAAGGTCCAGTCGATCCAGTAACATATTTAGTCCAAAACACACAATTTCCATTGATAACTACCCAGAAACTGCATGAACGAGCAGGCAGAAGTTGTAATTGTCTAGATGTATCCCTGTGTATCTGGAGTTTACATGCAGATAGACACAAAATCTTTGACTGAACAAGTCTGCTTCAGTTTGGCCTTTTGATTGACATCTTTTGATTGATTGAGCCAATGGGAGCTTCCATGTCCTGTTGACAGCTCACAATGTTAACAAGAGTCTGAGATGACAGGAAGTGCCTGTCTCTCATCTCCATTGTAAAGACAGAGCCAATTGGAACACATTGTGTGGATGGCTAGTGCTTCCTAGTGAAATCCTGAAATTGGCAATATGCAGCTAAAACAGAGAAATTATGCACATTTAGTTTGCTGTGAGTTGCTTTAAACTTCCTTTCCACCATAGCACTTTTCCTGACACCTTTGGGGGTTTTGGGCTCTCCAAATGGCCTTTTCTTTTTTAAGAAAATGCCTTGATATACCCTTCGAAAAAAATGTGTAAATATTCATTTTCTGTGGTATTGTTATCACCTTTGAACTTGGGACCAGGTAAGGCTAAATGCTGTTTCCAGCTAATAACTCAGTTACACTTGGGCAAAAAAACCGTCAGTGTTACCTTTCAAAGAGATCAAAACCACACTCCAAATAGTTCAACACCAGCTTTCAGTTTACCTTGGATCAGCGTTTTAGGCTGCTTTTACAGGAGTGCAGAGGGATTCATATTTTACGGTTGATTTTGAGGTTAGCTAATCTGTGTTTCAGGTAGCTCGAGTAAGGCTGCTGTGTCTGTGTGCCAGATTTTTAGCTTGGTGTCTGTCATCACTGTCAGGTGTGTTTGTTCTGCCAGGTTACTCTGTATGTGTGTGTTTGTGTGTTCACAGCTGTGTTTGCAGTACCAGGGAAGTGTTGGCAGGGATTTCTACCACGTGGAGGTGAGCCAGCTTGTGGTGTGTGTGCTCTGAGGGCGAAGTAGCATCATGCAGCTTGCCGCACCTTATTGAATACACACACACACAGACGCACACACACCCTCCATCACTAACACACAATGAGTCATGTTCATATACCACCCTAACCATTATTCCTAACCAGCCAATGCCTAAACCCATAATTTACCTCAGTGTTAACCTTAATTATGTTTTGGATGGCTCGAACAAACAATTTGGTTAATGCGTCTCCCTGATTGCATGTGTAGTAATTTACAAAGTTATGAAGTGTTAAGTCATGTTTTTGTAGTTTTGGTGTGACTCCCAATTCATAAAATTACAATGTTTGATGAGGAAAGATGGTAAGCTAACAGGTGCTAATTAGGTTACATAATCCAGTTTTATGAGAACCAATCAACAAACAACAAAGTAAAAGTACATATTTAAGACATCATTGATTCCCTCCTCCTTTGCTTGTGCAAATATGAAAGGAGCAAAGGAGGAAGTCAGGTGGTTTTCCTTCTCTGAGAAGTCACTAAATATAGCGAGAAAGTTGCTAAGGTGGCAACACTAACTAAATTCTGGGACCCACAGCCTATTTTTTGACATCTTGCTCCCACCCACAGCTTCCTCGAGATTAGCATTGGTTTTCATGGAACCCATGGGAAACTCATCCCAATACAGTCCTCTACTTGACTCTACAGTGGCTTGCAAAAGTATTCATACCCCTTGAACTTTTCCACATTTTGTCACGTTACGGCCCCAAACAAATATATTTTATTGGAATTTTATGTGAAAGACCAACACAAAGTGGCACACAAATGTGAAGTACAAAGAAAATTATACATGATTTAAAAATTTTTTTACAAATAAAAAACTGAAAAGTGCGGTGTGCAAAAGTATTCAGCTCCCTTTTCTCTGAGTGCAACCAGTTGCCTTCAGAAGTTGCCTGATGATTGCTGAATGATCGAATGTTGACCTAATGACTAAATAGAGTCCACCTGTGTGTAATCTAATCTCAGTACAAATACAGCTGTTCTGTGACGGCCTCAGAGGTTTGTTAAGAGAAAATTGGGGCGCAAACAGCATCATGAAGTCCAAGAAACACACCAGACAGGTCAGGGATAAAGTTGTGAAGAAGTTTAAACCAGGGTTAGGCTATAAAAAGATTTCCCAAGCTTTGAACATCTCACAGAGCACTGTTCAATCCATCATCTGGAAATGGAAAGAGTATGGCACAACTGCAAACCTACCAAGACACGGCTGACCACCTAAACTTACAGGCCAAACAAGGAGAGCACTGATCAGAGATGCAGCCAAGAGGCCCATGGTGACTCTAGACGAACTGCAGAGATCCAAGGAGATCCAGGACAACTATTGGGCGTGCACTGCACAAATCTGGCCTTTATGGAAGAGTGGCAAGAAGAAAGCCATTGTTAAAAATAAACCATAAGAAGTCCTGTTTGCAGTCTGCCAGAAGCCATGTGGGGGACACAGCAAACATGTGGAAGAAGGTGCTCTGATCAGATGAGACCAAAATTGAACTTTTTGGCCTTAATGCAAAATGCTATGTGTGGCGGAAAACTAACACTGCACATCACTCTGAACACACCATCCCCGCTGTCAAACATGGTGGTGGCAGCATCATGCTCTGGGGGTGCTTCTCTTCAGCAGGGACAGGGAAGATGGTCAGAGTTGATGGGAAGATGGATGGAGCCAAATGCAGGGCAATCTTGGAAGAAAACCTGTTGGAGTCTGCAAAAGACTTGAGACTGGGGCGAAGGTTCACCTTCCAGCAGGACAACGACCCTAAACATAAAGCCAGGGCTACAATGGAATGGTTTAAAACAAAACATATTCATGTGTTAGAGTGGCCCAGTCAAAGTCCAGACCTAAATCCAACCGAGAATCTGTGGCAAGATCTGAAAACTGCTGTTCACAAACGCTCTCCATCTAATCTGACTGAGCTTGAGCTGTTTTGCAAAGAAGAAAGGGCAAAAATTTCAGTCTCTAGATGTGCAAAGTTGATAGAGACATACCCCAAAAGACTTGCAGCTGTAATTGCAGCAAAAGGCGGTTCCACAAAGTATTGACTCAGGGGGGATGAATACTTTTGCACACCGCACTTTTCAGTTTTTTATTTGTAAAAAAAAAATGTTAAATCATGTATAATTTTCTTTGTACTTCACAACTGTGTGCCACTTTGTGTTGGTCTTTCACATAAAATTCCAATAAAATATATTTATGTTTGTGGTCGTAACGTGACAAAATGTGGAAAAGTTCAAGGGGTATGAATACTTTTGCAAGCCACTGTACTTTTGTGCCACAAAACAATTAATTTCCCTTAATTTCCTGAATCAATTAATGTTAACGCTATTCATTCCAAGCAAGTTGACACTTAAGAGATTAAGATCCTCATTGCCAAAGAATGATATTTACATTCATGTACAAAAACTATGTGGTGGTCAACTAAAAAATTATTGCAGTATACAAAACATGGAGGTTGAAAATTATAGACGGAGACGCAACAACTTGCATCTTCATTCGACATTTGAAGTTGGACAAAGAATGCCAAGTAGTTAGCTAATGTTAGCTTAACAGCAAAGTTTGTAAATCAGTGAGGCTGAAATACAGCTGCACAATTAGGTTAAAAAAAATTTTTGACTGAAGAAGTGATCATTTTTGCATTACAATTTTCATGTTCACTGAAAAAACTATTAAAATTGTGTTGATGTGATATTTATTCATCTATGCAGCACTACAGTATGTCTCAGTAGGTCTACAGTATTTCTCATATGTTTTTCCTTTTTCAAAATACTGTGATTTGGTTTTGGCTCTGCTATTTGGACATTGCACTTATCCATATTACAGTTTTATTGCAATTGCGATTAACTGTGCAGCCCTACGCTGTAAACTTACTGTTACATTATGACTTGTTTATGACTCCAAACTCATAGTTTAGGACTTGGGCCTTGACTCTGGATTTGAGGGAAAAGATGTGAGACTTGCTAAACAATGACTTGGTCCCACCTGTAACTTTTTTGGAAGCACAGACCAATTATGTGTTGCCTGCTATGTGTCATTTGAGACAACATATTATACTGTGTAATCTGGGGGACTTGTTGCAGTTTGAATGATGGATTCATGTGTGTTGAACATAATTTTTTAGAGATTTTCATTCCTCTCAGCATTCAAATTGTTGCTCAGTATTGCTTGGCATGCTTTCAGTGTTTAAAATGATTTTCTGGTTTGTTTGCTTTGGTGGAACTATTGCTCAGGAAACAGAATCGCATTGATCGGGTAACAAGAAAGAAAGTCTGATTGGCAGTTGATACTGATGTAGCACTTGTATAAAGCAGCTGTGTACAACTTTTCTTGGCTGAGATTCTCTGGCTGATTCTGATCATAATCTCAGTGTTCACAGTGTGAATTGTTATTATAACCCGTCACACTTAACCCTTTACATGCCCCCCGCCCCTATATTAGTGGTCAGATTAGTCATCAAACATAGTAAATGAAGAATGTACATAGGTTGAACAACAGTCTCAAGAATCCGCTGAAGTGCAGCACTATGTGATCGCACATCAAGGTGGAGGAATATCGTGGTTAGATTACTAATCCCAGCCCCATTATGCACTTAATCTCTCCTCCCTGCATCTCAGCATGGATCAACTCCCTCACACACATTTCCTAACAGCTTGTCTATCACCGCCTGTCAGTTACCGTGGCAACATTGTCAGCGCCTGTCAGTCACCACAACGACATGTCAGTTGTCTCGGTTAGGTGGCCGCTGTCCCGTCAGTCATTGCTGTTTGCTCAGTCATGGGGATCAGACTAAGTGTTTACAGGCCCCTCGGGGTCACAGAGAGACCATGACCTTTGACCTTGTGCACCCGAGATGTTTTAAGGGTGTCTGTGTGTTTGTGGTTTTCCTTTTGTCTGTTTACCTGCCTTCATCTGTCTGTTGTGTTTCCCAGCAGGTTGGTCCATTTAAATGTTTTCACAGGGAATTTTGTTTCATAATTGTACACCAATTCTGAGTCACTACAGCTGAACTTGGTCTTTGTTAGACTTGGAAAAACGTTTTAAAGTTCTAACAAAGACACTGGTATGTCTTCACAGCCACTTCAAATGACATGTGAGACATTTGGCAGCAAACTTAAATCCTTTTTTGTTCTCCTCATTTGTCTCTACATGACCAGCTTGTGGTTAATGTTACACGTGTCAACTTGTCAGTTTTATGAATGGGATCTTTAATGTTGTGTATATTTTTATAATATCGGGGTGAATGAGTGTACAAGTCTTTGTGTGCTTGTGTGTTGGACCATGATGACTGTTAGCTAACAGACAGGCCCTGACAGCAGCAGCCTGCAGGTAGCCTCTGGACACGTCTCCCCGTCTCTCTCAGTTCTGTGGTTTAAAACAACAGTTTGATTGTCTGAGCTGTTCAGTGAATGAAACTTCTAAACTTCAACATTTTTTTATGAATGAGATTGTTATTGTTTAACAGAGTGGTTATGCTGCAAGCTTCATGTGAACTGTAGCATATCAGAAAAGCTGTACACATAACAACAGCTCACATTGTATTTATGGCTCATTATTTTAATTTAGTTTGCTCACAAATGAAAAAGTATACATTACATTTTTTGGTTGATGCTTTTATCAAAAGCAACTTAAATATTCAATATCTAAGTTCTGCCACTAGGGGTCTCTCTCACATTAAAACGATAACAAAAGACGTAGTTTGATGACATCATGAAGTAGCATGGGATCATGGGAGCTGTTATCTTGACATAACTCATATTCATAGATGAGGTAACATTATAGTTTTATTCACTCTCTGAAGTATCCAATATATTCTGCGTTTTCCTGGAGGTTATAGCAACTAGCAACAGCTAGCGGTAAATGCACCATTACCTTGAATAAATTACGGATTTCTCTGTTTGAACTTATTGGAAATATTTTTGATGATAATAACTAATAATACTATTAAGTGTCTACATCAGTGTTAGTGGCTCTGTGAAGCTAAATGAATTCTTGCCAACATCCTCATGATGACTGTGTTAATAAGCTCATTTGCCCAGTACTTTAGTTTTGCTGGTATTTGGTCATAACCCAGTTACATTCCCATTGGCAAATTAAAATTTTAATTTAGTGATGACACCAGATAAAAAGTTACAGGATCATCAAAGTCATTAGTATCCAGTAGGGGTGACATATGAATATCTGTACTATATTTCATCACAGTCTTTGCACCATGAATGTCTGTACCAAAGCTGTCCACCTCAGGTACAGGAAGAAAGGTCAGATGGACTGATCAGATTTAGTAATACAGATTAGGGGTGAAATAATCATAAAAAATACATAGCAACAAACTTGACTCTTTCTCATCTCTTCTTTTTATTTTCTGATACAGGGACCTTTGCTGAGATTTCCTCGCCTCCAGAGGATCATTTTAACTGTAAACATCAGAGCAAGAAAAGTACATATTCAATGTGTGGGAAACAAAAATGGCAGTGAGAATGAGTTTAATCCAGTCTAGTCTACTCTTTTATATACTTACAGGTAATTTTTCGTAATATTTGCAAATGAAGTTGGTGTTGCACACGTGAACTGCCCTTTTAATCTTACAACTTATGCCAACAAAGGCTTTTTATTGTTCAAATGTGAACCTAATGTTGATATCTCCTCTTTGTTTAATCTTCTGTTTTTTCCCTCTTTGTCGCTGTATCTTATATTGAATTCATTTTGCCTTCCTTTTGCAACTGTTTGTCAGAAGTAGCGAGGAAAAACATCTATATATTTTTAATCACCCTTTGTACCTGCATGTCCCATATGAGGAAGAATAAACCTCAAAACCCCACATGGAGAGCAAGAGAGATATAAGAGAGGTGTAGAAATTGGTGGAAAAGAAGTGTGTGTGTTTTTCTGCAAGAGAGCTAAAACAATCCCTCACACTGCATGTGAGTGTGATGTGAATATTTGTACGTAATGTAAATGTCTCTGCTTTCTTTTCACCATGTTTTACCTATTTACATAGTGTGGGTCATTATGTTACATTGGGTCATACATTGTGTACAATGTGTGTGCTTCACATGCTGTTTCTGTGTTTGCAGAATAAACATGATATCAGGCCCTGAGGGTGTAGAGGCAGGCTTGTGCAGATCTCTTTCTTTACTGCCCTGCTCATCTCATCTCTCTGGCCCCTCACCCTTAACCTTTGACCTTTAACCTCTCATCATATACACTGACAGCCAAACAACAAGTTATCCTCAGAGACTACAGGTTAGTTAACAAACAGCATGGCAGATTATTTTCAGCCACTTGTTAAACAGAAAGAAATTTTCACTATTTTAAGACTGTACATAAAGCTGCACCTAAACATTTTCTACAACTTATAAACTGTATACAGTTTAGAAATGCATCAGGATCATTTAATATGTCAATTCAGAAAATCTGGATGCTGTTTCCACCACATTTTATCAATTTCAAATACAATGTGATGCTGCTGGGTGACTCATAGAGTCACGTGTTGTAGATGTCCTAAAACTGTTTTTTCCCCCCAATTCCTTTACACCCTCCATCACTTCTTTCTCCTCTTTCCTCTCCCTCAACATCTGCTCTCCCCCACACACCCACACTCTGGGGTCCACGTGAGGTGAGTTTCGACTGCGCTGCCCGGGGCAGGATGAGCTCACAGGTAACTTCACCCCACTCCTTCCTCCTCCTTCTCCTCTTCCTGTCGGCCAAACAGGTCTCTACCTGTCCAGGTGAGCCAATAGCCCCGACACTCCTACAGCCAGCATTATTTGTTTTTCCCCCCATTTTTAGGACTCTAATGATCGGTGTGAATCTTTGAATTAATATCTAAAATATATATATAAAAAAATACTGTACAGATTCATTGATAAATTAGTCACTTAGATAGAGAGATCTAGGCCTTTTACAGGCTATTGTGGTTATTGCAAAGGTGTCAAACTCATTTTAAGTCAAGGGGTAAAGCTCAATTTGATTTAAAGTGGGCCAGAGAACGACCCATAATAACCTAACACCTTAAAAGAAGTACCAGTATATGCTGGAAACATTCACAACTA
Organism: Lutjanus argentimaculatus; assembly: GCA_034769285.1. Classification (NCBI taxonomy): domain Eukaryota; kingdom Metazoa; phylum Chordata; class Actinopteri; order Lutjaniformes; family Lutjanidae; genus Lutjanus; species Lutjanus argentimaculatus. The sequence goes on from JAWZSL010000007.1 coordinate 9,806,520, forward strand.
ACGATAAACAAATGATGATGATCAGCCTGAGGTGCCTCAGGAAAATAAGGACAATTAGACTGAATGTGGAAAAACTGAGACCTTGTTCAGTCTACTGTTGTGACATGTGCATTACAATACAGAGAGCACAGTGAAGAAACAAATGCATACAACATTTGTGTTTTGGGATTGAACAACAATATTGTATTTTACGTCTTTATGATTCTAAAAAACTTGTCAGGATCTAGAAATTCTTTTAATTTTCCTTACAATATAATTTACGCACAAATTCTCAATATACTATACATAAAAAAAACAGTGATCGCAAAGATCTAAGTTTTATCACCCAAACAGAAATCAAAATCAGTATTAAGGCAAAATTATCCCATATTTTATAGCTTAACAGAGAAACAAAAACCTAAGAATAACATTGTTCCTTTTTATACTTCACCTATATGAGAGTAGGCTCGATTAGGTTTAACTTTTGCTTTTACCATTTCTACAATTTCATGTACGTAAAAAACAGAGATATTACAGTAAATGTGACTAAACAACTTATATTTAAATACATGATGATGATAAATCTGTAACTGTTAGTATGTAGTTCCTGACATCTATAGTTTGAAAATTATGCATTGACCATACACACACAAGAAAAACAGACGTCAGTGAAGAAAAATAATTATTTTTCCAATACACCTTAATGCTAAAATTCATCCTCAGTGATACTGTGTTTACTGTCTTTGTATTCATGCACTAGTGATTCCATTAAGTTATTACATTTCAAACCCAGAGGCCAGATCAGTCTGCTTTTGTAATCTGAGGACCAGCCTCCTGTTAGAATTCTCAACCTTCTCTTTAAAGTTTTCCATGCTAAAGGTTGCTTTCCTAATTGCAGCAGTGATTGGCATGTGGCCTGAATACAGTGTAAAAGGATCTGTTTTCCTTTATCAGTCATGCTGCTGGAAGCAGCGTGAAGGCTTTTTCCCAGATTATATTTCTAATTCTTTTGTTTCACAATAGTTGTAAATGTGACATTGAAGATTTGCGTGATGATTGGCATGTGGCCTAAATCAAGTGTAAATGGATCCTTGCTCTACCTAAACTACCTGTACTGTTAAGTACCTGTGACAAAAAAGTATCATAAATCTTTTTGGTTTCTTGCTCTGCTTCTTTTCTGAGGTGGTCTTTCACACGTGCTCAAACTTCATACACAAACGTATCAGTAACACGCTGCAGGGGAAAAACCCTTCTGTCCTCATCGATGGGTGCCTCTAACATTAGTGATGAATGTTTGGTTCTCTGCTGCAATATCAGTCTTTGAATAACGATTTAATAAAACATAATCTGACAATATTAAGACATAAAACAGTAATGTAGCTCTTTCCAGATGGACAAGATGTTACACAGTGGCCCCGCCACTAGCTGAGCAGACAGCAGACACCTTCTCCCTGCATTAATGGCTGGATGTTGTTATTCAGCAAGGTGGAAAATAAAAAGTAGGACAAAGATAACATCTTGTAAAAACAGCACAGTGCTGCACGTTTTCTACTTGGATGTAGAAAATGAAAATAAAGTTATACTTGTGTAAAGATAATCTAGCCTGTAACCACTCGACTGGAGCAATGTGTAACCACATTCAGCACATGCATGTGGATGTTAACCTGCAAGGAGAACAGGCTGCTGATGCTAGCACTGCTAACGTTAGCCACACTGTATGACAGCTAACACTAGACGCTGTGATCCTGCTCGGTCTGAAAAGATAACGCATTTAGTGAGGTGCTGTTTTGTTTTGTTTTTCTTAAATAAGATAATGTGAAATGTTCATAACACATTGTGCAAAGTGCCTGATACTCCAGTGACATTTAACATCCAATTTGGTTATTGAAAAATGTGATAAATGGTTTTAAATGTCTTTTAATACATAGTTGTTGTTTTTTTCCTGGACAATTGTTTACCTCTTCAGCTATTAAAGTGTGCTCAGTTTTGATTGTTTTCTGAATGTTTTCTTACTTTTAGACTAGTTGAACAGTCTAAATTCAAATTTCCATTTAATGGGCAGGGAAATTCCTAATAAACACACACAATACTCACATGCCAATATGTACACTGACAGTAAGCTGGATTTTATCCCTCATCTCTGACAGGAATTGCAATGACCAATAACTTTTTCAATTTACGCAGCATGAATTTCATCACCAGTAACACTGCACTGAGGGAAAAAACTATCTTGACAAGCTTTTTTCACAAGGGAAATGAAATTAAAACTAAATTAAAAGTTACCTTTGAAAATGTGAACTATGATGAAATGTTTTTACGTTTGTCATCAAGGAATAAAAATAATATGAAAGACAGACAAATAGACAAATGATTGTGTGTGTGTGTGTGTGTGTGTGTGGGGGGGGGGGGGGGGGGGGGGGGGACCTTTCCTTTAACATAACTGTAACCCTAAATCTGCTATAGCAATTTTTCAAAAATGACTGACCAGCCTACTTTTCTGTGATGTGAGGAGCAGTTCACAATCTTTAAATCTTCATCCAGAGTATCATCTGCTCAGCTCCGGCCTATGTGTAGGTTTTTACTTCATCTTTCACCTCTAAAACTGAAACAGCACAGCCTTTTTTTTTTTTTCTGTTGTGATATTTTCAGTGTGAGAGCACCACTAAATGTTCTTGGCTGCTAACAGATTTTAAAGTGAATGTAGCCGCTCCACCCCCGTTATCAATCATGTTCTCCTTCTCCATCACGGGAGATTTACAGTCCTGTCAGTGCTGAAAGGTTTATGGAGCCTCGTGGCTCAGCCCCGTTCGTTCCATGATGAAATAAGCTGGATGAGTAAGAGGATGTATCTGAACTGTTACACAAGTAGAAGCCTGCAGGTTTCAGTGTAGGACTGGAATGTAAGATGTGATGAATTACAATAATGGTTAATGAATTCAGTGACAATTCAAGATAGTTTTTACTAGTTAATACTAGATAATACCAATAGGTATTTTGGTGTGTTTGTTCTCTCCAGTTTCTCCCTTCTCTTGACCCACTGTCTCCCTGTATTTGCCTGTCCTTGTCTGCCTCAATCGTTTTTCCTTGATTCCTTGTCTGTCTTGCTGCATATAAAATATATATACACAGCATATATATACAGCATGTATGCTATGAGTCTGTGTAGTGAATAGCCTCGGGGTATAAAGCAGAGAAAAGCAGAAGAGGTGGGAGCAGAGGGAGAGGAGCAAAGAGGATGAAACAGGAACATAAATTAGTTTTAATGTCAGAGTGGAGGAGCTATGGATCATATGATCTGTGGATGAGATTCACCTTATACTCAGATACAATCAAACTTAAGTTGAGAATAAGGGATTTTTTTTCCCTCTGTTGCTGCGTGGATGAGTCATGTGGCTTCTCCCTGGGCTCTGCAGTTTAAGAGCACAGTGTGTAATTTCTGCCTCTAGGGGTCTCTAAATCAAAACAGCAGGCTCGTTCGAGATGAACGGCCTCACCTGGAAAGTAGATGAGATCAGGCGGCCATAGCAGGAAGTAGTAGCGAAAAGCTGCAGTCAAGTTGGACAGTTTCCACCAGACATCAAAGAATATGCAGGAAGTGACACAAACATCCTGTTAGATCACCTGTAGGCTACCTGTAGTCTGCAGGCCACGTTCATAGCTGAAGAAATAAAGTGTGTTCTTGATCACTGATTGAAGATGAAATAGAAGAGATCCCCCTTCTGATACATGATCCTCTGTTCTTTTATCTGCCTTGTAAAGCACTTTGTAACTGTTTGTTTTTTTAAGTCATATAACCTTTACTATTATTAGCCACAAAATATCTGCTTGTTAACAGATTAAAACTTCATTGCACAACAGAAGACTAATATATCCAACGTTAAATATTACAGTTACACAGAAAATTAGTAATTTATACAACATGTGGTGTTTGTTGTCAAAGTTAAGAGCCAATTGGAGCCTGTCAACTCATTGTTCAGGTGACATCCAGGCATTTACAGTTGGTGGAGAGCAGCTGCGGCTGCCTTGCTCTGATGTCATGCACACGTGGGCAACGATAACTTCACAAGATCCAGTTGGGATCAAGTCGGAAACAAATCTAACTGGCATGCATTGTGCTGCGATGAAAATTGAAAATTTGTGAAATGCTACATATAAATGTGCTTGTTTTGCGGTTTGAAATTTGAGCTCTACTCAGGTTTCAAACATGAGGAGGCACTGGGTGAGGCTTTCAGTTCAATCATGCACCACAAACTACATCCTCCAATTGAGTATACAGTCGATTTACCACCTCTCAGGGGACTCTCATCAGCACAGTGGTGTAACTTTATCAGTAATCCAAATTGTTGTTGCAATATAAAATATTGCTTCTTCTTTCATGTGAAGAAGAAGCCTTAATACAATCCAAATTTACCATAACCTGCCAGGATTATTTTTGGAATATCTCACTGGAGTTTGACCACATTCCTTGACTTTCCTCATCTGTAAGTTTTAGGGAGAAGTCAGGGAATATCAGGCAGTTTAGAAACAGATCACTGTTGAAACACAAACCAAACTGTATTTTACTACTTGACACACACACGCACATGTTTCCATTTTTCAAGCTAAGGTTGATTTGAGCACACGCTGTTCTGTTTGTTAATGTCTCTCGTCTGTGGCAACTCCGGCTGTCCCTGTTTGATTTAAAAGGTATTTACCAACCAGTTAATCACACTGCTTTAACTGGAGATGCTGCAGATACATTTAGGTTAAATCACATCCCTCTGCTGCTATCCTGCCAGGCCAGCAGGCTGCTGTGTACAGTGAGTTGTCAGAGAGAAATATAGGAGGAAAAACAACTTGACATGAATCTTGATGTAAAGTGCTTCCTGACACTGGTTTACACTGGAGGGCCTGTCCACTCCGTCCCCATTAAGTACTGTGGTGTGTGTGTGTGTGTGTGTGAGTGAGAGCGCTGACTCTGCTGGAAGAGCCTGACCTATATTTAAACTCATAAGGAGTGGTGCATTTTTACCAACTCAACTTGCCACAGTGAGTGTGTGTGGTGTGTGGTTTTGCTTGGGATATCAGTATATCATTCAAAATTATGACATTCAAATTGCCAGATTTCTCCCAGCTCTTCTTAACTCGTCCCTTTTTGTTTCTCAGTCTAACACACTCGGAAAAGTTGGTAGCTGGGATCCCTGCTATGCCAATGCCGCAGTCCTTTTGAAGTGAATGAGGAGGCTGAACTTTCTGATGCAGTACTAATGTTGGTCTGAGCACGGCCTTTAGATTCCTCCTTTCTTATTCTGCTTTCATAGACATAGACCTGTATTTATCAAGCGTCTCAAAGCAGGGAAAACACTCCTAACTGACCTAAAATCAAATTTTTGGTCCTACTTTTAGGTTATCTGGGGACCAGACGAACCTGCTGAGCTCATCTTTTCATTTGCTCTGGCAGACCTGGCTCTGGTCTGACCATCCCTCCATTCAGACAGAATTATATCAACCTTAGGTCCATTTAGGCCAATCACAACAGTTAATTTAATATGGGGCAGGTTCTATATGATGATTGACAGAGGAGTGCCACATGTTGCATGTTTCACTGCTGTCATTGGTTATAGATTTATCCAATCTGCAGGCCGTTCCATCGCAACACACAGGGCTCGGGAAACTCAGATCAAACTGTCAAACTTTGAGAGAGCAATATCTGGCCTGTGAAACAATGGTTTCTGTCAGAGAAGGCTGTAAAAATAAAGTGGTGAAAATATTCTAATCATAGTGTCCACTTAAAACTTTCACTTAAAAAGAATCAATATCAATTTAAGTGGATAAATCAAACTAAAAAAACTAAAATAGTTTTGCTGCTGACCCTGTCCACAGCAGTACATTGCTTAGCTTCCTACACCAGTACTCCTGCTGCTTCTCCAAACTGGGGGCCTGTCAACCCCATCTACTGTAGGTAATACACTGACAACAACACTTACCTCATAGAAACTAAACTTAAAGTAATCCAGACTATCCCTACAACAGCATGCATTTATTCAGACATAACCCAATGTATCTCTGTGACGGTGTTGCAGAGATGACCTGACAACTTTATAGAGTCTTTACACAGTCTCAGAGTTCATATGGAGGATGGATGACAGGACCTCACATAAAGCCACTGAGAGATCATAACACAGCATGGGAGGGAAGAGATTTTACTTTTACACCCTACAGTTCATTGACTTCCAGAGAGGTCTCGCTTAAAGGGCTAATAATGCTCTTTTTTTTCCTGCTCAGGAGGTGAGCATCAGTGTGTTGTTATACCCTGCTCTTAAACTTCCTCCTGCAGGACTGAAGGAGGATGACAGGGGTGAGGATTGTGTGTGTGTCTATCAGTGTGTGCGCTATGTAAGCACTGCATTAAGCCAACAAAATTAAAAAAACTGTCATCCGTCTCATGGTAAAGTAAAAGTTACTCCCCTCCCATCTGGGGGCATGATTTGGCCCCCACAAGGAAATTATTTTATTGTTGGGTTTAGGTTAAGGTTAGAAGGATAGGCTTAAATTTTTTAAACTATCAACAAAGTTTTGATAGTTAGAGCATCAACAGAAAAATGAGGCACACCCAGTGCACCCAAATTCTATAAAATAATATAATCTTTTTTAGCTGTCATTTTAAAATTAATTTCACATCCTGTCCCACCCAGATACTTGCTGCTCTGCTTTGTCTATGCCTTGTGCAAAAAATCAAATTTTCCCTCATAATTTATTTAAACGCAAGGTTTTAATCCCTGTTAATAATTTAAAAAGACATTTATAACGAGACATGCTCTCCGTAACTACAGAGTACTGTATATTTTTGGCTGGACTGATATGTTAATTTGTTTATTCTCTGTGGAGCCAGCACAGACTTGATGTCACATTAACAATTTCTCTTCCTGTTAGATGATGTCTTTGTTTAATGTTGCATTATTTCACAACATATCAGAATAAAACAGTAATGCCGACTGATTACAATGCAACTTTTAATTTGAAAAGGAGCAATGAAAGGAAATATCACACTGTGTCTTCAGACAGGCAAAAGCAAGTGTTTTTGTGATCCAGCTGAAGAAACTTTGGAGTCCATTCTTCATGTCATCTTAACCCTGTGTGATAGTCAGCTCGTCCCACACTCCAGTTATGATGAGAGGTTCTTCATGGAGAACTTGAAGAGGTTGTGGAGCTCAGCAGTCGCAGCAGTGTCTGGTCCTCTGCTGGGCTCCTTGCTCACATCCTCAGCATTCAGACCTGAAGTGATGACTGGAGGTTCTGCAGGGGGTGTCATGAGGACTATAAAAAGGTGGGTTTTTTTATCTGGTTATCTTTATATTTTTGACTAGCACACATGAATGCAAGCAGGTGCTGCTTAATTTGACATATTGTGAGTCTTTGTGGTTCACTGGTCTCTCTCATACACACACAGAGCCAGGCCATGCGTGCACTACGAGCAGGAAAAGTTTCTGTTTAAAAACGTGAAGAAAGAGAAAGGACCTAGCCGCTGTTTGTTTGGAATAGAAATGAAGCAGAGCAGAACAGAACTGGCTGAATAGCAAAGCAGAAAAGAGAGAGTGGAGAGGTGAAAGCGGCTGCAGGAGGGGAAAACAGGGTGTGATAAAGGAGAGGCAGGAGGTGTGTGTTTTAGGGGTGAGAGCAGGAACTCAGGGTCAGGGCCCCCACGTAGCTCCACAACAGGAGCAGGAGGAAGGCGGGACGGTTGCAGACCACACAGACCACAATAGATCCTGACAAATCACATATTTGGAATAGCTTCCGATTTGAAGAATGGGTGAGTTGGTTGGCTTTTTGGCAGTCATGGTATGTGATGTTTTCACTTCTGAGGCCGTCTGAGTGGGAAGATAAGTCAAAAACCATTTAGCCTACAATAGAGAGGTCACAATGTCCTTCATCACCTCCGTCTGAAGAAACACCTACAGTGATAAATTGACTTCTTTCTTTCCTCTCTTTCAGTGGGAGAAATCACTGCACAGAAAACACTGAAAGAACTTAAAATTGCCTGGTTGAAATGGATTTAACAATAGCGACTGTGTTGTCTGTGCAGCTTCAGGTGAATTTTGAAGGAATGTATCTGAATCGTCTGCAACTGTTGTCCACATCTGGGAGAGAAATTAGGTTAGATATTCTCATAAGCCTGAGGAGGTTCATCTAAATTTTGTGATTTTTTTTATGGCAAAAAATGTGCAGTCTTGACTTTTGTCAACCTGATGGCCTAATCAACATGAACACAGTGACAAAATAAATAAAAAATAAATAAATAAATAAATAAATAAATTAAAAAAATAAATAAAATAAAAAATAGCTATATAAAACAAAACAAAAGCACCAGACAAAATTTGTCATTGGGGTTGATCCTCTGTTTCTAATGGCATTTTAATGCAGAATGTTACATATTGTAGCTTTAAGCTGATATGGCACCTTGTTAGCAGACAGTTGATAAGGAGCAACAGCATTCATTTCTTTTGTCTCTGTCTTCCTGTTGAATGTAAATCCGATTATTCCATTTTTTGGTCTCTACCAACTCCTGAGGAAAATATTAAAAAAATGAGTGCTCTGCTGGCTTAACAATGTTATTGCTATTGCCAAATTATAACACTTACTAGAAGATATTGGGAGTCACATTCGACCTGTTTTGGAAGATGCTAACTACCCCCAAGCTATCATGCTTCTGACCACAGGACAGAGATGAAACTGATGTCTAGGACCTTGTTACACAGCAAACAAGTTTACTCACAAAAGTAAAAGAGATTGCTGGGATTTAGGCTAGTTGTAATGCATGAATTTCACTTTTGAATCTCACACTTACCACATAACTGTCTAGACTGTTTCCACAGCAGCCATATTGACATGGTGTAGCAGGGTAAACACAGGTGTTACCAATGATATGTTGCAGTGAGTGTAGCAGAGTCTTTCCAGTGAGCCAACAAGCACAATAACAGCACACTGACTCTGTTTGACCTGATTTGAACTGAGCCTTAATCAGTATCATTGGTAACACCTGTGTTTACCTGACTACTTAATGTGAAGGTGGCGGCTTGGAAAAAGGTCTATCATCTATTACGTAATGCATCACTGTCCAACACTGGTTTTGGAGAAGTTAAAAGTTTTATGTTTCTCAGAACACAGGTATATACGTACACAATTATTAAAACCAAACTTCATTATTTGATTTGAGCACAGTAACTAAAATGTCACACTGACTACAAGAGAAAGAAAACAGACCCGTCAAATAAAACCTTGACTGGATGGATAAAGAAAGGAACATCAGTCACTTCATTATGGATGTTAGTAGATTCCTGCCTTTCCATTCAGTGACAACACCACATTTAGTGCTTTCTCTGCCACAGACACAACAACGTGCGTGTGTTCACGGGGTCTGAATTTCTACACCTGCACGGGTCAGTTCTTTCAGACCGCGATGGGCAGTTAACACTGAATAACGTGAATGTGTGTGTTGTAGCTGCCTGCTCATGCATGTTTCTGTATTAGTGCACCAATAGTGTGCAAAGGTGGATAGCGTGAGTGAGACCAGGATGTAGGAAAAGAGGGAGATAGAGCTTGTCTTTACTACCACTTTATAACTGCAAAAAATTTTAGAATCAGAATATTAATTTGACATTTCAGTTAACGAGTAGAATACTTTTTTGCAGTTACACAAGTGGTTGCACAGTGAGTGATACTGTAGTTCAGTTTCAAAGCCACAGTGAAAACAGAGCCCTAAATAGATTAATTTATTAAAAGATTAAAAGCAGGGGTAGTCAAACATGTATTAGTCTCTCCTGTGTATTAATGTAATGTAATCATAAATTTATCTCTGCTCTACATGCAGCGCAAATATAGCAGTGGCCTTGGATGTGGAGAAGGTAGAGAGGCAGAGAGACGTACATCACTGAAAGTTCAGCAGGTTACAGTCTGAATGATAGATAGAATTGAGCGCAGAAATGAAATGAAAATGAGTTTTTCAAGGACGCTAATCTGTACAGCTGGAGGAGAGAATGATGTGAGGGCTGAAGGAGTAAAAGTGAGGTTAGAGGTGTAATGAACAGGTGATCGAGGAGAAGACAGGAAAACGTAAGTGAAGGTAAATTGTGAAATGGGCTGATGGCGATACAGTGAGGAAGTCACCCTCATGGCAAGAGAGAAAGGCACAGGGATTAAGGGGTGAAAAATGGATACAAAAGGAGCACACACACACCGCACACACACACACACACACAGAAGTCTAGACGGGATGATTTGTTCATGAGATGGCTTGTTTGTCTGAATATTGAATATCGGGTTTGCCAAAGGTCACTGTTCAGTTGTCTGAATTCATGCGTGGATGTATGCATGAATGAATTTGCCTGGCATGAAATATTCAGTCATCATATACATGAGTCTGTCTGCATGCATGTGTGCAAAACTTAATCAAAACGTAACATGTAGCAATGTGTATAAAAGATATTCTAATTTTAAGACATTTATTTTTTGTCAGTCTTGCAAAAATCATCTTTGTTTTCGGTCAAATGCTGGTGATGTATTACAATCACAGAGCCCCCTCCACTGTTGTGTGTGTGCCAACATGTATACACTGTGGACTCCATGTTCCTCCTTTTTTCTCAGCATTCAGATGCAGCGGCCCCAAAAAGGCTAGAGCTCCTCCTTAAACACCTCCTTAAAATGTCCTCCTTTTAGATAAAAAAAATCATTCTAATAAAACATTGGCATGAAAGTGAACCTAACAAGAGTCTTTTATATTAGAATATTTAAAAAAAACAGAGATTTCATGCTAAAATCAACCCCAGTTGACCCTGTGTTGGTTGCCTGCCATCAACTGCAAGTGAACTGAGCTTTTCATGTTTACGTCAGCTAAAGACTTAACTGAGGAACGTGAACTGTGATGCTTGAACCAGCAACCTGGCTCTGTTGGCAATCAACTAAAAGACAATTTGTGACTAACTGCTGGCAAAGAATCACAAAAGCATATTTTGGCTTTAAGTGGTGCTGGTAGTGTTGCATCATATGAAGCCCGTTAGGGCAAAGTCTGTATGAAACGGCACAAGGTTACATATTGTAACCTTAGTTCTATGAGCTTAAACACAGCTCTACAACCTTTGTAGATGCTGGTCATAGTGTTACAGCTACAGTATCCAGCCAGTACTATGGCAAATTTTGATGGGCCCGTCATGACTGGCCAAATAACGGCTATAGAAGTGAGCTGGGCAGCCTGTTAGAGACTCCATCTCTACTCGTAGAACTGGAGTTACAATGCATAACCTTTATTATCTTTGCTCGCTATGTGAAAACAAAATTAACAAACAAATGTGGATCTGAAGTGCACATTTTTGGTTTGAGGAGTAATTCTCACAGACAGCTGAGATATTTTAAGTTCACCAGCACAGCCAACTTCATTTTTTCTCTGTAGCGAAGAGTTGTGCAAACTCTGTCATCTTGTTATTGGATTGTTTCAATTTTCTGGCGAGCTGGTTTGATTTATTAACACACGCCATCAAAATAGGCTTAGAATGTTGTATTTTTCCAAAACACCTGAGGAGGCACATTACCTGCCTCTTACTTCTCTCAGACTTAGGACCAACTTTTACCGCTGAAATATTTGTCAATGTTGGACCAAATTTGTACGAATCCTATAGTTTGAACTGACACGTCTCTAGTTTCTCCGACCTTAGCCTGTTAGAAGCTACTTTTAGCCTTATGTTTTGTGAATATGGCCCCAGATACAGATGACTCACTGCTGTTAACAGTCACATGGTCACTGGTCATCACAGAAAGAGAAGTTTGGGGAGACAGAAGGAAAGTGTGAGAGGGACATGGAAGAAGGAAAAACTGTGGAAACAGAGAGAGGGCTGGTGAGTTTTTGCCGTTATTGTTAATGGATGGAGCAGGCCGACATCTGCTTTAGGGTCACAGTGCAGGTTAACTGTTAAAACACAATGATGCCACCATATGGAGAGGAGTGAGATGGAGTGTGAAAATTAGGGAACACGTGACTGTTAAAAAACACATCAGTGCTGCCATATGGTGAGAGGAGAGGATGATTAAAAAGCAGGAAGGAATATGAATGACAGCTTAGCCTTCTGAAGCCTACCCAGCTGTCAAAAGTACAGATTCAAATCTCTTAATGGATGGGAGACTGAATTCTGTAAATGTTTGTCTGACCTATAGATTATTTTTTTATGGGAAATTATTCTTTTTTTCAGTTAGTCAACTAATCTAACAACTAGTTTATTGATTTTTTTAAATTTCTTGATTAATATAATACCCATATAAATATAAAAAAAACTTGTGATTATTTTAATATTTTAGTTAATGAAAATCCTGAAAAGTAGACATACAGCACATTAGAATAATGATAAGTGGCATATTTTAAAATTAGTCAACATTCAAAACGATTGCTTTGACTCATTCATTTAAATCACTGCCAACCCTTTAACCGAACCGAATCAGTATTTTCACTTCAGTATTTGACTTTAAAAAAAGTAAAATGGTCTTGACGTGGATTTATTTCATCAGTGGAGTAATATGCAGTTAAGATAACCACTGGCAAATTATTTAAGTATTTTTGCATGAGTGTGGGGCAAGGAAAAAAAAATCAGTGAAATAATTTACAGACTGTAACAAGTCTAATGTAGTTGAAGCCATTTTCTCACTGATACTTGGTCGTTAAAGTAAATAGAAAATATAAAACAGCTGAATAACAACGATGACATGTTAACAGCAGCAGTTCAGGATTTACTTTTAACATGTGGGTGATGAAGAAACAACTGTAAATGACGAGTAATAACAGAAACACGATCAGTGTGTTGATAATCCTCATATATCATGCTTGTGTGCTGACAAAAAGTTAAAGGTCAGTGCTGTCTTGCTGCTGCGTGACAAAGCACTCCAGTGCTTTCACTTCCATCACACATGCAGAGCAGTTGCACTGCTATGATAATGTAACCTGACACGGCAGATGGTTTGTTGCACAGAACCATGTGGGAAGTCATGCTTAGAAACTGTTGGAAAAGGGCAAGCACTTTCAAAAAACACTTGGCAGATGATTGGAGCATCTGTCTGTTACATCTACATCTGGGCTAACTTCAACCAGGCAGTCGAAGCCAGTCCAGAGAAACATCTTTTCCATCAAGAAAAACCTTCAGTGTCATTCTTTGCTTTTCTTTCAGTGAAGAAATACTCTCCAGTTGTTATATAACTGATGCTATCACAGTTTCTCCAGGAGAATCCCTGCTCTGACCAGGTGCAGCTGTTCATTGAGGAATGTTATGCAAATCCATATATTTCCGTAATCGATGTCGTTATGTCAGTGAATTGCCTCCGCCCTAGAATCTGGGAATCAAACCTGACACCTTCTTCCACAGTAACTCCTGTCACCTGAAACCTGCCTGAAACAAACAAGGGGAAGGAAAGAAGAAAAACAAATGGAGAAGAGAGAAAAGGAGAGTGAGGTCATGTCTGTATTTTCATTCTCACTGTTTTAACAAGTTAACCATAAAAACAAATGATGCACCAAGTCAGCTGCTGAAACGCAAACAAAAGGGAGGATGGACACACGAAAAGTTGACTAAGAGGAGCAGAACAAAGCAAAGGGAAGAGTTGGAAGGGGAGAAAGGATAGTGAAGACAGAAAAACATGCAGAAACAAGTACATAAGGAAAGTGAAAGCTGATTCATATTCCAGTTAGAAGGGAAATGTTTATTCCAGTTTCACCTAACTACCATTATAATTAGTTCAAGGTATACTCCAAAACTTATTTTTTAACAGAAAAATCAGATCCATTCTGCACCTGGTCTTTTTCAAAGCTATGATCTGCACACAGGTTATTTACTGTACTTTTTAATACAGAGCATAAATGTCTGCTGTGCCTCAAAAACAAACTTTGCCACTGTAATGTAATGAAAATAAATGTAAAGCATGTTAATTTACTGCTGACATTCAGATGTAGCCTCTAACACTGATCTGTTTGGCTTGTGAGTCTAAACGGCAACAATCATAGAAGCCAGCAATAAACGGCACATGTGGATTCACAACGCGATTGATCTGCCCACAAGCCACCAATTGTGGTGAGCTGCGCCTGGCGGCCTCACCGTGTTCAGTCTGGCTTTACTCTTAAGAACGAAAGGGGGGGAAAACAAGCGGAAAGAGTGACACAAACCAAAGGACAGAAGCAAAAGAAAAAAAACACAGGAATGAGCTTAACAGGTTTAAAAATCACGATCCAAGAAAAGCATGAAGATGGAATACACCACCACTGTGTCCAAAACGTGACATGCAGCCCCAAGTATGCAGATATGAGTTTTTAACAACTTAATTTCATGAGATGATGTTTTTTAAATGAAAGCATGTCACTTGTGATTGGTGCATTAAGTCATTTGTTTATCAATAATGTCTCCTCACTGACTGTTTTGCTGTCAGTGGGACAGAAGGCCTTTCTTACCTGTGATTGGCTAGAAGAGGAGGTGAGGTAAAATGTGTCACGAATGGTGACACATTTTATGGTGCAGGTGGGGTATTGTCAGTGAGGAGGTTAACAAGAAATGGGGAGGAAGCAGGAAACTAGAGCAGATTTTTTTTTTCATACTGTGTGTGAATGTTAGGGGTGTACCAATCATATTATTCATGATAACATTTACTGATTACTTAACATTATATGGACAATGCATATCTGACTTTGAGGAAATTACATCATACGTTGTGCACAAGACAACACATGACTGAAGCAAGTAACATTCACTATGAGAGTTTGGCTCCAAGAAGGCTGATCCATGGAATGTGGAAGCGGTTTGGACAGCAGTTAGATGTAACTAACCACCTGGATGGGATATTTAGGTCTATTTGGCACCAAATGAGGTGATTGTGCGTGCGTGCACACTGAGTCCAGATGAGAGCATTTCTCTAAAACAGAAAGAATAAGGACATTACTGTTCTCCTGCCTGAAGACTGTTAAATTTATGTTTTCATGTAAGAGTGGGTTTACAGCATTCTTATCTGAGCATAAATTTCACGTAAAAAGAGGGTTCTCCCAATAGTTCATAAAACCCGATCAAAAAACTTCTTCGTCAGATTAATTATCATTATTGCACAAAAAAACAACCACCTTAAATCAGTTGGGAGCTGTGCCACTGGTGCTAGGCCCAGGACGAAAGTGTGAAAAAGTCTTTAGTCTGGGGCAGCCCTAGTCAAAAGGATTCCTGAATACATCAGAGGCCATAAGGTGAATATACTTTTATTGTAGTCAGCTATATCTGTGTCTGTATTAGAGAAGCAACAAAGTAATTTAAAGTGGATGTTGGATGTTACCAGATTTTTTTTTTTTATGTCATCTTCTGGTATGAAACCTGATAAATTTATGACCTTTACTTCCTGAACTACCATTTTACTTTTACTCCATTTTGAGTAACTAGAGAAAATGTTTATTTTACAAGTAAAGAAATAAGTTCACAGGGAAATGTGATGGGCAAAAAGGAAGGGAAGCAAGGAAAACTGCAAAAACACTATATTACTACAAAGTGCATTTTTACATTTTAAATACCATCCATATTAATAACCTAAATGTCAGAATCATGTCATTCTGACCAAACCGAAGGTAAGAAAGATAATGGTGTGTTGAACTTCCATTACAGTGGTGTTTTCTTGGAAAGCCTGGTGAAAAGAACAAGTTGGATGAAAAATAGGAGGTTTGGTTGAAGCTGCTGACCGAGCAAATTGTGGATCTCCAACAAGAAGCTACCAGAGCGTGTAACAGCACCGCACTGCAACAGATTAGGGTGAGAGTTACGGTCATCTCACAGTGTCAGGTATTCTACAAGGCCATCCGAACAGATCTGCACGTATTCACTGTACATTTGTCAGTGTCAGAGGGAAACAAGATGGTTTCCTGTATGTGCAGATTTACAGCACATCTTACACACTCTGTCAAGCCTCACACTACTGTTAAAATGTATTTGTTTTATTGGAAACAAGATAAAGACTTGAAGTTGAGCATTTTTTTTAAATAGGTTCTTTAAATTTCAACAAAGAGAACCAGTTGTAAGTATAATATAATTGCCCCTTTAGCAAAAATATTTAAGCATTTACTGACAAAGAAACAAGAAAAAAAGGAACATTTTAAATAAAATTAATAAATAAATATAAATGAAGAACAAAAAAATATCCTCAACTGCAGCAGCTGTATTTGGTTTCTCTCCAACCCTGGGTGAGATGGGGTGAAACAGGGGTGAGGCAGAGGCTGCTGAGTGAGGAGTTTCCAGAGAAGAGCAGCACAGCTCACATCACGGAAAATACTGGCAAAGACAAAAGAGGCCGAACTGATGGGAAGAGACTAGGAAAAGATCCAGCCCGGTGAAACAGGGAAGAGAAAGGTTAACAAAAGGTTGCTGACTGTGAAAGTTATCCACAACAGGACTGGCTAAAAATATAGGTGCATTGCACATGATATGGAACAAGGTGACCAAGAACTCAGGGATGATACCTGCAGTGTGGTGCATTTGAGACAGAAACAGTGATTCACAGTACAGGATTTTCAGGTGGGTGGCCATTCTGTGGGGCATCAGTTAGTGGTGCTGAATTTTTAAAAAAAAAAAGAGAGAAACAAACACAGAGAAAGCCAACCAGAAAGCAAGAATCCTGCAAGAAAAACAGAGTGTAGAATCTGTGTGGTTTTTAAAGACTCCCTCACAGGTGAGTTCAATCCCTCACTAATGAGGGAGGAACCAAGCAATCAGGAGCAGAACATGAAACACCTGAGACACCATCACCCAGCACTGTGGATACCAGGTAATTTGGATTATTTGAAGGGGGGTTGAATGAGATTCTTCCGTTGTAGCCCCATCATCACAAAGAAACGGAGAAAAACATATTATGGGTTAACATGAAACAGAATATGTAAAAAAAAAAAAAAAAAATCTTGAATATCCTCTGAAAAACAAAATACCACTTCACAAACTATTCCCTCCATCAGCCAAAAATCTGCAGTAATCATCAAAATTACAGACTTCTCTGCCATGCTTTACCTGCTGAGCTATGCTAGTCCTTGAGAGTTGAACTCACTGTTACTGAATATTTTACCATGTCCAAATCTAATAAATTCAGTGTTTTGAACCGTGCTGCAATGAGGATGAAAATGGGTAAGTCGGAGTGAGGGTGTGGGGCTTTGGATGTCATTTCCAGAGCTCCTACAGTGTAAACCAGCTAACAGATCCCCTCTGGAAGAGATTAGGAAGTACAGATCAAAGAAAAAGAAAGAAAAAAGAAGAAAATACCATGCTGGGTAATCGAAAGAAAGAATGAAAGCAAGAGGGGGCGGAAGGCAAGTGGTAAAAAATAAAGGGTGCAGTAAGTGAGAAAGAAAGGGTACTAGTTCGACGGAAGAAAGGAAACTAAGCAAAAAAAATTGAAATAACAGAAGGAGGTGATGATGGAGAGGCTAATGCAAGATAGTTGATATGGGGGAGAAGACTGTTGATCTGAGGGTCACAGTGAGGTTTTATTATGATATGGCGCCGCAGACCTTTTCACCTGCTAGAAGAGGTGAGGTGGAACAGATGGAGATGGAGGAACTGAAGGAAAACTGCAGGGGCAGATGAAAGGAGCCTGAGCAAAACAAGAGTGAATTTAAAAAGGGAGTTGAAGGAAGTGCAATAGAGGAGAGACATACAGAAGGCATATTGCTTGCTTGAACTTTGTCACAGCAGACATTTGACATGAAATAGTGGGCAAAGTAATCTTTTGCTCCCAGTCAGAATAACCCCACAAACTCATTCTAAGGTAACGAAAAGACAACAGTTTTTTATTTTAAGTAATTGGACATTAATGAAAACCTATGAATATTGTAGCCATTTCTGATATATTATGCCAATAAATTCCCGTAACTCTTACATACTGGACCTTTTAAAGATCAGAACCCGGGCTGCTGCTGCAAGAACTTCCCTACAGCTCTCTATTTCGTTGCCAGGCTGATCTATGGCAGGTGGGCTATCACGCTAACTTGATGAACATAACATGTTGAATGTCAAAATTAGTACGACATCATCCGGAACTGTGGGCTTTGGTTACGGCTCATTAAAATCAGTGGGCTCATACGGAGGTGTTGGTGTTCTGGTGGACCTGGATCAAATTTTCAGGCCTGTCAAACTCCAAAAGGAAATGATCGTTAAAGATATCGTTGAGCAGTTACAAATCTGTCATCTGGAATAGTGATTTGGAATTAAAAGCTGCTTCTTGCCTTTATGTGGCGAGCATATGACACACATGCACGTGGACACACACGCAGCTCTCCCCCTGGCAGACTGCAGGCGGGGAAAGAGCGACCTTGAGGGAATTATTGAGATGAAGGGACGTAAATTGGAATATAAAAGAAGCGTGAAATGAGTTGCAGTGTGAGCAAAAACAGAAAGACATTGATTTCTCTCAATGAATCATTGTTCCCTTCATTCGCAGAGGACACACGATAGATATGACAGAGTCTCATGGGTCAAGAATGGAGTGGGTGGCTCTGACTAATAACTGGCTCAGACCTCAGTGACATGTGTTGTCTCTATTGTTTTTTTTAATGTTTTTTTTTTTAGATACTTATGTGATTTTTGTCAGAAGTGATCAACATTGCTGGTGACGCTGGATCCAAGGTGTGTCTCTTCAGGACACTGACAACCGTCTCTGTTGTTTTGAAGCTTTGGGAAACATTCTTCATGTTCATAAACACAGGCCGTGGTGTCCAAAATTACAGGTTGAAAATGAGAACTTCCTCCTTCGCCTGTTTAATTTGTTGCAAGTGTTACTTTGTCATCTGTTACTTGGTCAGCGGTGTTAGTTTGTCATTATGAGTCCCATTGTGTATCAGCAGATGACATCAGCGTCAGTACGTCTTGTTCGATAAAAAGATGAGCTCACTGCTGCACATGACATGACAACACAAGTTCTTTCTGTTGTTAAAGTTCAATTATTCTGCTCAGTGCTTTCCCTTCTGGATTTGTCCCTCCGTCTTTTTTTTTATCTGCACATCGTCTGTGGTGGTAAATACAGGGTCTTAGTCCATGTGGGTGTAAGACAGAGGAAGAAGAGAAGAATAAACGAGAAAAAGTGTGGGTGAGTGAGTGTGATAGTGATCTAACTGCCTTTTTCTTCTCATGTAATCCACGTGGACCACCATAAGATCTTAGCAGCTAATGAATAGCATTCTCAGAGAAACATGACAAATGACATCACTCACTCCTGTTCTGGCTGTTTTTTTTCTGGACTCTGTGGGAGCTCCGCCATTCATCTGGCTGTGTGTGTGTGTGTGTGTGTGGTGGCGCGCGTGTGTGTTTGAAACGGAGCAGTTGATGTGGAAAATATGTTGGTGTTTGTCTCTGTGATGGAAACTTTCTCCTGGTATTTTTCAGTGGTCACTGGTGTGCATATTTTGTTGTTCACTGGCCACTTAACTAAATAAACTGTTTTTAATCAAATTAAATCACATCGTCTATGTTTCCATCCAGCTGTCAAACTATATTTATGCCTCTGAATTGTCACTAAACATGTCTGTAGCCATGCTAGCATCCATGTGAAGCAGTAATGCTACACTTTAGGATACAAATTTGTCGGATGGATGAAAAACGGAGAGACAACTTTGCTGTTCTTAGATTACTACCACCAATGGAGCATAAAGTATAAAGATTTGCCCAACGTTTCCAGGCAACCAGCGGGAACACCACCAAATTACACTTCACACCTAAGAAACAGTTTAGCAAATAACCCTGTTGTGAAATGACATTGTGACTTTTTGACACATATTTTTTGTACAAACTAAACATACAATGAATGAATGAAATTTTTTTTTTCGTGTCTGGTCATTCTCACGACCCATCCCATATGGGATTATTCAGACACATTAACTATAAAACAAAAAACATGCCGACATGTAGTCCATCATCATCAACAGCAAAATACACCAGCATCATCCAGGCATAAACATCATTCAATTATAAATTATAGTCTCACTCAAATATCACTCAATGAGATATCCCACAATACAAACACAGTACAAAGACACAAACACAGCCCCACAAACTCAAATCATATGATACTTTTCTCCTTTGTTCCCATGCTTTGAAAAGAAACTCAGAAAATACAAAAATATAATCAAAAAGATCTTCAATTACAGCTACATTCTCCAACTCCATCAAATCAAAATCAGGAGCATGAATTAATTCAAACCATATTTGTCTCAAATCATGATTTTACACAGACTTTTATTTTTTTCAGGGTTTTATTTTTTTTTTCCTTTTAGCTAGCTGTTTCCTCAAGCTACCAGTCTTTGAGCTTATTTGCTGCTGGCTGTAGCTTCATATTTATTATGCAGACATAAGACTGGAGTTATCTGGAGTGCCATTGACATCTAAAGCTAACATGCTAGTGCTAACAGGGAGAAGCTGCTTTAATACACAGACACGTGTCTCTTGAAGAGACACTATGTCTGTAACAGCTGAACAGTCAGTGGAAGCCATTGTAACTGACTGATTCCACTGAGCACAGCACATCTGCGCCATGGTTTTGATTCATCCTCCACATGGCTGCAGCCCCCACCAGCAGCGTTTCAGACATATTTTGCCCACCTAATTATGTTGACCTGCTTCAGATTTTGTTGTTTTGGTCCTCTTTTCTTGTTTTTGTGCTTCTACCATGGAAAAGTAGGTTATGTAGCTGAATAGTTTATTTTCTGTCTGTCTTCATGATTGAAAGTCTACACTGGGTCTTTTATTTTGAAAATTGACTGGATTCTCTCAGCTTTTTCTGTGTTTGACTTCCTGTCTCCTTGATCTGCTCTGTGCGGATTGACACGGCATCTGTCAAAAATAGACCTAGCAGTAAAAGGCTAGGCTAGGAGTAGTTTAAGCTAGCAACAGGCTACTGCTAACACAAGATTGATTCAAAATAAACGTATCATAAAGGTAAAAGTGAGACTTAACAGCTTACAAGTGGAAGCATGAAAGACTAGAACAGCAAATAATGAACAGATTAAAACAGATAAGCAAAAAACAAACACAAGAGGAGAGAGATACAGTAAATGACAGCTTTCCATCTCATGGAATCAGAGTGGTCACAGGAAGCAGTGGGCATTGCTCTCTCATTTATCTATGGGAAAATGTTTTTTATACTTCAGGGTACAGTACTGTAGTTGGCTAACAGGCAAATTTACAGTAAGGCTAACTTGCTGCAGTTTTCCTAATTCATCCATGTGTTAGAACATCTCAGACTTTAATCAGATGGTCGAACAGTGTCCCCTCATCCCATATTTCTTGGACAGTGGAACTGGGAGATCTGCGTCCGACAATGTCACAGAAACTAATATTCATTATCCAATTCCCCCAGTGGTTTTCTGGGTATGCAGAGGTGGAAAAGGAGCCACGGTTTAAACTTCACGCTCCAGCTCTCTTTTTTAAATTTTTTCCACACCTACTTCTGTCTTTTGGTATGTACAATTGAGTGTAACACTATGAATGTCTTCCAGGAGAGACTGTGTGTGGTGTTAATCCCAATACCCCAAAAAAACGGTTATCGCACCTCATTCCTCTCTATAACAGCAGGATTTTCAGCACACCATTGAGTTTTGGCACTTCAGAGCAGCTATAAAACACTTGCCTTCTGACGTGGCTTTTTGATTATAGCTACTCTGCCTTTAGGCTTTGCTGTGATTTGTGCTTAAAGGTTCAGAGTGTGAGATTTAAGAGGATCTATGGGTAGAATGGCAGGAATGGAATACAATACTTATATTTTCATTTGTGTATAATCACATGAAAATAAGAATTGTTGCATTTCTACAAAGGGAGTGGGTCTTCTTCCATAGAGGCTGCAATCTTGAACTACCATATGTTTGGTTTGTCCATTCTGTGTTTGGTTTGTCCATTCTGGGTTACTGTAAAATTAACCCAGAATGGACAAACCAAACACTCTCTATACAGGGTTTTGTGTTTTGTGCAAGTTTGGCAGCCACTACAGTTTCTCCTTAACACTTGGAAGGTGTGGGTGAAGCAATCGGTATTCATTAGCTGCAATTTACAACCTCACTACTAGATGCCACAATTTACACACTGGCCCTTTAATGTTAACATGCTAACATTAGCATGCTATACCTGGAGTGAAACTGTTAACATAATGTTATGCTGATGTTTAGTGTGTACATTAAATATGTTAGCCTCTTAGCATTTGAGCATGCTCATACTTTTTGTAAACCTTCTTGCATCTTCTTAAAGGAAGAATAATTTTCAAAATGACCAGTAAATCATGCGGCAAAATTTCAAATCAAAATGTCTTTTTTCTGTTTGTTTTGTGTTGTTTCTTAGTTCACTTTGGAGTGGAATGTGTCAGTCAAGGGGACTCTCTCAGTTCTTCACCAGTGGGTTCAGCACTTGTATTGCTGAGTGCCACTTGCAAAATGCACATGAGAAGTTGCCACAGTTTATGGTAATTTGTGGGATTTTCCAGGTTTTGAGACCCATCATTAAAACTGCACCTGCAACTCTATCTCTTTCGCTTGCTTTTGCCTCCCCCCTCTTTGTCTCTCTAAAATTGCTGCAGGTGTGTCAGTTTATGACAGGATTAAGCATTTAACAGTAGCTCTGTCTGACCTCTGACCTCTCACCTCTGGTGTACTGGTGAGGAAATAAGGAAAGATGGTTTGTAAAGATTTGACAAAGGAACGAGAGGGAATATGTTGATATTACAAGCACTAATTTAGCTGTGTGACTCTAATCAGCTTGGCTCATACCCTTTGTTGCATAAGCTGTATGTGAAGCAAATATTCTGAAAAGGAATAAAAAGGCTTTCCATAAACAAAGTCTGTCACATTTTATCCAATCCTGATAACATTATACTCAGAAAGCTTTTCCTAAACTGAGTCATTAACTTTCCAAAAGTAGACTCAACTTTCTGTTAAAGGCACAGTTTGAATTATTTGAAGTGGGGTTGTATAAGATACTTATCCATAGTCAGTGAAACTAGACGGCAGTCGACACGCCCCCAGTTTGGAGAAGTACCACGAGTCCTGGTGTAGGAAACAACAATAGACTGCTGTGGACAGAGTCAGCAGCAGAACATATTTTAGCTTCCTGAAAAAGTCCCGTCTAAAATAACTAATATCAGTTTAAGAAAATGATACATTAAGAATATTTTCACCACTGTTGCCGTTAGATAGTTTTTCCAACAGGACACGACTGTTTTATTAGCCAAATATGGCTCTTTCCAGCCCAACCAAACTCCACTGACAAAATCAGCAATTTTACTTTGCAGAGCACAGGAGTTGCTGGTCTACCTCTGCCTTGACTGGTTAGCTTGTTTGTGTTATTGTTGTGTGACTTAATACATTAAGAGAATCCAAACTAACCTTATAAAACATAAAAGTGACACAATAACGCAAACTAACTAACAAGTTGAGGCAGCAGTAGACCAGCAACTCCTGTGCTCTGTGGCAGTATGCTGTCGTAAAAGGCTGTCTGACGGCAAGGTAAAGTAAAGTTGCTGCGGACCTTGTCCACAGCAGTACTACGCTCAGCTTCTGGGCTGTACTCCTGCTGCTTCTCCAAACTCGGGGAGTGTCAACCACCATCTACTGTAGGTATTACACTGACTATGGGAGGGTACCTTTTACAGGCCCACTTTAAATAATATGAAGTAGCCCTTTAAACGTAAGTTGTGGTTTTCTTTGACTCCTGTCTCACCTTTTATATATTCTAATCTTTAACAAGCCGTCCTCAACAGCAGATAGAGCCTTGTCCAAACTAAGACTTAATGTAAATCTTGAGGTTTGGGGTTAATCCATGCATGGGAACCTTGTCAAGTTTATCTGCTTGTTATGCCACTATCACGCCATTGATTTATATTCTATTTCTCCAGTGTGTCTCTCTGTATCAGCATTTCTGTTTGTGTTTACAGAAGTGTGTCTGCAGATCCAGGCCTTTGTCTAAGTGTGTACATATACTTAGGGGAGATGTCTGGGACACTGGCCAGCACATCACTGGTTGTGTGTGTATGTGTTGTGTGTGTGTTGTGTGTGTGCGTGTGTGTGCGTGTGTGTGCGTGTGTGTGCGTGCATGCATGTGCATTTAAACAGAAGTAAATGGCCATGACTCTCGTCTGTCTCTGCAGGGCCCTTACATAAGCCTATTTAGCCTCCTAAGGGGATCCTCACCTTCCTCCTCGTCTTCCTCACCCCTCTCTCCTCCTCACCCTCCTCTCTCCTATCTTTCTCTCTTGATCCTACTAACCCGCCCACTCATCCCTTTAGCGCGCAGACTTCAGCAAAGGGTTTTACCCATGCTTAAGGGTTTTTTGGCCAAGTCTTTAATCATGTCTGGCACAAGTTCACAGTCTTGAACAATGCTGATATCTATCCCCAAAACCTCGATCTCTCTGTCTCTCCTCCTCTGTCTCTCCGCTCTTCATCTCTCCTTCCGTCTCAATCTCTCATCCGATCCGTCTGGCACCCGCTCTCTCCCCTTTAGGTCACTGTCTTATCCCCTCTGCACACATTCAAGTTCTCCCATCTTCCATAAAGCCCCATTCATCCCACCTTTGCCTCTATCCCCTCACCCTCCCACCCAGCATTTACCTTCCTCCTCTCCCTCCAGCACTCATACTCAATCCCTACATCCTCTCCTCTCCCCGCAGCGCTCCCATTCAATCCCTCCATCCAGCTGCTCCCTCATTTCTCCCTTTGTGTTTTGAATCCATATGCATGTCTTTTCATCCTTCATGTATAGTCTCAGATGTATGTATTCCATTTTGGGGCCTAAACATAATACAGATCACTCCTTTTTTTGTGCCCTATCCTCCCCTGCGTGTCCCAAATCTATTGTTTCCTTTCATCCTCCAACAAAACAAAATGTTGTCATCCGTATATTTCACTTCATCCTTTCTTTTATGATATATCTGGACAGTAATGGTGTTATGTGCGGTGTTAAAATACAAAATATGAGTAACTGTATTTTGTTACAGTTTAAATCGGTGGTATTCTAAATACATTTACTGTATTAGAGGAGACAGGACAGCCAGTCACTGTCTGAATGTGTTTATGACGAGGAAATATAAAGAATATTTTACCTACACACGTGGTCAAGAAGGTTGCAAAATTCTAGTGCAATGCAAACTCTGCTGGTCGTCAACCAGGCTGCTTTTAGCATCAAACCACTTCACATCTTTGGAGAAGCACCTTGAAGTAACTTTATATTCTCTGTGCTCTGTAATGCTAATGAGGGTTTGACATAAGGACAGAGGGTGTCCACTGTGCTTTTTGTAAAGCCCCCTGAGGCAAATTGTAATTTGTAATTTGTGTAAAATTTGACTTTACCTGTCTGTTAATTTGACAAACTAGCTGGCTAATTAACTTAGTCAAATTGCCAATATGTATCATTTATTATAGCCACATACATGATCCATTTATTCAACACATGAATCACATTATATTCTTTGAATATGTGCAGTGTGTATAAGCTGCTTTGCTGTCATTCCCATCAGCAAATTCCAGGTGTGCTCCTCACACTTTGTACAGTGTTAAGCTGACTTGCTTGCTTTGATAACACGGTGTGTAGCCATGGTAACACAGGTTAAATAGCAAGCAGATAGCAATGAATCAAGCTTGTTCTAATGAAAAATGTTTCAGCTAAAATTGATAATACATTCATTACTTTCTAGCAAGCTTGACAGATTAAAATTATTGTGGCTATGTTCAGTTTTATTCATTCAAAATCAATCAATTGCAAGAAAACATTAGATTAGTAACATAGCTAACAAGCAAACTGTGTGTATTCATTCGCTTATGAACAGTGTGTGATTTGGTGGTCACACGGGAGTGCTTTGGGGCCACAAACAAAATTTTTTCCAAAGAAATATGAAGAATAGGCAGTAGTTAAATGGCCAATTTTTATTTCCTTCCTTGTTCCTGCTTTGGATGTTCTGCTCTCTCTTCTCACACACATTCTTCCCTCTTCTTCTCTCCTTTTTTTGAAATTACACGGACCTCCACATGTGCACAATCTCACAGACAAACACACACCCTTTGTACCTGCAATAAATCAGCATACAGCGCACTCTTGGTGTGCATGTATATATGGAGATAAACTAGGGAAGGCAGACAGATATAAAAAAAGCCACGGATGATAATAGGAACAGACAGAACAGAGAGCGGGGGACGAGAGCCAAGGACAGGACACAGAGACAGAGAGAGAGAATGAAGGAGAAAGTGATATAAGAGAAGACAGAGCAGAGAGGGACGGATAAAAGCCAAGGACAGGACAAGAAGAAGAGGGAGAACGGAATAGAAATGAGAGAAAAATAATGAATCCGGTGGAAAAGGAAAGGGAGAGCAGAATGTCACCTTTTGTGTGTGTTTACACATTTATTGTGTGTATTAAGTCAGTTTTTAGCTATTAACCATTATATATACATATTTGCATCATATAAACTGCTATCTCATCCTGTTAGTCTCAAATTCTGTTTATTTGTCTATACCAATTCCAAAGAAAGCAATACTTTAACCATAATAAGGGTCTATTTCCTTTTGTGTGCGTGTTTTATCCGTTAGCGTGTGAGACACTTCGGCTGACTGCTCTCAAGGTTTCTAGGTGTGGGGCTGTTGTGTCGTGCCACTTATCAGCATTTAAGTGTCCTTGAGTAACACTGAAACATACACACACACATGCACCTACACACCTAGACACACACACACGTGTGCATGTGTGTGTCCCCATCGTGAAGTAAATTGACACATATTTCAGTTGTAAAAAGAGGTGAAGCATGAAGACAAAAAGATGGGCAGTATATGTGACATATAATAAAAACACACACAAAGACAATTTGGTTGGACAGGGCAGAGGAAAATTAAGAGGTATAGCTTGGATTTTCACAGAAACACACACACAGTCATACACACACACTCTTGTTTCCCACGGTGCAGTGTGAGTGTATTTGGTCTGCAAGCGCCAGGCTTATCTGTCTGTGTCATAACAGCTCTGTGTGTATTTGTGTGTGTGTGTGTGTGTGTATTCAGGATAGATACATGTATGCATACACACATACATGAACATGCACAAAGGAATGGGTACTTGGCCCCAGAAAAGGTCAAAATGGCCTCACACAGGAAGCAATATTACAGCAACAGATATCTGAACATCCTGACAAGATGTGAAGATCACACACACACACACACACACACACACACACACACACACACACACACACACACACACACACACACACACACCAACACACACAAAACACACACAACACATACAGGGAGTTACATACGTTTCTGTCTACGTTTCATTTTCTGGTCATTTAGCTGAATTTCTTACCCTTACAGATCTTACAGATTTAGTGCTACAGTGAAGACAAAGTGTGACTCTGTTCATACAGATATTTATATATGTACGTATACACACTTACACCCAAGGAATAACTCTTTGGTGAATTTTTTGAGTCTTTGTCAGGCTGCATGTAAACAGCAGCAACAAAGTGGTGATGATAATATGGCCGACAAGTTCACATAAAAAGTATGACATCTGGAAAAATTGACAAAATCAACTTTGACTGCGTTTGAACACAAGGCATCATTGATGTAAACAGAGTCCTCCTCCTCTCGTTCAGCTGGAGTCTTGCATGTTGTGCCTTGTCAGCTCAGAACTGGTCCTTCCATCAAGTGCAACAGCTTAATCTGGGACTTTGTGGAGCAAGTCTCTGTAAGATGTGGGCACAAAAATCTCTGGTTTCTCATTGCGTGGCCAACCTGAGTCCCATTTTGTCCATTTCAGTTTTCCTGGACTGTTTGCCAGCTCCCCTCTCCTCCGGTGGTCTGCGGTACTTATGTTCAGCTGGTGGCTAAAAGATACCTTGCGCATTGCTGAACATCTCAGTCGTTCACTGTTCTTTAGTCCAAACCCTACATTTTTATGTATTTTTGTCATACTGTATGTGATTTGTGTTTCAGCAATAAAGTGTATAGCAATAAAGTTTGAAGAAGCTACCAGCTACAGCATCTATATGCTGCTTTAAATGTATTCATTTTATTTGCAAGGGACCATGTACTATGTACATGTACAGTCCCTTGGCAGGTCACATTTAAAAGAAACAAAATGACAGAACAGCACTAAAGAAACTGCACAAATGAGACACATAATAGAAAGTTACACACAGTACTACATCACACAGACTCACCAACCATGTAACCAGCAACAAGTTTATGTTAGACAAATTAAAAGCTAGGATAATTGTATACGAAGCAAAACCAATAAAATACAGAGTGGTTACTGTGTTGAGTGGCTTTTAGTAGACTTTTCAATTTGGCTGTAAAGCCACTGATAGAACTGCAACTCTTAATGTTCTCTTTGGGCGTTCCACACTGAGTTGTGGCTTTCTCAGAGAAGCAAACTGCCCACATGTAGAAAAAGGACAGGGTACAATCTCTTATAGAAGATACTGTATTCTAGTGCTTATTACATGAACTTTTACTACAAGGAGAAAACAGGTTAGTTTTAGCTCTACTTCCTGTGTTACTTTATGCTGTGTGTAAGGTTCATTATAGAAGATTGGTCAGCTCAATTAATGTAAATGTGTATTAACATTAAAATACCCTCTGCTGTTACGTTTGGTGCGAAGACAACAAATAACTCTGGAGGTGGTGGACCCAGAAATGCAGACGGGAGCACTGGTGCAAGTTTAAATGATAATTTTAATACTAAAGCAAGAGGTAACAAAAAACACTGGCTTACATGAACACAGGGATCCAAATGAAAAAAAAGCCAGGCAGAGGTCCATAATCCGAAAATCCAAAAAGGGGAAAACACATCCAACAAACACTGGTGAAACAAAAACCATCCAAAAGGGAGAAAACCAAAAACACTGGAGAACACACAGGAGAACACACTGGAGAACACACTGGAGAACACACGAGAACTCAAACACCAAATCAACGCGACGAACTGACAAAGACAAAGAGAAACACAGGGACTAAATAGACAGGGAAGAAATCAAACACAGGTGGGTGGACAACAACAGGTGAACCAAATCAGTAATCAACAAAGGCGGGAAAAGGACAAAGACAGGAAGTAAAAAGCAACAAGGACACACAAGGGAAACCAATACTACAAAATAAAACAGGAAATGACCACGAAAATGTCCAAACCATCACACTCTGCCCTCTTTTGAATGGAAAGACTGTTAAATCAAACTCCATTCTAAAAGCATGTGTTCTATGGTAGGGTCATATTTTTTTCACAATAAAAACAGTAAATAAATGTACCATCCACAAGACTCTGTCGCTCATTGACATCCTTAGCTAACCTGTGCTGAAGTGTTGGCCACAGATGTACACTACACATATTACTGGGCCAGCACTGTAGCATTTGATTTCACATGACGAAAGTGTATGGTTGTCATACCACTGAGCAGGATAGATAGGCAGGAACATAAATAAAACCTTCAAAAAGTCTTGGGTTTATGTGTGAATTATTTCAAAAGTGGCATTGACCTTTCTTAAATGTATATTTTCAATTACATAATTTATATCAGAATAATTTATTGGGGGCAACAACTTCGGATTTTTAGGATCTGGGATGTACACCTCCCCCCATCCTCCCTGGGATCTGCACCCAAAGAAATAATGTTTGAAAAGATGAGTTTGCATTGAATGTAAAACCAATTGCTGTTATGGTTTATTTGAAGTTCTTTTTTTGCTTTGCATGTTTTTTAGAGATGTTACCTGGGTTAGTGTCAAAACACAATCCTATCTATATTTGTCATTACACTGAGAGAACAAGGTCACTTCTCATGGAAACAGGTCATAGTTTTAGTGTTGGTAGCTGTGTTATCTAGAAGGTCACTGTGGTAGACTTTATGTCTCTTAGCAGTGCTGTGCAGTAAAAGAATACTTCTAACTCCTTGTCAATGTATTACTTAAAAATTATGAGTCCTTTGTGTAAAATAATGTTGAGAACATTTTTTATTTCCAGGTTAGTGAATTCAGTGCTACTGTTAACTGACTCAGAAGAGAATTTCTTTTTTACTCTCCTCTGTCTTTTCTTGTATGGACTTTCTTATTTTCCATCTCCCTCTGTAAGAAATGGAGGAAAAAATCAACTGCAGACAAGAGTAAAAGAGTAAGTCAAGATAACAGATAGACAGGGAAGGAGTGTCACCTGAAACTGGTGCAGGTGAGGAATTGAGATAGATGGAAAATAAATCTCCTAGACCAGAGCGGTGGCAGTGAGAGTCCTCAGGATCATGTTGCACCATCAGGTCAGTGTCCTACTTGGCACTGATGCCCTGTCAGCATTCCTGCAGTGGAATGAGGAAAGTTAAAAGGCAAAAAGGAGGGAGGATGGGATAAAATGAAGGAATGAACGATAGGGAAAGGAGGGCAGATGGTTTGTAATGAATCTAAATCCCAATTCGTGGCCTTGAAACTGTTATAATACTGTTCCTTACATTTATTAATACACACTGCATCTGCTTTAAATATAGGCATCACGCTGACCTAAACTGCTCATTTCCTGCACCTTTTGTTCATTTCTGGTTTAAAAGCAAACTTGAAATAATTTGGTGTCCAATCAAATCAAGTATGTAATTGAAAAAAGATTCCCAAGGAAGGGATGGGAAGGAAGGAGGATTTACATAGAAATGTGGATGACAGAACAACAGACTTTGGCATTTCCGTCCACCTGTTTTTAAGCACATTTTCATATTTGCATATTAAAAAAAACAGTGAAAATACAGAAAATGTGCTGTGCAGTTGGTGCATCGATAGAAGCAAAATGTAACGAAGTGCAATGTAGACCAAGGGCAGTATCTTACACCTGATGCAAGGCTGTTGTACTGGTGGTGCAGGTGGATTATTTTTTTTTATCTTACACTGGTGCAGTTGCCATTTTTGCCACATCTGCAAGATAGCAAATTAACTTGCACCTGGTTTATGTGGCCATGGACAGGAGGTCTGAAAATGAAGGCAAAACAAAGGTGTGGCCAGGCGTGTCTACTATCTTGTGCTCAGCACATTGGACTAAAAACCACCTCCGCTTTAGACCTGCAAAGTGCACACGGGACAGGGTCACATCTGTCAGATCGTCAGATAGTTAGTATGACAGCTGGAGCAGCTGTAGTGTTTGTGTCTGTGTGTTTATTGGGATCCATAAAAACAAGTATTCAACAGTTATGACCTGTAAGATACAAGACATTATATCTGAGCTCCAGACCAGTCTGACCCAAAAAGAAAAAGGTATGTGTGCTTCTGTCAGAGCCTGATGCTGGTTGGATAGACCCGCTGGATAACCTGTGGGTAATTTTGCACACAGGTTATTAAACTTCAGAAACACTTTCTGGTTCTGTTTCCTTGACCCACAGTACTGTCAGCGGGACAGAAGAGCGAGGATGGGAGGAGGAGTTGAGGATGAGGAGATGGAGATGGACAATGGCTCCTTCTTCAGGAGCTTCAGTCAGCGGAGCTGCATAATAAAGATTGAATTATAAAATACAACACAATATGAAGGTGTTTCAGTGTAAAACATAACCGGTTACATATCTGCATGACATTAATGGTTCATTTATTGTATTACTTTTTGCAGGCATTAATATAAAATAAACTGTTTACACATGGAGCTGCTTTGGAGACATCCTGCTGTCTCCATATATTGTGTGCTCTTGCGGTTTCACTTCTCAAACCAGGAGATCTGTCTCCTCGCTTTGTGATGAGAGCTGACTTTATGATTGGTTTATTGCATGTTCAGCCAAAAATCACCCATGAATTAATCAAGGCCCTTGGGCACAGCTGATAAGTGGCACAAGATGGCAAAGGTGGATTTGGACACACCTTGAATAAATTTCATCTATTGTGCCTCATACTTTGAACTTGTGCTTTAGATCAGCATAAGATATGGCCCAAAGATAGTGAATAAATCAAACAAGTGACTAAAACATCCACTCTACTAATTAACATCAGACAGGCAGATGAAAACATGACATCTGTGGACTGATGAGGAAACTGCAGCATTCCTCAAATTATTACATAACACAGACACAAACGCTGCCATTATGTTACCATTATATTTTCTACATTGTTTTCAATTGTTTGAGGTTTGACTGTTTCTCTTTTAATTACGTTATCTTATTGCACAGTCTTCTTTTGAATTAGCGCCACTGGCTCCTAATATTCACAGAACAGTAGTTGTTGGAAAAGGACGTTAATTTGCATTTTCTTATGTCGAGGTTCTCGAAATTTGTTTAAAATTTGCACTACATTTTGTTTGAAACCTGGCTTCTGACTTAAGACAGTGGGATCTTTTGGGGAATAAAACAAGACATTTTTATCACCTGCCTCCTTGTAACAGTGTTGTAACTGCTTGAATGACTTTATATTTAAAATTTCTTGTCAGGCAGCATAAATCAGACAGGTGGAAGAAAGAGACAAATACAGAGACCTGGGCTGAAGAAGGCATACAGTGATAGTGATGGATGAATGAGTGAGGGAGTGGAGGAGATAAAGAAGGTAAAGGGCAGAGCTGAGCCGTCCAGTCGACCACATCTGGAAGAACAGCAGATTAGCAACATTTTGGAAATCATTAAGAGAGCAGATCAACAAGCAGGGCTTGTTCACAACACAATCACAAACAATGTGTTTTTTGTTATTGAAGAAGAAATATGTAATATAGTCACTAAATCATAAAATGATATGTCATCAGAGATTAAGGAAACATGCTAGGTTGAAAGTCTGGCTTCTCTGACATCAACGCTACAGCCAGCATGTTCTCCTTTGAAATTTCCATTCTGGTGCAAAGCATCTGTTTTTGTTTGCCTGTTTCACATTTATCAGAGTTAAAATGAAACTCAAATGTTGGCTGAATGAGTACGTGTCTGGATATGATTCATAAGAAATCATTAATAATCTTTTTGAAGGAATAGATGTTTATAACTGTTAAATTGAGCAATATGTTAGTGGAGTCTAGCAGGCAGAAGGCAGGCAGCCACTGAACTCCAACTCCAGAGTGTGTATTTCCAGAGCAGTGGACTTGTGTTTTCAAGATACCAGGCTTAGCTTCACACTGACAGACAGCTGATCAACTTACAGTGTCGGACTTGTCCGCCTGGACCTGCCTGAGGTTTGAGTCTGGGGAGGAGTGGGCGGGGGAAACACTTACTTCAGTCATATATGATATATTAAACAGAGATTCAACCTATTTAATATACGGAATATGGCTCCAACTCACTATTTGGACTGCTGTACTAATTTTTGCATCCATCATCCAGCATCAAGGTCTTACATGTGTGAGTTTGAATGTGATGAAGAAAAGTTTTGGAGTACGGTTTTGTGTGTGGTGGAACCAGAGGGACTCAAGTTAGTGGCTTGGACTTGAGTTGTACACACAGTGACTTGAGACTTGACTTGAGACTTGTCCTCAAAAGACTTAAGACTTGACTCAAAGTTGAGATTTGGAACTCATGAAAATTCTTTTTTTTTTTTTTTTTTCTTTGGTTCATTAACATTAAGGAAATGTCTGATGAGCTGGATGTTATTCCCTGCCTTATCACCAAAATTAATCGTCTTTGTTTTCACATTGCATCTGATGCGTGTGGCCACAGATGACTGTACACTGCAGCAACAACACCCACTGCTGTTGTGCCTTCTGTCATAACCTTTGGCTAGAATACTTCACACTAGTCTCAAACAAAAGAATCACTAAATGCAACACCTGTGGTATCAAAACAGAGAATTCTAAATTGACCACATCAAACTTTATCAGGTATCTGAAAACACACCTGGACAGGCGAGTCACTTTGGTAAACATCCATAGGCGCTAGCATTAACTTTCACATACAAATATGTTTAACTCAGCATCAGCTATCCAATGTTAGCTTGCTGTTAGCCCGATTAGAATGGAGGCTTGCTGAATATTTTAAAAAGATGAGTGAGTGTTTGCTTGCCACAACTTGTTCGTTTATAGTCATGTTGTCACAGCTATAAAATTGGTCAGGAACTTGATAATCCACATTCCGCTGCCACCATCTGCTGTTTAACTTTAAACCAAGAGAAAGATCACATTATTAATGTCGGCCTGAGGCAGGAACGGGTGTATTGTTGATAATGTAACATTACATGCTTGTTAGGATACAGGCTTGACTTGAGTTTGATTCCCAAAGAAACTCAGACTTCTTTGAACATACAGTGGATTTAAATTGTAGGTTAATTATGGGCTTAACTGAAATCATGGAAAATAATGACAAGGGTTTTAAAATGTGTATATTGCTAAGTGACATTTTTCATTTGGTTTTGTCTTATTGTGTTGAATATAGAACAAACTAATTTATATGGAGGAGTCCTGAGGATGAATTGAGCAGTCTCACAGCCTGAGGGAAAAAAAACTGCTCTTCAGTCTGGTGGTATGGCTGTGGATACTTCTGTATTTCTTGCCAGATGGCAGCATGGTGAACAGGCTGCGGCTGGGGTCTGTATTGTCTGATGCACAGGAGATGAGTACCAATGATGTTCTGGGTTGTTTTAATCACCCAGTGCACATTCTTCCTTCCATGCAGATCCCATGCCAGTTTGTGATGTTTCCAGTCAGGACGCTTTCTATTGCTCCTCTGTAGAAGAAGACAGGAACATGGCACAGGAATTTTGCCCTCTTAAGTTTCCTTATGAGAGAATTAAAAACCAAAACATGTTGTCTGTCCATGTTCTCCAAAATGACACATAGAAGTGTTTTCTAATAGGTCTGTACAAACCATTACACGTTTCGGAAAAAATAAATCTGTTTTCATGTGACAATATTATGGCTTGGGTTTGGTCACTTAAGGCCCAAAAACAACTTGGTGAGCATTCAGGAAAACATCACAGTTTTAAAATCAACGTTAGGAAAACATCATAAAAAGACTACTTCATTAAGGTTAAGGGACCTTTGTCATTATGGTTGCAATAATCAGTAGTTGGTTAAGGTTAGGGAACAATTGTGGTCATGCTCAACTGTTGGTTGGAAACAGGAAACAAACAGCGGCCTCCTGTGTTAAAGTCTGATGGTTTGTTGACCCATCCAGCCACCCCGAACTCATCCCCGTGTGGACCTTGTAACTCTGTTATAATGTCACTTTACTTCCTTTTTCCTTTCAATCATGATTCCTTCAGCCGCGAGAGGACTTTGTCACTTAACAAAAACGTGTTATTTCAGGGCACTTGCTGGAATGACTTATGCTGTCATTCTTTTTGGACAGGCAGTCTTGATGAGAGGGACAGTTTGTGGGAAATAAGTGGTTATAGGATGAGTTGAGGAGAAAATTTAAGAGAGTACAAATGAAGACAGATGAGGAGAGGACAGGAGAAGGGTGGAGTTTAGATACAGAAGCTACTGATTTGACTGTTTAGACAGGCAGTTTATCCAATTAGAGGGGCCCTGTGCAGTGAGTGATGGAAGGAGTGAAGGATGATCAGCCGGGCATGTTTACCTTCACACGCTCCTGGATTCCTGTCCTCCCTTACATTACATGGGAGGTTCGGACACAGAGATAGTGAGAAATGAGAGATAAGTTGCTGCTGGCACGCGTGATGTGAGATTATGCTTGTTTGTGCGAATGTGTTTTTACTGCATATTTCCAAAAAGCAATAACCCTTTATCTCGGCTTTAGAAATGTTGTTTTAGGAATTTTATTCCAACTCCTACTGCATGAGTAAATTGTCAAAGGTCACAATTTATGTGCTCACACTGCACAGTCTGATTGTCAAGCACAACCTGAGAGCTCACACTGCACCTATAAAATAGAAAAGAAGGAGGCTTTCATATCTGGTACCAGGGCCTGGATCTGAGTACGCTTGACCAAAGTCCAGTTCGTCTGATTAATGTGAACACTGTGTACTCAGGCACGGTTCGTTGATCCATGCTCGGGTCCACTTGAAAAGTTGGTCTCGAGTATGGCTCATGTACATGAATATCAAATCCATACCAAAACAAGGAACAAACAAATGTCATGCGTATAATGATGCAAGTGTACTCGGATACAGAACAACATAACTAATGTGCAAACCGATCAGCAGGGGAGTGGAGAAGGAAAGTAATTTCACCCAGGCACAGTAGTACAGCGTGCAACACACAATCCTACCTAATGTGAAAACACCCTAAAGCAGCTCATTGGCGGCTGCGGGCCTTCTGGCTATTGACAATTGTCAATAAAGATTTGTTTGAAAGCCCTGAGACAGAAAGAAGTTGGTTTGCTAGCAATAATGCTAACAAGGCAGAAATCATCTGTGCCATCCTGTGCGCCGAAACTTCTAAAAAGTGTATGGACTTGCTGGTGGCTAGGGAGATGTGGACATTATGGCTTATCCATTTTGTAGAGAGAACTGGAGGTAAATAAGCTACGTTTTACTGTTCACATTTTCTATCCACATGGCTAATCGTGTTGCCATTGCACTTTCAGATACTTTATGAGCCACTCCATGCAGACATTGAGCTTGGGTAATTGACTCTGCTTCAAGTGTGCGAGAGCCTTACACCTGCCGTCAAAAATTTCTGATGTGAGAAATTTTATCCGAATGTCTGATGGCCTTCAGGAGCAGTTGACTGGTCCCTGCTTCCTTTCTGCACACTGCATTGCAAATGAAGCCAGATGAAGCTGAAATTCAGTCCGACTTTAAAATAAGTCATGCAGCTCAGAAATTTGGTCTGAAACTCAAATCGTACAGTATATATGCCCGGCTTTATCTTTAATTTATTTAGTCAGGTTTTCCTTCAAATTGTTTGTAGTTCCTGGGATTGTTTGGTCAAAAGGAGCCAAAAGATACCAAAGACGTTCACTCTGGACCTAATGTGTTCAGGGAGCACGTATTTTCATTTAACTTTCATTGCCGTTCAGTCCTGTGCTGTGGATCACTGGCTCTTGGTTCTGGTACTTGCTTGACCCCCAATCCTGGGAGAATCGCCCAGAACTCTGGGATTCATAATGGAGCACAGGGAACACTTTGTCCTTTTTTGTCTCTCTGTCCCTCTCATCCTTTCATTTTCATTTCTCTCAGTCTCTCTTTCTCTCTCTGTCTCACTCACTTTCTTTGTCTTTTTTTTTCATAGACCAGTTTCCCATCTCAAACCGAGAGGGAGAGAGAGATTGCCGTGGGCTCAAATGTCAGGAAGTCAAGGGTTTCCCAGCCAGGCAATTACACAGACTGCAGGACAACACTGACACACGCACATGCACACACGTGCATACAGCATCACACATATGAATACAGAGTCTAACCACAAGACTTACTCTTTCAAAAAATTTCCAAGTCTTCGCACACGCATACTTTCCGGTTGGCACCTGTCACTCACACTGAGGGCTGTACACACACACATACACACACTCAGGGAGGTCAGGTGGTTTTCCAATCAGATTCAGCTGTGTGTTCTCCAGAGCAGTAAAATGGTTTTACGTCCAGTGTTAGCAGGCTTTGATGAGTCTAACACACCACTGAGTTCTGCTTCATTCTATCTGCCTACAAAGGCTCTGACGGACGGATGCTTGACTGTTATTAGACACTTGCAACTGCACCTGCTTGATGTGTGTGAGCACACACACAAAAACACACACAATTGAGCACATTTTTCTGCATACATTTACAGGCAATGGGAGAGAAGAGTACAAAGAAAAATGGACTGGGTTTCCCCTGGCCTTGACAGTGTTCCTTCTTGGTCAAAAAAGAAATGAAATAAGGCCTTGAAAGTTATTGAAAATTAACTGTTAGCTTCAAAAGCAATAATAAGAAGATAGCAGAGTTGTTTTTACATCTACGAGACAGCTTAAGTCCTTGATAGCCCTCTTAATACTGTGTTAAAAGTGCATTTTTAGCTAAGCTGCTATCATTGGTCTGTCCACCACTTGTCCGGAACGGACTGAAATATCTCAGCAGCTACAGGATGGATATCACCAAACTGTGACATTCATGGTCTCTGGAGGATGCAGTCTGGTGATGTTGGCGATTCCTTGATTTTACCTATAAACCCATCAGAAAGTCACACTTTTCACTTCACCTGATACAAATCTTAACATGATGGATTGACATGAAATTTTACACAGATATTCATGTCCGTCTCAGGATGAATTGTAATAACTTTGGTGATACTTGAACTTTTCATTTAGCGCCGCACCACATCAAAATTTCAATTTGAATTTGAACACTTGACTGATGACCAAATATTTGCAACACTGATGACATTCCCATCAGCTTCAGCTGTAATTTATGTATAATCCTAATTTGCAGGTGTTGGCATGCTAAAATAAGATGGTCAGCATGGCCAACATTTTACCTTCTAAACATTAGCATGTTAGCATTGTCATTGTGAGCACGTTAACATGCGCATTAGCATTTGCCTCAAATAGCACAAGGCATACTGGGTAATGGCATCCAATGATTCAGGTTAGTCTCTCCCATCTAAGTATAGCCTCACAGAGCTGTTAGGCTGTAGACTCTTAAACCTGGATTATAGCCTCCTTAATGCAAACATGATCCACCTGACATAAATTTCGTCATCAGAGACTGTATGCATAGGCTCTGTGCGAACATTCGTGTACCTCCAGTAAGTAGTATAAACAGAACTACTACAAGTCCGTATGTATGCGTCTGTCTGTCGTTACCACAGTCCATAGGTCTGCAGGACAGCTTGCAAATGTATCAATAGAGCATGCCTCTCTATCTGTCCTGCAGTATTTCAGAAATGAGGAAATCATATTTTCACTAATATGCCTCAAATAAACCAGTTTTGACTTTGAGACGAGGCTCGTAAAGTCACTGAAATAATATTTCATGGTCAATCAGAGAGTTTTTCTGTCTGTTCTGTCTGTCGATGCAATGATTGTTTTTTCAGTGTTGAATCATTGTGTGTAATTATAGGAGAGGCACGGAAGAAAATGAACTCTTTCCGGACTGTTTGGCCTCCTGTGCAACATGACGCTCATTTCCCAGAGTCCTAAATAGAATCTGTTCACTGGGTTTTCTTACTAATGCACTATTCAAATATAAAACTCATCTGGCAAAATAAAACAGGTCATTTTAGACTCTCAAGCAGCTTCCCCAAATCTCTTTTATGGTTTCAATTGGTCAGAACGGGAAGCTTATTTTGTCCTTTGTCCAATCAAATCTGAAAATGCAGTTCCGCTAAATGATACTTGATTGTTAATTTTTAGGTGGTACAACTCGCAACTCTTTTTATATATTTCCATGAATATACATGAGACCCTCTGCAGTATCTGTGTTTTGGTCAAGCAGGAAGCTATAGGAGTGTTTTTGGAGAGCAGAATCTATCAGCTCTTCTCATCCTCATGACATAAATCATTAATGAGGTGTGTGTGTATCTGCCTGCACCTCTCCATGGTCAGTCCTGGGCCTGCAGTGCACAGCAGTGTGTGTGTGTGTTTGTGCTTGTGTGTATGTGCGAATCCATATATTGTGTTTGAAAGTGTGTTGTACTTCTTAAGGTTTACCTGTTAATGTGTGTTTGTATGTGTTAGTGTGAGGTTGGCGTGCTACTGTAAGTGCACCGTGTGTGCATTTGTATCGGGTGTGTGTGCGTGCATGTGTGTGTGAGGGAGTGATGCATACACTGGGGTCTTTGAAGTGTAAAGTAACAGGCCTTTTTAAGTTGTGGATGTGAAATATTTATATGAGCAGGAGCGCTGCTTTGGGAGGACGAGTTGAGAGAAAGAGAGATGAGGACAGAGAGATGAACTTGTGTTTAAACAACAAATAAGATTCACGGTGCCTTTTGGAGCCAGTCCAGTGTTAAATCGCCCTGAAAAGATTCGGTCATGCCCTCCCACATGCTGTTGCTATGTACTGTATCATTATAATAATTCAAAGGGCCTTGTAGCATTTCAAACAGACGGAGAGGTCACTTTATCAAAATCATATATGACCCAACCCTATTGTCACACAAGAGTGTTGATACTGGGTGATTCTGAAAACTCAGGATTATGTCCAATCCCAAGGACTCTAAAATTCTCGCTTTTTCCAAAATGTTCCATGGCCATTATGGTATGTTTAAGGTTTGGAAATTATCATTATTATGACAAATAAACTATAGCAGCTTTTACACTGAACAAAAAACCCACTAACACCCTCTAACATCTGGCATTTGTCTTCAAAGGGAAAGGGTACAATAGGCATTCATTCCTGTGTCAAATGACTCTGCAGTATGTATTGGCTCCAGTTCCGATTGGCAGTGATGGAAACATGACACCGGGGTGGACACACTAATTTTCTGCCCTTTTTGGAGGAGGCAATAAAGGCTTGCTGCCTCCATCAGTAATGCCTGCAACTTGTTTGCTCCTTTTTCACGTGTACTCCTTGGCTTGACTCTGTTCATCAGCCCAGCACGGCAGAGCTTTTACCCGTTTGAAGGTGTGTGTTTAAGTGATACACACTCTTCTTTAGTCAAGCGTCCTATAATCTTCAAAACAATAAAAATTCCTGTTATTTTGTTATCAAATTTTTTTTATTATGAAGCAGGAAATCAGGAAATGTTGTTTTTCAATGGTAATTTAACTTCATTGCTGTTCAAGTGGAAGTGAACATAGCAGTAATAAAAAGCAGATACCTGAAATGATAAACAGCGATGCAGGAGAGAAACTAAACTTCAAATCACAGAGATTCAGTTAGAAGCTGCAAAAGTACTGAGAGCTGAACACACCGACACTTTTAAAGACCTCTTTCTCTTTGCTCTTCTGGACAGACATGAGTTAACTCTTGGCACTGCAGCGCACAAAAGAAAAAAAAAAATAAAGCTAAACTAAACCGGTTTAGCCACTTTTTAAAAAAATTCATATACGCGCTAATTTTGTGGTAAAAATGTATAAAATTAAGGTAGGCAACACTTTGTTGAAGTTAGAGAAATATCATGATTATAGTTATAAGAAGTTGAACATTCTGTGACCAGATAGAGCAGGACATATGTAATATGATGTGGATGATGCAACTTTAAGGCATACTGGCACCATCTATTTCATACATAGTGGTCCATACTAAAAGGGCTGGTGCCCATTCTTTTTGCATACACAGTCGCTGAGCACTGCATCCTTGCTGCCGTACACTACTGCCTGCTTTCACCAAATTTAATTCCCTCCATCTCCCCAGCTGCCTTGTGTATTAGCATTTCGACTTAGCTATACACATTTTGAATGTTTCTTTTCTATGTGTTCATGATCATCAAACGTTGTTTATCTCAAGCTCTACCTGGGTTTAGAGACAGTCTGTGTCAAGTTTGCTGAGATTTATCTCGGAGCATGACACGGGAGCAGACCCACACCACCAAACTGAAATGTTTATACTGTTGCAGTAAATGAGTGTCCTTACTGAATTGCAGTTGATTACAGGATGCTTAAATAAATGTGAATTTCTATTGCAGATTTTGGTCTTTAAAGACAAAGTTTCCATCCATCACTGCAATGTGCTAACTGTGTGTTGTTAATGTTGCCCTTTTCTCTGCATTACAATGTCCTGTCAATCTAAATCAGTGAATACAGGACTGAAAAGAGCTCAGTGGAGGAGACCTGGTGAACTTGGCACTTCTTCTATGTGTGTGTGTGTGTATGTGTGTTGAGGGCGTGTTAAAGGCTAAACTGAGCGATTAGAGGACGGGACAAAGGACAGAAGAGGCTGAGACCTTTATAGAGAGCTGTGTGTACTTTCGGGTGCATGTTTATGAGTCTGTGGGTTTTGCGCTCACCCATGAGTCTCGGTGTGTGTGTGTTTGTGTGTGTGTGTGTGAGGCCAGACGTCAGTATTGACAATAGCCTGTTGAGACCTGGGAGGAGACTGGCTTCGTTAAAAGAGGCCTTGAACAAACAGAGAATAGAGACGGAAGGATAGAGGAGGGGAGGATTGGCGGGAGGGAGGGATGCATGTAGGGGGAGCGTTTGGTGGGGAGAAAGAGAGGGAAACAAATGGAGGGAAAGTGAGGGATAAGGTACAAATGAGGGGTAATGTGGAAGAAAAAAAGATGGCATGGAGGTGTGTGATGCTAAAAATGCAGGAAAATAAGATGGAAGAGGGGATAAATTAAACAAAGGCTATGTGAGGCAAGGAGGGAGAGAAAGAGGGATTAGGGACGCTGCAGGGAGGAGACGCACAAAGTGGGCAAATGAAGTCCAAATATGAAACAAAATGATTAAAGATGGAGGGACTGACAAAGATGAGAGGGAGGGGACAAAAGAAGGGTGGGGTGAAGAAGAGGAAGAGTTGGATGTGAGGAGATTTGGATCAGCCGGATGGATGTCTGATGGAGAAATGAAAGGATTTAAAGGGGTGGAGGCAATTTTAGATAAAGGTAGAAGGAACTGAAAGCAAAACCACAGGCTTCTGTGAGTAAAGGTTAGTTGTGATGGAGGAAAGAGGCAACAGGGTCAACTGTGTGTGTGTGTGTGTGTGTGTCTGTGGTGTGTGTGTAGGTGTGTGTGTGTGTCTGTGTATGTGTGAGTGTGAGAGACAGAAACACAAAGAGACAAGAGAATTTGCTTTGTCTTGCACATGGCTCCCTGTTTCTATGTGGATGAAAAAGTGAGGGAAAGGGGTTGTAGCGTGTGTGTGTTGTGTGTGTGTGTGTGTGTGTGTGTGTGTGTGTGGTATAGTAAGAGCAGTAGCAAATCAATAACTGATAAATAAATTATAAGCCACAAAATTTCAAAAGGCACCAGCCAAAACA
The DNA here is from genome assembly GCA_034769285.1 of Lutjanus argentimaculatus. Classification (NCBI taxonomy): domain Eukaryota; kingdom Metazoa; phylum Chordata; class Actinopteri; order Lutjaniformes; family Lutjanidae; genus Lutjanus; species Lutjanus argentimaculatus. Next base: position 9,849,191 of record JAWZSL010000007.1, read on the forward strand.
AATGATTCGAGTACTCACAGGCTACAAGAGGGAAAAGACAGGCGGGTGGGCACTGCAGTGCGTGTGTGTGTGTGTGTGTGTGTTTCTGTTGTTGCAATGGAAAATATGTGCCGGATCAGTGGTGGAGGTGTTGATGTTGTCAGCACGGCGTGACATTTTTACACGCTTATGTCCGGTTTGTGACATCAGAGAGTGTTTTCCAGGGTTACCAGCCTTTGTGTCTGGTGTCACATATCAGTTTATGTGAAAAGCCTCATTCACACACATGCAGCACACACACATGTGCTTGGAAGTGCACAAAGAAAAAAAAAGAGAAGGGCGGAAGCAAGGAAGGAAGAATTAAAAAAACAAAACAAACCCACCATCATGATGGAAACCATGGTGGAGGAAAGCTGAGCAGAGGTGGACTGATCCTTTAAAGATAGGGAGACTCAGATTAATCGGATGCTGAATGTTGGCTGATATTCTGTAAAAATATGAGAGTTGGAGACTGGGATTAATACTTTATGGTCACCAATCATGAAAACAGATGATAACACAAAAAATGTGGGCCAATTCTAAGCTGAGTTGGTGTCATTGTTGCTCTTGTTTTGATCCACTCCCATTCGCCCTGTTAAAGTTATTGCATTACGCTGCTAATACAAACCCAACACATCCCGTATTGACTTCAAATTAAAAGCCCTCTGGCATTTCAGTTGACAAATCTCTTCATTTCTTCGCAAGGCTTTTAATGTGAAACATTTGCAGGAATGTGTTGTGAAAACTCATTGCAACTCCACTCTAATTCATGGGCTTTTACGTTCCACTTGGAATCAGCAGGGCAATTGCAATTGGGATCAATGAAAAACATAACTGGGGCATCCCTATGTAAACATCCTACTTATGATAATAAGTAAATTATCAAATTATCAAGTAAATTATCATATACTTTCTTGTATTCCTATTTGTAAAACACAGTTCATTGTAAGATACTGATGTAATTTCCATAAACAAATGAAATAATTGCCAAAACAATTTTTACCCTATAATGATCATTGCAGGTCATATAAGTAAGTATACGAAGTGTCACTTTACTTTTACCACAACAGGCCTATAATCAATTGTTTTAGCATGTGTTAGCTCATTGACTACCAACAATCAGCACTGCTTGTCTGTTTTGAATGTGTTTTTCTTGGCGGCCATTGGTTACTATTCATATCAGCACACTATGAGACTCACTTTGACTCGACTAAACATACACTTCACACAGGTCATCCATCACAGTAGACATCAAGTTTGCATGTATGTTTGCCTATGTTGTAGCTGTATGTGCCACACATGTAAGTGCAATTGTATTTGAAATGTTTGCAACAATAACTCAGAAAAAACATCACGAGCGAGTCTCTGCAAGTTTACGTTCATAGCGCATTAAAATGAGAGGAAGCATATTGTTCCCTGGAGTAAAAGTATTCAAAATGCCTAAAAAAAAAATGGTAAATGGAAAATGGAAATGATGCATGCTTTTATGTAAGGTTCGTCAATGCAAATGGTGTATTTAAAATCCAATTTTCACAGATTTTTTTTAATCATCAATTTTTGATATCAAATTTTCTAAATAAAATTGAAATATATAAAAAACAAAGACTATGAATAAAACATTCCTAGAAATGGCATGTTGTCTTGAAGGAAATGATGAGATATATGGGATGGATGGGGAGGGTTGATAGAAAAACAGAGAAGTCTGATTTGCAGAAAATTTAATATAAAATTGACCCTCACATCACTTCCTGTTGAGTGTTACACGTACCAAAAATAATATAATGTAATGGATAATAATAGCACTGTAACCTCTGGTGCAGTAAATAGAAAGGTTGTTTGAACTGTCAGCACAGCTGGATGAAAACTGATCACAGCTGAAAGAGAAAATCATCATCAGTGAACAGAAGGTACGTCTGTCACAATATTTTAATGTTTAATATTTGCCCGTTTCTTATGATTTTATTTTCTTATTAGGCCATGTCAACTCATTCTGCCCTATTTCACTCCAATTTCTTATGTTTTATTCTACTGGTAAGAAGGGAGACACAAGCAGCTGGAGTTCTCCAGTTGTCTACGCACACACACACACACGCACACACACACACACACACACACACAGTCTGGAGTCTCTAAGGACCTACCGTGTGTGTGTATATGTGTGTGTGATAATGAAAGCTGCTGACTGGCAGTTGTGATTGGCTACCTCTGTGGCCTCTAGAGATGGCCGTCTGAATGGTGCCAGCAAGACGCCAGACAGACGGCACACACTGTGTTTATATGTGTGTGCGTGTACGTGTGTGTGTGAGAGAGAGAGTTTACATGCATTTGTGCTTACATGAACTCAGCAGGTGTTTGTGTGTGTACGTGTGTATCTGCATGAGTGTAGATCTCCATGTGTGAGAGTGAATGTTCCAATCAACACTACATGACCTGTGTGTGTGTGTGTGTGTGTGTGTGTACATGTGTGTTTGCATCACTGATATTATGCCGCGCCCTGCTGTCTGGGGCCTGATTATAAATACGATAAATTAGTCTACATTCTGTGTCCCATAAGGTGTAAGTTTTCACCCTGGTTATAGGAACTCTCTATTTCTATCTGCCTCCTTTGGTCTTTTGGTTTCAGTCTGTCTGACTTTCTCATAGATTTACCTTTATATAAATAGTACTAGATTGCTGTGACATGTGGATGCTGTATAAGTAAATCATTAACAATTGTGCAGGTGATATTCTGTCGACTCTGCCTCAGTGACATCACTTTGAAGCAGGCTTACTGAAAAGCTTATTAGCTTTTGATTTTCGTCTTTTTTTATTCTTTATCCATCATTACACTTTGCCCATTTTGTTCCTATACAATTTTAAATATTCACTTTCTGAAAACTTCCTAGTATAGTTTAGTGCAGTGTTCATGGGAACATCACTGGCAGATGCAGAAGGAGGTGAAAGTTTGACTTGTCTGGGATTCTGCCCCTTCAAGCCTTGTCACACTCCAGTTTTTAAAATAGCCACATTTCGTGATGAAATTAATTAATTCCAGTGGAAGTGCTATGATCAGGGAATCACTCATGCAGGTAAAGTTAATCTGCACCAGTATTCCACGTTGAGTTCAACCTTGGTGAATAGTGATATATGAACTCATACTTTTGACAAATAGCAAGCTGTCCTTTGAAGGGACAGAAAGCTGGAGAGTGTAAAATGGACAAAGTTATTGTGGCAGACAAAGACATGAGTCAAGGAGTAAGCAAGCTTGGCTACTTGCAAACCTTTATTTTCCCTCTTCAGTAACTTTTATTGAACAAAATATAAATAATATAAATATAATATAAACAACATGTCACAGGGAATTAAACAGAACAGTAGACAGATAATAGAGAGAAATTATAGGAGCTATGCTGACTGATTAGTTCCAGCAGTTGGAGACGACCTATGACTGGAGATCCTGTGGGGGGTACTATGGGAATATAATATGAGTTACTGGGACCACTGCTACAGCCATCTAGTCCCTGTATAACCAAAGTGAGAGCTATGCCCGCATTCTCAGCTCAAAGTCAAACACATTCTCAGTATGCTGGACTCCACCAGGGCTGCCTCTTGTTTTTGCTTTTTGCAGATGATGCAGTTCTGGTGGCTTCCTCAGACCATGACCTTCAGCATGCACTGGAGTGGTTTGCTTCCGAGTGTGAAACGTACGGGATGAGAGTCAGTACCTGCCAGTCTGAGGCCATTGCTATTTGCAAGAAAATAATGAATTGCTCTCTTCGGTTTGGAGGTGAGTTGCTGCCCCAAGCGAGTTTAAGTATATTGGGGTCTTGTCTACAAAAGAGATGTTAAAATGGAGTGTGAGATCAACAGGTGAATTGGTGTGGCACCAGCAATAATGTGGGCATTGCCTTGGACGTCATGGTGAAGAGGAAGCTCAGCCTGAAGGCAACGCTTTCAGCTTACCAGTCAATCTACCTTCTGACCCTCAGCTATAGTCATGAGCTTTGGGTACTGACTGAAAGAATTAAATCATGGAAACAAGTGGCTGAACTGAGTTTCCTCCAAAGGGTGGCTTGGCTTAGAGATAGGGTGAGGAGCTCAGACATCCAGAGGGAAAATGGATGGATGGATGGATGGAGCTCTAGCTGGCTGCAGCAGTTCACGTACTAGCTCTGGAAGGAGTCACTATATCACCAAACTTCACATGAGCATGCAAACATCACTTTGTGGTGTGACCGCCACTCTGACCCTGTCCCTCATTTTGAACCTGCCCTTGCTTTTGAGTGAAACTCCAAAATTGTTACAAGGGATCATGGTAAAATTACTATGGAATTAAAGAATGTCATTTCAGCATAGTATCCCCATTACTGCAATTAATGTTTGCCTTCACAATAACCATAACCCCAATCTTTCCCTGATCTTAACCCTAAGGTTTTTTAGTTATCTAACCTTAACCATAACCAATCTTAACCAATTTGTCACAGTGTCTAAAACCTCACCATACCATGACCACAATCTTTCCTTGACCCTAACCATACCACAATTGCGAGATGCTGGCACAGATATTTTACCAAGGGAGAATTTTAAAAGATGTCTTGACATATTGCAGTATTTCCACTGAGCATATTCCAGTGTGCAGAATCGTCCAGTATTGATGATCTTGGCTGGCGATGAGGCCGTTTGTGAACAGACCACAGCATCATAAATTGACAGAGAAACCCACACCATGACAGCGAGGACATGGATGGATGTCTTTTTCTTTTCTTGAGATGTGCAACATAAGGGAAGAATAGGCAGTACCACCAAACCCACCCGTGTTTTCCCAGAAGGTGCAGGATTCAGAGAAGCTTTAAGCAAACTGTTTTCTCTCCCCCTTCATTTAGACAAGAGAAATCTTACACAAGCATCCCCCAAAACCCTAATCATGCATCTGTTCTGCATCAGTTCTGCATGCAACCAATGTAGCTTGTTTCTTTTTCTTCATCAAGTTGCACAGTACCAGTAAAGTAAGGTCAGGGATATCAGGATTGGGGGTCTAGATTATTATGGTCTGATCCTTGAACTCAGCCGCTTGAATCAATTTATGCAACTCGAGAATGTCTTAAAGGGAAACAGAATAAGAGAACAAATAACACTTTATGTGTCACACAATGAACTTGTGGATGAGTTGACATTTTAAAGAATGTGTGAACTTTGAAAAGGAACTTCAAACTGAAATCCAAGTGTTAAGTGCACCTTTATCCCAGTCGCACCCTGATCCTTATCACCACCAGATCAGCCAAAAAATGTGCTGGATCACAAAGAAACACACAGACACATGGACCAACACAGCACTAAACCTCAGAGGATGAAGTATGTTGAATCATAACAGGAGAAAGACACTGCGGCTTGGTGACACAGCGAGGGAGTGACTTTACCTCTGGACTGTGGCAGATAGAGGGAGTGGCGTTGAAAGAAAGAGGAGGGTGTGTGTGTGAGTGTGTGTGTGAGTGTGTGAGTGTGACAGAGAGAGCTTTGCTTTCACGCCATGCTGAGCAGTGAAAGAGTATCTGTCACAAAGAACAAGCCAAAAGACAGAGCGTAAAAGTTAGGAGACACCGGGAAAAGGACAGAAAGAGGAGATAGAGAAAAGAGTTGGCTGAAAGCAGCTTCTGTCTTCCGTCCCACCCCCTGACTGTCTTCCCCTCCTCTCTGCTGCCCGGCCGGGAGCGAGGAGAGGAAAAAGAAAAGAGGAGTGCAGAGAGGGAGCTCAGCCACGCTTGCTCTTTAGCGCAGGACTCTGGAATTCCAGGACCTTTGGAGTTGTGCGCACGCAAACACTCACATACACACACACACACTTACACACACACATGCTGCTTTTCTTGTGGTGATACAGGACTCAGAGAGGGAGTATAAGAGAGAGAGACAGAGAAAATTAGAGAATAGCTCTTTTCCAGCCCTTTCCTGTGGACTATTTGACCATGATGGCACCTGCCAAGGGGAAAGTGACGAGGAGGGGCTGAGGATTGAAACGGGACGCAGGCGGAGGAAGCTGCTGATGAAGGTGAGATTTTTGATTTTCTGATGTGTGTCTTTGTCTTTTCTGCCAGGATCTATATCCTTATTGATAAATAAAATTATTATATGTTATAATTTAATGATGAACTGATTTAGGAAGTAGTTTGTGTGGGTACAAGTGCAATTGCTCTTAATAAATTAGTCATAAAAGTGGATAGATTTCAATTTCTAAAGCAGGGGAAATGCCCTGTGTAGGTGTTTGTGTTGGAATTATGCAGCTTTGAATGTGTGTCAACTCTCTGCTGTACTGGATGTGTGGTTTCATATCTGTGTTGATCATTAGGGTGATTTCTTTGGCTGGACAGTGTTTTCAGAGGCAGTATGTGCAAGTGAGAACATTTTGTGGGTTGGTTAATTGGATTTGATCAGTGGGTGATTCATCTGAGCATAAATCAAGAGAGGAGAAAGAGTTGTGCGTGCATGTGGGAGAGTGTCTGTCTTGGATGTTTAATTTCCTCATGGTCCACCAGTGGAAGTGGGGGATTTAGAGGGAATTATTATTGCTTTTGCAGAAAACCTTTCTTCTCCAGTTGGCATTGATAAGTAACACTGAAGTTATGGTTTCAGTTTGAGGACATAATTAGGTCTACAGAAATGTTATAGCTTTTAAATGTGACCCTTTTTTTTGCTTTTAAACACTTTTGTGCCTTGAACAGTAAAGTATTATGTGGATTTTAAATCAGAAACCAGTGGACATACAGAAGATTAGAAGTCTTTGGTCCTTTTACACCTGCGGTTATTGTGTGCCTCATCCCTCCTCTCCTCCCTCCACCCTCCATCCCGCCACACTCTGCCACTTTTGTTCTCTAATCTCATTTACTTCTGCCTTTTCTGCAGGTTTTTTCTCAAATCCCACAACTAATGACAGAGGCTTATCCCGTGCCACTCTGCCTCGCTCTCGTCCCCCTCTCTTTTCTCCTCCTCATCCTCTTTATGACAATTCATGTGCCTTTATAAAGCTTTACATGTCTGTTCTCTTTTGTAGCATCAGCATCTTCTTTCTGCTATCAGCAGACTGTTTTGTGTGTGAGTGGGTGTATACGTGTTTTCAGGCTCACAGGTGTGCATTTTGTCTGTCATCTCACCTATTCAGTCTTGTAATCCTGGGTCTCGCTGGTCTTTATGACCCCTCCACCCCAAACCCACCTTGACATGCACAGTAACCCTTCCATTACCATACCATTGAACCACACATTAACCCTTTGCAGTGAGGTGTGTTTTGTAGCTGATGGTCCAAAAAGGTGTTAAATGATAGTTTTCTTGTGTTAATTGTAATATGTTCATTCGTAAAGGTTCTTTGTTTTGTTTGGTGTCATTATGTGACAAGCAGGTGCTACTGAGGTGGAGTTTAGTTACAGCTTACTTACAATTGACAGTGATGATAAGCACATCTGAGGGCATTTTGCTGAACAGGTTTTTACATCTTGTGGCCCTTTAAAAGGAAATTTCACAGATTTTACACATCCAAGTGTGTTTACAGGTCTTGAGAAAAATATTGGTTAAAAAAAGTTGTATAAAGTCTTCTGTGGCTCCAGAGGGAAGTGTGTAAGGTCTGATAAATTGCCTCATATGATGTCACTTGAGTCTAGCCCACTCCTCATCATGAGTGGCTACTAGTATAACACACCCAAATCTGCAACCAAACTGTTGGTAGTCAGGTTGTATTTTGGGTAATTTAGTTTTGACAAGGAAGAAAAATGTTAAATCAGTGGACTACAGAAAAAAAGGTTTAAAAAAAAAGTGCTCACATTCTACAAAATCTGCAGGACATAGAAGGAGTCACAATCCTCACACTGTCAGGCCTGATTAAGATCCTCTCGGTGTCTCCCAATTAGGGGTCACCACAGCGGCTCATCTGTCAACAGTGGATCATACCCGACACTGGAAATTGATTTTATGATTGGCATATGTTCAAGCCAGATTAAAATCCATTGCAGTTAAAAATAAATTCGATTTTTGAAAGTGCAAATCAGTAAAGTTGTAAACTTGATGACAACAAATCACAAATTTAGTTGAAAAATATGGCAATTGTCATGATTTTGAAGAGGTCAACAGGATAATTAGCTTTCAAAAAATAAGATAATCAGCTTAGATAAATGGCTGTCAGCACATTTTTATGGTTTGATTAATCTTTAATAGCAAGAACTCTAGGTTCATATTATCCTCCCTGTTGTTTACATCTTTTTTCACGGAGCTTTAGCCTGCTTAGCCAGAAAACTATCTCTTTATCACAACCAGTGACATTATTTCTCCCTTAAGAGTAGTTCAGCCCAGAGGCGTCAATATGGAGTGCAGTCAGTGTGGCTGCACTGGTGCAGAGGACCCTCCAGCTATTTGATGGGCAGAGACTGGGTCCCTGTGAATAATACAGACTGCCACCTGTGTTAAAAGAAGAACTCATGCTAGACTGACTGGTGCCATTTGCTTTATGTGTTCTCGAACAGGGAAACCCATAATCAATAACAAAACTATTTACTTATTCGACATAAACTATAAAACTATAAATAAACTATGAAAAATTATTCAATAAAATGAATAATTTCATATTTTCTTTGGATTTTTTGATGTGAGATATGTGATGATGATTGCTGGGTAAAATGTATGTTAATGCAGCCCCGTTTCATTCTCAGCTTGTCACATACTGATGACTTGTCACTGCCCCTCAGCGACTCGTACAGATGTGCATGGTACCTATTAGCAGCTGAAAGCGACACATCAGGCTTTTCAAGTGACTTCAGTGTAGATCCATCCATGGCTGGATGTGGAGGTGGGGTGGATGGATGGCTCAATAAAACACAGGGCTTTCACCAGGGTTCATGTCCCGTCTCAAAACCAAAATGTTATTCAAAGTTGTAAGGCGCATAATGTTATGTGTGTCACGTGACTTTCATCATGTAACTCTCGTCTTGCGAGTTGCTTCAGTGTGACAAGCAACTTCTATGTGTCACGTGACTTTGGTCACACCTTTTGTCTTGTTGGTTGCTTCACTGATGTCCCCTAACGTAACATACTTAGTGTGACCCCAAACATGGTCTTATCCTAATACTTTTTGTGCCTAAACCTAGCCAAGCTCTGACCGTTTCATAGTGTTAATCACATGTTAAAAAGGCTTTCTGGCCGTGGCAGATACATTTCAGACACAGAGGGGCGGAGAAAAATTGTGGGTTGGGATGAGAACACATTGGTTGATGTCCAATGTCAAGTCTCTATATGACGAGAGAATACAATATACAGCAGCTAATTTAGGTGCGTAATCTATCAAGACTGACAGTCCTTCATAATAACTAGCACACCCTAGGGCCTGTCATAATAGCGTGCACTGGGGCCTGTTGTAACTACCTTACGCCACTGCTTCTGCCTCAGAGAAATGTTTTAATAATTAAAAATTCAATCTGCGTCTGTTTGCACTACACTTCAGAAGCAAACATTGTGGACTGTGTCAGCCCTTTCTTTACAGTTCTTCACTATGTGGACAATTTAGTGCCGTGACCAAAGGTGGAACTTCAGGCCATGTCCAATATATATGTTTAAAACCAACCGAGCACTGAATCAAGGGACTTTGTTCTTTCCGTCCTTCATTTTGAAGTTTCTGTAGGTGTCACTCTTCGCATTGTGTGTTCAGCCATGGAGGTTATTGCTGCTCATGCTAATGATCCAGCTCTTCTCCTATGTATTCCAAACACACTGCTACTGCTGATGCAAATGTAAACCTCATCACTGCCTCTGCGTCAGAGGACACAGCGTATAGAGCAGCATACGTATAATAGCTCCCACCACCTGGTCACATTCACTCTCATGTTCAATCATTTTACATGAGAGAGCAGCAAAGTGGACATTTATTTAACCTAACAGCTCCTGTGGGTTCAAGGTGGGTCCGCTGATTGCCTGGTGATGAATCGACCGCAGAGGTAACTTCATGGTTAAGGTGTCTGTACACTGATCCACTGCCACACCTTAAAACCCATTAACCCCCATCTCAACCCTTCCTCAGGAGAAAAACCCATTAACCTTCCTATTAACCCTTTCTGCAGCCTGAAATATCTACTAGGTCAGCAGAAAGTAGGTGAAAAATGTGTAAAGCAGAACAGAACTATGGCACAAGAACTAATCTTCTGCTGGACTGTCAGTGTTAGCTCTGTCAGGATGTCTGTTTGCCTTTCTTTGTATGAAGTATGGAGTGAAGAAAGCAGAAAGATAAGCTGCACGGAGCTGATGAGGCTATGTGCAGCCAGAGACCGGGCAGCGATGTCAGTTTTCCTTTGTTTGAAATATTTAATGAGTGTCTCTGCTCTCTTGAAATATTGACTTTTTCCCATATAGCCAGAGGGGACAGACGGGAGCGGAGGTTGTGTTCCCTCATTCAAATAAAAAGCAAAAGCCTGTTAGCATCAAACTTTCATCAGTTTCTTTTATTTATTTATTTTTTGTTTTCTTTTTCGATCCTTCTGATTAAAATAAAAGAACAATGAATCTTGCCCTTGAGTTGGCAAGTCACTGCTAATGAAGGGGAAAATGTGTGTGTGCGTGTGTGTGTGGTGCGTGTGTGTGTGTGTGTGTGTGTGTGTGTGTGACTGAGATTTTGTGTGTGTGTGTCTTACATATGAGACTGTGTACAATACCCGGAGCCTTGTTTCTGTATGTATGTACTACATATGTTCAAAATGGGAAGTTGCCACATTTTGGTCAGATCTTTTACGCTGTGATATGATGCATATTTTTCCTGTTACATTAAAGGGATAGTTCACATTATTTGATGTTGGCTTTTATGGGTGTACGCTATATTTAGCATATTATCACCAATTTGCCATCAGACAGCTTTTGTCTGACAAGAAACTGCTGTTATTTAAGCCAAACAAAATGCTGAAAATCAAATTGTTAAAAAATTGGTCAGCTTTTAATATTTAAAGTAAAATAAACTGCCTTAGTTACACAGCAAGTGTTATTGAACCTTTAATGAAAGAATTGTATTAAAATGGGTGATTCACATTATCACATTCTATCTAGAAATTTGACTTTGTAGTAGATACAGGATTCTGTGAAAGATAGTAGATCTCATGTTTTAAAGGTGTCATATGATATGTGTAGATAATCTAAACACACGGATGGAAGGATAACAAAAGAGTTGAACTGAGGTCAGTGAAGATAGTTTCCCTAATTCATCACTGTGTTAAAAAGGCAAATAGAGGATACTTTAGCGTAGATCAAAGTGGAGATAAAACCTTAACTGATGCTCAAGCTCAACCTTTGAAGGTGAAGAGGTCTTAAAAGACAATAGAGAAAATGAAGAAAAAATAAAACAGGACAGCAGATTTCAGAGCCAAACTTGGACATGTATAAGGACAACTGAAAGACGGTAAAAGTTTGAACTTCCTAACTCAGACAAAGGATTAATTTCCTCAGTTTGTAAAAAGGACAAGTCCTGATAAAGGCTCCTGATGTGCTGGAACAGGAAAGACTTTGTCTTGGGAAGATTTTGTCATGGAAGAAGCAGTAGGAGACTAGAAGACATGTACATTGAACCCAGCTGTTTAATGTTAGGGAGAAGCAGTGGGTGTCATCAGTATAAATACAAAAATGATGGACATTCATGGGAAACTCAGTAGGAGACTTCAAGTCTAGGGCTGGGTATCATTTAGCAGATTTCAGCTATGGAGCAAATGTCTGAGTTTTGGCACAATAGCAAAACAATACTTTGTTTTTGCCTCTTGTTTTTCTGTATTGTACTTTGTTGAACAGCACATTTTTCCACAAAAATCTTTTAAGCATTTTCTGAAATAATTCAAACTTAAATCGTTTGTCCATGGTTCGTGGTACTTATTTCAACTTAACTGACTTGGCCTTAAACAATGCCCAGTCAACACAGCATGAAATTAACAAAATTATGAATTAAATGAAGAAAAATATCTGATCCAACTCAAGAAAAACAAAAAAGAGAGACCATAAGGCTCCACATGCTAAGTGATGATATCTGACTAGCTGCAGACGGTGTGAATTTTGCGTAATTGTTTTAATCTGATGACATCTGGCTACTGACCCATCTGACACCCAAAACATGGGAATGGGGTTAATTGAGGATTAAGTATCTGCACAGATGTTGTAGATGCAGGATGGTAAATGGTAACATGGCTCTGTGTCATCAGATAAAAGCAGATCACTTAAATTGATGATGGCCGGGAAAGTAAAGGTTAGACTGAGGACAAGGTGGTCAATCTCAGTTTACTATCAGTGGCACTGAGTGGATGGAGGTGTAACCTGGATGTTTGACCACTGGGTTAACTGGTTTGTTGTTCCCTAAGCTGGTTGGAAGGCCTTTTAGTGTAGGTGATGCCTTTTCTCTTTAGTTTTTGTGCCCTGTGTGCCTTCCTTCAAAAACCCACTTGAGCCCAAATTAAAATTAAAATGTTCTTTATAGAAATCAGAAAGTCATGGTCAATGTCAAGACACTTTTTTTCTTTAATGTACACAAATTAAGTGCTCTTAAGCCTTTAATAACCCCCCAGGGCCCAGTTTCAGAAAAGCAATTTGTTTTGTTTGGTGAAACGTGTCAAAATATGCAAGAGAAAATGATGAAACATGCATATTCTGTTCTGCAATCAACTTCACATCTAAGTCTAAATGTACAGAGTCATCAAAACTTCAAAAAACAGATGCAAAACTTCAGTAAAAGAGTTTCCTTCTTTTCATTTCTTGGTGTAAAACAAGAACAGGAGTCATGCAGGCGAAAGTTTAAAAAATAACATAATTTAGTGAATAGGGTTTGTGCAGGTTTCTTTTGGCATGCCATAAGCCCGCACTCCCTGCTTGACTTGGACAAGAACTCATGCTCCTCTTCATCATTTGTGTTTACACTGACTGCCATCACCACACACATCACTCTGCTCCAGTGGCAGAGATATAAAAGTGTGCTATACGTATTACTGGAGTAGGGGTTTCAGGGGCAGCATTTCATAAAATATGAATCATTTCACATGCCTTATGTCAATCTTTTTTGGTTTTTTTAAATTTTTTATTTGAAATAACAAGAGTAATACAAGATTTGTTAGAGATTCATTAATAAATCCGGGTAATGCGGGTATGCCCATTTCAAACCAGATACCGAAATGAACCAGACAATTTGAAGTCTTTTGGCAAACAACTAATCCATTTACATTTTTGTAATGCTGCACTTTTCACTGTCGGATAATTTTTGTTCTGGGGACGTCACGTCACGTCACGTCACGCCACGCACGCCACGCCACGCCACGCCACGCCACGCCACGCCACGCCACGTCACATCACGTCTTGAAGGACCACTGTGTAGAATGTAGTGGCTAAACTTACAGATTGAAAGCACATTGTGTCACCTCCCCTTTCAAATGCACAGGAGAAACTACGGCGGCTGTGAAACCTACATATGGGATCTTTAAAAAGAAGTCAATACTGACTATTGGTTTTACATAGAGACACAAACCCAGGTCTCCTGGGTCAAATCCCTGTGTTTGACCCGTCCATCCACCCCACCATCTCCATACATTTACTTTTTTCTCTCTTTATACTACGTCACCTTACTTCAATGGGACAGTAAAACATAATTCCAGAGGTGCATCCACAGAAAGAACGCTACAGGGTTACCCACAGCGTCACCAACACTCGGACACTGACCAAACTGCTGTGTTTGACGGGTTGGGAGTGAAAACCTGCTGTTAGTCCATAATATGTAGTCTCAGAATTCAAAAAACCCACATCAGTCAAACACTGGACCATCACGTCCAGAACAAACAGTACATTAAATACACCACAATGTAAATATACAGTGTATTATGGGATATTTTGTACACAAGTAGGCTAAAAGCTGCTTTGCTCCTCTCTAAAGATCTCTCCGACGCTGTCTCTGTGCTCCTCTTCTTACCTTTCCTTCTACTGCCTTCCCCTTCACTTCCCCTTCTTATACACACGCACACACATGCACACACCCTTCCTATCCTTCCTAATTTCTTCTTTCTTCCTCGAAGGCTCAGGTCTGTTCAGTACTGTTGCAGAACAGCCTCTCCTTTGCCAGGCTGACCTGTAATTGCACTCTCAATTTGTGTAGATGTGTGCGTGAAAATGTGTGTGTGAGGTCATTTCTTCTAGTGTGTGTGAGTTTGGACTTGGATGCCTGTCCTGTCCCATCACCTTGAGCGGTCATGCAGTGTTGAAGGTGAGGTGGTATTAGGAGGCTTTACACAGGAAGATAGGAAAATAACGAGATTCTCACCATCCCTGTCACACATGCGCACACACACCGCGCACACATACACATATAAACACACATTATCACACACATACAAGCACCCTTATAGTTTCAGAAACTGTCTCCACACACACACACAGTGTCCCAGAGGAGTGCTTGAGGGGCTTATGCAGGGGATTTTGCTGTTCTGCAGTGTGCCTGTCAGATAAGGAAGGAGACTGCAGGCCTGCCTGGTGACACGCTATTGAGCGCGTGCAGTGCAGCCTCCTCTTCTTCCCCTTCCCTCTTTAACCTGTCACTCAAGTCACCTGCCACCCTCTGCTGCCACCGGTGATGATACCAGACATACACTGTCTGGTATCTCATTTGTTAAACTCAGAAACATACAGACACACACACACTGGCAGGGATTTCTCTGCTCACGCCTCGTCTATCTCTGTCAGGCTGGTTTGGCTTGGACCAGCATGCTCTAATGAGAAGACCACAGGAGAGGCTGCTAAGCTCTACACCCATAAGAAGTCTGGTTTTCTAGTATTCACCAGACTTATGCTTTAAAGGGATAGTTTGAATTATTTGAAGTGGGATTTTATGAGGCACTTATCCTTAGTCCAAACCAACCAGACTCCATAGTTTGTTTGAGTTTTTTTGTGACTTTAGTGAATCCCAACTATTGTTTTAAATCAATGAAGTCACACAAAACACAAGAAAAACTAACTGATCGAGGCAGCAGTAGACCAGCAAGCCCTGTGTTCCGTGAGGTAAAATGACTGATTTTGACTATGGAGTCTGGTTGTTTTGGAGAGAGCGTTATTTGGATTATATAATGGCGGTTTCCAGTTGGAAAAGGCCGTATCACTACAAAGTAAAGTGGTGAAAATATTCTAAATATAGCATACACTTAATCTTATAGTGTTTTTTTTTTTTAGCTGGACCTTATTCTAAGTTGCTAAAACACATTTTATTGCTGACCCTGTCCACAGGAGTTCATGTGCTGGTACTCCTCTCTGCTTGTCCTAACCGAGGGTGTGCCAGCCCCGACATCAAATAATCCAAACTATCCCTTTAACATCATAAGCAGTCCTGATTTAAAAGTGGGTTAATGATTGGTGGTTTGAGGCAGAATTCTTTGCTGTACCTTCATTCTTTTGTTACTGTTTTCTCCTTCATCTCATCCCCGCCACAACCCCCAACCCCCTGTCTCAGCCCTCCCTTTCCTCACCTCCTCCCCTTCCTTTCCTTAGCCTGTTCCTCCTCCTTTCCATCCCTCTCCTTCATGTGTCCCCTCTTTTTTTTTTACCCCTTTTCCCCACCTGTAATCCTGCTTACTGCTGTTCAGCAGCTGCTCAGGATCACAGTTGGAAAAAGAAGGAGTGTTATTGAAATCAGAGACAGAGAGAGAGAGAGAGAGAGAGAGGAGTTTTGGACTGTGCATTTATTGCGACAGTCTGGTTTTCAGGAGTGCTGCTGTTTCTTCAAAATTGTTTTTATTATTAATAGTCTTAGTTTGATGCAAATTTATGGAGCTAGCCTGTATAGCCAGTAGTGATTTGGTGTAGTAATGATTGATCTGGTCTATGGATGAGCTGCTGGGTAAGAGAAGGGCATTTTGCCAGCACCTCCAGCCTCTCATCATCCTCTCTCTTCCACTCCTTTAAATTCTGCAGTACAGCTGCTGTCAGGCCCACATACACCAACAACTCTTCATTCCATTGTTTTTCATCCTTTATTTCTTGTGTCTTCCAGTTTGTCTGAATCTCCACCTGAGTTTTTATGCCCGCGCCAGCTATCAGAGCAAGGTTATGAGGAAATAGTGATGAAACTGACAAAAAAAAAGTGAGGATTTTTGTCATTGTCTGTTATGCTTTGCTGGCCAATTTCCAGTGAGGAGGGATAGAAAAGAATGGGGACGAGTGGCAGGTTGGAAAAATGCCCCAAAATATCCTACAATATGGCTGCTGTGAAAAAGGTATATTGTTTGATATACAAAATAAACAATAGTGACAATTCACTTGAAAAGTCACAAATTCAAAAGGCCGAAGGTAACATCTTCAACCTTCTTGTTTTGTCCCAGAGGATCTCAATTCACAACAGTATAAAATCCATCAACCCTCTCAACTTTTCAACATTTACGAAGCTTGTAGCAAATGGTAATTGAACTGCATTTACATAGAACTGTTACGCAAAACTTTGGTCCGTTGGGTTGATTCACTCCTTATACACTTGCAGAGAGCTTTGCTGTCTTGACAATCAAGAGCGGTTTGGATTCAGTAACTTGTCCAAGGACGAGTCCAGAAAGGGCTGCAACCATCAACCCTGTGATTAGTGAGTGACCTGCTCTACCTGCTGACCACTGACACAAATCTTTGACATGTTTTCTTGTTTTGGTCAAGTATGATGCAGAAAACCACATATGAGCAGTTATTTATAAAACTGATGTGGAAATGATATTATGTCTAAGCAAAGTCTAGACTTAACATAAGTGATTTTCCAGCTGGTTATCTAGGAGTATCGCAGTCTGGGATGCATAGGTGCCCATGCCTGTGGTGACTGTTGCTTTAACTTTATGGACAATGTGATAGCAATTGCATGTTTGGCTAGTCCCCTGAATTTATCATTGTGATGTCGTCTTCCAAAAAGTTTGTTTTTCTCTTTTGGTCCATGGCTGTTCTCGACTAAACCCTCATTTGTGCTGCATTATATAAGGTGAAATCTCTGATTGTAAGGCAGGTGTCGTACATTTTAAGCTAATTTGAGATTTATAGGTCACAGGGTCATGGTGAGTTACAAATGGGTGTCTAAGAACCTGCATAAGCATAGTTTTTTATGCTCAGTATCTTTTAGAATTGAACTTAAGCACAATAAGCAGACATGATCTTCAGACCAAGTTCAAGTCTAAATCTAAGGACAACTTAAGGCCCCAGAACACAATGTTGCATTTGACTTGTGAGGGACTAAGAGGCCCTCTCTCTGTCCATGTCTGTACAGGCATATAGTGTCCAGCCTGTGATAAAGACATTGAATGAACACTATTGTGTTTAGGCTTAATGAAATGGTTGCTTCTGCATCTTCCATCTGCAGGTAAACATTTTAACCTTTAGCTTTTCTACCGTTACATGATTATATATAATATCTTGCACAACGCCCAGCTGGCCCTTCATGTTTCAGTGTGTTCAGTCTCGTTGTATTAGCCAGTTTCTCTGCACATCCACCCACCCTACCATGAAAACCCTCTTGCCTACGCCCTTGGCCTCTCCTGTCTCAAGCAGTCACCCTCCGCCACCATCGCCACCAGCCTCTTTCCTGACACCATCCCCCCAGCCATAGCTCTCTTGGCAGCTCCTCCAGGCAGGCTAATTGACTCAGTCCCAGGAGGGGGGGATCATGCCACATTTCTAATTTGGCTTCCCCTCCTCCAGATAAAAGCTACATCCCTCCATCCTTCCTCCCCCCTCACCCCCCAAGCCCTATCAATCTATGTGCCTTTTCATTTGTGTTTAGTTTTATATTTTCTACATTTTAACAGTACAGCCTGAGCAACTTATATTACAAGGGTGTAAAAAACATGTCTGCTTCTATATACCTGTCTTACATCTTTTTTTTTTTTTTCTTAGCTGGCTGTCTATATGACTGGCAGCCCCAAATACAGACATAATAGACAAGTGAATACATGAAAGGACAGATACACACACACTCACAGAGCACAGCACTCTGCCTTTGCTCACCATGGGGTTCACCTTCAGAGAGCCTCCATCTCCTCAAACCGCACCTGGGGACTACAATGGGCGTGTCTCAAAGTGTGTGTGTGTGTGTTTGTGTGTGTGTGCATGTGTGTCTATAAACCCAGTCTCCCATCCCACTAACAAGCAGACAGATGGAGAACAAAGACATTTTGTTATTGATTGTATCACACTTCAGAATCAGAAGAAATAATCAGAAAAGTCTCCAACGTGCCCAGATTGGGAATTGGAGGTTTGGGGATCTGGAGACTAAACAACAGAAATTATGGATTTTTGTGAACCTATAAATGTGTGTATAGAATTTATACTGCACTGCTGTACTGTTTCATCAGTTTGAATGAATGATGGACATCTGTACAGGTGCTGCGTGTTTCAGAACTGCGTGTTAATGTCTCTACAAAAGAGAGGTGGAGTAAACCTCAAGAGCATTGACCCAAGGAGGGGTTTCATGATACAGTGGCTGAAATAAAACAACAAATACCCACACACAAGCCAGGTACGCACACAGTAACACAGTAGGTGGACAAAAGTCAGGCATCCTGGCAGGTTCTGTGCAGGAAGCATGTTTGGTATGTAGCAGTAGCTGTAGCCATTAGTAAAATGGTATTTTCAGATGGACAGATAAGGTATTTTAGCCAGAGGCTTGGGGTCGGCTGCTCTTGTGGAAAAAAACATCTGACACTAGAGAACTGTTACCTTCAGTACAGTATGTGGAAAGATTTCAGTTCTGTTTTTTGTATTTGTAGAGGAGTGGAAAAAGCATCCCTATTTTTAAATAACAAGTGAGAGCTGGTTGGACTGATTTTGAATTTTGAGTTTGTACCGTTTTATGCAGGTTTCCGTTTGTTCTATATTCTAACAGATGTACAAGAGAGGTACATTTTTGCATTACATTTTTCACAGCTGTACCATAACAGAAACATAATGGGCCCCAGATGACTGTAGCTTTTGATCCAGTGTTTTGGACATTTAAAGAATGAAAATTCATTCCAGCTCAGCTTTAGCTGAAGAATACAGTTTCTAAATTCACCATCAGGTGGCTCAGTGAAATTCACACTTGATCACAACCATAGAGAGGAGACCGAGGGTGAATTGCAGAAGTGGTTCTTTTAACAGAACTAATTAGTACTGTTCATGGGTGGGAAGGCAGTGAGGGATCATGTCCTATTTAAAGTTCCTATTAAGTCAAAATTGATGTTCAAGTGTTTGTTTGTTTGTTTTTTTGTTGTTGTTTTTTTTAAATCACACACCTAACACACTATAAGTAACCTTTGCACCAGTATCTGGCCCAGCAATAAGTAAAAAAAGTTTTGTAGATATTCTCAGATATTTTAATGGTATTTCAGAGTTTGTCTTTTCCTGGAAAACGATGAAAACTGTTGATTCATCCTGCACTCAGGGGCGTACACTAAATTTACATGCAATGAAACAGTTTCTCGCTTTCTCGCTTTCCAAGCAGAGCTTGGAAAGAGAATATATCAAATCACAATAGTGGGCTAGAGTTTTTCTGGGAGCTTAGCTTCACTGTACATATTCACAACAGAATTTTATTCAGTGATTTGGGTGAAAGTGGATCATATTTTTCATATTTTATGGAGAAAATATTTTCTAGTTTCCCTCTGATTTCCTCTGGCTGCTCAGCTTCAGCTCTGATTTAATTACAGAGTTTCCTAATGGCCAGACAGCCTATTGCTTTAGCTTTGTTACCACATGGTCCTCGGGCCAAGAGGGGGAGTTACCAGCAACAAGGACACAAATGTGACAAAAAAAAAATAATAATAATAATAATGCATTTTTCAATACAGCCTAATAGAAAGTGGATTATATAAATGGTGTGAATGTGTCTGAGCTCAGCCTTCTCATTGAAAGGAGACCATTGAGGTGGTTTAGCACCTGATAAGGATATCATGCTTCTCTGTGGATATACTGTGGCTATGTTCAGATTGTTCAGATGGAAGGAGATCCCGTGGCAGAACACGCTGGAGAGCTTTTACGTCCCATCTGACATTAGAACACCTTGTGATCCCTCAGGAGGAGCTGGAGGTGAAGTCTAGAGTCTAGGGAGTCTAACATTGCCTCACCATCTACTGCAATGACTTGAGGATATAGATGAAAGATACTGCTCCACACAATTGACCCATCTTACATTTATTTTTACGTTTAAGTTACAACAGCATTAAACTGACATACTGCTGGACTTTTATCCAGCAGGTATACTGAGGATGTGGCTGGTTACTGTCCCCCCTGAGACATTTGTCACAAGAATATTCTTTCACTCTCATACCTTCTGTTGCTGGAGGCAATGAAGTACAAACACCTTGATGTTATACAGAGATTCAAACCCGATTTTATTGGCAGGAAGGAAAAGTTACCATCCTCCAATATAGAGCCGACAGTCTTTAATGTGACCACTGATTATGAACTGGAACTATGAAGAGAATTGGCTGCTGTCTTTCTGTGTGGGTGAGGGGGCTTCAAACAGCAAAGTCTTTCATGCTTCAGACCCATATGCTTATATACTGCTCAGTGCATCCCTCATTAGCCATGGTTTGTGTGTGTAGTGTGTGTGTGTGTGTGTGTGTGTGTGTGTGCGTGTGTGTGTGTGTCTTTTGATGACCACCTACAATGTGAATTCCCTTGTTGATTAAAGACGGGGAGTCTGTTCCTGCGTACTGCATATATACATTTGATTGTGCACATATATCAACTGGCAACATTTTAATGCATGTATTTGTGATGTGGGACAATACATTTGATTGATTACTTACATGTCGAATGTGACAGCTGAGAGAAGCAGAGAAGGCGGAAGAGGAGAAAGAGAGAAAAGGAGAATCAGAGGTAGAAGAGAATGAAGGTGGGAGGTGGAAAATACACAGGCAGAAGGGAATGAAAGAGGGAGGAAAAGTTTTTGAAAACAGCGATGATAGATGTGAAATGTTCCACAGCAGGTTGTCCTCTGTTACACATACTGTAAAAAATCATACAGGAAGTTTGTCGAATCAACTAATATTTTCTTCTTTTTTTAAAAAAGTTGTATTTATTCAAGTTAACAAAACTGAAAATGACTCATTTATTATCAGAACACTTCAGAACTCATAAATATGAGTTCTTCCAACTTGAATTCTTTTGACTTGAAATGATCGAGTTGAGTGAATGTACTGTTCAGAGTTCAATCAACTCATTAAATTAATTTTCTCAAGAAACACGATCAGCATATTAGCAGACTTCCCAGGATGCATTTTGTGGGAGTTAAAACTCTCCTGAGACCCTTCTTTTTCATCGCTTGAAGAAAACATATGATGGAAATTTGCTATGTCTTTAATACACTTCAAGATAAGTCATGGTTATCTATGAAGGTCCCTACCCCCTTACACTTACAATCTAATAAATTCACTGGGAGCGGTTTCACATATTGTCTGTGTGCCAATGCTGGAGCAGCTGAAGCTGAAGATCTTCGTGTGAAATGAAGAACTTACTCTTCAAACTGAGAAAATATAAACGAAAATCCGATTTGTTTGTGTTGTCATCAGTGTGACTGAAGAGTTGATGGTTCAGCTCAGTATCTTAGGCTTATTCAACATGCTTTCCCAAATACAAGTGAATTAATATCAAGTTTATTTGACTAGAAAGGTTTATAATTCTTCTGTTCTTTTCCAGTGTACTGAGACAACAGGTCACTTTACTCCCCATTTCTTTCCCTGAATTCTTTCCTCTTAATGTCTTCCCTCCTCACTCCCCATCCTCTGTTTCTTATCTTTTACTTGTCTCACTTTCACTCTTCCACTTACCATTCCATTTGCGACCTTCTTTCTCATAACGAAAGATGGATGGAAACATTTGGCAACTGAAGAAAGATGGGAAGTGGAGTGATGTGGGAGGTACAACTGGGTCAGAAAACCTGCTTTTTGCTGATAAGGTCAGAGTCAGAGGTCAGTAGCTGATGACGGTATCTACCTGAGGGCAAAATAAACACACCCATGTACGTCCTCTCTTTCATTTGCTGCTTGACCTACATCAGGGGTCCCCAAACTTTTTTAGCTCAGTTTCCCCAAAGAGAAATTTGGTGCCATTTGTAGTGACAGCCCACATTTCCCATCATGCCTGGATTGAGTAATCTGTTACTGTTTCATGTTCCAAAATGCAAATGTTCTTTTTGTTTGTGTAGCCTAATTGTCATTTTATGTGGCGTTTTGCAGTTTTAACCATTAGTGAGATGGCTTTTTGGTCTTTGATACATTTTGTATCCCAACCCTCAGTTTGTGAAATGCTGATTTAGATAATTTCTCTTCCTCTTCTTT
This sequence comes from Lutjanus argentimaculatus, assembly GCA_034769285.1. Taxonomy (NCBI): domain Eukaryota; kingdom Metazoa; phylum Chordata; class Actinopteri; order Lutjaniformes; family Lutjanidae; genus Lutjanus; species Lutjanus argentimaculatus. Next base: position 9,871,495 of record JAWZSL010000007.1, read on the forward strand.
TTGTGTACATGTGTAGTTTATTGAGTCTAGTGTGTGGTTGTGCATCTGTCCTTTGTGCGAACACTGTGCTTTTGACATCTAGATGTGGTTAAAGATGTACAGTAGTCAAGGAAGACATATGTCTTCATGTTGAAACTTCAAAAATGCACAGACATCTGCAGAGAAAAGATATTTTCTTAATTGCTGAAAAGAATCTGCAGGTCCTTTGGTGTTATGAGGTAGGCTATTCATTGTGTGTGTGTTTGAGTGTGCATGTGCATGTATGGCTCTGTCTGTCTTTTGACAGTAATGGTGATAGATGAAAGCCAGAGACATTATTAGTGACCAGCATTGTGCAGGGAGTTTAGCTGTGTGCTGGAGATACAAAGTGGAGGAAAGAAAAGAGCAGGCTGTGACATGCTGAACAACAGTCAGTTTCACCTACATACCTGGACACACCTTCACTCTACACACAAACATAATGTATACTTCTATCTATAGTAAAGCTGGTAATGCTTCTACTTTCAGTGAACTGTAAGTATTAAAAAAAAAAAATCAAAATTAGTATGTGTGTTTATTTGATCAGTACTTTTTAGTTTTACTCTTGAAGTTCAGCAAGGGTTTCACCAGTGTTCATTTCACTGACTTTGTTCAAAACTTCTATTAACTTCTATACTTTGGTACAAAGCAACAGGTAACATCACCTGTTTGTCAGATAATTGCTGGATCGTGACGTTGCAATTTGTGATGGCTAAAAATGTCCACAAAATGTCAGTCTGAGTTTATGTCACAATTATTCACGTTTCTATTAAAACACTCTTAACAAAACATATTTGCTGTGTTTCAGTTTAATCAAAGTTGCTGGAATCAGGAGTGTGACAGTGAGACAGGGTATGCAGGACTCTTTTTCTTCTTCATCCTGAAGAGGTTTATTTCACAATAATGACCCACTCATTGTACATTATCCTGATTATTACAGTTATTTATTTAAAAAAAAGTAAATAATTTGGCACAAAATATTGATTCAAAAATTATTTTATTGTTCCTCCAGAAACTGCGCCCGAAGAAACTGTGTGTTCTTCATAGGAACAGTTTGTTATACAGCAGATAGCAACGGTCTGCTTTTCAGAAATAACAGACCTTAGAAGGCTATAACTGACCAATCAGAATGAGTATTTAACAAAGCCATGTAATAAATGTGTTTTGGGCTTTATTTGACAGGACAGCCTGTAGATAGACAGGAGCCCTGTGGCACTGGACAGCCTCACTGCAAATGAGTTGTGAGTTGTGATAATGGCAGCCACATCCCGGAACATACTCTGCTTTATCGTCGATTTTATGCTACACGGGACAGTAATTTACAAAATTGCTGCTGTATGGAAGAGACTTGAAAGTAATGATTGGGGACTATAACTCATTAGGAAATAGTTTACTGAGGTCATAAATCAAGTAAGAAGTAGGGTCATTTTGCCCTAAGGTACATACAATCAGACGTATTTTGGCAGTGGCCTGTAGAGTCGCCCCCTGCTGGCCATTAGAAGGAATGCAGGTTTAAGGCACTGCCACATTGGCCTCATTTTTCAGACTGTTTTATATGGAGACTTGTGCTTCCATACACACAACCATGCACACACAAAACTGACATTTTATCAACTTCACATTCATACCTTAAAGGCTCACCATAATCTTAACCACTACAGCACGTTCCCAACCCTAATCCTAACCTTCCAACCTTGACAATAAAACCAACCCTAAAATAAATATTTTACTTTGTGGGGACCAAGTTGTGCCTCCAGATGGGAAGTGAGTTCCTTTAGTATCACTGCGAGACAGATTAACTGTGTGTTTTTACCCCACAATGTGATGAATACAGAAAAAACACACACTCGCACAAATGCACCCTCCTCAAACCCTGTCATCAGTCCTTCATGTCCTGCAGGGCTGCTGTGCTGCAGTGGAGGTTTAACAGCAGGGCGTAGCTACACACTGACACACTGGCACTCACTTCCTGTAGAGAAAAAAAAAAAAAATCAAGCATTATTAGTCAAGTAAGCGAGACCTCTCTGAAAGCCAATGAACCGTAGGGCGTAAAAGTAAAACCGCTTCCCTCCCATGCTGTGTGTTATGATCTCTCAGTGGCTTTATGTGAGGTCCTGTCATCCATCCTCCATATGAACTCTGAGACTGTGTACAAGACTCTATAAAGTTGTCAGGTCATCTCTGCAACACTATCGCAGAGACACACTGGGCTTGAAAACACTGCAGAGCTTTAAAAAGATTTTTTGTTGCCAAACTCCTTAGTATAAAACATTTTAACAAGAATAAATTTATGTGCCTAAGAGACCTTTTCACTTATATTGGTCATTACAAGTGATCAGCGTGTTTCTTTGGTTTGATGGTTATAGTTTAGGTTTTAACATATTCCAAGTAAAAAAAAAAGGTTTGACTAATTGCTCTTCTAGTTAACATTCATGAGAACACTGGTTAACTTTACAAACTCTGAAATTTAATATGAAAGCAGCTAAAATCTGGTGGATGGAAAAATGCCTCAGTGTGTGTGAAAAATGCCTCAGTGTGTGTGAAAATAGAAATTTTCCAAGAAGTTATGCTACAGTGTCTTTACTGGTGGAATGCAACAAATTTAAGTAACTATGCTTGGGAATTTAACGCTTTTGTCTTACAGTAAAATACTCCAAATATCTACTCTTGGAGCTCTGCATGAAATACCAAATATATAGATATATTTTAATCTGTATGGTAACAAAAATGATTATTATAAACACCTTAACTTGGTTCAGTACAATGACTGGATTGATGAGGTAATTGATATTGTTGAATTTAAAAAAAAAACCCTGTATGCAATAAACCACAGGATTTCACTGAAATGTGGGGTCTTTTTGTACCCACGGGCTGTCAAAGGGCAAGCTAAAATCTCAAGGCACACATATATTTATATCTGTGCAACACATCCTAAAGATCTCAACGATGTCTAAAAGATCATATCATTTTGTAGAATTTGTGTGCACAAAGCGTGTCTCTCAGTGATGCTCTAACTATCAAAGCTTTGTTGACAGTTTCAAAATTTAAACCACTTCATGTCAAGGTTATAAGGATTAAATCTTATTTAGTCATCAGATATAATCCAGACAGGAGATTAATCGGCAATATAAACTTAGATTGAAACCAATTTTATACTTGATTCGGCCTAATCCACTTCGAAAGTTGATTTGGTTTAAAATGTAAGCCTTGATTTAAGACTTAATCCTTGTTAGTTTGAATCTCATTTGGCAAAATCAATGAGCTGCGATACCATCAAGCCTGTCAGTCTTCATACAAAAATATACTCCATCCATAGACCGTGAGATCCATTTATTATGACAAGAGGCAAAGAAAGATGAACGGAAAGAAAAGCAAGCAAGCAAATCTGCTGATTCCAACCCTGTATTCAGTTCCTGGCCTCTCGTCCTCCTCTCTGCTCTCCCTCTCATCCTGACATGAAATAGTCATTAGGTGTAGTGGTAATTCAGCCCAGCCGTCTTTCCACATTAGCTAATGTGCATCAGAAATGTCAGGAGCGTGTGTGTGTGTGTGTGTGTGTGGTGTGGGTGTGTGTGTGTCTTCATGTATACAGTATCTGGATCCCTCTGTATGCGGGTCTACCTGCATCAGCATTCAGAAGTGTGTGGTTCTGTCAGGACTCTGCTTGTGTGCGTGTGTGTGTGGAGGGAGGGCTTGTTTAACTGTGTTCTGGGGTCCAAAAACCAGGAGCCCACTAAAACTTGTGGGGACCAGCTTTGTGGGGCCAAAATGCTGGAGCTCACAAATTTAAGGGGCTGTTTGAGTGTTTTTTAGGGTTAGGGTTAGAATTAATGACGGGTCCCCACAAATACAGTTACACAGTCAGTGTGTGTGTGTGTGTGTGTGTGTGTGTGTGTGTGGTGTGTGTGTTTTCTACGTCAGACAGTTCGCATGACAAGGTTTTCTGTTCTACAGTCGACAGGTGCTAAATAATAAAAGCACCAAGAACAAGCAGGAGGAGAGGAAAAGACAAGACAAAAGTACATGAAGAAGAGACGAGGAGAGGCAAGAATAGAAGAAAGACATGTGGAGAGGAGGAGGAGAAGAAGAAAGTGGGAAACACAGGGAAGAAGAGGACAGAATTGATGAGGAGAAAAGTAGCTTGTTCAACTCTGAAACTCTAAACACCACTTTCTCCTCTGGATGTCCTTCCTTTGTTTAGGTTATTTTAAAAAAAAAGTCTTCATTCCTGCTCTCAGCTGCTGTTGGCGAGCAGTGCCAAGCAGCAGCAGCAGAGCTCTTCTCTCATTTTGGAGGTTTGGAGGCGAGGAGGGAAAAGCAGCACTGTAGGGCATGACTGATGGTTTATTGGTATTGTGTGTCTTGTGTATGAATAAGGTAATTTCCCCCTTTGAAACGCGAACTCCTGCGACAAAGCGGGAGTGATAGTAGAGGGGGGTGTAGGGCAGAAAATGGAAAAGAGACAGACACAAAGGAGTGAGACATCACAAGGTGACATCTGATGTCAGGTTTCTGCGACTGTCGCCTCTGTGTCTGCATTCTGTGTGTGTGTAAATGTATGTATATGTGTGTATGTGCCTGTATGCGTATGACAGACTTCTGTCTTTTACACTGGGTTGCACCAACAAAGACTGAGTGCTGACTGGGAACCAGTAAGTTGCCTATGAAAGAGGGGAGAGCAGTTCATTTTCCTATGCTCTGTGCTATGTTAGATGTTACATTGTTTCCTAGCTAGCTAGCTCAAAAGCAAAAAAAAAAAAAAAAAAAAGGCAGAAAAAAAGGCAGTGGTCCTGAATCCCAAATCATATCTTTTTTGTCCTGAGAATTATCGTAATCATGAATTTGTGAAAATATTCTGAATATCCATATTCCCAGTAATGTACACTATAATTCCTGCTTTACGAGTCACCTGTATCGAGACACTGTGCATCATATCATCCTGAGAATCTGTATCTTCATAATATTGATAACAAATGATGTCACCTACCTCCAGCTCCGTCCTGAATTTCCCCTATTCTCATCTGGTCACCCTATCCTCAAGACAAGTGTATGTTTAAAGGTATAACATGCAACATTTTCCTTCAAAAACAATGAATGGACTAATATAAATATAATCCTTTTCAATCATCACTTATGACCCACGAGAAGTGTGTGGTAGTGGTCATATCAGAGACCCTGACCTCTGCCTGTATTTCCTAATTTTTCTTATTGTTTTGCTGTGCTTCATCAACACAAAGCATTGGTATCATAGACTGTATATAGAAGTGGACGGAACCTCCGGCTCTGAAAAATGAAGCCAATGCGGAAGTGCAGTAACGCTGTATTCTCACCGAAATCCAGCAGGGGGCGCGCGAGCTGGTTGCAAAAAGAAGCCCGGTTCCATTGACACCCGTTCTAAAATGCTGAACTTTACAGCTGAAATAAACATATTTATAGCCCGTGTCAAAAAACAATTTTGGTCTCTATCGCTAATATCCCCCACCATGTTCACTGAACCAGACTTGAATTTTCATATAAGTCATTCGTTGATTTTATATTAAGGCTTAAAGTTCTGTATAATTAGGGGCGTGGTTTCGTGATTGACAGGCGTAGTGCCCTATGGTAGTGCCACTCACTCGCTCCCTTAGACTATACCGTCTATGCCGCCCCCCACCAGCCCACCCCGCTCCCCCGCTTGTTAATTTTGGATCTCGGTTGTCCGTTTCACGGAGCCAAGTTGACGTGCAGTGATGGCCTCGCCTGACCTCGTCTATGCCTCGCCCACACAGTCTATGGTCCCGCGTATGGTCCCGCCCTGCTCCACCGTCTCAACCAATCATATTCACATCCGGTTTCAAAACTGTCAAAATGGCGCTGGCCAAATCTGAAACTCAAGGCTTCAAAACGGGTGTTCAGAAACCAATGGGTGACGTCACGAAGGCTCCGTCCACTTCTATATACAGTCTATGATTGGTATTTGAAATCCTGCTATCTTTTTGGTATGTTAAAGAACAGCTCAGACAAATCCTACTGATTCTACCTTTACAGTTAATACTGGATTACATTTTAAATCTGAGTCTAAAGTTTTGGTGAAACAGATGTAAATTTTAATCTAGGTTTAGTAAGTGTAGTAAAAAGCAAGGTTTAAATTAAATCTTTTTTTCATTGTAAACTGGTTTAAAAGTTTGTTACATCATAATATGTTAAGTTAAACCATGTTTTAATGAGGTTAATGGATGACATACATGGTGCATGAATCTGTGTATGCTTTCATTTTCTTTGAACCGCATCTTAAAAACAGTAAATGTTATAATTAAATGAATGTGCTCTGCTCAGCATGAAGCTGAGTGTATAATGACAGTGTGTCAACAGAAATTGTCATCTATCTGCCAGCGTTGGGTTTCATTGATTCACCCAGATCTGAGACAGCTGTACTCAGGGGCCCCTCAGTAACTCTATAGCTACATAGCACACACACGCACTCAGAGGCACACACCTGGACACAGTGAATCCTACCCCAAGGGCAGCTTTGAGGAGGACAGCTGTGAAGGGAGAGGGAGGCCAAGATAAACTACAGGAAGAGCTAAATGTTATAGAGGAAGCAAGCAGCTACAACACTGCAGCGCTACTGTGTGACAGCTGATCAGAGCCAGCTGACTGCTGGTTGTTGCATGAATACATTAAGGCTGTTGATTATAGTCAATTAAAGATGCTGTTTTTCATATCAATGAATCCTTATCACACTACTGACAGTCTCTTAACATTGTGAGAAATCTGCTGCACCAATTGATGGTACAAGAATATTTTACTTTTAACTTAACTTTATTCAATTGAATACAACACAAACAGACAATATTTAATGTTCAAACTGATTAACTTTATTGTTTTTTGTAAGTATGATGTCATTCTAAATTTGATGTCTGCATCAAAGTCTTTCCCATTCTTGCTTGATATACAACTTCGGGTGCTCAACAGTTCTGGGTCTCTGTTGTTGTATTTTTTGTTTCATAATGCACCACACATCACACATCTCTTTCACTATGAAGCAACACATGCAGAATGTGTCTTGGCATTGTCTTGCTGAAATGAGCAGGGACGTCTCTGATGGCTCGTCTGGATGGCAGCATATGTGGCTCCAAAACCTGAATTTACCTTTTAGTATCAATGAGACCTTCACAGATGTGACAGTGTGAGATTAGAGGACACAGTGTCTATGATATCAAATGTGGACTCGTCAGACCACAGCACACTTTTTCACTTTCCGTCTGTGCCCAAGCTCATCTGAGATGGACTGAGAAGTCGACAGTGTTATTATATGTCTTTCTCTTTGCATGGCAGAGTCCTACCCTAACCCATCAACAGGTTTCCAAAGTGTTCCTGAGCCCATGTAGTATCCAAAATACAATTATGTGGGCTTTTAACGCAGTGTCACATAAGGGGTCAAAGGACACAGGCAGAGATTTCTCTGGATTCTCTGAATCTTTTAATGAAATCATAGATTGTAGATGCTGAAATCCCTAAATTCACTGCAATTTTGTATTGAGAAATTTTGTTCTCAAACTGTTGGACTATTTGCCCACACAGTTTTTCACAAAGTGGGGAACCTCTCCTTATCCATGCTTGTGAACGACTGAACCTTCCAAAGATGCCCCTTTCATACCCAATCATGACACTATCACCTGTTATCAGTTAACCTGTGGGAATGATCCAAACAGGTGTTTGTGAGCATTTCACAACTTCCCCAGTCTTTTGTTGCCCCTGTCCCAACTTTTTTAAAATGTGTTGCAGGCACCAAATTCAGAATCAGTGAATGATTACAAAAAACAACGCAATTTATCAGTTTTAACATTAAATATCTTGTCTTTGTAATGCATTCAGTTGAAGGTAGGTCAAACAGGATTTGCAAATCATTGCATTCTGTTTGTATTTACTTTTACACATATTTTTTGTGGAATTTGTGGAAAAAGTTTGTGGAATTGGGGTTGTACCTCGTTGCTGACATAAAATTAATGAAATCTGGAGAATGACTTGCAGAATTAGCCTACTGAATGATCAGAAATGTTTAAAAAACTCATAACTGTCCTGTATATGGATAAAGATTATGATGAAGTTTTAAAACACCGAGGGCATTGTATGAAGTTTGGCTTTATTTGACACATTTCTGTCATCTCTGCTGTGCCTCTTGATGAGCTTGCTGTGTTAGGAGAGTTAGCGTACATAAATCAGTTTGACTGGTCTTGGACGTGACCACGGAAAAATATTTCATGAAGTCATTTTTGTTAATAGTGTCCAGAGCTGTGAGTGCAGGTTGGCCAGGAAAAGCAGCCAGAGATGGAGTCGTATGGAGATTGGCAACGAGCATTGTGCAGACAGAATGACTGGTATGTGTATGTATACACTATAGTGTGTAGTGTGTGTGTGTGTGTGTGTGTTGTGTCGTGTGTGTTGTTCTAGGACGGGTGAGTAGACTAAGCATTGAGGCGGAGTTTGGACAATTAAAAGAATTCCTGACTGCATTCTTCTGTGGAAAAACTCCCATACACACACCACTGTTCTGCCTCTCTCACTGCTCTCTTATTCACACGTTCACACTCTTCTCTTCCTCTTGGCCAATTAAACTGTCAGTCTGTCTCATGATCTGCCTCTCTGTCTCACACTCTCTATTTAGCCTGTTTTACTGTAGAGTAAGCATTTGTACCACCTCTACTCTCTCTGACAGGGAGAGGGAGAGAGAGGGTAGATGTGACACCCAATATCCTCTAATCCGTTCCCCTGTGTGTGAGTGTGTGTCAGTGACTGTGTGTGTCTGTGAGTACGTGAATCCTCTCACTATGACAGTGCCACACACAGTGAAGCTTATTACCTGCTTACGTCTCTTGTGTGTCTTGCATTCCTCAGTGACTGTTTGTTCATAATGCATCTGTGTGTGTGTGTGTGTGTGTGTGTGTGTGTGTGTGCGTGCTGCGTGCGTGCGTGTGCGTGCATGTGACGAATGCAACTAGCGGGGGATTTCAGATCCCTTCACAGTAAATGTCTAAGGTGACTTTATCTTTAAACGCACGCTCATCTAAACCCCCCATATTCCCAAACTGCTGACAGTAAACCTCCTGTACACTCTTAGAAATAAAGATGCTAACTAGAACCATAAAAGGGTTGATCCTCATAGGAGAACCCTTCTTACAAGTTCTACCTAAGCCAAGATAAAGTCTAGAACCCAAACATGAGATTGTACCGAGAACTATTTTATATCCCAAGGGTTTTATCTAGAACCCACCCACGAGGTTCTACCAGGAACCCTTTTATATTCAAAGGGTTTTATCTAGAACCCACCCATGGGGCTCTACCAATCCCCATTTCAAATTACAGGGGTTTTATCTAGAACACCTGCAGGGCAAAGAACCTTTTGTATTTCAAGGTATGTAGGACCCACCCAGGAGGCTCTATTGAGAACCCTTCTATATTCCAAGGATTTAATTGAGAGCCCAACCAGGGGGGTTCTACCAAGAACTGTTTTATACTTTGGTGCAGAAGAACCCTTGACAAACCCTTGACAGAAGAGTTCAACAAACCTGGAAGAACTCTTCAAAGGTTCTTAATGATGCCTGTAGCCTCCAAAGGAACCCTTGACAACCCGTTTATTCAAATACGGGTTCTTTAGAAGCAAAATGGCTAAGGGAGAACCATTTTGGAACCCTTATTTCAAAGAGTATTGTTGCTGAATTGCAGTAATGTTGCCTTGCAGTAAGAATGTTCAGTGTACAACACTGATTGATCATCTTTTAGGCATGATGGAGGGTTCCACGTTTTTGTCTAATTCACAAAACTCCTGCGTCAAATCCCTCTTTGCTGTAACTACAAGACTTCAGTCATGTTGACACTTATGGAAATGAATTGAGCTGAGGATAAGGGGATTTGTTACCAATCCCATCTGTCATCTTCCTAAGTGGTCTCAAATCCTGGATTATAAGCTACTTCTTCTGATAGGATGATGAGCTACAGTTGGGCTGAAGCCTTTTACAGGTGCAGGTTTCACTTTTCACTGCTTATACTGTACCACTGGCATCTGGCACTGTCACCAAAAAGAATAGTTTAGAGAAACCTACACGGCTGTTTTCGGGTTTTTGTTGCAATGTATTAATGTAGATTAGTTCTAAAGCACAACAGCTGCTCATGGAGAAACAGGGCATGGGCATGTGCAGAATAAATGCTTACAGAGATGCATTTTTAGCTTCGGTATCTAGTGAGTACACAATATGCTCAAGTCAAATCAGATAAAAACTCAAAATATGTAATTTTGCCAAAAACTGAATATTGCACATCTGCCAAACAGTCGCAGCGTTCCCTCACTCCCTGGAAAATGAATCCACTCTCAGCACAGACAGTTGTGTAATTCCTCATAATTCATCACCCTTCCTGGGTCAGATCTCACATGGTGTAACTTCTCAGAAGACGACAATACTTCAGATATGTTGTCACTTTAGGAAATGAAGTGAGCCAAAGCTGCCTTGGATTTGTAACCAATCCCATCTGTCATCCTCTTAAGTGTCTTCAAATCCAAATCTGTTGATCCTTGCTAAAGCAATTACATTTTCATGCTGTAGTGAACTTATGACCATGATTATTTTGGTGCTCTTTTTAAAGTTGTAGACTTTCAGTCCATCAGATACTTTTTACTTCCCAAAAGGAATAATTTATTTACAAATATGAGGTCAGAAAATTTATCGAAAGGTGCACAGACACTTAAGTATTGAACAGGGCTGAGGATGCAGACAGTGTAGGGTCTACCTTACTTCATTATACAATGATTATAGGATTTTTTTGTCAGTGCAGTGACGCAATACAAAATCAATGGAGGGCAATGTATTGTTTTCCTCTCCGTGTGGGGGGGCTTAATTGTGCTCTGTCTGTATTGAGAATGCCCCACTGACCACTGCTGCTTGCGCTAGGATGAGCGGTGAAAGAGGAGTGCGCATCAAGATGGCTAACATTAGTGTTACAGAAACCTCAGAGAGGTTCAGTCATACCCTACATGTTTGAGCCTCAGTCAGACCCAGACTCGGATGAGGAGTCTGTTGTGCACCAAGATAGGTGACTGGCTGACGCACCAGAATGGTAAGTGTAGTTAGCGTCTTTTATTTGTGTATGTTGTTTGTTAGCTTGTTAGATTGTAGCTGGCAGTGGCTGACACAGCTGAAGCCTCATTTATGCCCCCTTATGTGTGAAAATATACGTCTGTTTCAAATGATGTAACTGTTACTGCCACATACTTCCACGTGTCCTTTATGGTGGCATGGATGCTAAGCAACACATTCACTAGAGTCAAACCCCAAAGAAGAAGAGATAAAAGTTTGCTGGAGAAGATTATAATAATGTACCGTCGGAGAAAAAGGCAAAAATTGAGGCAGTGTTGTTGATAGCTGTGGTCTGTGTGGCCATTAAATACATTGCGACATGTTAACGGAGAGTTTACGTCAGTAACTATTGAACGAAGAATGTCATGTCCAATACTCCAGGATTTTTAAAACTTCTTCTTCTTCTTGTCCTGTAGTTGCATTTTGCTTTAACTATCAGCTACACCACTCCACTGCCCACACACCTACCAGCGGTCCCGCTCTGTTTCATCCGTATGGTCCGTATCCATAAGCGTTCAGACAATGTGCACAAATACGTTCACTCTGCACTGAAGGTTGGAGGGGTTTTTGGCCTGTATTTGCATTTTAGACTGCGACTGGCTAGCCTACCTGAGGGTATATCTGAATCTCAGACTCTCAGGTGATAAACTGTGCACAGATACAAGTCTGTAAAGTTAAAGTCAGACATTTTACAAAACATAAATATGAGAAACACATTTTTTGAATGGAGGGGACCTTTAAGAATGAACATTTAATTGTCACGTTGTTTATATAATCCTTTTTTTCTGCATGTTGTCATTCCTCCTGCATTGATTTTACAATTGAATTCATTTCGGGATATCGTGCTAAAAAATCAACAACAGAAATATGAAGTGGGAATATCAAAAGAATGCTTAACAGGGGTGTGCTCAGTGTGGAAGACATCAGACACATTTCACAGTGGGTTTCTACATTGTGGCACTTGTGGCCACAAGTATCTATGGCTGACCTTCAGTTTGTCTACAAAGGCTTGCTCTCATTGTTAGCATTCCTCAAGGAGACCAAAGGGACAGTTGGGCTAAGTTTCTATCTAGCTCTTCCCATTTGGTTTCAATAAGGAATCTTGATAATGTGTACTGGAAACGTGAGAACAAATGGAAATATTTTTATGGTTCCTGCTCAGAAGTTTGCTGCGGGTGTGAGTATTTAAACTCCTGACCTTAAAGAATGAAGACTAAACCTAACCTTTTGACCCATCCCTTTTCCTTCCCATCACTCTCTCCTATACATTATTAAGATGGCTCTCTCATTTACCACACCATGCTCTTCAGAAACACCAGCATCCCTGGTGTTTAAGGTTTTGCTCGACCTCTAATCTACCATCATGATAGCAACACACATCTTTAGTGAGTTTTTTGTCTTCTCGTTAAAGCTTTGGCAGACAGACAGTAGTGGTATATTTTCTAATCTTTTGTCACCAGTGTCTGATCTGCCCAAAATCAGGGATGTCAGCCACAGTGAGACCGAACTGGCAGGCTGAAGTAGTTAATTGGCTAATTAAGTCTATGAAGCCCAAATCAAAGAGACAATTAGCATGGGACACATGCAGTTTGACATGGCCAATTAATGGCAGTGTTCAAGCTGAACTCGTTAACTATGAACTCGTTAAGTGTGTTAATTAATTAGGCAGGGTGAATGTGGGGAGCAGTGTGGATGGTGACTCCCACCGCTCTGTCTGATTGTCTGACTGAGAACCAGATACTGAAGACTTTGTTTTCTTGGTTTTATATAAATAAGATTGAAAAATGTAGGGTTAAGATTTGCACATACAGAAGTGCATAAAGTATATTGTTTTTCTTTTTGTTTGCCTGTGATCTACTGATGCTGATTTCGGCTCCAACTCTGTATCAGTGTAATTACTGGCATTTTACACAAAGATGGACATTTCATGTGATCTCCATGTTCTGTAATCTGAGCTCAGAAATAGTTGAATGATGGCAAAGAATAAGAACATACCTTATACTCAATGTAGGAAGTATGTTTTAATTCAATCAGTGTATTTACATGAAATGTTCTAGACAACATTACATTAGTTATTCTATTTCTTTTTTTTTTAAACCTAAAGTTACCGCTTTACCACTGCAGGTGGAGGCTGCATGTGATGATGAAGGATATGGTTAGGTGTTTGGAATTATACTGTTGGACCTTTGCATGTGTGTATATCATAACTGTATAATACTTTTGATGCCTCTAGTTTGGCATTATGGTTGTCACCATAATGTTTTTTTGTTTTTTTTTTGGAGCCAAAAGTGACCCAATTTGGACAAGAGGGTGGAGCTGGGGAGGATGTGTTTTGCTACGCCTCTGTCCTGATTGACAGGGTGCTGTGGTAGTGATTTGTCAATCACAAGGAGTTATACCCTAAAGCAAACCTTGCTTATTGTCAGTTTTACTCCAAATTGGACCATGGGTTACAAAACAGACATCATGCTGTATTGAAGAGGACTTGAAGATTGCGATTGACACCTTAAACTTGTTAGGAAACTGTTTAAGGAGGTAATAAATGAAGCGAAGAAGTAGAGTCATTTCTCACAAACATACAAACAATCAGACTTCTTTTTGCAACCAGTAGAGTCGCCCCCCGCTGGTTATTAGAAATAATTCAGGTTTAAGGCACTTCTGCATTGGCTTCACTTTTCGGATCCTAAAGCTCTGTCAACTCATTATGGTGTGTATTGACTTTTTAATTTCTGTTTCTGTTAGATCTGTTAATCTGCTAATCTGTTCTTGAAGTCACTATGTAGGTTACCTGAGTTACCTGCTGTCTGGGGCAGGACTATCCATTTAGGTTTGAGGTTAATACTACTTCTGATTTGGTTCGGATATGAATGTACAGGTGTCCAGTTTGTGAGTCTCTTTGTGAACTACTTTGCGAAATGTGTGTGTAATTCCGCTTTGACCTCTCTCTCTCTCTCCCTCTCTCTGTGTGTGTATGTTGTCTTCAGTTCATTAGTTAAAAAATGAGGTGGTTACCAAAGCAGTTCAGCCATACCAGGTCATGTTGGGGTTTCTCCTCGATGTGCTTGGTACTGAGTGTTTGGGATAAACACTTCAGTTACTGTCGTCCAGGAATGAAAACCAGAACATAAAAATAATCAGATTAAAGAACACATGCACAAGAAATAAGTGCATGAATTAAGTAAACTTGGATGGGTGTCTAAACCAACTTTCTTCTTTGTATACTATGCAAAAAAACTTCCTTGGATGATCATGGTACTACAATTACACATTCTGTTTTCTTTGATAGGGTGACAAAGTGTGAAAGTTTCACTTGCCAGCAAAGACAGTAGACTTCGGTTCCCACAGGTGAAGCATGAGACTTGAGGGGTAAAAGCTGTCGGGCACTGGGTATAGATTCAATCACTGCTATACCGTTTATAACAGTTGCTGAAAGAAAGTAGGAATCCAGACATTTACAATATACAGTAAAATGTCACAGATCGTTACTGTAACTGATGTAATTATGTGACGTTCCAAGTGGGACTCTGGTATTTGGCAGGCAGCGGGATGGCAGAGGAGTGAGAAGTATGGTCAGGAGGGAAGGGAAAGGAGAAATGAAATGATTTATGAGCAGGCAGTATTATTTTTTCCTCAGTTATTCCTCTGGGTCCTGTCCCTCTCCCTTCTCTTCCTCTCCTTCTTTCTCTCAGTTTTATTTTTCGTCCCTCTTCTCTCTGTCTCGTCTTCCAGCCCCACGTCTTCCTTGTCTCCCCTCTCTTTGGCTATAGTGCACATGTTGTTTGACTAACCTAATTAGGTGTGTCTGTATAGCCTACAGCTCAGATTCTTGTTGAAACTCTCCAGTGAGTATTCACAGTAGTTCCATTATATCACCCATCAGCTACTACAAAACAGGCATGTGTAATCAAATTACAGAGAAAAGCAATGAGCAGTATTTATGACCACAGGGAGGAAATAATTATAGCATAGGCCTACAGTGAATTGTCCTTATCCAAGGCTGCGTGGCCTTCAACTGAAAGACGTGACACTCAATGATTGATTGCACCAATTGACAATAATTATGGTGCACTTACAAACTGTACAAGCCTTCATCTTATTCTCATGGGTGTCATAATTTTTGCCACAATCCTGGTACTCAGTTTTCATGAATATAACAATACTTTGACACATAGGAGAAGACTTCAACTAAATAGCAAGCCCGTTATCTTCTGAAAGATATAACATGCAGCCACTGAGAACAGAGCAGCCAGAGCTCATCAAACTCACGAAGTTCAAGCAAGCTTGTTAGAAAAGGAGGTGAAAACCTTGTCTATTGTCTACTTCACCAGGAGGCCCAGTTAGAGCAGTGAAAATCCTGCAAGAGGATTTCCAAAAGTCTGTTTCAATTTTTTTTTAAATTAATTTTCTCTAAAGTACTTTATCAGTAAGAAGTCTGGCTGTGTGAGATTATGCTAACACCAATAGTCAGCAAGCAAATGTTGGCTAGCTACTGTTGCTAGCTGGAGAAAGGCTCCCTAATCAGGCATGCACAGCATCAGGACAGTCACCTGTTAGCAGCCTGTTAGCAGGATTTCAGAACTTACAAACAGCACATTGAAGTTAGTTGCAAATTTCAGCTCATCTCGTCCCAAATCTTTGGTCTGAACTGGGTTTAAAGAAACAGGTGAAATAATACTTAGTAGAGGCTGACATTTTTTTGGAATGCGAGTCAATTTCACTATTGATCACAGGACTGGGACTGGACAAGAAAAAAATCGGGAGGAGCAGGAATCAAAATCACAGTAGATCCATTTTTTGCAGGGACTTGACAGTGGATTGACGTTAACAGGATGGGGTGGGAACCTTTCCTCCGAGATTGGGATGG
Organism: Lutjanus argentimaculatus; assembly: GCA_034769285.1. Lineage (NCBI taxonomy): Eukaryota > Metazoa > Chordata > Actinopteri > Lutjaniformes > Lutjanidae > Lutjanus > Lutjanus argentimaculatus. The sequence continues at coordinate 9,887,488 of JAWZSL010000007.1, forward strand.
GACAGGATGTTTTCACTCTGTCATGGGATGGGGGCGGGAGTATTTTTGTGGGAGTGGGATGGGACAGGAGTGAAAATCCACTCCGTATCATGCTCTAACGCAAAGCCCTCATCATATGCGATGCAATACCTGTGAGGAAGGGGCATCAAATAATGTGCTGTCGAATAATGCAATCGTCATGTATTTTTGACTTAAATGTAAACTACTGAAACATGGCGGGATGGTGTGACAAATTATGGAAAAAAGGCAAAAGATTTCTAACCCTTATATTTGGCTACTACACTGTTTTTGTGGTCTACCAAAAAGAAAAGATGTTTTTCTTTGAACACTTATGAATTGACCTGAATAGACCTATAAACAATGTCAAAATTTCTATTGTATCATGCATTTTATCTGTCTGTGGTTACTCAACCTTGCCAGTCAATAAGGGGAAGAAGTTAGTGCTTGCTCTCTCCCCTGAATATTCAACCATTTGGATTCACTTTAGCCTTCACATATTAACCAAAAACAGCTCAGCATATGTTCCATTCTCTCTATGACTTATTGTCTTAATAGGATCTGATTTACTTGCTGCCTTTAAAACATATTGCACTCTAAGTAAAACCAGCGTGGAAGCCACATAATCAGAGACTTATTTGAGCTGAATTACTGTAAGATCTTTCCATTTCGTGTTGATTTCCCAGACAGATCTCTGTTGCAGGTGCGGCGTGTTTATCCAGCTTTAGACGGAGCGCAGATACACCCGGTTGTCAGTGTGAGCAGATCTTATGGTGTCTGATGTGTTTCCCATCTGAGGGATCAACTGGATGTGCTGGCAGAAGGCTGCAGCAGGGGAAATACATGGCAATGAGAAAGACAAAAATAATTAACCGCAATGGGTACGGCCTGCCTTCTCAGTTAGTTTAATTTAGGCTCATTTTATTTCTTTTTATTTTATTATCTTTTTTTGAGTGGAAAGAAAGAAATGAAAAGGAGGAGATAAAGGTCACGAAGGATGGAAAGTTGATTAGTCAGAGCAGAGGAGAAACACGGAGGGAGGAAGAAGAAGAGGACAGCGAGAGGAAGGAAAAAATGAGAAAGACATGGAGGAAAGGGATGGAGTTATTCAAGAAGAAAAGGTGGTGAAGGAAGATGAAATTTATGGTGAGGTTTGGGAGGAAAACAACAGAGAGGAGGAGGAAGAGGAAGAGGAGACGGGAGGCAATCCCTTCCAGGGCTCCCCCAAATGGCATCATGTTCTTGTGGTCATTGACTGCTGCCAAACTCTGCATGTGCGTGCGTGTGTGTGTGTATGGCATCTTGACCAGTGCCGAACTTATTCACAACTTTGCTCACTCAGTTTTTCCTCTGACAGCGCTGACCACATATTAACAATGTTGAAAGGCACCACCTATTTTACAAGCCTTCCTCAAACACATGGCAAGTGAAGCACTTTCACTGTTAAGAGGCTGAAAGTCGAGAAAACTAATTATTTCAAGGTAAAGTCAGCTCTTAAATTCTGAAATAAGCTAAATAAAGTTTTACTAACCCACAAGCTTTGTTGAGATAATTTACTTTTCTTCTTTAGGTAATCTTGAAACTTTGAATCTTAGAAACTTTCAAAAAATGTGAATTTCAGAAATTGTTCAGTGAGCTGTGAATCTGATTTGTCATTATTTGGGTGCTTGAAAATTAGATGGTTGCAATTGAAAATATTAAATTACAAATCAGTATTCACATTCAGTTATCTCAACAAAACATTATTGATTGAACTTTCTCAGAACTTTTAAGACATTTAGTTGGGTTCAAAAATCTATTGGATAAGTTTGATGAGTAAATGTGAATTTCAAAAATTGTTCACAGGGTGGGTGATTCAAGTTTATCTGAAGAACAAAAGTAAATTATCTCAACAAAACATTGGCTTGTAAAACTTCAAACCTTTGCATTGCTTTCAAGAATATATTGAAGTTTCAAGTTGCCTTGAAATTTTTTTCATCATTTTAATTTTTGCAGTGTTGCTGCATGCTGTGAGGCCACGCCAACATGGCGCAGGGTTCGCTGTTGTGGCCTCGACAAATGTCTCTCATCATGCATCTGTCCTGCATGTCGCTGCTGTGAGGCTCCACTGACCAGCCCGCTGCAGGGTTCACTGTGGTGGCCTTGATGAATGTCCCTCATCATGCATCTGTTTTGCATCAGGAATCAACCCATTGTGTGTTGTTCTTGCTACAGATACACTCATGAGATGCAAGAAAGAATGGGGGAAAAAAAAACATTAACACGCTAACATGCTAACATACTTTATACACTGTTTATAGGGTACTCAACTAGCCAAACCGCTTGCTTCTACTGGAAGGCCAAATGTAAACGCTTATGTATCTAGAAAAGTGGAAACGACGATTCAAATCACTCAACAACTTGATGACAAAAAAAGAAAAACAAAGACTCAGGCAAGCAAAATAAGCACGCACCACAGCTTTGCGTTACATGAAAAGTTTGTGGTCAAAGGAAGAACATCAACGACGTGTTGGCTCGTTTGCTTCTGTCTTTCAAGGACTCCGGCCAGGGCTTGGTAAACCACAGGCAATGTTCTTTGAATGTCCTAATACACGCTTTCATTGGGGTTATATGAGGTTGCATGTAACACACACATGCTCCACACTTATAGTATGCACACACACACACACCACTGGTCACTGGAAACTCCAGATTGGTTGTGTGTGTGTGATAATGAGAGCTGCTGACACACATGCACACACTCATTTTATGGTAGAATAAGATTTGTGATGGCAGCACTACAGTACTTGTATGTCATAATATCCTCCAAAAGCCTGAGTGGAAAATGGTAAATTACCACCTCCGGGCTTCCGCCAATTATTTGGGCTATCAAGTGAAAAAGCCTGAAATGGGAAATTTAAAAAAAAATCATCTTGTGAATCACATTTCATTTTGTGTGGTTACCTACGTCAGACAGCTTTGAGATGGTATTCCACCAAAAATTCCTCATTCTTCGAGAACTGTATTCAATATTTTCTTTGGCACCGTTATTCTAATTGCTTTAGGTCAAATCCTTCCTTAAGTTCATCTTAACAGATTGAGGTTTGGGACAGAGCAGAAGGAAAGAGGGAAAATGGAGCAGTATGAGCAAATAGAATTCAAGAGAAGAGAAAATATTTAAATATGACATCACCTATTAAAGTGATTTTAAATATGATACATGGTAATACAGTTGCCAAAGGGGAAACGCGAGGACAAAGAGCAGAGAGGAAAACAGAGGAACAAGCAGCGAGACAGAGAGCAGGACAGAGAGAGACAGTATCAGAGGGAGAATCCCACTAATGACCAACAGATGTAAGAGATGAGGCACACAGGCCTGAGTTCAATTTCATACTGAGAACAATCAGCTGCGTGCACACACACAAACAAAAACACCCACACACGTACACACACGCACTCTAGGGAAACTTACTTAACAAGTATTACTTCCCTTGCTACTGAGTTGGCGTGAAAGGTACTACAGCATAGCCTCTTAAGTTACAAAGTTTTCTTTTTTAACCAACATTTTACAGTTTACTTTAGAATCAACCTCTTTATTAACACGCCGTAGAAGCATGTGTGTTGTCAGAGCTGCTTTGAAATGCAGAGAAACATTATGTTAATGATTTCAATAAGTAAACTGATCATATCCATATGTTGTTGTTTTAATAAGAATGTTGTTTGCATCAGTTACTGCGAGATTCACACTGTTTCTCTTCTTTTGTTGTCAAAGCTGTAGAAAGCAACCGTTCCAAAGCAACCAAATTTAAATTCTGAAGTAAAACTGATAACTATACAAAAACCACTAAGTCCACATCTGAGCTATCACTTTCACGTAGACTTAATAGAAAAGTAAAATGTAAAAAGAAAGTAAATGGAAAAAGCCTTAATATAAGCCATAATATATTGAATACAGCCAATATAACCATATTACATATTTAACATTAGCTAAAGAGACAAAGACCAAAGAGAAAGTCCTCATTTGAGCTGTCACTGTCATATAAGCTAAACAGATTTGTTACTAACAGTGACTACACAAAAGGCAAAACAGCTAATGCTATAATGTTAGCTTACAGTTAGCTGGCGTTTTAACAATGCAAGGTACATATATGAAGATCAGGAACAATGTCGTCATCTTAGCGGTCACTTTCATGGAGGCTCAACAGAAACGTCATCAACAACACCAAAAACAACTGCTAAACAGCCAACATTAAAACATTAGCTAACCAGTTTGCTAACATTAGCATTAGGAAGCATTAAGCGTTAGACATTAAGGGATATAATGTTATGTTACTTTCTAATCAATCAACGTGCACAACATCAATGAACATAATGTTCATTGATGTTAACTAGCACCTTAGATATTGTTATCCATCTAGCAAACCATAGCTTTAGCTTACTGGTCAAGAAGAAGAGTAGCCTCCTCGACGAGGGTTTTCGGCTCTTGAAGCTCCTTCAGCTGGCCCACATGATAACTGTTTTTGTTCAACCTTACTGGTCTTATAAGTATTGATTTCAGACAGTCTTTTTTCAGTGAAAAAAGACTAAAACTGGAAATATACTACCTGTCTAGCACCAAATAGCAGACAAGACAAAGTTAACGACTAGTTGAACGTGTAGTGAAGCATTTAGCAGCTGAAGAGCCAGACATTTAACTCAGGAGTTGGACTGAGAACAAGAGCTAAAAGTACTGTAAATGACTGATTCATCAGGTGACCTGAAACATGAGTCCAAATAAATGCTAATGTTGCTCTCTATCTGCTGGATGTATAGTGGGCAACGTTGGCTAACAAGTTCAGCATATCAACCTCAAAGCTGATAATATGTTAGTGTTGTAATGCAGTACCTAAGTGAACATAAAATATCAGTTATGGCAGGTTTAAGGTGACCTGAGTACCCTGCTAGGTTTCAAAGCAGTGAATTTTTCCCAACATTACTCTTTTCACTGTCATTAACATCCCAAAAGCAAACATACAAATTCCTCTTTTTCATGCATACACGATTTTTTTTATGCAAAACTTAAGTTTTACCTACTTTAACAAAATCTGATGCATAACCTTTAACTTATCCTAAATTTCATTTAACCTTCTCAAAACACTATCTTAAAGCATCTTCAAAAGTCTAAAACTGGTCCTCACAAAAACAGACCTACACAAATTTGTCCTCTTTTCCACGTCATCATCTCTCTGTCTCTCTGTCTCTCTATCTCTCATGTTGTTTCAGTCAAATTGTTGCCTCTTTTTTGGAGGAAATATATAACGTGATTCAGCCGACATGGCAATTCAAACTTAAGTAATAGCACATGTGGAGAAGTTCTATACTGTTGTCTCTTTTTTTATTGGCTCGGGTGTGCTGCGGTCGCAGGAGGGAGGCTGCAGGCTGCGTATTTAATGTGCTCGGGAGCAGTCACGTTAGCCAAGCTGGCTAGAGGTCTTGGCGTAAATGGCCTTGTGGTTTCATTTACACAGAGAGAGGGACCGTGTGCCTATTTATCTGTCGTATGAGGCATATCAGCGCTGCTGGAAGGCCTTTTGATTAATCACAGTCTGTGGTTGAAACCAGGTGTCGATCTGAGGGAGGGATGGCTGATGCATCCTTGTATTACTTCACAAATTAGGGGGACATTTGGAGTAAAGGGGAATTAAATTTAAAGTGAAACAGCCATTTAAAGGGTAAAAGGTTTCACTGAAAGGAGAAATACTTTAAAAAAAAAACTGTTGACAAGAGGTTGTGCGGATTATCCAGGATAAAAAGAACTAGTTCTCGAAAGAGTTGTTGCTGCAGAATTTTAATGGCATTTTGCAATACTGTGAGCACCACAAACAGATAGAACTCACATTTAATATAATGCAGAATTTGGTATTTGATACTTTCCTAATTTTGTCCTCTGACACCAACATACTGAAAGGATGTCGCTTAGATCAAAGATATGTCTACTTTCTGGTAACAGTTTTGCTGCAGCTGCTGGTTAAATAAAAGCCTCTGTACAAGTTCAGAGAGACGGTACAGATAATACAGAACAGCAACCCACAAGTTCCACATGTTTAGAGAGCAAACCAAGACCCGAACTTAGAGTCATAAAGGCAGAGTAATTAATCTTTTTTAAGAGCTAAAGCAAAGAGAGCACAGTGTGTGTATGTGTATGTGACTTGGCTGATGTTTATCGAGCATTAGCTTGATCCGACCTGTCAGTGACCGTGAGTGTGTGTGTGTACTGTCTCCCAGGTTCAGTGTGTCCAGACCCAGTGTGGATGTACTGTACTTATCAGTTCTGGCTGCTGATCAACGTCTTATATGTCCTCTCTGTTCATGTTTGTCTTCTCCCCTCTGGAGCCATTTTAATTCCCTTGTCTTTGTCACATACACTCATGTTCAGGTCCAAGATGTTGCTTTATGATTTGGATTACTGCTCATATTGTAAGATGCAGTGGGAGATGCTTTCATGTGGCATATGACATGGAAATAATTAAAACCAGATTATTCTGTGGATGAGGCAGGATTTGTTTTTGATGTCATGTCATGTTTGTGGAAAGTTAAAAAGTAAGAAAATCATTTAGGATCTTTTGCTTGACCACTGTTTTTTTATGATTGAGTCAGGCTGCTTTTTACTTAGTGCTCCAACAGTTGAGCAAGCTCAGTAATCTTGGTCAGCTTTCTCGTTTCCTCTATACTTGCCTTCTTAGATATGTGCTTGGCATAGATATATTACGATGAAGTAGATGAAGGATGCATAGATCGCCCCTGTTCAGTCCAATGAGAATTGCTTGCATGCCATGTTACAGATTTTTTTATGCTTTTCTCGGCTTTAGGAAAAGGAAAGAGTCATAAATTACCTTGTTTTCAGGTGTCCTGTCAACAATTTGAGGGATGTTGCTTTTATAATTGTGGCTTCTTTTTTTAAAAATTGCTTCTCGGGCCGCAGGGGAATTTTTCACTGTAGCCCAAGTCACCAGTGGGAAAATCTAAAAGAAAGGCTGAGCAGCAATGCCTTATTTAGGTTCATATGTTACATCATTGTGCTAGGCTTGACTATATTTAAAAGGAAGTCAAATGCTGAAGATGCAAGATTACAAATTGTTGCTGGGAGACCAGGAAAAGCTACACTGTCACATTTCGAATTAGTTTTTGAGGTAGCTAATGCTAATGCTAATGCTAGCTAGCAAATTTTCTTTTAGCTGCTAACGTTAGCTATCAGATATAATGCTGCCTTCAAATTGAGTGGTTTACTATGTTCGTGAGAAAATCTCAATTTTTTCAGAAAGTTCAGAGTTCCCAAGTCAAGTACATACGGCTTCTCTAGTTCCATTTGAAGACAGCATAACTAGCTTGCAAATGCTTGATTTAGATTAGCTAGCTCATTAGCTAGCATTTTGCTAACACTAGCTATCAGATGTAACTAGTAAGTAATGAGTGTTTGGGAAGCAGGAAAGGAGAAAGCTGACCGATGTTCCACCAGGTAGTTTGTGTTATTGCAGCACAGAGTAAAAAGGGATGGGACTAGGGTGACCAGGTCCCAATAAACCAAAAGAGGGACAAGGGGTATGTTTGTGAGGGACAAAGTGGGACACCGCCTGTAGCTGCATCGTCTCTTCTTGTTTGGCGTCTTCTCCTCCTCCATTTCCAAAGAAGAACGCGCGATGCGAGTGTCATTCACTAGCTGTCACCTCAGCTGTTGGTAGCGCAGAGAAAATTAGGGGCGGGCCTAAGCGCCGTACGTGCGGTGCTACTATGACAACAACAAACAGCCCAGAGTGCAGTAACATCACCGGCTTCTCATTGCTGGGGCCTGAGGGGGATGTTGTGCGGGACATGGTCTCAATTTGCGTGATGCGTGAAAAGAGACAGAAAATGCGTGAAATCACGCGCAAAGCGGGACATCTGGTCACCCTAGATGGGACTTAGATGATGACAATGATAAAAGTGTTTATTATGTGGTCTAGAACTTTGCCTTTTTTTCTGTTCAGACTGACTAAAACACATCAGATAGATGGTGGCTATCTGCTGCAATTCAAACATCTGTCTCTCTCTTTCTTTTCTCTCCTTCATCCTTCCCTCTGTACCTTTTCTCCCTGCCTCCCTCCCTCCAGCTTTTCAGGCTGCTCAGAGTTTGAACAGCTTTGTTTTTTCCCCTTGACACGTTGGCTCCAAGAAGAGGGGAGGAGCGAAGGGAGGAAAGGAAAGTAGGGGTGGAAGGAGAAGAAGAGCTGAGCCAAAACAGAGGGAAATGACAGTTTGTTTGGTCAGGACAGCCTATTACTTAGAACACTCTAATCTTCCTCCACTTGGCCGACTACCTGTAACCTCAAACAAGATGGGTGGAGGGGACCTGGAGACAGAGGCTCTGGTGCTTAAATGGGTCCATTATATCTGGGGACTAACTTGTATATTTAACCCAAATTTACCACCATAAATAGAATAAACTACCAGTCTGTGCTTGAAATAGGCACAGCAGATACAGTATTTCCACAAATTTTAGGCTTAAAATAGGTGACTGACGGCTACCAGTGGGACAGCATATGTAGATTCAAACACAGTAATTGTTTGACATTTTAATAATCAGGTGAAGGCAAAGCAAAAATACACATTTGAACATTTAAAGAAGCTAAAGATCGGCGTGGTGCTTTAATAATGCCTTCTGTTTGCCAGCTGTGACTGGACATCTTGAGTTGATGTGTTTGTTCTGTCTAAAGCAGAACAGGTTTTTCTATCTTTAGCTTCGGCTGGCATCAGATGAAAAAAAAAAAAGTTGCTGCATATTTTACAGAGGGATTCCAGATTTGGTTTTATTGACACATTTGAACATTTTTTGTGCGTGTCTGCATGTGTTTTTTTTTCTCTGTGATTTTGGGGCCATGCTAATAACAGCTGTTGCCTCCGTGATAACGAGGTGATTTCCCAGGTTTCCCTGGCAACCCAAAATCACACCCTGTGTCATCTACTGTCGGTGTGTGTATGTGTGTGTGAGACAAGAGTCCTTTTGCCCTGCTTTGTGTCTGGAATGAATGTGTGCTCAGTTGTTCAAAAGCTTTGCCATTCAGCTGAGGGCTGCTGTTAAAAAGCCTTTGTTCTCCAATCAGGATTTGTATAAAGTCTTTAAATTTTAGTGGCATTGAAAATCCTAAACATGTTAAACTTTCCTGCTCTGAGGCCAAATTCGCATTGTGACTTGCAGTAAATTTTCCATTGTTCCTGCAGGAGGTTGGTCTTTGCCCTTCTGTAGATCAGTAGCAAATGTTACATTGGATTTTTCCCGTGTAGTGAACATATTGTATTAGGATTAAATAGGACATTTTAAAGGTACTTCACTCACTTTTCTCACCAGGACAATCAACTCATTATGCTACTTTCCAAGAATCCTGGGTACAAAAAAGAAAAATGTTAAAAACATATAAAACAGCTCAGTCTGCTGATCAAGTGTTCTGGTGTCCACATTTTGTTTTTCTTTGAACACAGCGCATTTTGGATAGTTAGAAAACAGTGGCCTGATTCTTGAGTAATCTCCAGTGTGTTTGACAGGGTTCTTACAGGTGCTGGAAGTCCTTTTAAACTCTTGAATTTTAATGTAGTTTTTTCAAGGTTTGAAAAATGCTTGGATTTTGGATAAAGTACTTGGAATTGTAATGCATTACTTTCATAATACACCACCAAAATGAAGATGTCTCAACTCGTTGCTTCTTCCGATGTGTGCCCCCTCATGGAACAGTGATCGGGTGGCTAACAGACGACAACACACCAGGAAGTTGCGGGGAGCACTGAAAATGAAAAATGAAGAATTTACCTCGGCTGTAAAAGCTTGAAAGTTCACCTTGAAAAGTGCTTGAATTTGACTTTAGAAGAGGGGATCCCTGGTTTGAATACACCGGTGCGGGATCATGTTATTGTCTCTGTATATTACCGACTTATACGGTGTTGGTGGGAACACCCACACAGTTTTAGGAGGATCTGAGATGGATAGTGCCAAGGTGAAACACAGGAATAAGAAACAGTCTATGGTTGTGTTCCAATACCCATACCATTTAGTCTGCCAGAAAAAGATTGAATATGTCCCAATACATAGCAAATGCATACGGCAAACATAACCAGGATATCCTTCTGCATCTGGTTGCATTTTGCAGTACGCAAGCCAGCATGCTCGTCTAGCTTTTCAGACATAACTATGACGGTAGCCATGCAAGAAAAATTCACATTTACTGTTGTGATTATAACACTGCATGTTACATTAAAATTAACAACAGCAAAGTTCTCTGTGTTGACCTCCATCTCTGGTGAACTGGGGGAATGTTGTTTTGTTGTATCTCCAAGGCAACGTTAAGAAATGTAGCACCCATTTAGATGGATTTAAAACAAAATTTTGTTAAGAATAACAAACTGAAAATAGAAAGAACAGAAAACATGGGAAACAAGTTCACCAGAGAAATTCTCAAAAAAAAAAAAAAAAAAACCCTCAAAATGCATACTTTTCTTTTTACATAAAATTTCGCGCTATATACTACAATGGCTGTATGAGCAACAGGGTCAAAGTTTAAGGTGCACTTTAAAGTATGACAAAATAGTACATCCCAATTGTGCAAAAGTATGTACTTTGTAAGGGCAGCTGTAGTATCTATTAAAAGTAAAAAGAGAATGCAAGTGATTTGGAACGTGTCATGCCTTCTTGAAGACAATGGTATTGTTAGCAGTGATGAAGCTCCAGTCTAGAGGTAGGTGGAGATTTGAAACTGAAACAACACGGGACAAACATCTGCCAGAAATTAAAAGAAAAAGTTAAGAAAAGATGATAGAATCAGTGCGTGTGTGGGCTCTGGGGTTTTCATTATACTCTGTCCTCTTCTGCTCTCCCCTCATCATTTAATCATTTTCAGTTTTTATGTTTATGAGACTTCCCGTTCCCCTCCTTTATCATCCTCCCTGTTCTTTGCCTCCGCTATATAAGAACATAACAGGTGCCTTATGGGTGGCCTTGACAGGAGGACTTTTTTCGTGTCTATAACCTGTTCTAGCCAGAGAAACCATAGTACAGAGATGAACCCTCACATTAATGGTTTTTCAACTGCTACATATCCATGGAAACATCTTATCCTCCACTCATCCATCCCTGCTCCTCTCCTCTCATGGGTGTTTATTCATTCATTCATCCCCCTTTTTATTTTCCCCCTCTAACTGTCTTCAATTACTAGGTGATGGTGGGGATTTTTTGCCTGCCAGACACAGACGGTGCTCAGTGCCCTTAAGAGATATGTGTGTGTGTGTGTGTGTGTGCTGGAGTGTTTTTGTGTGAGCAGCTGTTTTGACAGCCTAAATTTAAAAGTGAAAATCACAATTATGGCAAAGCTGAAAGTACTTCAACCACTTGTGTAATCTGCTGTAGCAGTTATGATCACAGGCTGATGAGCATGTGTGTGTGTGTGTGTGTGTGTGTGTGTGTGTGTGTGTTGTTGCTCTTCATGTCTGGCAGACAGAAGTGAGCAGCTGCATAGTTTGCATGCCTCACTTTGGGAAAGTGATTGTAAGTGAGGGTTGACATGGTCTGTACTTACAGGTTTGGCTGATAGCGTGTTGTCTACCAGGGGTCCAAAATAGGCAGTAATTTCTTCTCACCAGAGTGATAAACTCTGATGCTTTGTTTTGACGCATTTTGAAACTAAAATTGAAAAACCGAGTTGAAGTCTTTCCTCTGTAGCTTTAAGAAGTTCCTTTTTCAAGCCTGTTCTCATTTGTTAAAGGTAGACTATGCAGGATTTGTCAGTTGCTGTTTGTAAACACACCAGAAAGATAATATATTGTTAAGTCTCATTCCCAGATGGTCAATACTGACGCTGATGTCCAGAAATGTCCCAAAAACAGACTCTACAGATACAGACACCACCACATGTTTCTAGTGAGTCATAAGTAGGACAATCCAGCATGATATACCTTTAATGCAGTGGTTCTCAACCTGGAATATTTTAATATAATTTAGTTAACAGCATCAAGGAAAAAAAGGTAACGCAGCCTGAACACTTACTCCATGCCACAAAAGTTCAGTAGTCTTAAAAGTTTTTAATTTAACTGTTAATTCATTAACTAGAAGTTAGCTTGCAATGAGACAATGTTTAAGAATGACTATCCTGTTCATAGGTTTCACACTGTTAACTGCTGATCTGCCAGTCTACAGTATAGATAGTTATTGAATAACTACATCTTGTCAGACAGGGATCCCCGAGACTACATTTTATCATGGGAACTCATTAACTTATATTATTAATTGGACAAGAAGATTAGATTAGACAAGTCTTTGCCAGCTGGGCTAACCAGCTATCCTCTCCATCATAGACCAAAGCAAAGATCCAGAAATAATCTCTCTGGTTTTAAACAAACTTTTTTTTGGAATTGTGTATGTTCTTTTCAGATATTTTGGTATGATTATTTTGTGTAGAGATATATTTTTTGCAGTTGATGTTTTCTTAGTTTTTCTGTTTATTATTTTTCTTTGTATTATGTATGTTGTCTATATTTTTTCTTCTATTACTTCTTTATTGTTAGACTCAAAATCGTAATCAGTAATTGTAATTGCATTTTGATTTGCTCCAATTTATATCTGGGGGAGACCAATGATAACCCTTGTAGGCTTTTAGTCTCCCTTGCTTCTTGTTACTATTTATTGTTTTGTTTATGTTTTTAATATGTGCTAAATAAATCAAACCAGTCAATCAATCAAAACTTTATCTGACCTGTCCAGTGATGGGAATAACGGCGTTAAAATAAACGGCGTTACTAACGGCGTTATTTTTTTCAGTAACGGGTAATCTAACTAATTACTATTTCCATTGTTACAATACCGTTACCGACCGACAATTAAATGGGGCGCGTTATAAACTAAAGCTACTCATTGAAGCTCTTGTCATCCGACTTGTCTCTCAGCCACAGGAGCTGCACAGCTGTTTATTTTTTTTCTTTGGTGAGGGAGGAGGGAGGGGCGGGACAACTGCATAAGTGATGATGATTGGCTAAGGTAGAGTAAGCTTTCATGGTAAGCCAATCAGAGGCAGTGTTCAGTTTACACACAAACCACACACGCACACAGCAGCTCCCCACACACAAACTAGCAGAGGTAAACTGCAGCAATGGCGAGTCTGGAGGGAAAGTTGGCGTTTTCAAAGTGGAAGTACAGACACTACTTTATTTTCCTTGAAGTAAAAGGCAAGAATGTACATGTGAAGTGTACATTATGTCCCGGAGCGAAGTGTTTGTCCACGTCCGTTGTAAGCAACTCTAATTGATAAATATTAAAAGTTATGTGTAAGTACCTGTCTATGCAATTCTAGTTTATGCAACTGGCTTGTGAAACCTGCTTCGCAAAAAATCCAAATTCTTAGACATATTTAAACTTAAAAAAAAAAAGAGTAACGCAATAGTTACTTTCCCTGGTAACTAGTTACTTTTATAGTGGAGTAATTCAGTTACTACCTCAGTTACTTTTTGGGAGAAGTAACTAGTAACTATAACTAATTACTTTTTAAAAGTAACGTGCCCAACACTGGACCTGTCTAACTTGGTTTTAAGGTCTGACACTGATTGGCTATAATGGGAAATGCCTCACAAAACATGCATGTGATGCAAACTAATCAACCTGTGTCCAAAGTATGGCTAGATAAAGGTTTGCATGCTTTCAGGTGGTTGCAAAAGCTCAAAGCTTCACTGAATTAGCTCCTGTACTTTGTACTGTCCTGTCCTTTTGAGCTTCATTCAACAACTCTTTGTGTGAGATTTACCTCACCAGTAGGATTATTTCTGCCTCCAGAGCAGCTTAGTCTCTGAGAAATGTGATATACTCTGAATCCACGCATTTCTGCAACGGTTACACTATGCATGACAGGTTTTACTTTTTAAGATTTAGTTGGAGAGCTTAAAAAATGTAGATAATTTAATTAAGTAAAACGGAGTTTAGAAATGAACAATATATTTTTGTACGTACATATACACAACACTGTGCTAACGCTGCAGCAGGTAGTGTCAGACAGGGTTCTTGTGCATCTTATATATTGCGACAAGTACATTCACCTGTGTGTGTTAGAATCACTAATGTTCTCATGAAATCTGCTCATTGCTGAGCTTGTCCCAGATTTCCCCTGGGGGCGTATATGCACACTTGCACACTAATAACTGCACAATCTAGTGTCTCAGCAGCCCCATGGGTAGTGTGTGCTGCTACGTGCATATGTAGGTGCGTGTTATTAATCCGCGGTGGTGCTGAGAGCAGCCTGTCTGGTTGGATCAGTGCCCATCAGGATCAGGAATCATTTCGTTGGGTCTGCTCACTGCTATCACATCTCAGGCCTTAATGAGGCAGCACAGCAGCACTGCAGTGTGTGCATGTGTGTGTGTGTGTGTGTGTGTGTGTCTATGCCTTATCTGCTTGCTTTTCAGCAAGAAAATGTCTTTGCAAATCCGAACATTTTAATGACAGTTTGGATTTTGAGATTTTGTCTTTAAAATCATTAGAATAAGAAAATGTCTGTCAGTTAATATTACTAATATCAGATGTTAAGCCACTGCAGACGCTCTCTGTTGTATCCAGTACAGCATTACTCTTACTTGAGAAAATGTGGAGTCAGAACATAGACACTGTAGCAGGTTTATAATCCCAAATGTCAGCATGTTTAATGATGAAAATGTGTGCTGAGCATTCATTGAGTTCACTGATAGTGAAGAGATGCTTGGTAATTATCTCCATCGTAGGCATATTGAACGGTCTGTTTTATACCGACTGCTGATTCCTCACTCCTCTCAACCACCTGGTAGGAGCTGCAAGTCATTAACAACAGCTAGGCTAAAAACAAGGCTTACCTCATCTGTTTCAGGGCACATTTTAGCTTTCGTCATGGCTCAAAAACTGACATCCACAGAAAAGTTTTGTTTAATCTTAAACCAGAGAATTTGCAGATTAATTCTATACCTGTTATGATATGATACGATAAGTTAGGCATGATACAAGATGAAAAAACCTCCATTTTTGTTAGTTTAGCATCTGCATAGTAGACAAATCAGAGATGGACACTTCAGTACAAAATCAACTGTAACTTGCATTATTCTGAACAGAGTTTTATGATATTTGGTGAGTTATGAATCTGAAAAATTGAACATGATGCGATTACTCAAATGAGGTACAGGTGGCGATCTAGTAGCTTTTTCAAAGCATCAACCCTCTGAATAGCCACAACTTCCACTGAGATGTCCCTTAATCATTTACATTTGAGTTTGGATTTCAGCTTTTGTGAGCTTCTCTAAACAAAAAATGTTCTAAATAACATAACATTACAAAAACATCTAAATAACACCGTTTAAATTGAGAAGTTTGGACATAACATCCTGTTTATTTTCTGCTTGTTACAGTTTAGTGGATCCAGGACACTGGTTACAATACCATTACACTATTCTATGCATCTTTAAGAAAACTATACCATATATAGGTAGATTTGTCAGAAAAGGACCCTGTATGGTACCAGAATGGTACTTAAGATGATAGCTGTGGGTCTTTAATTTTAAAGCTATAAAAACATTGCTGAAAGCAAAGAGTACACAATTGTACTTATAACAAGTTTATAAAGGAAAAATGCTGCAGCAAATCAGTCATCAGAAGTATTGATTTGAATGGAGAGTTGGGTTTCTTGAAATAAAACTTTTAAATGAATGTTGAAAAGAAGTGCTTTTAAGGACAAATCAGTTCTAACAGAAGAATATAATAATAAATGCACTAAGAAATGATTGTTTACATTTAAATGCTTTTGGTAAGATATAGACTAATTGATAAATCAAATTTTGGTGAATAATTGTAAATGGTTTTGTCTCTGAACTTATATGGTTTTGCCTCATAAAAGTACAAAATTGCTTGTCACTCCAGCTGTACCTTATTAGGTACCAATTCTGGGCAGTGGTGGCCTGAAGGTTGGTGAAGCAAGCTTGGGACTGGAAGATCGCTCAGTCAGACCCCCAACTGGCAGGATAAACCACTGAGGCACCCTTGAGCAAGGCACTCTGGTTGTACTGAGCAGCCTGAATGTATAACTGTGTGAATTTGTTCAGGGTGTTCCTGCAAAAGAGAGCATTGCACTCGGTGAAAAAGAAAAAAATCTGTACCTTTCCAAAGGGTACCAAAGAGACAAGCAGGTACAAAAATGTACCCTTTGAAAAGGCACAGTGGCTGCACCCTGCTGGGGTACAGCTGGAGCGACGAAGCGTATGCGCGCTTTTTCCACCATTTCTCTACCATCATCTCATCATGTGTGAGTTCAAAATATTAATGAAGTAAGTTAAAAACTTTTTCATAAATACAAACAAGAACTTGACTGATTTACTGGCGTGCAGGAACTGATGCCCACCATGTGTGGGCCTTTTACTGATGCATGTGTGCTGTCTGTGTGCGGGCTGAAGTTTAAAGCACATGTCTTTTAGTAGGTGTTTTCCCAGTTTTTTTTGTCTTTCATCTGTCCTCACTGTGATCTGTGCTAATTCTCTCAGAAATAGTGCCAGTGTACCAAAAGCCCAGGTTTGATTAAAGCGAAGCTCAGAATTACAGGGGCCATCGCAGCACATCTGCCTCAAAACCAGCCTCTGCCAGCTCAAACTCCACATATCCATATTTGATAAAAAATTATAATGAAAAAACTAAAAACATTGTGTTTCTTGATAAATATGTGATCAGAAATGTAGGTTGCTTTCATTGACACAGTCCTTGCTACTTTATTATTTTGCCCACATCCCATAGAAAAAGTTCATTATCTTGTGATCAGCCAGCTAGATATAATAGTGGTGGGAACAAGTGCAGCATTCCACTGAGAAATACCGCTTATTGCAAGTGTGTGTGTGTGTTTATATGTAGGTGTGTGTGTGAAAGAGACAAAGCTGTGGTCATGCAAGGTGCTGTAATCCACTCAGTGACCTTCAGAACCTGCTTGGAGGTGTGTGTATGTGTGTGTGAAAATGTGTCACTAAAGCCATGCTTACACTTGAAGGTGGTCGTATCCACCCGCTGACCCTCGGACAGCCAGATGGTGTGTGACTGCGTGCCTGTGAGAGTGTGTTCCCCACCTCTGAGCCTCCTGGCACCACAGTTAGCCCCCTCACCCCACACATACTGCCCTCATGACACGCCAAACCACCACCCCCCTCTTCATCCTCTGTCCTTTCAGATGGGTGTGATCACATCAAAGTGAAACAGGGAGGATTACAGGTTCCTGTGCCCCGAGGGTTCCCAAGCAAGACCCCTCTCTCTCTAACTGTAACACTCTCTCTCTCTTTTTCGTCCCTGCCACTCTCCACTGGGGCCCCTAATCCCTGTGGTGTCAGGAGGTCAGGGGAACGTGTCATGGATGACTGGTCAGGACTCATATCGTACGGCTGGAGATGGATAACCAGCTAGCTGAGCCTGAATACAGAGACAAAACAAGAAAACTTGTTAATGTGTTGTCTTTCTTTTTTGTACTTCTGTTTTTCCTTCATTTATTTTTTGTTTCATTCCTCCCTTCATCTTTATTTTTCACATCTCGTTTTTGCCTTTGATTTCATGGCAAGGAAAAACTGCAAACTGCAAACTGCAAAAAACTGCATCACATACAGTAATTGACCCTTCGCCATGCCACTCCTTAGTTACAGTTGCTACACCTGTTTAGCTCTCCGTTCTCACAATGCACATGCAGTTTACAGTGATAACTGTGGCAGATTTAAATAGAAATGGTCAGAAACACAAAGTCTTTAATTCCACAGAAATGCAAACAAAAGCAGCTTCTCATTTCTAGCTGATGACTGTGGATTTGTCGGCTAAAATGATGAGTCTCACGAGCAGATTTCATAAATGTAGTTAGCTAATGTAACCTAATGCTAAAGCTAAAACTCCTTCAGTCAGCTGAGAGGTCTGTCTCCAGCTGACTTTTTAATGTTTCCATTTGACACATTTTAAACTGAGTACCCTGATAAAGGGTCTGAAACATGTAAAGTACATCTGCATACATCATATAACATTAATGCTAATGCTACATCCCAGCAAATAATGGTCAGATGGTGAAATACTACTGGTATATGTTACTCTTTAACATTGGAAAAGGAAGTGCAGGGACATGATTAAATGCAGTGGACCTTGAGATGGTCACCCAGCCACACCAACTGGACAGCCAGGATAAGAGCTAAGAGAGCAAGCAAGAGAGAGAAGTGTTGTTGTCGGCCCACTTTCTGCACCACCCCACATCCTCATCCTCCACCCACATAACAAATCCAAATGTAACCTGAGGGAATAACCCCTAAGTTGGCATATGCAGTGGTATCTAATACAAATTTGACTGGAAGTAACGCTACTGCAGGTGAGCTAGTTATCAGAATGTGCTAACCTTTGCAGCTAACGTTAGAGCAGATGAAGACCAAAAATCCATTCCTCAGACATGTCCTGTTATGTTTCACAAAAAGACGCCACCCTCCAAACTCTAACATCCTGTATCACTCTTCTTAGAGGCCCATGCACAGCACCTCAACACATAGAGAAATGCAAAGCATGGCAGGCCTGCGAGGCCTTAATCTCGGCTCACACTACTGGAGCTTTGAAACCGATTTTAAAGTCTGGTTGCATCAGAGACATGAGGACAAACTTCACTCTCTAATCTCAAACATGCACACACTACAAGATTTGAAAATAACACACCAAATAACATTAGATTACAGGATCTTATCAAGATCTTTATACCAGAGGGGAGAGCATGACCTCATGTGATCTTGCTTGAGTTTATGGGGAATGTGATTTCTCCTGAGCTCATTCAGCGGAACGACTTTCTGTAGTAAAGTTAATGCGAGGAAAAGCAAAAGCAGAAGCCTAAAAAATGTGGAGGAGAAAATGTTTGGCTGTTCTTCAGTCAGAACTGGAGGTGAGATTTTAACTCAGTTTTAATATCTATCAACAGTAGTATGCTTGCTAACTTTACCCACAAAGGGTGAAGTGTTTATCATTGCATGGCAACACCTCTCTTTCACTTCCATACTGAAATAATCAGATTTTAATTCGGAAATATCAAACATGTTTGAAAATGATCAGGGTGGCCCTGATGAGTCTAGGAGGAGTTTGTGGGAGTTACGATTGGATCTGTAAACCCGCCACATTACCATATAATCTAGGCTGAACTTTGGTACCGACTGAGGTCTGGCCCACATTTTTCCTCCAGTTCTCAGGAGGGGGAGAATCTGAGGCAAACTGGCCCGAAAGTGTGTAGGGCCAGCATTAGTTATAATTGTTACTTTACCATAAAGCTCCTAAAAAACACAAAAATGGCTTTTTGTTCTCTCCATCTAAACTTCATCACTCATGTGTGTTCAACTTCTGGTTTGCAACCGTGGATTCTATTAATAGACAAATTCACTTCACATACGCACACACACACACACACACACACACACAGATTGTGTGATGCGGTTACAGCTGGTAGAATGGGCTCCATATTTGCAATGACGCTAATGATCCACTTAGTACTGGTATTTGTTTTATGTTGGGTCGGCATGTAGCGACCACAGAGCCCTCAAAACACACAGAGAAAAGAGAAAAGTTCATGGTTGTCTTGGAGGTATTTCATGCTGCTAATTTTACAGGCATGGCATCTGGGAGCGGATATATTTCTGCATCTGTTGAGCAAATGTTTATAATGCAACACTTGTAATGTTGGCAGTTGTTAGTCTACCTCAACGTCACTCTAATTTTACCGCTATGGTTGGCCTGCTGTAAACACATGCCACTTGAATCCATTGTTCCTTCCTCGCTTTTGAAGAATCTGTCTGATTCTACATCTGTCCTACAGGATTATAAAACCATTCCTCATTGAGGTGGAGCAGCAGTGTAACGCGCCTGTGAAGATTTATTTCAGTTATCCATCTAAAGTAAAAGAAATGTTAAGAAGAACATACAGTTTATCTACAGTATCAAACTGAAGCAATTACGACAAAATGGGATGGAAGTATGTCTCTAACAAAGCCAGTTTGGCCCAGAAAGAGGGGCATAACCAGAAGGAAGCAGTGGGCGCCAAAAAGTGCTGCATGTTGCCTCGTGAATGGGTTTCTCAACAGCGTCCTCATCCATGAGGAGGTGTGGCGTCTGCAGAAATGATTGCCCAGTTTCTCCAGTTTGACATCGTATCTCCAGATTAATTCAGATGCACGCTCTCAGCCGTCTGTTAATCAGTCCTGTGGATTGTTTTCAGATTTGCTTGACAATCTAGTGGCAGTTGTCATGTTCAAATGCCCATCCCAAAATCCCAAAATTCAGTGAGTGCTGTCTATTGAATTCTCTGCAGCCCACCTTCTTTAGGAAGGAGATGTACATTCAGCCTTCACTAGTCTTCCATCCATTGACAGCCGAACACACTCCCATTAAAGATTTCTATACATGGATAAGAATTTTACATTTTTTGTGATATTTAGCTCAACTTTCAAATGAACACTGTAAAACCAAATGCTTAAATTATTTAATTGTATTAAGTAATAAAAACTTATTTAGTAGGTCTTTTAACTTAAAAATGTTAAGCATAATTCTTCATTTTCATTTAATCTGAACATTATTGTACAGTTCTGTTGACTTGAGAGGGGTGAAAATTGAAAATTTGAAAAAAAAAAAAAAAAAAAAAAAGAAAATTCTGAGCTGCATTTGAGTTGGCTTCATCAATCATTTTGACTGTGAGAGTACATGTAACAACTCCAAATATTTAAGCTCTGGTAAACTTTTACTTTTAAAAACTTTTTGAAAAAAGACGCATAAATCTATGCAACTGATTGCATCTTTTTTTTTTTTTTTTTTTTTGAGTACTGAAACTTATTCAGGTTTACAGTGATGTATTATCCACTGTTGTTGTCATTCTGTGGTCCCACTTTCAAATTAAAGGTCTTGGGTAGGTAAAAATGCCATTTTGTGTGTTTTTGGGTAAAAATATCTACTTCCTTAAAACATTCAACAATGACTATGAGACTTCCCATCTGTCCACCCTGACCTCATCCATACACAGACTTTATCACTCTTTACATTCATCATTATTATTATGTGAGTCAATTAATGTACATGTAGACAA
Source organism: Lutjanus argentimaculatus (assembly GCA_034769285.1). Lineage (NCBI taxonomy): Eukaryota > Metazoa > Chordata > Actinopteri > Lutjaniformes > Lutjanidae > Lutjanus > Lutjanus argentimaculatus. Next base: position 9,908,571 of record JAWZSL010000007.1, read on the forward strand.
ATCCGTAGATTACATTTTGTGACTAGTTCACAAACTGCTTGGATACTGGGATGACAGCCACCCATTCACTGGTCACATCCTTTGAAGGCGGTGGACTCATCTACAATGTGCTCTCCTAAACCACACAGAGAACCAAGCTGGAGACTTCTCAGCTACATACCAGGACACATCCTGAGATGCTGAAATCACTCTTTGAGTCCAATATTTTGTTCAGAGATTCTCTTCCAACAAAAAACTCTGCTCCCACTTGTGTTAATAAGTGGAGTTTTTAAAGTCAATATGGTGCCATTAAATTCAATGAAGCTTGACCTCTTAACACTGAGGCACTTGTATTTTCCTTTTATTCTGGGGTTTTGTTTAAGGTTGACTTTAAAATGATTCATTGCCGCATTAATATTAGTATAATATGCCCCCGCAGTTGGAATATCTAATGCTAAATACCTGATAGACCTATTCTGGGGTCTGGCCCTTCTGACCCTTCTGGCTCAGCCTGACTGTATATTTTTATTTAACACCAGAAGGTAGCTGAGTTTCTTTGCTGCTGCCACTGTACAGCTACACTCGGGTTAGTATTACTTAGCTGCTGAGTAGATTATAACAGTTTCCCTGGAAAAATGTTTGTATATCCTCCTGAATTGTTTATGTAATGAAATAACAGCAGTGTTTTAGCAAGACTGATGTAATCCAGTGGGGGAATGTGTGTGTTTGGCAGTGGCTCTGTATGATGTTGTACATTATGCACACTAAGCATTATATAACACACATGGTTAAAGTTAATCATCTTAAGAGAACAACAGTTGTTGGTTGTATTTCTGTTATATGTAGAAAATGTCTGATAAATATGCACTGAGCCTGGCTGATGGCTAGATTTGTCTAACGTGATATGTTGATGTTTCTGTCTGCTAGAAATGAAAAAATAAACTCCCTTTATGAACCAGATCAGGTATAAAGATAAAAACATCTCAAGAGAAACAAACCGTTTTGCTTATTGTAAACAAGTCCAAAAGTTACTATAAAAGTTACTACAAAGCAATAGTATCCTATGTTTCTAGTCACTTTATGAAAGCAGTGAGGTCAGATATGAGAATCAACCCAGCCCAATGTTGTACTGAGTTATTTAACCTGTGGGTTAAGTATTCTTTGTAGGTATTATTATATTTTACAATGTGAGTAAATATAAAACTACATATTGTGTTGAGTTGTGTACTAAAATTATCTCAAATGTTTCTAACAATGTTCAAATGCAGATAAATTCATAATTCATTAAAGGTAATGGTGTTTGTCCTGTAGCTGTTATTAGCTAGTTGTTATAACCTCTGTGAAAACATAGGATATCTCAGATACACCAGAGAGCAAGGAAACAGGAAAGGAATTGGTGATTTAAGACAACATGATTCCACGCTACATCACAATGTCATAAAACTACATCTTTTGCTATTGTTTTAATGTGAGAGAGACAGCCCTAGTGGTAGAACTTATGTTGAAACCAATAGTCAGCCTTGACTTCTTTTTAACTTCTGTAACATATGTAAGTACGTACATAAGTTACATTATGTACAATAACTTACGTGCATTAACTTATGTAAGTTATGTTCCATACACTAACTTCTGTAAGTCAGGTTACATAGCTTAATTTAACTTATGTTTCTGCCTAAAGCTAACCAAAGAGTTATTGAGCCTTTATTTTGAAAATCTACCCGAAAGTTGCATATCTATTTTTGCTAACTTCACCGGGAGCCCTGCATGAGTCAAACTGATCCTAAAGGGACACCTACAGTGTCATAGTTTGAATAGTAGGACCACTGATGAAGGCTGTTTACCTGTTAAACATAGTTGAGTTACTTTACTCATTTCATTGTCGGCCTGCTATTGGCTACAATGTGAAGATGACTTATGTGGGAAAATATAATAAAAATATCAGATTTTCTCTTTTATCTTTCCTTTTCTATTATATTTTTGGAATTCCTGACATGAATAATAAATAGGCCAAAAGGCCACAAGGGCAGACTCCAACGTGGGAGACCCAAGCCTGATTGCGGTCTCACTGCAATCTAAAGATCATTTCGCTTCATTGACTCGCAATAAAACAAAGATTCACTAAGACGCTATTAGGAAACTGAGCCCTCATCTGTTTCAAAAGCACTGAGGCTTTAGCTGAGACAAAGGCCTTTGTCAGGATCACAGTGCTCACTCTGCAGCCTGTAGAGACATCAGACTGGTTTATGACAGACAGGTCAGCAGGGAGTGGGCAGCGGGCTGAAAACATACTGCACAAGCATACACACAAACACACAAACACATTCACTTATATAGCTTTAATTATGCACATGCCCATCTGCATGAAAAGTGTTTAAAGCACTGAAAGCAAGTGTGCATTGTGTGTAAAAATGCATGCAAACTTGAAGACAACACACATACATACTGCAGTGAACCCCTAATGTGAGACCCATGACCTCTCTGTATGGGAACCCTAACCCCACTGGGTTTGTGTGTGAGTGTGTGTATGTCAGGGTTGCCAGGCACAGCACTGCACCTTTCATTGGAATGAAAACTAAAGAAGTGGGGAAAAGATGAGCACACACACACACACACACACACACACATATATATAAAACATTGTAAGTGCAACACTGACAAAATAAAAAAATCATATTTTGGAGTTTGGTCCATAAAAAGCGCTCTCTGTGAGTGAGTGATGTACCGCTCTGGTGTCACAGCCCACATGGTCTGAAAAGCAACATGGACCATAGCTTTTCACCACTGGAACTTTTCTCAAGGACTAGCAACCTTCAGGATTTAAATTAAGCTCAGACATTATTTTACTCTCCTATTAAGTCCCTGGTCTGAGGGTTGTACTTTCCAAATGTACAGGATATTATGGGGGGTGGGGCTTGCAGGGCTGACGTTTTTGGTTGATTGGTGACTTGCAGCAATTTATTTCAGCCACCATTTTAAAAAATCGAAAGTATTTTTTTTTTGTTCAGTGTTCTTTGACACATCGACACGGAGTTAAAGAAAAGAAAGCACAAAGCTCCAAAGGCCTTATCGAGTATTTATGCCAAGGACGACATCCAGTGGGAATTGGACTAAAACCCCTTTTACACTGGACAAAACTCTCATCAACATCTGGGTTTTGTCTTCAATGGGAAAGGCTACAATCAGCATTCACTTCTGGGGCAAAAAACTGTGCGGTCATGAGTATTGATCTGGTCCAGCTTCGATTGGCATTGATGGAAACACGACGCCCAGGTGGACACGCTAATTTCAGCCCCTTTTCAGCTGAGGCAATGGAGACTTTGACTCGGTTTGACTTGGTGCATCAGCCAAGCACAGCGAGTTTGCATCTGTCATGGGGCTGTAAAATGGCAAATAACTGTTTTATTTACTATAAATTCTTCATAATAAAAGCCCCCTGTTATTTTGTTACTTAAAAGCTTTTATTATGAAGTAGCAAAATCAGGAAATATTGGTCGATTCCTATCTAACCAAAAGTGAACATGAAACAGTAAAATACAGCAGATACCTGAAAGTACAAACAGTGATCTAGGAGAGAAACTAAACTTCAAACCACAGAGACTCAAGCAGAAACTGCGAAAAGTACAGAGTGCACAGACATTTATAAAAACACTTTTCTCTCTGCTCTTCTGTACAAACATGAGTTGAACTTCATCTTTCCAGCACACATCAGACAAAACATTACATTACAAAAAATTACATGCTAATTTTGGTGTAAAAACGGTATAGCGGAAAACAACATGCTGAAGGAACACTTCAGTTTCTTGAAAAGTAGTTCTTGGGACAAAAACTTCCGCTTTTTAATGTCATACTCCACCCAGTCCGTGTGTTAGAAACACACTGAGCAGATCAGTGAACACTAGGGGAGTGGATTATGCTGCAGGAGTTGACAAATTGAATGGTTGCTTTGATACTGTTTTTCCCCTCGTGAAAATTTGTCATCAAAGGAATTCATTGTGTCTGACTGTATTGACCCGAACCACAGCAAATGTGTTCTGTCAAAAGAAAAAAAAAAAGGAAAAGAAAAGAAAAGGAAACACAAACTTTTTCAACCACCTAAAACATTTACGGGGGTAAGGATTTGATATTTTCAAAATCTCTTGGCTAAAATATGAATTTAAGTCCAAACATATGTGAATTGTTGGAGGTAAATCGTTGCTTAACCATAAGATTCTCACCCTGGCACTTAAATGGCTCTAAAATCTGGAATTGCACAAGAGAAGAGTCACTTTAGATTTGTTCATATCACTTCTAAACATTCAAAACTTCATACCATTCTCTTTTTCCTTTCTTTCTGTGCTTTTCATGCATTCATGTTGTCAGGGGCTGGATATCATGAATAGCTGACCCATACTTCAACTCTGATATGAAGATGATGTAAACCCTCATATGTTTATAAATGTATGCCAATTAGTGTGTAGTTACAGTATCTTATCAGCCTAAACTGTCCGCACCGGCATACAGTCATAATCTCTAAATCTCTCTCTCTCTGTTTGTGTTTGTAGTGATTTTTATCCAAACTGCTCTGTTATCGTAATACTCTATGTCAGAGCTGCTTTTAAGTCTTTTGAGGCCAGTCATGAGTCTGTCACAGTAAGTGTCAAGACTCGCCTCAAGTCAAGTCACGTCTCACAGCTGTTATACCAAAGTCTCAAGCATCATGTTTGTGACTTGAGGCCTCTATATACAGAGCAACAGCAGTGATATCGGCTCATCACATGTCAAACTGTGCAAGATGGGTCCAATAAAAGCTTAGTCGCAATCTTAGGCGTGTCAGATTGTGCAAATAATGCCTGGTGAGTCATCGCATGATGATGTAGATTTCAAAAAATGCAAGCTGAGGTTCAGTGGACTTTTAAGTCACATGCTTCATGTACGTGACAATTTATTCACTTGGTAGTTTCCACTGCACTTGGTTGCAAGTTGGTTTAAGTGATATAACTTTTGCACCTGAGCCAAGCGTAAAATCTTTTTACATTTCTGCAAAAAAAAAAAAAAAAAAAATTTTTTTTTCAAATTTTTGGTGTTTCTGCTCCACTTTTTTATGAGCATATTGAAAATGTGCATAAATACAAGTGGACAGTAATGCACTTACAAACTGGCCTTTTTATCTGCAGTTGCTGTCCTATTTTCACTTTAAAATACAGAGAAATTTAAAACATGCTTTAGGCCTGTGTTCAGCTGGCTGTGTTCAGCCAGTGTATTCTGCTGCATATGCAGTTATGGGTATTGTGCTGAAAATCTATACTCAAACAAAAGTACAGTTACTTCCAGAGAATAATGTAGGTTTGAGAAACCTCGCATAGAAGTAAACTACTTTCCATTTTAATATTTTTTAGGGTGTAACTTCAATTAAGAAAGTAGCATTGATGTTAAAGTTGTTAGTACACTGGATTTAATACTGACCAGCTACTAGATAAGTTAATGTCAATAAGATCAATGATTAATGTTACACATGAAAAATTAACATAGCTAACATTAGCTAGCTAACTCCATTTTCACCTGCAGTATGTGCAACTTGCAGAGGTTAAAACAGCAGTTTTTTTAAAAAGCAGAAATGTCACTGGAATCCCTGTATACACAATTCCCGCATTTAGAACAAACTAGTTGTAACAAAGGAATAAATGCTAAATGTAACTAAGTAAAAATTTTCTTGAGTAAGAGTAAAAGACAGTTTATGAAAGGGAACACGAGCATCCCGGATGAGCCCCCAGTTTGTCACGGCCTGGCTCTAAAGCCACGACAAAAGAAATGCAGACTAAAGACGATTAATAAGTAATTTATTAAAACACAGTGACCAACAGTGAAAACAAAATATACTTGGGATAAGATGAAGTGTGAGTATGAGTGTGAATTGTGCATGTATACGTGAGTGGGAAGTGTAGTGTGATGAAGAGATGTTGTAAGGCTTCAAACCACAATACATGGGAGAGGAGGGAAGTGACACTCTCAGCTAGAAGGCGGGGTTTTTTGTTGGAGAGCGCTGCTTCCAACCAGGGTGACTGACTCTGTCTCTCAGGTATCTGCTGCATCAGAAAACAACATAAATAAACGATAAGCCGGGAGCCGTCACAGCGCTAGCTCCTTAAAACTGATTTTTACTGATGTGGGTTACTGCTTGTTACTACCCATACTACCCATATTCTGACTAATTGGTTTATAGATGTCGCTCATAGCACCAATCATATGTTGAGAATTAGTTAAGAATTTCAGAATCTTGAGGCAGGCTGTTTTTAAATGTGATATTTCAACTGGTACAGCCCAAAATCAGACAGTAAACAGAAACCTTTAAAACTGATCTGAGTCCTTGTCACAAGTCTGTACTGAGGAGGGAGACTCTCTGCTGCTGTTTTTAGTCTCAGCAGACTTTAATGTAAGTCACTGATCACAATGATGGATTGTAAAGACCAATCTGCTATACAGCAGCACACACACACATGCGTACACACATGACAACAACACAGTGCATGTCCCTGCCCCTTTCCACTCCCCTCCTCTCACCTCCCACCTTTCCCTCCTCTCTTCAACCCTCCTCCCTCTCTCTCCTCTCTGTCTCTCTTTCTCTCTCCTCTCTTGAATTAAGTCCATTATTCCTGCCTGCTCTCCCTCTGAGCACTTCTGCTCCGCTCAGCTTCTGTGAAAACTCTATGTGTGTGTGTGTGTGTGTGTGTGTGTGTGTGCGAAGTCCTCACGTGTGTGTGTTAAGAAGAGTTTTATGTGTGTGCACAGGCTTGTGTGTTTTTCTAAGTGGAGCTGGAGTGCAGCCGTTCATCAGTGGAGCTGACTGCAGACAGGGGAATACTCAGATCTCACTGCGCCGCTTTTTAACTCACACACCGGCTGCTTTTTTGGACTTTTTTAAGACTCACTGGACTTTTTCGCACCAAAGTGGGACTGCTCTCTTTCTGCCCTCCAGGCACCATTCCCACCACTGGAATTACTCAAGATTTTTTTTTTCACAGCTTTCTGAAAATTTTACAGGAATTTCAACCTGCCTCATACCTAAAATAATTTACTTCCCAATTTATGGACTTTAAATTCAGCATCAGTTATTTCCACCTGCTTCCAGAGGAACTTTTCTACACATTCTCACTGAATTTTAGACATGCACAGGCCTGAGAATGGGTGTTTTACAAGCACATAACAAGAGCTCAGTGAGTGTGTGTAGGTGTGTGTACAGCACTCTCTATACTGTGAGCCTATAATCAAGAGTCTCATATGGACATTTGTTTTCTTTTCTGTTGCAATGGAAAGACTATGAGAGGTCAAAAAGTAAAAATCAGCACAGTAACTATGGAAACGCTCAGTGCCATCAGAGGCATGTTGGGCTCAGGTGGACGCTGATCCCGACCAGGAATGTTCTGAACTCTTAAGGAATTTGGTTCCCCTGGAAACGGATGGACAGGTGAGTTTATTTTGAGTGCCATCCAGTCAGGAGCTTTCAGGGTCACTGGTTACATCCCTGAAAGGTTTTCATTTCAAGTTATAATCAAGATAATGATATGGCTCAAGAATATTTGTAGGTTTTCTAACAATATTATCATCAATTTTGTCGAATGCACTTAAACAATATAAAATACATCACCATGTGTTCTAAGAATGAGTCTGATCTAGCTAAAAAAATCTGACAAATTTAATCACAAACCAGAGAGGACATGATGATGATATAATTGTTCTGATTTACACTATACATATATATATATATAATATCATACAGGAATTCAGTGGAATCAAATGATCTTTTCCCATTCACTTAACATAAATATACAAGTTTTATTTATTCAACTTCATTAAACTTAAAATTTACTTTCAGAACTTATAAACATGAGGAACTTATAAACTTGAAATCATTTGACTTGAAATGATGAGTTGAATGAATGTACTGTACAGAGTTCAATCAACTCATTAAAGTAAGTTTCAAAAGAAACATGATCAGCATATTAGCAGCACTGAAGAAAATTCTTTTTTCTTAAGTACAAATTTCTTAAGTACAAATGAGTTAATATCAAGTTTGTTTAACTAGGAAAGTTTTGAATCATTACAAAATTATCTCAACTTGTCTTTTCAAATTCAATCCAGATTTAAAGCTTCTACAAGGAACTTTCATATTTTGTTGACTTTGGAGGCCCCTGTGGACAAAAGTGGTAGTGTTTCAACTGTAATAGCTTCAAAATATAACAAAAAAAACCAAAATAAAATTTTTCAAATAAAAATCCTGCTTCTTTTCATCTGGCTGTTGTACTACTCAATGTAACTTTGTCTGGGAAAATGCAAATACGGGCTGGGTTCACTTGATTTCAAGGAGAATCCAACCTGGTGGCAGGTATCAAAAATAACCAGACATAAATAGCCACTCTCAGCAGTTAAAAATTGCCTGTCATAGCTTTAAGATAAAAATTTTAAGGCAACCCGAAGACTTTTCAAGTTAAAACAAATAGTTTATTTTTACAATGTGAAATTCATGTGTTACTCAGCCTGCTGTGTCTGTGACCTGATCCCTTGCAGTAGTGTTATTCCTGAGCCATTACAAAGCCAAATATCTTTTTACGAGTCGTGCTGATGACATGTGGGCTTCTTCCTCCGAGAATTGGATTGAAATCGGCTCTGTTGTTTCATTCAGGAGGCTTGAGTGAGTTGTCTTCCCTCAGAGAGCTGTTTGGAGCGGCTCCAGTCAGGAGACCAGAGGCAGCTCTGTAAGGTCCTGACTTACTGCTGCTCCTGGGTTTAAACACGGCCAAATGGCTGGCTACCAGCTACCAGCAGGCTGCCCTCGCCTCAGTGGCTCCTTCATTGTCTCCTTTTTTCAGAGCTTGTTACACCAGACAAGAGGTTTAATCCGTCTTATGACCATAGCAGGTCCCCAGTAGCATTTTTCTATATTTCTTCTTTAAGAAATGTATCAGGTTGTCCACAGTAACATAAGTCCAGTCACCACTCCCTACTCTGGCTGTGCAGGCTAAACTGATAAGAACAAAAGATTAAAAAGATTTCTATAATCATGAGACAGCTCAGACTTGGCATGTTGCAACTTTTGCATTTTGGACACCAACCGAGCAGGTTTGCTTGACTCAATTTGTGTAATTTCTTCCATTTTTCCTATTCAAACTTTGACTAGTGAGAATAACTTAGCCAAACTGAACAAATGCTAGCCACAGGTTTGCAGGCTGGGAAACTTTCCATTCATGATGTTGGGCCAGATGGCTCGGTACCAGCGACCAGCAGAGCGTTGTAGCCTCCCCGGCTCCTTCATTCACTCTGAGTCCTTTAGAACAACCAGGCTTTGCAGCCCCGGATCGTCTCGCTTTCTCTGTCGCTTTGTTTTTTCAGCTTAAATCCCATAAAGACTGGTAGTCACTTTTGGCTTACAGCTGCTTTATTTCGCTGGTTGAATGTGTGTGAAACTTCCATTTAGTCCTGTAACTAGCTTTGTCCCGAGACCTTCCACTGAAAACATGACTGTACCTCTGTGTCTCATTGCACAGAGGATAGAGTGCCTGCTTTTGAATTATTTTTCTGAACCTTCATATCACTGAGCTTTTGACCTTTTGAGTGCCTGTAAATTACTGTAATTCTTACTTTCAAATGAATAACATTTATGGGTCATTTATGTCACAATTAAAACACAGAACATTATATTATGTACTTTCCTTTTAGTTCAGACTTAATTCTTTTCTCCGCTGGTGGTCTGTCTTTAGCAATTGCTGCATTTCCATCTTAAGTACCCTGAACTTAGCCCCAGGAACTACTTTTCAAGGATCTCAAAGGTTCTTTCAGCCCATTGATGTCTGCATTTCCACCATGGTCTAAAGACCTGAGAAGATTAAGCTGATTGGCAATCGAAAAAGCAATCTTTTTGCACATATTTTTGTGCACAACTATATAACAACGATGACAGGACACTTCCCCTCTGAACTTCACTGTCAACTATCAGAGTTCACACACCTTAAGTACCCAGAACCTTTAGGCCCGAGAACTACTTTTCAAGGAACTAAAAGGTTCACTAAGCCCATAGTTGTCTGAGTTTCCACCACGGTGTAAAGACTAAACTTGTAAGTCTGTGGACAAGCGAAAAAGTGATGGCCTTTTTTTACACAGAATTTTTGCACACATCAACAATGGTGCCATATAAAGTGATGGACAGACAGACATCATTATTTGTCTGACAGATGGACAGTTCCTGTCTGGACTTCATCATTGGTCCATCTGTTGTGTTCTTTCTTCTGTAACACCAACAAGCTGGTTTGCAGCTGCATTCTTTTGGGGGGGTGGCTGAAATAAAATGCTGCAAGCGCTTAACCAATTACAAATGTTCAGTGCTGTAAGCCCCACCCACAAAGTTCCTGTACTTTAGGAAAGTAGTATTCCCAAGCAGGGACTTTTCGTGCGGTGAAATAATGTCCCCAGAACTAAATTTAGACCCTGGTCATCCCAGTGATGGAAACCCACTAGATTTTTCAAAAGGTTCCCATTCCTGGGTTTAGTTCCTGAAATGGAAACACAGCTTTTGTTGGTGCAGTCCTCAGCTGCAAAAGCAAAAGTGCTTCATGCTTCAAACCAATAACCAATCACAGCTGTAGTCATTGTACAAGAACTACTTATTACATGCTTGCTGCCTTCTGCTTCTGCTCCCTCCAGTAATTGTTTGCAGGGTGTTGACGTGGGCCCACGCTGCCCTGCATCACCTGCTCTTCCTCTCTTGTTTCTCTCCGCATATTTAAAGCTTTCTCCTTTCATGTGTTTTTTCCTGAAAATGAAGCAATCAGATCTGCAAGCTAAGCAGATTTTTATCAGAACTGAATCAAAACACCAACTTTTCCAACTTTTTGCCTGCTGCGCTTACACAACAATTGTGAAGACACTCACTGACGCACACTGACTCTCATTCAGCCCTGGATGCTCGCCCTAACCTTAACCATCACAATTACATGTGGAACACCAGCCCTTTCTTTAACAGTAAACTAGTTGTTATTCCCAACCTCAACCCTAAAACCAAGCCTTAACCATTAACAAAAATGGTTAACCTTATGAGGACCTAACCAAAAATTGTCCCCAGATGGGAGGTTAGTCATGACAATGTGATGAATACACACACACATATATGCATGGACACACCACGAGTTCTTTGTGTTCTGACATTCTGCATATTAGGAACACATTTTATGATACGCATATCAGATTTATGATAAAACTTGATTCGAACCGCAGACAACTGCCAGGATGAAAATAATTAGACAGATGAAATTTTTGCTTGCAACTTTAATACATTTCAGATGTGTTTTAATAGCATCAAAATGACGCAATTCAATGAGAATACAACAATTTAACTCTTTGTTATGTGGTTATGTGCATCAAAAACAGATATTTTGCACTATTTGCAATAAATCTTTTCACTTTCAGTGGAGTTGTTGATTACACTCACCTCTCTCTTCTTCTCTCTCTTACTGTCTGTGGTTGGTCCACCTGTCTCACCCTTTGTATCCATCCTGAGCAGACAGAAACAGGAGGGAGGAGAACCTTCTGTTTCTCCCTGCTCACTTTTCCTATGCTCTCTTTTTCATTCACTTCTGTTTTAAAACCTCCTTTATTAGTAATAACTCCATTGAGGGAAACAGTATATAAATGATAATCCTGTAGAGATACATGTGATATGTTATTTCAGTGACTCCCATCTCATAATCATTTTGAATTAAAAGCAGACCGAAATGCACACGTCCCCATTCTTGAATTGTTTTTCCTGCTATTATTGCCATATTGTGGCATTTCACCAAAGAGGAGTGTCAGGGTCAGAAATGCAGGAGACCATGCAGAGTCAGCCCATAAGAAGAAATAAACTGACAAGATCTGGCACTGTATTTTAATCTTGCGATTTGTCTTTTTAATGTGAGTCAAGAAAGCAAGAATAAATATGCAACGTCTTTGCAGACTTTCAAAGTAAAGGCACAAAAAACTACTTGGGTAGGTGAAGGAAAAGATAAAATAAGTATGTGCATGAATTCACGTAAACCCCGTGATTTTAAAATAATTGAAGCAAAAAGCTTTCAGCCAAAAAGGCTCTCTGGCAGAAAGCTCTGAAGACTAACTTCTACCATGTGTACAGCACTGGATTCAAGACAGAGGCACGGTGGGGTTAGGAATTTTTGCTGACAGTCTGAGGATCCAATGGAGTTATGAGGCTTAGTTACATGCTCTTTTTAATATTTTTCATTGGTTGAATATTTGCTAAACCCACAGACAGCCACAAATGCTGATCAATAGCATTGATTTATGGAAAAAAAAAGGACAAATGGAGATAGGAAGTTTCTCGACAGCAATGATATGTAACTCGTGTGCAAGTATGTAATGACGAAAGTTAAAAAGACGTCAGTGTTGACTTTTGGTCACCACCTCCTCCAAACATGGACTTCCTCACTTTTTATACTACGTCACGTAAGTTGGTCGGCACACTAAATCAAAACACCAGCAGGGACACCTCCAGAAATAACACTACAGGGGTACTACAGCATCAAAGTCTGAAGCATAGGGGCACTGACCAAGTTGCCATATTTGACAGGTTAGAAGTGAGAACGGGCTGCGAGACCCCCCTTAGGCCAGAAATGTACTTGCTGTTTAACCACACGTTTGTGTTCGCATAGTGTCAGTTTCTGAGGGTGTGCACAACCATTGCTCCAAACAGACGCAGGATACGCAAGGCAGCCATGATGCATATGGATGCTTATACGAACGTGCAGTTAAAAGCAAGTATATCTCCAGCCTAAGAATCAGTGTTCTTGCATTTCAAATTCTCCATAATTTGCTTAATCTTCCACACTCTCTTTTGCCCCTTCTCTCTCCCCACTTGTCAGACAAACGGGTGCTAAAGCCACCAGTAACCTGCTGTTTCAGTCATTTTGCTCTCTAAGCCGAGCGCCCTCCCTCCTCCTCATTCTTCCTCTACTTCCCTCCATCCATCCCTCTCTCCTTTCATTTCTCCGTCGCAGGGAGGCTTAGACTTGTTGGTTGCAGGCCAGGGAAACTCTTTTCTCTTACTGGCGAAACAATTGGCTCCTTTCTCCCCCCCCACCTCCCCTCGCCTCTCTCATTTTCTTCTCCATCCCTCCCTCCCTCCCTCCATCGCATTCTCTTTATTTTTCCGTGGGACAGGACTAAAGTGGTGAAACGTCTGTATATTAATCTCCTGATTGTCTCAACTTCCTTCATTCACCTTCTTCAACTAGTTTGTTTTCCAACTTTGCCGCTGTCTCACACTTTTCCTTCTCCGTCTCATCCTTCCTTCCCTTCTTTCCTATTCCTGTTCCTCTTTGCCCTCCAATCATGCATCTTGTCTATCTTTCTGTCTTCCTAATAGCTTTATTTCTGTCTATTGTCTCCTTTTGTACCTCCCTCTGTTGCTTCCTCTGTATTCGACTCCTTCTTGTCTTCTCTAACCTGCCGCGGTGGAAGGCTACAGGTTAAACCACCGATATCCATTCATTCATCATTGTGCACTGTACTGTAGGGTTGCACTCTAACCTCTCTATGAAAAGCGCGTCTCACCCTGGAGGCGGCCCGCTTTGTCTGCCCTGGCTGGTTTTTGACAGGACGGCTCGCCCGACCCCCTCTAAAGAATCTTTCTCTCTGTCTTTATTTTTAATCCACTCCCTCTTGGCATGCTGCTGCTCCGTGTCTATTGAAGCTGAACTGAATGCAAGTGTCAGCGGGCCCAATGGCTTTTTTATTAAGATGCATTATGGAGCATGCAAGGAGTTTGTGTATTTGTGAGTGTGTGGGTGCATGTTTGTGTGTTTGCAGGTCTAAGTGCTAAGAAGCCAGAGTTTGTAGATGAGTATATAAGCTCCTGCACGCATGCATGTAAGTACGCAAAAGTGTGTGTGTGTGTGTGTGGTGTGTGTGTGTGTGTGTGTCTCGAGGATGTGCGACGAACAATGATGCTCTCTTCAGCTCATGATGGCAGATTTGGAAACACACACACATGCTGAGACACACAGCTCAGGGAGACTCAGAGGAACAATGGGACCGGCCGTTCCTTTTATAGCAGCCGACAGGAGTGTAAAGGGCTCAGTGCTGCTCCTGTCACTCCAAGGGAGTGTGACGTGAACTGTGTGTGTGTGTGTTTGTGTGTGTGTGTGTGTGTGTGTGTGTGTCACGGAGCTGCAGCTGACGAGAGCACTGACGTTCTTCTCCTTGAAATACTGCAGCATCTTTGCAGAACCTTGAGCGCACACGTCTTCCCCTCTGCCTCACGCACAATTTATTAATGAATTTTACACACATAATAACTTCTTTGACATTAGGTTAAATTAGGTGTTTTCTACTGCACACCTGAACTTAGCAGACCAGAGTTGTATAAGTAATCCAGACAATTCACACCCCGTAATGCTTCTGAGTTGTGGCAGAGGATGGATGGCAGGTTGTGCGCTGTTCAAGGCTTGCATGTGCGCTTTTGTCCATTCATGAGTGTGTGCGTTTACATACTGCAGGGTATGTGAGAGTTTATGTTCCTGTGCAGCTCTGTCCTGTTGTGTTGTGGCCTGCGAGCCGTGAGCTTATGAGAGCTCTCCTGTCTCCACGCCTCAATAGCTCCATTATTCATAAACCTCTGTGCCAACAGCCTGGACGGGATGTGTGTAGATTTTGTGTGTATATTCTCATATATACTCTCTCTTTGTGTATTTCATGGTGGATATGTGTACTCAAAAGTGATCACTGCAGCTTCAGATGTACTTAACAAATTTATATAAAGATGCGCCAGCTTAAAACGAATGATGTTGTGGCATCTGTCTTACAGTCTTTTATTTCATGAAGCTCTCACCAACAGCTAAAAGTTGACATTATAAAGGTGACGTTATTCTCCCTGTGTGCTATTAATGTTATTTTGGAGCTGTTATTTTAAAGGGACAGTTCACCTCAAAATAAAACAAAAATTCTCATCTTACCTGCTGTGCTATTCATCCATCTAGATAGTTTCATTGATTGGAGATATCTGCCACAGAGATGTCTGCCTTCTCTCCAATATAATGGGACTAAATGGCAGATTGTGGTGCTCAAAGTGCCAGTAATACATTTGAACTATTTTCCTTTTATGGTAGAATCAAACTGAACTACTTTCTTTCTACTGTACTAGAAACTTTATATTAGAAACATTAACAACCATCCTACATGCACAAAAGAGTTTTGGTTAAACTAAGCAAATCTGCTGCATCTCCAGGGACCGTCTTAGGAGAACCATGTTGTAGTGGATGAGACAGGTGTTACCTTTAGGGGTGTAGTTGTAAACCCAGAGGCGGGTAAACTGTGGCAAACTGTAGTTTACCCACATCCTCTCCCTCATTGATTTATACAGTTGATCTGAAAATAGATGAATAGACTCATCTTCATTTCAAAGAGATGGATAAACTGAGTTAACTTGGGTTTACCCCAACTACACTGGGGTAATAGCAGCAGAGTTGGTGCACTTGGCTGAGTTTTATCTCCGGCATCCAGAATGCAAATTGGGTTTAGCCCACATTTATGATCAGAGCTGATTTGGAAAAGTTCTAAGGGTGCATATTTGGGCCAATCTGGGCTGAGAATCAGCCCCAGTAGCAATTGTTTAGTTAACTGTGGACGAGTCCAAGTGTACCAAGCTGAGGCTGCTATTTGGCCAGTTTTGTCTACATGGGCCTCTTTCTTCTTACGAGTGCCACATAAAGAAAGATAATAACTGTTATTATTTATTTTGTCATAAAAATCACTTGCCGCGGTACTGGCAAGAGCTGATCCCAGGCATGAGAGGGAGGGACAGATGAAGAACAGTGATAGAGTTAGTTGTTAGGAGGGGAGAAGAAGGGGGAAAGCAGACTGTCTGCCTGTTACTGACTGAGTGCCAACTGTGAGGTGTAATATAATAAAGGAGAGTTTCTACTGAAAGGCTTTATTGTTGCAGGCTGACCACAGAGTCCAAAGTACTGAAAGAGAGGTGTGTGTGTGTATGTGTATGCATGTGTGTGTGTGTGTGTGTGTCCTGTGCACACTTCTTTACTGCACAATATTCATATATATGTAGACTCACAAAGCAGTGACCTCATTCCGGCTCCTGCTGCGGTAGAGTTGTGGTTTACAACAACACACTCACAACTGAGGCACCAAGTTATTAGGTATTTTTCCGAAACAATAACAAATCTGTCGCTTTGAATTGGACTCCAGTTCTCAAATAACTTTATAGAGGTTCTTTTTCTATACTCCCTGACCATGCTCAATCGACAGCAATTCCCCATACAGATTATATGGACTGTGTGTAAACAAGATTATAAAAAACAACATTTGGAAGCTTTGGATACCTTGTAATGTCATTTTATCTACCACTATGTAACTCAATATTAACACAAAATCTCATTTAAAAAACAATTTCTATGCCTCTGCACCAGCGACAGTTGTGGCTGGGGGGGATTATGTTTTCAGGATGTCTGTCCATCCGTCTGTCCCAGTCTTGTGAACGTGATATCTTAAGAACACCTGGACTGAATTCTTAAAACTTGGTACAAATGTCCACTTGGACTCAAGGATTAACTTTTTACATTTTGATGTTCAAAGGTGAAGGTTACATGTGAACTCATGACTGACTCATTCTTGTGAACCTGATATCTCAAGAATAGCTGGACAGAATTTCTTCAATTTGGCACAAATGTCCACTTGGACTTTTGGAAGAACTGATTATATTTTGGATGTTAAAGATCAAAGGTTCATTATTAATGTGAATGCAATATCTCAGGAAAACCTGGACAGAATTTCTTCAAATTTGTTAGAAATGTTTCTTTGGGTTGGTGGATGGACTGATTAGACTTTGTTGGCCAAAGGTCAAAGGTCAAAGTCACTGTTACCTCATGTCTGTGCCATTCTTATGAAATGCGGTATCTCAAAAAAGCTTTGACAGAATTTCTTCAAATTTGCCACAAATGTCCATTTGGACTCAAGGGTGAACTTGATTAGACTTTGGATGTCAAAGGTCAAGGTCACAGTGACCTAACAAAACATATTTTAGCCATAACTCAAGAATTCATACGCTACTTATAAAATGATGATGTGATGACATTTTATATCCTAAAGGTCAAAGGTCAACATCACTGTGACATCATAATGTTCTGCAAAAACACTTGAAGCTCTCAATCAGTCCGCTGTACTCCTTTTTAAAAATAGTAAAGAAAAAAAGTGAAGGAAAATCTCCACACATGGCCTCGTGGCTCAGTTGGCAGGGCGTTCGCCTCTTGTGCGGGGGCTTGGGTCCTCTGCAGCAGTAGTGGATTCACTTCAGCTGTCCTATCAATGAAAAACATAAAAGCCCCCCAAAATATATATAAGCTAAAAAAAAAATCTCCACACAGATGTGACAGATACGTGTCTGGACAGACATGGTTGTAAACTGCAACTTGACTGGTTGGTGCAGGCATTCAACCGTGAGGTGGTAATTCTAGTTTGCTTTGTGCTGCTGAAGTCACTCACAAGTGACTTTCTCTTGAGCACCAATGAAACTCATCCATTCATACATACATCCACGTCACTGTCGGCTCATTAGTCCTCAGCAATGAAGATATCTCATCTGGTGACACCGTCTGCCAGTGTGGAGGCAGCGAGAGAAAGGGAGAGTGTGTGTGAGAGAGAGGGGGGAAGCCACTTTGAGTTGGCAGTGGCACAGACAGAGAGATTGTGCTTGGCTTGGCTTGGCAGTAGGCATGGCATATCTCTATAACACACACACAGTCTTCAACGCCATGGTCAGTTTGAGTGAGTGTGTGTGTGTGTTTTGGATACTGTCCCTGAGTCTTGCTGTAATGTGAAGAGATTATAGTGTTGTTGCCATAATGGAGGCTGGCATTAACACAGCCTGGCAGGGGCATCAATCTGACTCGCACTAAATATACCTCGGACGCCAGTGTGTGTGTGTGTGTGGTTTGTGTGTGTGGAGGGGCATCCCTGGCACAAGCACTCGTAGGTCTATTCTAGTAGTGTCCATTTCTAAATCCTCCCCTTTCTGTCTCTATTTTTAGGTCTCTTTGCCCATGTGTGACGTTTTTGTCCCGCCGTGGATTTGAGAGGTGAACTTGGTCGTCCTTCGCGGGAGGACCAGTGGATCTGCTGCGAGAACTCTTCAGAACCAAGACGGACGTTATAAATTCTACCCTGAATATTAAGAACTTGGAAGGAGGACTTGGAGAGACTGACGCTCTGTTTTGGGTTTGCAAAGCTGAGCTGAGTCCAAACCACTCCAAAGGCAGGTGGACTCATAGATGATAGGACAAATATTGGGCATTACTGTCGAGTGGAATCTAAGAATAGACCATAATCCACCTGAAAAACACACAAAAAATCACGTCCGAGTCAAATTTCGAGGTTTGAAAGGAGGGTGTTTGTTCTAAGCGGGCCAAGATGATGACCATGATGATGATGATGGTGGCCATGATGGTCACCTGCAGCTCTCTGTTCCTGCTGGGTCTGGCTGCCGCCCATGCTTCCTCCAGCACGATAAGCCGCTCGGCCTCCTCATCTTCATCTTCCTCTTCCTCTTCTTCCTCCTCTTCCTCATCTTCCTCACCGCGCATGAAGCTCTCATACAAAGGTAGGAACCAAAGCTTTGAGGACGAAAGTTGAAGCATTTCTTGTGGTGGTTTGTTCATTGCGGGCGTACATGTGCGAGTCTTTACCTCTTCTACTGTACACATAATGTACTTTATTCTGTTTACAGTGCTTATACGCACACAGTCGCACACACTTTCTGTTTCATGTGATATCCTTTTCAAAGTAAACAGTCCTGAACAGTAGCCAGCTGTAATTTGTGGTTGCTGTGATTCACAGCCACACTCGTACACAAACAGACGCACCCTCTCACACACACACGGCTTAAACACGCAGTGGCAGGGTTTTGTGTTTCATCTCGAGCATTGTAAGTTAGAAGAAGGCAGCTCAATGCCCAACACAACCACATAAACCAGGGATGTGTTCCATCATCGAAAGCCGGCAATTACAGCCTGAACTAACTCACAAGGACATGGGGCTCGCTGAAGGCCGCCTGCCCAGCTGAGATATGTGCAGCCTTTAATTCAGGCTGAAGGTAACATGTAGCTTACAGTACAGGAGGGAAGACAGCAGAGTATTTCAGTTCTAGGTTGACACGTGAAGGACCAAAAGAGATCTTGATGAGCTCATGCATCACTCAAATGACTTTCGATTTCATTTATCCTGCAGGTGAGCAGAACACAGCAAACAGCAGCAGTCTGTCTGGCTGATGAACGGGTTTGCTGTAGGCTAATTTCTCATTTTTAATCAGCATTGTTTTATGAGTAATAAAGAGGATAATGTACAAGTAAGTGGCCAATAAAATAAAAACGTGATGTGGTAATTCAAGTCCCAGAAGAGCTATTTTTAGCTACTTTACTAGAGAAGCTCAAGAGATGACAGTGTAAAGCGCTCAGTCAGTTGGTCTGTCTTTTTGTGTTGTTAGCATGATGACATGCTAATGTTAGCATTTTGAACAACACGATAAAGATAACGATTATGTTACTAATATGCTGCCGCTGTTTGCAGTTCTCTTAAATACACTGCTGTCATAAACACGGACAGTTGTGCACATGCATTATTTGTGATGACATCACTTCTGATCAAAAACTAGCGAGTTTACAACTTTGCTAACACAACCAAATGTCAAACAAATGCAGTAACACAAGATACAGCAAGCCAGCTTACTTACTAATCCAACAGCAAGAAGGCTCTGTGACTGTTTCAAAGCTCTTACCAACAACTGAAATTCAATCTGAGATTTACATTTGTCCCACCTCTTACTCAGACACTCCACTGCTGAGCTACCAGTCTGTACATAGTCAGCTAATAGGGCCTGAGCTAACTAGCTGATGGCATCTATAGATAGCAGCTATTAGCAGTTACTTAAGTAGAGAAGTAAAGCTGTGGGCCAAAATCAGAGGTAGAACAGCCAGATATGGGAGGGTAAACTAAATGACAGAGACACAGCTCTCTTTAGTACAAGTCAGTGTAACATCAGTATGATTTTGAAGCTGTTATGCTAAGGAAAAATAGTTACACAATTTGGCTTTAATATTCAAAAGCTGTTAGCATGCTAACTTGCTAACTATAAATATGAAGCACATTTCATCTGTGGTCTAGCTGAGGCACACAAATCCAATTTCCTGCATAAAATTAAACCATGTCTGACAATGTGAGAGACAGATGTTCTATAAATGGCACCGTACAGAAGATAAACTGTATTGATTTAGGCTAAACTTCACTTTTTTTTTTTTTGCTTAATCAGTAGTATTGAAGATTTCAGAAGTTGAATCTTTCATTCATCCAGCAGGGTTTTCTGGGTGTAGCGAGTATTACAGCCTCAACTAGAGCGGCTGTAAACTTTCAAGTATCCATTACTGAAGTCAAGGACTTGGGGGCAGTCTGAGAAATGTGTCTTTGTTTTGACAAATAACATGTGAACTGACCTTTAAGAGAAGACAGCAGACCTAACTAACACAAAGACACTTTGATCTATTTAAAAGTTGTCAACTACATAATTGTATTAGAGAATTGGTGCCTTAAACAAGTGTCATTTTCAGTATAAGTGTCCTCTTTTGGCCCAAAGTTACTGTCACCACAGTATGCTGGGACTGAATAATAACACATTTGCTGAAAATGGCACATTAATATAAAACAAGGCCAGTCGACCCAAATTCCTGATGTCATACAGGCGGCTGTTGGGTGGCGTCAGAGTCTTAAATAAAGTTATAAATTCCCATTAGAACAAAGGCAGACTAATAAAGCCATTTTAATGTCTTAGTGAACAGGGCCTTGGTCTTGTTTTCTTAAGCTCCTGGTTAAAGCCAGGCCAGCAGGGGAGGATGCAGTCCCTTTATTTCTTCAGCTTCTCAGGCCAAGAACACATTTATTTTCCACTGGCTTGGGGTAACTATTATAGCTTAAGTTTACAAATACAAGCTGAATTTTCCTGGGCACTGTTCCCCCACAATTTGTTCTTGCCAGTGAGGACACTCAAGTTTTCCATTGAAACCAATATAGTGTCATTACTGTCAGAGGATTTTGTCCTGTCTGTTCACAAGTCACCGGCCTTAAGACTCTGATATTAAATACTAAATTAAATGGTAATCTTCTTTATCAGCCACATGACTTGCAGTCCTGTGGCCAACTCACTGATTTGGATCTGAAGACTGTGCTGACTTGAGGTTGTTTTGGCACTAAAACTTTGATCGTGGAGTTTTTCTTAGGTCATTGTTTACTAGGCCTTGTTGATTTCTAAAAGACTTACTCAATAAAGAATAAAAAATGTGCCCAATAGCCATGAAGTATTACTATTTATTTCTCTTCTGCTTAACTGCTGACAGCACCATGTGAGTTAAAACAGCTTGCGAGAGTTTGCATGTGGCGCGCAACAGGAGGATGCAACATGTTGCCTGTAACAGAAGCCAGATTGATGATTGCCCATATAATCTTGTATATCTGTGTGATTTCAGAGTTGCAGCAGTTCCATGGAGTGCGGCGGTTCGAGCTGGAGCGTTCCTGCTGCTTCAGCGCTCTGCTGTTGGATGAAGAGAGAGGCCGTCTCTTCGTGGGGGCCAAGAACTTCCTGCTGTCTCTATCGTTAGACAACATCGCTAAGCAGGAACACAAGGTCGGTCAGACGCAAAATCAGTAAAAAAACTTTAAGCCAGTAAATATTTTTGTTGGGCAGACAACAGATAAAATATAAAGACAAACATAGTTTGTTGATCAATGCTAGTGAGCCAACCCTCGCTGTGCTGAAGCACTACACTTTCTAACCCTGAGCTCCTGAGAATTTCAAACACAATGCACTCCATTAAAATAATGTCAAATAATACAAAGCATTATATAATCTCTGTCATTTCATGGCATGTGAGTGTCAATGTGTGTCTGTCATGAAATGACTTAATTACTTGTGTTAATCGCAAACTCAATCAAGAACATTACTCCGGCAAGGAATGGAAACGAGGACGTGTTCTTTTATTTACAACTAGTGTCCTGTTGTCCAGTTCCTAAGAATCATTTACCAGGGGAGACCAGGGATTCTAGTAACACTGGGTTAGTTGTAGACTATCAGTCTGACCAAATTTTAAAAAGTATTACGGCTCACAGGAGAATTGCCATTTCTCTGAGCAAAATTGTAGATTTTACGACCAAAAAACTGATGGAAAGTAAAAAAAAAAAAGTCAAGATTATCTCTTGGTCTGACTTACATTCCCTAAATTAACAGTTTCTCTGCTTTAATTTGATGCCTTAAATTCTTGCTACCTTCAAACCCACATGTTAAAACAGTTAGCTGTGTAATGGCAGCATGGGGTGGATATTGTTGTTATAGTTCATTTGTAATGTAAAGAATTTCTGCATTCTGTGCATTATATTGTTTGTATATGATGCCTCATCATATTTTGCAAACTCAAGGCAAAAAGAAATTTGGTTCAAGTGAGCGCGTCGTCAGTTGGGGTCCAAAAAGTCTGCACCCCAGTCGCAGCCATCTGTATTTGACACAACTGTTACAGTGATTGAACCCTCATGTGACACATGAACATTCAGAATTACAGTCCACAAATCTGAAACCTTTAAACTTTTTATCCTTTAATAAAGTTCTTTCATAAATTGGATTGTGTGGATCTTAAAATCAGCAAATTACCTTTCGCTGTGACATCTATCCTGAGCTAGTGTTACAACTCACCAGAAGTGTGGTAGGTTGTAACAATGGAACGTTTTGTGTTTTACATTAACTCACATAATCTGTGATTGTGATGTCCAAGTGGGTTTTATTTGTAGAAGACAAACGTGGGTACCATGTGTAAAAGTTTGAGAGATCTAGCACAAACAACCACTGAGTTACCGATGCTCAGACGAGAAGTGTTACTGCCATCCCCAGTCTTCCCCTATTTGTTTACCGAAATTGTGCTCTAAGGTGACCTTATGTGCCTGTGTCATAAACGTATTTTATTGCTTGTGTTAATTTAAAATTAGATCAAAATCAATATTGTCTGGTTCCTAAGAACTATTTATTATTGTTGTTACCAAAGCCAGGCCACATACACTTTATGAGTTTATTTTCATGTGGATCCAGAGATACACATTCAAAAGTGTGGACACATTTGACCAACATGCCCATTTGAAAATGAGTGGATCATATTCTTAGACATGTGAGATCAATCAAGTGAGCGGCCTCACATGTATGAAGAGAAGAATGTGGGAAATGTGGGATTAATGAACAAAGGTAGAAAATCAAAGAGATGGACAGAGATGAAAAGAGGGCATTCATCCAAAACACATTGTGACTGATAACTAGATGACATACTCTCATTGAAACCTTTGTCTTTGGAGTGTGTAATAGTCCTCATTTTAAGTTGCAGATGCAAACTTGCACAGACATGAATGTACATAATGGAGCACACAATGCATTTAGACACAAATGTACACACTGGCAAAAACACTAGGTGCGTTTAGATACACACAAAGAGCCACAGATATAAAACAAGAATACAGCCTACTACAAACAGCTGTTCACAGCTGTTTAGAGTAAATTACATGCTTGCTGAGTTAAATGTGAAGCCTCTTTTGGTTTAAGGTATATGGGTGAGTTTGATTTATGACCTGAGCGTGTAAATTCACCATAGTTGAAGATGTTTTTCATCCTCCTTTACGATGAGAAGGGAGGATGAGGAGGCGAGGATAGAAGCAGATGGGAAAGGACAGAAGTGAGAGAAGGAAAGAGAAAGGAAGTGAAGTTGGACAGAAGTATTGAGCAGCAGAGGGGAAGTGAGATGAAAACCTTTATTTATCCAAACCTTGACGTGTCTTATTTGAGGTGTGTCTTGCTCAGAGGACATGTTATTACTTTAGAGCAGTTGTTCTCAAACTTTTTCTGGCATTTCAGAAACCAAAAGGAGTTTACAGCCCACAATTTTTCAAATGAATCATGATAGGGGAAGCAGCTAATAAAAAAACTAAAGCAGATAATAAATGCAGACTTCAGTGACAGCATCATCTAATCTTTGCCTGCGTTTCAGATCTACTGGCCCGCTCCTGTCGACTGGCGGGAGGAGTGTAACTGGGCTGGCAAGGATATCACAGTAAGTCGCTTCACACCACTTCACCTCACCTAATCTAATCACATTTCATTCCCTACTTTATTTTACTTTATTAACAAAAATATATGGGTGTATTGAAAATGAAAATGCTCATCTTGATGTTGGATTCCGTGACAAAACAGTACAAATCTAAATAGTGAATCAGTGCAGTAAATATTCAGTAACAGGACATGTGAGTTAGTGAAAAGAGTCCTCTATCAGCAAAACAAACTGACTGTACATGAACCATAATTTAATACAAAACATCCTTTTTATAAACCACTCCCCGTCAGCCCCTCAGACGTCATACATTGTACACAGAGTCAAATAAGAGAGCTGAGGAGCTCCTCGTGGAGGAGGTAACTGTCCACTCCTATCCAGTGCAATACAATGCTACCTTTTAATCTACTGCAGTCATGGGAGTCATCATAAGACAGAAACACTACGTTTAAACAGATAACATGTCATAATGGGTGCAACACACCTACTTCTGGACCTACCCTTTGGTGAGATCACTTCCACTAAATCTGTTTGCTTTAAAACCTGTCTGACTGAGATCTGCTCAGTCTGGCGCTAAGCTTTTTATGTTTTTCCACAGCAGTTCATCAGTGCTTTAGTGTGTGTTCTGTGGCTTTAAGCAGTAAACTTACTTCTTAAATGCCGTGTAAATGAAGAACTTTAAATTGGTAAGGGAATTAGATAAACCCAGGTAGCACGGCTAGATTTCTGCTGACGAAACCTGATTTTGTAGCCAGTTTAAAACATGTTACAGCTTTACAAGAGAGCATGTGTATCACAAAGACTTCAACCAGTCAGGGATATAAAGAAAGGTTGTTACTCATAGAGGTGCTTCCTCGACTAATTTACTTAAAAGTCCAACTTACTGAAACTGAAATTGCCACGAATCTTCTAGAAGTCTTTGGCCTGTTTCTTTATATAGGAGTGTCTTGTATCACTAATACGCTTAAAGTACAATAATTAAGACATGGTTCCAAAATAAGGTTGGTGGAATGGGGAGAAATCCATTTACTGACCCATGGCTTACATTAGGTTACAGTGTATGTTTAACGTTTTTTAACAAGGAAGGCCTGACTGCGGTAAAACTCCATGTCTCAGCCATGATAGACAGCAAAAAGAGTGAGTTACAGACCAACAAGATAAAAGCAAAGAAGCAAAATATGTCACAAGAACAGAATTCTTATTTATGATTTAATAATTAGCATTTTAATATAAGTTACATGGTTTCCTGTGTACTTGTAAAGTGACTGTGCAGGAGGAACCTGGGACTGTCTTACAGAAACATCCTAACTGTTTGATAACCATGGTAATTGGGATTAGGACCTGATTTAGGAAAAAAGCCATTACAGATGAACAGTTACAAGACAATGTTCCTATTCTAACCTAAGACAGGTGATGTGTATTACACAACCATCTAAACTTCCCAAAATCTTAAATAAACTCTCCTACCTGTAGAGGTTCTTAATTTTCCCTTTTCCACCTGATAGACCCTTCTTATTCGCTAACAGTATCTAACAGTTCGTAAAGGGCTCAAACATTAGCTAACAGTAGTATTTGCTAACAGTAGCAAGTGGTAATGTTACCTGCTAGCTACTGTTTATTGCTTTTGCACAATAGTTGACGGATACGACAGAGATTGTTTCCGCCATCTCAGCCCACTCTGTTTCTTTTATCTCCTGAGTTAGCATTGTTATAATTTCCCAAAAAGAACATCTGTGGTTTTCTGTACAGATGTTGCCAGCACCTTTAAGTCAAGTTAAGTGCCCATCGTTGTTATTGTTCCATTCTTAATGTTTCAATGTATGTTTCAGAATGTTTAAATGATAAAAGCAGCTTGGCAAGATGAGACAAGTAGCACTGGTTGCTTGGTAGGCCGATGAACATTAAAGTTGATAAGTGATGTTGAATCAAGTATTAAGGATTTCCTAACCTGAGATAAGATAAGATGAAGTAAGATACGATAGGACCGCTAAAGTTAGGATGTGCTTCTGCAATTTTTTTTAGATTCTACCTATTTTACCTGAAAACTTAAGATACATGGTTTCAGTCCCAGCATGGCTGCTGCATGTTGCATGGATTGAACTCTGTGATACTCGATACCGTTTCTCCAAATATAGGCTTCCCCTCTGTCGTTTTATTTATTGCCAAAAACATCTAGATTTTCTATTTTGATATACAGTACAGAGAAGAAACAGTTAGTTTCCAAGAATAGGTTGAGTAAATACTGTATGTGATGATTATGTGTCTAAATGTGATGTTCTGTATGTGGATGGAGTCTGGGCAGAGCTCGGCTTCACTGACCGACATGTAGAGGCCACCAAAAGCCTATAGACCACCCAGGGTTACATTACACACAATTAGCGAACTCTACATGTATGTGTGTGCCCGTATGTGTGTTTAAAACAGTGACTTCAGTGTGCGCTGACATGCCACAATCTACTGTACTTATTCTTCTGTGTTTGACAGTGTGTGTGTGCATGTATGTTAAAGTATCCAGTGTGTGTGTGTGTGTGTGTCTGTGTTTGTGTGTGTGTAAAACAAACCCTTCATCACTGTGATTACACAGCTGTAACACGCAGACAACGAGCTCCATTCATACAAAACTCCAGGCTCCAGTTTCACCTGACCAGGAGTCTGTCTTAATGTGTGTGTGCTCAGGTTTTGTGTGTGTGAGTGCTCTGTGTGTGCGCTTGAAAGAGAAAGTAGCGATGGAGACGGGGTGAATTAGTCAAATTGCTCCAGAGGAACATGGGAAGGACAGATGGAAAGAGATAAGAAAATACAAGAAATATTTGTGGGGAATTTTGAAATGTTACACTAAAAGGAGTTTCCCTCTGGTCAGTTGTTATTCCTGCCTTTTTGGCCTTTGAAATGTTATTTTTTATCCTTTGTTAAAGACTCACTCCCCTTTTATTCCTTGTGACTTTTAGTATCTTTGCGAACGCTCACCCACACACTGAGAAGTGAGCTGACCTCGCACCGTTGACCCTAATTACAGAGAAGTGTGTTTCCCTGTTGGAAGAGGCCAACGTCTCTCTCCCCCACTGGATCGCTCCCCTCCTACTTTCCTTACTCTCTTTCTCTCCCAGTCCTCCTCCTCTTCCCATGCTCTCTCTGTATCTCATATTATTTGTGCTCTGGGAACCAGAAGTTTCTCATGTTGTTTACGACCCCCCCTCAGTCATTCCATTCTTTCTATGGATTTGTTCATTCCTTTTCATTAAACATCTTTTTCTATTCAATCTAAATCCAAAGTAGGAATCTTTTCTCTTACGCAGTCACCATCTTATTAACCCTTTAACTGTTGGTTCTGTCTCACACTGTAATGTATCCAGTTAATCTGCACATGCACACATAAGAACGCTTAGCTTGTTTAGCTTTCTGTTTATTAGCTCAAAGTAATGTATTTATACTACACTACAATTAGCTTATATCACATTATATATTATCACTCTTTATTAGGAGTGACTTCACAACAGGAATGATGTCTTGGAAAATGACACAAGGATTTAGTCTCTGGCAGGGCCAGTTGCTCCATCAAACACAAACTTCAGTGCTCTTGGGTGGGAAGCCAGTGAGGGATCCTTGTCGCTGCAGTAGTTATTCCTACTAAGTCAGCCTGGTATTTGGTCCGAATTGCCATTTTGTGTCTGTCATAGCCCGTCCTGGACAAGCCCCCGCTTTGTCACAGCCCAGCTCAAGGGAAGGACAAAGAGGAGAGGACAACTTGTGACTTTCAAATGATGATTTATTTAACCAAAATATTAGTTAATCAAAGCAATATTAAGTATGTAAGTCAGTAGGAAAAGGAAGGACGAGGAAAAACCAAACCCAAACAACAGACCATATGCCCAGAGGGGGAGAAAAATAAACAAACTGACCAGCTTTTATAGCTGAGGAACAGCAGCCACAGGTGATAATCAGGGAAGCACTTGCTGCTTCCCTCCTAAAAAGAGAAAGGCAGGCCAAAGAGGAAATCAAGGAGGCTGTCACAGTGTCACATCATTCATTAATCTGAATCGCTGAACAAACCAGAGTTGTAAACAGTGACTCAGAGGCTTGGAACCAGACTAAGTTCAGGTTGACCAGGGAAAACGTGTCAGGGATAGGATCTCGCAGGAACAGCTCTCTCTTGATCTTTTGTGTCTGTTACGTCCACCATTTAATCTCCGCAACATCAGAGGTGCAAAGTAACTAAGTACAGATACTTCATTACTGTCCTTAAGTAAAGTACAGATACCAGAAATATCTACTTGATTATTTATTTTTCTGACAACTTCTTACTGTTACTACCTACATTTTAACACAAATATTGGTAATTTCTATTTCTTACATTTACATATACAGCATGTTACTTTAGTTTTATTGCATTTTAGGAGACTTATTAATTATTTTCATTCTGTATCATTGCACACAGCTCAACATCAAGATTGATTTCATAACAGGACAAAAAAGATGTGACAGGACAAAGACGACGTAACAAGACAAAAAAGACGTAACAATACTAAAAACTACATAAAAGACATAACAGGATGAAAACAGCATATCAAGACAAAAAAAGACAAGCTGAGTTAAGCTGAGCATCTAGTGGCTGTAGTCCCATATTTAACACAGAGAATTTAGATGAGAAGTTTGACACTGCTTTCATGTCTTTAAGTGTATTCCCCAAATATAAAACTGTTCATTTGAAAATAGAAAAAGGTTGCTGGGTTGTCTGATATTCAGTACAGTATACTACATTTTCAACCATGTGTGTATTTATTTTGCTACTATACAGATTTAAATTAACTGCAATGCTAGCTACCTCATAAATGAATTATCCAGTATCCCGGTAGCTCAACAAATAAACCCGGGGCATGTGATGGGCTTAGCAAGTTGCCCACATGAAGACAAGTAATAAACACTCCATCACTCACACAGACACCCACTGGCCACAGGAAAGCCACCTAACATGCACACAGACACAGTAACACAAACACAGACACATGCACGTAAACACAGTCAGACAGTGGCAGTAAACAGTTGACAGTTCACCCAGACACTCGGTCTGACTCAGCAATTTAACTGAGGCGTCACTGTAAAGCTGGAGCCATGTTTAAACCTACAGAGGTGATGGACTGTGTGTTTACGCTGTCATGTTAGCACCGTTTAAAAGAAGATCAACAGTTAAAATCCATTGACCGACTGGGATCAAATTAATGTTGGGGAAAAGAGGTCAATGCTGTGGTTAAGTGACTGTGAAAGCCTGAAACTCTCCTCACCCACAGAAACACCAACATTGGTCATTTGTTTAAATGTCTTAAATTAACAAATGCTTCCATTTTCTTGACATGCCAAGAGTTTTTTCTTGGCAGCAGAAGGTCCTTCATATAATGGTCGTGGCAGCAATGGTCTTTTATGCTGATGATTGTTAACAGAATAATTTTTGTTGTCTATCTGCAGCTGAGGCTGTAGAGGATGTATCTGAGAATGGTAGAACTTAGTTTAGTGTGTGAGCATGTTAATATTAATAATTACTAAGAAGAAGTCAGTCCATTTTGCAAGTATTTGGTCATAAACTAAAATATTTGACAACTTAAATTTTGGGAAATGCTATTTGCACCCAGGTGTCAGTAGCCGATAAAGCTATTTGCACCTCAGGGTGGAACAAACAATGTGGCTATTTACACCTGCATGGCACATACAGATCGTGATCTTTTCCTAAACCTAACCAAGTAGGTTTAGGAAGATGCTATTTGCACCCAGTCTCCTGGGTCAGTACTCAAACCTTGGTCTGCTGAAGGAGAGCCAAATGTTTACCACCACACCAACTCTCTACAGAGACTTTGTCTCTCTTAACAGCTAAACTAGGCCTGGTGCAAATAGTTGACTAGCTGCCATGTGAGTAAGGGCTCACTAAACAATTCTTTGAGAGATGAGGGGATCATAAATCACTTACAACTTATTCTCTCGGTAGAAAATGTCACGTTACTCCAGCAGTTGGCTGGGATATTTCTGTCTACTGGACCAAACAAACAACCAACCAAACGGCGCCATCCATAGAGTCATTCAGCCACCATCACGTCAGAACTACAAAACACTCAGTTGTTTTGGAAGGCACTAACACTTTTTCATTTAGGTATGAGGACTTGAAAGAAGCTTAGTGGCCACCAAACACTGAAAACACTGATCATTTTCATCACAATATTAACAGATATCAGTCTGTTGTAGGAGAGATGTATCGGACAAAATGTCAACACTGCTACATTGTCCTGCTCAGCAGAAGCGATCAAAGGCATTCCTGGGATATTACACTGTGCTGTGCTGTGTATCTAATGCTTGGCCACTGTGTGCCATCGTCTGTGTGTTCAGTCAGAGGTTCTCAGCCATTAACTTTATTAAAGTTAGCTGGATCGCTGGGACTCTTTGCTCTCAGACGCAATCAAAACAGAGAGAGAAAGATAAACAGTAGCTCTGTTTCTATCTAAACTTTTACAATAATGCAATAAAATAGCTGAAAATATGTGTTTAGATAGGGTGGAAAATGTAAGTGCCAGATAAATGGGGAAAATGAGGAGAAGTTGTTCTTAAGGATCAGCAGATTTTGGATAAATGAGCCAAAAATTATCATAATTATATTTATAATAATTTAAATAATATGTGCCTGGCAATAGTGTAATGTCCTAACTAATGGCCATGTAATGCCAATATATTATGTATAAGAAACACTGCTGATGTGAAAGTACGGTGGAAAAAATGTGTCCAACTTTTTATGCTTTAAGAGATCATGAAAAATCACTGCAATACTGAATAAACTGTGCATATTACTTGAATGACAGTCCACTTTATGTGAGACAGACAGGCATGGAGAGACGTAGCAGAAGGACAGATAAAGGCTGAAATGATAAATAGGTAGATCAGGTTAATCATTCCTAGAATGGAAAGGATAAAGAGAGAAAAGGGGAAAAAAGACATCCACTGAGGAACAATACAGCTTTATAAGACCTAAAGCTCAGGCCGCAGTGAGGTCACAGCCTGCGCTTTGCTCACTGTTTCAACTAATGAGCCAGTGGTGGGTCAAAGGTTGGCCAGTGAACCCTTTAACACACACACACACACACACACACACACACACACACACACACCTCTCTTACATACACAGAGTGAGGAAATGTGATTGCTGGCGTAATTCACCTCCCTCATTCTCCTCCTTCCTTTCTGATCTTTTCAAAGCCTTTCAAGCGCCTTTTTTCTTCTTACCTTTTCTTTTCCTCCTGCCCTCTCTCTCTCTTTTGTCCCATAAAAGAATTGACTTTGTCAAACTGTCGCTCTGCTGACTCCCTCACCTTCCTCTGCCCACTGACACACACACACACACACACACACACACACACACACACACACACACACAAAACACACACACTGTGCTTAAAATACCACAGGGAGTTTGATTGAGGAGGAGGTCTTGTTTCAGACACACACACTGGGAATCAGAAGAAAAAGGTTGTCATTGTGTCTAGTGTGTTTTATCAGAGTAACATGGGAAGCTGCAGAGGTGTGTGTTTGTGTGTGTGTGTGTGTGCGTGTGTATGTGTGTGTGTGTGTGCGTGCGTGCGTGCGTGCGGGTGTGTCCAGAGGTGTGCGTGAGCCTGAGGGTGGAGGCAAAAATGCAGTGTGTGTACACCTTTCTTTTAAGGGAAACAGAGGTCTCCTGTGTTTGTCAACAGCATAATCAGCCCATCAATTGGTTGAACACCTTCACATGTGCATGCGCGCACACACACACACACACACACACCACGAAAGCACATATGTATTCACACACCAACAACTCCAACTCTAATCCCCCTAGTGGTTTTTTAAAGGTTGAAAGGCAGGTCTTTGTTCTCAACCACTGAGGGCTCTGTGTGTGTGTGTGTGTGTGTGTGTGTGTGTGTGTGTGTGTGTGTGTGTGTGTGTGTGTGTGTGTGTGTGTGTGTGCGTGCGTGTGTGTGTGCGTGTGTGTGGGGTGGTGTGTGGGGGTGTGTGTGTGTGTGTGGGTGTGTGAGGCCTA
Source organism: Lutjanus argentimaculatus (assembly GCA_034769285.1). Taxonomy (NCBI): domain Eukaryota; kingdom Metazoa; phylum Chordata; class Actinopteri; order Lutjaniformes; family Lutjanidae; genus Lutjanus; species Lutjanus argentimaculatus. The sequence goes on from JAWZSL010000007.1 coordinate 9,940,746, forward strand.
ATGAGCCACGGTTCTGCTTCTGTCGCTGCTTTCACAACCTGGTCTGTCTGTCACCCTCGGGTGAGGCTGACAGAACTGACAGACAACAAAAGACAAATGATTATTATTATTGATTAAGAGATTAAATGTGCGCTGCAAACAGATCAATCTTTATCTTGAAAGAAATTTGGACAACAAGTATAATCCATCTTTTCATGATGATTATGAAAGTGATATAAAAAATGCAAATACTGAGAAAGAAAAATTGGAACGTATCATGTTTCTCCAGTGAGGCTAAAACAATTCTACCATCTTGGACAAAATTGGAAGAGTAAGACCAAAACAAAATAATGTGATGTAGGGGAGAGTGGGGCATCTTGTGACACAGGTAAGTTGTCTCACTCTCTAACGTCAGAGGGTGCTATCTAAAAAACATTAACAGTTTTTAATGTAAAACTCACTGTTCTGAAGTTATTTTGCTCTTGGCATGTAGAAAATGTCGCTGTAGTCTGAGGTGAGAACAATGTTCATATTTTACAGTCATAAACATAAAGGAAAAGATAAGTAAGTATGTTCAATTCTATTGTTTTTGCACTGAATAGAGGCAAGAAAAAGGTATATTTTGATAAGAAAACCAAAATCCTGTTCTAAAGCTAGATTGTGGCATAGCAGTTCATAGCACACATGTCAGTCTGGAGCAAGTTTGCCCAGTGGTTTTGGGGAAAATCTTCACATGTGACAATTTACTCCAGTGTGTTTTCCAGCTGCGGCCCCTCTGAAGCCAACTTTGCTTGCTGCTAAACTTGGTGGTTGCTATGCAACATGTAAAAACAGCATCACTGAAATAACTGAATAAAAAATAACTGCAAAAATGAATGTGTAAAGTTTCTTACTTAAACATTTTATTTTTTGTTGAAAACTAAAATGTGACAGTTTACACTGCATAGTGTGACAACTCACCCGGCAATGGAGTAGCTGGTCACAAATGCACATTTTGTACTTGTGTGTGCAAACTTTGTACACATGGTGGTGTTTCGTTATCTCAGTCTGCAGCTGACGGTCAAATTCATGTCTTTATGCACCTCTTCTCCAGTGGCCCCCGAGGGCCCAACCATGTTTGTAACTTGATCGACAGACAGATGTTACAGTGGCCTGTCTGGGGAAAAGCCGACAGCAGAGAAAGATATCTTGATCTTTGATGTGAGGTTGAGTGTGTGTAGTAAAGTAGAAAGGTCTTATTGAGTTGCCTTACTTTTTGGGAAGTGGACTGGTTTTGTAGTGACATTTGAAAGCATCATATTAGCTCATCATATATTATTGAGTCATGGGGCTAAAGACCACGAATAATCACTAAGATAATCATGATAATCATGGTGTCCGTGTTATCTGCACTTAATAAGGTAGTTGTAAAACAAGACAATCTCCTCAAAGCCTGGTATTAAGAGAAGCAGTCTGGCTAGAAAAGGACTGTGTACCATCCAGTCTGTTAGTGCACAGTAAATCATTTCTCCAGTAGTCTCCTGGGACCCAGCTTACAGTAAACTGACTCCGAGATGGACAGATGTGACTGTGGGTCAATAACCTGCTGTCTAGATAAGAAGAGGAGGGAACAGACACAAAGGGGTTCTTGTTGTTGATGTGAAGGAGGATAAAGGAGAAAGTGAAATAGAAATGGTGTGAGAAGTGGTCTGTTGTAAAGAACCTGCAACACTTTACTTTTGTCTTTTTTTTCATTAAATTTCTTGGTTGGCGTTAGCTTGCTGAAAAAGACAATGAAAAATTAAAAACGGGAAGCAAAGTCTAAGAAAAAAGTAAAGCGTCACGTTTGTTATTAAAGGAATAGTTTTACATTTTAGGAAAAACACCTGTTCCCTGGTGAAGACACTAAATGCAGTGACTACCAGCTGGTTAACCTAAAGGACTGGCTAGGTTAAATTAGCAGAAAGACTGGAAGTGCAGTAAACAGTTAGTCTGGCTCTAAAAAATCAAAATCAAACAAGACCACTAAATGTCCTTAAAATAACACGTTATATCTGTGATGTTATCTGTTGAACTATTTCTAAGACAAGTTAGCTAGCTGCAGGCTGTACCTTATTAAACAGATATGAGGGTCTTGATCTTGTTTACCTCCCTGCAAGTCAAACTATTACTCTACAAGGAAGTTAAATGAATGCTCTGCATAGCTCAGTTGTTGATTCACCAAACTAAGATGTAAATTAGCATTTTTGCTAACTCTGGCATATTTACATCATGTATCCCACACTGATGTTCATTAATATACTCTGTTCCTGTTAAATAAATAAATACATATGTGCCAACAAGGACATTCATGACTACTCTCAAAGAGTAGTTGACTAGCAGCGAGAGATTTATCATATTTCTTCCACCCAATAATAATCATCAATTCTCATCAGGTTGGTCTCGCCCACTAATGCAGGTGAGTCCTTGATTGGCTCTATGACTAAATGAGCCACGATCTGATTGGACTACACCCCGACCTCAACTAGCTGACCAGTCAGCTATTCTGTGAAATCCCTGGTGCCAACAAATGTCAAGCGTAATACACAACTCAGGGCTGGAAAATAAACCTGATTTTCAAAACTTAGAAAACTCAACTTTATTATGCTTTGTTTTGTTGTTGACCATTGACCAACCATGTTTTTTGAGTCATAGATTTACCACTGATAAACACATTTGAAATGACAGTTCTTCACAACTGCCAAGACACATTTCCTTCCACCTGTTTTTCAGAACTGTAAACACAAAACCAAATCTTCAAACTTCATTCACAAAACCTCTGATTCTTCTGGCAAAATCAATCAACTCAAAGCCATTTTATCTGTGCTCAAAATTAAACAGCGCTTTCAAATCATACACTCAGCCAGTCAGTATATAAACACTACTGAGCAGTCATTACACGCTACATCAAAAAATGGAAAACACACTGTTCAGGGCATGTAGCTTCAGAAAAACATTTTTATTGTGCGTGAACACATTTGGCATTTTCAAAAAACATAAAAGTACACTCACAGCTTAGTACAAAACACATTGTAGACATACTGTGCATGCAACAAGTAACAGTAATACAGACAACAGATTCATTCTGCCTCAGCATCACGTCTTTATGCTGGTCAGACCAGAGGACTTCATCTACATCACAAGCAACAATGTCCCTGGCAAGGCAACGAGGGGAAAAAACCCTCTAGTCTGTGGAATCAAGCCATTACAAGACTCCACGGCAATCACAGCAGGCTAAATCTATTACCAGCCATTTCCCAGGCAAAGGTATAGGCTACAGGGTATAGAAAAACTATTCTGGTGGCCAGAGAAAGGGGAGTACGCTGGAAGAAACACTTCTTGATGCTGAACCACTCACGTATTTGATTCTTATGTAGTCATGTGGTTTACGTAATCACATCATTAGAAACAAGTGTGAACAATTTTGAGTCATTGTGTGTAAATGATGACAGTTGTGTTGGACTTGTGTTTAGCTTCTACCGCCCATGATTACCATTTTGCAACACAAGAACATCGCAGTGCAAAATGTGTCTTACCAAGTAAGAATGTGTTTATAGTTTTGCCAAAAGAGTGAACGATTTGATAAAAAGTTTCAGGGCATTCAGAGTGTTTGGTTCAGAGGATGAGGTTTGGAGTTTTAGCACTTGTGAAAAACTATAACTGAACTGAAATTTTGTTGCATTTGTTTATAGTTAAAGGTTTTATGTTCCTACAATAACCTGCTAGAATCTAGCGTACAAGCCACTTAACTAATTAAACATTAAGTTTTCCCCTTTTGTTTCGTTTTCTTGTTTCATCTGTTTGTCTCAGTCATCTTTTACCGTTTTCATGCAAATCTTCTGCTTAGCGTTTAACTCCTTCTGCGATACAGGTTCAAAATGTCCTTGTGCCACATGAAATCCATCAACAACACATGTTTTGAGTAGCTCACACTTTCAGAGGCCTCTTACACTTTTGACTCACATGGAGGTTCATATGACCATTTTACCCGAGCCAGGACACAAAGACTGTCACAACAGAGTGTTGGAGGCGGAGCTGAGGACTCGACAGTGTTGTCACAAGCAGACAGGGTGAGAGGAGCTATGTGAGGAATGTTCATCACTGAACCAAAAGAGGGAGAGAGTCCGGGTTTTGGTCGATCTTGGATTGACCATGTGTGTTATTTTTTCTTGTGTTGTTAACTTGGGCTGGAGCAAACCAAAGTCACATTTGTGGTGGCTGTTTTTTTTTTCTTTTTTGGTGAATTTAGGATGTTAGTGACCTGAAGTATAGTTGACATTGTGTGGGTATATTTAAAGGAAAAGCCCTCCAACATCTTTTAGATTTCAGTATTTTTAAATCCGACCTTTGTAGACTAATACATTTGAATAAACAGATAAAATATGTCCTGTATATCCTTACTAGAATAGTACCATGCATGTAGGGAAAAAACGAAAAGTCCAAATCAATGAACATTTTTTCCTAACGACCATCCTTTCATGGGTAAAACTAACACTGTGTATCATGTGTGTGTGTCTTTCAGTCCGACTGTGTGAACTACGTGAAGATCGTGCACCACTATAACCGCACCCACCTGTACGCCTGTGGAACTGGGGCCTTCCACCCTACCTGTGCCTTCGTAGAAGTGGGACACAGGATGGAGGTGAGGAATAAACAAAACAAAAACAACACAAACACACACAAACTGCTGAACTGCAGTATTCCCTTCTTGTTTTTCCCTTTTGATCGGAACATCTAGTCACTACCTCCTTTGTTTGCCCTCACCTGCATAAACAAAAAAGTATTAAAAATCAGCTGTGTTCAGGTGTCTGAAAATGTGAGCCTCAGTCCGCTGCCAACCGAACAATTTTCTGTGCATCACAAGTGAGAGCATAAATCCAACAAACTGCAGGAAAGAACCTCAAAACACAAGATTTATGTGTATAAAGAGGTGAATGTTGACATCTGATATCCAGCAGTTAAGAGGCTGATTCTGCAGAGAAGGTAAATTATGGCAGAGTGCAGACAAATCCATCATAAGTTGCTGGTTTAGAATTTGTTGAGTCCCTCATGCTGCCAACATTTTAAACCTGATATCTCTTCCCAAAAATGACTGTATGATTGTGACAAATAACAATGACATCAATCAGCATCTCTGTAAATGTGCCAGTGTTAGTCAGCTGGCTAATTTTTCGACTGCAGTCAAGATGTTTTCAAACCTTTAAAATGACAAAATTCGCAGAAGGAAGACAGCAGGACACCATAGTGACAACAACAACACAGGAATTCTCAAGACAGAACACAAGCCATGCAGAGAGAAACATCAAAACATCAGGACAATATCACAGCAACAACAAATAACAAACATCGTTTCAGCACAAATAGCTGCAAGCAGCACGATTCACTTCTCACTGTCGTCTCCCTCAATCAGGACCATGTGTTCAGGATCGACCCCTCCAAGGTGGAGGACGGGAAAGGGAAGAGTCCGTATGATCCTCGCCACAACGCTGCATCTGTACTCGTCGGTGAGCTGATTAGGTTTTTACTTCAAATTTTGCTTGTGTATAAAGGTTTTAGCATTACTGATTCAGTGTATCTTATCCTGAAATTGGATTAATGCTGCCTCAAAAGTGTATGATAGAAAATGAAAACAAAAGTCAGATATTTCCAAACATTTTCATGCCATAATCTTTAGCTTTTTTGTGGAGGATGTTGTGAGTAAAGAACACATGTCCAATTAATCAATGATTGATTCTTTTTGTCTCCTAGGTGATGAGCTGTATGCAGGCGTAGCTACAGACTTAATGGGAAGAGATTTCACCATCTTTAGGAGCCTGGGGAAACGCCCCTCCATCCGCACCGAGCAGCATGACTCACGCTGGCTCAATGGTTTGTGTTTGTGTGTGTGTTCACGTGTTTATGTGTCAGCTCGGTTGTGTTTTGAACAAAACTCGCAACTTGAAAAAAAAAAAAAACAGTATAACTGACATTGCTCCTCTTTGTGTCTACCAGAACCAAAGTTTGTTGGTTCCTTTTGGGTCCCAGAAAGTGAGAACCCCGATGATGACAAGGTGTTTTTCTTCTTCCGTGAGACGGCGGTTGAGGCCCAGGGGCTCGGAAAGTCCACCTACTCCCGCATCGGACAACTCTGCAGGGTGAGAGTTTATTTTGTCACTTACACAGTTAGTGGTGTGCTTATTGGTTACAGTAAAACAGGCAGATAGGGCGGGACTTGTCGCACACATTAATTGGCGTTTATAGTAGCCAGTTGCACTGTGTGTTACGCCCCCCACCATGCAGCTAAAGCAGTCCATGGGTTTAGGAATGAGAGCAGTCATATTAGCTGACTCTTCTTCTGAGTCCACTGGAGTAGTTTGAAAACAGGACAATAGGTGGTAATCTGGCCAAGTTTGGCTCCCGGCACCTTGTGGCTGAGTCAAGGCTAACCCAGCTGGCACGGCAGTCAATGGTTGGCCAGCTTACTTTAGCAACATGTAAAGCTATATTTCCATCAGGAGACCACGCAAACGACCCCAGTACTGTATTTCCTGTCAGTCTTGGAAGCTGTGTTCATCTTGTTGACCAGTGGTATTCACTGGGAGGCTGCTGAGTCCAGTTCTGTTGCCAGCCAAAAGTTATGATTGGCGACTTTAGCAACAAGTAAGCTAAAGCTATCTATTTATCGGGAAACTCGGTAATTAAATAATCAAGAGTTGAAGCTGCAGTTGGCGGACATCAGAGAGGAAACCAGAAAATGTTTTCCCCATAAAATAGGATTCAGTTTCACCCAGGTCAGTGAATAAAGTCCGCTCCAGTGATTGGATGTACCGTATTCTCCTTCTGTGCTCCAGTGCATCATTAGTGAGAAGAAGAAGAAGAATCCCTGGGGGAACTTACGTATTTTCACTTTGTTGTTATTTTACAATCACAGGACCAAAATACACACAAATAAGACCTACAGACATACATTAATGGAGAGATGCCAGAGCGAGGGGGCTGCACACAGGCATATATATACAGTCAGGCGCTCAAGCAGTTATGGGTTTGCACCGAACCCATGAGGTGAACTGGCACCTCTCCAGTTACCAGTCCACACTCCGTACTGACTGGTCTGTGCTGGACTTGAACCAGCAACCCTCCAGTTGCCAAGCCAAGTCCTTACAGACTGAGCGGCTGCCAGGTGAGAAAGCATTTCATTTGACAGAAATTTATTGCAGGATAAGTCAACAATAAATTTTTAATATTTTTCCACGAAAATGGAAACTGTAAAATATCATTAAAAATCTTTAAGTCCAGCATTTTAAATAACCTGGTGTGAAAAAAAAACCCACTGAACTCTGCATCAGGCCCACTAAACCTGGCTGTTTCACAGATTCTGTAACAAAATGAGGTCATATTCTCTTTAAAAAAATTAATTTGGTAAAGTGGTGAAAGCAGCTGCTTCCCAATTTATAAGACTGTTTCTATGTAATATTCTGTTAATTGACTCTTGACTGTTTTGTCTTGAACCAGAATGACATGGGTGGTCAGCGAAGCCTGGTCAACAAGTGGACGACATTCCTCAAGACCCGTCTGATCTGCTCGGTACCAGGAGCCGACGGCAGCGACACTTACTTCGACGAGCTGCGTAAGTTCACTGTGCCTGCAGACAGATTCTGTTCTGTATCAGCTCATTCATGATTAAGATGTTGGGTAAAAGTATGATGTAACATAACTGATGTTTGAAGTGAAGGTTCGGCATGATACTCATCATACATGAACTTTTGACCTGACTCGCCTCACGACAGATGTCCTAGTGCTGAACTCACATCAACTCAAATTTAAAAAAGTTTCGATTTCTATTTTGTGTCCCCATATCCTACATTATCTGCCCAGTATGATAAAGTAATCCAATTTTTCCGAAGTAAGAAAAAGCAAAACAAAGAGTTGAAATTTGGGGTGATTTTCCGATCTTGCTTTGTCCATTGGATTTTTACCCAGAAACACATTCTGTGGGTGCAAAAGGGAGAGAAAGTCAAGAAAAGCATAATAAATTAACCAGGATTTCTGACCTCAATTGTAGATTATCATTCAACCCACATTCCTGCAGACTGGGATCGGGCCAGAATCTATTACCAATTAATCTCTCGCTCATGCTTTCTCCAAGGCCAGTGTTTGTGCTGTGGGTTCAGTGTGAGTTGCAGGCTTGTCTCTGGGGAGTATTCGTATGATATAAGACAATAATGTGTTTTCATTAGACAGGATCCAGAAGTGAGGCTACAATTCTAAAGCTTGGATTGTGGGCAGAGGAAATATTTTATGATAAAGACGGCATCGTTTCACTCTAAACTCACTCGGATAGTTCCACAACATGTGGTGCCAGTTCACCCGAGCATTGTGCTCATAAATATTCACAATTTACTGATAACAGTTATGTATAATTTTGTAAAATATAGCCAGGATGGGCTCCAGATCTCCACAACCCTGCAAAGAATAAGCAGTTACTGATGGGTTGATGGATGGATTCATATTGTAAAAAATAAAATGGGTGAGTCTAGGAGGAATCCCTGGACTTAAAGAAGCGTAAATTATGTTTTCCTCTTCAACAATTGGTCCTTTACTAATGAACTTTGATAGCAATATACTGAAGAGAATAAAATATATATTTTTAGCCTCTCAAAATCCAAAATAACAAGAACCAAAGTCTTGAAGTCTGTTCACAAATTAAGCTAAATGAATTTTCACCTTGCGTTACCGTGGGATAATTTTGGGAACATTTATGTTAATTTGAGTTACTCATGTAAGTGTGTTTTTTTTTTGTCCCAAACAGCCAGAAAACATTAGTCGTAAGCTGTTTTGTTGATTTGTTTTGCCTTGCTGAAATAAAATGCAGGCTGTCTTTCGCCTACCTCTGAAATTTTTGAAAGTCCTTGACTTCATACAATCTGCAACAGTTGTGACTGTAAACTACATATGTGCCATGTGAGAACCTAAAATTGTATTAGTCTGATCAGACTAATTTGACTAATTGCACAAAATATGCACCTTATTTAAGAAGTAAAATCATGAAAATCAGCCAAAAATAAAGTTCATTAAACTTAAATACATCTCTTGTCAAATGTCATGACTTAGAGAAATCGCTGAGCTATGGGAAGAATGCAGAATTTATGATTAAAACAATCAACACATAACAATGTCCCATCTCACAAAGAGAAACGCCAAACCTCCAGTCATTCAGTTTGTACAGCAGCTGCAGCAGTTTCATCTCTCAAGATGTTTTTGATTGATCTTTCTGACCATATCTGTGGGCAATAATCCGATCCGTCTTATCTCGGGAGGCAGTGTGAGGCGAACTAAGTGGAAAAATTTGTCCAAAACCTAACCCTACCTTAGGCTACATCTGCCCATCACATTCCTTCGTATGAACAATGAGTCCCTTATCTGGACCAAGAGTTTTCTGACTGTACCTGAGGCCAAATCTTCAGAAAGGACCTACCTGTAAAAATGTGTGTTGATCTGACCCTGTCGAAATTATTCTGCTGAAACACCTACACCACATTACTTTTTAGATCACCGCAGCATTTAATTCTCTGTGGCCCAAGACTCGGAAATGCATCTTGTTTGTGGCTGACCCCAACCTGACAAGTGTAAAAAAAACAACAAAAAAAGTTTTCATGGGACTAAATCCTGTTTAAATAAATTTTACTAATCACTGCTGGAAGCTGTAGTAGATTTTGTTCCATGTCATGACCCTCAGTTATTAGTGAAATGTCCCTTTAAAGTAGTTAGACGTGGCCATAGGGCTCTGCTTATCTTTCTCTCTACCTTTGACCTCTTGACTACCACCACCTGACCTGAGTGTGTGTGTGTGTGTGTGTGTGTGTGTGTGTGTGTGTGTGTGTGTGTGTGTGTGTGTGTGTGTGTGTCCGTCCTCAGGCGATGTGTTCCTGCTACAGACGAGGGACAGAAAGAATCCTCTGGTCTACACTGTCTTCTCTACTTCCAGGTCAGAGTCCATTTATATTGTGTGTGTGTGTGCATGCGTGCGTGTGTGCGTGTGTGCGTGTGTGCGTGTGTGCGTGTGTGTGCGCGCAAAAGAGAGACAAAAAAGGAAGACAAGAGTGTGTGGGTGTGGGTGTTCTGTGTGTGTTTTGATGTTTCTAACCCAGCTTCCCCTGTCCCCCAGCAGCAGTGTATTTAAAGGCTCAGCTGTGTGTCTCTACTCCATGAATGACATCCGGAGGGCCTTCCTGGGGCCCTTTGCTCACAAAGAGGGGCCCAACTACCAGTGGGTCCCCTTCCAGGGAAAAGTCCCCTATCCCCGCCCAGGAATGGTATGTCAGTAACATTAAAGGCCAATCCATAGATTAGTGTCAAGAGCTTCTAACCCCAGAACTGTCCTTAAGAATAATTTTGAGGTACTTCTTATGCTAGTACATTTCAGAGGAAAAGATTGTACTTACTCATTAACAGTCTACACCAGAGGTCATCAACTACATTTGTCCAAGGTCCAGAATTTATTCTAGGCAAACTCAGTGGTTGGTGAACTTTCAAATAAGAAAGATATTTAGGCCTAATTAGCCCATTATTGTTTAATATTTTCTCTTTCCAACAAAATTAATGTTTTGTGTATTAGCCTATATCAGAGTGAGGAGACTCCTACAAAACATGGGAAATCCATAATGACAACTAGATACTTAAGAAAATGTTCTCAGAGCTCCGCCAGAGGTTAAGATTAAAATCTGTAATTCTGGAAATGTGATTGGTAGTAAATATTATTCACCTCACACCTTCACAGTTTGACCATTATTGTGCCTATGACACGTGTAGTTACTGATGGTAAACTATTGTCATTTTAATAGAGAAGTCAGGCAATAATTGGTCTTTTCCATCATTCTGTGAGCAACCGTGATCTGATTTTATGCTTCACACAGCAGTGTGAAGCGTGCAGGATGGATCAAAAGTGTGGCGCAGACAAGCCACGCTTAGTGGAATCAACCAGTGCCAGCTCACTGTGGCTGCTCCTTCTTGTTCCAGTACTTTCTGAAATATTTCAAACTGATCCACTGCCAAAAAAATGACTAATGTCTTATTTTGTCACAGCGATTTTGATAAATGATGTCAACAAGAGCCAAGTTCACTGATATATTTCCTGTGACTACTTCAAAATAAAAGTAAACACATGTTTAGTTCGTGAAATGCTTTTAATGTGAAGCTGCAGCAGTAGCAAAGTTTGCATAAGCAGCAACTTTATACAGCATCTCTTCGAGGAATTTTGCCAGTTCATAAATTGCAAATCTATAAATATTGCAAAAGCCTACTTTCATTCGGATTAGAAGCTTTGCCACCAGTTGATGATCAATGCTCTACACTTATAATGCACTAAATCTATATAATGGCTGTAATTGCTTTGTAAATTCAGATTTAAAAACAAAAACATGATCAGCTTAAAATATGATGCATTTATTGCATATAGAGGAAACTGTGTGCAAATGACTACTTTTATTGACCCTTAAATAAAAGCACAGAAAAATAAATGTTCACTATATAATGCATAACCTTTATTTAAATCAAATTATTAATGCAAGATCTTATTATAATGGAGTACTTTTTCATAGAAGTACAGTACAGTACATTAGCAAAACCACAACATTAGTCAATTACTATAGAATACTTTTACTCTCTGGTTTCCATTTAGGGCACTGAACTGTAAAAATACAAAGTCAGATCAATATGAATACATTAATCTCATATAATATTCTTGTGATAGAAGTCTTATAGGCACTTGATACACTTGTAGTACTCAGTATTAGACCTCATTTCATCCAAAAGCTCTCCACAATCCTTCCAATCAATATGTGCTTATCAGGGCTCTTACATGCTGCTAAGCACACAAACGTAGCGTCAGCAGGATTTGTTATGCAGAGCTTCAGCTGTTACTGCCACAGCAGAACAATCTCCATTGTATTATTGCAGAATAGTAATTGTATTTGGCCTACAGTAAACCCTCTCTCACGCCACCATCACCTCACTGGGTTGTAAAATTAGCGGAATGAATCAAATTAAAAGAAAACGATCGTGCTTACAAGTGAATTATGCAAAACTGCACAGAAAGCAGATTCGGTGTTTGAAATGTGGAAACCAGGTCAAAGGTTTTTCACTTTATGAGCAAACTGTCAACAAGACTTTTTTAAAAAGTATAAAACCTAATGGATTCCACACGATATTTTATTAAAATGTAGTTTCTTTGAATGAAAGTCCAAGACTGGAATTTTACTTTGAGCGGGAGGCTGGACTGGCCTGCTGGGCTGACAGAATGAGACATATTAGACCAATTTACATGCACAGCAAACACAAAACAAACAATCAAATATGGTGTGAGTCATGGTGGAAAGTGTGAGTCCAGACATTGCGAAAAGTCTCTGAGTGCATGCAGTCAGTCTGTTCTGCAGAGCTGAAATCCCTTGCACTAGAAGTGGATTGGCTGGATTCTTGAAGTACTTTGAATTGTTGGATAGTAGCCAAATCCTAAATGCTCCTTAAATATGAAATATGCATGTTCATACACAAATTCCCAGGACAAAATTTGCTCTTGAAATGGTTTCAGTTTCAGTCATTTTAATCAGTATTTACAGATTTGTTTTAATGTTTCAAATTACTTTGCACCATTTTGCATCCCACTTAAAGGTAAAGTAATCAGTTCTGGATGAAGAGTGTTAATTGTTAAGTCTCATTTCCAGGTCATGAAACTAACCACCTGGATTGGTGGCTTGAAGATAGTTACTTGTTAACTTTCATTCCCAGGTCATCAAAAACTTAAGTTTTGGAAATGAGGCTCAACAATCAACTATCTAACTGACCTGTGATTGGCCAAAGTCTCCCATCACAAGCTAGATTTTCTAAAGGCTGAAAACAAAGAAAGATGGTGGAACAGAAATCTAGGTCTCTCTCAGATTACTTGAATTATATTATGTTTAAAGGTTATTATAGAGCTTTTGCCCCATGATGCTAAAAACACATTGCATACCGCAGCTTTAAAGTTTAATAAACCATTAAGCACAATGGAACCAAAAATTCACCTGCAAAATAACTGTCTCTAAATGTAAGCAACAGCCGTTTGCAAAGCTTTTTTTTCATACATAAGAACTGTATCTTTTTTGTTTTTAAGTTTATTTAACCTTATGCTGCAGTATGAATTAAACTTTCCTTTATTTTCCTCCATTAGTGTCCCAGCAAGACATTTGGCAGCTTCGAGTCCACAAAGGGTTTCCCAGATGATGTGATCCAGTTTGCACGTCACCACCCTCTGATGTACAACCCGGTCTACCCTATGAGCCGACGGCCCGTCTTTGTCAGAACCAACGTGGACTACAGCTTCACACAGATCGCCGTGGACAGGGTTAGCGCTGCCGACGGACAATATGATGTCATGTTTATTGGCACGGGTGAGTGACTTGTTTTCAGCTCTTACTCTTAATTTTAAATTTAAACACGAAAAGAAAAAAAAGATAATATATGAAAAGTGAATTGATGTACTGCGTCTCTTACTTCAGACAAAGGGACAGTACTAAAGGTGATCAATGTTCCCAAGGAGAGCTGGAACAACATGGAGGAACTTCTACTGGAAGAGCTGGAGGTCTTCAAAGTAAGAAAACTATGATAAAGCTAATTTTGTGTAGATATAAGCACTTTCGTATTGACAGTATATTGAGTGAGAACACATGGCAATGTGTGCTTTTTACATTGTCTTTAATAATGATATTTTTTTGATATGTGACATGGTAATTCATTATAGCCGTGCTTTCTCTGCTCCTCAGGATGCCTCGTCCATCATCAACATGCAGATCTCCTCAAAACGGGTATGTTAGTTTTACACTTAAAATTACCATGGCAACAATTTTACAGAATATTGATCTTTGCATTCTATCCTATTTAGTTTCACAAAAACAATAATTGTCTTATAGTGGTAATCCCAGATCAGGAGCACCACTTTGAAATTGATCTTGTCAGAGGCTGTACCAGAAAACAGAAACTTAATGGTATATTACTTGCAGTCTCAGTAGGAAGGAATTGGAATCTCCTTTTGCGACTGCACTGGCTGCAAAAAGGAAACAGTCAAGTAAATTTTAAGTCAATTTTATTTATATAGCACCAAATCATAACAGATGTTATCTTAGGGTTCTTTTCATATCAAGCAGGTCTACTCTTTATATTATTTAGAGACCCAACAATTCCCACTGTGAGCAAGCAGCAGTGAGGAAAAACTTCTTTTAAAGAGGCAAAAATGTCAAGCGGAACCAGTGGGCGGCCATCCACTGCAGTTTGTTGGGTTAGGTGAAAAAATCATTTAACATTAATTCTGACCTACCTTGAAAATGCTCATTTAACTTTTAACTGTACAATGATAACTACCAAAGCAACATCACAAGGAATAATCATAAATTGCAAAAATTGCCATGGAAACAGAAAGGGAGCTTTTTAACTCTGAACTAAGCAGCTTCCTGAAAACCTCTTTTTGAATCATGTCTCTCCACTCTGTGTCCTCACAGCAACAGCTGTATCTGGGCTCAGACACAGGCATCGCCCAGGTTCCCCTTCACCGCTGCAGTGTGTATGGGAAGGCATGTGCTGAGTGCTGCCTGGCCAGAGACCCGTACTGCGCCTGGGATGGAACATCCTGCACTCGCTACCTGCCAAACACCAAGAGGTCTGTGACATAAACAGAAATGACACACACCAGATGACGATTCCTTACACTGAGCAAGAAAAACACAATGAAACTTTTATTTGCACGTGTATTCAAATACTTAAAAAAAAAAAAAAATCCTTATGGTATATTGTAATAAACTCTCACTAACACAATTTCACAGACGTTTCCGTCGCCAGGATGTAAGGAACGGAGACCCCAACACCCTCTGCTCTGGAGGTACTGTTACAAACTATTGTTCTGTCTTTGTTTTTAAATTGAAACCATGAAAGCTCTGCTGTCTGTGACTAGTTTGTAGGTTCACTGTTGCAGAGGTATATTCAATAAATTAGAACAAAGCCTCACTCTGATCCTGCTCTGACTCACAGAGACTCTCTGCAGCTGATATCTCACTGTCCCTGTGCCAAAAAATCCCAAATCCCTCCAGCCTTCACCTCTCGTGACCTCTGTCCCCCCCAGACCACAATGCCAGCATTCTGCCTCTATCTGTCTTTCTGCCACATAACCGAATCAGGCTAATCGCTCACACTGAAGGAGCTCCTGGGTAATACGATTACATCATGTGGCATGCAAGCCGGGTTGTGTAAAACTAATGAAGGTCAGAGTAATTGTCTCTGATGAGAGTGATGCTGCCCCAAAGCAGTTTGGCAGTTTGTACTCCATTGTTTCCTCAATAAGTAGTGTAGTGCTGGTGTTGAGAAAAGAAACCGATCTTATTCTGACCCAATCATGGCCCTAATTTTTTGTAAATTTGAGTACATGTAAAGTTAAGATTTGAGGTTTAGTAATAACAAAAGAATCAGTGTCTGTAACCCATCACTCATGTTGGCAACATACGTGACTAAGCACTGCCAGGACTGTAAGAGTCATTGTTTGGTGATACACATGAAAAATGTGACCAAATGTTCAAATGAGCCTCCTCGAATAATGACAGATATTCAGCAGTGTTCTACAGGATGCTGTCATTATGTATTATTGTAGTGATCTATCCCATCTGCAGTCACCAGAGGCTGTCATTAATCAGTGTTGACTAAGAATCTATTGTACTATTGTTATACTGCTATCACAACTTATGCAGGATACATGATCTCTTTGTGAAGAAATGTACTGTATTTAATACACTGACATCACAAGACTGAAAAAGACTGTTGAATAATTTAGTTTATAGATCAGGTAAACTGTTCAAAGTAAGTTTTGGTTTCTTAGTATTATCGGCTCAATTTGTTTCTGTCTCATTTTATCCTGTCTTTCCTTGGTCTGTCCTGTCTGTTCTTGTTTTGTCCAGGTCTTTCTATTTCTGTCTAGCCTTGTTCTTTTTAGTGCTTTTCTCTCTTGCACTTTCTGCATTGTTCTGCTCTGCCCTGTGCTGTACTGCCTTGCCCTTTCATTATTTTTTTGCCTTTACCATTCTTGCCCGGTACTGGATTGTTATTAGAGAGTGAATGTCCTGAGTTACAGTAGACTCATAATGTCCTTGTCTCTGCTGCCCCCTACAGACCACCATAAGTACCGTGTTGCAGAGAAGAAGCTATATGGAGTTGAGGGAAGCAGCACTTTCTTGGAGTGTATCCCCAAATCCCTACAGGCCAGAGTCACCTGGACCTTCCAGAAACATCCACAGAACCCACGGGAAGAGGTGAGAAGGATGGTTGAGAGTGGAGAGAAGTTATAACCAAGAGATCCAACAAGGATATTGTCCAAAGTCACAAAAAGGTTTTACAGGAATGCGTATATCAAATCAGAGAGCCATTCTTTCACAGTGCACATTCAGTATAAACATTTATTATCTTTCTGCACACATGACATTGTTGTTAGGCAAGGTCGTTCCACTCAGTATCTTCCAAGAGGCACTGGAAAGATATTTTGTAATAACACTGGCATTACCAATCACCAAGAAGTCAGGAAAAAAACAAATATATCTTAAGTATCAATTTCAGTCCAGACTCAAATCAGATTAAAGAACATCCACTTCTAGCAAACTGGGCAACTGCCAGCCTTGACTGATCAGTTTTTAAATACAAGCTCTTGCAGTAAATGTGGGCTTTACACAATACTTGTACATTCATTGTAGTATGTGTAGTGCTGTTTAGAGCCAGTTATGATCATATATTAAAGCTTGGGTTGGTAAGGTTGGAGAAACCAGCAAGAGTACGCTAGATTTTCAGACCGTCCAAAAACAACCCGACCCTCACTCCTCAGGCCTCCTTCCACAGCCACTCCCCCAGTACACATGAACACACACTGCCTGACTACTGTAAGAGGACGAGTCACTATACGTGTTGTATCCAACTACCTCGTGTCTAATTCACATAAAAGACAACGGCCAACATTATGAAAAAAACAAGCATGGCTATTGTTAGTCATCACAGCTGTCAAGCTAGCATTCTTTTTTCTTTTTTGGTAAGAGCATTTGATGAGCGAATGCTGTTGGGATGTCCATGTCAGAATCAGAATAATCCTTACAAATGGAACTGAGTTGGTGCTCAGACACACACTTGTACAATAAGGCAAAATGGCAGCAGTGCACATTTTGATTAAAGTTATTCCTGTTTTTCAGGTGCGTCTCGATGACCGCATCCTCCAGACAGACAGAGGCCTTCTGATTCGCCGTGTCCTGAAGAGAGACATTGGCATCTATCAGTGCCACGCCATGGAACACGGCTTCACCCAAACCTTACTAGGCATCACCTTGGAAGTCGTACCTTCAACATCCTCCTCGGTCTCTAATCTACCCTCTGATGCCCCTGTCCGATTAGACCCCCGCAGTGGAGGTGGGCTTCCAATGACCAATCAAAAGCTTTGGTACCGGGACTTCATGCAGCTGGTGGACCACCCTAACCTGAGCACCGTCGACCAGATTTGCGAGCAAGTTTGGGCACGCAAGAACGCCGGCATTGACCAAGTGGATAAGAGCTTTCCTGCTCCAGGGAAGGAAGCCCCACCGCTGGGCCCCGTCATACGCCCAGCTAACAAGAAGTGGAAGCATCTTCAGGAGATAAGGAAGGGGAGAAACCGCCGGACCCACGACGGGAAATCAAGCCCTCGGGCACCACGCAGCGCAGGGGAGTAACAGCGTAGAGGAACAGATAGCAGGAGAAAAGAATGACTGATACAAGGAGAAAGGAGGAGAAAGAGACTGAGAGACCATGAACTCCTGGAGGTGTTCACACATACAGATACACCCACGCACATGAAAACACATGCAGACACACACACACACACACACACACACACACACACACACACGCAGCACCTCTTCTATTGTGTATATTTATCTATGGATGCCCCCACTATATGGTACCCCAAACCCTGAGTCCTTGTCCCACTGGCCAGCCCCTGCATGTGCTGCCTTACTGCCCAAATCGATTCTGCACGATCCCTTTACACTGTTCCACAAGCGAAGTCGAGTGTTAAAGCAGGTACATGGGAGTGAATAGATTCACCTGTCATTCCCTTCACTTTATGGAAGGTGGGTTCACAGCACACGGTTACAACATCTTTTGTTGGGATAAAATTTGCCTACAACATGCCAGCTACACATGTAATGTAGCTGGATAGTTGCTCACAGTACAAACAGCCACTCTCTGGACTAGACCACTCAGAACAAAAAGTTTTGGATGAACTCTCCTCACGGCTTTTCCTACCAGAAGATTTCATACAAATGTAGAAAAATTGTGGACTTGAGTGTTGCGCATAATGGGAAGGAATGGAGAAACTGGAATATACTGGAAAGTAATGGTCTCTTACTGGAAACACACCTATCTATTTATGTGCAGTTGCACAAGCATGCAAACAAACACTTTGTCAAACTTTATTTCCTAATTGATCCGCTTCCTGTGGTGCTCTTGTTGCACATAATTCCAATAACCTCAGTTTTCACATGGTTTTGTGTTCATATTACATAATGCAGTCACAGAATACGTTGAGATGCTAGCAGCGTGGGGCAGCCTGTGGAACAGATCAGCATGTTGCAGAACTGGTTCTATTATATAGTAGGTTTTTTAGCGGTTTCCTTAGGCACATTGAGGCATGTTGCAGCAAAATAAATCACACAATACAAATGCAGTCATGGTTAGAAAGCAGTCGTATCTGGCCAGATAGGATTATGTTGTGTTACTGGTCCAAACCACTAGTGAATGAGGGGTGGAAAAACTACTGGCATTCCATGATGTGAGAGGAAGATGAGATGTTTACAGTACACAGACAAAGCTGGAGCACAAAGAAGTCAATATCAAGAAGCGAAGAAGACCTTGATTACGTCTAAACAAGCTTTTATGTGGCATCTTTAAAGAGACAGTTCACTCCACAATCAAAAATACAACATTTTCCTCTGGCCTATAGGGCTCTTTAAACATCTAGGTCATTTTGGTGTAAGCTGTCAAGTGTCTTTCTATGGTATAACAAAAGTAGGTCCTACGTGAAACTGCTCACAGCAAGGCAGTGGTCTCATTGCAAATTAAAGTGGGGACAATGGTGAAATTCAGTCCTGGACTTATCTGCGTGGAGCAGAGTGGATTTGATTTGATTTGTGACAATATGTGACCTTTAACTACAAACCAGGAGTAATAGAAAATAGGTTGTTACTTTCTACTGTTTACAAGGTTCATTATCAGAAGGTAGGTCAGCTCAATGTATGAGAATTATTCATGTTTCAATACCCTCTGCCCTCAGTGGCATTTCAAGCAAGCAGACTGTTAAACCAAACTCCATTCTGAAAACAGGTGTTTAATGATAGAGACATTTTTTCATAATAAAATCTTTAGTAACACATCACTAATACTTTTTTTGATTCATCAATCTACAACACGATCAGTACACTTGCAATATTCAGTAACATCATTAACTAGCTCTATGAAGTGTTGCAAAAATGTACAATATGACTGGCCCAGCATTACAACACTCATTTTCATTGGACGAATATCGTTTAGACCATTATCACCACAAGCTGCCATCTTCATTATATTTTAAGACCAGGCAGACATCTCTACAAACGATATCTCCAAAACTCAGCAACTCAAACCAAAACTATCTAGATGGATAAATAGCACTACAGGCAGGGGGAAAAAAATATGTATTGTATTTGGATTTTGGGTTGAACTGTCCATTTAAAACACAAATATTATAACAAGCATGAAATTACATACAGAAAAAGAGTTTCAACATGAAACCTCACTCTAAAATTTGCTATTTATTGGTTTTATTTTTGGCTGTGTTCAATATTTTGTGCATTAACATAGAGGAGAAGTCATGAACATGGTGGTTGAGGTGGGAAGCATTAATATGATGATGAGGAAGAGGAAGAGGAGTGGACTCTAGTATGACAACCCATGTTTCTGGGCTACAGTACAGTATATATAGTATATATATATTAGCATGATATTTATGAGTTTTATGATTTTTTTGTATTCTAAGCGGTACTTCAACTCCTTTCTCTTTTACACTGTTCTTGCATATGTTGTTTGTGATAAATAGATATATGCAAATAATATGAAATGAGCGAGCCACTGACTCCTCATTCAGCACGGTAAAATGCACAGAAAGCTGTTGTTCTGTGCTACCCACAATGCATTTTACTGTCCGCCAAAAACAAAAAAAAAAAAACAAAAACAAAAAAAAACAACAGACAAAAATCTGACTACATACACTGTTGGAATCACTTCTCAACGTAGTGTTACAGTCATTAAAATCATTGACTTTTGCTGCTTAACGATGTCATCTCTTCCTAATGGACTATTAGTACGATAAGGTCTTCCCTCTCTCTGTCTTTAGTCTGATCTCTCTGTGTATTACCTGTAAAGAAACCTCGTTTGTCGTCTGTGCTAACATGGTGTGTGTAGCCTGCCCCCTAGTGTCTATTATTGTGTGTACAGGCTCGGATGAAGAGCCCACCTGTCGTACGATGCTTCATTATATCATAGTCTATCCACATGAAAGAAAGCAACAGGCCTTGTAAGATAAAACATGCATTCATGTTTTGCATTCATGAAATGATTTTTATGATGAATATATGGTCTCATTTGTGTTGCTGCCACACATTTCTCAGAGGTATCATGAAATTGGCTAAATTTGGCTTTGGTGGCAGCACAAAATAGGTCTGTGAGTGGATTTTAGATGTATGGAATCATTGTCGTTATTTATATACCTTCTTTGTAGAGATGTAATTAACTCTTTAAACTGAACTGAATTGAACTGACTGACTGCTATAAAAGGGACACTCATTTTGACGCCACATCCAGGATTTTACAGCAAAATTATAAAAGTTTAAATGTGGGAGAATGTCTACACATGCACACATCTGCATTTAAACCACAGAGCTAATTGAGTTGATTCACTAAACAGATTAATTAGAGATTATTTTCATTGGCAGTGATGTCAAACTTGCCCGTGTCTCCCTTTTTAAGCCAGCAGTTGTTTTGTGCTCTTTTTGAAATTGCATGACCAATGTTAGTGGCTAACGCGTTTGACAATGGCGAGAAAAGAGTGAGGGAAAGAAAGCACAATGTTGAATATTATTATTATTCCTATGTATTTATGTGCAAAGATAAGCTGATATGTTGTGGTGGATTTTTATTTTTCTTATAAATGTAGATTTACATCTTGTATTGTTCATGTTCTGCTGAAAAAGGACTCATCCTCAACATTTTGTTTGGACATTACAGCCAATGGGAAAGCTCCTTCTGAACACAGTGTCCAATTAGAGTCTTTGTTGTTCACACAGCCCTCCAATCAACACCCCTTGTTGTATCCCATGCCATGTGACGCACCCCTGTACGTTAGCTCACAAGGAGAGGCTTGTGTGTGTGCGTGTGTGCGTGTGTGAGAGAGAGAGGAATGTGTTTGCTTGTGGTTTATGTGTCTGTGTGTGTGTGTGTGTGTGTGTGTGTGAGTGTGAGTTTTGGGGGAAAGCAGAGCTCTGTATATAATGGCAATGGTGTGTGTGTGTGTAGAGCGGTCTGTAGGTGAAAGTTCAAAGGTCGAAGGCCAAAGTTAACGTGGTGCACTGTAATACTCCCAGAGGTCTTTGTGAAATGTCATGTCAGATTGTTTTTGATTAACACAATAAAAATATGCAGTTACTTAAAAATCAAATGCCTGATCACTTCTGTCATATATTATAGCAGGGGGACAAAAGGGGAATGAATGAAAAATCCTAACAGGGGCGTCAGGATTTCAATATTAAACCGATAATCAATTGAAATGAGCTTTCAAAATCAAAGGAAGGATCTGTGATTCTCTCCATATGTTTCTCTCCCCATGTCCTCCTACTTGTGGTGTCCGAAGAAATAAACAACACTTTAGAGATGACAGATCTCAGCTTACCGGCTGTTATCTCACATGTGACGCCATATAGACTCTTCTTAATCTTTTCAAAGAAGAATCTGAAAATCTAACTGACAGTTGTCAGGGCAGAAAATCAATGATCTGTTGATCTTTACAAATCAAGACTTGATAGTCTAACAATGGCACAGCCATCAGTGCTAAAAAGAAAAAAGTATTCAATCATCACCTTAAAATTGACAGTCAAATTCTATGTATTTATATACAATAACTCTTATCATCATTATTATTAATAAACATAAAAAAATCATAATGAGTCATTCTGAGTCATGACAATGTGAGTATGTGTTGCATTTCTGTTTTTAACTTGCCACTGTGAATCAGTGAATATCAGGGGAGACAATTTCCAGAATGTTGTAACAGAGGCTGATTAATTCAGATCTTTATTTAATTTTATTTAATTTTTAATCCACTTTATCCCAGATCTGGAATCTAAATGTTATCATCTGTCTTTTGACCACATGGTGGCAGTCACGCTATGATGTAAGGTTTACAACTAGACTACATGAGAAATCTCAATGAACTTTTTTAATGAACCTTGTCCATAGCACAGTGTTATTACTGAACTGTAGACAGTCCATATAAAGTAGATGTAGATGGGATTAAAAAAAAACAAAAAACAGTTTATTACGCTCAACAAAACAGATGCAAGAACAAGCTCAACAAATACACCCACGACAAGCTGCTGATCAGTGTTCTGCTACCACAGAGGGCAGTGACTGATCTTTATCATCTCTGGAGCCTGTTGTCGTTCATCCTACCTGAGCAGATGGTTCCAAATACCCAAAAAATGTACAACAGCAAAGAGGCAAAAATAATTCACTAGTTATTACATTATTAAATCTAAATTTAATTCTAGGTGCACTTGTGAGTTATATTAGGTTTCAGTGTTTATCCCGTGTCTTGCATCAGTTTAATGTGTAACAACTTATTAGGGCACGATCACACGTGTGCAAATGAACAGCACACATGTCTCTGCTATTTGTGGACAGCTGAGACTTCAAAGTTAAAGTCAAAATTAAATAAAGTTGAACTTCACTCAAAGTTAAGACAGGAATTAGCACATGTGACCATGCCCTTACAGTGTAGTTTCTTTTAATAATTTTTTTTTTTTTGGCTTTGCGTGTCTAGGTCTCATTGTTTTGTGTGTGATTTGTATGTGTTGTTTTACGACGCAATCAGATCGAATGAAACCAGTGATTACAAAGACCCGCTAAAGCTGGCAAATAGGGCCTCATGAAAAGGAAGCAGCGTTTACACTATTACCCACAGCTGCATTTAACAATGTCTACATTTATTTATTCTGATGAAGATATTCACGCAATTATGTCAAATGTAAATGCACACACATTTGCCAGCAATTTCCACTGGATCATTTAACAGATCACGTAAGTCCGCACAACAGAATTAAAACGGTTTCTCGTCTCCTCCTGAAGTGCTCAGAGTCATTCAAAGTTGGATTGTTAAAGAATGAAAAATACTGTATCGTGAATATAAGACACTAAAAAGTGTTTTAAGTTACTGAAATGAAGAAATGCAACCTCCTTGAAACTAAATAACACACAGCACAGCTCTATTTATGGGTCCTGCGCCCCCCTCTTTCTCTGTCTGTCTCTCGCCGCACCCCCCTCCATCTGTGTATCAGTGTCTCCATCTTTGACATTAAGACCCACATTCTTCATACTAATATCATCATGACCTGCCTGTCAGCACCGAGAACACACATCCACACAGGAACATACAACACACACATAAGTGAGGCCACTTGCATTCCTTTACACATGAAAAACATTCACATATGTTTAAGTATTCAATGACGTTCTCTCTCTCTCACACACACACACATCAATGAAGTATGTGTACACCAGTCATAAACACAAAATTAAATTGGGTCCATATTACTCAAACTGGCAACCCATTAGTCCCCCAGTGTTTTCAATGGCCTTCAGTTTTCTCTATACATTTGTGTGTGTGTGTGTGTGTTTAAAATGGCTCTGCAATGGTCCGTGGGGTCCCAATTGAGTGTTCATTTCCGTATGCTGGTTTTACTGGGCACCACTTGTCACGCTTGTGTGTAGTTGTACTTCTATCTTTGTGAGGTCTGAGTTTAATTTTTTAAAACGTGATGACATTTCATCAATTCCAGCTTCTTCAAAGGGATGTTTGATGGTTAAAACTTAATGCTGCGTTCCAGTCAAAGTCTGAGGTTGGAATTTCCCAGATGAATCCTCCAACTTCTGACCTCAAAGTGTTCTAGGTGCACAAAAGCCAGAAGTAAACAAAAAACATGGCTGACGGTGACAAACTGATGAGTTTCTCTGGCAAGTGTGCACACTCCCTCAGCAGTGCACCCTCATGGCATAAACAGCACAAAGGAGTAAAACTATACACAGGTAACAGACCCCATTTTTTATGGCACTTAAGACGTGTGTGACATCAGACAACTACTTCTTCATGAAGTTAGGGCAAGGCAGGGTTTGTAAAAGACTAATTGTTTTGACCCTGTTTTAGCAATGAAAGCTATTTATTTATTTATTTATTCTTTTTATTCCACACCCCCCATAATTCATTAGATGATTAATGAACCCATTTTAGGAACAGTCATGAACTGACAGATGTATTTTAACAGAGTTGCATGCATTTGAAGATCCCAGGGGGGTAAAAATGACCCCTTGGCAGTTCTAGTGTTAAAGCTGTCTGCACATAATTTGACACATAATTTGCCACAATTTCCTCGTCCCGAAGAATTTAGGGACCTGAGACAAACTCCCTTGTTTACAAATAATTGGACCCTCAGAAGAGACATGAGGGGTCTTGTCATGTAGTTGAAAAGGAACAGGGACAGGGAAGGACAGAGGCTGTGGACACTGACACACACACAGCCACATATCTCTCTGATTAGAATATTTTAACAACATTAGCACCACCACACAAACATAACAGACAAATTATTTGTCAATGTCTTCCTGTCGTGTGAGCAGGTAAGCAGTTCTGACTGAGATTCTCAAAGTGTAGTCGTCTGCACCACCTCAGTGAGGGTCCTTACAAATATAGAAGTACAAGTGTGTGTGGATGTACTATATGTACCATATCTTTCTCCTTATGTGTCCTTATTCAATTTGTGTGTGTGTGACGCAGGTGCCTCTCTCCTCTCTACGAGTGCAAGCGAACATATTTCCATATATAGTTGAGTGTATCATAACAGGGTGAATGTAACTTTGGCACACAGTGGCCTCTACATGAAACATGATATCACTGAGACTCAACACCAACACACACACACACCACCACACCCCCACACACACACTCACACTAATGCCATCTATATACACATATGTTTATATTCAATTTGTCGCACCAGAAAATGAGAATAGAGAGGGCTTTTTAAGTCCTTCCCATGCCATTCAATACAATGCTAAACATAGACATATATGGAGCCGATCGAATGCCGTAGTTCTCAGTGAGCTCATAACACGCTTTAGATGCCATGTTGACCTCAAAGTAATTCTATCTACACAGCTTTAGGACACAGCTTAGGGAATATTTTACATAACCCCGGATCACTTCTTGCACATCATACACTTAAGGCCTTATAACAGTAAAGAATATTTTACTTCAGCACTGGAAAACCCCTCAGTATTCAGCATTGTATAAATGTCAGGTATACCTCCACCTTGAAAGAATTAGGTTTGCCTTGGACCATATATTTAAACAATATAGGAATGTATGTCCTCTTAATTGCTTTTCTGGAAGAAGTCCAAAACATTCCAATGATAACTAAAAGCTAAATAAATTAAAGGAATAGTCATAAATGGCAAACTGGACAGGATTATGTTTTTTGCATTTTTTAATGGATTTTGTTTTGCTTTTTACACTATATTACACATGCATTCTTGTCAGTTACTTTATGTCTTATGCTATATAAAATTATACTTTAAGTTTCCTTGATAATATAGTGAACATGATAGAAGATTGATCAAAAAATATATATATATAATAGCAAAGATGTCATTTTGATGAAAAAGTATAAAATGTGTTCACATAATGTGTAAAAGATGTGTAAGTTAAGTGTCCCCCATGGAGTTTTCTTCTAAACAAAGTTTCTATTTATATTCAGTGTTAGTGAGTTGTTGCATTATGTGTATCCATGGGGTCTAAAAAATGTGTTGAATGCATTTTCCTCCTTATAACACATTTGTGCAGCCATTCTTTTGAAACACGCATTGTTTACATCCATGGGTTCCTGCTAGCAGTCTTCTTCCACTGCCTTTGGCACATTGCTGTTTTTTAGTGTGTTACCACCACCTGCAGATCATTGGAGTAGTGAGAAACCATTGGTAGGAATCTGCATTTCAACGCCCACGCAGTTGTGTGCGTGCGCATCTTTGGGCACATGCATAACACAAACAAAACATGGACTGACTTGTAAAAGCACTGCTACACAATAGTGGTCAGAAACTCTGCACTATATTTACTGTAGTAAATCATAAAATGCCCACAGTGTGTCAGAGATCAAGGAAACATGCTAAGTTCAAATACTCGCTTCATTTGACATGAATGCTGCAGCCACTGTGTCCCCCTTTGATCAATTAATATTCAAATTAATCAATGTAGAATTTCAGTGAATTAATAAGTATCTCTTTATGAGTCGTATGAAAACAATCTTGTAAAAGGCGTAGATGTTAAATAAAGTTTGACAGACAGACAGGATGGTCACTTAACTCATCATCCAGAGTGTGTTATTTCAGAGCTGTGGACTTTTTGTTTTCAGGATCAACAGTCTTATCTTTGCATTTACAGACGACTGTCAGTTATAAAACAGCTGATCAGCTTACAATGGAGGACTAATCATCACTTGTTAATGTCAATTATGAGGCTGTGTGCATCCTGCACTGTTGTGGAGCTCATGCAGCCTGCCTGTCTCTGCCCGTCTGGAGAGGAAGGGCAGGAGGACCAGAGATTGTAGATTAAACAGGATTAGAACCTCGCATGAGCAATGGCTACATATTGCTTGTTTAAGTTTTTTTTTTATGAAAAAGACTTGTGAAAAACTAATTTTACCTTTTACCCAATGATGATCCAGCTCAGGCAACACACAGTGTAAAATACATAAATACAATTTTTCTGCTCTTATTAGAAGAAAATCTTTTCAGGAAAGCACAGATTTATTTAAGTACAGATTATACAATCCCTCATAAACCCTGAATAGAGCTTGGTCATCATGTCAACTAACAAGGAAAAATGACATATCTCTACACAAAACTCCTGAAAATGACCACAATGCACCAAAGAGTCTAATCTACATATTATGTGAGGACACTCATGTAAATGTGTGGCAGCATCCAACTAGCGCAACAGTGGATGGTAAAAAGTTAAAAGCCGTTGAAGATACAGAGTTGTGTTGTTCTTGTGTCAACATAAAGCCTCTCCAATGAAGGTTTACTTCAAAATCAGATTATTGTTATGGCATTACAGCGTCAGTAGATAATGTGCCAAAAGACAGAGAAAAATGGAAGGGATAATATCCAACAGAGATTCTGATTGTTTTCAATCTCTCAAAGACATTGAGACCTACATCACCCAGTGATTGAATAATATGAGAGCATATTTAGAGTCTAAGCTGCAGAAAGGCTTCGGCTGCATCTGCTGTATGGATAAACACTGTTCTCTCGCTACATGCAGGACTGTTTATGTTGAGTTTTAAATGAGAAACAGGAGAATGTGTATCCCTTTGATTGCATCTACATCTCGTACAATAAACACTCTGTATGGTGAATGTAAAGCCATTTCAATGAACCATTAGAATATACAGTATGACTGCTACCATGCCACTAATGCTATTGCTATAAAAGTTATTTAACTCATTGAGCTGTAGTGTATGTAGATCATTTCTGAATAAACAGAGGGATTATATTCCTTCAGTCAGCTTCTTGTCAGATGAAATTAGATGTCAGAGAAAAAAGTCACATTAAAGTAGGCATCATTCAAAGCAAACAGTGAACTTTTTCTTCTAAGCAACTGTACAGCTACACAATTAGACACAACTGACTCTTTCAGTAACTTAATAAAATTATTTAAACATCAGTCTTTGGGCATTTGTGCATAAGCAGAACCTGAACCTTGCTTGATTGCTGGATGGTTTGAAATATACATAATCCACCTTATCTGTCATGGTTTTGTCCACGGGCCAATCCAGTGTTTCTAATGTGCCTCTTATGTGAAAATGCTGGATATAAAACTTTTAAATCTGTTGTACTCTAGCGCCTATTAGATGGACAGCAAACTGCCTTGAATTCTCGGAGCAGTTGCTGCAAAAACATTATTTCAAATATTAAATGAGCCTGCTTCGGTCCAAATGGAGACAAAAATCTAACGTGTTGCATGATAAGGTGTATCTGCACTACCAGTGCAACAACTGTGCAAAGAAAGGGGAAGGCAGAGGTAAAAGAGGCCACCAGCTGTGAGCTGAAGACTGATGGTATCATATCTATGGTGATCAACCATCTCTGAAGGGGCCCTTGAGCAAAGCACAGCACCCCAAAAGTGCTCCAGCTGGTGCTCCACTGCAGGTGACCCTGCACTCTGACCTCTCTGATGAAATGTTAATGTGGGGGACTTTGTATGTGTAACTAGGAGGGATATGTGAAAAGACTCATTTAAGTTGCCTTGTTACACTGGCAATAGAGTATAGGTTATCTGACTGTTATGAGAAAGCTGGTTTTTGTTGCTTGCTGGGTTTGCCCATTTTCAACCCTGTCTTCTTTCAAACAATATTTAGAAAACACGGTAGACTCACAAGGAGGTGGTTTTGGGTAGTTTGCGGGCGTACAAAGTACAGGACATAAACACCACGGTCCAGGGTTTGCATCTAGACTCCTGCAATAAAAGCACTTTGATTAAGATTAGGGAAGGATCAACATTTTGTTTAAAAATTAATAAAAATCTCATGTCTCAAGTCACTACTGACTTTTGAATAATACTCTCGCCTCTTCAAAGGACGTAGTGCTAGATTGCCTATTTTGGCAGAATGCAAATGAAATACATTGTCACTGAACATTTCACTAACACGTTCAGCATCAACATTTTTGTGACTTGCCAGGCACATTAATTAACAATATTTCCTTATTATGGTAATAGCAAACTTATTTCACTTGGCATTATGTTTCCCTCAAAAACGTATTTGCTGTTGCAAATTAGTTGTAAACAGAACTTCTAGGAGACAGGGCTGCTATTTTCTGATTTAGTTAATTGACGTTGTGGCACATTATATAAAGTTCAGACATGGCAAACTAAACATTTACTTCACTTTTTTGGTTACTCGTTTAGAGCAAAATTTGCAATTGTTTATTTGAAACAAGATTAGCCCCTTTTCCTTCACCTACCTTTACAATACGCACAGCAAACACACACACACATATACCAGCTACCAGGCACTGAAACAGACTGACAGGTCTAATGATTAATGAGCCTAATTAACAGTAATTACCTCAGTGATTAGCCTCAGCAAGTTAGAGAGCCTGTTGACACAAAGGAGACAGGGCTCCCACTAACTATCCACGGTCACTCATTCACACACAAACACACGCACACACACACTTCTGACCACTGTTTGATTTGCAGTGATGGAAGACCACCTTGACAACCCAAACACTCCACCCCAGCAAGCTGTTTCTGAGTAGAAAAAAAATACAAACCACAGTAAGGTAAAGAGAAAACAAAACAACAAAATAGAGAATAAAGAAAGAAACAAAAGTTAGTCAAAGAATGAAATTTGAGAGATATAAGATGAAAAAAATATTTATAGAAAAGGGTTTCAAAGGCTTGTTTGACACAGTTAGCTGACAGTATGGGATAGTTTAGCCAACTCAAACATAAACATACCATCGATTCATCTCCAGTTACCACCTACCACCAACCAAGTCATTTAATTAGAGTTCGAACAACATTGTACTACAAAGACACAGACGGTGTAATGAATCGGCTCTTCTAATAGCAGCGCCTCCCTGTCTCTGTTATGTCAGGTGTCGGGACATACCGTGTGCGAACAGAGAGCAGGCAGTTTGAATGTTAGACTGCTATTGAGCTCTTTTTAAAGGTATATGGACTAATAAATTGTACACTGCCGAAGTGAAGTGTCCCCTGAGCAAAATCAGGTTATTCAATCATCTGTGTGAGTGACTGTGTCCCTGAATCACACCTCATTTAATCACCTCTTTACATGAAAAAACTGGAGTCAAGTGACGATTTCATACCTCATACCTAAATAACAAAATACCGTAGGTCGTTCCGTCAGTGGCTCCAAAATTGGCCCACATGACTGTAGCAAAAATGACTCATATGAGAGTTTTCTGCCACCTTTACGGTTAAGGTAAGTTGGCCACTAAAACTATGTGGTTGAGGTGAGGGATAAGATCATTGCCATGTTGAGAGAGACCGACATTTTTCTTCTGTGAGGAGACCATCATTATTCTCATGATCATAAGAGGTGGCTTGTCTGGAAATTGTAAACTTAAATCCATCCAATAGATGTTGAGACATTTCACTCAAAATCACAAACGAAAACCTCATGGTGGTGCTAGAGGAAAAGAGGATCACCTAAGTTGCATAAGTTGTACACTGTACAGATTTGTAAAGCCCCTTGAGGGAAACTTGTCATACAGACTGTTCCTCCAAAATTTTTAGAAATTTGACCAACATGTTAAATGGTGAACTAGAGGAGAAAACACACCGTCCAAAATGAAGGAGGGGAAAGACTCTATATCCTTTGGTGATATTTGCTGTTAAATCTGTTAAAACCTTGCCTGTAGGAGCATCTTTACAGTACAGCTTTTTCCCCAATACAACAACTAGAACCTGTTCTCTGCTCAAGATTTAGAGGAAAACACCTTAACTGTACTCCTCTGCATCAGGACCTGTGTTGAAAACCTCACCATCAATAAATGCATCCATGTTTTCCCCAACAGAAAACCCTGGTTGACAAATGTCCAGATCCTTCTGAATAACAATACAGTGCTGCCAGACACAAAGGAATTAAAACCACTTCTTTACCCATGCTGAGACAAATTGGCTTGACATTGTTGCTACACGCCTACGGGCTACCACCAATCATGTCCTTATCATACAGACACAGAAGGTAAGATGTATTCTCAGCACTGTGAATATCACAAAGGCTGCGGGGCCTGAGGAGATTCCTGGAAGAGTGCTCAGGTTTTTACTAACATCTTCAACCTGTCCCAGGGTTCCGTACCTGCTTGTTTGAAATCGGCCATAATCATATAATTGCCCAAATAGACCAGCTGTCTGAATGACTATAGACCAGTGGCACTCACAACCATCAAGTCAAAGTGCTGTGAAAGACCAAGGGTGTCATCAACATGGCTCTCCACACTGCTCTGACCCACCTTGAACAAAGGGGGACACGTGTGAGGATGCTTTTTATACAACTCAGCAGTCAACACTATTGTCCACAGCAGGCTGGTCACCAAACTGCTTAACTTGGGTCTCAGTAACTTACTGTGGATGTGGATCAAGACTTCTTATCTAACTTATAACTTCTCACAGACACTCAAACTCACTCCCGACTTGGCCTGACCTTCAGCACTGGCGCACCACAATGCTGCGTGCCGAGCCCCCTCCTCATATGACTGCATGCCCACACACACTTCAAATGCAATCATTAAATCTGCAGACAACACAACAGTGGTGGGACTGATCTCAAATGGGAATGAGACAGCCTGCAGAGATGAAGTTTGCAAACAGGCAGGGTGGTGCACAGAAAACAGTCTAGAACTGAAGATAAAAAAAAAAACCCCCGAAGAACTCATCAGAGACTTCAAGAGACACCACAAGGACCTCTTTCCTCTAATCTCACAGGAGTAGAGGTGGAGAGGGTTTCCAGCTCCAGGTTTTTAGGAACCCACATCACAAAGAACAACACATGGACAATAAACTCCATGGCCGTGCTAAAAAAAAAGAAAAGTCAACGGTGGCTTTTTCAAAGGAGACTTAGAAAAACCAACCAACT
This sequence comes from Lutjanus argentimaculatus, assembly GCA_034769285.1. NCBI lineage: Eukaryota > Metazoa > Chordata > Actinopteri > Lutjaniformes > Lutjanidae > Lutjanus > Lutjanus argentimaculatus. The sequence continues at coordinate 9,972,770 of JAWZSL010000007.1, forward strand.
TACCACGGCTCTGTAGAAAGTGTACTGACATACTGTATTATGGTATGGTATGCTAACTGTTCAGTTCATCTTCTATCACTAGAAGACATCTTCAGATCAAGCTGACTCTGCAGAGCAGCATCATGAAAGATGCAACTCACCCCTGTCACCACCTCTTCTCCCTGCTGTCATCTGACAGGTGCTGCAGCACTTCCAGGCTCGAAATGAGCTCTTACCCCAGAGCCTTGAAGTGATCTCCACAAAACACTGTCCTCCCCATCCCCATTCCCCCCCAACATCACCACAACACTCCCCAATACAGGACTAATAGCTCTAACAGTATTTCTATACAAGGCGAAAGGTGCAATAACTGCTAAACGATTATTAAGTTGTTTCCACCTGTGAAAACTGTTTGCCACTGTGCAATAACTCTCTACAACCTGAAAAACTGTCTACTACTTTGCAATAGCTGTTCAAACTTGCAAACTATTTACAGATTGCAATATCTCTCGTGAAGCATTTGACACACACAGTCGTCTAAACCAGTAATTCAACTGTTTTTTTTTTACACCTTTTACCTTATCAGGCTGATGAAGCAGATATGTTGTTGATACTCACACAAATCCAAATGGCAGAGATCTTGAAAACGCTTCTGTTGTGCTGGATAAAAATAAAGATTATAACCAGATAAGGTGAATAATGTAAGAGCTCAAGAAACGTTGAGCACACACACGCACACACACACCAGTAGGAAGCTGGGCAGTTGACAAAGCCTCAGTTAGACCACATTTGTGCCCACTGGGGGCAAGACTTCCTGCTGGTCAGGGTGTGATCACACCTTTAGGAAGGAAGTGACTGAGTGACCGCTGCGTCTCACACACGACACTTCTTGTGAGACACGCACATACTTTCCCCTATTACCTGGAGAATCAATAAACCCTGCTTACACAAAATAAGTGAAGGTTAATCTTTAAAATCCCACCTCAGGACTAATTCACTTCACTGGAATAAAAACACCTCTCCGCATCGGAGCAGTGTGGTGTGTGTGCTGTAGGCGTGTGTATGGCTGCAGATTGTGCGAGGGAGAGAGAAATTGAATCAATATGTGTGAGGAAAGAGGGAGAAGTCTGGAAAATAAACAGTCTGAGAGACATAGGATGAACTTCTGAACTTGCTTTTATTGATTCATTTGTATTTTCTTATTTTAATCTTTTTTTAAACTTTTGGATGTAACGTTTTTTTTGTCTTTCTGTGTACTCACTGTAATTATTCCTATATGTTATGCAGTCAGTCCTTACGTATATGCTTTGGAAACATGTTTCTGATCAAAACGTCATGCCAATAACGCTTCATTGAAAGAGGGAAAGTTAAATCAACTTTTTTTTAAAACAATATTAGCTATGTTGGCAAGTGTGTATGAAAAGGTTTGGTCTCAGGTGGGCAGTTCCAGAGGTGTCTGTTCTGTTACCCACACTGCTGTTTCAGCTATCACACTCACACACAGCCAGATTCAGGCTGGTCATTACCTCTGACATAATTAAGGCGATCTGGTATAGGACTAAATCCAGCCTTAGCAAACAGGAAAAGAACAGGAAGGGAACAATAAGTGTGTGTGAGGGTAAACAACCTTTGGTATGTGAGTTATTGACCCGACTTCCCGGCAACATCGAGTTAAAATTTGGCATGTAGCTGTGTTGCTGTATGGTTTACTTCCACCTTAAATAACCAGGTGTTCCTCTTCTCAGTTGTTTATTCCGCTGTGAGTAAAAACAGCACCTCTTTGTCTTTCTCTGCATCAGTTTCTAATACCTAAAGGATGACTCTCGGCAACAACACATGAAAACACATGTTCCCCCCTGTGTTGCAACAAACATCTGCTTTAGGCTCGGATAATGTTCTTGTATTTGTTGAAAGGACCTCGCTAATGCCAGGAAATTACGGCTCCAAACATCATCAGCTGTGTTTCATGATGACAGGCTGCGTCCTGAATACGATGACGCCACAGAAACAACAAGTGGATTGTATGCGTGGTCAACACAAGTGCAAATGAGCTGACGCCAGTGGTGATTCATGGCTGTACTATAAATGATGGTCAGGACACACACACACACACACACACACACACACACAGGGGGAGGGGAAATACACTCCGTCTCCTGGACCAACAACAATCGTCTGCATTGCTTTGAAGCAGTGGTTCCCAAACTTTTGTTTCCCTGAAGGGACTCCTTTTCTATCACTGAGTAAACTTATAACCCCTGGCTAAGACATATTTTAGCTCATTATTTTCAACGCAAAACAATACAGAACAACTGATCCTAAATTTAATGAATATAACAATATAAGTTTGTGTAAATAAGTGATTTGGATGAATTTTCAGCAGATTATTTCCCGTGAATATTGGATCAGAGGTTCTCCTGATATACATTTTAATTTTCCACCATTTTCTCAGTTTTATGTTTTGTTTTGTTTTTGACAAACTCAGTGTTTTCTTCTTCCTGAAGCTTGACCATTGTCATATTAACTGTTCTATTAGTTTCTATTCTTTTCAATTACTTTATTAGTAACTTCATATTTTTCTAATACAGGATGAGGTTAACAGAGTGAAAACTTTGTGAATATAGTTTCTGTTCAGGTCTTAACCATACCCCCTTTTCCTGTTTACATATACATATATATACATACACTATATACATATATATACACATACATATATACTATAACATATAAATACATATATATACACATACATATATACATATATATACACATACATATACATAATTAACACATACATATACATACATATACACATACATACATACATAAAAATATATATACATACATAATACATACATATATATATATACATACATATATACACATACACACATACATAACATACATACAACATACATACATACATACATACATACATACATACATATATATTATATATATATATATATATATATATATTTTTTTTTTTTTTTTTTTTTTTTTTTTTTAACCTTAAAGCTGTATCTCAAGTGAACCTTGAAAAATAACCATTTCATGTAAATTTCTTAACCAGTGCTTTAAAGTATCAAAGTTCAAATCTCAATCATCCTCCACTGTATGTGATTTTACAAGAAAAAAGTCAAAAGTTAGAAAGACTTGAAACCCAATAAAGTCTGAAAATGAATAAATTCCCCAAAATTCTGTTTAGCGGAACGAGCACAACTCTTGGTTTTCTCATGATCTTAATTTAGGGACATTTAAGATTCCAACAAGTTGAATCTCCACTAATAAATAGTTTTTGAACAGCAACAACTGGGTCTAGGTGCAGATGTAGGCCGGGAGGCTGCTGTACTCCAGGTACAGCCAAGCCAGCAGTGTTCTCATCCCAGCTAAACCTCTGTCAGTTCTTGAGGCTCAACATGCCTCACTGCCAGCTGCTCAAACCTTCTGCTGTCCTGTGTGGAGGATAACATCTAACATCTTTTGTAAAACTGCAAACTGGATCAAATTACATTTCACTGCAACAAACAGAAAAAGGGAAACTGGATTACACATCTCTGCCCTGGACTCTTGTAAGCTTATTATTGTTGCTGGACCTTTACCTTCTCCCCATTTATGGAGACATCAAATTCAGCAAAATCTGCCAGTTTCACCTGTGGTTGAAACACTGCTGCTGCCATTTGTTGCCAACTTTGTCAAGCAGACCAGCAGAGCCCAGAAAAAGCCACACAGATGGACTTCACCCAAAGGACCGGAGCCAGATTACACTCTCTGGACACGTGCCTTACCCAGTAAGACCGTTTTCCAGGTGACAGTGTGCCAACCACAATCTAATGACTGAGTTACTGTAACTGTTCACCTGTATATCAGTCTTATTATTCACAGCTCTGTGTGGCCGCTGTGGCAGAACCACAAACATAACAATGTTACAGTACAGCTCAACACTACATTTACCAAACAGCTGCAATCCTGATCAACTATCAAAGAAAAGAAAGAATCCCAAAGGAAAAGTGCGATTATGTCCTAAAAGAATGACACCATTTTGACTTTGAGCCAGCCGACATAGTTCAGGGAAATAATGAAAAACCTTGCATACTTTCTTATGATGATTTGCCATCAATAGCTTTGTTGTGGGTTTAACCAGATGACATGAAAAACAAAAATGAAGATTAATGGAAAAAAAGGATAATGCTCTTCCCTGGATTTCTGACTAAGTTTAACACGAATATCAGCCAACAACTGACAGCAGTTCCTTTTTAAAGCCTCATTTGTCTTTTTAATTGTAACAGTCCCAGTTCATGATCAGGACGGTAAACATGTTTAAATGGAAATGTTACTTTTGTATTTGCTCTGTAACAAAAGAGCAACAACTGAATCTGTGTAACTAAGTATTGTGTTACATTATACTATATGCATAATGCAATATTAACACTTTCATTTCTCTCTTTTTCATGGTCCCTGGCTAGATGTAAATTTGGCAACTTAAAATCAATATAAAAATTAAGAAACAACAATAATCATGATGTAAAGACATGCTTATTACAATAAAAGCAAAAAACAAAGATATAAGCAGAAAACATACGGGCACCAATAAAAGCAAAGAAGAATCACAGCACAACAACAGGAACGCTCAACAGCAAGAAAATACAAGCAAGGACAGACATGAGGGGAAAAAGACAGAAGAGCAAAGACAGACATCGGCAAATACAGAGCACAGGACAGTCGTAGCACTCAGATGTATACATTTAGAAAATGTGTGTAAATATACTTCTTGTATTGCTGCTTGGCCTAAGTTAATGGTGACAGATCTGTTTGCTTATAAGCCATGTTCTTAACAGTTTAGAAAAGGACCTGTAAGTGGTATGTTCTCTGATATGAACTTATCTGATAAAGAATATATACTCACTGGTAAAGATACTTGCTTTTGTAACACTAACGCCACTAACGCTTATAAGACCAACTTTTTAGAATGCACATGTGGAAATGGATAAATCTTACTGAATTGGCATATTTAGATTCAGAGATCTTTATATTTAATCAAGTGTAATTAAAGTACTGAAAGAGTGCATACCAGGTCTGATTACAAGACCACACTGTCTCTCTGTATTATGATTAAAATGTCTTTTGCGATTGAAAATGAGAATCCTCAAGAGGACTCAACAATTCAAAACAGTCGAGTGCTTGACTTTGTGGTTGGATCTTATGCACAAAACATGAATCATATTTTTGGTGTCACTGTGAAGCTGCTGTAACTTTAGAGATACAACATTCGGTTCAGTCAGGAAACATTTTGGCAATAAAGATTGTTTTTCATGGCAACAGTTGCAGTAATCAGTCTATTTCCATTAATGGGTATGTTTCTGTACTGAGGGGAAGCATTTGTTGGAAGTCATATTGCTGTGAATGTCGATTTGGAGCCAATAAATACTTGTTATTCGTTATTCAGATCATTTCAAATAGAAGTCTAGCATTTGGGAACAACTGCTGACAGACTAATCTTATTAGATAAGGGAGGCTGAAATAAATATACTGTTTTTTCATGTATGATTTCGCAGTTTCTGCACCACTGTGACTTGGGATTAAGTTAACAGTTTGACTGAAGTGCATTAATGATTAATCATTCAACAGCATATTCTTCAGGGAACCAAGTGTTTCTTTCCAGTGTTTTAATGTTAACATTTTGACCTACACATAGGAATTGTTTTAACAACCCTGGAACCAAGCTGGACTATTTATCTGTTATGAACTTAGAAAATCTTGGAGACTTTTTAAAGGGACCCTCTTGTAAACAAATATAAATTGTCTCCTCCCAAGAATTACTGTTCCTTTTCAAAGAAATGTCAAATCTTCACGGTGGATTTCGAATGTCCACACCATTTTAATTAAGCCTCATTTTAAGCTGCAGTTGGGAATTCTTCTGCGTTCTTGTGAAAGAAGGCTGACAGAGGAAACGCATTCAGACCCTAACATGAAGGAGAGTGAGGTTTCTGTGGTTTTGAGGAACATCAAGGGGTCAGTGAGTGATAAATGACCCTGGACTGAATACTGAAAGATAAATAATATACGGTCCCCCTGAAAGTGGGTCATATAATGTTTGAGCTTGTGCATGGACTGTGTGTCCTCTGAGATTGTGGCGTAATGACACTATCTATCTAATGAGTAATGAGTTGTATTATTGAGCCTTAATGGTCCCAGCTCAGACTCCTAACAGGTTGTGGCACACCAAGAAATGCTTCATTTCTCTGTCCCAGAGGATGAGTGGGACTGAACATGAGATTAATGAAACTCTCCTTCTCTTCCCCGTGAGGTTTCCTTCTATCTCTAGACGGTCTTTCATTTCCCTTTCCCGTCATCATCGCTTTCCCTTCTAATCTCTATTCAACATTTTCACATGTATTACTCCTCTTTTCACTCTTTCATCTCCCTCTCTTTTCTTATTTGCTTCTTCAGGTCTCACTGTACCAAAATCCCTCTCTCACTTTTCCATCATCCTCCTCTTTTCCCGCTCCTCACTCCTTGTGCTGCTCCTTATTCGTTTCCCACACTGGGTATTAAAAGTGCTATATATAGCATTTTTTGCAGCTACAGTCCCGTCCAGGTTTTTCCTCTGCCATAATTCTGATGGTAAACAACTTTGGTGAATGAATGTATTCTGCTGAGTGAGGCTAAACAAACAGAAGTGAAGTTGCCCTGTCTAAATTTATTTCTCCTTTTTGCAGAATCTATTATCCAGATTGCCAGTGACTCACCTCGCCTTTTTAACCCCTTTAGATAACAACCTCAGTCATATTGTGCACCTACTAGTATTTAAGAACTTGCCAAAAAAAAAAAAACCAAAATCAATTTCTGTGTATTTTTATATCAAAATCATGGAAAATCGTTTTGCTTCGAGGTTAATGGGCTGCTGTCTGTAGCTGTACGCTTGGTAGGCATTGTGTTAAAGTCATTCAGTGCTATTGGCTACTGGATTGGATTAGTACCTAGTACCTCCCTAGCTGCCCATTTTTACAGGGAACACATATCTGCAGAAGCAAATAGCACTCTGCTTTCCATTTCATTTGGACTTTTGTTACATTAGTCATGTGATATTAAACATGTGGTTAACGTAAAATGGTCAGTTTAGTCAAGTTTAGGCAAAGAAAATGACATGGTTTAGGGAAAGATCATGTTTTTTTCCACGTTGTACTTAAAAAAAAACGTCATGTAACTTAAAACTTTAAATAACTCAAGGCCTACTGTTGGTTTCACACTGGACACAAGCCCCAGTCTCCTGGGTCCAAGTCCTGTTATTGTTCAGGCCATCCATCCAACCCACCCCCTCCTTCCTCCATAGGCACACTCTTTTGCTCTTTATATGCTTCTGTGATAATTACTATAACCACTAGAGGTCACCGCCTAATAAACAAATATGGGTTGTAATAGGCTGCTTGCACACATGACTATCCAGTTGTTTTTTCTGATGAGGGTGGGATGATTTTTCCATATGGCATTCACTCTGCAGATTTCCACTCTTAACTCTCACACTTCTAGTCATCCTTGAGCCAAAAATGAGAGCTGAATTCAGTCTTTTGTGTTGTGATAATTGTGAATTTTTTACAGCAAAAACAATGATTTAGTGATAAAAGCCAGCCCGCTGTCATTCCCAAGTCGTGAAATGCCGACATACTGGAAAAGCATCATCTGCAGGCCATGTGTCATGCAAACCATGTCACCATGCCTTTAGATGGAGACACAAAATTCTGATTCCTGCTCTGGGGAAGTCTGGACAGCCTCCCAAAATGTTTGTATTGATAGTTTAAGACAGTGGCGATCCACAACAAAGAAAAAAGGAAGAAAGGATTTGTTAACACATTTATGTCATTGTGGATGATGAGCTTTTAGAAAACGATCACTAACTGCATTCACCTGCATTAGTGTGAAGTGTGAAGCGCTACATGCATCTATTATTGTAGAATATGATTTACAATAAATGTCAGGAGAAAAAAAAAGAAGACCTGTGGGAGTATGAATTGAATCCTGTGTTTTAGCAGCTATTCTCTGACACAATCTCCTAATAAAGTTTCAAAAGGTGTGTAAATGCCAGAGAAAAATCAGAGAAAAATCTAATAGGTGAAACAAAACTGTTCACTTCCATCTCACAAGCATGCAAGTTAAAATAGTCCAAGAGAAATAATTAAACACATGTAGTGGAAATTGTAACACCATCGGGCAGGGCAGGGTCTGCAGTCAGTCAGTGTGAGAGTGATTCTTTCCAGCACACAGACATAAAAGAAAACCTCATTCCTCCAATCAGGATCAATGAGTTCAACAGACAGCTCCGGTGGGTACGATCACAACCAGAACAAAGAAGCGGAACAAGAGGAAACTTTGTAGTCGACCCGAAGTGAAGTAGACCTACAGAGGCCAACAGGCCGACTGGGAAAACTGCCTCTGAGGCAGTGTGAGCTGCTGCAATAAACCTAAATCAGAGGTTATAAAGCTGCTTTGTCCCACAAGTTTGAATGTAAAACGTGTTTGAATACAGTCAGACTGACACTGGGACACGGGATTGTGGGCTTGGGAGTCTTGGGAACGCACCAGAGACAGGAAAACAACATATTTTTGGTCTTAGCAAAGGAAACAGCAGAGGTGAAAAGAAGAAGGGTGAACCACTGCTGAGTTAATATACACATGCAACTTTTGGAATTGCATGTTTTGTCAGTTTTACAACTTAAAAGGGAAGTTTATTGTCGTGGGAACGTCCAGTTTTCAGCAACAGTACTTTCAGTGGATATTAAACATCATTATATACCTCTAACCACTGTTGCTGTCAAATATTATTCTATAAACAGTTTCACTCTTCTCTTATCAGGCTTTCTGTTGGGCAAAAGTCCCACAGGCTGCTAAATAATGAATACGGCATCATTAAAATAATTTAAGTCCCTTCAGTTTGGTCCATTATAACTATTAAATGTATCCAAATGGACTAATTTAATACCATTAAACCTATAAATGAGTTATCCTGATGAATCTTTGGCTGTGTTTACATGTGACTATACTAAAAACATTTCAAGTGTCTTTCCTTATGGTTTCTTACAGTTTAGACAGACTCAAGAGGACTGTGCATTACTATAAAAAGTTTAAAATAAGACGATACATGCCTAAACTTGAATGTATTAGTTTGATCTTTCATTTTAAGTCCATAATATATATATATATATATATATATATATACACATATACACATATATATATATATAATATATTACACACATAATTACAAACAACTCAGTTACTTAATGTAGAAAGAACTAACAATTTACTTTCCTTCCATACAAGTAATAAATAATGCTTTAATAATAACAACAACAATAATGCAAACTAAGCAGATTATGTCTGCAAAGTTTATGAGTATTCTGGATTTAGTCTGGACAAAATCCCAAGCTGTGAATCTTCTTAACATGCCTTAGAGTGACTGTGTGCAGATCCATTAAAAGTAGGGTTGCTGGACCAGACACAAACATTTACTTTTTGGGGACATTACACAGACTAAATTTTTCCAACTGGGCTTTTGTCCCCAATCGCACCGGGTGTCTCCAGTTAACTGGCCTTGAGTGTGAAATGTGTCCCCAAAAGTAGCCTAACACCCTGATTCCAGTGGACACATTGAGTCTGACAGTTCTGATCCATACTTCACACAGCTTTATGCTTCACCAGCAGCATTTCAGAAGCGGAGAGTTTTGCTCACCTGATTATGTTGACTTGCCCAGATTTTGTTGATTTGCTCATTTTCCCTTGATTTGTGTACAAGGGGTAAGTAGGCTGCAGTTAAATATTGTGTTTGTTTACATGATCATGAGTCTGCACGTGGTGTTTTATTTTTAAAACTGACCAGATTCTCCAGGCTGTTTCTGGGTCTGACTTACCACCTGCTCAATTTGCTCCTTGCATCTTGATGCAGCTTCAGTCAAAAATAGATTTGGCACATACTCTCGAGTGTTGCCTCTGGGATGTGCAGCGGTGTGTCTGGTGGTATCACAAGCTTTGTCTAGACTGGCCACAATCAGCTCCAGTGGCGCAGTCGTAACATGAGACAGCCGTGCCCAGTGGAATCAAGTCGTGAGGTGACGTTTTGACCCACCACACGTGTTCCTTAGGCAAAAAGTAGTTGTAGCAGTGGCAGTAAAATATGCTTATTTTATTTGCCCGAGAAAGACTGTAGTGATTTAAAATGTTACTAATGAAATCCCACCTGTTCTCACTGCAAATCCTCACATACTGATGTTTTGTCACCGCCCCTTAACATCTAATCCTGAAGCACAAGCGGCTGTATGAGACTCAGCCAGACAGACTTTTTCTAACACATGGTTAATGATGTTAAACGCTCAAAGTTTGGATAGGTTTGGGCAACCTATTGTGTAAGACCATGTTTGGGGTTACAATAATTATGTTACATGCACAACGTGATGTCACTGAAGCAACTCGCAAGACAAAAGTCACATGAGAAAAGTCACATTATGGACAACAACATTTAATAACGTTTTGGCTTCACATGGGACATAAACCCAGCCTCCTGGGTGAAAGTCCTGTGTTTGTTTGAGCCATCCATCCACCCCAACTCCTCCATGTGGTCTTTGTCCCTCCTTACACAGCCTGGTCTCACTCCCAACATGTCAGAGCAGAAAAGGACACATTGGGCTTTTCAAATGATTTCAATGTAATCCCATCCACAGATGTATTAGACACACTGGGCTGTGACGTAGTATAAAAAGAGAAAGTCCGCACATGGTGGTGGACGGATGGCTCAAACAAACAGGATTTTCATGTCCCCTGTGAAACCACAACATTAATAAAGTTGTGAGGCACATAATGTTTACTTTTGTTTTGTGAGTCGCTTCAGCAATATAACGTAGTTACTCCAAACCATTGTATTATCCCAAACATAACCAAGTAGTTTTTTGTGCTTAAACCTAATCAAACTGTGACCCTTTCACAGTGTTAATCATGTGTTAAAAAACATTTTGCTGACTGTGTCACATAGAGCAGGTAAAGGGTATCTTCTGCATCTGTTTCATATGCCAAGGGGCAGTGAAAAATGGTGGGTATGGGTGTGTTAGCAATGTTTCAACAAGCTAATCCTTAGGCAAACAGTAGTAGTATTTGCTTACAGTATTTGCCTGAGAAAGACCTGTAGCTGGTCAAAATGTTGCTAATAAAATCAAAGTGAGCTGCGTTTAGAGTGTGCAGGTACTCTTTGTATTGCTCTGTCATGAACCTCTTTAAGTTCATGAAAGCTAAATGCTCCCCACTGGGTGAAATCCCCCAAAAAGTCATTTGGTAAACAACATATCCATCATGTTGTCATGATATATGCGGAAGGCCGCAATCTGTCAAAGGCTCTGATCCTTCTAGTCCCAAACCACATCTCAAAACATCTAGAATATTTACAGTTATAACAAAGTTGTGGTTTTGTTACACATCACATGTCACATTCTTATACAGTATGTAGAAATAATGGGTTTGCTGTCCAGCTGTGACAAGTCAAGTTAGACTGTTGGACAGAAATGTCTGATATCCACTGAGTAATTCAACTGTGTGTTGGGTTATATTGCCAACTATATTCGGAAATTTAAGCAAAAAGGCATAGCAAGCATACCTGCCAAAAAATAAAGAAAACAAATCTCAAAATTCAGATTTGCTTTAATGCCAAAAGACAGAGAAGGTCTGCCCTCATAAAAAGTGACAAATTATTTATTGGCATTACCAGCAAATCCAGCATTTAAAAACAAAACAAAACTCTTCACTGCCAGGATGTGCCTTGTATCAGACAATCGAAGTGGTGATGAATACTAGAAAACTAAAAGGAAAACTAAAAGAAAATCCCTACAGGAACCTCAGGATTGTGGACAGGAAATCCCCCTCTTAACCTAAATTGGGCTCCAATCAGCCTCTGAAGCCTTGGATTTACACTGCCCTGTGGTCCCGCGGTTTATGAATATGTGTTATATCATCCACGTCCAAATTCTCGAGTTTACTAGTTTAAAGTTAAGTCTGTACTGGGCACACATAACACAAGAAAAAAAAAAAAACATATCCAAAAGCAACTTAACTGTAGGGTGTATTTGTCTTGGTTAGTGTGTTACCCAGCTAGAAGTAATTGTGTGCACATGGTTTATTTAATGCATCTGTGGTCGTACACATGTGTTTGTGAATGTATAAAACATTTTACAGAGTTGAGGATTGTGGGATAGCTCTGTTTGGTGTCTGCCAGCTGCGTTAATTCATGTATTTCATTCCTCATAAACACTTTTCTCTATGCACTTGGTAATACTGCATGTGATGTGTTTTTTCTCTCTTGATGACAAGAATGAGTCTGAACACAGTATATTTAATGTTCTGTGTAAGTGGATAAGAGATTTCAGTCTTATCTGCACTTTAATATTAGATGTGCTTTGTTGATTGGAAAAAAGGTTCTTATTGTTACTATAGTTTAAGAGGTCACCATGTGTACATAAAATACTGTATAATGGACACCATACTTAATCATACTTGTATAAATAAGTTTGATATACTTAGTTATGTTATGTTACATGGGCCCGAAGGGTATACCAAAATCATGAATACCATACAAAATATCAGAGCAGTTTTGCCATTTGTTGAGATCTCAGAATCAACCCAGGACCGTAAATATAAACAGTGCAATGGGGCTCATAGGGTGGAGGGGCCTGTGGAGAGAGCAAGCTCTCAAACAATTTGTTCTTATTTTGTTAGTAGCTATTGATTTCTCGGATTCACTGAGGGTCTTATTTTTTTTTCTAAAGGTAAGAGAAATTTGGTTGAGCACACTCTTACCAAGATACGAAAATACATCCTGTTTTCACTGTCCACAAAATGTTTGTCTAATGCAAGGAAGCATAAATTAAAAAATAATTCAGGTTTCTGCATATGCAGACGCTGCCACACATTTATAGTGGATCAAAAGTAATAATTGAAATGGATTATGAGTCTACAAATTTTTTACTAAAATGTTGCTTATTGTGTCTTTAAGGCATTTCACCTATACAGCTAGTCTCCAGCTTGAAGGTGCAAAATACACATTTCAACAACCGTTGTGTCTGTAAATGCATCACTGGTGGAGACTTAAGCCTGGCAAGAGATCACTGTATTTTGGTCTGGATGACCAGGGGAGAAATGGGAGACATTGGAAACCATCGACTTACAGAGATGACAACCACCATTGTTGTTGTGTGATTAGCATGACTGCTTTTTATTTCATCAAATCAAACTTTATTTATATAGCACTTTTCATACATAGGAAAATGCAACCCAAAGTGCTTCACAAGATAAAACAGAATAAAATGACAAACATACAACAATAAAAAGTGAAAGCCCATCCCCCCACCCCACAAACCACAACTCACCATACCAGTAAATCGCGTGGAACATGGCAGCACGAGGATCCAGGTGAGGAGAAGGCCACTATGGGTGGCCATCACACAAAGGCTACCATAGTCCAGCACAGGGAGCAACCGCCACAGAGATGCCCTCCCGACAACCCAATCCACCACAGCCCCCCCCATAGGGATCCCAACGACGTCCCCGTGGCAGACCAGACAACTCCCAGTGTGGAGGCCCCCATGAGGAAACATGAGCTAAACTAAAAGATTAAGACAGGAAATAAAAACAGGCAATAAGATATAATCCAAAAAATGTGAGGGTTTAGAAATTTAAAAGTAATAAAATGCACAAGACTTAAATAAAATAAATAAAAATAAATAAAATAAAATAAAAATGATTAAAGGCATAAGAATAGTAAAATAAGAGAAATAAGAGTAAAAGAAATCAGTTAAAAGCCAAATTAAAAAGGTGAGTCTTGAGCTTCCTTTTAAAAATATCAACAGTATCTGCGGCCCTGAGGTTCTCTGGGAGGCTGTTCCACAGATGAGGGCCATAATGGCTGAATGCAGCCTCACCGTGGGTTTTTGTTTTAACTCGTGGTATGGTTAAAAGGCCAGTGCCAGAGGACCTCAGGGTCCGCGAGGGTTGATATGATAAAAGCAGGTCCGATAGATAAGATGGTCCAAGACTGTTAAGACATTTAAAAACTAATAAGAGAACCTTAAAATCGGTCCTGAAGCGGACGGGGAGCCAGTGCAGTGATTTTAAAACTGGTGTAATGTGCTCCCGCCCTCTGGTCCTGTCAGCATGTGTGCGGCTGAGTTTTGTAAAATTTGTAGATTATTAATACTCTTTTTGGGAAGACCAGAGAGAAGCGCACTACAATAATCTAATCTACAGGAAATAAAAGCATGCATCAGCACCTCCGTGCTGGCCTGAGAGAGAAACGGGTGGACTCTGGCTATATTCTTAAGATGGTAAAAACCTATCTTTGTAATATTTTTTATGTGTGGAACAAAAGTAAGCTCAGAGTCAAAAATAACGCCCAGGTTCTTTACATATTGTGAGGGTTTAAAATCTTGTAGTTTTGGAAAAAGTTTCTCTCTCTGGCCTTCAGGACCAATGACTAAAACCTCTGTTTTGTCCTGGTTGAGCTGTAGGAAATTCTCTGCCATCCATGACTTGATGTCTAAAATACAGTTAAAAAGGGCATCAATTGGCCCTGAGTCATCAGGAGACACGGCGATGTACAGCTGTGTGTCATCGCATAGCTATGGAAGCTGATGCCATGTTTCCTGATGACTCCCCCAAGGGAAGCATGTAAAGATTAAAAAGAATTGGCCTAAAATTGACCCTTGAGGCAACCCACACCTAATTTCATGTGTTCTGGAGGAACATGTATCCATACTTACAAAGAAACATCGATCTGTGAGATAAGAGCGAAACCAGTTAAAAACAGCACCAGAGAGGTCCCACCAGGTTTCTCAGTCTATTCAATAAAATGTGGTGATCTACTGTATCAAAGGGAGCACTTAAATCCAGTAGTACCAAGACTGAGTTTTTGTGAGTCTGCGTTACACCTGAAGTCATTTAAAATCTTTAAAAGGGCTGTCTCGGTACTGTGGTTCATTCTAAAACCAGATTGATATTTCTCTAAAATATTGTTTGTATTTAAAAAATCAATTAATTGGTTAAAATCCAGCTTCTGTGAAGCTGGATACACTTGGCTTCAATAAATAATATCTTTAGGATAAATAGCTTTTTTTAAAGGTGATCTATGAATGTGTCATAAAATGTACAGTGAGCTGCATTGTCCCCAGACACCTGTTTAAACTGAGGCCTGCTGCTGCCTAATGAAGTGTGAATTAGACACACACACACACACACACACACACCACCAATTATTAGAAGTCAGTTTGTTCTGCATTAACACACTCCACTGAGGCGCTGAGATAAATGAACAGACTGCGGATGTCTGAATCAGGCTGCTGTTTTGTTTAGTCGTGTTCACTCCCCTTTTTAGGTCTTTGAAAGTCAGCCAAGTCCACCAGCTGCTGTTTGTACAGACAAAAATGACACAAGTTTTCATTTTTGTTTATGTACATTTATGAATTTAAGTCTAGTGGAGGGAAACACCATGCAGTAATATTGACTGGCATGAAGAGTTAATATATCCTTAAAACTGGTAAACCATGTTGCCCTGTTCAATGCATCACACCAGTATTAAAAATGGTGAAATTTCAGCAAAAATACCTTCTTCCAATTAAATTACCATGATCATTGGGTTCATTCACAGGGAGGAAGTAAAGCCACAACAATTTTTGGCAATAATTTCAACTTTGGCGAACAAATTTGTGGGTTGACCAACCACATGTATCGTTACTTACATGACTGAAAATACTAATTTTACTTACACCTCCTCTCAGAGATAAGTTATAGCCACAAAATCCGTTGTATAGACAAGTTCACTGTTCGAAACACTTATTGTCTCATTAGTTAGCAACTATGGTAGCTTGATGACTATCCTGAGAACTATTTGCAAGAACAGAAAAAATAGGAAGGTTTGAGATCACTTGTATGTTCAACTTGCTTGTTAGTCAAACGAGGAGTCTTATGAATGGTGAAACTATTGTTGGACATTTCAAAATCTAGAGTCCTGATTCTGCGCAAAAATGTATTTTAAAGTTCAGGCTGAGTTAATGAAACATCAAAATTCTGGAGTTGGACAATTCAAATGGATATCTTCCAAAGTAAAAGTCTTTAATAAAGATTTCCCTCTTTGTTACAATCACTAGACTTACTGCTGAAGTCTCAGCCTCGAGATTTCTCATTGTTGGCATGAAAAGGAGGAACACTTACTGCACAGCAGCTAAAACTGTTTAACCTATCGGCATGTGTTATGTTTAAGACACAAACATTGTGACACTGAAAATGAAACTGTGTGTCAATTTATCCATTTTAACAATCCCATCAAAAGTGTGATTTTTAGTTCCTTTTTTATTTTCTAAGGCACCAGACAGGTTTGCATTGTATTAATTCAAAAATTAGTTTCAAATTGAAACAACCAAATTAATGGTTGTCTTGGGGGTTATCGAGAAAATAAAAAGTGTACTAAATAAACTTTACTTGTCTTGACCATGCCTTGGTGAGTGGTCATGACAGGAGCATCTTAATAAGCCAACAAGAAAGTTGTCTGTAGTTAGGATCAAACTGAGACTTTCATATAGTGAGACAGCACTAACCACTGATCCACTATGGCCCTCAGGCAAAGAGTTGTCACAAGCTAACACTTTTCTGGAGAGAAGTCTAATTAGCTAAATAACATACACCTGTGTGAGCTGGGTAGTCAAGTTGTGAGGGAGACAGTGTGTGATACCTTGTTCAGAAAATTGCCAAAAATTAATTAAATTTAACTACAAGATTTTTACAACAGCTGAACATATTGATGCATACACAATATTAAATAAAAAAAATTAACAAAAAGGGTAACATAAATAAGGTTTTAACCTTGGACTTAGTGGAGAGACCTAACCAGCCAAACCTGTAACACCTGTCTCCACTGGCTGTGATCCATGCAACCAGGTGAAATCACTCCTTTAAAACAATCCTAATACAAAAAGTTAAAAAAAAAAAAAAAGAAAGAAAGAATGATGTTTAAATGAAATGTTGATATTTCAATTTAGGAAAACACAGACTTCATGGAACACTCTGTTTCAGATCCTGATTTGTCTTTTTTTTTAATGTGATTTGTGTTTCAGCAGCATCAATAAATGGTGATTCCTCATGAAGACTTCCTCTGTGTGAGACTTATTTGCCATGTAAAACAACTTGTTTGAAATGCAGTGACAATGAAGTGGGAAAAGTAGACTTTGACCCGTACATTCTTATTTTAGAATACAACTAAAGTAAGTTGTTAATATGGTTCCCTGTGTGTGCGTTTCCCTTCAATGTACACACAGCATACACACTGGGGCCACATTAAGTCCTTTTATACAGTAGAGAGAGACATCAGAATTGTCATTTTTATAAGTTCTATACAGGGCAGTGCTGTGTGTCTGTGGGGGTTAATGCATAATCATCTTCACATCTGTGCGTGCAAAGCATGTGTGCACATTCATCCTGTTATTTGTGGTTGTAATCGTCAGGGTGTGAAGTCGTTTAGTGGGCTCGGTTGCAGGTTTGGTTTTTATGAGATGGTCTGTTTGCTGAAGCTACAAGCAGCCATTGTTACTGCACTTTTCCACAGATGTAAAAGCCCAATTACCCCCCAATCACACGCATGACCAGACCCAGTGACTGGGTAATGTAATGGGCCAACACGGAGTCAGTAAATCTGGAAGCACGCACGCACATGTCCTCCTGCTACAACCCTGCTACAGGGACAATTCAGCGCGCACACACACAGAAAGTGCAAATACCAGAACTTTTGCATTGATACAGATTTGTATTGTTATACCTATAGTGTGGGCAACTTTATTGCCAGCATTTGTTTAGGTTACCCCAAACCTAACCTGCAATCCTAACTAAAGTCTTAATATTAAATTAGCCCTTAAAAGAAGAAGGAAGATAAAATGTCCTATTTCGTATCCTTTTAGCCAAGATCATTTTGGCTCTCACATGTATAGAAAGAAAGAAAGCAAGCAGATATGGGAGGTAGAGTCAGTGTATTCCATCCAAACAGCCTTGTTGCAGGTGGTCAGTCTGCATGTTGTTGATTCAGTATTAAATGGAGCATGTTGTGGTTTCACTGCAGTAACAGCTATGGTTTAGAAAAGTGGCCCATTTCAGAGCACTGCTGTTTGTCTCTGTTTATATCACTTGCACCATTAGTCCTGCCAGAACACTAAATAGACTCCCCCTTTCCCCAAAACTTTAAGTAAATTTCTTTAAAAAAAAAAAAAAAAAAAAGATACCCAGTCTGGGGGTCACCTTCTTTGTTAGAAAATCAACTTTTAATGCTGTTAAATAGCATACAAGTACATAGCATGCATGGTAGAAAGACACTTAAATAAAACATAAATATGCATTTAAATTAGGCTCTATCAGAGACCCCACAACCGACACAATTTTACAGCACAGTAAAGGGACAGTTCACCAAGTTAATGTTCAGTCTTAATCTAAGGATCTTCACACTTTTCAGTTTAATGTCTACATTCAGAGTGTTGTGGTCTACTGAATATGTTCAGTAAGAAGTGTTTTCTGCAGAGAAATCATGCTTGTTGACCCCTCAAACATTGTGATTGTTAGACTTTCTAAGTTTACAGATGTCATGAGTAGAGCATTTTATGAATATTTGCTGTGCAGTTTCTTCTCTCACTGACTGATCCTCTGGTCTGCTTAACATAGAGTAGCTGTAGTCATCAGAGCAGGTGCAGGTCTTTATTAATCAGTGCACCTCCAATCAGGAGGAGCAACTAATCAGTGAAATCACCTGGTGTAGTCTGGCTGCAGTGAAACTCTGCCCCACTTTTACAGAAGTTACAATACATTGATCACAATGATGAATGTTTGAGTCTTTGCTCTTATATAAACACTGTGAAATACTACAGTCAAACATTAAGGCAGGATAAGTGCTGTAAATTCAACACGTGTTTTAGATAAACGTCAAAAAAAAAAGTACTGACAAACTGCACTAAACTAGCTATAGAGAGTGAACAGCTTAAGAGTTAAAAAATAAAAATGTAAGATGCAACAACACACTTTGTACAACTGTACGACAACTGCATTTGAAGGCTTCACGATTTGTGTTTGTGAACATGCAAAAATAACATTTAATCAGTGATGAACATTTTTGTCATCACTGCAAAACTGCACAATTATTATTATCAATTATAAACTTGAGTGTCATATAAATTTCAAGACACTGTCAAGCAAAACAAAAAAAAGAAACATTTATTTGGCAGTTCATCCTATGACAGTTGCTGTAAATGTATATTTAAACAATTTTACACACTGTAAGTTTACAATCGATCACAAAACCTTATTAAACAGTAATTCTCTTTTTTTTATTATCTTCATAGACCAAAGCAGACCAGACCAAGTACTTGCGTAACTGTTTCCACAAAAATGACAATCTTTTTAAATCTAAAATCTATAGAGAAAAGGAACTTTTGCAGAGGGTTTTTAACGCTATTTTACCCTGCCAACTGTCACTTTGTTTCATGCATACCATCCCCCTGTCATTCTGTTATTTTCTTTCAATTAAGATACACATCAGAAGCAATATTTTTAAAGAAAACACCATAAGTGGAGTCTAATAGCCAATCTCACAATGCTCAAACTAAAAAATAAACTTTGCTAAAGTAAAACATGTGCTTGAGTGCGCTGTACAATTTGGGAAATAAATGTGTCACCTTTTTTAAAATTTCTCACTTCTTCTTGATGAAATGTGGGAAAATGGATTTTAATAGGGGTTAGAATTTTTATAAATCGCAAACACAGCCTTCACAAGATGCATATAGTACCTTATCTCTTTAATCTGTCTCACCTTTCTTCTCCCCATGTCACTCCTCCTCTCTTTTTATTTGTCCTCTGAGAAGCCACTCACACGCCATGAAGGTTACAAAAAGGCCACAAAGTTCACTGATGTAAGTGTTGCTTCCTGGCTAATATTAAACAACGAAAGGGCTCCCAAAATTGACATACCACCTTCCGTATGTCCACGCTTTACAGGGATTTCACCCTCTGGCAGCCATATTGGAGGTCCTCAGCTCTTTGCCAACAACAGGCTATTTGTGAACAGCTGATTGTGTTTTTAAAATGTATGTTTCTGTCTTCAAATTAGTCCAATAAGCTTGTTAACTTTTGTACTATTTATAATTCAAAATGATGATTTCACTTGACCACAAACATTTAATTGATCACAGAAAAGTATAGATAATATCAGCTTTGAGCTCTTACATGTACAACAATTGAAGATAGAAGATCAAATAAATATTAAGTATTTAATCTGGCAGCTTTTAACTCTGGATACATTATAAGCACATCTTTTCCTCTGTTTATTAGAGGTACTATATGTAGCCATCATTTGCACAGCTCTCCACTGGACCTCCATGATGTGGCCAGACCAGGTTACTAGAGTGTCAATACAACTCCGAAGCCAACATGTTCTCACTCCCAACTCATCAAATACAGCAGCTTGGTCAGTGGCCGTTTGCTTCAAACTATGATGTTGCAGGTACACCCCTAGCATCAGTTTTGCACTCGCAGGGCTCTACTGTCAAGTTAGCAATAACTTATGTATGCTACATATAAATGTTATGTAAATTATGTTACGTAACATAACTTATGTACGTTCTGTTACTTGAAAAAAAAACAACAATGTTGACGTTTGGTTTTACATGAGACATAAACAATCTCCTGGGTGAAAGTCTTGTGTTTCTTTGACTGATCTTTTGTCTGCTCCACCTCCTTCAAGCGCAGACTTTGTCTCCTGACTTTGATGGCACATCAATACATAACCCTAAAGGGGCACCTTTAGAAATGATGAAGAATGATGCTACAGAGTTACCTACAGCTGACCAAGCTGCCGCATTTGACACTTTGCAAGTGAGAACTGCCGGCCAAAGCCTCATTAATCTAATATAATTGTTACATGGGTGATACAGTTGAAAGCAACTCTTAAAACTCATTACAGTCAGAAAATACATAACTGTATACACATTTTCTTTCTTCTTCAGTTCATGATTATTTTTAATATTTTAATTTATTTTACTGAAGCTCAAAGCCAAAAGATCTCACTCCAAACCACACACAGCCTCTCGCTGAATCTGAAGCTTAGCATCCTCGCCCTCCATCTGTCTTTCCTGACCTCCGCTCCTTTTTTACCACATCTGAAACCAAATTTGACTTTAGGTTACAATGCTCACGTCTCACACGAGGCCAGTCTTTTCTTTATCTGAATTCACTCAACCCTCTGTTCTTTCTCCACCTATTACCTGTGGAAGGAAAACCTTTTTAGGCTGAAATGTAAAAAGTTATATTTTAACAACAAAACTGAAGACAATAACATCGTGGATTATCATGTGTTCAAACCATGAACCGTCTTAAAACCAGTGTTTACAAAGCAGAAAGCACAAGAGGACTCGGCCATTACGGCTGACCCCTTCTATTGTTCCCTCTATTTTTGCTGGAGACCCACAGCACACAGAAGAACTGTGGGAAAATGAGTTCAGTTGATGATTAAAATGTGAGGTGAGGTTACCACAGAGAGGTCAGATTATGTAATTTCTCCTTAAATGGCAAGTTTCTGACTGTTGGTAAGAAAGAAAAAGAAGATGTCTACATGTCTACATTTTTCACTGTTTTAGACTAAACAATTATTACATTTGTACATTATGTGAGAATTTGCAGGTCGACTTGCTGGATTGGTATTAATCTCACAGGCTTAGTTTTCATTGAGTTGAGGTGCATAAGGATCCCAAGGAAGCAAATATCGGAGCTTGACTGTGGCCATTAGGTACATTCCCTAAGGTGTTACGGTATGTACCCCAAATGCATAAAAGCAAGCCTCTGTGAAATGTCCCTTTAAGGGTCATTGAAGGGGGGAATTTTTGATCTGTAGCTGGTGCTAAATGGAACGTTCAACCCACAGCAGTAAAAACAAAGCAATGTGCCTTTAATCTGTTGAACCATCAACAGTCGTCTCATGGTAGCTTCCAGTTTGAGCTAGTTGAGCTTATGTGTTCAGTGTGACGGGTGAGTGGGGTTTCAGTTTATGTCTAAGCTTGTGTATTTTACTTGCATATGCCTCTTATAAATATACTGAAAAGTCAGTTGTGTCTTAAGAGGAAGTCACACATGAATATTTCATTAAAGGCAAGAAACATGGACCATTAAAAATGAAGTGATGAATCCAGTGATTGCATTGCAGGGATTCCCACAATGTATTACAAGCCCGGTGGCCCACTGGGCCTGAGTTGACCCCCAACTGGGCCTAATGGGGGAAATTTATACTGGGCTTTTACACCTTTATTTGACTTTTTAAGTTACAGTGGGGCAGCTCAGTTGGAGACATAGATGTAATGGTTGGAAAGCTTAACAACGACATCTATTGGTTGAAACCTGAATGCAATTTTTTGTCCCCCTTTTTTATCCCCTGAATTTCACATGTTTTTCAATGTAAAAGATAGTTTTACAGGTCAAGAAAGTCACAATTTAATTTCTTTTGGTGTTGAAAACACTGCATTTGAAGAGTGTACATTGTCAGATTCTTTGTAGAAATGTAGTTGTTGATTTTTTTTTTTTTTAATTTGTGCTGAACAAATTAATGATTTATAGCCGTAGTAAAATTTTCCAACCTCTACTCAGCTTTTTTGCTCTGACTTAATGTAGGACCCTATGAAATCTCTAATTTCTAAATTCTGTGATTTCAGCCATGATTATGTTATTACAGAAACTATGGGGCCCTACCTTAATGCTGCTGTTAGCCTGTCGCCAGCCCCCATTAAGAAATAACAAAATAACAAACCCTGTCATTGTGTGAAATGAACTTGGTGAGAAAAGACAGTGAGAAAAACAGTGTCCCACTGTGTCAGGGTTGTGGTTAGCTAACTTGCTATTTTGTAGTCCTAAGAAGTATGTAAGAGTCATGTTCCTCTCTTTTGCAGCCCCAGTTTGCCTAGATTCAACACAAACTTTCATCAAAGTCCATGAGGCTGTCAGTAAAGTCGGTCCACAAGCATGCATATAAATTTGAGGTTTGTGAAGTTCTGAAGGTTTTATATGACTTGCTGAAATGAAAGCAGTGTCTGTTATTTCAGTAACAGTAAAAGTATAGAAAGGCTGAAGAGTGAGAGGAGGAGGAGTCCTTGGGAAGCATCCTCAGAGTGTATTTGAAAGATTGTCCCTCGTCTCCACTTAATCCAACATCATTACGTCAACAACAACCTGTTCAGTTCAGTCGCAGTCTCTGTTTGCACTGTCTGTCCAGACAACCAAACATTTCTGTCTTTTATGGGCTGTATCCACAACCAACCCCCAGCGCGTGGCCTATACATTTCATAAAATCCATTCTACTAAGTTCAGCTCTGATCTAGCTTATTCTTACAAATTCAAGTGCCACAGTTTCAGCTATTAAGAGTTGATGCTGATATTGACCCTTTTCTTGTCCTGTGCTGTATCTTTGTCCCTTTTTCTTCTTTCATTCTTTCTTTTCTTGCCATCTCTTCATTACTCCTCCCATGCGCTGAGATCCCTCGGCGTCCGGTTTCGTTCACCGGAGCTCTTGCTGCGAGCCTTCCGGGCACTCTCTTGTGCCTGGCGGTACTTCTCCAGCATGCTCTTGTGTTTCCTCCTCAGCTTGTCGTTGCACCACATCCTCTCGCAGTACTCCTCCACATGCGGCAGGTTCGACGGCCCGATCAGCTGCATGATATCCTTGAACCACGTACGCGACTGGCCAATTTGGCTTGATGAGCCGCCCCTGCTGTAAGCGCTACAAGGCATCCAGGGCCTGTAGCTTCCTGTGGACCGGTCTTTGAACGAGTCAGAGAGGCCGGCGCTGTCACGTGCCATGAGCTCGTCCACGGTTTCCCCCTGGAGGACTTCGAGGGTGAGGCGCACTAAGGTCTGTGTGAAGCCGTGCTCTCGGGAGCGGCAGATGTACACGCCTTCGTCCTGCCGGAAGAGACGACGAAACAGGAGGCCCTGCTCTGTAGACATCACACGATCGTCCAGCTTCACCTAAGTAAGGCAGAGGAAGGATAAGTCTATTTGTAACTTTCATATATTAGGGAGTTACAGAAAGAATTAACTGACATTTGCTGAAATTAAGACAGGAAAGGGGGAGAGAAAGCAGAGGGACGACATGCAACAATTTTTTAAATTGGTCGAGTATTGAGCGTGAGTGCTGCAATGAATTCTTATGGACAAATGATCCATAGGTCCCGCTCCTTTTCGCTCTGTGCTACAATTACATTTGAGCAAGCTTGGTACCTAGCAGAACTGTGGCCAACTTTCTCCTTTATTGCTTCCTGTACATAATATATATGATATGATGTGCTATCTATGTTGAGATTAAAGATTTTGCTTGGGGACTTGTAAAAGCAACATGTAGTCACATCTTAGCTGATGTTAGCAAAATGTTAGCTGACTAGCAAGCTTCTTTACATCAATCATTAGCTAACTAGTTATATCTGATAGGTAATGTTAGCAAAATGATTGATGTAGATTAGTAAGCTAGCATTTTGCTAATATTAGCTTACTTAAGATGTTATATATATGTGGCTTTTACAGGTCCCCAAGCAACATCTCTGAACTATGGTCAAAGTTTGTTTTTCTTTTCAACATAGAAAAGCCAGGCATATCGCATATTCCAAGTAAAGGAATCAGGAAAAGGAGAAAGTTTATCGAGGTTCTGCCAGGTACCTAGCTTGCTCAAGTGTTACTGGAGCACAGAGTGGACACTGACAACATTATGGAAAGGATCCCTACAGAAATAGACCTTTTTGTTGGAGTAAGATCCCTGTTATTTAGCCAGAAACAGTTTCAGCGCTGTTGCCAAATCTCTGATGCAAAGTTGCGAGCTAAGTGTGTTATGTTTTAAGTTTAAACAAATTTCATTGAAACTTGATGCTTTATATTATACTATGTGAATGTCGCAAAGGTCTGCATGTACACTGAAAAAATGTACGTTTGTAGTATATAAAAGTTCCCAAGTCTTTTGACAATAAATGTATTGAAGCAGTAGCAAATAGTTATCTGTCAAGTGGAAGTCCTATGTGGTCTTTGTTTCGCTTTCAGCCTATTCATCTGGCTGATGCAAACGAACTTTAGAGAAGAAAAAAAAAACAGGAAAATTTGGGTAGAGCATGTAATCCACTTCATAGCATGAGAAAAGAAAGAGGGAGAACGGGGCTCTTTGTGCTGTTTGCCAGCTTGAATTGCAACAGCAAGAATGTGCCATGAAATCCAGTCACTTTTTCTTTCCTCTCATTGTCTTTTTCTTTCCTTGCCTACCTCCACCCCAGGTCTCTCTTCTATTCATTTATACTTCTCTTTTCTCATTTATCTTCTGTAACTCACCCCTCTTCAGGTTCTATCCCTCTGTGCCAACACAAACATGGCAGCCCTGTCAGCTGGAGTGGCAGCCAAATGTTTATTTGCAGGGAAATGGAGAGGGGTGGTAATGCCTTAATACTTGCATGGCTGACCAAGGCACTCAGTTAAGCTTGAGAAACAGACCCTCAAACAAATGAATGATTACTGTGGGTGTGGGCAACATAATTCTCTAAGTAGCGCTTTGAAAGGACATTGCAGCACTGTGTTTAAGTCACAGTAACCAGCACTGAGTGACACTTCAGCTCTCAGTGGCATGTGGTCAAGGTTTGAAAAGAATTCACTGTTTATCCAAGAGAATGAGCGGTTGAGCATTTTCCTTTGAAATATAACTGCTTAATTTCAACCATATGTCAAATGGCTGTCAAATGTGTCAACCATGTGCCAAATTCACACGCAGATCTCACTTTTAAGGGTTGTTACTCCAGCCACTGTTGGCCAGGAGGTTCATTCCTCCCCTCGTCAGTCTCCCAAAGCTTCCCCACCTTCCTCCCATCGGGATAGAGTGGCATTTTATTATCTTGATTTTGATCTGATGGCTGTTAACTTATTATCTTACCTCTTCCTTGCGGTCGTCTCGTTGGACGAGCCAGGTAACAGTAGCTTGTGGGGAGCGTGGAACACACTCCAGGAAGGTGCTGTTGTTCTCTGTTGCATACACCATCCTGTCCTCTGTCATGTCAAGCTCTTCTGGTTGAAAGAGAGATGATTTAAGAGGTCATGAAAGCATGAAAATGAGGACTGTTTGCAGTGCACTGCAAAAGTAAAAGACCTAACTGAACTTATTGTATGTATGAAGTAGGAATCCACTAAGTAAGTCCTCTTGAGCAACACATTGAGCCATGTGCATATTAGACACCTTTAAAGTATGTATTATATCTGTAAAAGGTGGGTCCTATAAAATACAATTACTATGAGTACTTAATAAACACTAGTTTGCCAATTTTTCTTCTGAGTGTGGCATTTTATCTGTTTCAGTTAGTATTATACCTGCTCTGGAAAATACACTTTTGTTTCATTTGTATTTGCTGTGTTGCATTTTTACCTTATCTGAAGGTATGTATAAATTAGGAGGCTAAACAAGTCATTTAACATCAGACATACTATAATCCTTCAAAATGTGTGTACAGACAGAGTCTGTGGTTCCACAAATATACCCATTCAGAACAGTAATTACATTAAGGTCTATATATCCTCAGTTCACACATCCTCAGCTGATACAAGTGGTAATGATGGACAAGTCAACTTTAAAGAAATCAAAGGTTACAGTTGACCTGGGCAATAAACCAATAGCAATATCCATCTGCAACAGACACGTCATCGACAGCAATAAGAAAATAGTTTGATAAAATGTTCAATAATTTAATTTAAATGCATTAAATGCAAACTGCAATGAAAGCACGTAAAGAATATGCCTCAGCTCATTAACAACCTATCATATCCAGTGATAATGAAGTGTGCTATGAGCGCCACGCGAACAGCCAATCATTTAATAGACAAACCCCAAACGTGCTTCCACCCTGGCTCATAAACAGCCAATCATATCCCTATAAGTGACATGCTGAGAACCTAACAATCATTTAACAGTTGTGTTGTTTGGTTGATCACTGACATGTGAGAAACAGCATAGAGTGATAAAAAGAGTTCAGATAAAACAGGCAGGTCAGCTTGCTGTTGACTTTTTTTAAGTCAACTATAAGACAACCATCACAGGGTGAGGGGCTCAGACGACCAGTGGGAGCTCAGAGTAGAAACACTGCTGCTACACATCGAAAGGAGTTAGCAGCCTACTGCTACCTGACTGTGGAAGTAAAAAATGGTGGATGGATGGATGGATGGATGGATGCAGAGATGGATGGATGCATGGATGATGGATGGACCACTATCAGAGCACTGTCGTGTGTAAACTGAGCAGAAACACCATCCTGACCAAGACAGGTAATACAACAAATTTACTGTATCACTTTATCTGCTTCCTCCTTTTTGAGTAACACAGCATGATGTCAGTCACGACCTATATAATCAATAATTCTTGATATTGACCGATATGAAATTCACTATCATGATACATTTTCAGCTTTATCTCCCAGGCCTACGTAATGGCCACTTAAGTCAAATATCTGTCACAATTTTTCTAAACAAATATGCTTTTCTTTTTCTTCCTTGTTCCCAGTGTCACTTCTCGCTTGTGTTTTTGTGACAAAACATCCTCCTGACAAAACATCTTGTGATGTGACCCCCTGTCGCTGATCAGTCATGTAATGTGCAAACCACAATGACTTTGAGTTCAACAATTACAAGACAGAAAATTGCAAAAATCTAAAGCAAAGTCATGTTGTTGACTTGTTACACACTTGTGTTACACTCTGTTACAAGTCACTGCTCCTGTCCAGGAAGCAATTCCACATTTAAACACAACTTGTCTAACTCTATGCAAGAAAGTAAATAAGCATATTTTTCAAAAAGCCGAACTCTATCTTTATGAATGTCAATCCCAAATACTGCTTATTGTGCACAAGGAAAAGCTGCAATCTGAACTGCAAACCTCAGAAAACACAGTCAGCCTGATTATAGAGGCGGTTTGGAGACATAGTTAGTGGAGCAGGCAGTATCTTTGATTGTAGCTGGTGAAAAGTTCACCTGAGTTCATGTGAGTACATATATAGAATAAAGCTCTACCAAACAGTGAACATAAGGATGATATTTCAGTCTTAGCAAAGAAAACTCAATGTCTCTGCGAATTTTACTTCAACTTGACACTTTGGCACAAAGAAACCTTGACAATGTGAGTTCATCCAAAGGCCCTGAAGGAGGCATATTTC
The DNA here is from genome assembly GCA_034769285.1 of Lutjanus argentimaculatus. Classification (NCBI taxonomy): domain Eukaryota; kingdom Metazoa; phylum Chordata; class Actinopteri; order Lutjaniformes; family Lutjanidae; genus Lutjanus; species Lutjanus argentimaculatus. Next base: position 10,001,005 of record JAWZSL010000007.1, read on the forward strand.
ATCACCTCAGCAACATACCTACACTCGGGTGAGCAAGCTCACATCCAACAACACATCCACACACACTTTCTTCTGCCTCTCCGTGGCCTCGTTTTGTTTTCTCCTCTTTGTCTGTCTTCACACTTTTTCTTCCCCTCAACTCCACATCTCCTTTATCCATCGTCTCCCACTCATTTGTCTTTCTACCTTTTGTTTGTTCTTTCAAATGATCACAGATGACTGATCGTTTGAGACTATCTGTCACTCTCTCAGCTCTTCCTTTTTTCTCTCTCTTGCACATACACATGCCATCATTGGTACAACATGTACATCTTTGTGTGTGCATGTCCCATTTCCCAACACAAATTGATCTCCAAACCTAACAAGGTGCAACAGTGCCACATGCACTGAGGCTACATATATATATATATATATATATATATATATAGATATTTTTTTTTTGTTTTGTTTTGTTTTTTGTTTTTTTTTTGTGTTTGTTTGTTTTATGAAAAAGATCGCCATCCAGATGGGCAACTTTGGCAACTTTTCCCCTATACAAACACATCTGCAAATGATTATCACATGACCATTGACGCACACTGAACATACACAAGACAAAAACTATGAGGCAGGGAAATGTGACATAATAATGTCGCATAATCCTAATTGTAAGTCCAAGAGTAATGCTGAACTATAGATCAGTTGTTGATCAATTGTTCACCTTCACAGAATGTCTCTTTTCTTACTAAAACACGTCATCAACAGTAAAGTTAGAATAATGCTCACTGTCTCCCTAGGTGGAAACGTAGTAATATATGACCTCTACAACAAAAACACTGTAGTGTGGATGTAGCCTGAATGTGTAATGTGTAAATGGACATGTGTTGTTGAGGAGTTAACATGTATTTTATGTCTACTATACTGTACAACGTGTGTCTCTCTCAGCTTGGATAAACTGGCAGACTTTGCACAAATCTGACTTCTCACATAAACACTGTCCGGCTTCCTCCTGAGAAAGAGGCACAAAGAAATATACTGACCCTTACAGACAGAAACGCACACATACAGTCTCAAACACAAGTTGGAACATGTCCAACAGCATCTTCCTCTGGACCTCAGGTGTTTACAGACTCACGTACAGTAAACACAAGAGCGGAGCCTCTCTGGTCTTCTTCCTATCCACAGCTAAATAGTTTAGAGTGTGTGAGCAGAAACCCACCCTTGTCTAGACTATACAAGAAGTAATGCTTATCTACAGTGTCCTGGGAAGAAGGTAGAAGAACTTTGCTGACAGATACAAAAAAGATTTGAACATTACCTTAAAAACCGGGACAACTCAGGGATCCTTTATAAAAAGTGTGACAAAAAATCTGCATTAATATTGGCATATTAATGAGTTACAGTCATTCAGGTGATAGCAGAGGTGGGACCCAGTCATTGTCTTGCAAGTCTCAAGTCTTTGTACTCGAGTCCCAAGTCATGACTGACATGTCTGAACTCAAGACCCAAATCCTAAACTTTGAGTCCTAAATAAGTCATAATGTGCTCTTCCAAATGTAATGCTATTTTAACAACACAGCCTCAACTTAACTTTCTTTGTTGTGTCCCTGTATTTTTGATTCAAATGTTTTTCTTACTACAATTTGATTTTTGTTGATCGCCACATATTTTTTGTTTTTTTTTGATATAATTTTTCCCAAATGGAGCTCAGTAAAGTAACATTATTCTTCAAAGTTCTCTCCTGCAACTTGACTAAATGCTGTTGGATTAATACAAATGTGGATCTGGGGTATTAAGTGTCACCTTGCTGGGAATTGATATTGTTAACCTTGGGTGACTCTGGAAATATAGGGAAATTAATTAATTTGTAGCACAAACATATATTCTTTAGTCTTGGGAGAAAGTATCAAGCATGTTCAGTATTTTCAAGTCAAAATGCTCAAGTCCAACTCAAGTTGCAAGCACAAGGGCGACCATGGCAAGGAAAAACTTCCTTTTATGAAGCAGAGACCTTGAGCAGAACCAGGCTCTAGGGTGGGTTGCCATCCACCATGACCGGTCTGTTAAAAACTAAAAGTCCCAGTTTTAAGAGGGGGTATGTGTGGGAATTTCCCTTGGCGAGCCAAGCCAAGAAATAGTCTTGCAAAATGAAAAATGATGGCCTAAAATAAGGGTAAAAGTTACGAAGGTAGTCACACTTACCATTCAGATTCTGATCCATACACTGCAGCACAGGGTTTCCGTGCCTGATGTCCTGTCTGCGGTAGCGGCGTTTGCTGTTTGGAAATGTATCGTGAGCACAGTGCTCCATCCCAGGCACAGTAAGGGTCTCTGGCCAGGCAGCACTCAGCACAGGCTTTCCCATAAGTCTCACAGCGATGCAGCTTCACCTGCACCACACCTACTGGAGAGCCCACATACAGGGCTTGCTGTTTGAAATTAAAAAAAAAAAGGTAATGCGATAACAGTTGGTTTAAGTTAATAGAAGTGGGCTTCAAAGTTAAAGTTAATTACAGAAATATCAACATACCCTTTTCACAGATATGTCCATTGATGTAATTGGAGTCGGTACCTGCAACAATAAAAATAATTGACTCCAGATGCAAATGGGAAATGTGACATTCAAGCAGAGAATTATTCTTTAAGATGAGGACAAAAACTACTTTTCTTGTAAGTTATCTTTGTGGGTCCTTATCTACTGACGACAAAGAGGGTTTAAGATACACAGTGAAAGAACTGTTATCTGTAAAAATGAAAGGCAGTTTCTTCAATATGACCTTAAAATGTTTGAGGATGAAGCAGAAAGAATTATTGAGACACCTGCCGGAGTATAACTCACTTTGAAGACTTGTAATTCCTCCAGTGTGACCTCCTCTGTTTCCAGGCTGTTTCCACTGTGCAGGGCAATGACCTTCAGTACTGTACCAATGTCTGAAAGACAAGTTAACACATAGTGTAAGTGACAAGCTTGCGGAAATCTGAAAAGAACATGTACATCTTATCCAAAACTCTTTCCTGCCTCAATTATCTGATTTATCCACAGGCCTCAATAAAGTTTCATCTTTAATAAAGTCCAGATTTCAAGAGTATCTAGCTTTGGTATGGCAACATGAAAATGTAGACAATACAAGTTTTTTGGAATCACAACACTTACCTGTGCCAATGAACATGACGTCATACTGCCCATCCTCCGCCTCGACCCGGTCCACAACGATTTGTTTCAGTTTGTAAGGAATGTTGGCCTTTACGAGCACAGGCTGGCGCAGGGCGGGATACACCGGCCGCCACATCAGTGGGTGGTTGCGGGCAAACTGCAGCACAGAATCAGGGAAGTCTTTTGTGCTTCCAAACTCTCTGCCTGGCTGGTTGGTGATCTTACTGGGGCACTGGAGAGACGGAAGGGATGGCTGGTTAAAAACAGATCTTTTGGGGGAAAATCCTTGGCTGACTAATGATGCTACACCGGAAGAGAAAAGGTGTATTGAGGCAGGGATTGACAAACAGAAGCAAGACAGAGGGAAGAGTTTAAAGCAAAATTCTGGACATTTTCCACTCTGGCTCTACATTCCCACCGTTTGCCCCCCATTGGAGGTGTGCTTTTTATTTTTTTAAGAATTGAGGTCTAATTATGGTCTTAAAGTCTTCTCAAAGAACCCTCATTAGCAGTTTTATTGTGCCTGAAAATGTTGGATGGAAGTTCACAACCACTGCTGTAAAGTTATGTGTTTGGAAACAGCTCTATAGAAGCAGGGGTTGTTGTTCGTTAGAAAATCCTCCCATTTGTGTCACTGTAGTAACGAAAAAAATGAATGTGCTGGTACTGGGCCGAGATGTTGTTAACTCAAATAATTAAGAATTGAACGTGGTCCAAATAAAGGCATTTATGTGAGCCATATGACCTTTGGGTTTGCTCATGATTCAGGTCAGCAATTCTTTGCAAAGAAGCCAAAGTCTTTGTCATGCACAGCTGTTTTCTGGTAAATCTTCACAGCAACTGTTTTTCACTTGTTTAACGGGTAAGAAAATGTCAGCTGTTCTATTCAGAGCTAATGAAGGCACTGTCATCTCTGCTGGTGGCCAAAACCACCATGAGTAAGAGGTCTAGCCTGTTTGTCTCTTTCTACATTCAAAGCAGATTACCCTTTTAAGAAAACTGCCACTTCATTCATGGTTCTCTTAAACTCAGGAATCCCCTTCCTGTCATGATTAAAGGATGTAATCTGTAGTTTTGTGCTGAGATCAACAACTGTAGCAATGGAGAGAAAAGGGTGGACTTCATCTTTACAGAGTTCCTGTTGGGTTTCACAAGATTCCAAACTAATCTTATTTGGCCAAAGGACACAAAAAAGAACAATTAAAGTGCTTTCAGGGTTGATTTCAAGAGTGTCACTCAGATTAGCTACTCTGCTGGACGGCAAATGAGATTGACAGACTGACTGGTGTGGTGTCTGCATTAATGTGGACCTTGTACCAGACCATCTTGGTGAAGAGGGAGTTGAGCTGGAAGGCAAAGCTTGCAATTTAACAGTCGATCTCGTTCCAGCCCTCACCTATGGTCATGAGCTTTTGGTAGTGGTCAAAAGAATGAGACTGCAGATACAAGCGGGCCAAAATGTAGGATGGCTGGGCTCAGCCTTGAGCTGGTGTTATTCCCTCAGCGTCCACGAGTGCATCAGGGTCCGCTGGGGTCCATGTGGCATAAATTTCTTCATCAGAGGGCGTATGCATAGGCTGTGACCACGCAGACTTTTTGCCTCAAAAGGAGCCAGCTGAGGTGGTACAGGCATCTAATCAGGATGCCTCTGGGACTCCTCCCTTCCGAGGTTTTCCACCCATGTCCAACTGGACCCCAGGGACAGACCCAGAACTTGCTATAGGGATTACATCTCATCTGGACTAGGACATCTGAACCACACTGCTTAATCTGCTGCCACTGCAACCCGACCCCGGATAAGAGGAAGAAAATGGATGGATGGACACAAAAGACAAGTAAGGAAAGTAAAGAGAAAGGATATTACTTTGAAATAACCTGAGAGCCAAAGAACCAAACAGTCTGACAAATTTGTCTGAATCATTTCATGAAGACGGAGGCTGAGACAGCAGAGAGATTTGGATGAGAGATGCTGCCTCAGTAAAGAAAAGTAACAGTGCAGCGCTGGCTTACTAAAATGAAAGCCTTATGTCAAAGTCATGAGGCTGATAACTTTGCCAAATATCATAAATTAAGACTGAGAAAAGGGTAGAATTTAATTAAGATTGTTTGTGAGATTCTTACACTGACAAGATTCTGGACAGAGCTGTTAGTCATTTGAACATTTTGTATTTGAGTAAATCTCATTGCCTGATATTGCTATTCCAGACAGCACTTCCATATGGAAAAAATATTGTTACGCCTGCTTATCACAACAGAAACTGATCCTCACAATAGGCCTATAATGGTCTGGATTCAATTACAGAGGGGGGATCTGAACTGTGCAGCCATGTTTGACTCAAAATGCACAAACTATTGGTGTATAATAGTCTCCATACTCTCAGTATGGTTTACTAAATGGCATCAATTATATAGTTTGTTCCAGAAGGTGTGGGATATGGACATAAATATACGCTAAATTCTCCAAATCGTTAACTTCAAATGGTAAATGTCAATATTTACAGACTGATTTTTGCAAGTATAGTGCATGTTATGTTGTTATGTTTTTTGACACAGAAACAAAATAATTTTTGATTTCCTTTTGGACGGGTATTAATCATTTTTTCAGCATGTATTTATATAAACTTTCACACAGTTACAGATTCATACTTGTGTAGCTCCCAATGCACATCCTTGATATGTCAGTCTGTTGATATGTAGCTCGCTAAACTACTCCTCATCTGTTTGCACTGCACATAAAACCTACACTGGAAAAGCTCCAAAATTTATTGTCGACTCATCCAAACTTTGCCGCAGCAGGTCGACTGCTTTCAATCTCCAGCTGAGAGCCAAATGAGAATGAATGAGAGAGAGACGAGGTGAGCATATTTGGCAGACATCTATTCACATCCATTATTACAGTGTATGTGAGAGTGTTAGCATGTATGCGCGTTAAGCACGGCATGTGTTGTGTAAGCCCTCTTGCATTGCATGTATTGCATAGGAAATTGATCTATTATAACAAACAGACCCAGCAGAGGAGAGTGAGATTAGCTGAGGTTCAAATCCTGGAAAATTACTTTCCCCAGTTCAACATCAGCCTCTCTGGTTGTGGTTTAACTAATCTGCAGTCTGACAGCAAGATAAATCAATCATAAGAGAATCCATTTTCAGTAACACTTTGTACAGCCTGTGATGTACCGTGTGGTCAAATTTCATTGTGAAGCCAGTTAAAAAAACATAAAACAGCACTGGAGCTGCTATTTAATTGATAATTTAAAGCACACTGCAAGGTAAATGTATTAATTTAGGAACATTTTGAAAAGTTGGCAGAGCCTATCAGATGGAAAGATGAGTTCTGACGCTTTTGGGTGAATAAAATAACACATTAAGTTCAATGTCTAATGCATCTATGATGTAAAGTGGCACTTGAAAGTACTTTAAAGCACTTTAAACCCAATCTGAACTGTCAGTGCTGGCAGAGGAAACATATGCAAATAACACTCTGATTATTGAGGTGACAGTTTAATTTGATTTAAAAGAGGCCACTACAGTGATTTTAATGTCAGGAATCAATCCAAGAGAAACACCCAGATAAATTAAATTCTATATGGGGATCATCAGGGATAGAATATGTCTGTAAGAAACATAAAAGCTTGATATATAAGTATCAAACATAAAGCTTAAATGGATATCAGTGTGGGTGACAGAGATAGGCAGACACATACATCACAAAGTAAATGAAATGTAATGCTAAGGTACAGGTAGGATTACCACTAAAGCTCTGGTAAATCTACAACGAAGAGACCATCCCATCATTTCCTCTCTCACAGAATGAGTTCTGACACAAATTTAAACAATGAGTAGTAATATTTCAATCCAAGATAAATATCTAGGGAGGATAAAGCCACCAAATCTCCCTCAAATGAACACTTTCAGAAGGTGAAACTGAACTCTTATTTTCCATTCCTGGGGGAGTTTTGACAGGTGAGTAAGGAGACGTGATGGATATCACACAGTTTGAGGCTTAAATTTGTTACGATAGAAAATCCAGGAAAATAAAATGGACTTTAATGTTCCGTCTGGTGCAAGTGAGACAGGAAAATCTGAGTCACTATAACTGATTTTAAACTGTTTTATGAGAGAACATTCTAACTTCAGCTAAACATCCAAGTGGGACAGCAAATCATTCCTCATCAAATGAGTTTTGATGGATATTTTATGGTAAAAGAAGCCAAAAATAAACTATCCTCCGTCTATCCTCTCACTCTTCTTTCCTTCCACTCTCCTTCTCTTCTTCCCATCTGTGTCTGATTCCTGTTTCCTCTCCTCCTCCATTTCCTCCTCTCTCTTTCTCTCTCTCAGTCTCGGGCCAAAACATTCCTGTTAATCAGGGAGTCAGTGGAGTGAAACCACAGAGGTGTCTGCTCTGTTCTCACATTATTCATATTCCTTCTGCTGCTCCTTCACTCTGGTAATGAGGTGGAATTACACGTGCGACAGGGTCGTGTGTATGTACTGTATGTTGCCTATACGCGTGTGTTTGTGTGTGTAATGAGTCTGAATTACAGTGATGTGGTTGAGGGAACATGACAGGGCTCCTCTGAGAGGCGGGATGTAAACCAGGAGAAGGGTCTGTACTGTATACACTCAGCACAGCTGCACTACCACATACAGTAGTTTACTCTACTGATATGGAAACTTTCTGCGCCTCATTTTTAATGTTTTTATCACCTTTCTATTTGCAATTGTAGCACACACAGTAGGCCCGAGCAATTGCTTCTCCTAAGAGTTACATTTGTACACAACTGTATTACATTAGCTAAATGTCTTTTGGGAAAATATGCAGTGCAATACACATCACGTCTGTAGAAAAATGAATCCAACTCAGTTGTAACTGCTGGGAAATAATACAGCAAGTTTTCCTCATGAGGTCTCTACAGCGAATAGGAAAAATCCACATACTGTTAAATGAATCATTTTAAATAGATTCTGAAGTGATTAAGTACTGGCATTATAGTGTTTGCACTACCTAGGTAAAACTAATGCCTTTAATACAACAGCACTGCATTAAAACCAACCTTAATTAAGGTTATAATATTCTGTTTTCTTCTGTTGATGATTGAACTGTACAAGGTTTTTGGACGCTGCAGTTTATGGTGCTGCTGCTGCTGTGTTGTAAAATGAGTTTTAGCTCTCCTATTGGTAATCCAACAAAAATAGCACCGCAGTCATGGCTGTTTCTAGTTTTTTGATGGCCCAGTGCATCTACCTGCGAGCATTCTCACAAGATGTGACATGAGTGATGTGACATGTGACAGAGTAAAGCTTCCTTACTGATCTCTAGACTTATATTACACTGCCTAGGGGGGCCTGCTGGGGGCTTTGGTGGCCCTATGCAACCACATGGTCCACACATAGGAAGAAACAGGCCTGATTGCAGTGTTTGAAAATGGATATTGGAAACTGAAAAATTAACCAGTTTCTCGGAGTCAATTTAAGATATGAACCCTCAAACTTCTGATAAGTTAGTCAAGTACAAATGAAAATTAGCCTTTTGGCTAAACATGACAAATTTACATGACATTGATTTAAATCAAGTGTTGTTCTGGTCACTATCCAAAACAACTCTGAGGTTCGTGACCTGCTGACTGTATTTAAGAAGTAGTGATTTTTAGTGTTTAATTTCATGTCTACATTTTTTAGAATCGAAAAAGAAAAAAAGGTTTTTAAAAAGTCTAAACAGCCAGCAGTTCATCTTGATACAGACTGAGATCAGCAGATGATAGTTATACGTAAAACTGTGTGTCATCAGCATATAAACAGTATGACATTTAGTGTATCCTTATAATGATGCCAAGCAGAGGCATGTATTATGGGGAAATGCTGTGGTTATGTTAAGTTCAGTATGCTAAAGGTACAGTTCAGGTTGCGCGACTAAAACATTTGAGTAAATTTAGGGTAAGATGTGATATATTTGGCGAACATTCACTCACCACGCCTGGTCTTGGATAAGGAACCCTGCCTTCGTAGGCCCCCCACTGGTAGTCAGGACCCTCTTTATGAGCGAAGGGTCCGTTGAAGGCTTCTCTGATGTCAGCCATACGGTAAACACACACAGCAAAACCCTGGAACACATTACTGTGGAGGAGAGAGTGGAGAAGCAGTTGAACACAAATTACTTTATTATTAAGATTAAATATTTGACAAGAAACTTTAACTTAAACAATTGAGTCATCAGTTTCTATTCTTTCTGTACTTTAACTTCATGATGATATTAAAGCCTAACAGCAACAAAAATACTATTAGATGTAAGTCAATTAAGTCACAGTCAGAGGATTCTAGTCATTTATGCTAACAATTCACCTGATGGTGCTGAAGATCGCATAGACGTCTGGGTTTCTCTCATCCTTGGTCCTCAGCAGGAAAACATCCTCTGTTTTACATTAAAGACAATGCCATTAAGTATGTGTGAATTTGTGCTCCTAAGCAGCGTGTGTTAAAGAAGACAATTGCATGCAGGTGCTAAAAAGTTTATGAATATCTCACCCAGTTGGTTGAAGTGTGTGTCGATGCCATGAGGGCCCGGCACGGAGCAGACCAGTCTGGCTTTGATGAACGTACTCCATTTGTTCACCAGCACTCTCTGACCTCCAACATCATTCTGGAAGAACATACAGAAATACAGTTCATACAATCTATAAAACACAGCTGCATAATATTCATTTCCAAATACACAGTTTCATTGGTTTGGCTCTGTACTCCAGCACACTGGATTTGGGTTGGAACAGTCTGAGGTTAAAGCAGCTTTAAGGGTGTTTGAAGTGGGTGAAACTTAAGGACTTAGCTTGAACTTAACTTGACTTAAATTTAAACACAAGGCAATCAAGTGTTTTTAGGGGCAGCAGTGGGAGTCTGTCAGATGACCTCCATCCAACATCCAACATCTAATTCAGTGTTGAAGACCAAACAGATGACAAAAAGCCTCAGAAACAAGCAGAGAGTGAAAATGTCTCCTAAATTTGGGCTGCTTTGGAGAAAAAAAGGCAACTATGTGGACAGTAAATACCTTTAAATTTAAAGTCAGCACTTTGACATTGTGGTCGCTGCTTTATTTCAAATCAAATGTGCTGGAGACAAAAATTATGTCGCATCACATTAAACTACTACTTCTGAACAGCACACTACACAGGCTACACACAGTTAGGATTTATGCCTTTAAATCTTTCTAAGCACAGTCCTTTGTTTTTTGCAGAGGATAAATGTGTAGAGACTCACAACAGAGGGAGTGTACATGTGAGTGTCCTTCACTGTCCCTCCCACCCTGTTCCACACAGTATTACCTAGGGATCTCTAGTGATTTGTAATAATTATGGAGGTCCTCTGTGATCTTTTCTGCAATTTGTAGGTAAAAATTCTACTGCAAATTACCTACCATATTTCATCAAACACAGAGGTCCTGTGTGCGAATTGGCATCTCTGTGATTTAGGGTCGAAATGTTTGTTTTCTGTTGTCATACAGCTGAACAAGTAACAAATTTGATTAGGCCCATGAAATGTTGAACAGCTGTTGACAGCTGTGCTGTGAGATCGTTATACTGACATTTATTATGAGTTATGACGACACAGGAGGTTAGCTACAATGTCTATTTATGCTTGTAACATGGGGAAAAGCAACTTTATACTATATTAGAAACACTTACTAACAGGTTAAGAGGGAAGTGGCCCGCTGCAGGGTGTCCGATTGAACTTAACCAGAGATGTTTGACTTTATGATCCCATGAATGTTTATTGAGATACCAGACTAGTGACATGACGATTGAATATGAAGATGCATGTGGTTGTTCTGGATTACACTCAGAACTTCAAGAAGTCCTAAAATGGGATAATAGAACAAATATACCACTATGCTACACTAATCAGGTGATGTGAAAGAGAGAGAGTGACGTGGTCTTTTCTGCTGTAGAACAGATGCTTCTGAAACATTGATGCTATGCAGAGCCTTGACATATCTGGGGAATATGTCAGTAAATTCAAATAAAACACAGACCTTGCGTATCCCATACGAATGTGCCGCACGAAACACAGGCATGGGGAGTAATTACTAAATCACATGAGGTCCTTTGATAATACTAGTCCCCTGTGAAGAGGGCTTTTTCCATCAAAACTGAAGAAATCATCTTTTGTGTCTGATCTAAGCATGTGCACATAAGATGCATGACAGCATGCATGGACATTTTCTTGTGTGTCTGTGTGTGTCAAGACAGGTTAATTGGGGATGGCTGGTGCAACTGGGGACCAAAGCCGTATCCCCAGTTGGAAAGACGCTGATTAGGGAAAGGTTAGGCTCAGGCAAGTAGAGTTTATGGGTAGGATGAGGGTAAGTCGCTAGGAAATGAATGCAAGTCTATATACTGTCCCCGAAACTGTGTGTGTGACAAGGATCAGCGGTGATAATTGGCTTCTTGGCAAAAAGCACCACAGGGGAAGTGATGACAACTATTCAGATTCGCCTAAGGGAAAAAAGATGGCTGAAGAGGAAATGCTATAATGAATGTTATGTAGGGAGAGAAAGAGAGCCAGATGGAGAGGAAGGAGGAGTAGGAGAGATGAAGATGAAGAAGACAAATAAAGTTATAATTTGAGCGTTTAGGTGGTATTTTGTCTGAGAAGTTTGTGCAAACTTCTCTGGCACAGTCGAACGCTCTGAGGAAATCATGCAGCTGCGTGTGTTTTCACGTGTATTCTTCTATGCATCCCTGTTCAACGCACACAGCCAACATATGGTTTAATAAGACAAATCAATGCGTGAAAGGATGTGAGAGAGCATGCAGAGCAGATGGGGATCACGACTGGGCAATTTGACAGCTGTGTGTTTTGGAAACACAACGGATTCATATGATTCTGAATATAATGATGCTTTCACAGCCCTTTGGGGAAATGTAAATATTTAATTGCCCCTAAAGACATTTGTCTTTTCCATGAGAGGGTTTTATAACTGCCACAACAGGAGAATAAACCCATAAAACCACCACGTCCTGCCCAGTAAAGTTAATGCTGCAGACATTTGTATGTGACTGTGTAGAAAAAGACTACTAAATCAAACGACTGTCTCTTTCTGGCTCACTTTGTCTTCTCATATTACCTTTTTCCAGCCCGAGTGTGAATCTGTACATAAGGCCTGGCGTAGGATCAAAATTTGAGACCCGTAACGGATTCTCCAGAAAACAAGAAAGCCCAAAAGGACTCCCAGACTCTCCCAGATCACAACTCCACAACCTCATCCTGCAGTGAAACAGCTCTCAGACGTCTCATTCCTGGGACTGGTTATTAATATGGCCATGGGCAAGTGCACCGTGTTGCTCACCTGACCATCTGGCTTCACTCATCATCACCTGCCAACAGAAAATCTCTCAATCCTTCTCTGTGCATCTGTGTCTAACTGTGTCTTTGGATATCCTGAGTAAATTTGACATAATTTCATATGTCGTATTTCAGCTGTTTGAGCGCCGCCAAAATTCTCCTCCACTGGAATGTAGTGACAGCACAAGACCAAGTGATAGATTTCTCACAACCTCGGCCAGCTACACAAACAGCTGTACTTAGGCCACTGCTGTGTGATGTTGCCTGGTGCAGCCTTAATAGAAATATGATCATCATCATGTACTGTAGTGCAAAATAAATAAGTCTATGCATAAACAGTTTCTCACCGCACACACTCGTCCGACACGTGTGTGAATGGCTCCCTCCCTGTCTCCTGCGTCTGTAGCTTTCTCAGTGAAGAAGAAATACACTTTGTCGTTGTCTCTGTCGTCATTGTCTGGGATGAGGTGAGCAGCAATGAACTTAGGGTCTGCAAACATAAAATTTGACATATCATCAATGATTGGTAGTCCTTTCTCATACTTAATTTCTCATGCTTCAAAAATTTAAATTAGTGCTGCAAAATATCACCTGATGACACACAGTATCATGTGCAACATAACATAGATAGTTTGTTTTTCAGTGTGTCAAAATAAATATATCTTTTAATATGAATATCTTACATATAGCACTTTTAAAATGCACTCTTATGTCATGATAAAATCCACTTTACAAAATGTTGGTAGTTTAAAGTGGCAATCTCAAAGATCATTTAAATAAATGTTTGTTAATTCAATATCAGCGAATGAGGTAACACAATGAGCCTATGCCCTGCTGATGAAAGTATTGCAATATTTATGTAGTCTGTTTGAAGGATTATAAACTCAGTGTCTGTGGTGACAGTCCCAGAAACAAAGGAGGTAATAAATTACTAGAATGTAATGGTTGATAAAACAGGGAAACATTACCATGGAGCAGTTTCTGGTCAGTCTCTGTCCTCATGGTGAAGCGACCTCCCATACTCCTGAAGATCACAGAGTCTCTACCCAGGAAATCTGCTGTCAGTCCTGTATACAACTCTCCACCTACGTATAGAGAGGGATGAATGCAGAATGTAAAGGAACAGCAGCAATAAAGAAAAAGAGATTAGGGAATATAAAGAAAGTTTGGTACCGTAAAAGAAATGACGGGTGACAGAAAAATGTTGTGGTTCCAGCAAATCAGGCAAAGGAATGGAAGCAAAGAGGAAATCAAACAAATCCAATAAAGAACACACTGTGAGGGTAACCTAAAACCCGAACTCAAACACACCTCGTACAGTACGCCCTCCACTGAGACTGAGACCACAGGCACACACTCACCTTAAATTTCAACAACTCAGAAAAATAGACATGAAATATTTCCATCAACCCTGGAAAAACCTTCAGCAGCCAAGGTTGTCCGTCATCAGTCAAGACAGAAACCTCAGCCTGCTTGGAAACAGCTCAGGACAGAAATCACTAGAACAGCTATCAGATAATGAAGAATTATGAGATTAGGTGATGAGTTTTTCAGAATAATCATACAGTTGCATCCGTTTTTTGAAAACACAACTGTTTTTAATTTTTCCCAGCACACTTTCAGGCTGCGACTCTTTCACTGATCTCATGGATGAATTCATTCTTTATCTGATCAAATTTATCTTCTTTGGCTGTAACAGCAGCATTAGAAACATACACATCTGTCTTTAACTTACAAACAGATGCAAACATACAAACAGTGAAGTCACACTCATTCAACCCACTCAAGTGAACATAAACGCACATAGATACAGTAACCGGTGATGACAGGACCTGTTGTGCTTTATGTATTTTGGGAGAAAATCCTGATATCGAAGAAGGGGAAACATTACCGAGTCGATAGCTGATGATTAGGACTTTCATCATCTTTTACTGTTTCATTCTCAGCATCTCTTTTTCTCTTTATGTTATCATCATGTGTTGCTCCATGTACTGTATATGTACTGTATTGGTTGTTGTTCTTCAGCTTGTTTCATTACTTTAAAGATTATTTTCAAGGCTAATGTACACAGAGTGTCAGTAGCTATACAGCCAATGTCAATAAGAATCCTTTTACTCTTTGACTACCATTGATCTCTGATTGAAAAACCCACAGAGAGGTCAGCAGGTCATGGTCAGGAAACCTGAATATGGTAGCCAGTCAGGCTGAGGGACAGTCTGGGTGTCTGGTCATTTTACGCAACTCTGCTGACCTTGAGGAGGTCAACAGAACTGCAGAGTCAGCATTTTCTACTTTCTACTTGTTGAAAGTGAATAAAGTGATGCAAGTGATGAACAAACCTTGAAGAAATCACCACCCTAACCCATCGTGTACTGTTCAGTATTTCTTTTTACCTGTCGGCCTTTCTACGATGAGTTTCTACAGGGCTAATGGCATTGTTTCTCATCAGCTTTGTGTGAATGGAAGCAGACATCAATATTAAGGGAAAATGGTATGACCAATTTCCTACCTCAAGACGCTGTAACATTTCAGAGAAAATGCTGCTACAGCTGTATCGTGAAGGAAAGAAAGCCCTTACATAGCAGGGACAAGCATGTAAAGGGTTACATTCATTTGATGAAAGACACTTTCATGTGGAGTGAGTAAGCCAACAAAAGAAACAAAAGATGTAGTTTGATGACATATAAAACAGTGTGGGATCATGGGATCAAGTTTTTTCTTCACTATCTGACATGAGGGAGAAATCATGTTCACGGATGAGGTAATGGATTAAGTTTTATTCATGTTACATTTAGTCTGTATCCCACGTTTTCCAAAAAGTTATAGCAACTAGAGGCTAGCAGGAAATACACTGTTACCTTGAATAAATTATGGATTTCTCTGTATTTTAACGTTATTGGAAACATTTGGGATAATGTTAGTACACAACAGCAAAATATAAAAATTTAAAATTTTAATTCATTCATTCTAACACAGAACTGTTGTAATATTTAACAGCTTTTATAAATCAAGTCCATGTTTCTGATTCAAGTAGATCATGTCACATTATACTGTGTACACACACATCTGGTCTGGCCTCATCTTTTCTCACCCTTACACCATTTTCTTCCAGCATTTGTCATGGCAGGTATGAAAAGGTACAAAAAAGGTTCTTGAATGTAGCTGCATGTGTGATTAGTGAAAATCACTAGTGGTGTTTGAAAGGTTATCACAGTCATTTACCAGGAACAAAAGGGGCTTATTTGTTCACTGGATCTGTATCTCTGCTGAGGTCTGACCTGGCTCAAATTAATGTTTTCCTGCCAGATCGGAACCGTTTTGGGACAAATTCTGATGCTGAAAGCAGCCAGCTGCAGAGTGAGGTGGGTGGAATACATGGATGCGTACACACACACCACACACACACACACACACACACACACGCACACACCTCCCCCCTCAGTGGCTCCCAGGATTGTCTGTCACTAGCATAAATCAGCATTATTTTATGAACTAAATATCTAAAGACATTCAGCAAGAAACACCCAGAACTATTTCACCTAGTCAGCACATCTCCAGAGTGTGTGTGTATGTGTGTCCATGTGTCAAAGCCAAAAAAGTTCTCAGTAGTTGCTGTTCTTGAGGTTAATATCATTTTAAATCATAACAGAGATCTGTGCAGAGAGGTGAAATGAGTAGACAGATTATCTGTGTTTGGCATTTTAAATAGTTAGATGTGGCAGATAATGAATACCTACAGATAACGAATAGCTACAAATTTGTCACAGTAGCATCAGCAAGATCGGTGTGGTGATGTGTCTGTACAGAGCCCAAAAGATATTAAAACTCGTACCCACCCAGCCACAGCCTGTTCACCCTGCTGCTGTCTGGCAAGAGATACAGAAGTATCTGCTGCACCGAGGCTTTGAGACTTTTCAAACTCTGTACTCCACCATGAAAAATATTTTTTCTCATGTAGCATATGGGCTATAAAACTTGTATATTGTTGTGCAAACCTGTGTGACAGAATGACAAATAAATGGCTCTTGAACCTTAAATAATAAGGGATAGGCATAGAACATGCCTGTTAGGTTCTTGTATCCTCAGTGACTTAAGTTTTTGCCTTTATTTTTACAGCTGATAATAAAGAGGATAGCAGGAAACAGTTAAGTGACATGCACTGTTACCGATCGGCTACTGGAGAACTCCATCGTCTAAATTTTTACTAAAATATTATCGATGCAAGACAAATTACCTGGTGAAACCGGTTCCCTAGTCATGTGAGCTCCACAAGCCACTTGAGAAACTGTTTAGAAATTCAAAACAACGTGGGACATACCACTGAAGGTGCTAGCGAAGGGGAGGCTGGGGTCATGTGGAACCTTCCCTCGTCCATTCTCCACATTCGTAGGGTCCATCGTGAACACATGCTGGGGAAGAAAAAGAACGAGTTTTAAGTCATTAATTCCAACAGGTGCTCTGGAAGAAAAAGACGACTTTATGTTTGCCTGTTTTCCAGAAACATATCAAATATCAACTTGCTTTATGTGCAACAGACTACAGACTGGAAATAAATGATTATATATTTTATTTTCTTCATCAGTTCTTCCATGTGGAAAACGTTTCACCCTCTACTTTATGATCTGAGTCAGCCCACTAGAGCACCTGACATCAATTATCTTGCTCAAAAAAAGTTTGATGGTTATGGTCATACAGCACCTTTTGTAAGGGGTTAATTTCACTATAACCAAAAGACCATTCTTCTAATTTTCTGTCCAATTGTCCACAGAAATAAGTGGGACAGGAGCTGTTTTTAGTTTCAGCCTGTTTCAGATTTATTTGTCCTTCCACTGAACTCTGCGTCTGTCTGAGAACTAGACGCTGTCTGAGAAACAAGGAAATGCAGGATCAGCATAGTTGCCAGGGTTCAGACAAATTTCCCACCCGGTTCCCAGTGCAGATTGACCCTGAGAGCTGAACTGTATATTGAGAAGCCAGCAGGGTAACAAAGGAAAACAAAGTGTAAAACACTGTTATCAAATAAAAACCACACTTAAATTCCTGACTTTATCAGCAGAAAAAGATTCGACAGTTCATTTAAGAACAGCTTCCATGACTTAGGCTGGGATGCACCAACAAGGATTAATTCTCATTCTCAATGAAATCAAACTTTTAACTCATAAAAAGTAAAAGTAAAAAAGAGTTTAAAGATTTTTTAAACCTCCCTTTACACCTTAGTTTAATTTGTACTCTAAACCCAGATTAAATTTAATTAAGCTGCAACAAAACTTTAAACTGCAGTTTAAAATGTGATCCAGTATTTACTTTAAATTTACACTTGAGGAGGTTTATCATTGAGACTCAACTCAGTTGAGTTTATGATGCGTCTCTTCTTACTTTCACTCCAGTTGATCCAATAAAACGGTTGCTAGCTACTAGCAGCTGCCAGGCAGTCTCTTTTCTTTACAGTTGTGTGCATTTGAATCTTCTATTAATTGGCCACATAGCTTCATTAATTTGCCCAGCAAGTTTTTCTCAAAGGAGAAGAAATTAGAGTTTCTCTGCTAGGCCATCATGAGAAGGCTATCTAGACTAACTTAAACTTTTCAGATAGCTAGCAAACAGTATAACGTTTTGTTAAATTTTAACTAGCTAGGAAACAGTGTAATGTTTTGTTAAATTCTAGCTAGCTACCAAACAAAGTAACATTTTTGTTAACTTTTTTTTAGCTACTAAGCAAACAATGTAACTTTTTTTTTAGCTAGCTAGCAAAGACATTTTTTTTAAGGAGTACACAGTCAGATTATCCTTACTGCATCCAGAAAGCACTATATTTTTTATTTAGTTAGTTATTTTAATTTGGGGAAGCAAGCATCTCCTTACTGGTTAAACTCAATAAATTGCAGCCCAGTTTTAGGGTCATAAAACTCACACAACAAATACTGTGCAGTAACGTACTAAGTAAATATATAAAGTAGGGATGCAAATTGTACCAATAACAATAACAATAGATTATTCGTTATTTAGAAAAAAAAAAGTGCTTAAACCAAACAATTCCACAGCAACACATTGCATATTCTCTGACAGTATTGCATACCCTATGAAACATATAAAGATGTAAAGGCCATGGATTAATCATTATCATCCCTAATATAAAATCATAATTTATAAATATTAATGGAAAAAAATCCAGTAATGTGCTTGCTGTGATGTTGCTGACATATTTATGAAACCTTTTTCATATGCTGTGAGAAGCAACAACAGACTGTTTGGAAAAATAGAAGAAGTGAGTTGTCAACATGATCGATCAAAGCAGAAACTTTAATTTAAAAACAATGCCAGAGGGATAGTCAAATAGAAAAGAAAATGCACTTGTATCCTGAAAAAGCGTCCAAAATTAAAAGGAAAAAATGTGTTTTATGGATCGCCATTTTAAATCATCCTGCATCAAACCCTTTTTTCTGACTCCAGCAGTGAAGAAGTAAGGAAGCAATTAAAGTAACAGACTGGTTCTTTCTTCGTCATTCACCAGTTAGTGAAGTTCACATTGACGAACACTGGCCACATCCTTGGATTGTGTGATTTGTCGGGTCACGACAGGGTCACTGTGGACAAAAGGCCTTTTGTTTTTAACATTTCTACTCCCACTTCGACGGCATCACTGTACCAGGCAGTTTCTGCCAGAGCTGCCTGGGTGAGATCAATGCGACTTTCCAGAATAAAAAGGGGAATGGAAGGCGACAGGACCTACAGTAAGACCTAGTGTTTGATTCAAGTCCATTTTACTGATTTAAGTGTCCTTAGAGTGAACTCAGTGTGTGCATGAGTCTCTGTTCCTCTAATAGACAATGGAGTATTGTTACAGGGAGGGTGAGTCTTCCACTGAACGGAGATCACAGGGGAGATGATGACATTGAAGCCAGAGGGATAAAAATACTGTAAGAAACTCAGTGGACAACACGCACACCCACGCACATTAGGTTTTGTACGTGCACCAACACATACTCAAACGTGCAATAATACATGCTGAGTTACATGGATACAGCAAATTACTACTGTCAGAAACACACCAAAAGATTATATATACTGGCATATCCAACAAATGTCAGGAAATAAGGAGAGGCAGTTAATTTCTTATTTGATCCACATGTAGCTTTCTGAATGTTCATGAAGAGGAATGAATGAGTTCAGCAGGTGTCAAAGCGAACATGTGCAGCCCACCAGCATACACAACACTTAAACACACGCTCACACTTAATTAAATCTGAGATGATATTCAAACAGCTCTCTAAATCGTGCCTTGCCCTACACTTTTCATTTCTTCCAGTCCTGTAAATCAGTGTGATCTATGAGGATTTCAATGCACGGTATGATTATTTATTCATTGATTTTAAAGTTGTACCACATGTATTTTTTTTCGTTCCAAAAATGGAAATCCACCATTTGAAGAAAAGCGGTACTTACAGACAAATCGCACGCCTCCAGAGGATGTCGCTTTTTGTGCAGAAACAATTCTTTGAATTAAAAATGTAATTGTTAGGATTTGCAAATTAGTTTGTTTGTTTGTTTGTTTTGTCACCCAACCTTTTCCCTACCTTCTCCTATATAACTTCATCACTTTCATTCTCTCTACACTCTAAATATAAACCATTTGCTTTAACTTAAATAAGTTAATATCCACACTGCCTTAAAATCTTAAGTTGACTGAATTTGAAAAGACAAGTTGAGGTAATTCTGTGATGATTCAAAACTAAAAAAAACTTTGCAAATAAACTTGATATTGATCTACTTGAGAAAACATGTTAAGCTTAAGGGACTTAGGTCACACTGATGAACATTACAAATAAATTGGATTTCCTTTTAATTTTTTTCAGTTTGAAAGGACAGTTTTTCATTTTACACAAAGCGCAGCTGCTCCTGCTGGAGTTACTTTGTTCCAGCATCAGAGGAGTTTTGACTCTCTTGCAGTGCATGCTGGGAAGTCTCATAATGTGCCAGTCAGGTTTCTTTAAAAACTTAACTTAATGAATCGATTGAAGTTTGTACAGTACATTCATTCAACTCATCATTTTAAGTCACAAAATTTCATGTTAGAAGACCTAATGTTTATAACTTCTGAAGTGTTCTGAAAATAAAACTAGAATTTTTAAGTTTAATTAACTTGAATAAATGAAATGTCTACATTTGTGTTAAGTTACTCAGGAAAGGTTAGTTGATTACACTAAATTCCTGTATGATTTTTTAGCATGTATATCTTGAATTTCTGTCTTGTTTCCATCTGTTTTCTGCTTTCCATCTCTCTCTGCTGAGCACTTTTAGCTCACTCGTTAGTCATCCTTATTCTTTCAGCACCTCATAGCTCACTTGTTACTTAAGTTAACGTCCCTGCATCTCTGAATTCTCCATCAGTGTGTCTGTGTGTGTGTGTGCATGTGATCTGGATGGATACAGTGAGTGTCTTTATCTGTGCCCAGTTTTTAACTGGACACTTTAGCATCTTAAAGCTTGTGCAAAAGAGACTGTGCAGGTTTGGGATTGTTTGTGCGTGTGTGTGTCTGTGTTATCTCATCGTGATCCGGAGGAATGGTGTGGCTGCCTGCACAGCTGATTAGACTGTCAGAGTCACTTTGGACGAAGTCTGCCAAGACAAATACACACAAGTGCTGCGATACAGAGAGAGAGAGACACATCCAGGCCACTTTGTACTCAACTGTGCCAAGCAAAATACATCAGGACCCCCACTACAAAACCACAAGTGACTACTGACACACACACATGCACTTTGTATTATTTAACAATCTTGATACTAAATCAGCTGCCTTAAAGTGAGACTATGTAAATTTTAGAGGTTTGAAATAGAACGGTGTTCCTCTTACAAGGAAAAGTTGGAATTTATTAGCAATAAAAGGCACCTTTGCTAAATTCAGTACACTCAGGAGTTTTCCTGCTATTGACTTATTTAGTCTGGTGTTACCAGTAGTTTATGATGGCTCGTGTTACGTGAGCTAGTGCTAGTTTTACACTACGTTTAAGCTTTTAGCATTATCCAGTAAGTCATTTTTGGCCACGGTGGCCACTGCTAAAACAATAAAAACAGCCATTAAACAGTAATGTATGTTTTTGGAATAAGTTCCTAGGAACCAGGGGATTTAGGTTACAGGCTGAGGGAATCCAAGAATTAAACTTTAAAGATAGAATATGCAGGGTTTGTTAAGTGCTGTTTGTTAAACGCACCATTCAAAGTTGGCCCTTCCTTACCAGCTAATGAAGAGCAGCAGTGGTCAAGAGAGGTAGAGAGTGAATGAAGTGAGGGAGCAGTGCTAGCCAGAACAAATCAATGAAATAGAGAAATTAAACATTATTTTCTGTTTTTTTTTTTCTTTTTTACACGCCCAAACCACTGCATAACACCGGATTTTGTGTGGTTGCAGCAAACCTTCATTCTGTTGCTGTGTCTTCAGCCTGCTCTGCCTGTGTGTGTGTATGTGTGAATCTCTCTGTCTGACTCACACAGAGAGCAGAGGAGAGAGAGAATGGAAAGAGCGATGTAACCATTGGTAGCAACATTTTTATAGAGTCCCAACCTTTCACTTCCCTGCACAGTGTTATTGGATAGGGGCTTCACACAGGGGCCAAAAGACTGACACCCAGAGGACCCCCAGACACAGCAAAATATGATAAAATAATAAAATACAATGAGAATACACAGTCTCTGTCAATACAGACACCATGGCACACCTCTAGTGGGTCTTAAGTGGTAAGAGGGATTATTTTTATAAGTGTATACATTATAGGATTTTCTTTAGGGAAAATCCTGCATAATAGGCCTTTAATGCAGAGACCAACATGACTGATTACGACATATTAAAGTGATGCATCTTCTCTGTTACATGTCATCAAGCTGAGATGCAGTTACACGTCAGCACCTCACATTGAACTTTCTTTTGCCTGAGGTGGCACAACTGGCACCTCAAACTTGCCTTTCTGTCTTTATGAGGACATTTGGCTCTTATCAGGACAAGAAACAAAGAATGCACTGTATGTAACAGTGACAGAAAAGAGTGAAAAGTGAAACTTTCGGTTTCAATCATATCATACCACCCAGTCACAAAACAGCTTCTTGGCTGTTGCGTCGCTCCCTGTGCTATCGCTCTCCCTCTCTCCTACTGTACAGTGAACAAAGCAGACATCCACCTTTGGTGCTCCCAGCTCGTTTCAGCCTCTCATCTGTGCCTCCATCCTCCTCCCTTCTTGTCCTCCCTCACTGTTAATGTTTTGATGAAGTAGAGGTATGAGTGCATAAAACTCTGTAAAAAGTTAATCAGGGTTCAAGGTTCACAGGTCTTATCTTTGAGCCCTCAAATGATCATTTTTAATAGGTTTAACACTTGATAAATGTTAGCTACACATTTAATCTTGTAGTCTTGTTTTAAAAAATGTTAAATGGCTTAAAGCGAACAGTTTGGACTCACTTCAAGCATCCAGCAGACCTCATTTGAAATGCTGCTGGACTTGGCCTTTTCCTCACTGACCAGTCAAATAATGGCTGGTCTCCGTCTATCATCACTCAATTCTCACTCCAGTGAAAGCCTGGGAAGCTCGCACTTCTTATTTCATCTTTCTTGAAATAAATGAAAGACAAAAAAAAAGACAAATGAAATGGGAAAGAGGGAGACAGGACGAGTGCTGATTAAGAGTAATGGCAATAATTACAATAGAGTAAAAATTCATATGAAACGCCAAGTAAAAGCACTAGAAATGGAGCAACACCGACAGAAAAGGCAGGAGCAGTAAAATAAGAGGCTTCATTCATCTCCAGTTTGTAGAGATTTGATCCAAAGGCAACATGCCTGGGAAAAATAAAAGGGTGATTCATAAGCAATTAATTTTTTATTATGCTTTCAATCTTTTTAGTCCACTTTTTATCCACATTACTGCTGCTGGCCCTGCTGAAGAGCTTTTTTCCCCACTGGATTTGAAAAGTGTCCCATGTATAGCACTTACAAAGGTTGTCATGGAAGCCTGCCATCGTGGCGAGAGGAAGTGAGTTACTCACCAAGTTACTTTCTAAGTGCCAAAAGCAGAACTGTGAAGTAAAAGTGGGCTTTTACTGAAAAATGGAGCATGTGAACAACCATATAGCTGTGCTATTTGTGTGTCCAATCTGTCAGTTGTTGTTAGGTGCATATTTGTCCACTTGTGTGTGCATGTATATGTACCAATCTGTATCTATCTACACATTTCTTCCTCTATATTTATGTTAGAATGTGCATGTCTTTCATCATGTTTGTTTGTGTTTCTGTCTGTATCTCTGCATATTTATATGTTCAAGTTTGTGTCATTTGTTTTGTTTGATTATATGTGTGTGTGTATGTGTGTGTGGTCTGGTCCTCTGTATGTCGTCACTGTAAAATGATCATTTATTTTCACATCTATGACACTGCTTCTGGCTGCTGTGTCACTCAGCATGGGGACTCCAGTGTGTGTGTGTGTGTGTGTGGTGTGTGTGTATGAGTGTGTATGAGTGTGTGGGTGAGAAAGAAGGACTGAGCAAAATCACACAGACTCAAGACACTGGTTTATAGGTTCATATATTTTAGGAACCTGAACGAACACCATGTGGTGAAAATTAATCTAAACATTGTTTTCACACTCATAGAAAGAAACCGTTTATGACAATAAAGAAATCGTGACATATTTGTTCAACAAACTGAAATACTATAAACTAGGAGACGAAATTAAATGAGTTAAATGTAAGACCCTAGCATTAAAAAATGAGCACTGCAGTCCAAATAGCGAGTTGGAGCCATAGACTTTATATTAAATAGCTTGAAGCCCCATTTAATATTTGGTTTATGGTTTATTTGGTTTATGGTTGGGGCTTTTTTGCCCTGCCCCCTCCTCCCACGACTCAAAGCAAGACAAGTGCAACATACTTTGACAATGACAAGTGAGGACAAGTCCTACAGTACACTGCAAGTTGTTCAGCTGTTTAGAACTGTCAAATGCTTCATTAAAGCTAGCCTTACTGAAACAAGGCCACTGTCTGAAAATACATACTCTGGAGTTGGAGTTCAGTGACTGTTTGCCTGCCAGACTCCATTAACAAATTGCTCAATTTAACCGTAATAAACATCTACTCCTTCTAAAAGATTATCAATAATTTCCTACAACTCATAAACAGACACTTACTCATTCGGCAAACATTCAGCATTAATTTTAACTCTAATAAACATTAAACAGGCAAACAAAAACAGACGTTCCAGCCTGTAATGGAAATTTCTGAGGAGAACATTGATGGAGAAGCCAGTATTTCAACATAGCATGTTTCCTTAATCTCTGATTACATATCATGGTCTTTTTTACAGTTTAGTACAATAAATATATTACATATTTCTCCTTTAAATCTTATTGCACAATAATTGCAAAATAGTTTTAGTGTTTCTGAAAAGTTGCCTGAAAAATCCTGACGACCTCCCAGAAATCTTAAAACTACTGAGGATCTTCTCAGTCATGTCAAGTAGTCGGTGTCCTAGAATATTGCTAAATGCATTTCTTTGTTTTCAGATTTAGATGAAAGCATGAAATATGGTGAGGATTACTGACACCACAGAACAATAACAGCCTGTCGAATACTAATACGTTTTCAAATCATTGTTTGGCAGTGAGAGAGCCTGTTTCTTCATTTTAACACAGCTGATGTAAGACAGGCCTGTAAATCACAATGTATTTCTTGCTACATTCAGATGTTTTAAGTAAAATCTGCGTAAAAGACGGCAACACAAGACCAAGACAGCGAGAGACGGAGGTGACAAGGGAGAAGCAGATAGAGTATAAGTCTGTCTGCTCCTAACTGAGATGAAACACCCAGAGGGTCACAGGTCATCCCACCCAGGGTCCAGTCCGAGGGGCTCGCGGCTTTGGTCCCCTCGAGAGGTCAGACAAACACACGGGTGTGTGTTCTCCACCAGCTAACGATTGGTTAAATAAATGGACAGGCTCCCTGTGGTGTCGTCCATCCAGACAGACACTCTGACAAGCTGAAAGGACGCGGTTGTGGTCTGAGTGATGGTGGGACACACACAAATACATGCATACACATACACACACACACACACACACACAAGCAGGAGGATCACTGATATCTTAACCTCAGTCAGGATAGCTCAGCTGGTCTGAGTTTTAACACACATACTGCTGACACAACCCAGGAGTTGTCTCATACACACCTGAGCATGCAAAGATACAAACACAAATAAAAATTTTTTGTGAAGAGCTGTACTACTTTCACTATCAAAAACAGAGGTTTTACACACTTTGGTCCCTAGTAGACACTCTATAGTGCATGGTCTACAGTGCATGGTGCAAATGTGTTTAGGGTGTGTCCACTACCACTGTCCAAGGTAATGTTGCATAATCTTGGTGCAAAGTAAGGTGTAAAGCGCATAGGGGAGTATTTATTCTCTTAATTTTTCATAGGTGAGTTTTGGTTGTAACATGAAACCAACAGAATGTCATCTCCTATCCTGTTTTAATAAGCCAGGTGTGCCTGCATCTGGTGCATTGCTATTTAAAAGGCTGAAGCGGCAAGTTGAAAAAGTGAACAGGGACGCTGAAATGATCCACTGGTAGTGATGCTTGGTCCGCACTTAAAGTCGCTGACATTGCAGTTAATCTGCAGGACGGGACATAAAAATCACTGGAGAAAACATTCATCCATCAGTACACCACACAATAAAGAAATCACCTGTCAGGCTTGTGCTGATCGACATAATTTAAAAGATGATTTAATGATAAGAAAAGTCTACTTTCGCTGATGTTATATGTTTCCATGGGCACAGTAATGTCACTTAGCTGCCGTGCTTCGAGCATAAATGCGCACAGCGTCTTTCCTAGCGGACATCACACTTCACCCAATTTCACCTGCCTGCATTATCCTGTATTAATCAGGAAGTTAATTTATATGACCTGTGGATTAACTACAGTGATCTGGAAGCACTGTATGTGTGCTGTGAACTTGCATATGTAGACACATCTTACTAATTGAACAGTGTGTCCTTTGAATGGCAGGCAAAAAGTGCACCAATTACCTTTAGACCAGGTTTTGGCTGGTCGATGCTTTCTGCTCCCTAATGCACCAGCAACGCACCTGACCCATGGGCGCACGGATGGGTGCAAGTACATTTGCTACTTAAACAACATGGGTGCTGGGTGAGAAAATGATAACTGTGTCGGTCGAAAACTAGCAATGACAGTTGTGCAGTTTTGAGATCATGGGTTGTTTAAAAATGTGCTGGTCATTCTAATCTTTTTCTCCTGTACCTGCAGACCTTTACAAGTGAAATGTACTGCAAAGTTCAAGTTAAAGGATTGAGCCATCACTAGATTACACTCAGCCTCGTTTTATTTGGCAAGCTGAACTACTGCAACACAACACAAATACACATAGGGTTTGGTTTATTGCCAGCTATTGATTAGTTCAAGTGCTTTGCTTAAAAAATCCTGGACAGCAGCTCCTGTGTTCCCAGCAGGTCTGAGGATCCAAACCTACTTTTCACAACACGTCCACTAGTACAGTACCACTCTTCAAAGGATCCTGTTGACTTATTTTTGTTTCCCTTGTTCTCAACCATGCAGACCACTGTATACTGGGGCTGAGCTCAGAGTTGCTCAGCACGAGTGGAGGAAGTCATTCACTGTTTTTCATAATGTGCCATAAAACCTGGAGTCCAAAAACCACACTGAGGATGACAGATTGAGAGGGAGGAAGAAAATGGCATCAAGGAGAACACACACAGTGACAAGCACCTAAATCCACAAGAAAAAAGGGAAGGAAAATGCTGCAATGCTCCTTCTGGACTTTATATGCACACACAATCCACCACACACACACTCTTCCCACTGAAACGCTGGCACTCTCCCACCTCTCTGTCTCCTTTCCTCTCTTTAACTCCTTGCCAACATGCAGCTTTCCTCTCTCCCTAATGCCCAGTTTGACCCCCTCCTGCTGGGAAAGGCAGGGCGGCACACTGGGCTTGCGATGCGGAGGACCGCCATGAAACAGTGAACTACGAGTCCGTCTTAATGGCTCCATTCATTGATTCTTGTCTTTCAAATGGCTCCAAGTGTGAAACTCTGCAGAGGGTCCCACTGAGCCGAGCGGCTGCGCGGTGAGCCAGCCTGTGCGGTTGAAAAGATGTAAAGAGGACACAACGCTGCGGCTGAGTAGCCCTACAGAAAGACTCATGGCAGAACTGCCTGCCGAGGCTTAACCCCGAGCCCCGGGGATGTGAGCACAGAGCGGGGCCAGTCTGAGCTGTGTTTTTCTAAAAAAAACACCTTGGCACCAACCATATTTGTTCCATTAGCCTGGTTTCCTCCTTAGAGGCCACACAATGATTCCTTATTGTCTCATATGTACAGTACTTCATAAGTATTATGATACAGTGGCATCCTGTCTCTATTCTGCTACTTCTACTATAATAATACAAACATTTCTTTGTGACTTGTTCATACTACCACTACTTAGACAAGCCTTCCTCTTAACTTAGACTCTATCTATACATTTATTTATTTTGTATTAACCAATCACCAACAAGGTTTTCTGTTACTTACTTAGTATCAACTTGCACAGTACTTACAGTAGCACTTGAGCTTTATATATTTGATTTAAACCCTAAGTGTTTGTGGTGGTGGCCCTGCTCTGAAGTACATGTCATGTGCAATGTTTTGTTTCTCTTTTTCACCAAAAACTTGGATGTTTTTGTGTAATTTAGAAGAATTTTTTATGTCACACTCACAGAAAAGATCACCCAACTAGACTTTTTCAGCCCATTGTTTGTGTTTTTTCATCTGCACATTTGTTGTGTAGTCCAGTCGCCCAGCTTTCATCAATCCCCCAGTACACCATAAATCCATGTAGGCAGCTGTTTCCTCTGAACGCAACTTAACTGTGAACTTTATTTACCTCACATTAAAAGGCAGAAAAACAAAGTTAGTGACTAGCTGGTGAACATAATGAAGCATTTAGCAGCTAATGCTAGATCACTGACATCACATTATTTGGTTGCATGTGGGGTCAAAGATTTTGTCTGATATTTTTATTGTATTTAAATGTCAAACATACTGCACAATCATTTCTCCAGAAAAAAACAACATGTTTTTGTTCTTACCTGTAGTTCTTCCACAATTAGTTCATTTTTACCCATGAATTTATATACTTACTTGTTACACAACTTAACTGGCTTAACTGAGAAAAAGAAATTCTGTCTGCTAGCAGTCAGAAACTTCACTATTAACTGTCATCTCACTTGTATGAATAAATCTGTTTCAACTTGCATTTCTTCCTAAATTATCCAGCGTTACTTCTCAAGTTCTTATGATCACACTGTCACATGAGATCTATATTTCTAGTTGCCAAAGGCAGTAATGTAAAGTAATAACACTTGAAATGTTCATGTTAAAGAGTGACTGACTTCAAGCTTCTAGTCAGCTGATATCAAAGTAAACCACACAGTCTGAATTGAACTAATGGCTGCAGAGTGCATAAAAAGTGAATAGAATTTACAGTTTCCAAACATTTCCTTTAGGAAATGGAGACAGACTGCAGCCAGCATGCAGTAAAATATGGTCTTACACAACTGTGACAGCTGTATATCATAGTGTTTCCTCAAAAACACCAACTAATTGTTATTTTTTCACATATAGTTGCCAACACATAAGAGTTATGTGTTTGTGTGTCTTTGTGGGTATAAATGTGCATTTGTCTGTAAGTGTATGCATGTGTCTTTGTGTATGACTGAGACATTACCCCTCCCACAGCTCTCCTGCCTATCTACTGCCTATCTTCACCCTGGCTCACCTCTCCTCTGTGCCCCACGTTGACGAAGGCACACATGGGCTGGAAGGCGCCGTGCCACAGGCCAGGAGGTGGGTGCGGTTGTAGGGCTGCAGGAGACGAACGAAGTTGGCACACTCCGTCTGTAAAACACAAATACATACACACAGATCAAACCTTGTATCTGACAGAAATATCTGAAAAGTTATAACACAATATATTTTGTATTAACTGTTTCGCAATGTCAGTTTGAAAACTCAAAGACGATCAGGGTGAACTGCATGTTGTGAAGAAATGCTTGTCAGTTCTCAATTTGGGTACTGACTATAGAGATAAAGAACCATATATAACTATGAAAAAATGTAACAGTTCTGTTTGTTAAATTGTTATGGTATAACAGACAAATGTACCGTACTGGGCACACACACACTGGGAAGGACCCCAAATAAATCAAATCACACAGTCCAACAGTAACTGTCATCCAAATTCAGATAAGTTGATTTTCAGGATATTGAAGGGAACCGAATTGATTTCTTAACAAGGCTTATTGATTCCACATGTTTGAAATGATGGCCAAGAAACAAGTTTTATTAGATGAAATGCGATCGCTTCAGTGTCCCACACAGGACTTGTATCTCTGAATTTTGGATGCCAGCCAACGGGACATGCTGATGCTGAAGAAAAGTTTCATCACATTCAGGTCAAAGGAACTTTGTTACAATTTGTAAAACATTAGAAATGCCTCTGTGCCAAAATGAATATGCAATGATGATGATGTGAAATGTGAATTTGGAGTCAGAAGGGATATGAAGACACCAATAATAACCCTGACTGATTTAAAGGACCAGTGTGTGGGATTTACTGGCATCTAGGGGTGAGCTTGATGCACGAGATATTGCCTTAGATTTTCAATATTGTTATATTGCAGTATGGCATTAATGTTGTCTTTTCCTGGTTTTAAAAGCTGCATTACAGTAAAGTGATGGAATTTTCTGAACTCTCCAGACTGTTCTAGCTGTTCTGTTATTTGTATTTTCCACTCAATTATTAGATTTTGTCTGTATCACTCAGCCCTAGCTTGCAGATCGCAAACACCTCGTCTCACCCTCCTCTTTCAAGCATGTAGAGTATCAACGGTGGCTGCAGAACTCATGAAAAACTTGAAAAACCTAATCAATCCCTAGAGCCAATGTTTGGTTTTGTCTGTTCTGGGCTGTTGCGGAAAATTGTGGTTCAACGGTGCCACCTCCAGAGAGGAGGACTCACATTTTCTGTAAATAAAAAGAGCTCATTCTACAGTAAGGAAAACACAACATTTCTTATTTTCAGGTGATTATACACAAATGACAAGATACTTACAATGTTAAAAGGGCAGACACATACACTAAAATACACATAAGAGTGAGAACAAAAGAAGTGGTGACTGAGGAAATGCGTATTGAGACACTGCTGTACTACACAGAGGTCCAGAGGAAGCAGAGGGCACGAATGCTTCCTTCTTCCTGTCTGTAACAACAGCAGCTGACAAGACGGGTGTCAGCTGAGAAGGAAAGGGAACGGCTGGGTGTCATTCTCTCAAGTTAGCAAGGTCAAACTCATACGTGCTCAATGAGCGTCTGCTGTGTCTCTATTCAAAGCATGTGCATGCACATTGTGTATTCATGTCCTAATGTTGAATGAGATGAACTGAATGCAATTGAAGTGTATTTGTGCATGTTTTTTGACCTTTAAAGCTTTTAAATGTTGTGTGTAAATGTTTTTTCCTGATTTCGACTCTTGAGCGTGTGCGTGTGTGCCGGTCTTTTTGTGTTTTTGCGAGCGCATGTGTCTAGTAAATCTGTCATTTTGCATTTGTGTGTGGCCCGCGTCCCTCTCAAAGTCGCAGACAGACGCTCAAACGTTGTTGATCATTTCCTCGAGTGCTTTGAGTTGCTGCAGACCTGATGTAAACCATGTCACTGCAGTGCGAGACATAGTTTACATCATCATGTTGCCCGTCCCCGCTGGCTCATGTCTCTACCCAAACAAAAGCAGAGCAGTAATAAACTAAGCAGAAACACATTTGTATTAAGAATGCTTCCAATAAATTTAAATTGGCTGATGATTATTCAGTCTATACAAAAAGGGGCATCTGAGTTTCACACGTGCTGGTATATATCTGTTGCTTTGCTCTTGACAAACCAGTGTAAAATTTATCTCCAGCCTACTGGAAACATCTCCTGCATGGAAAGAATTAAAGGCTGGACTTTAAATTATGTCTCTATTCATTGCAGAAGATATACGAGGTCTATAGGAGAGCCTACAGAGTGGACTGAGAATGAACAGAAATCTGTGTCTCCTATGTTTCCGTTCTACTACTCAGGGAGTTGTCTTAGAGGTCTGTGTGGCCGAGGAGAGCAAAGAGCAGAGTGAAATGTTGAAAAGAGGAAATATGTCTCTGCTCTCCCACTCTGGGATTTGGGGTCTTACATATTTGTGTGGTCTTACGCAGATTAAGTGGCAATAAAGGGAGTGGTGTTAAACAGAAAATGAAGTGGTTTGATTACTAAATCGGGTTCCCCTCACTGGGAGTTTTGAGGGAGTTGTCTTAACATCTAGCCAGGATTGAAAAAGGAGATATTTAATCTACATAAATAGCCAAGGTCAGGGCAATTTGGTGGAAACAAAAGCTCGCAATGTTCATTTATTAACCTTTGATTATCAAGGGGAGGATGGCTTACCACAAATACTCTTTCCCAGCAGCAGTAAGCTGCTCATTCACACAGTTCAGATTTTGAAACTCCCCACAAAAACCACAGTTTTGTGTCTCGGGGATTAAAAGATGGCATGTATAGCATTTTACACATCAAATTGTTACAACATTTGCTCTGAGACATATGTATCATTAACATAAACAAATAAGAATATTGCCAAGACCTCTGGCAGGCTCTCTTGGCCTTTAAAATTTGCAACACAAAGAGTGATTTCCCATGACGTATGGTAATTTTGTAACATATAAAAGGACGGCACTGTGCTTCCAAACAAAGCTAACGATTTCAAAGTTTGAGTTCAATGCAAAATCATTTCCAAAGTGTCCAGCAACAGTCAGACAAATGTACTACTGGTGGAGTAACCGTATCCAGTCCAGTGGATTATTCAAAAAATTATGGAATGTCTGACTACTTGGATGACAAATCTATGGACTCTTCCAGCATGTTTTTCAGTCAATTGAAAAAGAAAAAGTTGGAGAAGCAGAGAAGGTGACTCCAGCGAGTGGGAGTAGAGACAAATGTCTTCATCGTGACAGAAAGAAACAAAATGTGGTCTTTATTTTGAGAAATATGAGCAGTAAGAGTACCACGGGCTACAAATCATTTTAATCATGGTCTGATTTGTTTACGGCAAGTATAACACACCGTCACAATTTGACAGTGATGCATTAATGTTTAAATATGCCGTTATAGATGCATTCAAGAAATTTGCACAAGGACCAGGAAAATGTTTCTCATGCTTTTCTTTTTCAGGTTTGTCCTGGCTACACCGAGACTTCTGAACTTTCAACTCTTTGGTCAAATTGTCAAATGCATGTTGCTGATATTGGGGATTTTAAAGGTAGAGTAAGTAGGTACAGGTAGGCAAGGTCTTTGCAGATGCAGGCACTGCCAAACACTTCTGGAAAGTAATGATTGAGAGGGCATATTTTGTACACTTTTTGAGAAAATCCTGCATAACATTCCTTTAAAAGGCTTTGTCAAAATCATCAGTGACAGAGTGACCAGATATCCCCATATTCTGCAAACAGTCCCCGTTTTTGGTGTGGCCTGTTAGCTAGAGCTGTCCCCAGAAATGTCCCCATTTTTAACTGTCCACTAAAAACAGACCACAGAGTGAAATAATATTTTATGTGGCAAAAAAGACCAGGCAGCAGAGCCTTCCAGGTTGATGTCACAATCATGCTGTGCTTGTTTTGGCCAACAGAGGGGGCTGCTCACTATAGCGGCTTTATATCACGCTCCTTGCTCATGTTAGTTTTAGAAAGTTTTAGAAAACTGCTGTGGGAAAACTTGGCTAGAAGCGAGCAAGTGTCAAGTGAATCCACAACATCACCACAAATGTTTTTTACACAGTTACTTAGTAAGCACCTAATTTAGTCAGTTGGCCTACGCTATATAGTTTATTATTGCACAACAGTTACCATGGTCAAAATGCATGAAACTGTCCTTCTTCTTTATTTCTTTTAATGGTATATTGACTGCCAAATTGGAAACGCCCCCGGTTTTCATTTCAGAAATTTGGCCGCCTTAATCAAGGAATTGCTGTGAGCCCACTGCCAAAGCATTAGTAGGTCAGTATCCAAAAGGGACACATTGGAAAAGATGGCATTATTATTGATGTGCCATGTCAGAAGCAATTAAATAACTAACCAACAAAGTTCTCTTACTCTTACATTTTCCTTAATGGTAGTGGATTTTTTTGTTTTAATTCTGAAAGACAATTTCTATGCTTCATGCCCAGAGTTTACATCAGATGCAAGCTAGTTAGCTTAAAACACAAAGCTTTGTTTTGGGAGAATGCAGCATGTTTCAAACACTAAAGGGTTGAAATGGTTGAAGTTTGGGCCAACAGTGAGCTGCTGCTTGAAGAATTTTATTTGATAGGAATTCACTTTCATGGTTGTAGACGGTTTATGAGCGATGTTCATGCAGCACAGTGGTGGAGCTAACGTGGAGCTAAGGGAGCTCCAGCAGCCAAACATGTTCTATGACTACTGACCCGGGCAGGGAGCGGCAAGTTTGGACACGGAGAGCAGTTTCCAGTGTAAACAGCCCACGTTCAGTGAAGAGAAGTCACATTCTGTAATACTAACAGGATATGAGGACCGACGCATTCATGTACACACACACATACAAGACTACAGTGAATGGGACCTGATACACAAACACAATCACAGACACACACAAACATCATAAAGGGAGTTCAAAGCCGGACAGCTGGATGAACTGGCCTCCCAAAGTCTTTGGTCTCAGCAGCTGTTTGATCCTCAAAGAAACCAGTTTTCTAACTACTC
Source organism: Lutjanus argentimaculatus (assembly GCA_034769285.1). NCBI lineage: Eukaryota > Metazoa > Chordata > Actinopteri > Lutjaniformes > Lutjanidae > Lutjanus > Lutjanus argentimaculatus. The sequence continues at coordinate 10,035,340 of JAWZSL010000007.1, forward strand.
TTGGACTGATTTCCAGACTGCACATTCAGTCATGGCAAGAAACTCTTGCCAAAGTGCATGAGATGATTTTTCCAAAAATCTACTCCTCCCAACATGTAACCGATCAAATATTAACTTCAGGATAGAAAACCACAATCACCTACTTGACTTGCTGGCAGGCATACAGGCTGCACCAAACATTTACCAACCTTGTGGCAATAAAAAGAGCTGCAGATAGACAGAGACGGACCGCACTTGGTCTCTGTGTCTCTGGCTTCTGTAGCATCTTTTTCTCATTAATATTAAAACAAAAAAACATTAAGGAGCCGTAAAGAGGAGCTGCTGCCTCGTCCCAAATCTGGAGCCCACATGTATTACTGTTTAGTTCTGTACATACCACACTGTAAACAGTAAAGTAAACTTACAGGCTTAAGAGACTTACAGTTTTTAGCTTGAAACATAAATATGATTTACTAATGCACAAGTCAATATGGAGAATGAGATTGCTTACAGTATACTGGCTTTGCTTCAGTCCTATCAAAGACTAATTATTATGTTTAGCTATTATTCTTAAGTTCAAAGCGGAAGTTTTGAAATTGCAGTGCCACTGCACTGTACATTGTTGTTGGAGAGCTGTACTAAAACCTATAGCTGTGTGAACTGTAGACAATATGGCCATATTACACTTTTACTCCTGCCTTCTTTTCCATAAATTTGTTTTAAATCACACCTAGATCACTTCTTTCCCGTTACAAAACAGAGCAGTGCTTTATTATAACAGAATTACCATTTTGTGGTTGGATGTCTCCGCCAACCAGTCAAATTGCAGTTTACGTCCATGTCTATCCAGACTCATATGATATATGTGGGGAAGACCTAGACGAAGTAAATTCAAGGTATTAAGTGTCGTGCTGTGAGTGCTGTCTTCACTCACTTCAAGACTATTTGCAGAAAATTATGATGTCACAGCGAAGTTGACCATTGACCTTTTGGACATCACCTATGTGTGTGTCATATTAAGATAGGATTTCTCTGGTTATAGCCAAAAGCATGTTTTGTGTGGTCATGGTGACCTTTGACCACCAAGGAAGAAGAAGTTTGAAGATATTCCGTGAAGGCGTTCCTGAGATATTGCATTCATGAGAATTGGATGGACACGAGGTCATGGTGACACTGATTTTTGACCTCCAAAATCTAATCAGTTCTTTGAGTCCAAATGGACATTTGTGTTAAAATAGAAGAAATTCTATGAGGCATTGTTGAGATATTCCATTCACAAGAATGGGACAGACATGTTGTCACAATGACCTTGACTTTTGACCACCAGAATCAAATCTGTTAATCCCCAAGTCTAAGTGGACATGTATGCCAGATTTGAAGAAATTCTGTCAAGGCATTCTTGAGATATCACATTCATGAGAATGGGACTGATGGATGGATGGACAACCCAAAAACACAACATAATGCCTCTGACCTGGGCTGTCTCCAGCATAGAGGTCCATGAACTCTTACAATTTCAAAAATTACTCATAAAAGTGTTTTCCAATATCAGCCCTTTGAAATTATGTTTTGGATAAATTTAAGCACTTCAAAGCACTTTGTTAAAAACGGGGAAATATCGCCCACATGGAAAGACAAACCACAGTTGGTAGGACAGAGGAAAGACAGCCCCGCCTTCTTAAGACTTTTTGCTGCAGTATAACAACATTAACCTAAATCCTGACCATTTTTTCCAGACACCACAGTCTCTCACTATCCTACACTCAGACACAAAATGCCAAACACTAGATAGAACAAAGTGGAATTGATCACAGTTTTACTGATAAAGCCAAACCATCAATGAGGCCAGATCACTGACACTATCAAGCTTATCAAATCAATCTCTGTTCTTTACAAAAGCGCAGAACTAAGCGCACAAATCAATTTATTGGAGTTCACATAGAAATGTGTAGAATTCTGACTTGCATACATAATGTCTGACTCATTTTCTCAAAGCTGAATTACCCGCACACACAAAATGCTTAACTTGCCATTCTGATCCCTGCTCTCTCCAAAAGTTTCAGCATTATAATGAATAAATGTATGAAGTGTCACAATTTTTGCCCATTAAAGCTGGGGAAGTGACTTGCTGATGAGATAATCAATCCAAATGTAAGCAGCAGATGCAGATAGATGGAGCAGAAAAATGTGTTAACAGCCAGAGCAAGACGCTGCATGCTTGGCTGAAGTCACAGAGTGCCTCCCATCAGCCTGTTATTTATTTGTCTGTGCTGTAACTAATGATGGTGGAGGTCATGAGGTTGTGACTCTGGGAGGAAACGCTATCAGTAAAAACATGTTTAAGGTGGTACAGACACTTGTCAGCAGAATGCTGCAGAGACAGAGGCTTTCATTAAGGGGATAAAAAAGGAAATCCCCCTGCTTGATCTAATTTACATTCACTTTTAAGTTATGTACTTACTGAGGACAGTCGTTCAGGTACAGTATAAAGGGGACAATCGGAGATATCTTTAAGATTTTCATTTGAATGATTAAACCTGGATTGATTACAACTAATTTCATCATTTTTCCTTAATTTGTCCTCTGTCTCTATCTCATTTGTATTTTTTTCTTTCTATCACCAAACACACATGCACACACTCACATAGGTACACACACACACACACACACACAAAAAGTCCAAAAAATGTGACCTTTCACCTTTCAACCTCTACCATTTTTCGTCAGACTCAGTTATGTTTAACAGACGCAGACAGCAAACATCTGAGATTGAACATGTGCGTGCTGGTGTGTGTGTCTTTTGCTGTGTAGATGCCAAGCGATACAGCAGTAATCCATCGAAAGTGACACAAAAACACTCAGAAACAAAGAGAGACGTGATGGAATGCAGAAAGATTTCTGTATAGTTGAACATGAGCAGACAAACATCTCTATCTGTATCTCTCTCTCTCTCTCTCTCACCTCTCTCACACACACACACACACACACACCCCCCTTTATGACTCCTTTGGCACATGTAAGGTAAAGTTACACATATCCTGTTTTTTTAGACCTGTCTAATAATGCATTGTGACTCCTCCTGTACACTGGACAGTACAGTAGTGCGCACACACACACCTAGTGTTGTGTGAGCCTTGTGGGCAGCGTGCAGAGGAAACACCTAATAAAAACTGATATAAGACACCCAAGACACACCTGCCACTTCAAACACAGAAAACATATAGACACACACGCACCACACACACACACACACAACACACACACCACCATCTAACCCATTCCAGATGGTGGCGGCTGTCAGACTTCTGCCATGAGCACAAAAAGTCACAGTGCTTTAAGAACAGTGTCTTCATTTTGTGTGTGTGTGTGTGTGTGATGTACATGTGTAAACCAGTAATTGGTTCTAGTTTATGTATTCTGAACACCACTAAAGCCACTTAGAGCTTCTTCTCCAACTGCGAGCAAGTTTCACGATGTCTGAGTACGTCGAAGAAAAGAGACTTCTTTTATTCCTCCTTTTCTCTTACACTTTCCTCCTTTCTCTCAATGATTGCCTACTTTCCTTTCCAATTTTCTATCTCCTGTCTATTCAATGCTTTCTTTATTGCTTGTGTTCTTTGTTTACTTTGTTTGAAAATGCACAATTGTGTTTTCGATACAAACTAGACTTGAATATTAAATTCAAGCCCTTGCCAAACACATGATGTTGATTAAGAATATCACAACCAGGTAAATCTCTCCATATTTCGCAGTATACCAGAGTTGTTCAAATCTTTTTTCTGTGGCAACATTCCCATGCTGGCGCACTGGTGGTGATCCATTTTACATCAGCGAGCAATGATTGGTTTGCCAGACCTGGAGCGACTGTAGCGACACAGGGTAGAACAACTCTGACTGCCAGGAGGGGAAAAAAAAAGGTCCACACTGCAGGTTTAACAAGACTCAGAGCCGTGCTGTGGATGCGAGCAGTGATGCGTCACTTCCCTCAACAAGGCCACATTTTGGATGAAAACAAGCGCTGTTAAAGTTGCATTTCATTTTCATGTGTGTCACTGTTGGCAACGTAATTAGTAAACCATAACACCACAGTGGACAGACGACTAAAACCACAAAGGCGTGTCTTAAAAAGCGGCAGATGTCAGAAATAAATCACCTGGAGATTCAGTAAGGTACTTCTGTAGGCCAGGATTTACAACCTCCAACCATTCAGTGGAGTTGTTTTTCCACTTTGATGGAAGCAGACACTCACAGACACTCACAAAGCTCTATTTCTTTAATGACACCTATTTTTGATTGGCAAAGACATAGTGTGATTGTTCACCTAACTGGCCAGAAGATTTGGGCTCCTAATAGCTCAAAAAATGTGCTTTTTCTTATTGTATGCATTTAAACTGTCAAAGACCTCAGGATTTTTATTGACCCGTAGTCAAATTAGATCGGTTGTTTTCATCCACAAAAGGGTGAAAGCATGATTCAGGAACAAAGTACCTGGATGGGTTGGCAACATGCTGATGCTTAGTGTAGCATGTTAGCATCCTAACATTTATTAACTAGCACTAAACAGAGAGAAAAGCTGAGGCTGATCCATCCAACAGTTGCTGAGACATTTCACTCAAAACCATAAATGTGCACCTCGTGGTGGCACTGGAGGAAACTTCAGGGGATCACCAAAATCAAGTGGTTTCATGGGATCACAAATGTACACTATCTAATGGCAATCCCTCAAGCAGTCGTTGAAAATATTTCAGTCTGAACTAAAGTGGTGGACTGATCAACAGACTGGTATTGCCGCATGGATAGTGTGGCTATAAACTCCCTCCTGCAGACAGTTGTAATACTTGTTTAACTTTATTAGGTCTTTCCTTCCTGTTTATGATACTTTTATAACCATCATTGTCTACTTCTGTCTTTCCTCCCGCTTTCCATCAGCTTCTTTCTCTTTTATCTGCTGTGAAGTTGCTTCCTTAACCTCCTTCAGGTTAAGAAATACAAAGCTGCCTCAGCTTGTGAGGAGGTAAACAACTCAAGGTGCTGACACACTGAGCACTGGTCCCTCTCATTACTGTGGTACTTTATTTGAAGCTGGAACTTCATTCTGAAATAGTTTGTTTCGTGACATTTTTTGAGGTGGTTTCTCTTTCCTCTTTTCCTTTAATGTAAACATGGTCATAATTAGATGAAAACCGTCCTCCCGTTGTGTTTTTCTCCTCTCTCACGTTCCCCTTTCCTCCTGTATGTAAACCTCCTATATTTTCCTCCCTAACTCCTTCTATTTTTCTTAATTCCTTTTCCTCCTTCCTCCCTCTGTATTTTGAGTGTTCATTAAGAGATACAGCCCTGCCTCCCTTTCTTCCTTCACAGAACCGATAAAAGTCATCTACTGAAAGTTTTCTCTTTCTGTGCATCTCTCTGTTTGTCTCTTCACTAACCTTTTTCACTCCCCCCTTCTTATCATACACTCATTTTTGTCATTTCTAGGCGGGGGCAGGTGATCTTAGGGGGAGACAGGTCAACAGTATATGCCACATAGAAGTGAAAAACATCTGAAAGCTGGAACCTGACGATTAATTTAAGATGCAGCCCAACACAAGTTTTTCTACTTATAAATCTGGAATAAACATTGTGTTTTGGTTTGGTGCCTATTCAAATTTAGAATGTTTAGAGTTAAGTATATGATTGCCATTGCCATGCTCAGTTATGTCTCATAGGTTGTTGCAGCAGTTTTCTGGTTGATACTATTTATTACACAGGTTTGGTGCACAATTTAACCATTTTTGAAACTTCTGACATTTTGGGGATTTATGCAAGAATTGAATTTTTGGCGACTGGATGGCATGCACCTGTGGTCTGTGATTTGTGATTTGTGCTCACTGACTTCACAAGAGTCTCAGCTTTCCAGTCATACCGAAATTATGTAATTTCAGTATTGTTTAGGGGCCCCAGTGTGCAGAAATATTCAAACAGAATCGACCAAAATAACATGTTTACACTGCATGAAAAAAACTGCAGGGTTTTTGTCCAAATCTGGATGGGATTAGCACAAAATGGGCCCATAAAACCCATTCACCAGTTTTTCACTCACCAAAATTTAGCCTAACTTGAGAGTGTTATTTAGCCCCCTTCCCAACTACTGCCTTGGTACATGGACATCTGAACGAGAGTAAAGTTGGCAACGTGGACATCTCAGCATAGCTGAAGAGGTTAAGAAAGACTGGACTGATTCATGGCAACTTTAAAAGGTCATTGTGATTATTAAAGTATCTTGAGAGTGCAGTTGTAGACTTCATTAGTGTATTTAGTTTACAGTTTTGGGGATGTGATGTAGCAGAGACTAGAGTACCAGCTGCTGCAGGGTAGGAAACTGAAGTGTCAGCACAAAAAAACACAGCACTAAACTGTAAAGTATGTCATTTACTGTATAGTTAGTTTGTGATACTGCTGGAGGCACAATCTGCACTTCACATGTCCTCATTTAGGGACGGCAGTTAAAAAGGGGGCGCGAGTACATAAATATTTTCTATCCTGGGTCCCAAATGTCTTTCAATAAATTAGAAGTGGAAAAAATTCAAGCTGGAGCAGGAAGATACAGGAGAACCGCAGAGAGAAGAGCAGAGTAGAGACTGACGTTACTCAAGGACTCAATTGGTGAGCAGCCAAAAGTCTCCGAGAGCCCGTACACCAATGTGACAAGCCAGGGATTGGAGGACACAAGTGCCATGCTGAGAGCTGCTTCTCTGCTTTTCACTGGAGCCATTTTGGCAAAAAGAACAGAGCTGCTCAACAGCGCAGGTCAACCCAGTCATCTCATTTATGGAAAAAGCAGGGTCCATTGGGTTCATTTCGACCATGTTGTAGTCAAGTTACTGGAAACAAAAATGAGTATCCAACTGCAGGGCTCAGCTGGTAGAATAAAAGGCTTTTGAGGTGGGCAGGTGGTCAGGCCAGGCAAAAAAAATAAAAAATCCGCAAAAAGACAGGACATTGGCAACAGAACTGGTGACAAAGTAAAAGCAGGAAACAAGTCTTGAAGGCTTCAGCAGCAAAGCAACATAGAAAAATCAAAGATTGGCTGAAAACTGGCCTCTACTGTGCAGTAGGCTGCTTGGGCTGGTGTCCATCCTGGGACAGGGATCCCTCTTCTGTTGCTCTCCCTGAGGTTTTCCTTTTTTTTTTTTTTACCCGCAGGGTTTTCTGGGAGGGATTTCTCCTCACCCGATCTAAAGGACAGAGGGTGTCTCACACTGCATAGATTATGAGGTGTCCTGAGCCAAATTGTGATTTGCTATATTGGACCTTCTTCCTGTATTTACTTTCTTGCTTTGACCCCAGACACATCTGACCAATAAGTGGAGACAACGTTCTCAAGTCTTTTGTAATGATGCATTTTGGTTCAGTTGGGTTTTTCTTTGTGTGAAAAGAAACAGAACTAAGGAGAACAAACACTCTAAATTTACAAACTTATCAACTGCAAGGTTGAAGACGCCTGAGTGTGGTCAGATTGAATATCAAGAAAGTTTTACATGCAGCAATGGTGCAAACAAAGTTAAAGAGAAGTCACAAGTGGACACGAAGTGATTTGATCTAGTAGCACCAGTCAGGGCAAATACGAATCTGTGAGAATTTGAACTCGATTGAATTTCATTGTTTCAGTGGAATGAGTCACCACGCATATTTGAATGGAGATGTGTTAAAACAAGCAGGAGTTAACTGTCAGTCACTTACCTGTGGGTCCTTCCCCGTTTGAATACAGTCCTCTCTGTTGCCAGGTAACGGGGGCCAGTAGATCTATGAAGAAAGATAAAAAGAGAAAGATGGAGGAGCAAAGAAAGAAGGAAAAAGAGTATGATTAATGACCTCATAATGTTGTAGAAATGCAAACAACCACCTTATTCAGCCATATTGCAAAATGTAATTGCTTTTTTGAGCTGACGCAGGCTTTATGTGACTGTTAATGCAATCAAAACATAATCATCAGCCCATGTGTTGATAAATTTGAATTATTTTCCCCTGAAAATGTACCTTTATAGCAATTAGTGGCAAATTGAGCAGAGCAGGTCCTCTACATGCAATGAAAGAAAGGCTTTGGAATGAGGAGCTGACGACTTTGGGAGTTAACTTTTGGCTTGTACTGTAAAGCTGAAACCTTGATTGAGACGCGACAGACGCATTTATCATAATTATAAGCAGATAATTTAGATTTAATATGTCCAGGTCTGAGATAATCTATCTCCACCCCAAGACAATGGAGGGGAGGGGAATTTATTTTGTGGTTCTCACAGCCCTAAAACTTACATTTAAAATAAATCAACAGCTTTGTATAATTTCAGGAACAATGTCCGCAACTCAACTGGATAACTGACCAGTTTTCATTGGAACTACTTTCTACTTAATTAATAGTCATTGGGTGCAGATCCTGGAAGGATGGAGGGGACAAGTCCCATCCTATCACGTTGTTATTCTATATAAATTATGGTGTAATCTCGGTTGGGCGATTCTGGAGAAAAATAGTTCCAGATCGGTAGACTCCTCCTTGTTCTGATTTATTGCTTTTGTTCAGGGGAGTGGATTCTTGTAAATACCATTAGGAGCACTAGGAGAAGCCAAAGGAACTATATTTTTTCACATATTATCTGTCTCCTGTACTACTGCCAGGATATAGTGATGGTATCACCAGATATGACAAAAAGAAATTTCTATAAAAGTTACCAACTGAATCTATAACAGAAACTGGCTTCACTTCTGAAAAAATTGACACAATTTTGGAGGTTTCACTTACGTATGTGCCCCCTGTGTATCCTGCTCAGTGGTCTGAATCGCATACGTCACTTTTCTGTTGTAGAGTGAAAACGAGTGCTGTAAAAGTGCCGGGTAAGCCACCCCCTGTCCGCCTGTCCATTTGTCTGTCTGTCCAAGTGCATGAGTCAATTTACCCACCTTGAAGTTGTCAGGAGAGCTGCGCCTTTCAATCATGTTCTGTAGGTTTTCCATGGAGGACCTTGGTATTTGGAATTTGATGTTGCACATGAATTTTTAGTTGTATTTATTCAAATGTTGTGAACACCAGAAAAATTCTTTCATCATAAAAGTGATGGGATTATGTGGGATATCTAAGAGAGAGATAAATACCTAAAAACCTCAGCCGAATAAACTAAAACTACCCATGTGGTTAGATAACGCTATAAGTAAGTGATAAAATGTTTTTGTTTTTCACAATTTTGGTGAACATAACCTTAATTAAGAAAAAAAAGCTAAATTTAATTTGAGATTGATATCTAAAACTAAATTTTTTTGCCTTTTTTTTTTTTTTTTTTTTTGCCATTTTTACCACACCAAATCGCACCCTTAAAGCCAGAAGAAGAGGCTACATGATTTTGCTGTCATGAGATGTTTAATGTCTCTCCTTTTTACGTCGATGCAGTTTTGCAAGATTGAATTGTTTGGGGAACTCTACTTGCTTAGTCTGAACAATATGTACTCGACTACAGCAAATATAAAAGTGCTGACTCCAGAGACTCATTGCATAGTCCCCGTTGGTGTCAGTCTTTTGTTTTGTGCCTAGAAATTAAATTAGGTTTTTGGCTACAAACAAGCAGGAAAGCATTTCTCAGACACACTGGGAGACCCTCAGAGTTTCCTCACAAGACCATCTGGTGCTCAAAAAAAAAAAGAAAAAGAAAATATAAATAAATAAAAATCTCTTCAATGTTCATCTTCTCACAGTTCTCACAGTAAAGATCCAAGATTGCCTGATTAGGAAAGCCCCAAAGTCTTCCTCTCATTCTGCCAATTCAATTCACTAGAAGAGGTGAATCTCAGATAAGCATGAAATGAAATTTGGAGCTGAAACAATGGGACTAGTTTTCACGTTGCTTTCAGCAAATGAAAAATGAAATGAAATTGCTACTGAAGAGGAAAGCCTGCATCAGCCTCAGTGTTTAGACAATGACGCGTGTAATACTGTAGTTTCGTGCAGACTATCAGAGGGTTTCTCTGAGACAATAAGTCTTTGTCCGGTCCAGTAGGAAAGCTGCTTTGTTTTGGCTAACAGGGAGAATAGAAACCAGAGAGGAAAACAAACGGCCTCAACTTGCATTACTATGTCTGATTATGTTCACTGTGTATGGAGAGCGTGTGTGCGTGTGTGTGTTTGTGTGTGTGTGGTGCGTGCGTGTGTGTGTGTGTAAGTGCGGGGCCACTGTGGTAGCTGGAGGATTTTTCAGTATGTATGTGAGTATGTATGCATGGAGAAGTGATAAAGTGATAGGAACAGAAATCGGGAGATGAAGTAAATTGAGTTTAATGGATGAGCGAATGTTTCCGTCTCGTTGGATCAAAACAGAACCACGTTCTCCTGCTTTGCTCATCACACCCTGAATTTCATTTCTTTGTCAAAACTATCCCAATTCATCACCGATTGAAATTCTCAGACAAGTCCTGTAAGGATACAGGATGGGACACTGGAGAGCCTGGAAATATTTTAACCACTCGCATATACTATAATATGGTGGAGCACTAAAACTTTAACATTTTCCTATCTGTAAAAGAAAATGTTGCCATATAGCTATGAATAACAGGCCTTTTTAAATTGTATTTTTAATATGTTTTCTGTTTGCATAGTCTTCATTTTCCTTTTCTGCGTTCACCTTGGACTTTCTAGCCTGGCATCACCAGATTAGTTCACAAATGTGAATTAGTCTGGAACTTCTCAGTTCACTTTCAATTTTCAAGGTGGATTATCAACACCCACAGACCAAAAAGGCTTTGGACACAATTGTAAATACCCACAATCAATCAGAGCAACGAAATGTGTGAAGTAGCAGTGCTTGATCCACCTGGTCACAATCTTTCTCATGTTACAGTTCAACAGTACACTGTATGTAGGGGCGGATGTTTAGCTCAGTGGGTAAAGTGTCCGACCCATGTATGGAGGCTGTCAGTCCTCTGCAGTGGCTGCTGGTTCGACTCCCGCCTTCGGCACTTTGCTGCGTGTCATCCCCTCTCTCTCTGCCCTGTTTCCTGTCTAATCTCTGGCTGTCCTATCTAAATAAAGGCAAAAAATGCCAAAAAAATAACTTTAAAAAAAAAAAAAAACAGTACACTGTATGTATACTATACTAATATATATCTGAAATTATTTGAGGCAAGAAATTAGCAATACAGTGACAGAACCTTGATTTTTATTTGATCAACACTGTTTAGTTTGACAGTTTGATCAGAGTTTCGTGAGCTGGAGAAGTTACACTGGACGGACCTGCCGAATGGACGTAATTGGATGAACCATCAGCCAATCAGAGCAGCGAAATGTGAGTTTTCAAATCTGGACCAGTGATGCTCCTCTGTCAATCATTATACAGAACCTGCCCTGTATAAAACGTATCAGCCAGAGCAAATAACAACAAGAGCGTGATAGATTCGTCTGGTTCCCAGGTTATGGACTTACTTTAGTGATCACCAGGATATAAGAAAATCAACAATAAAACTATGTTGGGTTGTGCTTGATTTGACTAACCTGAACATTTTTGTTTTTTACCATGGCAACGTATATTCCTGCTAGATAGTAGTTTATTAGTGAAAACTCTCAGCATAACGTCACACCATCTGATCGGAGGGTCTGTCTGACACCCAGCCTGCTTTGAAAGCTGGCTTGCACTTGAGGGAATCCATTAGAAGCGATCATTTGTTTCATGCCTGACTGAAATGAGTCAATAAATTAGGGCCGGTCTAGAACTTGGCTTGAAATGATCTATATCTCTGAACCTGGTTTCTTTGGCTCACACACACAGTCTGACCTAAAGCAGCCTGATAGCATGCCTGACTGATACTGATATACTGTGAAATCAGGCCCTGCCTAAAACCTGGCTGGAAATGGTCTGAGTCAATGTGCTGCAATATTCCAGTCAATTGTCCAGGAGTCCCGCTACGCACGCTTTAGGAAGTATGGCTGACCTCCACCAGCCATCACTGTTCCTCCCTCTGTTTAACTGTTTCTCGACACATCATCAACGTGACTCTGCCTCTTCAAAGTGCTCTTTAATTTTTAATCCACCCTCAGACATAATTCATGTTTGTTATGTCTTCGATCTTTGAACTGGGAACAGTGTTTATTTAAACAGCAAAAAAATCTATTCAGAGCTGGAACCAAGCGCGCCAAGCAGGATGGTCGATAGCGCAGTCTTTCCTTTAAACTTCAAACTGAAATTGATCATAACTTTTAACATAAACTAAACAGGACCTTGAAAAATGTCACCAGCTACCAACACAATACTTTATAAGCTGGCCAAAATTATGGAACGATAGAAATCAAATGACGTTTTTGTTTGTGCGCTGGCTGCTAAACAACCTGCAACAGATCAAAACTCTCAAGTACAATTATAAATTCTGATCTTACCAGTGGAGGAAAGAGACTAAACAACCACTGATTGATATGAATGCCACAATAAAAATACAATTCCCAGTAAACTTTATATTTTTGTTTTGTTTCTGTTACTTCAATATACGTAAGCTCTGCTGCTAGGGGTTACATCAAAACAATAACAGAATAAGTAGTTTAGTAAGGAAGTAGACATATGAAGTAGCGTGGGATCATGGGAGTTGTTTTCTTCATTGTTAAACGAGATGATGTATTCATTTCTATTCATGTTACTAGTAGTTTTTCCTTCCTTCCTCACTCTCTGATGTATCAAATGTATCCAAAACATTATCATACCCACATGGCAGAATAGGTTGATTACCAGTTACTCCCAGAAACAACATATAGTACCAGGGGAGAGTACCGGCAGCAACACGCTTATCTGAGCTTAACTACATTATGTAAGTCAGATGACATAACAGCTCTTTATATGGATCCTGTCATACTCACTATGCCCACAAGAGGTCACCGCCTAACACTGAACAGAAATAGCAGAAATAGTCAAAACATGCTGCTTGTACATGCGACCATGGTGCATGTTTTTCTGGTGAAGATGGACTGGACCTCTCCCGTGTTGTCCTGGAGGTTATAGCAACTAATGGCTAGCAAGGAAACGCACCGTTACCTTGAATAAATTACGTATGTCTAAAGGTTTGATCATTGTTGGAAACATTTGGGATAATGTAAATATACAACTCAACTAAATAGATAACATAAGTCCAGCACTTTTAGACATTTTAATGCAGAAATTCCCTATTTTAAAAGCAGGGACACAAGCTACCATATGTAACAACATCATGTTGCTGCAAAAACAATGTAAGCAGATGCCTTTCCAGTTTGGTCAACTCAGCTGTAATATATGCACAAAACCATCTGTCTTTTCTGTCAGCTAAGTGTTACTGAGCCAAAGCAAAATTTGGCAAAGGCGGGAAGTCTGAATCATCGGATGTGATGAGTCTATTTTTGACTGAATCAGGATGCAACAAAGCTAAAACAGCCTGATTTACATACTGGACTGTAACATCATAAGAACCTTTGCACCCTTAAATCCTACATCTTCCCTCAGGAGAATGTTTAAATTTCAACACTACCTCTGCTTTTATCAACACGTCTCTTTTCATGTTGTTTTACTTTGAGGCCAAAGACATTACTCTACAATTAAGATACATTAAGTAAGCTGGGAAGGAAGCCATCTCAAAAAATCACCAAGGAAGCACAGCAACACAACACACTGTGCATGACTAAACACTGAGCAAATTACACCAGTGTCTGAACATGCTGGAACATCCGTTTAGTCTTTGACAGGTGCCAACCACACTTCCAGGCCAAAAAAACAAATACCAATCATACCTGTTTATGTTTTAGCAAGAAAAAAGTGGAATATTTACTCCATCATATGAAACATTTACATGGGCTAAATCAGTATTTGTTTTAGTTTTTCCTGGGTAATTATCATTAAATGTATTGTTCCACTTCCCAGATCTGATTCAGTAGGAACTGGATCCAGTTTGGACAGAAACACGTTGGATGAACTGATTCACTGCCATATGACTTCTTCTCGACCGAAACCTTGTGTTTAGAATTACACCGTACTCCCATTTCCAATTTTACTGCGCTGTGGTCAGAGTTACAGAGGAAAGGGTGGTAAACCAGGTTTTTATGCCAAAAAGATGTTATAAACTCTGGTGGGCAGAGTTTGAGCTGGAAAACTATACAGGCTAGTGTGTTCAATTTCCCAACTGGTGGTTTACAACTTCATCGTGGTCATGAAAACTTCAAATATTTTTTTTACAGTGTCAACACAAACTTTAAATGTAACTTGGACGTACCTTAACCCTTAATTTAAAGAAACAGTGAAACATTTTGTGATATAAACTTATTCACTTTCTTTCCAAAAGACCCTTTTCCATACACGTGTCTTGGCTTGACTCGGTGCATAATCCCAGCACAGTAGGGATTTGCATCTCCATTAACAACCGGTTTACCTGCTTGCAGTTGTTTCTTAAACTGATGACGGACTTGTCTTGAGTCAAGTGGCATTAAAACTGTGGATATCTCTTTTTGCAAAAAAACAAAAAAACAAAAAATCAGGAAATGTCAGGTTTTCTTCAGCAGTAACATGACTCCTGTACAGCTGAAGCCAAACACAGAACAAGCAATTAAAGCAGATAACTGAAAGTACAAACAGCAATGCAGGAGAGAAAATGTGGTGACGCCTACGAGCTAGTTCAGGCAGTCAACTCGAGCTGCTCCACCAACCTCACGTGACATACCTCATTCTCAATTCTACATACCAAACACACACTTCTGATCTCGTAATCTATTTAAACTGCTGAACCTCCCATTTCTCCCCCTGCCTGCCAATGCATTGCTGCCCTGCACTAGCATTGCTGCCTGCTCTTTAACCACCACCCCAGCATCCATCTCCAGGTTCCGATGGGGGATTCAAGAATTTGCTCATCACTCCCCTTATCTCTATGTAACTTAAGCTGCTGGGAGTGATGAAGTCGGAGCCTAGACGCCAAACTCAAATCATGTTCTGCTGCTGAATAAACATTCTAAACGTGAGCTGTCTGACTGAACTACATACATACATACAAATATATGCTTGGTCCTATGGCTGGCTGCTCACTATGTATGTAATATAAATGTGTTGGGGGTACATGGTCTTCACAAAAAAAGAGCCAAGGCCAATCTGTCTCAGGTTGAAAAAATTATTGATCGCTTTTAGTAAACATTGAAAACTGGTCCCATAGACCCGAACACCACACAGGGATTATATTATGGAGCCAGACAATGGAGAGAAGTCTGGCTATGCGAGACCACTGCAGTGACAAAATGTTGAGTTGATGTCTGATGAGTTGATGATGAGAACAGGTTGGATATAACAGGTAATGGAAATGCAAATCAACACGCCATGATTTGACTCATCACGGCCAAAAGCGACAATGGAAAAGCCATGATGGTACATTATACTGACTAGAGAGGAACCACGGAACCAGCTTGCTAAAGCTAATTACAGTAAGATGAATCTAATATTTTTCTTCTCTTTGAAAACAAAAATATGATAACGATTTGTGTTTTTTACACGGAGTTTCATGGTGTTAGAGGACATATTTTTCAACTTAACTTTCCTCCTGCTTCCAGTTGTTATGCTAAGCTAGGCTAATCAACTCTAGGCTCCAGTTCCGCTGCTCAGCATTGACACTGGTTGTCATAGCAACCTTGATTTAACCTCAACATGTTTTTCTGGAGTGAAAATTTCTGTTATGAAGGCAAACACTTTGAGTTCAATCGATTTTGCTTCTTTTTTTTTTTTTCTTCTTTCTTTTCTCCTGTCAGCACTGGGTTATGGAGCATTTGGCAGATGTGTTTTGTCTCGTAAACCTTTGTTTAATTCAACTGGCATCACCGATAGATTTCACAATGGCTGGCTCTGATAGAAGCACGGGGCATTAAGCCTCAAACGGCTTGTAGCAAACCAGAGTATCAGCAAGCTTCATGTGTGATCGTCAGCCAAGAGAGCAGCGAGAGGAGGCTGAGAGAGGGATGAAGAGGAATTAAAGGGTGGATAAGGTAGGCGACATCTGGCTCTCTGTGTGCGCACATTCCCTGTTCACCCATTTCTCTTTGTGTCAGTGCAGTTGCTTTGACCCATGCATGAGCAAAAGTACACACACATTCACGTGCACACACACACACATTCGCTCTGAGCTAAAGTGCTGAAGTACAGTGAGGCTTTCTGTTGTGAAAAGAGTTATTTTTGTTCTGTGCTTACTGGAAACCAGTTTAATGGAACACACATTAAACTGGGTGCCTTACTGAAAAGTATAAAATATGAATAAACGTGCCACATATTTTCCCAGAACTATTCCTCTACAGATGCACATGAAGATGAAATGAAATCCTGATTTCAAGTAAATCTGCTCATTTCCCTGATGTCAAAGCCTTCCAATAAAAACTTTCTGAAAACTCAAAGGTATAATAACTCCCTAACTCCACAAATCACTGCATAACAGTATCTACTGTGTGTCTACTGTTCCACTGAAGAAATTACATTAAATATGGATTCCAGTCTAATATGAGATACACATTTTTCCCTAATTGTTAACATACTGTGTCTGGTCTTCTTGACTCAAACAATAAGCTTTTCATCAAAGAGACGTAAACTTTGTGATTCTTCCCAAAATTAACAAATTTATTTGAACAGTTAAAAATCAAAGATCCAGTATTTGTAGATAGAAGAAAACAAAACTTTAAATCTGAAATAATGATTACAGCCTGGGAGCATTCTTTCTCTAAATGTTTGATGACAGTGGAAAATTGCAGCACAGTTTGCAAATCTGATTTCTGGATCATAATTAATGTCTCATGTCTCTCTGTAGTACCAAAGAAACTGTAACACCCACAGCACAAACAGCCGTGTTTGACGAACCTTAATGACAAATTAATGTACAGATTAGAGGTGACATAGGTGGAAAAACAAGGTTTGATTTACAACAAGCTGCACTTTTACAGGTGTTTCTGTGGTACATATGACATGAGATTGTTTGAAGGTTTTGGCAAAAGAGGGAAGACGTAAAATGGGATCAGTTCACTGAGTGCAAACAAACCCCAAAATACCACATCTTACTACACAGAATGTCTTTATACACAAATTTTTCGCAACATCTTTCACACAAATTTCAGTAACACTTTATTTGAAGTGGTATGCATAAGGCTGTCATTACACTGTCATACACCAGACTGGCAAAATGTCATCCAGCATGGCCACACCCCCTTCTAGGGGAAAACTCATGGTTTCATATAGTGGTAGATGTAGGAAAATGCGGAAAAGCTGCTGTGTAGCAGGTAGTAAAACAAACAAACACAAATCCATCCTAATCTCTGGTTGTCCATCTTTCTTGGGGAGGGAAGGATCCCAGAAGGAGAGCAGTTAGAATGTCTGAGTCTCCAGAGAGGCTCTGTTGACAGACTATGTTGCTTTGCTGAATCTAAAGTTGTCATAACAAAGACATTTTTGTCTTGGTTGATGTCAAGTAACATTCATAAAAACTTCTAAGACCCCTTTATGTTCATGACAGGTGTCATGACATGGTTATGGCACACCCCTTCAAATAAAATGTTACCTGTTTCAGATGCACTTCACTATAGTCCAGAATTGATCCATCAGAATTCACAAATTCATCCCAGAAAACCTGTCATCCTGAAACCCGACCTTTCTTTAAGTTTTATTTAAAAATTTCATCACTGTTTTCTGTTACCATTTTGGTGATGATGCAATAGCAGCAATATGCATTAAAATGGCTGCTAAGGTTTGAGTCACCACGTTTATGGTTGATTTATGACACAGAGTGCTTAAACAGATGTTCTACATAGGGGGAATTCTGGAAAAACACAAGATCCTACGCCTATATCTTCAACTCATATATCACTTCCTGCAGATTGAAACCCCTCGCAGAGTCACTGCAACTTAAATCAAAATGGAATGATGGATGTACACTGGACAGTAACTAACCTTTCACACAACATCCATCATCAGAGCAGAGCAGAATATACATTACAATACATCTGTCTGTAAAACGCTCACCTCTTTGGACTCGCTGCTGGTGGGTCCCAGCAGGAGGGAGTACAGGACGTCCTTTCCTCCCAAGAAGAGGCGGTCACGGTACTCATCCAGGAAGACGGCGGTAAGAGAGAGCTGGTCATGATGACCGCTGAAGATGGACGACCTGTTGGTGGACAGCAGGTCTGCAGAGAGACGAAAGAGAAGGATAAGCAATGACATTCAAAAGAAACGCACAGGAGAGAAGGAAGAAGAAAATGAGATTGAAAAGGAAAGCAGGATAAAGTGGAGAGAAAAGTAACAGAGATACTGATGCAGGGAGGAAGCAAAGAGATGGATAAGTTTAATTTCCACTGCATTTTTCACAGGAATTAAAGAAAATCACTTCAAGCAACATAAAATCCAAGCAGCAAAATAAATCAAAAAGACAAGGTAGACTAAACATAGAGATAAATAACATGCAGAACTGAACTGCTCATGGCAAAAAAGAAGAAAAGGAAAACAGATGAAAGGCTTATGATCAAAGCTGTTTACAGTTTCTTAGAAGTTAAAAGTGTTTTGTGAGAACATTTTTGCATCTCGTACAGAGAGCTCATCAGCCTCACTTGTTGCAGCTGCACCTGTTCATTCTGCACACCCAGCCCTCTTTGACATGGTAGACTTTTACATTCAACAGATAAAAAGGCTATGACTGTGAGGAAGTAGAGTTGTTTCTGTTCTCCCACAGGCTGCAAACTGATTTTCAAATTTTGCCATTGAAACCTGCATTCATGTGGTGTCGTAATCAGAAAAAATAGTTCCTAACTGAGGAAATTCACGTGATGCTCCAACAAGTGTGAACAATGACTTGGAAAGTCTGATAAAAATTTTGTTGATGTCATATATGCACAAACATGCATGCTGACGAGAGTAAATGTTGGTTGATAACTTTTATCCTAATTCACATATTGCATATATACCAATATGCAATTTTTGCTCATATGTAATTTGTAACATGGTATTAGGTTGTAACTGTTGATTGCAAGACTTCTTAGTTAGAAAAGTTATATAGTTGCATTAATCCTGAGAACAAGTCAGGTAAAGCAATATTGTAGTTGTTTAAGGGAATGCACTGATGTGTCGATGTTGTTTCCACATTCCGACTTAAAAGCTCATGAATACACCAACATCAGAAGAGCGACTTCCGAACTCGGGTAATGGGGCCATCTGAGGAGCACACGAATGCAGTTTTAATGACTAAGTAAGAGGGATGCTTGCCTCCACTTCCAGTAACTTAAATTACAGAAATTAAACTAACATTTAATGTTGATAGTGAATTCTCCTGCCTGGTTTACAATACCTGCATCGAATGGCGGGATGTTAAGTTGGGACTAGTTTACGTCCAGTTTGCCTAAATGCTGCATGTAAAGCATTTTGCTGTATATTTATTTATATCTACGCAAGCAACTAACCTCGAAAACACATGGATTGACTGTTGGTCACATTATTACTGTAAGGGCGGTTTTTTAGGTTTTACAACTGAGATTCTCAGTGCCTAAAAATTAGTACATTCACAGAGTTACTTGGTAAATTAAACTGATTTTGTGTATAAGATTGCAGAGATTCATTTATAATGATCTTCTAAGGCAGCACGAGACATGCGCTCGATCAGTCTATCCTGCACGTTTTCATTTTCTCTCTTTGCATGTTTTAACTTGTGCTGCTGCTGCCTTCACGTTAATCTGAAGACATTCAGTTCAGACTTGTGCCGTGTTTAAAGTTATTAGGTCCAACGTAGTAAGATTGTTGTCATGGCTTTGACATAAAAGTGACAGGGTTGCTTATTCAGACATGAGAACAACATTACACTGAGAAATGTAGGGTACATGTGCTGTGTTTGATTGAGATGTTGGTGGCATAATTTCCCTCAAACTGGCTTGATATTTGTTAATATTACTAGTTGACAAGTCAAAGTTTATTCATACTGAAATAAATGAGGTCAATTTGCAACAAAAATAATTCTTATCTGCCACTTCTTCACTTGAATGAATTGATAGTGACAGTTTGTGGTTAGCTGATGTTGTAACTTTACCACTACATGGAACAGAAAAATAGTCCATAATATTGTTAATTAAATTACACTGTTGAAACCAAAACATGTACAATTTCATTATTCAAACCCCACAACAATGAAACGTGGGGGGCAACACACTTTTGAGACTGACAGGTTCATGGAGCTAAAATCCTGAATGATCTTTCTACTCATGATTGGATTTTTCTTTTTTTTTTTCTCTCTTCTTAATTCCAAATTTTCTATTCAGTGCTGCAAAGCTCCCACGTCTCCTGTGGGATTCCAGGTATAACATCTCCTTTTGTTCCACTATATTTGTCTCCAAACCTGCTCCTGTTGCTGCTGTCAACACATCATTCCTGCACATTAAGGGATGTTCCAAGAAAAGACTACTGTTGAGTTTCTGAAGACTTTATGACAGCACACACACACACACACACACACACACACACACACACACACGATACACACTCCCATATACATAAGTAAGCATGTATCAGTGGGAGAGCAGGAGTCCGTCTGTATGCACCAGCCTGCACCTGGCTCTCCTCTCTGATCTGGCAGCAGCTTCAAAGTCAAAAGGTTGATGCAACGACTCTGCAGGAGCGGTGGAGAGCGGGTTGAAGTCAAGTTCAGCTAGTCGCGGATGTCTCATACACACACACACACACACACACACAACACTACACACATACACTGTACAGATACAACAACTAGTACAGAAACAACCATTTAAGCACACAAACACCTCTTACATCTGCCTCTCTTACCTTTCCTTTTTTGTCCTGACTCTTCTTCTGTATCACCTCTCTGTCTCTCTCTAGGTAACCAGATGAGGAGAGAAGTGAAATATGTGTGAGAAGACGTCTTCGGTATGTTAAACTCTCGGTGGAGAGGTATTTCGGCTGAATCAGTTTTCCGTCTACCTCTCATCACTCGTCTGTCACGCTAGCTATTTGTCTCTCACTTTTTTCACTCCATCCAACACACACACACACGTATGGTGAGAAAGTAGGCCCGGTCACTCACCACTCAGCAAGGGCATTGAGTGAGTGAAGCACAGGGGCCCCGTGTACCAGTGACACCTTGTCCATCACTGGAGCTTTGCAGACACACACACATGCACACAGACAACCTGTTTTTATTAGAAATCTGTTTCTCAAGCTTCCACACATCTGTATACTATACAGTAGGGCATGTAAGAATTATCTTTATCAATAGACAGACAAAGTCCATCCCATTCCATGGAACCTAACTTTGGCAAAACTATGAACTGTAGTTTATGGCGAGGGACCAGTATTTTTTTCATATCCTATTTGAATTGTGTCATGAATTACACATATGAGGTTTGTCATATAAAAGATAATTTTAAAAGTCAAGAAAGTCATCTTTTGTCATAAAACTGTGGTAGTATAGCGTAAAGTCTGTGAAGATACATAATAAGAAAGACTTCACACCAATACAATAGTATGTTGATATACTGATATGAACAGATCTTTAGTTAGCTAACTAGCAAGCTAACCTCCAACAATCATTAGCTAGCTAGTTACACCTGATAGCTAATGTTAGCAGAACATGTGCTAACTAGCTAACTAATCCACACCAATCATTAACTAGCTAGTTAGCTAGAGTTTTGCTAACATAGCTAACTTAAGATATGACTACATCACTTGTACAGGTCCCCAAGCAAAGTCTTTTAACCGTCTTCAAAATGTGGTTTTCTTTCCAACATAGACAAGTCTAGAAAAGAACTTAAGAACGGGAAACTGGAAAGGGGGAAGTTAGGTACCAAGCTTGCTCAAACTGTTATTAATTGATAAATGACTTCAGTTATTCATTAATAATAGACTTTCTGTCAATTGACTAAAGTTTCCGTTAAACTGATTCCTAATCTCAACCTTACTGTACTCGCATGAATAGATGCCCGAGTCATTCTTTACTATTTTTTCAGTTGTGCTTTGCCTGCAGGCACACATACATACATAGTTATATACAAACGCATTCAAACAGCTTCACCCCAGATTACCCTCATTATCAGTGCAGAAGAAACTTTTTGGGATATCTCTTTCAACAGTTTAACACTTTATCATGTTTTCTCTGTATATACACTCCCTAATAGGGTCTTTGCAGCAGCCAAATCAAAACCAGCAGAAGCCAACAGCTGCGCTGAAACTCTCCCCTCTCTCCTCCGCTGAGGCAAACTGACATCGAAGCCTGTTAAATGTTGTTCCTCCGAAGACAGTGATGAGGAGTTTTAGTTTAGTTTAATAAGAAAGACTGGATGTAAAACTTTAAAGCTGCTGGCAAGAGAATAATGAGGAGACACACGAGCAGGAACACATCAGGGATGTACTGTGGGGAGAGAGGGAGTTCAAGGAAGTTAGGGAAAGACAGATAAAGTTGGAGAGGGAGGAGAGGGGAGCGAATGTGGCTTTTAGCAGCTGGTAAGAGTCAGAAAATAATGAGAAGGAAGAGAGGCAGGCAGAGAAAGCCACGAGACAGACAGAGAGTGTGGAGATGTGTGATGGATTTATTGGGACTGACAGGGTAAGCAGTAAAAATATGATGAGGAGTCAGAAGAAGAAGATAAGCTTCAGAGCTGTTTTACATTAGATACTGGAGATCTGTGCCATTGCAAGATATGAATTTTCATTCCAAATGTTTTATTTTCTCTGTGTTTCATTATTGTGGCTTTTGAAAATTTGCTAAATGGTTTGGCTTTTTAAAATGCAAAGATGTTAAAGTTACAGTACTATATGTACAAGCTAATTAAGTAATTGCATACATTAAACATGTATCAGTGATGCCAGTAGACATGTGGAGGACAGATATTAGACCAGCTGAAGGTCTAATATGTGTTATCATGACATGGGTTATCAGCAGAACATGCAGGCAGCTCTACACATCGTCAGCCATGACTGTCTGCCTCCACAAGTTCAACTTTTTCCACGCAGCTCTGAGCCCCGAGATGACCTCCGGTTGGAGAGTGAGTGATGAGGAGTGACTTGTGGTGTGTGCTGAGAACTTTAACAGATACTGCTGGTATTAACATGAGATGATTGTTCACTGCACATCTCTTTGTTTTGACAGGAAAGACTGCAGAAGATGGATACTGTGTGGTTACAAGGGCACGGTTATCAAATTTGATAAAATCAAGTATGAGGGTGACCTAAGATTATCTGGCCCCACTAACAAGGTTCAGTAGATTTGTCGTATTTATCAAAATCATTTTCAGAGGGACAGTTAAAAAGAGAAAAGGCCAAATCCTGATCAAGTCCTTTCAAAATGTCAGGTGGTGTAGTGGTTAAGATGCATACCATGTAACAGTAAGTCTCAAGTTCTCTTCTGGCCAGGAAACTTTGTTGTCTTTATCTTTCTTTACCCCTACATTTCATGCTTGTATGTCTACTGTCACAATCAGTTAAAGGAAAAATGCCCCCCAAAAAAAGGAAGAAAAGGAAAACAAATTTTAAGGGACACAGTATATTAACCTTTAAAACAATATCATGCTTGCACTGGGTTATGCATATCTTCTCGGTGGCCAGAGCAAAAATTAAATAAGATGAGAGTCTGCAGTGAAAAACAAGAGTCTAGAGCAATGCTGGTGGCTCAGTGAGGTTGTACTAACAGTAGGAACAGTGATGCTTTGAGCTAAATGCTTACATCAGCATGCCTTAGTTTGCTAATTGGCACTAAACAGCTGAAGTACAGCTGAGGCTGATGAGTATTTTATCAGTTTTGCATTTTTTTAGTCATAAAGCAAAGTGAAGGGATCATCAAAGTTATTACAATTCATCACGTGGGGAATTAATGTGTGTTGTACATTTCATGATAATGCATCCAACTGTAAAAATAAACTATTTGTTTTAACTTTAACAAAAGTTTTCAAACTGCCTTAAAATTTTAAGTTGACTGAATTTGAAAAAAGTTGTAATGATTCAAAACAAAAAAAAATTTGGTCAACTAAACTTGATATTAATTCAGTTGTACTTGAGAAAAAATGTTCAATATGCTTAAGATATCAAGCTGAAGATCAACTCTTCAGTTGATGATGAACATTACAAATTTGATTCCCTTTTACATTTTTTACACTAAACAAGCCACCACACAGCAAGATCATGTTTCTTTAGAAACTTGATGTGATGAGTTGAACTCTTTACAGTACACTGACTCCTCATTTCTAGACAGAAGACTTAAAGTTAGAAGAACTCAAGTTTATAAGTAGCCTAAGTAAAAGTGTTCTAAAAATAAATACCAGAAATGTTTAAGTTGAATCAACTTGAATAAATAAATCTTGTTCATTTATGATAAGTTAATGAGAAATTGTTAGTTGATTCCACTAAATTCTTGTATGACTTTTTACAGGACAATAATTGTCAAAAGATTTTGCTCAAAACTACAACCTCATGGTGGCTCGAGAGGAACAGTCAGAATCACCAAGTGAGAGGGACTCATCTTCTGGAGACCATGAATGTCCCACGACCAAATAAATGAAACTCTTCCATATGTACAGTGAGCTTTGGGGTTCATCTTTGCTCTAAAGTAACACCAGGTACAGTGTATGGTGTGACTTTACAGCACAGATCTATTCTGTTTTAAGCGAAGATGTACCCCACTACTACTGAAAATGAAGTTTGGAGTCTCTGAACAATGATTATCAGCTTCACACGCACAACATCATCACAACTCTTTCAAAATTTGTGTATTTTGACAGGTTGTTTGATAGGTGATCTATTTATAAAGATCTTTCACCTTTAAATGCAGAAATGATCTGATTTTCTCTGTCAAGCTCAACACTGTTTGCGCAGTGTATCTTGTTTCACTTAGTTTCCAACTTCATGCTGTACACACACACTCGCAAACACGCCTGGAAGCAGATTCCCGTTTGATGTCGCTCTAATTTCTTTCCACCTCTGTATCTCATAAATCACTCAGAAGTGTACACAAATCTCTCTCGAATAACAACAAGAATGTAAGCGCATAAATACCACAGCTGCACACACACACATGCACACAAACAGAGGGTAAAGGTGAGCTAACAGCTTCCATCTGCAGCTTGTTATCACTCCAGCAGCTCATCGCCTCACTGTGGAAACCACACTTGTGTCTCACCTCTCACCAACCTTCCCCTCTCTCCTGCTGTCTATCCATCCTCACATCTCTCCATTTAACCTCTCTCCTCTCTCCATCATGCTCCGTCTATCTATCTTTAACTTCCTCTCTGGTGTCATTTTTCCTCTCTTGAAGCCACTTCCAAACATGTCTTCAATTTATTCTCTCATGCCTGTCCATCTGTCTTCCTGCTTCTGTCCCCTGTTGCTGCTGGTTCTGTCCCCTTCTTTTTATCCGTCTTGTGTCTCCGGACCCTATACATCCACAGAAACCCTCACAGCATCTATAGGGAAACATCTACATCTGTCTCCAATGTGTCTTGTGTCCCTGAGGGCAGCCAGCCGACGCTGCATTGACAAACAGCAGCCATGCCAAACCAAAGCGACACGCCAGAGAGCATCTGGTTTCACTGTACGTGTCAAACCTCAGCTCGAGCATCACGCCGTCGGAGCCCCCTCAAAGATATGTAGGCAATAATCTATTTCGAGATTTGTTTACATTGTCAATTTTCTGCTTGGTCAGGGTTCCCTGGTGTCAGTCAAATCGGAGACATGTGGACGGTGCAATTCACCGCCGCTGTTGAAAGACCATTTGCTTATTTGCATATTTTTGTTTGATCTGGGAGCTTACATGGTCCTTTCATCACCCAAGGACCACTGGAATGTAATCAAACTTCTGATTATAGATAAAACAGAAATTATCAAGTGTGATGAAATGGAAGGCGGTGTTACTGCATGAGTACATTTTTGCATTTGCCGATAAAGGGTGAATGTACCACAAAGAAAAACAGTGACAGATTCAGGCTGTCTGAGAGCAGGGGCACCAGCTGTATGCAGGGCGCCATACTTGCTAACTTTGAGACCTCAAAAAGGGGAGGTTTTGGGGTAGAAAATTTTGAGTTTCACAGACTTTGTTTCATGCATTCGGGTGTTTTCATGAATGAAAACAACAAAGTAATAAGTACACATTCTTTGCAAATAAATGCCTGCAGATGACTAATAACTGGCACTTATTAGACAAAAAACAATGGAACAACAGCATGTGGCGTCACCTAGTCCAGTATCAAATTTAATTAAAACCCTGTCCACTGGAAGTGCACCCTATTGGGCACTTCATCACGTTTTATCCACTGGAAAGGCACCCTAGAGGAAATTTTATCACATTTTCTCCACTGGAGGGGCACCCTAGAGGGCACCTTAACATATTTTGTCTATTGAAAGGGCACCCAAGAGGGCACTCATCACATTTTGTCAACTGGAAAGGCACCCAAGAGGGCACTTCATCACATTGTCTTACACATTTGGCCACCCAAGAGGGCATGTTGTCATGTTTTATCTGCATGGGCATCAAAAATGGCAGACTGCAGTGTTTTTTTAAACATGGGGGCACCATGTCCACCCCCTCCACCCATGGTTTAAAATAAGATTTGCACTGACACGTCTGGAAACGAGAGAGAAAGTGGGTTCAAGAGGAGAAAGAGAAGAAAAGGATTTTCAAAGAGGAGGCAGAGAGTGAAAAAAAAAGTACACTTTCAAATCTCATGCTGACATCTCGAATGTACAAATTGGGTAAAGGCAGAGTGTAAGCTATGTTAAGTTGTGGACACACACACATACGCACATGCATGCATGTGGGCACACACACACAGACAGACACACAATAGTATCAGTGTTACTGTTGGCTCAGTGGGAGAGGGGGACACATCTGAAGCCTATTAGACCCCCTGTGCTACACAATTCATGCCAGAAACACACATAACACACACGCACACACCATCATGAATTAATAAGCCCCTGGTTCAGTCACACCTATTCCAATCTCAGCTGACACAACTCAGTGTCAGTCTCTGTCTCTAAATATTGATCTTTGACATTTTGTTTTCATGAGCTCTGACACACAAACACACTCACACTCGCAAACAAATAAAGACCCATTAGGCTCATTACACCACTGACAGACTTCCCAGGGTATCATTACATCTCGGCTGTATATTGTTGCAGTGTGCCAAGTATTTCTGGAATCTGCCGTATGGACAGAAAAAGTCATCTCATGGCGCTTCTCCTCCTCTTAACACTCCCACTCCTCCTTCTCTCCCAGGTCTCATATTCCCTCTCATCCTCATCATTTTACCTCCTTTTATGGTCCTTTGTGTCTACAATAGTATTATATTTTATTTTTTTCCCTTACATTCTTATTATATCATATTCCTGTATTTTAATTTCTGCTCTATTTTTATGTCATTTCTGATTCTAGTTTTGGCTTGCATAATCTCCTTTGTATACATATTATTTGAGCATTGTTTGAGTGAGCCCAGCAATTAAGAATTTAAAAGAGCCTCACTATAACTGCAAATATGATGATCAAGTACTTTGTGAGATGTGCAGGCCTATTACGACTCAACAAATTACCTACATTATGTACCTATTTCTGACCTAAAAATCCTTCAGTTTCATTTATTGTTATCAAAGTCAACAATTAAACAATTAAAATTCAGTTTTACAAGCATGTCCTTACACTCTCATTAAAGCCTCCCCAGCACCTGATAAGAAAGGGGTTTTCACTTTTGAAAAATATGTTGGTTTTTTTTAAGTGACCATTGTGAAGGCAGGAATAAACATGTCAGGACAACAACAGGTTCATATCTGAATGAAAACCTTCTTTCTCTATTTCTTGAGTAAAAACAGCAGCAGATGAAGGAAGGCACAGCTGCAGCCTCTCAAAGCTCAGAGAATAATGGTGATTAAATAGCAAAGATCAGACTCTCACACACATTTTATTATGAACTGATGATCGTTAGATTTCCTGCACTGAGAATCTGGTGTGTCTTTCTGAAGTCATGAACATTATAAATATGTTGGGTTCATCTTTTTTGTTTTTTCTTATCATGTTTCATTTCTATAGTCAAAAACTTTTTGAAACGAGCTCAGAGAACCCTGTTTATTAAAGATATCATGAGTCATTTTTTGTGCGTCAATACAGTTGCACACAGGCCTCTAATACTGTTTGTATTTTAAGATTTTGTTTAGAGCACAGTTTTGCTGTCACTCTCATGATCTTTTCCAGGTTTCTTTGTTAAGCTCAGCTATTTACAAAGTATTAATTCAATAAATAACCCAGCTTTCAGACGTCCACAAATCTGCTTTCCTTGTTTAAACTCTCAGTGATTAGTCCTGGCAGAGAAACCACAGGCCTGATAACTCCTGACAGAGAAAATCCGGGGATTTTCTGCCAACCTGTTGCTGCTCCTCACTGGAGATGTCATCTTACCCGCACGGCTTGCATTTTTATCACACTCGATCATGTGATAAAACCCTGAGAACTGAGATGAGCGCCAAAGGGAGAGCGCACACAAAAACTCCACTCTTTCCTACTCACACACACACACACACACACACACACACACACACACACATACACACACACACACATACACACCAACATATTCAAAGCTTCTTCTCTCAGGATGCCTATCAGAGTTCCTGTTACCCGATCTTCCCTGCTGGGCCAATCAAAATACAACGCAGGGTGTTACCTCATCACCCTCGATTCTCATCAACCCTCACCCTCCTCTGCCTCCCCTTCCTCCCTCATTTCATCATCTCTTCCCCCCCGCTCTTTCTCTCTTTATCTTCCTCCCTCCCTGACGGCTGGTTGCTTTCTCTTTATCCATCTTTCTCTTTGTCCACTTTCATCTTTTTTTTTCCTCCCACTCTGATTCTCATTACTCACCCGAACCACACACCTCACACTCTCTCATCCAAAATGATCCATGAGAAGCCCTGCTTCTCTAAACTCAAGCTTTCCTCCGTCCTCTTCCTCACTCCTGCTTCTTTCCTTTCTAAATCTCACACTTCCTCCCTTCTGTCTCAGAAATCTTTCATCAATCCTCCTCACTTCTTTATACTTACTGTTTCACTTCATCAGTCCCATACTGCAGTATATTTCTCTCTAAAGAAAGACCAGCTCTATTTCTCTCCCTCTTTCTCCCTTTAATCATTTTGCTCTCCTCCCTCCATCCCTCTATCCCTCCCTCCCTTGACGCTTCATCCCAGGCCTCCAACTCTATAAAGTTCTCTGCTGGCGGTCATGTGTCTCACAAACAGTCCCGCCAACTCTCTGCTGGCCTCACGCACACTTTGTTAATTGAATGCATCAAAGTGCACGCACACATGCAATTCTGTATAGTAAATTTCAATTATTCTTTTAGTTTGATTCTTTGACAATAAAATATAATAACATAAATAAGCGGAATGCCAAAAAAAACTGTTGCTTTCTATTTTGGTATGTCAAGGTTTCCATGACAAACTTGTGTCGAGAAAATTCTAGAAACGAGCATCTGTCTCTTAGAAAAGGACAGATCACTTCACCAAAATATGAAAAAATATGATTTGTATTGAAACAAACTTGAAACCTTTAAGGTTTTCAAACTAAAGGTGGGGTAGGCAGTTTATGCTAAAATGTTATAATAGAACTTTTCACACCAAGAATAAAGTAAATCAAGTGGTCTGAGAGAACTACGTTTCTTCTCCTCTTGGCCCTGCCTTCAGGCTTTAGAAAATCTAGCCGAGATAAGAGGCCAATCAGAGGTCGGTAAGATGGTTGCTTGTTGAGTCTCATTCCCAAAACCTTGGTATTTCATGACCCGGAATGAGACTCAACACTCAACTATCTCTGAGGCACCAATCCAAAGTGTCAGTAATGTGACGGCCTGGGAATGAAACCAACAACCAACTCCAGAATCTCTCACTGCACCTTTAAATGTATAAAGCTGATGGTGTGTCCTGAAGCAAATTAAGTCAATACACGGGAGGCCAGTGAGGCAACTGGTTGCAGTGCATGTCAGGCAGCACTCTTTGACAGTTAATATACAAAAACATGCATTCACCCAAGTATGCACACACTGAACAGAGCTTTTCCTCTGGTATCAGTTAACTGTGATGTTTGTGTTTGCCAGGTTCTGTCTAATAGACACATCAGTTCACAGTAGAGTCTCTTGTACTCGGTTCTTCTTGTCAGCAGCTCCAGTGGAACTAATTGATTGCTGCAATAGAGGGTGTGTTTGTTTCGAGTGGCAGGGGGCGCAGCACCTCAGTGTGTGTGACATGTAATGTCTCCCATCCTTCATTAAAAGAGGGTTCCCATCACCTCTGGCCTGTTTTTCTATCACTTTGCATTGGTTGTGAGCCAAAGTGGCAAATGGTAGGACACTGAGAGGACAAGAACACTTCTTTGCATGGGTTTGTGTGTGTTTATAATCACCCTAGTAGGTTTTCTCTCTGTTTTGCTTTCTTCTTGTTCTCGCTGCTCTCTGCAGGAAGGTCCAGCTGTACTACATGTAGCGTAATGCCTACTAATCCTTTAATGTCTGCAGTAGAAAAATGTACAAGCAGAGCTGAGGATGTTTATCTATCTCATAGAGAGAGGCTGGTGGAGTTTCTCAAGTTGAAACAATATGACTTACTTTAAAACACTGGCAAGGCATCTGTCCTTTCAACACCACGACCCAGCATGCACTTGGCGGACGGTGACTTGCAGGAGGAGGCCAAGTACAACATTAGTCCAAGTGAGCACAAAGTTTTCACAAGGTGTTATTATGAAACTGTGATTTGTTGAAAGTATTAAAAGCTTTGGGTGGACATGTACGGCGGACTGCTATGTAACTTTCATTTTAGTACAAACATTATCACTTGTTGTGCTGTCACATCGTCCAAACGTTTGTTGGCGAGTTACAGATGACTAATTTTCAAACTAGGCGGGTCTTGTTTCACAAGAGCGATTTGCACACTCACGCATGTCTCGCAAGAATGGTGATTGTTCTGATGAGTGAAATGGGTCCCAGTGTCTCATAATTTTGGCTTCGGGATTTCATTTTGGGGTAATTGTAATGGCAACCCACCGGCCTGCAAGATTTTTAATGAACAAATTTGATAAATAATGTTCAATATCAATATTTGGTGCAAATGTTGTAAGTTCCTAGCAGAGTGCTAATTGTTTACACGT
Source organism: Lutjanus argentimaculatus (assembly GCA_034769285.1). Taxonomy (NCBI): domain Eukaryota; kingdom Metazoa; phylum Chordata; class Actinopteri; order Lutjaniformes; family Lutjanidae; genus Lutjanus; species Lutjanus argentimaculatus. The sequence goes on from JAWZSL010000007.1 coordinate 10,066,456, forward strand.
TTCCTGTAAAACGGGCAGCTATTGGGAGGGACTGGTGTTTACAGCAGCCAATACTGCTGTTATTCATTGTTTCACAGCTGTTCGACTCATGCTAAGCTGCTCGTCTTCAGTTAAAAGAAACATCTTCAAGTGAGTGGCCCTGTTGCACTTAAAATGCAAAGAAAAAGGGGTACATGTTGGCAACTGCTGGATGGATTTCCATGTAATATTATACATACAATTTTGGTTCCTAGACGATCAATCCTAATGACCTCAATGATCACCTTAGATTTAGGTTCACATTTTTGTTTTTTAGCCGAATGTCTCAACAACTATTATTGCCATGAAACTTGATACACACATTTATGTCCCCCTTTAGATGAATTGTAACAACCCTCAGGAGATAAAGCCGCTACTATATGCGACTCAGAGCAGGCAGGTTTTTTATAAAGAGAAGTATGCCTTTTCAGGCAGTTTCAAAGACCCTACACACAGGGGCTTTTAGCTGAAACAGAATGTAAAAAAACAGAACAGAAAAGACCAGTACAGACCAGAACAGAGTAGCGATAACAATAAATTGGTACAGAGGGTGGGTCAGACCTCTGGAGGACAGCAGGGAGGAGAGCTGCTGTGTGTGTTCAGTCTTTAGGGTGTGGCAGAGTGAAGAAAGTCTAGATAAATAGTTTTCGGGACTTGAACCCCCCTTGGTGAATGTCCACTACTGTGATTTGTAATGCTTGTGGTAAAACAGCGTCCATCGCTGTGGACACTGGGGTTGGTTTTGGCTGGTTCACAGCACATACCTACACACACATTTCTATTCTTTAACTTGGACTAGGCTTGTCTAACAAGATTGTATAGATATGAAGACACAATGGAAACAGACACAAGATACTCCCGGTATGTGAGACACACACACACATATATATATATCCTGTGTGCAAGAGTACTTAGTAATCTACATGACAGATGGTCAAAGGCACATTGTTGGGACTTGAACCCTCAACCTTTGCTTGTCAAAGGGACCAGTGTCTTTGAGCCCTCAGGTTAGCCTCGCTCTTCCTTTCATCCATCTGTCATTCTTCCATCTCCCTCATCTTTCTCTCCACTCTTTCAACATCCTCTCTCTTCCTTTCCTTTTAATTTTCTCAGCCCCTCTCTGTCTTTTTCGTCCATTTATCACTCTCCACCACGGTTCCATGACCTCTTTTTATCTTCCATCTCTGTCTAATGCTCACTTTTTCTTCTCTTTATTCACCCTCTTCCTCTCTTTCTTTTACATTCACTCTTTTACAGAGTAATCATTTGTTTTCTACCCACATTCACAGATCGTTCATTCATTACTTCCCTCCCTTTACCCTCTGTCCTCTTCTCACTCTGTTCTTTGAAATTCATTGCTGTTTCCTCTCTTTCATGGACATTCCCCCTTTTCCATTCATCTTTCAGCCCATTGCTTCATGCCAGAATTGGGGTGCACATGTTTTAATTCATGGTGCAGTTCTGGTTCAGGCAGCTGAGCCTCATAGAGGCCGGTGTGCACTGACCTATAAGACATGTCAATGCAGTGTTTATCTTGACATGTTTTGCTCCAAGTTAAGCCGATTGAACCCAGCAGGCGTTCATCAGTCTATTCTTCTATCTTAAACGAACTTTAAAGAGCTCCTGTGTGGGATTTAGTGGCATCTAGCGGTGGGTTTGGAGACTCTCTCCTTCCAAGACCATAGGAGAATCTACTGTAGCCGCAAAACTTGCAGAGAGCCCTTTCTGGGGCCAGAGTTTGGTTTGTCCATTCTGGGCTAATGTTGATATTAAGGGCTTATAATAAGGTAATGAAATCAAAACAATTCTTATTTTCGGGTGATTATACACTACTGAATACATTTTCATGAATATTATGTTCCATTTCGGTCATCAAGTTACAAGAAAAGACCAAAACCAACAATATTTTTCTTGGTCTCAATACTTTCAGACTTCCCTGTCATGTCTGTTGCACTCACATCCATTTTAGCCTTTTTTTTTTTAAAAAAAAAGGCTAATTAATTTTGTAAAACAGCTGGACACTGTTATTGTTAGCAAACATCCACTGCATCATCATTGCATCCTGTATGACAAAGTTGGTTGTTCCTCTCTGGCACAGACGAATGATGCAGATGAATAACGACACATTTGGAACTTTAGTAAGTATTGAGTTGCAATCAGTTACAACAAACTGATGCCAGTGGAAAAGAGGAATAAACTATATCAGGCTTTGGCAACACAGATTATTAGAAGCAGTTCATTGTTGGGTTTGGTTGTTTCATGGCATTTGTTGAGAATTAAAAAATATAAACTACTGTCAGACTCATCCTTCAAATCTCTGTCTCCAATAGGAAGACATTTACTATTACATTTTATTGTTAAATAAGTTGTCAGAAAGTCAAGCAGTCATCTCCTGCTGCCAAAATGCCATGTTGCTGACTACTGCTTTAGATATCTTAGATTTAATCTTTCATCCTGTCTAAAAAGTCAAACATCTAAACTCATGCTTTATGTAATAATAAAAGATGAAATGTGCTGATAAATTAAAATAATGATTGATGTGTTTTTTTCTCTGCCTCGACTGTGAGGAGACCGTGCATTACACCAATATCACACTTATACACAGATATAATATATATATACACAAGTTTTAATCAATCAAACTTTTTTCTTTGTAATCAGTTTTCACATGATTAGATTAGTTTAACCACTGGCAGCTGAAAGCAGTCAATGTATTGTTGTGATGGTTACTTCCTTATCTTACAAACAAAAAATTATTTTCCATGGCCATGGTATAATATTATTTGTTAGCTCAAAATAACTTTTATTTCTTGGAAAATTTCTCTCAGAGACATTGCGCCTCCCCGTTTATTTAATAAAAGTTGAGGCGTAATGTCTCCACCATCTCCCGGATGATAATAATAATAAAAAAAGTGTGTTTACCAGCCTCAAAGAAACCTGCTTCTGCTTTACGTTAACTGAGATAAAACGACCAAATTGTTCCAGGTTCATTTCAAATCTGCTCTGCCAAGAAATGAGCCTCAGCCTCACCGATAATGTAATTTCCTTCATAAATGGCTGAATTAAACAGGAGAAACAATAAGAACAGTCAACAGTGGGGTCATTCTTTATTGGCATGACAAGTTGTGGTTCAATCGCGGCCAACAGAAACAATTTCCATCCTCAGTGTTTATAAAGGATTTCTTATACAAAAGCTTTCTTATCTTAGACCTCTTCTTGGCTTTCTGATGTGTGAATTCCATCTTTTTTTTTATTCTTTTTTTTCCTTTCACCCGCTCTGTCCTTTTTCTTTTCCCTCAAAACATCGTGGCACCTTTTCTCTCCTCACCCTGGTTTCCTCTCCATCTGTGATCTCTGATCTGATCCCCATGTTCAGCTCAATCCTGTTTCCAGCTCCCCGCCTCTCACACTGACTGTCAATTCTCTCTCGCCTTGTCCCTAATTCCTCCATCTGTGTGTTTCCTGTGATCCAGCCGGGACCCCATCTGAGGGCTGTCACATGAGAGACTCTGTTGATACGATACACAAGTGACACCTTGAGACACACAGATGTCTGCATCAGATGCAGTTTCCCCTCTCTTTATCAGAAACACACACACTCACACACACTTAACTTCAAACATACACACACTCTAATGGTTCAGTACACGCAGATGTCTACATCAGAAGCAATAAGATCACACACATGCACATTTTCCACACCTACGCACTAACACCTACACAGACACACACATTAATGCTTTACAGTTCCAAAACACCTACACACTAACACTTCAGCACACACAGATATCTATATCCAACATGCTCACTGGGCTGCTCTCTTTTCTCTCTCTCTCTCACACACACACACACACATGTTCGTCACCCCTCACATCATGCCCCCAGTGTCAGAAACATGTTGTGTGTTTCCTCTGTCAGCAGGTCAACATACCAGACAGAAAACCTCTCTACGGTGTCTCTGCAGCCTCCAAACCAAATATGGTTGATTTTCATGGATCGGACAATGTGCTTCTGAGCGCTTTCATATGTCTACTATTACATAAAAACAGTAAGATAAAAAATATATGTTTTATATATATGATCAGTCTTAGAATGAGGATATATAATCAAAAATATGAATAAAAATGTCATTTATGAGAAAGAAATCTCTAGTTAGGAAAGTTTAGACACATGGATGCATTTAATCCCTAGATGTGAAGTTCTATGTGTTTTTTCTAATAACCACACGGGTTAGAGTGGGTTATCCCTCTTATACCATGGCCAATCCCCAGCAAGGTTATTATAGTTCATTAAAACTAGACTAAAGATTAAAACTAGGTTTGAAAAGAAACATTTTAGTTAACTGAAATAAAAGTAAAAACTAGACTTAACAAAAAATAACAAGAAATGTCTTTAGTTTGAGTCTTGATCAATTTGGTCATATTTGCCAACACAAGCATGAGGAGGCATTGGTGAATCTATTTAATGCCTTCACAAAGTATTTTGTTTGTATTGTAATATCTATTCTCATGTTAAATTTGCCTCCGAAAATTGTCCCCATTTTTTAACAATAAAAACTAAACCCAAACAAGCAACCCCATTCTGGGAACTAACTGAAGCTAAACTGAAATGAAAGCAAAAAATAAAAGCGAAACAAAAATAAGAAAACTAGTGAAAAAACAAAACTATAATAACTCTGATCCCCAGCAATCAAAACTTTACTGCTTCAACAAGAAGGGGATGCTGTTGCCTGGTAACAGCTAAAACTATACTGTCCTAATGCAGGTGACTGTCAATTCACAGTGATGAGGATGTTAACTCAGAGCTGTACAGTCCAACTGGCTGGAAGTTGTGGATTAACTTTTAATAACAGGACACAGAAGGTGCAGGTATTAGCTTGCATTTCTTAATAAATGCTGCAGTATTTAAGAGTAGGCAAGGAGCTGTAGAGCTTTGAGCTCAGTCCAGTGAACCTTTTCCTGTTAAGGTAGATGTTGAAGTGAGAGTGGTAGGTCCACGAACAACAGGTCAAATAGAAAGAAAGTAGTTCTAGTAGATTCTACCTTAGAGAGAAAATGTTCTTACACGACTGCTCACGACAAGGTCTGTGGATTATCTCAAGTAACACACAATGTCACAATATCTGGAAAGAGATATTTGCTGTTGAGTCAAATTTAGTTTTTGGCCCTTTGAGCACCACAAGCTGATTGCCATCTCATCATCTCCAAAAGTCACACCAAAACAATCTAGATGGATAAACAGCACTACAGTTAAGAGGAAAGGTATGTACTTTTGAATTTAGGGCAAACTTTCCCTTTAATGGAACATACAACAAGTCAATCATTATCCGTTATCTAATACACACCACCACGATATATACAAATTAAAAGACTTCACATACATCTCAGTAACATTACAATGCCCTTCTGTCTTCGCTCGAAGCTTAAAGATCTTATCAAACTGTCTCAGCTTATTTAAAGACATTTCTTTGGAACTAAAGGGGATTTTACAGATGAAATCAATAAAGGATTACAACTTTCACCTGGATCAGGACTTTATTATCAGACTGTTTCTTATCGTTTCTACTTTTTTCTTTCTTTTATTAAACTTTTTTGGGGGGCTATTGTTCTGTACTGTAAACTTCAAATATTGGCTATTGAGCCTGTGGGCTGAAAAAAAACCCTAAAGAATTTACACAAACATATGAAATTTAAACACATGTCAACCATTACTAAAACACTAAAACCTTAAAGCCCTCCCTATTTTCTAATATTTCTTCGAGCTGAAGTTATACACATCCTAGTAAAAAAACATGTGTCTGACAAGCCAGTTGGCTTCGTTACTAAACCTTCTAGTTTCTCTCTTTAGTTTCCACGTTTGCTCTCTTTTGCTGGGTTTCAGATCGGTCCAGAGGCCTGGGAGCACTTAAACTCAACCAGGGGAAAATCAGGAAAGAGGAAAACTGCAATGATCAAACCATTAGACAGAGCAGGAGGGAGTGATGGATGCAAAGTGGAAACAAAGATAAAAGAGTGGACAAAGAAAGGAAAAGAGCTGAAAGATGAAAGGACGAGGAGACGCCCTACATTCCAGCAGCTCCGGAGCCTCCGACAGACTCCCTGGTGACAGATTACCCCGCTCCGCCTCAGAACAACTAACACCCGTCTGTATGTATGCATCTGTGCAACGCCGACTGAGAAAACAAACTCATTAATTCACAGGCTGTAAGCGAAAACAAACACAACCCTTCACTCTGAGGACTAATGCAATCTGATCAAAATGGGACGCTGATGTGTGCATTGGCGTTTTCAAGTGGCCCCCTGCCTTTGGAGAGACAAAGTGAAGATTGTATTAGACGGAGTATTTGTGTGTCGAAAGTCAGTGTGTGCTGCACAGAAATAGACACAGGGAATTCAAATGAATAAAGGCAGCAGGCAGAGTGAAGGGAGAGGGAGACAAATGAAAGACATACAGAGACAGATAGAGAAAGAAGAAGAAGATGCATGATGGGAGGTTGGTATAGATGCTTGGCACAGGGCTGGGAGTGCAGCCAACCACACACGCACTCACATCACATACCTCGACGCCTCAATGTCACCTTGTAAGACACACACATGAACACACACACACACACACACACATGCATTCTTACTTTTGTTGTCAAGAGTGTGAATCAACTAATTGTTTGGTCCATAAAATATCAAAAAATGTCAACCAGTTTTCCCAAAGCTCAAGATGCATCTCTTCAAACGTCTTGTTTTGTCCACAATCCACATATACTTAGTTTACTGAATCAGAGAGGAGTAAAGAAAGCAGAAAATATTCACACTTAAGGAGGTGAAATCAGAGAATTTGCACATTATTTTAATGCTAATGCAATAGTTACAAGTGGACAGTGCATTGTAAGATTGCCTATTTTGGCAGAAAACAAATAAAATCAGTTGTCAGTGAACATTTTACTGATAAGTTCAGCATCAACATTTTTGCAGCTTGCCAGACACTTAACAACATTTGGGCATTACGTCAATAGAAAACATAATTTGGCCGGCATTATATTTCCCTCTAAACATATCTGCTCTTGCAAATTAGTTCTATAAATGTAATTCACTGGGATGTCTGAAGTACACATGAAGAAGAGAGGAAAGGAGAGGAGAAGGAGAGAGAGAGAGATAAAGGATTATTTTAAATAGTTCGGAGGTAACAATGGCCTTCTTCCTGCTTGAACTTCTGCCCACTAATTGATTGAAATGAGATAATGACAGCTTTTCCTGTCACTAAATTACCTCCATATCCTCCTGGGAATACAAATACCCTCTGGGCTTCTCCGGTTTATAATGAGCAAGGGGGTGATAGACGAAGAGACACACAAACAGAGAGCGAAGAAAGAACAGCGAGGTGGTGAGACAGAAGAGTGAGAAATTAAACTGAGGAGTGAGAAGATCAGACACGTGGAGATGTATGGAATGATTTACCGTTGAAAGTCAGATAAGAAGAAGAAGAGAGACTTGAGTAAATGGTGAAATTATGTAAAACAGGGCAAACTGTGAGGTCATATGTGAGGTCATCTCAACAGGAAGAAACTGGTTGGCCACTAATGAGAATCTCATAGGCAGAGTTTCTTCCCACACTCCTCATAATGCTTTCAGAATTAGAGTTCAGTGTTTTTCAACGGGAAGTAATGGAGAAAAACTGGTTTTATATGATGCTGTTTCTTGCTGCAACAAAATAAAAATGAATCTACTTTGTAATACTTTCAAAAAGAGGCTCCACATGCGTAAGAGGCAGTGAGTCACACTCATGGGCACTGCTTTTTTTCCACTTTTAGTGTTTGCCCAGGGCATGACTTTGTTTGCTCAATACCAGAGCTTCCCTCCTCTCTGCATCAACTCCTCAACTGTGGTGCAGGATTTCCTAGATATTATCTGTTCAAGACTAAAAATACCTATCAGTGAACTCTATGGTATGACAGTGTTCCTACATCTAAAATCATTTCACACTAAAAGCATTAAAATCTGTCAAAATCCACATAATTTTCTGCAATAAAGTGGTGCAATGAACACTGACTCTGGGACAAACAGTCACAAAACTATGACATCAAATCTGGATGACGAACTACAAAGTTTGTCACATTTTATCGTACCCTTTCTTCCCATGTAGCCTCACTACAGGCATCACAACATTCTAACAATTTTGCTGTTCAGCCGCAGAATTTGCGGCGGGGGGGGGGGGGGGGGGGCACAAGAGGAAAGGCCACCGGGTCAAACAAATTAAAAGAGTTAAACCTAAAGATGTTTCCAAAGCTGTTTTTCCTTCCCAGTTTCTCTGATACCTAAACTTTGTGTATCAGCTGATGCTGAACATCGGAAAGCTGTACTACTAACCCTGTATGGGTGTGATATCATGGCTGTCATTGTTGTACAGCCTGGATCAGGTTAAACTCTTTGTAAAACATGAACAAATACATACAGACAATGAATGTCATAGAGCATGACTTCACCTTCCTGGGGGGAAAAGGTGTATGGGATGCTACAGGCAAACGTCCCATCTTGGGGTTACGTGTTATTGGATTGAAAACAGTGAAAACAGAAAACAGTGACATCACAAAGGACATGAGGACTGAGAGGTTTTCAATATAAAACTCGATGGTGAAATGATTTCAGTGTGTGTATCAGAACTTATTGGACATTTTCATCATGTTTTAACAATACCATGATAATTATGATAATCGTGGTCATTTTAGTCGCTATAATCGTGATATGAAATTTTCATACCAATTAATCTCCAAGAGAGAAACCATCAGATCTAATAACCCACTAACATTTCATTCATTAGAGCCACAAGTCACATAGAACTTCACTCCAACAAGCTCTGCCAATTATGTAGAAAGCACATTTACCAAAAAACAAAGTAAAAGATCAATATCTGCATTTCTCCTCTGCTGCAATATGGCCTCTCAATATGTATTCTCTCCCAGTCTCTGCTTCTCTCCCCTCCAGGCAGTATTTCCAGTCCAGCCAACAGGAAGACCAGTAAACTCAGACGGTGGCTTTTCTCCTGAAAACATGGAGCTGAACAGGAGGAAATCCTGTGTGATATCAATCGCTGATGATGATTGCAGACCTACTCCGGCCTGAGTGAGACGAAACAATGAGCACGGTCTGGCCACAACACAGTCAACGGCACCTAACCACCACACACACACACCACACACACACCACACTTAGTCCTTTACTGCCTTATTATCATTAAAGCTGCGTGAGTCATGGTCAAAAACAGATTAGAAAAGGCGAGAGGAGGAGAGAGAGCATGGCAGAGGTAACATGGCAGAGGTAAGCACTTTGTTACAGAAGTAAAGTACTTACTTCTGTACTTAAGTAGATTTTTCAGGTATCTGAACTTTACTTGAGTATTTATTTTTACTTTTGCTCTCTACATTTTAACACAAATATCTGTACTTTATACTCAAAACTGGCTCTTTACTTATAAATACCATATATCCCCTCCCAATATCAAGACCAGTTGTAACCTACATGGACAGAAGAATAACACAGAGGAAAGAAGATTCCTTGTTGTTTCCATCAGTGCATATCACACAAGAGCAGTGCAAATGAAACAGACATAAGGGAGACTTGACAAAAAGAAAGTGAGCTTCAGTTTGCTTTGAACAGAAACAGCCAGAAATGTCCTTCAGAGGGCTACTTTTTACTTTTATACTTTGAGTACATTTCAGAGCCTGATATTATTCACTTTGAATCAGTACTTCTACTTTTACCAGAGACTTTTTACACAAGTATTGGTGCTACTGTTCTACTTGAGTAAAGGATGTGTGTACTTTTGCCACCTCTGAGGCATGGGGTATGTGAACTGGCCAAAAAAGATACTGCATAGGCCTATGGCAATGTTTCAATTTGAGAAAGCTATTAAAGCATGTGAGCAGGAAAAAAACGTGTAAAATCAACCAGCAAAATCGTTTTAATATATCTCCATTCAGGCTGTAACAGCAGAAACTATTTTTGGAGAGTTTTAAAGGTGAAAGGTTGTTTTCCGTCTGAGACAAGGTTATAATTACAGTAATAAAGGCAATACAATAAGAAGCCTATATGACATTTATGGTACTTTATAATAACCTGAGCTGTAATGACATAGTGCTAATAACCATGTAGCAGTATAAAAGATAATTATATGACATCCATCCCTGGTATTTCGTTACGGTTGCCGTTCCTAATAAACTTTTATAATGAGATGATCGCACCCCGGTGGATCCCACCGCAGAGCAATGAAGCTCAGCCAGAACCTCCTCTGGCTGGACTCCCCGCCTGCACTGCGGAGCGGTTTAACCTGGAAACCAGCGAATTAACGGATGCGTGCCTCCTCAAACACATAAACCTCCAAGACAGTAGCCAAAACATCGACCCGGATTTAACGCCTCCAGCTCGTGGACCACCGCGAAGAGAAAAAGTGGCCTGAGATAAATGCACAAATAAGAAAAAATAAGCCTTTATAAGGCTTGTAAGGCTTTCCTTCATTTAGCAAGAAAGTCCAGAATTATTAATATTATCTTCACAGAGAGAAAAAATAGGTATATTTGTTGGAAAGAGAAGGAAAGAATAGTAAAGATCACGAAATTATGCCACCTGGGCATCTGCATGAAGATGATAGATAGATAATGATAGATAGATAGATAGATAGATAGATAGATAGATTTAATTACCTTTGTATGACAGCCTCAGTCGCGGTACATTTAACTTGGTGGCTGACACGGAGGCGACAAGAAGCGCAACAAGAATCATGTTGAAGAAAGGTGTAAATCCCCTCATCCTGCTAAGCAGATGTCCTCCGGCTTTCAACTAATTATTTGAAATGTGTTGGCAACAATTAAACAGAATATTCCAAGGGAATTTAGGGATTCAAAAAACTACTGGATTCCTCTTCTCACGGTAGCAGCATTTGCGTTTTCAGATAGCTCCCCCGGCGCGTAAAAGGGTGTTTGACCGAGCAGCTGGGTGTCCTCTCCGCGGAGCGACCGCCGCTCTGCTCGGGCAGCTGATGAGGTGATTCACTGACTCCGCTCCTTCAGTTCACTTCCACCAGCTGTCCAACAGAAGTCTGTTCCAGCCAGAGAGTGAGTGAGAGAGAGACACCACGCCTTTACAGCGGAGAGAGAGGGAGCAGTAGCGCTCCTCCTTTACGCACAGCAGACTCTCTCCAAACGAGGCGCACTTGGTGGCACGCTCTCGGGATGATTCATAACACCATTTTGACATCGAGTATAGTGCATTTAAGAACACGGCTTTGAGAAACTTTTATAGACTCTGCAATAGAAGGGAAACACTTTACTTTCACTCACCTCCGACCCTAAATAATAAATGTATAATTTATAAGCAGTAGAAGAAGATTTAAGTGTTAAGTTGCTGGCAGCTACACCATTTAACACTTTAAAAAGACCCTAAATCTCTTTACAGCTACTTGAGTTTTAAAGCGATATGTAATATTTAGCATTCAAATTTCTAAAAATGTTTTTTTTTTTTTAAATCAAATGCAGAGAAATTTAATTGTATTAAAGGTAACAGTGTGTTTCCTGTTAGCCGTTTCTAGCTAGTTGTTAATTCCAGGAAAACACAAAATATGTTGGATATGTCAGATAATTCACGCTACTTCACAACGTCTTTTGTTGTTGTTTTGAAGTGTGAGAGACCCCAAGTGGGAAATTTTTTTTAAATCTACATTATGAGTATAGTGTGATGAAACACATCAGTGTTATGTTTGTATTTACGTTTCTTAATACATATGAAGTTCAGGTATACAGGATAGGACCCAGGTGGGGATGATGAAGACACTTTATTAGCAGGTGAGCAGACAGTTACCAGGTTAAAGAAACAATAAACCAGAGAACAGAGCAGAATAAAACACACAGGCAACAAAGGATCGGGGCTGGTGTGTGTGGTGACTGACTGATGAGGGAATGTGGTGCAGGTGGGGATGTGGGTGGGGAAACTCAGGTGAAGGGAATGAGTTGATTGTGGGGCAGACAGGAGTGGTGAGATTAGGAGAATGGTATGAGGGCATCTGGTGGATGAATATGGCAATGGATGTTTCTGGGGAAGTGGGACTGTAGTAGGATAGATGGACAACAACAGACTGAGACAATACATGTATGAAAACCTACATTTCATGTGTTGAAAATGGCTCAAAACGCCACACAATGAAGTGTACATTAATAAAGCAGGTTAACGTTCTCTAATCAGATTTGGGTTGCACCCCTCCCCCAGCCCTACATCTGTGAAACATTGCTCAATTTCAAATATGCTGATCGAGACTCATGATTCACAGGAGTTTACAGTACATTATTTTTTGATAACTCTCTGCGTAGTATTTGATGGCTGTAGAAGCTCCATCCGACTGCAGTCTTTCCCTTGATGATGATCTCATAATAAACAGTAGGACTAAGGCTGTATTGACACTCCTCTGCAGACACACACACACACACACTACACACACACACACACTGGAGGAGCAGCTTCTCTGAGCAGCTTGAGTTACCTCGGCTAGCTACAACAACACAGGTAACACACAGAAAAGGACCACAAATGGATTTCTAGTGACTGTCAAAGCTTGCTGGGGGCATGTCTGCTCCACCATCTCAGTGTCAAACACCACAACTGAATACCACTGAATATGACCTGAAACATGGATGCTCTGTCCAGCCTTTATTGGACATGTCTAGACATGTTTGAGCCACCAGGGCCAGATAACAGTGACAGGATAGTATTTTTTTTCTTCTGTGTCAAGTTGTATGGAACCGAAGTGAGCTGAAGTGAACTGCTGGGCTGATTTTGGACTGAATACTGTTTCAGATTTCTAAATGTGGCCAAATTCTAAATTACAAAAAAGTATCTTTTACCTAAGCAAGTTCTAGGCGTAAATCTTAAAGCACTGTGGATGACTTGTTTCACAATAATGAAGACATCAAGAAGCCTTGTGATTTATTTGCTATAAATGAATGAAACAGCACAGACAAAATAAACATAAAGATCTCCATCTCTACATCCCTCTTTGCTGTGAACAATGTGTGAATACTTGGCCTTTCTTAACTCTTTCAGTGCTGATGGGACGTGTTCAGTAGTTTAATTAAGTTGTGGGGTACCTTCCCAACACCCTCTCCCGTGTGCATCTATTCACAAGCAAGCCTGCATGTGAACACAGGGGTCAGGGCAGGGTGACAGAGAACCATTCAAGGTGTCAGTGCTTCTGCAACCCCGAGTCTTTTGGGAACGCTTGTTTGCACCAGGAAAGAGGCTCCCTATATGTGTCATAAAGACTGACGGGCAAAGAGTGGGGAGCGAGACGAGCGCTAAAGTATCGGGAGGAATGCTGGGTGCTTGAGATGATAGCGTGTCTCGTAGCTGTGCTGAGGGCTTGTTTGTGCCGGGGAGGGGGCTCCTGTGTGCACTTCAAGTTCTGGTTTCACAGAGAACTTATCACGTCCTGGCAGATGAGCGAACTGACAGAAAGAGTGAGTTGTGTGCTCACAACAGTATTGGTTTGATTCCTCCTCTTAGCTTTTTGTCACATCATTGCAAGGCCCACAGTTAGAGGATATCCTTGCATTAATATTTTGGTTTTTAGGGTGACGAAATCCAACTCTTGGAAAGTTTGCCTCTTGACAGTTTCCAAGATACTGTGCCAAACTATTTTTTAAATGTCTTATTTATGGAATTATATGGAAAGTGCATTTTTTGGCTTTATCTTAGATAAGGCATATGCCAACAAAACCTCAAGTACGCAATTGGACATGCATGCTTTAACTCCATAATAACAGAGATATCTTATCAGATTGTGACTGAAATGTTTTTCTGCTGTGGTCTCTCGCAATCTTCTTGTCAGCCTCCAATATAAAGTGGCTCTAAAATAATACACGAAAGTATTTAAAACATTAATATGTCACTGAGAAAATAATTAAAATACCTTTGTATAATTAATGTAGACAATGAAACCACAGTGCTGACAAACGGGTAGCCTCTGACTCATTCCAGTGGTATAGTGCCTCTTGAAATTAAGATTGTGTTTCGAGTAAACATGGATGCTTACTGATGAAATAAAGATGTTGCTACTTGTTCTTGTCTTCAGGCACATGTTTTTTGTATCTTTTAGAGGACAAACATGTTTGAAAGGATTTTTCCATCTGCCATTCTCTGGTTTCATTTTGTGCCATTGCCAGAAACCCTGAAATACAACACAATGTATGTTTACTCCTGTTTTTTTTCCATAAAGCAATATAACAGATTTCCAACAAAACCAGATAGAGTGGTCCATAAAGTCAAGAGTTGCACAGAGCCCAGTAGAGGCTGCTATGATGCTGTGATTGTTTATGGTGTTTCTTATAGTTTGTCACTATGTGGTGATTTCAATTATTAAAAGATGAAAGGGAATGTTTAGGATTCAGACTGACTTTAAAGGGACAGTTCACCCTAAAATCAAAAAGAATATTTTTCCTCCAACCTGTAGTTCTGTTGATCCATCTAGATTGTTTTGGTGAGAGTTTAATAAGATGTCTGTCATCTCTGGAATCAACTTGTTCTCATCCAAACTCATCACATACCAATGATTTGTCACCGCCCCATGCCATCTGATACTGACGCACAAGGCAACCTTTAGTGACTGTCCAGTATCTGATGCAGCTGGAAAGCCTTTTTAACATATGATTAAAACTGTGAGACAGGATTTAAAATGTGATTTTTTTTCAGAGTTTGGTTGGGTTTAACCACAAACATTACTTGTTCAGGTGTCAGGCACATAAAACTACTTAGTTCACTGCAGTACCATCCACGTCTCTATGAGTTGCAGAGGGGTGGTGACAAATCGTCGGTATCTGATGAGTTGGGAATGAGACTGTGGTGCTCAAAGCACATTTGAAAAACTCAACAGCAAAGCCTCTTCACAGAAATCATGAACTGGCTACCGAACTACACCCACCAACTGTATCACTGCACTAGCTAGTTCAGTGGTGCTAACGTTACAACTTAGCTGAGGAGGATGCCATTAATGTTTACATCCTGTGCTGTCATGTCCTTCTGCACAGTGATACAGTTGGTCAGTAGAAAGAAAATAGTTCCCTTGTGAAACTACTCACAATGAGGTTTCTTTAATATCTTAAGTAAGCAGTGTCCATCATTCTGGAAAGAGAAATTCTATTGAATTTTTTAAAATGTATATTTTAGTGGGATTATTATAAATTATTATTAAAAACGATTTCATTTGTCCCATTATAATTAAGAGAAAGCAAACATTTCTTGTGGCCGATATCTCAGAAACTCTGCAACTCACAGCAAAAGAATCTAGATGGATAAAAAAACGACAGGTAAGATGGTAAATATGTAATTTGGATTTTGTGGTGAACCAAACCAAATAACTGATTACCACTGCAGCCTTCAGATTTAAATGCATGACATTGCTTCACAAATGTTATCTGTGTTGCATTTATTCTGTTTACACGCTGATTATACAAGGATAAACCAAACCAAATGTGGATCTTTGATGTCCCTCTATTTAAAAGCATTTGTTGTAATAGTAAAATTCCAGTCGGCAGTTTTTTATCTTGGTAATTTGGACCATGCACAACTTTGCACGTGCATGTTGTTAGCATGAGAACGTATTTCAAAAATTGCTCAATTACCATTTTATACAAATAACAACTGACACTGGTTATGCTAATAAATTTCAAAGACAAGGAGAATTAAGTTTATTTATGCACAACAAACAACACACCAACTAATTTCACAAGTTAGTGGACACCTGTGATTGCAGCGGCCCTCATCTGGGTTTTTGTGGGAGTGAAGTGCTCTCAGCCCTCTGGCTGGTGATTGGACAACACTTGTCCAAAGGCAGAATCCTTTTGAACCACAAACAGACATGGGAAAGCAGCAGAAGGGACCACAGGCAGTGTCAGCGTTCAAGAGCTGAATTAATTAATTTGTAAAAACACCAGCCATCTTACCATCCTTGTGAATGAGTGTCCTCTGTATTGTACTGGTAACTGGAAATGCCCCAAGAGAAGAAAAGCCTCTTTAGCTGCAACATTGTACTCTTTTTTTCCCTAACTAAATTCCTCAATGTCATTCCCAATCACAGAAAACACTCATATGGGTTTCAAATCTTGCTCTTAAAAACCCCACAAAGTACCGTTTTGTGTGTCAGTCTGGCCATCCAAGTTCTTGAACACTGTAATTCACTCTGAAAGGAACGCAATCCTTCTCAGAATTCTGTCTGTTTAAGAATTGTGGTCTATTGTCTGATTGAATTGTGCTGTTGGAGTGAAGGACCTTCTTTGCGCCCTCACAAGATCCTCCCAGGGCTGAATTATGCTCTTCAAGCTGTCAGAGGAGATGAAACGTAAGACCACTTACCAGCATCTTGACATTGCGTCACTTTGACAAATCAGACCGCTGGTCCTTGAGTGGTGATTGGGAATGGCAGGGCAGAAGTTCATGAATTCACAATGTGGGAGGCAGGGCAGAAATAGTGGATGGAGAACAATTTTGCGGCACAAGGCAAGGAGACAGCTGGTGTTTGTGTACGTGCCTGGGGGTTCATAAATGTTGCATTCTTCTTGGCAATAAGAGAAGAAACACAGATAATGGAGTTGACATGAGTAAAGACACAGTAAGGGACAAAGAGGAAAGTCAGAATGAGTGGAGCAATGTAGGAATGTAACACACTGAACAGATTGAACAACAAGGGTTGCATGGCTTCCATTGGAATCAGCAATGAGTGTTGCCAGAGGTGTGGACTCGTGGACTCAAGTCTACTTGACTTGAGATAGACTCAAGTCACAATTTGACAACAGTAAACTCAGTTTGACAAAATCAATGAAGATTTGCAACTCAACTTTAACACCTACAACTTGAATATACCTTCTCCCCAGCCCAAAGATGAAATAATATGTTACGCAAAAATGTGCCAAATTCCTGAATCAATTAACAAAGTCTGACATTACCACCACCAAGCACAAAATGCAAGTAGATTTTACTTTTGGCAAGTAAATCTCACAAGAATACTTGCTGAAATGTTTGTGCCAAAGTAGTCATATCATGAAAAACTTTACTGAGAGTCTCTGCTGTGTTTTGGTGGTGGGCGTGCTTCTGTCTGTTGTCTGTGTCGCAGGGTAGCAAAGTCAGAGGCTAAAGGTGGTAATTATGAGAAACTGTCGCTTTAATTTTTCCCTACATTTACCAAGATTCTCTTCAGCTAGTTGTTTTAATAAGCCTTTTCATGGAAGACATTTTCACTTGGATTAACAGTAGGAAAAGTGGTGACAAATAATGACATTAATGATGGCTCTATACTATTCAAGTGTTCCAGTAAGACGTGACAGTGAGCCAGCATGCAGGATACCAGGACTGTAAAAGAGAAGCAGCTAAATGGAATTCAGCCATCATTCATTTAATCATCATGTTAATCATCTTAATCATGTTAATTGCAGTCCAGGTAACCAAGGAAACATAATAATAAATGTCAGAAAGAAACAATACTATGTTGCCTATGTCATGTCTGATTACGCCAAAATTGTGATTATCGGGTTACAAGACATGTTTGAGTTTCACAAAGACAGAACTTTGCTATTGCTACAAACATAAAGTTATGTGTATTTGCACATTATGACGGTTTGATCCAGATAAGAGCAGCTGTAAATGTATATAAACTGAGCGATACAAAAAACAAGTTTTTGGCCAGTGATTTTGCTCCCAGTCCAACCTTGCATGCACACGACATCACTGAACATAAGGTTTTCAGATGAACTTGTATGATTCCAAACCAAGGTCACACATGGTTTGGTCCTTCTTCAGGTTCCAGTTAAATGTTTTTCAAAAAGCCAGCTGACTTGGAACAAGGTGCGTACAGGCTTTCCGTAAGGGGCACTTTAGCAAGAATGAACAGCGATTTCCATCGACTGAAAAAAAAGAAATCAATTGAGAGAGTTTTGCAACAGCTGCTGCCTCTGTGAACAGGGGAATCTACTGACCCAGTTTCCTCACAGCCTAACATGTTTGGCCACATACTTTCTTAGATTGTATGTTGTTATTTTTATGGTTTTCATTTGTTTGTTTCTGATATTTGTGTTGTTTTTTTGTCAGTTATATTATTTTTACTCTAATACTGAAAGCATACAAACAACAACTTGGCTCTTCACTGGAGGTCTCGAGCCAAGCCTCTGTGATGATAAGGATAACTTTAATCATCAGTCACTTGAGCTCTGCTTTATTATTTTCCTAATATCATTTGGCCCATATCACAGGCTGAAAACGTAATCTTGAAATTATGCTTTCATTATCCAAGCCAGCTAGCTGAGTGGACAGCTCGGCTTTGGATGTGATGGAATGGGGACGCTAACAAGCCAGCAGTGATTCCTTTTTTTAAAATATTCCATCAGAGTTCATGTTTCCATCAGAACACATATGTGTAGGTAAAGTTACACACCAGAAGGACCAACCACCTCCATCGCTTTCCTCCATTATTGATTATTTGGCTTTTCAGAAACTTTATGTGCTCTTAGGGCAGAGCTAAGCAAAATTCTGCTAAGGGGCCCTCCGAACTGAACAGAGAGCCACGTAAACCATTTGCCGCACAGTCGCACCCGAGTCCTTCCACTACAATCCCTCCTCCTTTCAAACAGTTTGCTCCATCTGTCAGTCAAAAAATAAGTCGATCTACATAGAACAGAATGAGGTACAAAAAAAGATATAGTTTGAATAGAATATTTTGTATAGAATCTTCAGATAAGTGAATATTGACATTAAAATAAATAATAAATTTTAGAACATATAAAACATAGAAAATACTAAAACATAACAGTTAATTGATTTTAAATTCCATATTTAATCAATCATCAGTGAATGTCAGTCCATTCATTTCCATCTTGCATTAGTTCAGAGCAGAGCCGGCCCAAGGCATAAGCGAACTAAGCGCCGGCTTAGGGCCCCAAGGCCGCTAGGGGGCCCCCAAGAGCAATCAAAAAAAAAAAAAAAAAAGTAATTTATTTTTTATTTTGTCCATGTATAAATGGTGATTTCTATATGATCAAAGATATATTATTGTACAAAAACACAATTTCAACAGAGTGCTGCTGCTGATGTAGACCTAGTGATTCTTACTGCCTCTGTAGCTAAAGCTTCGCTGCACCGGTGCCTCCTGCCAAGAAAAAAAAAAAAAAAAAAAAAGTGTAACGGCCGGCTCCCGACATGCAGTACACACTGCGCATCCAAAACACAGGTGGTTAGGCGAAACAATGTCACAAAAAAGGACATATCCTTCAGGGGCAGATATGTTTGCATCATGGCTTGCTTGGTAGGCTAATGTTTATCAAAGAGATTTGTGTAGCCTAGCCGTTAATAGCAAATTAGCTAGCTAGTTAAAAATGAGAGAAATGTATCTTTTAACAGTAACTTAAATCATACTAACATGTTTGTATTTGTGTAGCTTTAACTTTGATTGAGTTGTTTCTCGGGGTTGGCCCTATATATTTCGTTTTTTTTTTGTTTTGTTTTGTTTTTTTCTTCAAAACAAAGTTTTTGCTAATGTTTGATAGCAAACGTTAACGTCACCATTTGCTAGCAATATGATTTTGCATAAGGCCAGCCATTCTCAACCTTGGGGTCGCGAGATGATTTCTGGTCAAATCGTTTTGAAAAAAATATAAATGCGCAAAATTAATGTAGCTTCCGACCGGACGTTAGAAGGACGAAGAGGCGGTTGGTCTCAAACAGGCATTTTATTACGGACAGCAGTGCATGTTAAATTGGGGGTCGCGACTCAAAAAGGTTGAAAACCACTGCATTAGGCTACTAGTTATAGTTTGACATATGTTTTAAAAAATTGCTTGCTGCTGCAGAGCATGGTAATTTATGTGAATAAATGAACATATTATTTTTACATCAACTCATAAGTTATGCGAAACTTTGCAGGAACACTGTTTAAAGTACTTTGGAGGCACAGAATCATTGATATTATTCGTATTATTATTGCATTGGTATTACTTATGTTTCTGATTATTTTACCTTTGGAGATAGCGCAACAGCATAATTTCAACGTGTAACCATAGACTGTATATAGAAGTGGACGGAGCTTCCGGCTCTGAAAAATGAAGCCAATGCGGAAGTGCAGTAACGCTGTATTCTCACCGAAATCCAGCAGGGGGCGCGCGAGCTGGCTGCAAAAAGAAGCCCGGTTCCATTGACACCCGTTCTAAAATGCCGAAACTTTACAGCTGAAATAAACATATTTATAGCCCGTGTCAAAAAACGATTTTGGTCTCTATCACTAATATCCCCCACCATGTTCACTGAACCAGACTTGAATTTTCATATAAGTCATTCGTTGATTTTATATTAAGGCTTAAAGTTCTGTATAATTAGGGGCGTGGTTTCGTGATTGACAGGCGTAGTGCCCTATGGTAGTGCCACTCACTCGCTCCCTTAGACTATACCGTCTATGGTCCCACCCTGCTCCACCGTCTCAACCAATCATATTCACATCCGGTTTCAAAACTGTCAAAATGGCGCTGGCCAAATCTGAAACTCGAGGCTTCAAAACGGGTGTTCAGAAACCAATGGGTGACGTCACGAAGGCTCTGTCCACTTCTATATACAGTCTATGCGTGTAACACATACATGTGTAAAGACATGTCAGGCCGTCAATAGGATGTAAACAACACTGCCAGAGCTGCATTGAGTTCATTGTAGGTGTGTGAATGATCAACAATCAATATTGGCTGAAATAGAGGGCCCCAAAATCAATTTTTGCTTAGGGCCCCATGGAGGCTTGGGCCGGCCCTGGTTCAGAGTTGTAATCAGTAGTGGATTTTAACTAAGTACATTTACATCAAGTTCTGTACTTATTTTGTACTTTAGTTCCATTTTATCCAATTTTATGCTTCTACACTACATCACAGAGACAAATACTGTACTTTTTAATCCACAAAGCTGAAAAAAAGGCTGTTTTCTGACTTTTTAGAGGTACATGGTTCAGGACATTGATGCTACAGACATCTGATGGTTCTTATAGACCATGATGCATTGCTCTGGATTAAACTAGCCAACAGTGACCTATAAAGTAGTTACAATGAGCTCAACCTTAAACTTCTACAGCAGTGAACAGCAGTAACATTAAAGTAATAATGTTAATACAAAAACATGAGACATAAAAACACTGACAAGGAACATTTTACTGCAACATACATACTTTTACTTTAAGTATATTTATCTGATAATATTTCCGTTCTTTTACTTCAGTAAGGTTTTGTGAATGTAGGACTTTTACTTGTAGTGAAGTTTTTTTTACAGTTTGATATTAGTACTGTTACATTAGTAAATGATCTGAATTACTTAAACCTTGGAGGAGTAACATCATGTCCATATATTGTCCATAAACTCATGTTCTCATCTTCTCTGAGCTACAGATTATAAACTCTGCTGCACGTTGGCGCTCATCAAACACTATAAAATAGTTTTTATTTCACTCTCACTTCTGTCAGACACAAAGTCACAGAGCAGCCCTGGATATGTCTGTTAGCAGGACACAGACAGACAGACTGCAGCACAGCTAACATCAGACAGACAGAGCGAGGAGCAGCAACTTTAATGTTACTGTGAATGAATGATATCAAAGAAAGAAACACAAGTTAACCTGATTACTGTTCACCCCGTTCACTCTCCATATGTCATTTTCTCTTTAGTTCTGCTTCACCATCTCATCAAAGTTGTAAACACTGACACCTGCTTTGACATGAGGGGGAGGCGAGAGCCATGCGTACCTTGTGGGGCCCTACGCAACTTGCGTAATGTGGTATATGGCCGACCGGCTCTGGGAAGGACTTGTGCAATTTTAATTACATCAACATAATTTACAAAATTTAGTGTAGATACAATAGAGACATAGACTCACAAATAAAATGCAGAATACAACAAAAAAGTATTTAACAGTCTCAAGAGTGCTGTTTTTATTATTATTTATTTAAACATGACATAAACACACATGACAAAGTGTTTCTTTTTGTCATTTAAGTTCTTCAGTGTTTTTCATTCATCTTCAGGGAGTGTTAAAATTTTGTGAGGAGGGTGGGTTTAGTCTTCTGGGAATGTGTAGACTGTTTATGTGCGTTGTCTGCAGGGGAGTTGTAAAGGTGACACGGCAAAAATGATATTAGACATGTGTAATTATCTTATACCAATCCAGGTATAAACACACATTTGTAGTTCTTTTCTGGTGAGGATCTTCATTGACATAATACATTGTCTAACCCCCTAATCTTACCTAAACCTCAACCTAACTTTAATCTTAAATTTTAACCCTCTAACAGTCCAGAGACATCCTCACTCTGAGGTCTGAAACTCAAAAGAATCAACTGCAAGAGCACATGCACACTCCACGACCACCCATGTCATCTCTTAAATTTTATTAGAGCTAAATATTGACACACAGCATATCACTCAGCACCCATAATGCTATAGTCACACACACACAAACACACACACACACGCCCGCCTCCTCCACTCTGACAGTGATGATGGATGTCTTTAAGGATGGAGGGAATCCACAAATAAACATCTGGCACCGTGATCTATGGGTCAAAGGTTTATAGACCATGGCCATATGTCTGTTGTTATGTGTTTGTGTGTGTGGTGTGTGTGGTGTGTGTGTGTGTGTGTGCGTGTGTGTAGGCGCTAATGACACCATCATACTGATCAACCACATTAAGGGATCGTAACCTTTAGTGCAGGGTCATGACCTCGGCATGTTGTAGGAACCACACAACAGTCATCACTTTGTCCCTGCAGAGTGGATGCACACGACCAGGCTGTTTGTTTTAATTTGATGATGATTGGTTAAGTCTTTTCTGCTTTAGTAGATGAGTGACAGGAAGGACTGGAACCACTGGGAGGAAGAGTTTAAGGCCATTGTATAAAGTTAATAAAATACAGCAAGCAGTGTATTTTACCCTTTATGCAGCAGGCAACAGCTGCAGTGTGAATTTAAAAGAGGAATAACTAATTAGAATGAGCCATAAAACCATGTAGTCAGAAATCAGCCAAAAAAGCATTTGCTTAAACACTGAACCCCAAGTTTTAATGTAGAATCCTCACAAATGTTCACAACTGTCAAAATAACGAGATTAAAATATTATGTTCACTTGACACAAACACTCATCTCTTGTGAGATTTTTTTTAATGTTAAGTCAATAAGTATTGATATTAGAATTTATTTTACTAACATTTATGAAGCCAGATTACACTATAAAAATGAAAAAGTTGAAAAAAACTCAAAATTTCAAGGCAACTTAGGGCCAATAGCTTTTTTTTTACTGAGCACCAGTGTTTTTTACCAAGTGTTCTCAATGAGGACAGAGCATTGGCGGGCGCTTAGAGAAGAGGTGCTGCGCCTTGCATGTTTTTTTCTGAGTGCTCCGCTTTTTGTGTGTGTGGCCCCTGCAAGCGTTTTCAGTTGAAAATCTCTGAACTTTTCAGGATAGCGCTGGTGTCATCACTGGTGCTTTTTTTTTTTTGCAGCCAACCAATCATATATTGGATGGGGACTCATCACCCTGGTAACAAGGAACATGGAGGAGAGTTTACCTTCCTGTGTGCGCCAGAGAGCCATGACTCAGCTCATGTCTGTGCAGGAGCCCAGAGGGAAAGATGTTTTTAAAAGTGTCTGTGTGTTCAGCTCTCTGTCTGTGTGTCAATCTCTGTGGGTTGAAGTTTAGTTTCTCTCCTGTGTCACTGTTTTTACTCTGAGTTACCTGCTATGTTTTACTTTCATGTTCACTTTCAGATGATGTTAAGCTAGTGCAGATGAAAACCAAACATTTCCTGATTTTGCTGCTTTATAATAAAAGCTTTGATATAACAAAACACTGGGGGTCTTTATTGTGAAGAATTTATATCAAGTGGCATGTGGTTAACCAGCGTTTTACAACCACTTGACTGAAGACGAGCCCATGTCAAGACACACCTGCAAGCAGGCAGACCAGATGCAAATCCCTGCAGGGCTGGGCTGATTAGCCAGGGCAAGCTGCAACTCAGCATCTTCCTGTTGGTGCTCATAGTGAAAAAATAAAAGTCAAACAAATATGTATGAATAGCTAATAAAGGCCAAAGTGGAGATGCTAGACTGTGCAACAATGGTGTGGTCATAGGAATTTAAAACACGGAAGCAACACCAACATGCAGCATTTTGCTTTTTTGGTTTTTTTTTTTAGCAGCACAAACGTTTCATGCCAGTGCTCTGCAGCACCCTGTCATCATCTCTTTGCCACATAAAACTGCTATCTGGAAACAGGCCCTCACTTAATATAGATTTCAATAGATTCAATAGATTTCTAGGTATTGAGTCTAATTCAAACTCTTAAGATTTGAAAAAGTTTTACCAAATAATAATGTTTCGATGAGATAATTTACTTTCCTTCTTTAGTTAAACTTGAATCTTTACGTTCTGGAAACCCCAAAAACTTCATGCCAACGCTGGAACAAAGTAGGTCCAACAGGAGCAGCTGCAGCTTTAAGTTCTTTGTGTGAAATGAAGGACTAACTCTTCAAACTGAGAAATGTAAAAAGGAAATAAAATTAGTTTGTAATCAATTTAATATCTTAGCTCATAAGTTCAAGTTTAGTTAACTTAATTCAATTGGTTTTACAAAGCTCAAATAAGACTTCGTATTAAATTGTTATATTGTTAAATAAACTTTAAGTCTAACCAGCTCAAACTGCACATTAAAGGGTTTGTGTGTTAGATGATTGAGTGAATTGGTGTTTTCATTGAGTTTTACAAACTGTTCCAAAGTACGACCAGACTTCTTTAATTCCAAATTGAGGCCTTAGTTATGAAATACTATGACCTCACAATATTTACAGTAATAAGAGACTACATTCATCACTTTCCTGCAATAATTCTGTTATCAATTACCATCATGCGTAATGCATGTATATCTGCAATGCAATGCAGGACTAGAGTTTTAAATGCGTGCGTGCTACAGTAATGAATGTTAGGTTCAGGAAAACTTATCCCAACAAGCTATTCAGACAATTTACGTTGACATTTCTGTTGATAATGATCATTGGTAGCTTTTCCCTGCACAGGCTGTGTTCAACATTCAACTGGAGGCCAAACTGCAAGCTCACTGCGGGGGAGAGGAGAGAGATGTGGATGATTTAGAGGAGGGAGAGGAGGGTGAAGACAGGAGGGGTTGCTCAAGTGGGATTTAAACCAGGATAACGCTATCTGTGTGCGCATGTGTGTGCGTTTATTCTTGTATTTGTGTCCTTACAAGAACCAGGTTTCCTCACAGAAAGTACAACAGAGAACATTTTTTTTGTTTGTTTTGACTTTAAGGGGCTGTTTAAAGGTGGTAGTCAGAGTGAGGAATAAAATAACTGAGGTGTAAGTTAGGGACCGCATGTGTGTGTGTGGTTCACTGTTTTTGTCAGTGTGTGGGTGTTTGGCAACAGAATAAAGATGCTGTTCGGCTTTTTTGACCTGACTTTGCTCCTCCCACCACGGGACACAACCCAGTTGGTTTCTAAGGAAAACCTTGAGTAAATTATAAATCAAATAGAAATAATTATGTCTAAGAACAAAGAGGAGAGGGAGTTAACATTTCCTTCGGTTTTGCAATGAGGAGAGACAGTACCAGAGGCAAAAACATGTACACTTTTAAAAACATAACATGTACAAATTTAGCATATGTTGTTTCCAATTGTGCAAAATGAGGGTAATAATGGGGGAATAAGCATACTTTGTAATGTGCTGAGAATAAAGATAAAATAACTATTTATATGTATTATCTATTCTCTTTTTAAATATATTTTCATAAAATAACAATACCACATGATGTCATGTTTTAAATTATCTTTGTATTTTGAAGTCTGTCCACTAAATAACAGAAAATATTTCATTTTACAGCTGCAGAGTATTTTTCAAACATTTATCTTCAGATGTTGAGCAACAGCAGAACTGCAGCAATCACATAAAGCACGCAAGGGGAACTCCTATGGTGGTAACATCTGTACGAAAATGACTCACACCCAAGCTTTTCCAGAAGAAAAATGCAGGAAATGCAGTTAATACGTTTTACATTTTTAATGAATTATATTTTATTTACTCTATCTTTTTTTAAAAGAATTAGTTGAAAATTGATCAAAACACTGAAAACACATAGAAGGGAATAAAATAGGGATAAAATCATTTAAGTGTCTCTGTTTGAAAAGCAATTCAAATTTTAAATGAAACTTTCAAGGTTTCTGAAGATGAAACTGTCATGAACTGTCAACAGTCACGACAGTAATTCAGAGCACATTTAACTTGACGCCAGCAAACCTTTCATCAGAGTATCAAAGGTCAAAAAGTCATTATATTAGGAAACTTTTGAATCCTGCTGCAGTGAAGTGAAATTACACCCAGTTTGAGTAGAATAAGGAGCTTTAAATGACTTCCTCATGCAGTTTCCACAGCTTAGGCTTTTTCTTTTTTCTGCATAATGGAAGTCCCCATGTGGTCTCTCCAGCACGTCAGCTGTGTTTTCTCCTGCATGGTCTGGGAGTGTTTAGTGTCCAGTGGTCAGTGGCAGCAGGTCACTGCTTAATCAGGACAGGCAGGAGTCCTTTCAACATGTGTGTGTGTGGTGTGTGTGTGAGTTCACTGCTGAGGTCAGACTCTAATCAGTCTAAACTGAGACTTGGGGCACATAAAGGTCATAAAAGGGGGGTGCATGGTGCATGTGTGTTCATTTGGAGAAAGGTCCCAAAGCAAACCAAATTAAAACGTCCCCCCTTTTACTGCACAAACCATATGTGTTTAAGACCAAATGTCTGTATATGTACCTGTATTCACTCCCTCCTCTCCCGTCATTCTCTCCTTGTAGTCCTCCTCCCTTTTACTTCTCCCCTCCTCTACTATTCTATCTTATTCCCTCCCGTCTCATCCTTTGTGCTTCACCTTGCTCTGTCTCTTTTCCATAACTTATGGCTCTTTCCCCTCTTTTTACCCCCTGATCTTCTTCTCCCATCTCTTTTTTCCTAGTTCTTACCACTCCATCATACCTTCTTCTTCCTCCTCACCCCCTTTCCTCACTTTTCTCTCTCCTTTCTCTCCCTCCCTGTGTTGCATGCCTTACCGTCTACTCCTTTGCCACTCATCTCTTTCCCCTCTCCCTTTCTCACCACATATTCCTCCATCCCTGTTGTTCCTTTTCTCCATTTCACTCCCTTTCTTTATTTCAGCCACTCCTTTTCTTTATTTCCTGCCTCTTGCCTTTTTCCTTTACTCCTCACTCCCCTACTTACATAACTCATCTAGCAGAGAACACTTAGTGTGTTGACTCACTGAAAAATGTTTTCTCTGGGGAAAGTTACCTCACATCTCCTGTCTTTTCTCTCCTCTTTTCTTCTTATTATTTGTTTATTTCAGTTAATCTCATATATCTACTTTAGTCACATAACTCTGTCCTTATTATGAGTGAACAGCATCTGTTTTTTTGGTGAATATATATATTTTTCCATGTTTCTCTGATTTAAAATTTTATTGAGATTGCAAAAATGCAACTCTGTCCTCTTGCTTTTATTGTTGAAGATACCAAATGCCAGCTCTGATATTCCCACTGAAGACAGAATGCTTTTAAGAGGCAGTTAATTTTTATCTCATCTTGTGAGCCCACAAAAACAAAGAATAAAAAGTTTGGAAATCTGACATGCAACAGAACAGCTGGGGACAGGATGTCATTACAGATTAGTTTGGCAGGTATTTGGTCATAAACCAGCCATAAACCTCTGAGGAGCATAAATATCTGCACCAAATTTCATTTCATCCATTCATCATTTGTGGTACAGATGTACAATGGGATGCCAAGATGACACCTATTCAGTCCAATGAGAATTGCTTGCCTGGCACATGCGCCAGAAAAGTATTCTATCTTCCATGTTTACTTCTGCAGTACACGGCTCACTGAATATGCGCAGTAGAGTTTCCCCGCCTGTCCCCACCCTTGAGTTCCTGCTTAGCCCATGCACTTTGTTTTGATCACATTACAGATTTTTAAATCACTTTTCTTGGCTCAGGGAAAGTTTTGCAAATGTAAAATCTCCATGGATCAAAAATTCACAACAGAGGGAGTAATAATTGTCCTTGCTTGTAGATTGAGGCATCCTGTCCTGTTACAGTTTTACAGACGTCTTTTTTTTTAATAGGGAAAATGCTTTTTGGGCCACTGGGGAATTTTTCATCCCAATATCGCAAGTTTTTAAGGTGATTTTTGTTATTTTATTTTGCTAATTTACTAGTCTGCAGAGTGATAAGCACTGCTCCAGCTCAGGACCCTGCTGAGTGGGGTGCAGTGCACTGAGCCGGGAGGACGAGTGACTGTTTTCACATCTAACGCCGTGGATTTAGGATTTGGATAAGGATTTGCTGGAACAGTGGAAAGACTGACCAAGATGGTTTTGGTGAGTTACCAATCCAATTAAAGTCTGTCTTAGAGAAACTTCAATTCAAAAGGTGATCAGTTGTATTTTTCTGTTTAATAGGTGTGAGAATATTTCCTATTTTGACATTTTGTACGTTCATTTTATTGTCCCAGCTTTCTTATCACTTTTCACCACAGCTGTTTTTTGTTTGTTTGTTTGTTTGTTTGTTTTTCTGACTGGCAGTAGCAGCTGGTATGTGATCAAATTTTTGATCCATGACTACTTTGATTCTGGCACCCAACAACACAGCAAGATGACATTTTAGCTTGATTATGTGGCCAACTACTCTGTATTTAAAGATTTTCCTTCATTTTGCCCCAGGTAACACTATGACGTCAGCCCAAAAAATAGTCTATATGTCTATGATTTGTGCAGATATTTCACTCTGGAGCAAAATGGGTGGACAAACCATTGCCACCTTATAGCCATACCCACTACAGACTTCAAGTTCACTGTTGTGCAGGTTATGTTGGTGGTGATAACTGTGGTGTATGCAGCTTTAACGCAGATCTCAGTTCTTCCTGGAACAAAGTTATGACTGAAAGACGGAGAAGAGAATTATTACAGCTGTGTTTCAGCTGGGATTTCTTAAATTTTATGAACCATCCATTACACAGAGCCGGTCGGCCCTATACGCACATTACGCAAGTTGCGTAGAGTTTCGCGAGGTACTCATGGCCCCGCCCCTCCCTCATGTCAAAGCAGGTGTCAGTGTTTACAACTTTGATGAGAGGATGAAGCAGAACTAAAGAGAAAATAACATATGGAGAGTGAACGGGGTGAACAGTAATCAGGTAAACTTGTGTTTCCTCCTCTCAAACTTTGATATCATTCATTCACAGTAACATTAAGTTGCTGCTCCTCGCTCTGTCTGTCTGATGTTAGCTGTGCTGCAGTCTGTCTGTCTGTGTCCTGCTAACAGACACATCCAGGGCTGCTCTGTGACTTCGTGTCTGACAGAAGTTTGATGAGCGCCAACGTGCAGCGGCGTTTCTAATCTTTAGCTCAGAGAAGATAACCGCGTCACGTGTGACCACGCGTTCACATGCGCGTGCACACTTTCCTGCAGCAACCTCTGTGGAGACCAGTCTGTCTGTCTGTCTGTCTGTCTGTCTGTCTGTCTGTCTGTTGTAACAGCCAGAGTATAACAGAGCATTACCAGTTGATGCCACACGGTGGCGCCTCCTTTTTGTTTTGTCACTTGGTAGCACCCTCACCTTTTTCCCCTAGTTGATTTCCTTAACTTCAGTAATGTGTACGCTGGTGAACGCTGCAGGCCACGAACTATTCTGTCCTTTGTTTATTATTTTGTTGAGGGTTATAGTTTATGCTGTGAGACCTGGCTTGTATGGTCCGCATCTGTGAATAAAGGTACAGTGTGAAAGTCCCTCCACTTCGTCTCCTACCTCGCAACTTTATTTCTGGAGCTATGCTAATAGCATCCGTGGCTAAGCTTCTCTCCAGCCGCACGTTACAACTGGCGCCCGAACATCATTCTCTGGACCTCGCTTGGGCACGCTAAGAAGGACATCGGACCGGACCGGACTGCTTTGTGCTTTTCTCCACCGTGGGAGTCGCCGAGAGTGTGTGTTACACCGACGCAAGTGGGCCCCGTTGGAAGCTAACTTCTGCTAAAGCTATCATCACTGCAGTCGGGAGTATCGGATCTCGCTTCGTGTCCGCAGCGTGGAACGTGTGTGGACTTCACGTTACCCCCTTGCCTGCCAAGTGCATTGAACCTGTTTCTACTGACTGTCTGTACCACATTCTGCGGATTAAAGAGGACCATTAAAGCAAGTATTCTTCTGTTGGATCAAGCGTGTTCAACCCCCCCCCTCCACCACCTCTCACCACCTCTCACCACCTTTCCCCCTGGATTATGGACTATTTCACCGTCAAGTGAACTGACTTTTCTTCCTTGGACTTGGACTTTGTGAGTATCTCGGAGAACTGTGTGACTCTATTGCTAAAAAAAAAAAAAAAAATTAAAAATTATACAGGAAGACTGAAAAAGACATGAAAGCAAAATTGAAAAATTGGGATAAATGTATTTGAAGCTTTGGGTTGCCTGTATTGTGCCCTCCAGTAGTAGGACATTTTCCGTGACTTTTCTCATATCGCCATACCTTTTTGGTATTTAATGTGTTTGCCGCACGTGTTATTCTGATGCAGTGCTAAGTGCATTCTACTAGAGCTTTTGTAACTTGACTTAGGGGAGAACAGTTATTTTACTCTTGCTCCTGGACAGCGTTAGAGCTGATTTCGTAGTGTGTATTTGACTTAAAAGTGTAAATAATGGCAACTCACCCAAAGGCACAAGCTGACGACTCTGACTCTGACTCTGACATGAACCTTACCTGTCTGACTGAGTACACTGTCCCCCACCGTACTACGGCGGGCCTCGAAGAACAGGTTCAGGATCTGCAGGCGGAGGTTGAAAGACTACGGGAGTGTCTGAGTGACACCCTGGATCTACAACGCAGTCTGCTTAAACGGTGGGATGAAAAACACTCTGACAGCCCTGGCACCCAACAACCCAACCCAACCCCTATGGCCACTTTGACCCCATTTACGCATGCTGTAACCAAATCAGACCGCACATCAGATTCTGGTGCTCACGGAAATCACTCAAGCTCTTTTCTGCATCCCCCTTCGCTCGAGCAGAGCAACACATCCAGAGTGATCGCTGCTGCACTACATCATGCAAAGCTTGAGCCCCCGGTGTTTGCTGGTGATGGTAAAGTGCCCCCTGAAGACTGGTTGCAGGCTGTCAACACCTACAGATCTTCACTAAACCTGGCAGACATACAGATATTACACGAGCTGCCACGTTTCCTTGCACAGGAGCCAGGTAAATGGTTTAAAGCTCTCAGCTCACATGTCATCACGTGGGCCCAATTCTGCCAGCTGTTCAAAACAGTTTTTCTGCCATCTGACCTCCAAGAGCGAGTCCTGAGAGGCATTCTTGACCGTGTCCAAGCACCACATGAGCCCCTCCCAACATTCGTGGCTCACAT
Organism: Lutjanus argentimaculatus; assembly: GCA_034769285.1. Classification (NCBI taxonomy): domain Eukaryota; kingdom Metazoa; phylum Chordata; class Actinopteri; order Lutjaniformes; family Lutjanidae; genus Lutjanus; species Lutjanus argentimaculatus. Next base: position 10,097,975 of record JAWZSL010000007.1, read on the forward strand.
GCTGGGTGAGTTTAATAAACTAAAGAGCCCACCACCTGCACAGGAACAGGTTGAACTGATATGTAAACATTCTTTGGAAAGATACAGAGTTGCACTGTATGGAGCCCCTATCGCCTCGGTGATGGACTTGTTACTGCGTGCACATGAACTCCATGCGGTCCTGGGGCCGAGTGGACACCAGTCTCCTCCCGCACATGTGAGGAAGACACAGAACACTGAGCCCCATTGCTATAAATGCTCTCGCCCTGGGTTCACGTCTCGCACTTGCCCAACCTGCAACACTGCACCTCAGGTGCCACCTCCTCCTAAGCCACAGCCTATAACAACTCCCTCATCCCCAGCAACTGCGTCTCCAGTTGTAGGTGTGCCACGGGTCGAGACAGACAGCATGCCTTTTGACACCCCACCTCACTCCAGGCAGTCGGGAAACTTCAGAGGAGGGAGGACATTTCACCGAGGCAATCCTCCCTCCAGACGCTGACTGAGCCTCATCCACTTGCCTCAACCCCACAAGAACAACACATCCTGTGTCACGTTGAGGACACTGACTCCCAGGCTCCCTGGAACACACCTCTGAGAACCAAAGTGAACTTTAATGCTGTGCCTGTGGAAGCAACCTTAGACACAGGCGCTACACTCTCTGCGGTGCGTGCAGATCTCATCTGTGTTAATGACTCTTATCCAAGCAGAACACGTCAGTGGACAGGTCCAACACTGAGCCTCGCTAATAATGCCCCCTGTTCCCCTGACGGTGTGACCTGGCTCCCTATTGGTTTCATGGGGAAACGCTTCTACCAACGTTTTGTCATAATCCCCAACCTGTCATCCCCTTTCATCCTAGGTATGGATTTCATGATTCGAGCCTCCCTAACTATCCACATCCCATCCAGAACCGTCTTGATGGATGACATCCCTTGTCCTGTGGGGGACGAGGATGAGGACTGTGCAGATGAATCATTCACTGCAGGGGGAGCCATCATGTCACTGGACACCTTGCAAACCAGTCTCATGTCCAAAGTCACTGAGGCAAACCTTGAGGATGGACAAAAAGCAGCGATGCTCAATCTTCTAACCCAGTTCGACAGCATGTTTGATGGTCATCTGGGGCGCACTTCCTTGACTGAACACAAAATTGATACAGGAGACGCAAAGCCTATAAATCTCCCTCCTTATCGCACCTCTCCAACAAAAAAAAGAATCATTGAGGAACAGATAGAGCAGATGTTGCAGGACGGCATCATTGAGCCTTCCACGGGCCCGTGGGCGGCACCTGTCGTCATTGTCAACAGGGCTGGCTATGACCCAAGGTTCTGTGTGGACTATAGGGGCGTCAACCAAGTCACACAAAAAGACTCGTACCCCTTACCACGTATTGACGACTCTCTTGACTTTCTGGCAAGGGGGCAGTTCATCACAACACTGGACTTAGCTCGAGGATACTGGCAGGTGGCAGTTGCTGAGGAGTCACGACCAAAGACAGCCTTCATTTCACACAGTGGTCTCTTTCAGTTTCGTGTCCTCCCCTTTGGTCTTTGCAACGCCCCGGCCACGTTTCAGAGACTAATGAACACTGCACTGGCTGGTCTCATCTACAAAACGTGTGCTGTGTATCTGGATGATATTGTTGTTGCTTCCCCCACCTTTGAGCAGCACCTAAAAGACCTGGAAGAGGTGCTCAAAAGACTCAAAAATGCTGGCCTCTCATTGAAGCTTAAGAAATGTCAGTTCTGTCTGAGTGAGCTCACATTCCTGGGCTACCGCATCACACCCTCTGGCATAAAACCTGACGAGGACAAAATAAAAGCTGTGACAGAGTTCAAGGCCCCATCCACCATAAAACATGTCAGACAGTTCCTCGGACTGACCGGATACTACCGGCAGTTCGTCCCGAACTACGCTCGCCACGCAGAGCCCCTCCATGCTCTCACGAGGAAGGATGCTGTCTTCCGCTGGGATGACAAATGTCAGGAATCCATGGAAACTTTGAAAGAGTACATCACATCTGCACCTGTCTTAAGATTCCCTGACTTCACAAAGCCCTTTTTCATTCACACTGACGCCTGTGACCTTGGGCTCGGGGCTGCACTGATGCAGAACGACTCGGATGGACGAGAGACTGTTGTGGCCTACGCAAGTCGCTCTCTTCACAAAGCCGAAAAGCCATACTCCACCCCTGAAAAAGAGTGTTTGGCTGTGATTTGGGCTCTTGAGCATTTCAGACCTTATGTAGAGGGCCTCCACGTAACCATTTTCACTGACCACAACAGCCTCAGATGGCTCATGTCCCACCCAAACCCCTCTGGCCGGCTAGCCCGCTGGTCACTACGACTCCAAGACTTTGACTTCTCAATCGTGCACAAACCTGGCACTCGCAACACTGTGCCAGATGCTCTATCTCGCAACCCTCTGCCCCTGACCGATGACGCTCCCATGGACCTGCTGCCTGACTACGCTGTTATCGGCAGTTTGGACCTCCGCGCTTTGCCCCCTGTGCTGTTGGCAGATCGCTCGCATTTGAAACAGCTACAGAATGATGACCCAGACATTGGCCAGCTTCTCAGGGATCTGGAGGCAAATCCGCCTGCTGGCTCAGACAAAAACAGCCCCCCACAGTTTGTTGTTCATGACAGTCTGCTTTACTACTCTGACCCAAAAGTCAAATGTGGGTTGCATCCTCTGAAAGAACTGAAGCTTTACGCTCCCACATCAATCCGTGGCACCTTGCTCTCCTATTATCATGACCACCCCACTGCAGGTCATCTCGGTTTTTCAAAGACATTAGCAAGGCTGCGGTTCAGATTTTTTTGGCCCAAGATGGCAGCAGATGTCAAGCGGTATGTCATGTCCTGCTCAGTCTGTCAGCTCACTAAACCAAGCCAGAGGAGACCGGCTGGTCTCATGGTTCCCATCTCTCCCCAAAAGCCCTGGGAGTACACGGGAGTGGATTTCGTCGGCCCATTGCCCCGAACAGCGTCTGGTAACGCCCACTTGCTGGTCTTTGTTGACTATTTCTCTAAGTGGATTGAAGTGTGTGCAGTTAGGGAAGCGACAGCGCAAGTGGCAGCAGGAAAGTTCGTCAGTGAGGTGTTTGCGAGACATGGTGCCCCAACTTACCTGATCTCTGACAGAGGCTCACCGTTTGTCAGTGAGTTGTTTGAACATGTTGTTTCTACCCTGGGATCCGTGCACAGGCTCACCACTGCTTACCACCCTCAAACGAATGCAACAGAACGTGTGAACCGAACACTCAAAACTGCCATACGTGCCTATGTTGGGGACAAGCACACGGCGTGGGATAAATACCTGTCACAAATCTGCTTTGCCCTGCGTACAGCCCCACATGAAAGCACAGGCCTCAGCCCTTCCATGTTGCTGTATGGTCGAGAGCTGGACACCCCCACTTGACCTCATAACAAACCCTACCAGTGACGGCGTGGATGAACCTGGGGTGCCGTACCCAGAGACGCTCAGGGCCTCCCTGCAGGAAGCTCACGACCACGCCAGAGCAGCTCTTGACCACAGTCACAACAGACAAAAACACTATTATGACTTGAGACGCCGTCAGGCCTCCTACACTGTTGGTGACCTTGTTAGGGTTAAAACACACCCTAGGTCTGATGCACAGTCCAACTTTGCAGCTAAACTGGCACCCCTGTTTGCAGGCCCGCTCCGTGTCAGTCAGAAACTGGGAGATGTCAACTACAGACTGTCTAGGCTGGACACCGGCGTGGATGCTGGAGTCTTTCATGTGGTTAACTTGCAACCCTTCCACACCTGGGACTCTGTTTCCCCCAGCAGACGCATTGTGCCTGTGGCTGAGGAGCAAACTGTCACCTGGGCTCTGGACGACAATGAGCCCATCACCCGGATTGGCAGCCAGACTGACCTCCCTGCTGCAGACATGTGTTTTGACGTGCATGGTGACACTGACTCTGGCCCAGTGCCAGTCATGGACTGTGACCCTGAGGACCACTCAGCTATGAGTGTGTCTGACCCGAATCCTGATAACACTGACCGATACGACCTCAGACCGAGACGTCACCCCAGAGTCACATCTGATTGGTCGGCCAGCGGATGGACAAACTCTTACCATACTGACAGACTTGACCTGAAATAGGCATTAGGTTTGTTATGTCGAGTATGTGTTGAAAAGTGAAATGCAATGCAAATTTTACAGTTTGGAGTTTATAGTGATATTCCTGCATACCTCATGTTTACATTGTGTATCCTGCCTTGGTGGTACAGGTTTTGCCGAAGTTCAAATTTTCTTGCAGGGTATTGTTGGGATTTTTACCTCCTCGTTTTTGCTGTGTGGTTCAGGTTTTTGTAGGCCACCATAAATAACAAACACAGTTACTACCTATAAAAAATGGGATATTTCACTGTCCTCGTCCACCTGATGTGTTTTCTGGGTGTTTCTCTGTTTTATAGTGTACTCTGTTCATTGATATGTATATCAGTGGGCTGGTCATTATGTCTTTCTCTATGTGTAACGGCTAACTTTTCATCAAGTTCATGTATAACAAGGTGTTAAGTGTTGCTTGGTTGCTTCGTCAGCTGTGTACGGCTGAGGACAGCCTTGTTATTGCCAGGGGGGAATATGTAACAGCCAGAGTATAACAGAGCATTACCAGTTGATGCCACACGGTGGCGCCTCCTTTTTGTTTTGTCACTTGGTAGCACCCTCACCTTTTTCCCCTAGTTGATTTCCTTAACTTCAGTAATGTGTACGCTGGTGAACGCTGCAGGCCACGAACTATTCTGTCCTTTGTTTATTATTTTGTTGAGGGTTATAGTTTATGCTGTGAGACCTGGCTTGTATGGTCCGCATCTGTGAATAAAGGTACAGTGTGAAAGTCCCTCCACTTCGTCTCCTACCTCGCAACTTTATTTCTGGAGCTATGCTAATAGCATCCGTGGCTAAGCTTCTCTCCAGCCGCACGTTACACTGTCTGTCCAGACAATATATGGACATGATGTTACTCCTCCGAGGTGGAACTGTTCAGATCATTTACTAATCTAACAGTAGCCTACTAATATCAAACTGTAAAAAAAACTTCACTACAAGTAAAAGTCCTGCATTCACAAAACCTTACTGAAGTAAAAGAACAGAAATATTATCAGATAAATATACTTAAAGTAAAAGTATGTATGTTGCAGTAAAATGTTCCTTGTCAGTGTTTTTATGTCTCATGTTTTTGTATTAACATTATTACTTTAATGTTACTGCTGTTCACTGCTGTAGAAGTTTAAGGTTGAGCTCATTGTAACTACTTTATAGGTCACTGTTGGCTAGTTTAATCCAGAGCAATGCATCATGGTCTATAAGACCATCAGATGTCTGTAGCATCACTGTCCTGTGAGAACCATGTACCTCTAAAAAGTCAGAAAACAGCCTTTTTTCAGCTTTGTGGATTAAAAAGTACAGTATTTGCCTGTGTGATGTAGTGTAGAAGCATAAAATTGGATAAAATGGAACTAAAGTACAAAATAAGTACAGAACTTGATGTAAATGTACTTAGTTAAAATCCACTACTGATTACAACTCTGAACTAATGCAAGATGGAAATGAATGGACTGACATTCACTGATGATTGATTAAATATGGAATTTAAAATCAATTAACTGTCTAATTACCAGGCATCAGACCCAACGCTCAGTGTTGTTTTAGTATTTTCTATGTTTTATATATTCTAAAATTTATTATTTATTTTTCTGAAGATTCTACACAAAAACATTCTATTCAATAAATATTTTTTGTTGTACCTCATTCTGTTCAATATAGATCTAATTCTTACATCTTATTCTTTGACCGACAGATGGAGCAAACTGGGGAGGGAGGACTGTAGTGGAAGCACTGGGGTGTGACTGTGTGCAAAATGGTTTACGTGGCTCTCCAGTCAGTTAGGAGGGACCCTTAGCAGAATTTTGCTTACAGCCCCATGGAGGTCAGGATCAGCTCTGGACAAAGGTTAAGTCAGAATCGTGTGTGTGTGCTTTGCCTGTATGTGTGTGTGTTGGTGCACTAGCTTGCTTCATTTAGCGGTGTGTGACAATATATCTGTGTGTGACTCGTTTTTTCTCTTGCTAGCAGCCGTGAGGCCTGAGGACCAAGTGCTGAAGTGGGTCAGGCCTGCCACAGACCCCCAAAAGGTAAGACAATGCAACCTTTCACAAATGGTGGACTTTAGATGAGCAATATTGTGGCTTTCAAAATCTCAAACTTTAAAGGGATAGTTCACCCAGAAATGAAAATTCATTATCATTATCATTGTCATTGTCATTGTCATTATCTAAACATGCTCATGTCGACTGAAGGTCAGGTTTAGTTTTTTTGTCCACAAAACACTGCAGGAGTTTCACAAGAAAACAGTGTTGCAGAATCTCCCAAACAATGGAAGTGACAAGTGTTTTGTGGACTAACAAAATAAACCTGACAAGATAATGACAGAATTTTCATTTCTGGGTGAACTATCCCTTTAACAATGATCTATCGAGAGTTTAGCAAATCGAGGGTTCCCTTCTGGACATGAGCAGGAGGACAGACTCGCTGCAGCAGAGGGAGGTCAGTTAGTTTATACGATATGAATTGTTTTCAGCCAAAGCGATAATTACCTGCTTCACATGGCCGTTACCAATAAGATAACCGATGATTTCACATGTTTATATTTTTGAGAGAAGTTCATATAGCCTGCAGTTTTTACTTTAATTTCAAAACTAAGTTCAGTTCTAAGTACAGTTCTGATCAAACCAAATCTGACTCACATCACTATTACAACAAAAACAAAGAACAACTCTGACTCTTCAAATGTTCAGTTATTTTTTCACTAAAAAACTTAACAAACCTACTTTTACTTTTATTCAACATTTTGCTGAAGAATTCAAATGAAATGTTTGACATCTGTCAAATCAGACATTTTAGAGCTGATACTTATCAGCTAATATTTGCCAACGTGGATATAGACTGATATACTGTGATAGGCCAATATCAGTCAATAATTTATCAGTACCCATATTTATTGTGCGTCTCTAGTTATATGAACTTCTTTTTAAAATACAAAAATGTGAAATTATTGGTTATCATATCAATATCAGCCATTAGAAGCAGGTAATTATCAGTTATTGGTATCAGCTGAAAAAAAATCCATATTGTGCATCCTTAATATTATTTATCTGCTGAACTGAAAATTCTGCTACCTGACAGCTCAACTTGTCTCACCATGGCTGCAGCATTCATCAGTGTCCCAGACTGAGCTGCCTGTCACACATGTCTCATGTTTTGTTCAGGATGTTTACAGTTGCTGTCAAATTTCATTTTTACTTTGATTTAATTAACTTATTGACACTGATGTTACAACAATGCTCCTGATATGAACAAATAATGAGGATAAACAGGATCAATAACCAGAAAAAACAGGTAAGTTGAGAAAAATTAACAGGACATGTCAGCAACTCATAAGGTTTTTGTAATTGGCTCCATTTAACTAAACATTTATTTGAATAACAAACTTAGTGGGACGATTTCATTCAGAGACCTGATGACTCTTCAGTCAACTACTGTTAGCTAACATTTTATATAATATATTAATATAATATGAGAGACAAACAAACAGATCCAACTCTGAAATGGCATTTTATTTTTAAGGATTTACAAAACCATGTTAAATGTACGTTGATTACATCTGTTGACTTTAATCTTTTGACCAGCTACAAAAGCTGTTTTGCCCCCTGAATGCGTGCGTACCCTGTAATGTTTGTAAACAAGAAACCTGTCTATACATTGTATGTTTTACTATAAATGCCAGATTATGTAATAACTAAATCCTCTTTATTTCTTCCACTGCAGGGAAGAAGACTCCAGTCCAGCCCAGGAAGACAACTTGTCCCATAGTTTTGATTCACTGCCTCCTCCACAGGAGGCAGAGAAGGGAGACAACTCCCCTGTTGTTATAAACATCTGTCTTCTACAAGATTATTAATGATTTCTTATGACTCACAAACAGACACTAACTCATTCAGAAAACATTCAGCATTAATTTGAACTCTGATTAAAGAGAAACAGGCAAACAAAACAGTTATTCTGACACAGAATCTCTGATCTGATGATCTCTGACATATCATGGTCATATTATGATTTATTACAGTAAACATATTACAGACTTCTCCTTTAACCAAACATTTTAATTGCAAGCAATTAGTGCATGAATGTTAAAGTTCTGATTGTAAAAAATGCTTTAAAACATTCATGTAACAGTTTTCCACAATGTGATGTTTTGATCTTTTTTCACTTTGAATCAAAAGATCAGGAAGATGAACCACTGCTTCCTTTGAAGAGCAACTTTGGCACTTTTCATGTGTTTATCCAGTCAGAACTGTTGGTAAATGTAGTCAATTGAAGCAATAAATTTCTTAGTTTGTGTTATATTGACAGAGAAAGAGTTCTAATGCTGCAAAATCTGTTGTTCTTCCTGCATCCAGTGTTGTCACAGTGGTGTGGTTGGTGTTAATGAAGAACTACAGGCTGTTTCAGCTTTGATTTCTAGTCTCCACCTCTGGGTAGCCAGGGGGTGTGCTAGATGAGTATTTCTGTCACCTGCCACTATGTTTTGGCCAAAGTAACAGCTTTATGCTGTAGGGTGGTGATACATGGCGACATGGCAACGTGGGAGACAGGTCAGTCTGGTGCTCATAAAAAACACATTATGGATTAGAAAACACCAGGACTGGAGTGAATCTTGAAAACAACAGCAGAGGCAGAAAGAGTTTGTTCAAAAAATTTTAAACGCTTGTCAAACAAATTGTCTCAAGCCATCCAGTTATTGAAAGTGGTCTTTATTTAGATCAGGGCTGCTCGGTCCAAAGTTGGCTCACCATAATGTTTGGTTCGGCCTTCCAGATTAATAATGTGTGTGTGTGTGTGTGTGTATGGCTCGGCCTGACGTGGGCTCGGCCGGTGCCTGACAGGCACCCGACCTCGCCGCGACGGTCACAGGCTTGGCCGGCGCCTGACACGGGCTCGGCCGGTGCCTGACGGGCGCCCGACCTCGCCGTGACGGGTTTTGGAGGGGGCGTGGCCATGGCGTGGTGTTCAGTTTTGAAATAAGTAGTTTAGTTTAAATGATCCAATCTTCACCAAACTTCACATTTTTGATGAGTCCTTCCTTGAACACATCTACATGACAGTATTCCGCAACAGTCATAGCGCCACCTACTGGCAACAGGAAATGACATGCTTTAGACTTCGACTCCTTCTCCATGCAGGTTGACCGTATCCAACTCAAAGCTGGTCATAAAGGCCTTAAGACAATTGCAATGCTATATTGTGAAGATCTTGACGTATCATCACATGGCGCTGCCACAATGGCACAGCGAACTTGTGAAATGTGAAACATTTTGTGTTATAACGAGATAAATACTTAATTCTTGTAACAAGAAAACTTTTTTGTTATGATGTGACAACAGTTTAAGTTATATGATATTGTAACAAGATAAATATTATTTTCTTGGTAAGTTTGTATGTCATAATAACATGAAAGTATCTTGGTATAACATGAAAATAACTTATTTTACCATGACAAATACCCTGTGATAACAATAAACTCCAGCCTGTTACAACCTTATGTAAGATGTCATTAAAGTAAACGCTTGCCAGTGTTTATGTACTGAATATAAGAATATTCTCAATTGTTGGAGATTACACAAGAGTCCAATATGTCTTACGCTGAAACTGGTTTAATAATACTTGGCCAAGGAGAATGAAGAAATAATCAGTACACGCTCTGTCCTGATGTTCCCTTCAATTCTGGAGTTTCAGTCCTCTGGGAGAGTCTTTAAACATTCACAGATAAGATCATGATGAACCTATGGCCAAATAAGGTTAGACCCAGCACACTGAATTAGCCTATTGGTCTGTAAATCCAAACACAGGAATTATGAATACACAAGGTCTGAGACCACAGTTCAACACCCCTGGCTCCACAGCTCAGGGTCAGTGTTATCCAAACCAGATTACAGTTATGTCTTCTCCGTTCAGAGAGACAAGTCAACACCTCTCCAACTTCAGCCGCCATAGCAACACTATCAGGTTGTTCACTTGTTTATCTGAAAGGAGAAGACAGCTGCATCTACTGTCCTAGAGGAGAGACAGTATGTCTGTTAAAAGTTAGTGTAGGTATCTCATGGCTCCAAAGCCTTAGCATGTTGCTTATAGATTGGAAAATTCCCTAACAGCAATATTCTCGGCCGGTGCCTCCTGTGGGCTGGCTGGTGTCTGCCAGGTGGCGGCTGCCGCCGTGATGGTTGCAGGCTTAGCCTCCTGTGGGCTGGCTGGCGTCTGCTGGGTGGCCGACCTTGCCGCGTTGTGAATTTTTGAGTGGTGTGGCGTGTAATTTTGATGACTCACCATGAAAGGTGAAATTGCTGTAACTTTAGTATACATGATCTGATCTGCCCCAAACTTCACACGTTTGATAACAGTCCCGCCCTGAACACATTTCCATGAAAATATTCTGCAGTAGTCATAGCACCACCTCCTGGCAACAGGACATAACATGTTTTAGACTTTGACATGCTCCCCCAAGCATGTTGTTAATATTCCAACTCAAATCTCTTTACAAAGGCCAAAGATTTGCTCAGCATTGAACAGTGTGGCTGCGGCATGGCATGGACCTTTGATGTGTCACCATGAAACACGAAGTTGCTGTAACTTAGGAAATTATGCAATGTGCACCAAACTTTGCATATTTGATAAGAGTCCCACCCTGAAAATATCTGCATGACAATCAGGACACAGATGTAGTGCCACCTTGTGACATGGAATTCCTTCCTGTGGTGTCCAAAGCACGTGACAATTCATCACTTTGTAGATCAGTAGGCATCTGGCGACATGGCCATGGCCTCAGCAGCCCCCAGCGGACACTGGGGTGCGAAGGCCTGTGCAATGCTGCTTGCAGCACTAATGTTTCTTTGAATTTTTATCAAAAAAAAAAAAAAAAAAAAAAAAATCTACAATCAACACCATAGCTAAGGTTGGGTGGTGACCTCCTTGGTGGGACATGCCTACCTCAATGGGGGCTGTTTGTTACTGTATGTAACAGTCAGCTGCATTTTACCTCAGTATCTATATTTGGAAAGTCTCTGCTTAGCCTTAGATATCCCATATGCTTTCATTAAAAATATGTGTATTTTCAAACTTAATTTCAGACTAAATTACATTTTTTGGGGGAAAAAAAGATCAAACAAACATTTGGAGGCTCCTTGCAGTTTCTGAAGTCGCCCTATGGGTCACAGACCCACAGTTGAAGACCACTGCCTTAAATGATGTACATCAGTGGCTACGTTTACATGCACATTAGTTTTCCACTAATATTCAGAATATGGCAAATCCAGAATATGCATCTCAGTTGGGGTTTTTACAGCAGTTACCGCAGTCTTCTCTGTGCTGTGAACAAACCAAATAGCCAACAGTTTGCAGGACTGGGGTAGAGAAACGTGCACAAAAGAAAATCTCACATTTGTGATCGGAGGGAGAAACACACCAACTTTCAAACATTACTTTGAACATTTGTTATCAACATGTTTTTGTATGTGCACAAATTTTGCATTGCTTTTCAAGACAGCGATTAAATGATTGAAAGAGGGAGGCTGAGTGTGCACGCTCAGACATCTCCAGAGTATGCACAACTGACTCATTAACAGACACTTAGTCGTTCAGAGAACATTCAGCATTAATTTGAACTCTGATTAATGTGAAACAGCCAAACTAAAACACTAAATTCTTGTGATTAAATAAGTGTCTTCATTTTACAGTATGCAATTATTCTACAATTATTAATTTTAGTGTTAAAATTACTACAGTGATGCCTTTTACAGTAGTTGATTTAGTGTTGTAATAAACAATACAGCATGCTGATTATTGCTGTTAAAACAATTACAGTACTGTGATCACTACTGTAATAATACTTACAGTACTCTGGTATTGTGAGAAGATTTAAAGTAATCATACTGTGAAATGTATTTACAGCAACTTACCAGCTAATTGCTGCCAGTAAGTTACTGTGAATTTTACAGCGTTCCTGTTATAGTGTAATATTGTCTATTTAAGGGGTAATGGCTGTCAAGATGTTAATTGTCAGAAAATCAAGGGCGAAGGAAATGCAAGAAGTAATAAATTGACTCTCATTTGGGTTTTATGCTAAATAAGTTCAAATACCTTGTTAAAATGGCTTACATGTAACTCTACACCTTGCCCTCATTTGGTATTCAAGGTCCATGAATATGCAAATAGTCCCCGCCCTCTCCACACAGTGTGGAAGCATAAAGTTGGATAAAATGGAACCCAAGTGAAGTACAAAATAAGTACAGAACTTGATATAAATGTGCTTATTTAAAGTCCACCACTGATTACAACTCTGAACTAATGCAAGATGGAAATTAGTGGATTGACAGTGACTAATAATTAATTAAATATTGAACGTAAAATCAATTAACTGACTAATTACCAGGCAGCAGACCCAAAGCTCAGTGTTATGTTTTAGTATTTTCTTTATTTTATATGTTCTAAAATTTCTTATTTATTTTAAGCTCAGTATTCACTTATCTTAAGATTCTACACAAAAATAAAAATCTGTTCATTAAATATTTAAATATTTTTTTGTATCTCATTCTGTTTTATATAGATCTACTTATTCTTGGACCGACAGATGGAGCAAACTGTCTGAAGGAGGAGGGATTGTCATGGAAACACTGGAGTGTCAGGTGTGACTGTGTGGCAAATGGTTTACGTGGCTCTCTGGTCAGTTCAAAGGGCCCCTTAGTAGAATTTTGCTTAGGACCCCATAAAGGCCAGGCCTGGCTGTGGTTCTTCATTTCCACAAAAATGTAGATATATGCAAATTTTGGTAAAACTTTTCATCCAAAGACTAGTTTCATAGAAAAACAAAACATTTTGAGTGACCATCAATATGGCTTTAGATGTAATTGATCCACTGCAATGGCAGTGATTGAACTGACATAGGAAATATTTACAGTAATAGAAAATAAGGAATATACTGTAGTAGTATTTATAGATTTTTAAAAAAGGCATTTGACAGTATTGATCATGGATCATTAATGAGGAAACTTAAAAATATATGATGTTAGAGGAGTAGCACATTCATGGATTAACTGTCTTGATAATCCAGAGTCGTTTGTTGTACGTGATGTGTCCAAGTTGCTAAAGTTTGTTTTGTTTGCTGATGATAATAATTTATTGTTGCTCTGGGAAAGCAATTTTGAAGCTGCTTCTGTATACAGATAAAATAGATAGATTTATAAAAGATTTTAAAATATGTTTAAAAATAAGACAATCATCAAATATTAAATGGAGGTGTAATCATCAGTGTATATGAATTTGGTTTGGGACTTACTTGTATGTACAACATGCTTATTTAAAAGGTTTTGTGTTCATATATCCAAATGTTTTTGACTATGCAATGCCTTAATTGTGGTGATATCTGGCGTTTGTAATTAATAACTCAATAATAAAAAATAAAGCAATACAAAATGTGACAAATTGAATTACTTTAAAACACACATTATTATCTTATTATCTGTGCTTTAGAAGGCTGAACATCTTTCGTCATTAACCTCTTTTGTGACTGTGTATTTCCACATGCCATCAATATGTCAAAGGCCAGTCCCCCCAGCAGTAATAATTCACAATCACCTACAGCTGCTTTTAACAGTGTTTGTTCAGGGGGTATTTGTCCTTTAACAAGCATTTTTCATAACATATACCACCATCAAACTGGAGCTATTAATTTCTCTGATATTAAAATTTAATTTTGGTATTTTAAGTACGTGTTTTTCTATGATTAAACAATCTGCTACCAATACTGGCGCTGTTGTTAATGAGCAGTAATGTCACTGTTAGCCTTTTGGTGTATTACCAGCTTGTCAGGATGTCACAAATCCAAAACTAACAACTAAAGTGGATTGACTGAAATAATATTTTTCTGGGTTGCATATCACATTTTTCTTAAAACTTAAAATGGAAACGATGACCACACACTCCAGACACAACCTCAATGCCAGAGGTTACTGGCCAACTAAATCAAACCCGCTGAGCATATTGACGAATGGAAACCTTAAATTTAGGACAAACTTCACTTTCGATTAAAGGAAAATCACAAGCCAAATTTCTAACATTTCTTTTCAAAAGTATTATTTTGCCTGCACATGATAAACTCCAGCTCACTGCTGCTGCAGCCCGACTCCAGGCTTTAAAGGTGGGCTGTTTAATGTCCCATAACCCTCACTGCGTAATGGTTTTCAAACCTCTGAAACAAGGAAAACAATGTGCCACCTTAAAATTTATGAGACATTAAATTTGTTTCCATTAAATCTCAGTCAATCCATCATCATTAAGGCTTATCAAAATAATCACCGAGCCTGTAAAACAACTTAACCAGTGTTTCAGCTGAGGCGTGAGGAAGGAGTGTGTATGTGTGTGTGAGTTTATACGTGTGTGTCACCCTGCGACTTTCTTTCAGTTTAAGGGATGGATAAATTAGACTTTTTTCTGTGTGCGGGGGTTAGTGCTCTTTCACCCTCTCATCCTCAGGTGTTTCTTTTTGTTCTCGACCTTTTTCCATCATCACTGGCTTTAATAGATTTGTAATTTCCCTCCCTGAAGCAGATTGTGTAACATGTGATGATATGAGCCTTTTGTTCCTCTTATCCAGCTCTAATTCTTACATTTTTCCACATTACTAGATACAATTGTATCCTCTTAAGTCCAGCCAGAATTACAAGTAGTTACACTGCTTCTAGGTAAGTTTTTTTTAACATGTTGTTGATGACTTACAGCCCCTATCAGTCAGTTGAGAGGAATGAGGAGTCAGCAGGCAGGATTGGTTAAATACAGGTTTTCTATGGTTTTTCAAGGTTTTTCAAAAATTGTGAATCACTGCAACCCCTCCATCATAATAAAAGAGTAAAACGAAGCAGAAGGAGCTTCTCAAGTTATTGTTGGAAAACATAACAAATGTTGCAGCGTCAGATGTGGGATACAGCTGCCACCGCCGTGTCATCAGAGCAGTGTCACCATCAGACAGACAAAGAAGGAGCAATTTGACATCAATAAGATGCTGACGGTCCCTAACTTAGAGGGGAGACAGTGAAGTGGACTACCTCTACATGACTTGTCAGGTCTGAATTACTTGTGAATTTTGTTCAAACCTAAAAGAAAATTTTAAGTTTGAAAATTTTAAGAGAAAACTGGTAAACACTCATTTGTGACACTTAAAGGGACAGTTCACCCCAAAGTCAAAAATACATATTTTTTCCCTCTGGACTGTAGTGCTGTTTATCCATATAGTTTTTTGTTTGCTCGTTTGTTTTTTTGTTGTGAGTTGCTGAGTTTTAGAGATATCAGCTGTAAAAAGTCTGCCTTCTCCCCAGCATCATGGGACTAAATGACACTCAGCTTGTGGAAGATCTTACAGACTTTGTTGTGAGCAGTTTCATGTAGTTTCTACAACAGGTCTGTGGATTATTTTAAGCCAGTGAGACACGATTTCTGGAAAGAGAAACTGCTGTTGAGTTTTTCAAATGTATTTTTTTGGCACTTTGAGCACCACAGGACCGTGCCATCTAGTTCCATTATATTGCAGAGAAGGAAGACACTTCTACAGCAGTATGTTTCCAAAACTAGGCAACTCACACCAAAACAGTGGGATAAACAGCACTACAGACCCAAGGAAAAATAAGTATTTTTGATTTTGGGGTGAACTGTCCCTTAAAGAATGAATTTGTCCATATGAGTTCTTCATGCAGGACCTATGTACTTTACAACAGATGAAAAGACAAATGCAAAAAGAATAAACCTTCAAAAAAGTAGAGCATCAGGAAATTAAAAAATATTGTATTTGCTATTCCAGAAGATGTACAATTACTCAAACAATAGCTTTATAAAACATATCTTTCTCCCTCTGAATCATTACTTTCTTTACTTTTCAGCTCTCCATCTGATGTGCAGGATGCTTGTTCATTGGTTGACACAATATGAAATACAGGGCAGAGTCTAGTTAGAACTGAATAGTACTTTAAGTCATGCTCTTCAGGTGGCTTGGCTGCTCTGTTTTTGGATAGTGTTACTGATGGTGATCTAATGAAGAAATAAAATTCCTTCTGTTCATGTTTCACTTTCCCACCCTCCTCTGACTGTCCTCTTTTCTCAGTTCTATACACTTCAAATAAAAGTCTCTATGCTTCGCTGACACTCAGTCAAGCGCCCCTGCCTTTCCTCTCCTCTTAAAAGCCAACACCGCCTTTCCCTGTCGACAGACCGAGCCAGCGGATGCTGCAGAGCGTGCCCAGTGGAGCCCGATTACAGCCCCCAATGGTTTCTGCCTGGCAGATCACAGCTTCACTAAAACTCTGAAATGAGAACAGTTTCTAAAAGGCCGGCTCATTGTGGCTCAGCTCAGAGTCGTCATCTCTACTTTTCCTGCCAAAATTTACTCAACACCTTTGTCAGGTTTCTACAACAGCAGAATCAGCTCCTCTGTTCCCAACATTACAGCAGCAAGCAACAGCGACAGCACAATGACCCAAGACATTGTGTTTATGTTAATAATGTGTAAATGCTCAAAGACTCAAAATACTTCTTGATCATAAAAAAAATCTTTTCATGTCTTCAAAGAAAACTGACTTGGTCAGATTTCTGACCATAAATAAGCACCATATTTAGCAATTACACTGGTGTGTTCATGCACTTACAGTAATGTATAAAGGCTGATATAGGCCAAAGTGAAAACAATTACTTTTGGGCTTATATGTTCAACATGACTCTTTGTACTTCTTACTGAGAAACTTGTAGCTTGTATGTCTGCTCCTACCACAGCTGGCAGTGTCCTTATCTGACTTGGACCATGATCCAGATGTAGACTCAGCGAGTACTGGGATATTTATTAGTTCAGTGTCTCGCTGTCCCGCTGACATTATTCATGATTGCTAAACGGTCATATGAATAGTGCTGACAGCTTTACAGCGCAGTGCAGGATTTTATATATATATATATATACATACATATATATATTTGTATAATTATCTTTATTTAATTTCATGCTGTAGGTTTAACTTTGTCTTTTGACAGCAGAACTAACAATACCTTTTAACACATAATATGTATAACATAGCATGTCCTGTCCAAGCAACATTTAATATTTATAATATGTGAATAATTTACACATTTCTATCACTATATATTAAATATATTGAAAAGTATTGAGAATATAATTAATTCTTTAAGTGTTTTTTTTTTTTTTTTATCCTTTTGAACAACTCAGACTCACCTTGACAGACTCGTCCACACAGAAACACTTGGGCCCGAACATGACATTAAATGCATCCCGTACATTTTAACCATTCTATTTTAGAGTTGTTACAACACCAGGATTTTAGACTTAAATACAATATTAGTATATAAAAACAAAACTCTAACTTTGACACCACAGCAAAAACAAAAAAAAAAAAAAAAAATTGAATAATGTTTTTTTGTTGTTGTTGTTGCTGTTGTTAGTTTTTTTTTTTTAATGAGCAACCTTCCCACAGTGCTGGTACAGAAAACTCACCAAAAACTGGTTTTACTGCAGGACAGTCAAGACTGACCTGAGGTCTGAATGAGCACTTAGATCATTTTTTATTGCTTCAATACTTTTAATACTATTAAATTGCATTTCTTTAAATATCTGATATTGAAAACATTCGACTATGATGATGGGTCAGACGCGCGCCAGAACAAGCATCTGTCAGATTAGGAATGACAACTTGTAGAAAGCTACTGGTTGCATGGCAACAAGCAGCACCTCACACTGAATTTTGTTGGACATCTTTGCAGTTTGAAGTGGAAGTGAAATGGAAAAGTCACCATGGAGAAAACATCGCTGCTCAGAGGACAGATTAAATGATCTACAAAGATTTGAATTCAGTTTAATTTAATGTTAAACCCCACAAGGGTCTGTGTCAAGATAGCACTTTTTTTCTGGCAGAAAGGTGCTGGCAGGGTGCTGCAGCATTTGTGCCATTAAAAAAAACAAAAAAAACCCTGCTTGTGAGTTTTGCCTGACAAACAGTGACACAGGAGAGAAACTAACCTTCAAACCACAGAGATTCACACACCTACAAGAAGGTACGAATGTAGTGAGAGCTAAACACATACACACTTTTTAAAAACATCCTTCTGGGCTCCTGCATGAGTTGAGGTCTCAGCTCTCTGGCGCACATCAGAAAAAAAGGAAAGGCCTCAATTTTCTTGGTTGGATGACAAGACAACACTAGTGCAAATCTGAAATTTGCAGAGATTTTCTTTTCTCCAGGCGGCTGCACAGATGCTCTCTCCTCCAAACCTGTGTGGAAACAGGCCCTAAGAGACCAATCACAGATCCTATGGGGTCATGGATTTTCCTGTGCAGCCCCCAATCATATGCTGGCTATCTAAATATGCACTCAGTCAGCACTACTTTGAGAACCGCTGCTCTAAGCTCAGCTCAGCCAACACATCTTTAAATCTACACAATAGAATACGCAGATTGCCAATTATTCCCACAGCAGGAGTACTGGCGGCTACATTATGTAAGTCATGTGACATAACTCATGTGATATTGCTCACATGGTTAACGTTGTAAATCAGATTGGTTAGGTTTAGGCACAAAAACGACTTGGTTAGGGTTTGGACAAGATAGTGGTTTGAGTTAAAATTACTATTACCTACTTTTTATTTCACACAGGACTCAAATCCTGGTCTCCTGGGGAAAGTCCTATGTCTGTTTGGCCCATCTACAGGTGCATCTCAACAAATTAGAAATCATTGAAAAGTTAATTCATTTCAAGCATTTATTTCTTTTAACTTTGATGATTATGGCTTACAGCTAATGAAAACCCAAAATTCAGGATCTCAGAAAATTAGAATATTGCATAAGACCGATTAAAAAAAGGATATTTAATACAGAAATGTTGGCCTACTGAACTGAAAAGTACAGTATGTCCATGTACAGCACTCAATACTTAGTTGGGGCTCCTTTTGCATGAATTATTGCATCAATGCGGCGTGGCATGGAGGCGATCAGCCTGTGACACACCTGAGGTGTTATGGAAGCCCAGGTTGCTTTGATAGCGGCCTTCAGCTCGTCTGCATTGTTGGGTCTGGTGTCTCTCATCTTCCTCTTGACAATACCCCATAGATTCTCTATGGGGTTGTGGTCAGGTGAGTTGGCTGGCCAACCAAGCACAGTGATACCGTGGTCATTTGGCCGGTGGTTTGGCAGTGTAGGCAAGGGGCCAAGTCCTGCTGGAAAATGAAATCAGCATCTCAAGCAGCTTGGATTGTGAGCTTCTCCACTCTTCTCCTTGTCTCTGGGACCTTGTTTTCCAAATGAAATGCAAAATTTACTTTCATCTGAAAAGAGGACTTTGGACCACTGAGCAAAAAGTCCAGTCCTTTTTCTCCTTAGCCCAGGTAAGACGCTTCTGACGTCTCTGGTTCAGGAGTGGCTTGACACAAGGAATACGACAGTTGTAGCCCATGTCCTGGATACGTCCTGTGTGTGGTGGCTCTTGAAGCACTGACTCCAGCCTCAGTCCACTCCTTGTGAATCTCCCCCAAATTCTTGAATGGCCTTTTCTTGACAATCCTCGCAAGGTTGCGGTCATCCCTGTGCTTGTGCACCTTTTTCTACCACGCTTCTATTAATATGCTTGATACAGCACTCTGTGAACAGCCATCTTCTTTAGCAATGACCTTTTGTGGCTTACCCTCTGTGTGGAGGGTGTCAATAATTGTCTTCTGGACAACTGTCAAGTCAGCAGTCTTCCCCATGATTGTGTAGCCTACTGAACCAGTCTGAGACCATTTAAAGGCTCAGGAAACCTTTGCAAGTGTTTTGAGTTAATTAGCTGATTAGAGTGTGACACCATGAGTCTACAATATTGAACTTTTTACAATATTCTAATTTTCTGAGACTCTGAATTTTGGGTTTTCATTAGCTGTAAGCCATAATCATCAAAATTAAAAGAAATAAATGCTTGAAGTATATCACTCTGTAGTGTAATGAATCTATATAATATATGAATTTCACTTTTTGAATTGAATTACTGAAATAAATTAATTTTTTGATGATATTCTAATTTATTGAGATGCACCTGTATTCACCCACCTACTCAGGATGCAGACTTTCTCTCTCCTTGTACTTCTCTTGTCATACTCACTATGTCCACTAGGGGACCACCTAACAATAAACTGATGTGTCAGTCGGAAGAAGCTGCTTGCACATTCGGCCAACACCCACATTTTTGTGGTGAGGCGGGGCTGGCTCAGCTCTCCTTTGAGCCAAATGCTAACTTTAGCATGTTAGCACACCACCTCCATCAATACACTGACCTCGATTCTTCAGAGCAATTACACCAATAAACTGAAAAACAATCACACCAATATTTTTAACCTGTACTGAGACGTACTTGAACATACCACTCCTCTACCCCATGCTGTATGAACAGTGCATATATGTTTTCTATGATGTTTTTGACTAATCCCCGTAACAGTAAACACAATTTACTTTGAATTTTGCATTGAACGTCCCGAATAAGTTTGAATCAAATAATAATAGAAATTCTGGAGTGATACATCTTGATATGATTGATTTTCCATTTTGGGTTTTGATCAGGTTTTGACTCTCTCTCAAATTTGCAGCAAAACAAACAAAACAAGGATCTAAGACATACAACCATGTAAACAAAAGGCAACAGGGTTTATGGAAATGCGGTCTTGATTTTAATACCGCTGGTGTAACCAGAGGCTGACAAATTGTACAATAGGTGTATGTTGACTTTTACAATGTTACTTATTGCATTTTTAACTTTTAGTTCTTTTTCCACTCATCTGGCTCACTCCGTCCCTTTTTATGTCGGTCTGTTTGTAATTTCTTCTTTTTTCAAAGTTTATCTTCTGCATCTCCTGTTGTCTCTTTTAAATTTTAAGGCAATCTTTTTTTCCTTCTTTGTCACTGCCAGCCTGTTTATGACCCCATTCGTCTCTCACTTCCTTCTTTCCTTTCATCACAAGCTCTCTGTCACTGATGTCTCAGTATTTCCTTCCTTCCTCTGTCTGTTCTTCTTTTCCTCCTCTTGTTCTTTTATCTCCATGCTTTCCTTTTTTCTGATCTTATTAGTTGTCTGGAAGTCTTTCTCTCCCCCTGTCTGACTTCCACCAGCTCTGTCTGTCTGTCTGGATACATACACACACACGCACACACACATTTTTTGTGCATAAATAGACACATTTGGTGAAGCTCTTCTGTCCATTTCCTTCTAACATCATAAGTACTTTTACATAATGCTGTGACGGCCTCTCTGCTTGTGTCACTCAGCTGTGCTTCATCTCCAGGGCTGCAGACTAATTAGGAGTGTAATCAGTGGCACGAGACACATCTGGGATCAGTGTTCCCCGTGCAATAGAACAAGAGCAGCAGCTTCTTTTGGACAGCTCTCCTCACCCCATATATTTCTGCTCTGTGGTTTTTGAGACTAAAAAGAATAAAATTTACTCTTAGCTAATTTTTCAGTTTTATTTTTACTCAATCCAATGTTAATATATGATACAATATATATTTAAATTATATACTTAAATTATGAAAACAATTATAACAGCTTTAAATTCAACAAGGTCAAATAAATCAGAAATCAGTATGTAACAAAGCACATTTATTCTAAAAATAAAGAAATGTGCAATACATGCAAACTCTGGGCTTAACACTGTTTCTTCACAGCAGATATTAAAAAAAATAAGTTTGGCCTCTGTTCACCCTTTTAAAGCCTATATTGTAATCCAGTACATCTGGGTTTTAAAGAGCTTACACAGGGCTCAAGAAACTGAGCTCAAACTGTAAAATAATGCAGTGTTGATCAAATATGGATCCAGATTTGGCTAATTTGTTGCCTCTCTCTCATGTAAGAAGTTCTCAGAAACATAATTTAGTGTATTGTTTAGCTGTAATACGAGAAGGATCATGACCAGGCAGGCCACCATTATTTCCTGCTGAACTGACAATCCAAAACCACGTACATCATCTAGCAGCTCCTTCCTGGTTTACTCTGTGTTTTCGTTGTGGTCGGGCTGTAAGAAAGCACAAACATGCACTTGTCCAACTCACAATGCAGCCACACGTCAGACCTTTCTTAAAGGCAGATTACTACATGGTATGAAATGTTTTGTTTTTTTTTTATTTGTTGGTGATCTTTCAATTTGTTAGTTTGTTTATTTTTTGTTTCACAAATACAGTCTTTTCCTGGGATTCACAAAACCTGTCCAACTTTTTCTTTGTTTCACTTGAAAAAACAAGAAATTACATCAACAGCTGAGCAGGAAACAAAGTGATCATTTTTAGTTTCCTATTTTTGCCATGTTTACCTAAAACTTCATCTGTTTCTGTTTCATATCTAGTTTTTCTTTCCTCTATCTTTGAACTTTGTCCCTGTGTTCTCTGGTACCAATCCATTTAAACATTCGGATACCTTATATGTGTGTGAGTGTGTGTGTGTCATTCACACATGCAGACTCTGAAAGAGATGGTAAAAGTGAAATATACTCCCATTATGAGAACTTAAACCCTCTGTGATTTACAATAGGTGTCCAGTCCAATTACCTCTTCCACATCCTTAACTTTACTGCACCGCTCACTACACCTGAGAGACTCAGGTCACGAGGTTTATGGCTCAGAGGTAAAGAGGGGCAGTGAGAGGAATGGCAGAGGAGAAGAACAGGGAAAAAAAAGAAGAATGGAGGTAGGTACAAACTGAGATATGGAAAAGGATAGATGGAGGAGCAGAGATTTTGGAGTCAGAGAGGAGGCGTGAAAACAGAAATGGGGAGACAAATCAAGCAAGGAACTGAGGCAAATGAGGAGAACTTGAGAGAAAGGAGATGTTGAAAAAGGTGCAAAAAGTGAGGGATGGAGGTCATCATTTCATGCTCATTCTTCTACTAACTTCACACTCCAGCATTTCAGATTTTTTGAGTCATGTGAGCCTTGCGCGAGGGCACTGCAAAGGTTGTTGTCAGGAGATGGCATTTCTCCACCCACTCCTTTCTCCAACTGTTTCAGAGTTTTACATTTTCAACTTTCTGTACCCCAGAGGACTCAAGCTGCCGAAGTCTGACAGTAAAAAAACTTGTAGCAACACTAATCAAGCAAAGCTGAACTGCACCAAATATTTTAAACGACTGTCTTTTTCTGCTTGTTTATTCTCCTGACAGGGTGGAAAGTATCAAACAGATCTGGGTTTCTTAATCAAAAACAAAATACATTGGTTAATAATTATTTTGAAAGTCATTTAATTACTTTGCCAACCCAAAAATGTTTTGTTGCACCTCTTTTATAGAATGAACTGCGGGTAAAAGATACATCTGCTGCAGCCGACCTGGTGAAACTTTACTGCACTTCTCCATCTGCTCATTTCCCATCCCGCCCTCAACAGAAAAACGACAGGAGCAAAAGAGGAAGTCAGGTGACAAAATAGTAAGAACAAGACAATCCACCCAGACTTTAAGACTGCTGTTCATATCCCGTGTGAAACCAAAAGTCAAAAATGTTGACTTGTTTTAACTTAGCTAACATACTTCACTGCATCAATCACTTGCATTAATACATATCTTAACTTAAACCCAGGTTCTCAAACTGTGGTATGTGTAGATTTGTGCTATTAGAGCTTATTATAATTGTTATAAAAATCAATATTAATCAAATGCAGAGGCAATTATGTGATATAGATACAATTTTTGTCTTTTCACTGGCTTGCAAACCTACAGTAACACTGATGTGGCCCAAGATTAAATTGAGTTTGACACCCCTGCTGTAGTCCATCACATCAGTCTTTACTGGAGTAGAATAATGTGTCTGGAACTTGTTATAATCAAAATTATGTGAAACAAAAACACTAAAGTAAAGAGAAAAAACAAAAATCTAGCGCACACATACTTTTGATGGCAGTTTCTGATAACGAGTGGCTTTTAAACCTTAATTGGTGGTTTTAAACCCCCATAAACACAAAATGAGTGCATTTTAATGGCTGGTTTTAACAAAATAAGCCTTACTGTTATACAGTATGCTTAATGATGATGGTTTAACCCATCTAAACATCCAAACAATGTGTGATTTAATGAGCAGCTTTACCCGCATAAACATAAATGTGTTTTTAATGGCAGATTTTAACTTTATAAAGATGGGTTTGTTTTTTCTGCGGTTCTGACACTTCTTCTGATCCTGCCACTGCTGATGAAGTACAGGCCGCCCCTTTAATCCTGCACAGCCCCCCACCACCTCACCTTTTAGTCTGGCTTTTATAGCGTGGCAAACATAACTCACAGCCCGGACGCTCAACATTCTCTTCCTGTGAATGAAACTCATTTAAAGAAGGTCACGTGATGAAGCAAATGTTGTCAAGCTGAAGACGAAGCTGAAGTTTATGGTCTACATGCACTCACACAAACACACACATCAAACATGCAGACCCAAACCACTCTCCATATGCACAACAAAAACACCCTGCAGCCAACACTGTCTGCAACAAATTATATTTTAATGAAACTATTCTGCATTAGTGGTTTATGTTAGAAGTGGTGTGATGTTCATATGGAGCAGTGAGAGGTGATGGATGACACAAGCAGTCCAACATTGAACCTACAACTGTGTTTGCAACTTTTTAGCCCTTAAATTTCAAATCATGTATGATTCACATTTTTGCTGAACATTTTCAAATGCATGCTATGTAGTTTTTGTTTTTTATGTATTTTTTATTTGGCAGCTATTGGTTTCATTTCTGTAGGGACTGAAAATCAGTCAGAGGTGTCTTGAAACATGCTTGAGTTGTGCACATTTTTGTCAATATTAAGTTGAATAGTGATGCACTCTGAGGGCAGATTGCTGCATGGTTTGCTGTGATGTCAGCAGGCCTGTGACCAACTCAGAATTTCTGTCAGTCAAATCTGATTTGGCTTTTCAATACCACAATTCAACTATCGTTCCTTTGCTTTACCGGAGTGCCAGAGTTTTAATGGTGGGATGCTCAGGGTGACAACATTCAACATTCACGTTTAAGGCATGAAGGTTGAATTACGCACCCAAATGGACACCCTCCGGGCTAATGTGTGCTAACTAGTTTAACAACGGATTGAAAATGAGCAACATTTTTCCAGGTACTGGATATCAAACAAAAGCCAGAGACTCTCTCAGGAGGTTGCCATGAGAAGGTATGTACATCCACCACGTCAAAGGAAGGCAGAAGATAACATTACCTCAGAGTCTGTGTGTCCAGGCAGCTACCTCGATCTGCATATATACATATATATATATATATACACATATATATATATATATATATAATATATATATATATATATATATATATATATATATATATATATGCATATCTGGTGTCTGCAGCTGTCCATGAAAGCATCCATCTCACCCTGGGTCCAGGTCTGCAGTTACCTGTACTCTCGCAGACATCTTCACTCAGCAGACGGGACAACTTGAAATAGTGGAATGATTTTACGCATCACAGGACCATGAAACTAAGGAGGGCTCATGCTGGAGGTTTGTTCTGTATAAATATTCTTTGGCTTAAGAAAAAAATCCTGTTCTAAATGATTAGACATCTGTGGAGTCACACCTCCACATTGTGATGGCACAGAGATAAAACATGCTGATTCACATTTAACAAAGAAAAAGCAGCAGTGATCACTGAAGATGAACTGGATGCAGAACATTACAGCTATAAAAATGGCTCCAGATCTGTCTTTGATGCAGAATAACAGTAACACAAACACTTAACAAACATTAGCAGAGTCAGAGGTCTGCAGCCCCTCAATAAAGTATTTATTGTATCTTTATTTTATTTTTACGAGGCAACATACATCCTGACTTCTGTTCACACACGTGCACTTGTGCACGCACACGGATCAGCCTACACATCAATCTCCAAACACACACACACACATGCACACACACAAGCCCCTCTTCAGCCCTCAGGCTAATTTCCTATTTCCACACGGCGCCTTGTCCTAATCCTCAGTTTGACTCTGCTGAAATGGCTCCTGAAACCAAACCATACACACACAAACACACTCTTACACACACAAACACACACACAGAGACGCCAGCCTTCCCACCAGCAGCCCTGAGGAAGCCCTGAAGGCCTGTTCAACCTCCACTCACAGATGCTCCAGGTTGTATGAGGTCGTTGTCAATATTTGTTATCCTGGACTGTGCTTTGACAGTTATTGATCTATGATCATATGCTTTTTTAAATTTTGTAATGTTAAGATTTATTTTGATATCATTTTAAAGACACACTGCTGCATAAAAAATAAGGATCCCCAACATTTTCATACAGCTTTTTTTTTTTATTGCACAGTGATATCACACAATAATAATTAAACCATTGGCCTGTTTGTGAAGATTTTACAGTTCCTGTAGGTTTGATTCAGTAGACACATAAAAGTATATGTTGATTCAAAGGATAAAGATAAGTATGCATAAAAACAGAAATATGCAACACAATATTTGCATTTATTTATAAAACCCTGCACATGTATGACTCTGTTTGTCTGTCCTTGGTCTTGCACTGACAACATCCTATTAAAGTGCCAAAGCAGCAGCAGTGTGTTGTTGCAAAGAGTCACTGTGCACCAGTAGATGATGTGAGATGTTTGTCTTTTGAATGGTGGCAACAAGAAAATTTGTTTGCAAGGGAGTAAAACCTGCACCTATGAACCCAGATTCTTGAAGCAAGTGCTTTGTGGTGTGTTTTATTGATACAAAACAATTTAAAAAATCAACAATTTACCACACATCACCAATCAACCTAATGCTTTTGTGCGCACATTCATGACTGTACACCGAAGGACTTCTGTCATTCACAGTAATTGAAAAACCTTCAAAAACTTTATTCTATGTCTTGATGCTGGCGACAGCTGTGGCCAGTGGCATTATGTTTTCAGGCCATCCCATTCTTGAACATTATGACATGAAATAATCTCAAGGACACCTTGAGGGAATTTCTTGAAACTTGGCACAAACATCCTCTTGGACTCAAGGATGAGCAGATTAGATTTTGGTGGTGAAAGGTCGCTGTAACCTCACAAAACATGTTTTTGGTCTTAACTCATTAATTCATATGCTAATTATGACAAAACCAAATTAATAGTTGATTACAAAGGGTTTACAACCAAATATTCCTTTTGGATTGCCTGACAGAGATCTGCATTAAATTGTGTGCACTCTTCTAGTTATACTATTATACTATTAATTGCTTATTTCTGTGTTTTTCTGTACTTTTTATCGCTGATATCTTGCTCATTCCTGTCTATAAATTCAGTGTAAATATGTGTGAATCTTGCACTCAGACTCAACTCAATGCACCATTTTGAGGATGACACAGCTTCAATTTCGTTGTGTTTACGCAATCATGATAAAGCTCTTGAATCTACAAGCTCTGATGATCATCTGATGAAAACAAATTACAGCAAGCAAAAACACATTTTTTAAACAAAGTGGTAGTTAGTGTGAGCACCAATGACTGAACAACAAAACTCCATAGAAAAATAAGATCCAGTCCACAGAGTGCTTGTTTGATAGTTTAACTCTGCAGCTCAGTGTAAAGACACCTGAAAACCTCATGAGTTATAATTTACTGAATGCAGATGGTTTGAATAAGATACTTAGATCTCTGATTTCTTTCTTTGAACGGTGTCTCGGCAGAAATGAAACGCTCTCAGCAGCAGAACTGTGAGCAGATCCTCCGTGTGACATCAGCCACTCTGCACCTTTTAACAGAGAGAGAAAAAGAAATTTATGAACCAGATTCAAATAGATTTGATTCGGTCCAAAACATCAAACAGCAAAAAGCTGATGATGACCACAAAATAGAGACGGCAAATGCTGGTTCCACACAAACACACACACACAGAGCTGTTATTCCACTTCCTGATGCGATGAGTCTTAATCACAACTCAATGGAGCAGTCAAAATGAGAGAGGCAGCTCAGTGTGCACAGTAGTTGGTCGGACACACACACACCACACCACTTGAACATAATTCATACAATTCATTCCACAAACTCAGTCCAGTGGTGGGCCCTGCAGACTCCCTGGGGACTTGCAGATTAGCCTTGGCCAAAGCCACTAATCCCCTCACATACCTACACACACACACACACACCACACACACACACACACACACACAACTACACACACACACACACACACACACACACACACACACACACACACACACACACACAACACACACACAGAGTGAACCAAGCCCAACCAGTCAGTTCCTCTGCCCTGTGCCGGCCACATGCAGTCTCATTCAAACAAGTCACTGAAAGGTGAGGGGGATCTACTTCAGAGTGGTCACACACACACCACACACACACACACACACACAGAGAGAGAGAAAGAAATGAGGATGGAAACAGAGAAAGAGCCAGGGGGTTTGTCTCCAGAGGTTTTACAACAGCTGCTCTGCTCTACCTTTAACCTTTCTGTTCTTTCTGCTCCATCTGAAGAGACCCGTGTGAGGAAAAGAGGAAAACCTTTAAATGCTTTCTGAATTTTGTTAGGCTCTGACGCATCAGCAGAATCAATGATCCATATTTTAATGTCCTCTCAAGACTCGGTAGGAATGTATAGGAGGGGAAGATTAGACCCAGAGTAAGATTTCAAGTCTGAAGTCATGAAGTAGTTGAGTGAACAGGTATGTTAAAAGAAATCACACATGTCCAGATTTGTCTGTATTTCTCTCTTCACCCAACACATTGCCCATTTTTTTCCAAGTCAAAAGGTGGGACAT
The DNA here is from genome assembly GCA_034769285.1 of Lutjanus argentimaculatus. Classification (NCBI taxonomy): domain Eukaryota; kingdom Metazoa; phylum Chordata; class Actinopteri; order Lutjaniformes; family Lutjanidae; genus Lutjanus; species Lutjanus argentimaculatus. The sequence continues at coordinate 10,126,864 of JAWZSL010000007.1, forward strand.
GAAATTTGTTTTTAAAAACATACAGCAAAAGTTTGAAAAGCCTTGAAATGGATGAGTGCATGCAGACCTCTTATTATTTCCAAAAGAGTTGTGATATGAATACATACTTAAAAAAATTACACAACAAGGTGAGTTTGGTGGCATTTTAGGGTGGGTGGTGTCACACTCAGTGATGGTAGCTGTGATAGCATGAAGGTGGAGGGTTACGCCAGCCTGGTCTCAATCCGAATTTGTCAGGTACCGTCGATTTATCACCACTCGCCAGTGACTCATACAGACTTGGGCTTGGCCGGCTGTTGACGTAGTACAAAGAGCAAGAAAGTTTGCACATGGAAGAGGTGGGATGGATGGATGGCTCAAATAAGCACTGGACCCAGGAGACCATGTTTGTGTCATATGTGAAACCAAAACACTTGTAAAAGTTGTAAAAGTACATAATATATGTGTATCACATGACTTTTGTCTTGCAAGTCGCTTCAGTTACATCACATAATGTAAGTAACATAAAGTTGTTATTGTAACTGTCACGGCAACACACAACCCTGGGAAATTGGCATATACTTATTTGGGGGCTTTCAGGGCTTAGTCACCTGTGTATATTAACCAACACGATGGAATGAGCTTTCAGCTGCCAGGCTAAAGGTAAAGTGTGTGGGCTCACCTGCCTCATCTGCTCTGGCTCTGAATCTGAATGCGGCGTTCATCAATCGGCCAACTCTCCTCGGTCCGTCGTCGCTTTCCATCTGTGCTCCACTGACAGAAAGAAAACTCTGCATGGAAAAGGGGGAAACTCTGGTCGTCTCAATACAGCACTCGACCAAAAGACACTCTTTACTTCCGCCTCCCCAGCTGCTCCCCATCCGTTTCACTTAATTCATTTGGTATGACCCTTTCAAACTAATACCCTCTGTGTGACCAGGTAAGCCCACCTCTAGCCTGACAGCCATGCAGGACGGCTGTGACATCACCCCAAACATGGTCTTATCATAAACATAGCCAAGTAGTTTTTGTGCCTAAACCTGAGTAAACAGCAATGTTTCAAAGCGTTAATCACATGTTAAAAAGGCTTTCCGGCCACGTCTGTTACAGCAACGAACCTTGTGTTTCAATGTCGTCGGTATCTGATGAGTTGGGATGAGAATATGCGAGCTACGCATATTCTTGTACAAATGGAGTTACATCCAGTAACCCCTGTTTTCTATGCTAACACAATTTTGATACAACATGCAGACAGTGTAACACGATGTGGAAGGTGCAAATCACGCCGAGTTTGGTTTGTCCCTTCTGGGTTAATGTTGAAACATGACAGCGCAACACTGCGGCCTCTTGGAAAAGTACCTCTGTAGATATAAACGGCTTATTCTAAGGTCGCAAAAACACAGCATGTCTTATTTTCGGATACATTAAAGAAAACATACTTATGAATATTACATTCCATCTCTGCCAAATTCTGTCAACAGATCCCTGTAAATCTTACACCTGGACCTTTAACTACAGAGCCATTCAACAGCACAAACTCACGTAGATGGTTAAAGAATATATAATCACTCCCAGGGTAAAACTCTACCACAAGATCTGATGGTTTCACAGCGGCTAAACTAACTGCGATGTAACTAAGACGAGGTCATGAGGTCGAAGGTTAAAACCACACTGGCTCCTACTGGGAGATTCAGTTTCCAAAAGTGTGTGCGTGTGTGTGTGTGTGTGTGTGTGTGTGTGTGTGTGTGTGTGTCGGTGTAGGTGTGTGTGTGTGTTGTCAGCCTTCTAGCACTCAACACATCGAAACAATCACTCTCCTCCTACCGACCACCAACTCAATATCCTGTGTGGTTCAGAGATGTTTGCTTCTTTTCTTCTCTGTTCTTTCACACATAAACTTTTTTTCTTATTCACTTTGTCATTCTTTCACTCATCTCTTATTACTCTCAATCCACCCCTCATTATTCTTTTCTGCACTTAGTTTTTTGTGAGATGTTTCATTAAAGTTATCCACAGTCTTTCTCTTCTCTTTTTTCTTTTACATTGTTTGCTTTTTCCTCTACTCTCTCCTTCTCCCTGTCACTTTCTTTTCTTTACAATGGCCTTTTCAGTTTGTCCACTTATGCACTCAATCCATCATCTCGACCCTGGTCTCAGATCGCCAGATGCCTGTTGGGGGACAAATCCAGCACCAAACTAAAAGCAGATTACGCTTCCCTCTTAAAACGGGAAGATGAAGAGCGAGAGAACAAGAGCCGGTCCACTTTTAAAGGATTATTGGTTTTAGCCCCCAAAGAAAGAAAGGGATACCCTTCCAATTTTAAAGGATTACCTTTCTGCCTTGAAAAATGGATAATGCCCAAGAAGAAACAGAGATCTGCCCTGTGGGTTAGGGTTTACTAACAAGAATCTGGGCACTTTGCTTCAGGATTACCATTGCATTACGCCTCTTCAGTGGCCTGTTGGTGGTCTGTTATAAAACCTGAGCTCAACACAATCACACTCTCCAAATGAAATGCTTCATGGGCCAGCCAGATTACGCAAAAAGTTACAAGAACAGCTTGTTTTAAATGAAAACATTACTGAAATTCAACCATAATGACTTTTGTATGCAAGCAAATAAATATAACTCTGTACTTTTCAGATATTTTCATGTCTGGAATGTGAATTATTTTGGACATTTAAATCCCTCAATTTTCCCTATCTTTGAGAATGACTAAAATACTAAAGAATCTTCCTTTGCAACACTATAATGATCATTTGTGCTCTGCCAGTGTTCACAGACAGGGGGGTGGGCTGGGACACCAAAAACTAGCTAAATTACATTTTGTGGTGAGAACTTTGCAACCAACCATCTAAGCAGAAAATCTGTATTTTTTTCATCTGCCGAGATAAAAATAAGAACTGTCTGACCCATTGGCTTTATATAAAGATGGACAATATGACAGCTGTCAAAAAGTGAAGCCAAAAGGTCTCAGTGCCTCCTGGAGGCTGGCTGCAGTGTAGGTCATAAACCCTGCCTCCTCCATGTCAGTAAATGGGACATGAGCCAAACTAAAAAAAATCAAAGAACACATTAAAAACATTTTTCCTAAAGATGGTTTATGTCGTTTTAGGTAGTTTAACTGTTCTTCTTTCTGATAAGTTTGGTTTTAATTATATTTGATCATATAAAAGGGGGTTTGGATTATGATTGACACCTGCACTCTGCTTAAGATGCTCCAACCCCGATCACTACTATGTAGACTTTGGCACCAAATGACATCCCCAGCACATGTGGAGACCCGTCATCCATCTTTATACAATCAATGGTGTGGACACTATGCTGGCAGAAATATCCCACAATGCACTGCAGTAGTGACAACAGCAACATAACACTTCAAATATAAGTAAGGTTTAACTTTGCTAGGCATAATATACTTTTTAAATTAGTGCATCACTGGCACAGGTTACCATGGTTATGGGTCTCCAACCAGCTAGGAAGCTCTCAGGAAGTGACGTAATTCATGCTGAGCAGTGTGTCCAAAAAAAAATGCATACTATTGTTTACACAAAAGTATGTTGAACAATAGTACACATTTTGGGTATGTGGTGCATAGTATGTGATTTTGATGCTGTGCTAATCTCTGTGCTAAGACAGGATAACTAGCCTCTGGATGTAGCTTCATATTTACTGCACAGACGTGAGAGTGGTATTAATCTATAACTCTCAGCAAGAAAGTAAATAAGTGTATTTCCCAAAATGTCAAACTATTCCTTTAATAGAGAGTGTTCACCAAATGTGTTCAGGATTTGAGCTGATATGGATCTGTTGCTGCCTGTTGACAAGGTCATGTGACAGTACACCTTTGGTTTCTTCAGCAGCCTTTTGCGTGATTTTTGATCATGTATACATTTTGTCGAATGTGTGTAGTTTTTATCTTATGAACTCTCAACCAAACAATACCATTTTAAAAAAACCTTTCATTGCCACTTGTTGAATTGACTGATTACCATTCTGCATCAAGACGATAGTGACGGAATCCACTCTTATTCACAGTAACCCATCTAGAGACAAATACAGAAAAAATGAGGACAGAGGAAAATAAAAACAGCAGGCAGAAGAGTTACAAAACAGAGTGGACACAAAAAAAGAAAGAACAGATTAAAAACTGGTGAAAGTGCAGAGGGAAGGTTTGGGATTCGACTGGGGAGGCAAAATGGAGGAGAAAAGAAGGATGAGAGAGGAGAATATAAAGACAGTGGGAGGGCTCTTGGTATCCATGGAGGTAAATAATGAGAATCTCATGACATGGGGCCTCCAGGAGAGCGTCCCACTTTTCTGTATCCTCCTCCCTTTCTCTTCCTCCTTTTCTCTCAATCCACCCCTCCTCTTCTTCTCCTCTCCCCGTTGTTTTCATCTGTGCCCCTCTTAACCGACTCCCTTTTCTCCTACAAAATCCTTTCTGGCTTTCTCTCACCCAGCTGCACACACACACACACGCACACACACACAAGCACGCACACACACGTATGAATTAATCTCAGCTTGATTTACATAAGAAGAGGAAAGACTTTTCTTAAAATTCCTCATGGAGCAGATCCGAGACGGTCATTAATGATTAAACAGTGATTATTGATGTGTCTGCCTTTTGACTCTCTCCTGTCTGGAATGTCATGAATAAAAAACTAATCTGTGACACAAATTAGCTTTGCTGCTATCTATGCCTGTCTAGGGAAATGTAAATTCTGTTTTTCCCCCTGTGTGACCTTTATATCTTTATTTTTTATTTATTACCTTTATTTGTTCCATATGTGAGGTTATTAATTTTCAATTATTCAATGGAGCAAGAAAATGGCTCACTGATCTTATTTATACTCAGCCTATTTGCTGCAAGCATATCTAAAAGTTTACAGCTGCACAAACAACAGTGACCTCAAACTATGAAACTTCCTTCCAGCTCACTGCGGCTAAAACACCATTCAATTTTTACTGATTTTATGAACACAAGACGAGGGAATGTAGCTTAAAACTGAGAGAAGAAGAAATGGGAGGAGAAAGAAGATGGAAAGGAAGAAGGGAAATAGAAAAAAGGATGAAGAGAAAGAAGAGGCAGAAGAAGAAAAGAAAGAAGAGAAGGAAGAAGAGGAAGAATAAGAGGTTTAAAATTGAATCGAAATGAAAAACCCTTTTTAATCCTTTTAGTTGACATAACCAGTGATGTTGTGCACCTAATTAACAATATGCCAGAAAAATACAAGAAATCCATTTCTTTGTATTTTTATAACAAAATCCATTATTTTTTCTTCCTGTAAAACAAAATCTGATGCACGCTTATTTAAGTAAAACATACCAATTTCAACTAATAATATCATGACATCCACTTGTCAATAAATCTTATCTTTTAGCGGTGTAGCACTTTAAGGCTAATGACATTCTTTAGTTAGCTAGCTTGCAACAGTATCACATGTCAGTCTGTCTTCCAAAATGTTCACCACATCGAAACTTGTTCTGCTTCACGAAAATGCCATTATTATGGGCCCACTGGCTAAGATTTAGTCACTTTGGGGAAAGTCTGTGACAGCAGATTATGGTCAAGGCATTTTACAGTGAACTGCTTCAGTAACTAGCTAACATAAGCTACATGGAGGAAAAGGGCTGGGCCTCACTGATTAACGTATTGCGGAAAAGCACAACTTAATGACTGTATTCACTGATTTGGGTGAAAATGGATTATATTTTATGAAGAAAATGCTTTCTGGTTTTCCCTCTGATGTCCTTCAGCTGCTCAGCTTCAACTCTGGGTCAGAGTTTCTGCTAACTTAGCCGCCGTTAGCAGGCCACAGAACTGGGCTCAGCAGCCTCACAGTGAACACAGCCGGACCGGGACAAAACACAATCTCACAGACCGACAGGAACTACAGTAAGGTCATTTACCCTTTCATGATGCTTTCCTGAGCGTCCTGATAGATTTACTTGTTGTAAAACTATTAACCACTAACCGCCGTTGGCTAAGTCAGTTGACTAAGCCCTAAGGGAGCCAGGAGCTAAACCCCCCAAAAAAACACACACTGTTGCACTGTATTCCCTGTCATCAAACCTCAGTCCATCTCGGAGACAGTGTTTGATCCCAGTCTCACTGTGTTCACTTGGTGATCCCAGTCCCTAAAGAGTCAGCCAGGTTAATGGACCACTGAAGCATCAATGCTCAATCAGCACTATTCGCAATTGTCCCACATGTTCCACTCGAGCTAGACTTTGACTATTGGATTTAAGGCTAAATTAGATCATTTTGACCAGTAGAGACAGAAAGACTGATAGCAACAAACACACAGCTTATCAATGTTTTATGGTGAAACAAAGAACTAACTTATATCAGTCAAATAGTTGAGTGATTTGAACATCTTTGTGAATTTAAAACTGCACAGCTTTACAGCTTTATAGCTCTGGTTTGGTCTACAAAGTGTTAAATTAAAGTACTTGGCAGGTAGAGTATTGTTATCGCTGGTGCTAGGAGTGGCTACCCAATTTTATACAAAGCATGATTGCTTTGCTTTTGTTGGTTCAGATAATCAAACAATGAGCTAAAAGCAGCTGCAAAGTAGGCTGTGAAAATCTCTGCAGGTTTATCAGTGCTTTGGGAGAGGCTTGTTTGAGAGGACATTGTTTACACCTGGTATTAACATACATCCTGGGTTACTGGATCACAGATGGACAGCGCTAAATACAAGTGTCAAGGACCACCAAGACACATTGTGATCCAATCACCACCTCCCAAGTTGACCTCATTGAAGGACACCCAATATGTAACTAATGTTTTCTGTGCAAGCAAAGGTACATACTCATCCACAAGCCAACAGTGTTACACAACAATTTGTGAACCAAGAAGAAGAAGCCACAACAGCAGGCAAAATTCATTCTCATGGAGTATAAATAAAATGCACTGTCTTCTTAGTAGGTTACTCTGCCTGGACTAGGAGCTTGGAGCCCTGAGGGAGTGTTAGCGTTTGCACCACTTAGCACAGGAACTTTAGATTATATATATGTATATGTAATAAAGCTACAGCCAAATTTTAACAGTAATGTACCACTATTCCAAAATACAAGAAAATATTGTAAAGTTTGATGCATTTTGGAGGCTAAAACAAGAACATTAATTGGCTGCTGTAAAATTTGATGGCACAATGTAGCATAGTTAAGTTCTGCCCTATCCCAATTCAACACTACACAGAGAAGAAAACAGTTAATGAGAGCAGAAAGAGCAGATCTAGAATAAAGTGTGGAGCGAGTTAAAACTTATAAAATATATATCTGATTTGTGTGTGAATCCAAGAAGTACTGAGGAAGACAGATAAGAAAAGATCCAGGGACCTGTGTGCCATGGGTTAATGACTTTTTTTTTTGCAACATCTTAGCTAAGCTAAGCTAACGTAGCTAACACTATATGTCTGATACACCAGTATCTGGCCTAACATGACAAAACAGTCATAGGTTTTCTTGGGTATTTTTACAGGTATTACAGAGCCCAGGAAAACAATTAAAAACTGTTGAAGAATTATAATACACAGCACCAAGGTCGTACCGTTCTTGCTGGGTTTGGCTCCCAGCACCCCGGAGCAAACCAAACCAACATCAGTTAGCTAACTTACTTTAGCTTGATTACCCCCGGTGTGCTGGGAGCCAAAGTCAGCAGGAACTCCACCTCAGAACAGAGCCTTTTCCCTGTCATCAAACTGGCCTCCGTTGGTCTCAGAGGTTGTTTTGGTCCCAGTCTAGCTGTGTGTGCAACCAGCCTAGGAAGAGTCAGCTCCCACTCCATTACGCCCCTCCCACCATGCAGGGGGGGCATAAAGTACAGTGCTATTGGCTACTGTAAATGCCACTCAATGCCTGCGACAAGTCACTCCCTAGCTGAATGATTTACAGCAAACGTATACCCAAAAAGCATTCTGTTCGCTGTTCATGGGAACTTTAGGGAGTGTTCATTAGCTTAGCTAACTAGCTAATAGCTGCTATAGTTGGCAGCAGCTACTTTAGCTACTAGTAAGGTTGTCCATCAGGAAATGCTATAAATAAGCAAGTGTTGAGGCAGAGCAGCCGCAGCACATCTAAGGCAAAACCAGAAAATATTTTTTAGTAATCAAAGAGAGGCCCCAGAAACACTCTGCTTCAGCAGCATATATCCACCTAATTCTTACCTCATTTGTGGTCTGGTAATAATCAGATCCAGGTTTTTAAAAAAAACCTGTAAAAAAGTATTTTGATGTTTCCAAACGTGTTTATATTCATATAGAACAAAGAAGTGCGATCCAATAACACAAATGGTCACTTGAGACGTGTGTGGAGATGCATTCTAATGCCAGGTGTGAGGTGACATAGGTAACACACACTTGTGATCAGATCACCCAAGACATATGTTAATACCAGGTGTAAACAGGTGCACAGTATATTTCATCCTGTTGTACATTCAAACATCCAAGGTCTGAGGAAGATCTTACTAGCTTGCTCTCTTGTGTGTTCATTTCTCCAATAAAACTTAGACATTTAACTGGTACACACTCTTTACATGTCTAACTGTGATGGACTACATTTAGAGGAACATCAGCCTGAAGGTAAATAGATAAAGCTGAGTTTAGATCTTTGTTTATAACAGTCCAAACAAGCCGCTGATCCTCTTCTGTCCAAAATCCCCCAAACTTCATTTCCTTCTCTTCTCTCCCCACATATGTTGCCTTAACCCCCGCTCCTCGTTCTTTGCCCCCCTCACCTCCTTCACTCCCAGATCCCTCTGTTGTAAAATTCCTTTGGGCTGCTTAGGTAATGATAAGACCACGATGGATGTGTGTATTTCTTCATGTTTGTGTGTGTCCATGTGTGCTGATGAGATCATGTGATGATTTAAGTGTGTTTATACCATCGGATTGACTTCAGAGTCAAACCACGGGTTGACTCTACATAAACCTTCCGGAAACATCCCCGGACCTACAAATGTGTGTGTGTGCATATATATGTGTGTGTGTTGTCAGTAATGGACATGTCTTCACTTTGGGGTCAGCGGGGGTAATCCCCACCTTTAGAGCCAGGATAATCAGACCCATCACTACAAGTGCAATCCTACACAAACACACACAGACGCACACAATTCATATACACATGTTTATTGTTAAAGGATTTCTGCAGCATTAGTGAACATTATCCTAATTTTCCTCACTGGCTTGTGTTCATTTAAAATGGTTTTGGATAATTTACACTCCTCTGTCACTCAATTATCTAAACTCTCCAACTCTCCCCTCTCCTCCGGGGGTAGGACGAGGTTCAATGTCTCCTAAGTTTAGGTTTAGACAACAAAACACCTCGGTTAGGTTGAGGAAAAGATCATGGTTTGTTTCTGTCATTCACAGTTTTTTTGTTATATGTGTTAAAACTTGTAAAGGCACTCCTCTGAATTTTCATTAAGACAAACTAGAGTGTCTGTTTTCACCCAAAAAGGGATGGTGGCATGATTCAAGAGCAAAGCACCCGGATGCTGAGGGGCATAACAAAGCAGCATCAGTAGCTGACAAGCTAGGATGAGAAGGGGTTGGATGCTCACATTGTCTTATAGCTCCACAAATGGGTTAATACTGGAGTGAATGGACGGCCCGGTGCGCCTCATGCAGTAGCTGATGGGTACCTCTGCATGAGATGGTGACGATATGTTGGTATTTGACGTGTTGGGATGACAATGTGTGCCATTCACAATGACACAACACATACACACATTCTTACAGGCCTTCTCTCTCTTTCTTGTGTGTGTGTGTGTGTGTATGAAGAGGATTCCCTTAACATGTCCAGCAGTGTGACAACAAGGATTACACCCCCATCACTCAACCATGCGCTGCTGTCACTAGACATTACCAACTACATACACACTGACACATGCACACTCACACATACGTATGTTCAGTATTCTCACATGGCTGCATTCACACTTTCACCTTCACAGACACTTTTCATGACATGTTACAAACACATGCACTCATGCTGAGACGGTCCGATCGTAACCTGCAGCACACACACTCTTCATCCCCCCGGCCTCTCTCATCACCTCCAGAACTGAACCCAACTTTGTTCAGTGTGTGTGTGTTTTAACCATGATCTCCCCTGCTGAGTGACAAATCTCTCTGCCAAAGAGGCAATCAGTCAAGCCTACACACACACACACACACACACACACACACACACAGGCATAGTGTGTTATGAAGATTGAATATCACAGTAGCCTCAGATGATCCAAACCAATTCTCATCCTGGATTCTTGTACGAACCTGCAGCTGATACACAGATCACAGCAGGAATGCGTGTTAAAAATGATCCAGACCAGAGTCATGTCTGTGTGTGCATGTGTGTGCATGTGTGTGTGTGTGTGTGTTTGTGTGTGAGTGTGTGTAGTGTACATGCACACACTAACAGGGAGACATATAGTTGGAACAGAGCTCTCTGATTTGGTTCGCTCAGCAGGGAGGCTGTTGTCACAGTAAGGTTTCCCATGGCTGGACTCTAAAGGGAAAATCCAGCTAAAAACTGCTTTCACATCCTTTTGCACAGCGACGAACACTGAGCCTCACACACGGCCTGGCATCAACCGGGAAGATGCTAAGAACATACAAGTTATGCCAAAACCCAATAGCTACAGCTCATGTGTGGGGAATTTCACATGTAAATGGTTGATTTATTTCAGTAAATTCAGTCTACACTGATTAAACATGCATTTTTATTTTAGACTGATTTGCTGCACAAAATATGAATATTACACACATTCACATATATATAAAACAATCTCAGAATTTGACTGTAGACTGAAATACTTAAGAATTGGATCCTTGTTTATTTATGGCTGCTCTTCAATTGGTTTGTTCTCCTGTGGAGCCCAAATTTATACTTTTTAGCCAGGTGTTCTTTTTAAAATTTAAAAACAAACACATTTTTAGAAAGTGTTGATTTTGCTTTGGCACGATTGCATAAATTTTCAATTTCATTTTATGGCACAAAAGAGGAAAAGAGCACTATTCTGCAATTAACCATCAACCTGCATAAACCAGTCGAAGATTCTCTCAATGGCATATATGAATGAGTAAATTTCATAATTGTTTCCTGTTGAACAAGGATCACAATAAAATTTAAATTGACTGAGTGACTGAAAAAAGGCTTACAAGTAAATGCATTTATTTGATAGGCTTTATGTGAATAATAAGAAAAGTTATGTGAGGAGACTTTAATCATCAAACATCCACCACGATCATTTTACAGGGGTAGTCACACCATGACTCTGTAAGAAACACAGCAAAAACACCAGCTTATATTGACATTAATAACAATTACAAGTTGGTAGGCCTTATACATTATTAGCATTTAAAGGGAAAATTTAAATTGTCCCAAAAAATGTAGCTAGCCTCTTGCATAAACACAAATTAGTGAGTCCTGATAACTTAATTTTTTTTAGAATTAATTGTTATAATAACGGCCCTATCAGTTGTAATAACCAGGGTTTTATTTGTCATATGATAATTAAAAGAATTGCATAAGAAGGCAGAGAACTAATTTTAAGAAATGCTGTAAAAATATTATTTGTCAATGAAATCTGTCAACATGTTTTATAGATGTTCTGTAAATAATGTGTAATTTCTCCCACTGAACGCATTAATGATGGAGGAGGTGACTGACAGACTACAGCATGATTTTATGAGGATCAGTCCCAGAACTAAAAGCACAGCTGTAGTTAGAACTTTAGGGACGCATTTCCCACACTGTCAGTCTCCCATTTAGTATCTGCAGAGCAGCTCCAGGTTATACATCTTAACGACATTACATTTTTCCGCTCTCCTCTCTTGGCTTGTGGCTTTGGAAGGTCGTTGTTCATGTTCACAGAGGCTGAACGGCCTGTCCCAAAAACCCAGGAATAACAAATTTCAAAGCTGGTATGTGCCTCTCTGAGTTCAGCTGGTATTTGCCTTTAAGCTCTTACCAGCATTTATATACACAGAACTGCAGAGGGGCAGAAACCTCCGCGGGAGTTTATTTGTGTGTGAGAGGAGCAGGACGGTCCCACAGCTCACTGTATAAGCCCGGTAGATTCTACTGAGGTTCTGATTTTACACAAAAACACAACTGTAATCTTTCCATCACTGTCCAGCACAGAAGAATCAGGCTCTGTATGTTTTCTCTCTCTTTGGACATAAATGAAAATACCTGACCTGCTCCTGCACCTACAGCAGGCATATACTGTATACTGTTAACCAAACCATCTGCAGCACCCACTGCTGCTTTCAGCCTGCAGGTATGTCAGACAGTGAATGGGAGTGATTTGCAGTGTATGTTTGAACATTTTGAACATTAATCACACGTTCAGAAACATGATAATCCTTCCCTGGGTATGTTGCTCTGTCCTGCGGGGGAATTTGTAAAAGTGTTTGGAAAACGTTTTGTGGTATTTCAGTCCCACATACCGAATCAATGATTAGTTTAGCTGATTTACGTCCCAAGAGTCAGAGAACTTATGTTGGACATACGAACCTGCTGCTGCTCCATATTTCTTTTGTTATCAGGGGTTTTATGCCGGTCAACTTTGATTTAAATCTCTGCAGCTATCGTGAACTTCTTCACATTGAATTTGTCTTGTGATTTATTACATTGATAAGGGTTATATAGCCTGAAAATATATATTGGCGTTGTGATTTACCATACATGTTTTAATTTATCTCTCTGTAAGTTCATCTCTTGTTCACCACTTTATTCAAACACATTTAAATAATGCAGAGATTTGTCATTATTTTCCCTTTGAGAGTCTGCACCGCTTTGAACATCTCGCAGCCTTTAAAGATGTCTCATTTTGAAAAGTCAAACTTAAATTCATGGAACTTTTACCCTTTGTGGCTTTTTTTAATCTGTGCATTTGTTTCAAACTTGCATCATGACATTTTTATGATAAACATTAGGCGATTCTCATTCCTGTTCAGTAACAACAGAGTCACTCCTTTTCAAGACATTCAAGTCACTCTTTCTTTATATATCATATGCATTTTCTTGTGCTTTCCACTTCAATTCACACAGTAGTACAGTAATAGCCTATAAAGCCAATCACAATACTTGTTTACAATGAATTGTGTTTGATGTTTGCATAAATCCTTGCATACTGTATTGCTAACAACACGTTCACTTATGTCAGGTTGGAGACCTATTTTGCCTGTTGAGTCACAGACTAAAGAAAATGCTCTTAAAATGTTGTGTTTAACCTGAACTGGTATTGATTTTGGCTTTCTCTTGCTCTTCATAGTCTGTCGAGTTCTTGCTAGGATGAAGTGACCCTGAACAAAATCTTTATCCTCAGATCTCTATAATTTAATTAAACCATCCACTTCTGAGAAACTGGCCCTCAGCTGAGGCTGCAGCTGTCATGCTCTCTGGACTATCCTGTTAAATATAAGATTCAAAACCAGCTGCAGAAACAACTAGAAGAATGCACTCAGTAGAGTGTGGATCTCCATGAGGCAACAGATAGTGAAGCACCTACTGCAATGCCACAGTCAGCAGAGACTGGCAAAGTTTTGATTTTTTTTTTTTTTTTTTTTTTTTGTATAGTACAGTCTCAGTTGTCTTTAAAAATTATTTTTGGGGGGGCTTTTTGCCTTTATCGACAGTGACAGCTGAAGACTTGACAGAAAAGGGGGGTACAGAGAGGGGCAGGCATACAGCAAAGGGCCACAGACGGGAGTTGAACCAGCGGCCGTACAGAGGATGGGTAGCCTCAGTACATGGGGTGCATGCTTGACCAACTGAGTTACATGGGCGCCCTGGGTCTCTGTTGTATTTAAGGAAAAAAAACAGTGTAATGGTCTTGTAACTGAGCATCCAGGGTTTGTCTGACTGTATGAACTTAATACTCAGATGCTCAGGTTTGAGGAGATGAGACAAAAGTTTTCTATGGATGTCAGTTATTGAGCCATGGCAAAGGCCTAAATATGGCCTGCAACAGACTAGACTAAACCCTTGTATTCAGCCTAACAGTTGTTGATCACTTGCGGCCATATCCACATACAGCTCACTGCTGGGGCTCTGGGAGACGGGTTGTTCCACTCAGGGTGCTGTGGGTTGCATCTCGTGTCTGCATGTGTAATTGTGCCACAGGCTGTTGTGGCTCTCCTCCACCTGCTTGCTGCTACGCTCCTGCCTCAGCTAAATGGCTAAGTGTGTGGCTCGTCATTGGCCGCCACTCCCTGGGATGAACTGCTGTTTTGGCTCCACCAAAGATTACTGTTTTGGCTCCACCATAAAGTAGGCTCTGGTGCTGATTGGAGCATTTTGACTCGGGCCGTCGTCAGCCCCTGACAACCATAAACCAAAGACTCTTAATTATCACTGACGGCCATAAACCGCAGCCGCACAGACTTTTAATTGTATTTTAATGTGTATATTTGACTATCTCCCTTGTTAATTGGTTTCTTTCTTTTCATTTTTCCTTTTTTTTTTTTTTTTTGTTTGGGTTAAATAAAATCATTCTTTTATTGGAACACGACTCCCGCCCTGGTGATGTTGAACTTGTGTGCCCCACTACGCCAACAGAGCAGTCAATAAAATAGATTTTTCATGGTTTTTAAAAATCATGAATCAGAGGTGATTGAAAATGCAGACATGAGAGATTAGCTCCGGAGAGAACAGGTCACACACTCAATCACACACACACAAGACCACTGCATGATCTCATGATAAAAAGAGAGAAATAGTGGAAAAGATGAACAGAGACAAACTATAAGACAGAAAAGGGAAAAGTGAAGGCAGACTGAGACAGAGTACTGTCCATGGTATATTGAATCTGGAGGTCCCAATGGAGTTAATAGAAAAGAGGGTTCCCAAGGCGCTGACCCTCAACACTGTTCTTCCAAATCGCTTCACTTCTTCTGATTTATCACCCATCATCCATCTTTTCACGGCACAGGAGGAGAAGAAGGGAGGGGGCAGTGAAACAAAACAGAAGTGTGAGGAGAATATTACAGAAAAATGGAAACATAAAAGTAAATGAAAGAAAAAAGGCTTAGAGTGGAGAATGGAGGCCTGGAGAGATGATCAGAAGAAGTGAAAAACATTTAGAGACAGGAGGTGAAGAAGAGAAAAAACAGCTGAGCACTTAAATATTACAAGTGGCACTGCATTTTGATAAGTATCCAAAATGATCAAGTCTTTTCTTTGCTACTGAAGTTTGACTTTGTGTGGACAGAGGCTCTCACCGCTGACTGCACAGACTTCTAAACAAACAGCAGCGAAGTCATTAAGACACATTCCTCCAGATAGATGCAAGATTTGGGGGAAAATCTCCGATATGAGTTTGCATAGAGAGGAGAAAAACAGATGTTTATTTCCAGAAAAGCATAGGAAGAGATTTCAGGCGGGACCCCACCCTCAATATTTAGAACATGTGCATTTGCACTTGCCCCCCAATAAAAGCATAAAAGTAGCAGACTTTTATTTCGAAGCACAGCTAGCATGTGACAAAACAATTACTCCAGTAAAGTAGGTGGTGGCAGTATGCAACCTCAAAAGCAATGGTTGCAATATGCCAAAACAGAAAAAGAAGCAGCAATTTTTTTTTTACCATTGAGGAGCCAAAGGGGAAAAGGAGGACGAAGTCAGATATTAGAACATTTTATTTTCTCAAAAATGATCAAAATCAAGTAAGTTGTGGGTTGTGATGGCAGCTAAAGAGGTACTAGATACTGTTCTTCAAATTTACTTTGACAGTGTTGTTTGCTAGTTTTTCAACTAATCTTAATGTAATGTCACCCGCCCATAATTAAAGCTTGCTATCTAGCAAAGCTTGCAGCAGACGAGATAATTTAGTATAAGCTACGTCGTGGCTGTCCAAAGACAGTTAAAAGAAAGGCAGGAATGTGATATGTTGAAGCGTATGACATTTGAAATTTACATAAAACCTATAAAGTCATATGACAGTGTTAAATATCTCTGATCTATAGAATAGCACATATTTGAAAGTAATACAGAATGCCTGAGAGCCTTATTGAATTATGCCACCTTGCACCTGAATTATTTCCACCATAAACTGATTGCAGAACAGACAAATTGGTGCATAAAAATGTACCAGAATGCAGGAAATGAGGTGTTTGATGTTCAAAATTATCTTGGCCTGACCCATCAATTCATGTATCTCCATCAATGTTGAAATGAAACCTAAGCCTCTGCAGAAAAGTAATGAATTTCAGCCAAAAAAAGGAGAGAAAGAAATGTACTGTCAATAAATAAGTGCAATAAATCCTTTTCCTGGCAGTAATATTAATATGAAATAGCAGGGCAAGCACAGGTGTTACCAATGATACTAATTAAAGTCCTGTTCTCTTAAGTGTAACAGAGCCTTTCTATGAAGCCAGCATGCACGATAGCAGCACCCTGACTCTGTTTGACCTCCATCTAACAGTACTCTAATTAGGATCATTGGTAACATCTGTCTTTACTATTTCATTTCAAATTCTTGCTGTGAAAATGGCTCATACTTTGACACTAGGATCACAAAATCTGTCAGTGCATTTTTGGAAAAGAGTCAAAGACGAGGGCAAGACAAAAATGGAGGGATCATATGAAAAATCCACAAAAAAGAAAGAAATCCACAAGGGAAGAGAGAAGAGGTAAAGGCAGGAGGGAGGGATGAAAAGAAACAAGGACAGTGCTCAGGGACCAGCAGCCGTTTCAGAGGTGATAAATGTTGTTTTGACACGTGTGTATCCACAGGCCCGAAGGTCACAGTTTAACAGAAGGAACGAAGGTCAGTTTAGAGTCTGGGTCAAGTCAAATATGATTCCCTAAGTGACGGCTTCGGAATTTAAATTTATGGTTCAGTGTAGCACAATAGGTGAAGCATGGCATGAAAGAAAAAACAGTTGAGGTTTTGGGTTTGACTACCTGACAGGTCACATTCAGCAGAGTGTGGTGGCTGCTGTGTATAGATTAGGACAACTAAGTGCATGTAGATAGCGAAAAGGAAAGGAGGGAATAAATAAAGATAAAGAAGATAGACATGTCTAAAATGTACAAAATGGAGGAAATATATTTTTAAAAATATTTTCAATTGAATACAGTACAAAGACAAGATATTTAATGTTAAAACTGATAAATGTTCTTGTTTTCTGTAAAAAAAATACCCTCATTCTGAATTTGTTGCCTGCAACACATTGCAAAAAAGTTGGGACAGGACCAACAAAGGACTGAGAAAGTAGTGGAATGCTCAAAAAACACCTGTTTGGAACATTTGGCAGGTAAACAGGTTAAATAATGTGATACTATCATGACTGGGTACAAAGGTTCAGTCATTCACAAGGATGAATGGGGTGAGGTTCGCCAGTTTGTGGAAAATTGTGTGAGAAAATAGTCCAACAGTTTAAGAACAATGTTTCTCAACGCACAATTTTAAGGAATTTAGGGATTTATCATCTACAATCCATAATATCAGTAAACATTAAGAGATCTGGAGAAATCGCTGCACCTAAGGGCGCGGTCAAAAACCAACATTGAACACCTGTGACCTTTGATCCCTCAGGCAGCACTGTGTTAAAAACTGACATGACTGCATTAAGAATAATACTACTCAGGGTCTGGAACACTTTAGAAAATCATTTTTGGTAAACAGTGTATCGCTGAATCTACAAATGCAAGTTAAGACAGTACCATGAAAAGTGAAAGCCATTTATCAGCATCATCCAGAAACACTGCAGATTTCTCTGGCGCCAGAGCTCATCTGAGACGGACTGACGCAAAGTGGAAAAGTGTGCTGTTTTTCTGATGAGCCCACACGTCAGATTTTGGAAATCATGGATGTTGTGTCCTCTGGGCTAAAGACGAGAAGGACCATCCAGATTGTTACCAGCGCAGAGTTCAAACGCCAGCATCTGTGATGGTTTGGGGTTGTATTAGTGCCCATGGCATCATGGGTAATTTGCAGATCTATGAAGGCCTCATTGATGCTGACAAGTGAAAAACAGGTTCTTGAGCAAATTATGCTGCCTTCAAGACAACATCTTTCTCTTTGTATTGTATTTAATTGAATGGAGAGCATAAATGTTTTGCAAATCATGACATTCTGTTCTTATTACATTTTACACAACATCCCAACTTTTTTGTAATTTGTGTTTGTAAATTTACACGGTAGGGAAGAGAAGAGGCACAAAATAAAGAGTGGGAAGTGGAAGAAAAGAAAAGAGAAGAAGATATGAAGAGAAAAAAGAAAAAGACAGTAGCAGTAGTACAAAAAAGGGAAAAATGTTTTAAAAAGTTATTCGTTGTTGTTACAGGTCAGCCTCCATCATAACCGTGTTAATTAAAAGCTAATTACTGTTGCACTTTTGACCAGCAGACACAGACGCCGACACACACACAACACAGACACGCACACACAGGCACAATCTGGAACCAATTAGTGTTTACCTGCAGGCTGCAAGCGACCCTCATCGGACATGCTGTGTTTGGACACGGGTAATCAACACTACCGTGTGTGTGTGTCTCCATGATGCAGAGCAGTGTTCATGGAAAGACACTGTAATTGTTGAGTCTGATGTAAGCTACCTGCAGGAAACACAGACACACACAAAGTGGAAAGTGTTGATTGCCGTCATCACAAACACACACATCCTGACCGTGACTCTACAATACACAGTCGTGTTAATGTAAATAAGTCGATATCATGTCCAACCGCAGGGGAGATGAGACAGATTATTGAGACTGAACTCGTGCTACGAGGCTCTGATAGCAGTCCAACATGTCAAGACCGCATGGATGTAATGGGTTGCTCTTTGTCTCCAACCAAATTTATTTTGGTCTGCTCTCTGTTCTCGGCTTGAATTTCAGCCAAAGGCTAACACAAATAAAGAATTGCATCAGAATCACAACATGAGCCGTCTCCATTCTGTTCGATTCAAAACCACTTTTGAACTGTCCGCCCTCTATTTTGGTTTTGCTGTAGACACTGACTCAAGTTTGCCCTGTCTCTGTCTCTGTCTTGGCCTTGGAACTTAGTTTTGGCTGAAACTTGACTGCATGAATGAGATTGGCTCATCTTGAAATCAACAACGGGTGATTACAATTCACAATCACGTACCTCATGTCTGAGTGGAGCAGAGAGGGGGGTACAGCTCTTGGGAAAGATATATCAATTACATGTTTTCAATATTCAACATAGAAACAGAAATACACAAAAGGTAGTTAGGGGCAATGAACACCTAGCTTAGTCCCACTGTGCACATGCAGCTCTCCAAGAGTCCTGTTCTCAGTGACGTTTTCACCTTCCAACCTTCCAAAACCCAGGTGACCCAAAGCAAAACAAAAGCTTGATTCAGTACAGTCAGATGGCTGAGAGGGTGACTCCATATTTTCAAATTGTTTTAAATACTCTTAAGTTAAAGAAAGTCCTCTTTACAAAGAGGAAGTCCATTTGTCACTTTTGCACTACTAGTCAAGGGCATTGAATTGGGTAGGGACAGTAGAACATATCACTGCAAAACAACCCTGGGAAACTTGGCATATGCCTATCTTGGAGCTCCCAGGGCAACAAGAAACAAATGGAGTGTCCGGCTGCCAGGCTAAAGGTAAAGTGTGTGGGCTTCCTGCCTTCTCTCTGCTTCACTCACTCTGCTCACTCTCCTTGGTTCATCACGGCTTATCATTGGCGTTCCATCAACAGTTCATTTTGTAGACATTAAACATGCGGACAATAACCTGAGACAAAACTTTGCTTAGAAAGGGGGAAACCTGCTCCTCTCGTCCAAGCAGTCAAACAAACAACAGTCTTCAATTTGGAGTCCCACACCTGCTCCCCATTGTTTGACTTAATTACTTTGGCACACCCTTTCGACCTGACACCCACTGTGTGACCAGGTAAGCCCACCTTCTAGCCTGACAGCCATGCAGGACAGCTGTGCACCAGGCATGAGACTGATAGCTTTTACCATGCTTATGGGGACTGTCACTTTCACTCTTTTCACCTGTCGTATTGATGAAGAAAACATGAATATGACAGATGATTCCAGCTATAGTGTATACTGGCTAACTAGCCAGCTGAGAGGACACCACATGTAATTAAAACAGATTTGAGCACACAGATATAACACAGATGAACCTGTCTAGCAAGTGTGTGTTAGATACCATTTAGTCTGACTACACGAGCAGAATGGTTACTCCACCACACAGAGCGGCTGCACTGCTGAGTCCCTTCTGATCTTACAGGATGGAGGATAAAATAAAGTTTCCAACTTTTCTTTTTTAAACCTTGCATACAAATGTATGACTCAATAGTCACAACAAGTTTCATCCAAACTTGATCACAGCAACACTGGGGCTAAACCTTGTCCAAACGCTCACTGTACATTTGCGTTGTTTATGATATTCATGCGGCATGTGTCTTATTCCACCACTTTTCTCCTCAGTGACAAAGACATAACTTTACAATGAGATCTTTCCGGGGTTTCCTGTTCGTGGCCAAACTATACGCTGCATCTCTCCCCAAGAGACACTCATGTGGGTCAGTTTGTCAGCAATAGTCCTCGGCCACATGTGAGAGATATCCGGATGAACTGAACTCAGTCATAACAAGGGGAATAAGACAAGCTAAACACAAAATATATTAATAAAAATCACACTGCTGCATGCACAGGAGGCTTCATAAAATCCTTGCTTGCAAGATCTCATCATGACACATTTGTCTTATGAGTGAACTATGGATTCCCACAATGGTTTTTGTCAAAGTATCCAATAGTTCACAACATTGCCCCTTTCATTCCACAGCAACATCCACCAGCCAGTAACCTTGTTCCTCAATCACCTGACTCTGTCAACTGTCCCCCTCCCCTCATTCTCACTGCAATATATATGTACCAGCCCACTTGTACCAAGTCCCCACTCTATTGGCTTCCCTTCTCACAACAAACAGCGAGCAGGCGAACTTCAGCGATGTAGCAAGAAAAATTGTCCAGATATACTACAAATGATGTCGCTTGTGATTTCTCCCTCTGCAAATGACTAAGGTGAGTGTCTAACGTCACAAAAATAAGACCACAGTGTGCAGTTTTTCAAACAAGTGCCACAAGGAGCAGGTTAGTACATCGTAATTTTGGAAAAACAAACACAATCTGATGTTTTTTGTTAAATTTTCGCAGTGCCTCCACTGAAGCAATGTTAGCGTTCAAGCATTTTACCTGTTCTACATTTTGGGTCCTCACCAGTTACCTGAGCCCAGACAGTTTCTGCTTAAAATATCAACCCGAAGGCTTAAAGGAAAAATCTGTAATATATTTACTGTACTAAATCATAAAATGACCATGATATGTGTTTTGGCTTGTATGTGTTTCTGTGATGTCGTCAGTTTGTTCTTCTGTCTCTCTCCAGCTCCACTCCTCTGGTGCACCTGGGAGAGCAGCAGAAGACAGGGCTTACAGCAGGGGGCCGCTCGTGTTCTTACCTCTCACCGAGGGGTTTTGCTACTTATGTTCTGGCTTAATATCACTTTGATTTAGTATCTCTGTTCTTTGTACTTTGTTTTAATAAATCCCAGAGTGTGCTTGTTTTAAAGTTGTCTTAACCATGGTTTATTTGGGTCAGCAGTGGAGTGTTGTTCACCCCCATAAGATCACCTCAGGGTGGGGTTGAAACAAATTGGGCACTATCTGGGATTGAATGTCCATGAGGTGAGGTGTGTTAGTTTCTGTATAGTGGCCTTTGAGTGTTGTTCCTTTTTTCATATAGCTTATCAAGCAACACTTTATTGAACTGCCAGATTTTTTTATCAGGGATCAGCTGGAAGTCAGGGTGACAGTGACGTTCACATAATATAGTAAAGAAGCCAAGTTAGTCTGTTTTTGCAGACACTAGATATTGTATCATATTAAGTTGCTGTGATTGCTATATGGTATATGGTTTGCACTTATAAACCATATAATGTGTGAAGGCCCTACAAAAAACACAATTTAAAAATGAATTTTTTAAAGAAATTTAGAAAAGTTTGTGTAATTTTCTTGTCATTTGAATATTTTGGGTGTACAGTATAGGTCAAATTGTATGGTATTTGTGTGTGTCGGTGTGTGTGTAACAGTGAGTCTGTGTAGATTTTTGTGACAGGACTGGTCATATATCCTTCAACACTCCTTGTTTTTCTTCTCCATCCCGACTATCTGCACTCTGTCTCTCAGCAAGTGTGTGTGTGAGTGTGTGTGTGTTGTGTGTGTGTGTGTGTGTGTGTGTGTGTGGTGCAGTAGAGAGAGAGAAAACAGGCTGATGGTAGATCATAAATAAAAGGTCACTGCTGTATGTGTTTTGCATGAAAGGGGGAGCCGATACATGGAAACACATGTTGGCTGTGTGATAACCTCTGTCATAAATTTACAGAGAAAACAGGATGCAAAAGAGAAAAATAAGGACGAGAAGGAGAGTGAGATGGGAGGACCAGATCGCCTATGAATCAATCATAATTTAGATCTTTCCAGACATTAAATATGTGTGATGAGTCTATAAAAACCCACCAGTGCAAGAAATCAAGTTGATCATATGACAAACAGACACACGCAGGCTTCCCCAAACATGTGTCAGGAGGAAATATTAGACATATTAGATCAGAAGCTTTCAGTACAATACAATAGATTATAACAGAATGGGGAGAGCAGAGGCAGAAAAGATTTACTACTTCTGTCAACTCTTTTCTCATCCTGTTAAGTGCTTCTCTGGCTTCAACCCAAATTTATCTTATTATCTGTCTATGAGGATTTACTGGTGTTTAATATCTTATGTGTTCCACATACTCTTGATTAAATTATATGTAGTCATCTGTGGCATTACGGGCATCTTAGAT
This sequence comes from Lutjanus argentimaculatus, assembly GCA_034769285.1. NCBI lineage: Eukaryota > Metazoa > Chordata > Actinopteri > Lutjaniformes > Lutjanidae > Lutjanus > Lutjanus argentimaculatus. The sequence goes on from JAWZSL010000007.1 coordinate 10,149,693, forward strand.
TTAGCTCATTCAAGTGGAGCTTTAAGTTTGCACCGTTTGTAATGTTTAAGGACAGAGCAGAGGGGCTCAGATATCTCCGAGTTAGCTTGGAGTAGAACTGCAAAGGAGCCAGTTAAGATGCTTTAGCATGTGCTCAGGATGCCTCCAGGACAGCTCCATGTGGCAGTAAAGAGGAGACCCTGGGGCCAACCAAGAACACCCTGCAGAGACTGTATAGAGTTGCAGAAGTGGCTCGGGAGAAGTTTTCAAATCTACTTATCAGTCCCTCCAGGATTTCACTGACTTTTTTTGGGATTGTTGCAGCCTAAAATGCCTGATTTCACAGCAGCTTTTCTAAACAATTGCAGTGAATGTTGCAATGCTTCTAGGCGTTTGCTGCAATTAAATTGTGGGACCAAGTGAAAATTGCAAAAGAAAGTTTTTAAGTAGAATTCATTAAAAATCAAAGGCAACTTCCAGGGAGAACAAAACCACACTCTGTTCTGAGTGTTCTAACTAACCTTACAAAAAAGGCTCAGAATTAGCCTTAGAGAAATTATAAAATTCCGCTTTATTTGTTATGAAGAAGTACACCAGCGGGATATTTCACAAAGAAGCAGAATCTTTGAGAATCTCAAACTTAGTCAAAGCAGCACAAAATTGTAAAATAAAAATGCACAGAGTACTAGATAAATGTCAATAACAATAATAAATGTTGTGTTCTTTTCAGTACCTACGACAAACTTGAAAAAAAAGAAATAAATAAATGCAAAGAAATTGTGTTCATTAAGACGCACATGTGTACATTGTGCGGGGGGCTGCTGTGTTTGGTTGAACTCGCAGGAAGCCACAATGATTGATCAAATTTGCAGGAAAAGTTGCGGAGTTTGGACAAAATTGCAAGGTCGCACAGAATTCACAGGGATTGGCTAAATTTGTGTTAATTGTTGCGATCGCAACGTCACAACTTCCTGGAGGGACTGGATCTGTACAGTAAAATACAATAGAAACATGTCTCTTTGCAGCCCAGTCTATTCCATCTCACAGTACCTGTTAGCAGATGAAAAAGACATCACCAGGTTGCTCTTTGTTTTGCAAAAAATACAAATTAGAAACCACATGAATATAATTCCATTTGAAATCTAAAGGAGGGGGTCCCTGCTCTCTTCTCATTGGCTACCAGCATCCATGGGTTTTGGTCAACGAGATTTTTACCCATGTAGGAAAAATAAGGGAAAAATGTTCTCACTTGTTGGGGTTGAGAGAAGATGAGGAATGTGGATGAATCGAAATATCAAAGTTTTAAAAGGATGTTAAAGCTGCAAGAATTTTAACAAAAACCCTGCCAATATTTTCCCTTAGTATCAATTAATCAGGCAAGTTTAACTTTGCATCACTGGGCCCCAAACTGAGGTTACAACCACTGGTTGCAATACGCCTTGCAGCCTTAACCAGAACATCTGTTCCCCTACAGTTCCAACAGGACATTAAAAACATGGTGGCAGTGATATAGATCTTCTTTAGTGAGCCTTAAAAAACACAGTGCTGCACACCAGACACAACGATGAGCTAAACCATGACCATCTGAAGGCTCACATTTCTCTTTTACTAGCTGTAAATAGACAGCTGCTGGTGGTGAGGCGCGTGACATTAACCACTGCTCTTTGTTTAGATTATGCATGACAGATGATCAGTATGGACACTCCCTCATGGTGCAAATGTAGACGAATCAGAAAAGTGAGAGAAGAGGGGCTGACTTTCTTATTAAAGAACCATTTTACTTCTTGTTACATCTCATCAGTTTGATTTTTGTCCGTACAACATCGAACACCATCTCTCCCTAGATAGAATGGTTAAGTAAAAAACACTGACCTCAGTAACCCCAAGGAACTTGCTTTGTTTGATGAGGACTTGATTTTAGGGTTAAGAGGGATTATAGTACAAAGGTGGTTTACTTGTCAGGTTTGCCTCCTGACACCCTGAGGCTTAGTCAGCTAACTTAGCTGCATGACTAACCAAGCTAATGGCAGTTAGCAGTTAGCTACTTTAGCAACAAGTAAAGCTATCGGGCATGCTCAGGGAAGCATCAGGAAACTTAGTAAATGACCTTGATACTGTATTCAGTTCAGTACTGTTAACTGGGAGGCTGTTTAGGCACTTTATGTTGCCTGGTAACGGCAGATAAACAGAAATTCTGAGTTGAACCTGTGCAGCCGGAGGACATCAGAGTGAAAACCAAAAACTATTTTCTCCTTAAAATGAACCAGTTTCATCCAAATCAGTTAACACGGTAATTGCATTGTGTTTTTGTGCAAGTTGTAAAGTTGTGTTTCTGTACAGTAGTGTTAATCCCGTGAGGCCCGACCCACAGCCTGTCGTGTGTCAGGCTAACGTTAGCTTCTGAAGCAGTCTACTGTAAAATGCCTGACCATAATCCGCTGTCACAGATATCCTGTTCACCAAAGTGAATCAATTCTAGCCACTGGTGGTAACCACAGTATTTTTGGGAATCAAAACAAGAATTGAGGTGGCAAATATCTTAGAGGACATACTGAAATGCAGTTAGTAAGCTAACTAATGAATCTTAGCCTTAGCTCTGCACTGCTATAAGTTGAAGATTGATTTACAGGTTATTGGTTGGCATTGGTTGGTTTTAGCTTACATAAGCATGTGTCATATTTTGTTTTACAGAAAGAAAACATTACTGGATGTTCCATGTTTTAGATACAGAAATACAAAGGGTTTTTTTGTTGTTGTTTTTGGAGGGACTTTTGTATATATTGTAAATGTGCACAACATGACTGGGGATTTTTTTCATTTCATCGTGACTTTAAGTGTTGGGGTCAGGAATTATGTTAGCAAATACATTATGACATGACATGACATGACAAGACTTCTCACAGTTTTAGATATGTAAACGTATGTGTGCATTCAAAAAACATACAAATGTTTTCATGGAGGGTGTCTTAATGCTCTTTCTCCCTCCCTCTGTCGCTCCCTTTCTCTTTATCCCTTCATATCGTACCCCATCAGCTCTCATCTAATCACTGAAGTACCAAAGGGGGTGACCTCATCACCCCAACGCCATGGTAACGCCCCGCAGCCGTGCACCCTGGGTCCCTGGGATCCTGGGAAGGTGGAGGAATGTGGAATGTGATTGGTCTGTTAGAAGCAGAGTGGACATGCAGGGTGGGAGCACAGCAACCTGAGGATGGATGGATTAAATGACAGCTAGAGACACACACACAATAACACAAAAATACAACTCCGATGTCCAAACTGTGTTAATACAACTCACACACACACACATGCAAACACACAATTTGTTACTTCTGTTGGCCAAAGTATTAAATAACATAACACTTTGGACCCTGGAGCCACACATACTCACACACACACACACACACACACACACACACACACACACACACACACACATTATAACACAAACATGTGATACCTGCGAATCAGCAGCTATCAGAGTCTAATTCACTTTGTCTGTCCAGGCTGCAGGGCAGAGGTACGTGTTAGGGTGCTGAAAGCTCTTATTTTCATCCATTCACACAATGTCAGAGTTGAAATATTTTAAATACTTGAGTTGCACTCGCTTTACTGCGCTTACTAAATCACAGCACAATTACAGCTTCCTTTTGAGCCGTTGAAGCAGCTCTGATGTGCCTGACGATGTAAATCAAGCGCACCTCACATAGTTGACCCTGTGGGTGAATGGGGTCTACGCCAGGGAACCAAACAGCCGGGTAAAAAGAGACACACAAGAGCAGACAGTAAAGTCACAAATCACTGTTGTGAATGAACTTTTAGGTTAATATTTAGAGTTTAAATATTTAGTTTAGACTCAAACAGGTAAAGGAGGGAGAAGTCACGAAGAGAAATTCAGCTGTAAAGGAAAGTAAATCAGTTCTACAGCCAACAATGAGATTTCAGTGTGGGTCTGTCTCTGCGTTTAGAGCCCTTATCCACTTGTATCTGTGTGAGGACCAGGTTTTAGGATTTGAAGAGTGGAGACATTTTTGAGAAGTGGGGACATTCTGGACAGTTTTTACATCTTTAAAGGGCTTTCTGAGGGTTAAAACTCAGAACCCTGCCTGCATGTTTTAGGGTTAAACTTAGATTTAGAGTTTAAGATTATGATTTACATTAGGGTTAAGGTTAGGATAAGGGTACATGGTTAAATAAACTTGAACTTCCTAGCTACCACTTTCTGGATCGGTGCGGCTTAAAAAAATCTTGCTTCATTGCCTGCCTTGTTCTCTCAAGTGTGTGATGGACAATATAAATGATAGAGAAAGTACACCGGTATGAATTTGCCCTGCAGTATGAATTTTGATTATATCGCACTGACCAGTCGGACTCTCACTTTGCTTGACCTAAAAAAACTATTTGTCCCAAATTCATCCCAGGATTCATCGTCGTCAGCCTATGCCAGATTAAGCTACTGTCTTCTTTCCTCTTTGAGTCATCTTCACTTGGTTCACATCTCCATCAGTCTCCCCACTGACTTTGGTCCGTGTATGTGTTCATGTGTGCGTGTTTGTGGAGAAGCTCAGCCGTAAGCGTGATGATAAATTACACAAAAAATGTTGAAATGGTAAAAGGATCGGTGCATTTTCCACTATATAGACATGGGTCAGGTTTAAAAAGTCAGACCAGTGGGTCCCAGCCCACGATTTAGGAATCACTGCTCTAGATTATATGATTAGCTTATAAAATATGATGCTGATATAAACTACCAAACAGTATACAAAATACTTTAAACTACAGCTCCACCTCCACCTCAAACAGCTACAACAGGAAAATACTACTCACACATGAATAAATTAATAATTATAATCCAGTCTTAAATTATCTAATTCACAGAGGACAAAAGTACTTTTACTTTTGATTCTTTAGGTTCATTTTTCTGATAACACTTCTGTACTTTTACCTCAATAGCATTTTCAGTGAAATGTACTGGGGTATTTTTATAGTGCAATGTTGCTGCTTTACTTAAGTAAATGAGCTGAATACTTCAAACAGACCCTGACAAAATTAACCAATAAAATCTCCTCTGTAGGTTCTCCTACAAGTTTGGAAGGGGAGGGTGACAACAAAGTGTTTACAATCTAAGGAGAAAGTATGTCTGGACTGGCACCCATTTCAGTCCCGTGTCCTACCAGTCTGTTTGGACTCAGGTCCTGTTGCTCTTCCATCTGAAATAAAACAAAAAATCATATGATGTTGGCTTTTATGAGTCATCGAACACTTTTGGGGCAGAATTAAGGACCAAACCTCTGATCTGCATCTTATACTATGAAAATGTTTATGTGTATGTCATTGTATGTCAGACTGACCAAAGGGTTTCTTTCTGAGGTTTCTTATGGGTTTTTTCTGTCAAATCAGCAAATCGCATATGATTAAAGGCTCCATTAGCTGACGGGGTGATCTAAATTACTAAAAATAGCCCCAGCATGAGGTATTGATACATAGATTTAAAGCATTGCTTCATCACAGCAGGAGGAGACGTTTTTCCGTTTTAAAGCAGTGACATTCACACACACACACAAAGTCCCTTGTTTCCATTCAGCAAACCCACACAAATACTCATTCATTCAACTGGAGGCTTGCACAGGCGGCTCTCTAATCAAAACAAATCTTCACAGACAGAGGCAGAGCAAGACAGAAAGAGCGTGAGGCGCTCTGAATGTGTTGTCAATTAGCAGCAGCAGCAGATCAATGGTGCAGAGTGAAAGCAGTCGAAACAGGGGAGATCCTGAATGAATCAAACAGGTCTGTTGTTTTTATGAGGTCTCTGATGTGGACCCAGAACTAAATGTTCAACTGTGAGTTTTTCAGCCTCTTCAAAGATCTGGTCAAGAATTAGGTTTACAGAAACAATGAGGCAGCTTGTGCAAAGAGGCCTTCACTGTGCTGGTTGCCATATTGTCCTGGACGTTTCCTTTCAGAACTCATTTTCCCCTCCTTTCGCTTTAGCTTCCATTCCAGCCTGTCCTTCACGGGTGTTAATTCATTGCCGCCTACATTCAGATGCTCCACACATGCACACAGACTCATACACACATGCCAGCATGCACATGCATTTGGCCGTGAAAGAGAGGCATGCCATTCACATGAAGTGTTTGATGCAGTCATGAGTCTGTCTGTAGCCGTCTTTCCATCAACATATTTTTATGCGCAAGAAATAGCATATTAGAAAAGGTTGATGGAAACACTGTTTACAGTTCAGTTCTGTTGTAATGTGACCCAAATTACCCTCTAATAGTGCTGTGAAAAATATCGATATATCTATAAATATCAATACTGAACATTTGGAATGATTTCGATACTCTTCTTTTTTTTTCAGTATCAATACTCTGGTACCAGGTGCACCTTCTCACTCTGCTTTTTGGCAGCAAGTTGATACACACCGCTGCAGTGCCTGTATAAGTCCCGCCTCCTCTCACTTACCTTCAGTGCTCTCATCACTTGTCTCATTTGCCATATTCACGTTATAGCCTTGTTATATATTTCTTTAAATAGAAATCAAAAATTTGATGCCCTCAATGTTGAGTCATTTTTTCCTGGTGGTATCAAAAACGGTATTGAATATCAATAATTTTCAGGTATCATATCAAAATGAGAAATTTCAATATTGTGACAACACTACACTCTAATAAAGTCTAATCCTACTTTATAATACCGTCTAATAAAGAACTCTGTTTCTATTTTTCATATGATTTGATGAAGTATGGCTTGTCACGTCTTAGTTTTTGGTAAAATAAAGTGCAACTGGAGTCACTCTTTCCAAATAAGTTCTGATAGCAAACATTTAACTTGCATAACTGATCAGCTGTGTCCACACCAATGATCTCCTTATAACTCCCATGGCTTTATAACACATCCATGAAACATTTATACATGAAACAAACCGAGCTGTCACATTTCCATCATGTTTTCCTACATTGTTTTTTACTGTTTGATCTTTTAACTACATCATGTTGTTGCGCCCTTCTTCTTCTGTAATGATATAATGATTTTCTGACAGAAGAACTGGTGCCACCTACTTATTATCTTGATGAACAGACTCCTAGTAATCACATAACAGCAGTGAATGGAAACTTTTTTTTTTCCTGTGTGTGGTTCCTGTGCCTGTGTTACAGTTAGTACACTGCCCTGTGTGTTGAGAGTGGTATGTGAATTGGCCACAGGATGAAAACCAGAGTTTCTTATTTGAACTGAACTTTTAAAATAATGTTCAGGATATTTGACGTTCAGTGTCTCAATGTTTAGTTTGGAGACTGAGCGGGTAGCTGTGGGAAGGTTCAAATTGTTTCCCGAATTATTTGAAGGAAACTGGTGTCAAAATCATTGGTTATGTTGTGTAACTGCTGCAGTACCGTAGATTAAAGTAGACTGGATGAAGAAAAATAGCAAACCTCCAGAATAAATACTAAGTAAGGGATCAGTCTTTCCTCTCTTCCTCTTCTTTTCTCTTCTCTTTACATGATGAAGGACATTAATGGAAATAATTTTACCCATCAGGCTCAGTCACCGTGACTCTAACTGTATTTGTCAGTCTAAATGTGAAGTTTCAACATCATATCATTTTACTGTCAGTGTGTGTGTGTGTGCATGCATGTGTGTGTGTGTGTGTGCGTGTGCGTGTGTGTGTGTGTGTGTGTGGGTAGGAGAATCCTAGATCTGGAGAATGATTGCACTGCAGCTGCGTTCACTCACCCACTTATTTCTCTCCAATGACCAGGTTTCCTGTCTACGTAACACAGTACATAAAACACTATATTAGCAAAGGAAGGTATGTGTATACTACATACAGTATATTATATATATATATATATATACATACATAATTATGTATATATATATATATATATACACACACACACACATATACATATATTTATACACACACATATACAGACACATGAACACACACAGGTCAGTTTAGTTCAATGAAATTAGTTTTATTTATTCCATCAGTGTATTTTAGAGGCACAACAATATAAATGACTGAAACCAACAACTTTACTGTATCTTTGTATCAGAATATCATTAGTTAATATGCTTGAATCTTACATATAAAATGCATTCAATACATGACAACACATTCTTTTTAAGTGCATCACTGGGTGCCTCTAACATCCATGTTCTTCACTAAATGATAAAAAAAGACAACATTTTATGGCAGTAGTGCTGTGATTCCCCACTAACAGACTATGTGTTAGCATATAGACAGTTCATGTATGACACTTTTCAGTTTTATTACAGTCCACCCCACATTTATGCATTTTAACATGAAAGTCACTGAGATGTAAAAGCTGATCATTTCTTCAGAACATCAGAGGCAAAAACTACAGGAAATAGGAGACAGGAGTAAAGCCAACCAAATACTGTACATTTGCTCCTCTCAGTATATGAGCTGATATCTGTCAGATATGTTTGTCATTTCTGCTCTAAGAAGTTCAAGGCATTCCTTAATACATTAATCACTTTAAATTAACAAAATAATAAACATTGTGTATTCAAAAATCAAAAACCCCAAAACTTTTTTATCAGCTCACAAAAAAAAAACAATGGTGGTGAAAAAAAATAACAATTTAACAACATGTCGTGAGACAGATTAGAAACAGGTAAATATATACAGTATTTGTTACAGTTTTACAAAAACCTTTATGTTTTTTCTCATCACATCAGTAGCTTAACAACATGGAATTTCACAGGGTTAACATATTGACATACAGTGTGTACAAGTAAAGAAAAACAGTTATATAGTCATGTTTCACATTATGTTATTAAAGGATACAGATATGCTTTTGCTAATATGTCAAAATGTCAAGTGGAGCATCAAGTGATCACTACATTATACTCAGGCTGCAACGATTAATCAATTATTAGTTAATTATTTAATTAATTGCCAGCAATTTTGATAATCAAATTTTTAAAAAGTCTCTGATTTCAGCTTCCTAAATGTTAATATTTCCTGGTGTCCTTGCTCCTCTATGACAGCAAACTGAATATCTTTGGGTTGTGGGCAAAACAAGACATTTGAGGACGTCATCTCAGGCTTTAGGAAACACTGATCAATATTTCTCACCATTTTCTGACATTTGACCAATTAATCAACTATGAAAATAATCGTCAGTTGCAGCCCTAGATTACACTACACCCCCTCGCCGAGGGGTTCAGTCTATCTCACACAAAGTCACAGAGCCCCTCTTAAACCAGAAGCCTGGGAAGACGGCCTTTGTGAATTTGGCATGGAAGGTGTGTATGGGGCTCAGCTCTCCTGATGTGACACTGTAATAAGTCAGAGTACCACCTTTCCAGTCCAGAAACACTGCTATTTTTTGGCAAGGATCCTTTTTAATAGGTTTGGACTCCTTCCCATGTATGGCAGTGTATCCATTCTTTGAGCAGAGCAGACTCCAGGACATCTCATTGCATCCCAGGCCACCATGGCTGTCCCATGTTCTACCCACTCCTCCATATGTCACTGCAATGCCTACACAATCACCTTTCCACTCCACCTCCCAGTAGCAGAGCCCTGTCTGACCCTCCTCACAAAGCACTTGAGACCTCTTAAATCTGTCCTCATTTTCAGGTCGTTCCACCTTCTCCTCCACCCTCTTGACAGTTCTTGCTGTCCGGTTTCCTTCAGACAGAATCAGCCTCTTGCCTGCTGTGTTTTCATCAAGCTTCAGATTTGCAACATCTGAAAGAGAAACAAAGAAGACATAATTCAGTGTGTGAGTCTGTGTGTTTAGTGGTTTTTTGTGCAATTAAAAGACTAGAAAACTTTGAACCTATCTAGTTCAAATGAAATGCAAACAACATAATTAATTAAAATAAGTTTTACCTATGTTAAGAATATAATAAGCATGTAACAGATTTCACTTGTTAAAAAGTGTAAACATTAGAGCCTGTACTCCCAGTGAAGTTATGAGAGAGAGGCATTTCAAATGTATCAGAAATTAGTTTACTGTCTGAGATGACTGAGGTGATAAAATCCTGGAAATCACTTCCAAAAAAAGACTTACACTTCTTCAGTCCTGGCTTTAGCCGATGCTCTCCACCATGGTCAAAACTGTAAAAAATGAAGATGGTGTTTTCACAAAGAGAAATGTTTAAACATAATACTTTGAAAAGCCTTTTGTGAGTCGTGACTGGATAATTTTACATGTTGAAAAACTGTTCTTTGTGAGAACCATTAACATATACTGTGAAGCAAAGTCAAGCCAAAACATTTCGGTCACCCCCTGGTGGCATAAAATTCACCCTCTTCATGTCAGCAGAGGAGGCATGGACCAAACTAAAAAAATATAAGTACACATCAAATAAATTTTTCCCAAAGATGTTTTTTGTCATTTTAGGAAGTTCGTATCATGCTGATGTTTGGTCAAGTGCTAATTTTTCTGATACGTTTGGTTGCAATTAATTATTTGATGTTATAAGAATGGGGTTTCATGTCAGGATTGACAGCTGACACCTCAACAACACGGCTCCAGCCCTGATTGTTACTGTTCCAAATGACTCCAAATGACATCACCAGTCCAGTACAAGATGGCAACGCTCGTATCCGAGATATTATGGTTTCATTTTTGTGCAGTGGAAGAAAGTGGAGACATGTATCTTTATAGACAGTCAGTGGGTGGTAAATGTCCTATTTACACATGGGATTAACACCTGATCTGAATCTGAATACACTGGAATGGATAATGACATATGATCCACAGGACATTTTTTGTGGTATTAATAAATTTTCTGGTTGTCTTGATTCTGCCAGCACTGTGACAGGATTTCAAAATGGAAATTATTTAGGTGGGGCTGGTGTACATGTCAACAAACATGGCATGTCCCAGGTCAAGAAAAATAACACCACAGATGGGTGTCATTCATTTTTAATGACTTTTTTTTGCAAGGAATGACTCGTTGGCTACTGTTGCCAGGCTTCTCTAAAACTGTAGTCTTTCTGGACAGATCACTGTGTTCTATGTGCATTTGTACCATACATTAACGTTCATCTTTCTTCATCCGGATAGTCAATATATACAGATTGTAGGTTAATGCCAAGTGTAAATGGAGTCATAGTGAGGTTGCTGGCTTTGCACATTTTCTCTTATCAACACCAAGGTGAATATTAGTGGTTTGGTAACTAACCTACTAGCTAATAATACACAAAGTTTTGTTTGTATTTTACCTTGCTATACATTCTACTAGATAACTAGGAGGTTCATCTATATCACTACAAATGTACACACATAAATACATATCTTGACGTCTTAACATACCAGAGTTTCAGGCTCATATTTTGATTCCTTACTACTTCAGAGAGCGTCCTCTCCCCATTGGCTCCTGGGTGATTGTAACTCAGGTCCAGCTGTTTGAATGAGGAGGCTGCTTTGGACTTGAGAGCTGAGGCCAGGAATGAGCAGCCTTTCTCTGTCACTTGACAACCTGACAAACTGCAGACCACACAAACATGTATGTATATATGCACACAAACACAAAAAAAAAAAAACACACACACTTAACTTAAGTATATGGGAAGATACTGTAGAAGTGGTGTTATAATGGTTCTCTGCAGTTTAATATAGCTGATTTTCCCTTTTTTTTTTCCAATATTATTTAATCATTTTGTTAAATTATTTTCTGGACATTTGTCAGCTGATCACATTTCTTTTTCATGGCTATTTTGTAAAAGTTTGATGATCAAATATCATACTTTGATAAACTGTACTTCTACCTTTTACTCACACATTTTTTTATAGAAGAAAAATCTGTTGTCATTAATGTGCCCATTTATCCTGACAGTGAAACTTAGTTAAGACATATGATAACACTGTGTTTTATAGGGACCTGAAGTGAAACTAGAATACAGGTTCTGTCCCAGAGCTAAAAAAAAATTAAAATAAAATAAATTACAGAAATATTTCTAGTAACAAGTAACAACTAAAATTTTGCTTTAACCTAACCTAACAGTATCATGTGTTTCTCTTCATATATATATGTAAGCATGTTTTTTTTAACCTACTGTAATCCAGTGATGTTGGATATTTATTTTTTTTTGTTCTTAACATTAGATCCCTACACCATAACAGGTTGAAAGTGACCAGGGGTCCGTTTCACAAAGCAGGTTCAACAAACCCTGAGTGTAACTCTGAACTCTGAGTTGATCTACTCTGAGATAAGAAACTCTGAGTTTCCGGTTCCAGAACAGCTGATTTGAGTTGGTTTATGTAGTCCTTTGCAATCACAATAATATTACAGGGGAAAACTGTTTGAATGGTAGCCTATTAAGTTATTTCATTTAGGTGCAATCCCGCGGGGCAGAAGCGCACATGGCAGCAGCTTAAAATGAAATATAAAAACATTGTTCAAACAGGTAAGACCTCGGCATAATCTCATGGAGGTACCTCATTTTGATCATGTTTTACATTGTAAAGTAGCCTAATATTAAGTGGCTGTTTGACTGTGCAGTTGTTTTATCCCACACAGCCTAAATGTCTTCATCCATATCATGTTCTGTTAAATAATTAAGCCTATTTAAACTAACACAGACTTCTACTCAGCCAACAGAAAGAAATCCGATGCCCGTAAAACGGGTGGTGGCCCAGCACCACCACCTCTAACGGAGGCAGAGGAGCTGGCCCTAAGCCAGAATTTTAGATGTTCTGCATCTCCGACATTGTACAGAAAACTTCCATTGGCAAAGAATCGCTGCGCAACACACAATATCTGATGGGATGTGAGATCATGACTGCGGCTGGTGATGTTGCAAATGTAAGGACAGGATTAGGTTGTGTATGTAGATAATAGATTGTGACGTGAAACGGTATCGCTCAAAAAGGTAACTGTCTGGAAATGCAAGGACATCTATGCGCGGTCTGATGACAATCTCCCGACGAATATTTAATTCTCTGCGCAGTAATGCTGCTCCTTCATCCACGGGGCCGAAGGACATGCCATTTTGACAGACGAACGAGGTTACGAATGTATGAATGAATGAGGAAATCAAATAGCATGTGTGGCTGAAAGGGGGCGGAGACAGAGAGAAACTCGAGGTTCATTGTGAAAAACCTGGTCCCGACCAGGTTAGTTTCATAGAGTCTGTTACTGCGGTAACTGACCGAGAGCTTAAGTTACCTCTCTTTGTGAAACAGGCTAGAGTTACCCCTCTTTCTCTGGTTTGAGTTACCTTCCTTTCTGAAACGGAAAACTCCGAGTTTCCCTCATTTCAGGGTTAACAAACTCAGAGTTTTCACTAAACCTGCTTTGTGAAACGGACCCCAGCTCAGCAGATGAGGAAAATTTTTGTCTTCTAATAGGAAGGGGCTGGAATATATGCCATTTGACAATTCACCAAGCCCTGCCCTCCTTAGTTACCTTTGCTACACCGGTCAAGCTTTCCAGTCTCACACTGCTCATATGCAGTTTACAGGTAACGGTGGCAGATTCAACATAGAAACTGAAATGTAAAGCTTGACAGGCTAAAGTGAAGTGTCGGTTTATCTTGGAGTCCCTGAGCTCCAGCAACATGTTTAATTTTTTCAGAAAGACAGATGAAAAAAATCCTACATGAGTTAGAGAAATTAGTGGGAAGCTGGAGGTGAAGTTAGGACTTCTCTCTAAAGTTACTGTTCTTGGATATCCTACTTTTACACCTTCTTGCAAACAGGAGTATGTTACCTCCATAGGAGATTACTTAAATGGGAGTTTGTATTCTGTGCTCTGAAGACATGAATTTATTTTACCAAAACTTTTGCTTCGCTACTCAAGTGATTTTTTTGCACTTTGGAATAAAGTGGAGTACAAAGTGCAGTATTGAGTACAGTAAATTACTGTAAATGTAAAGTACACTTACTTGAGAATCTCCAGTTTACAGTGTAGACTCTTTAGGCCTTCAGCAAGTGTCTCTACTCCTGAGTCCAGCAGGTCGTTATGACTCAGGTCCAGCTCTGTGAGATTAGAGGATGCGGAGCTGAGGACTGAAGATGACAGACCTTTGCAGGATTTTTCAGAGAGCTCACACCAACTCAGCCTGTGAAAATATTTGTAATTAAAAATCAGAAACATCTGCTGTGTCACAGAGTCACTGCAAAATCATGATCATTCCTAACACTGTTAAGCCAGAAACATTGCAGATAAGACGTGAATCCCACTCATTGTTGGGTTGGTTGACACTGACTTCTCAGAAGACAGCAAAAAGTCTGTTTTGCTTGGACTTGAAACCCCTAATCTTACTGGTTTCATGCATATACCATGTAGACACTTTGTCTCTCAAAACTATTATATAGTTATCTTTTCGGTTATAGTTTTTTGTTTCACTTACCTTTCTACTGAGATAGCTACTTTACACCAAACATCAAAAGGACAATAACTACCACTATAGTTGTATCAGACAAGACTCAACACTGTGCAGTACTGTCTCTTGAACTTATGCAGAGATGTCTGACGTATGTTAAGGGTGGATTGTATTTGTAATATAGTTTGAGCTGAAGAGGAGCCAAATGCATACATAAATCTGTACATGATCAGTACAGATTGTCTGTGTTCTGTTTGTCAAATATGCATGAAACCTGTTCTGAGCAAAACCTTTTGTAGTGGCTGTTACTGTAGGCCTACAATGATGTGATCTCAAACCTGACTGCTGTGACTGAAACGTGCAGTTATATTCAAGACAAGTACATAGTTGCCTGCCAACAGAATTTTAAGAATCTTTCAAAGGGGAGATTTTAAATATGGCAATATAGGCAATTCTGTGCCAATTTGAGGGATTTAGACTCAGATAAAAGAAATTCCAAAAAAGGTCTTGTTATCTGCACCTGCTCTTAGAGAATGGTGCAGTCTGACAAAGGGCTCAACAGTTTCACGAAGCCCATTATCTTAAATCTGCATACAAATAACATGACTTTAGACTTTGAAATTGTGTGCAGTGCATACACCAATGTCCAATTTTGCAAATCCTTCCCATTAGAAAAATGTCAGATGACAGAGAATAAAGAGCAAGAAAGTCTGCATATGGTGGAGGTCCAAACTTTTACCCAGGAGGCCGGGGTTCCTGTCCAGTGTGAAACCAAAAGTCAGCGTTAAGTTTTAAATTGTGTAATGTTATGTGCCACATGTGACTTGTGTTATGTGACTTGTGCCACGACCTGCATAAAGTAACATACCTATTTTAACCTAAAACCTAACCTAAACTATGGTCTTTATCGAAACTTACCCATGTAGTTTTGTTCTCCAAAACAAACTGCGACCATTCCACAATGTTACCAGATGTTCACTTTTATTACTATGACAATGAAGATCAGCAGACAATGGATGACAAAAAAGGTAACCTGACTATGGATCTGCTCTGCATAGAAGATAATGGGAAGGACTGGCGTATTATTTGCATGCACAACTGGACTTGGGTATATGCATTACATGCAGTTTGAAAGTTTAAAGTTATATTATTTGTACACAGATTGAAGAGGCTGCTATGCATTTACATTATAACAGTACAAAAGTATAACTACTCAACTCAACCAGACTCAACCAACTTATGGCACATTACACTGTGTGTATTGATAAAACATGGGCCCAACCTGTAGCCCGCCTTTGCCACATAGGTAGACACAAGGTGCCTAAATAAAAAAGTTCTTTCCAGCCTCATTTGGGTTTGGAAGACAACAAAATCATATATGCAAGGAAATTTATGCAAGAGCATCATTTTTGAGAATACTTACAGAGCAGTTTTGGAGACTTTGACCACCGGCAACATTCCCAGAAGAACTTCCTCTGATTTCATGTATTTTTTCAGATCAAACACATCAAGGTCCTCATCTGATGTCAGCAGCACAAAAGTCAGAGCTGACCACTGGGAGGCAGAGAAATTTTCAAATGTGACTGTTTCCGAGTTCAGATACTTCTTGACTTCTTCCACAAGAGAGTGGTCATTCAGCTCATTCAGACAGTGGAAAAGATTGCAGTTTTTATCAGCATCACTGTTCTCTTCCCTAATCTTTTCTTTGATGTACTCAATTGTTGCCTTGTTGGTCTCCTTGTTATTTTCTGTCTTTTTGAGCAGCTCTTGCAGCAGATTTTGATTAGTGTCCAGAGAGAGGCCAAGCAGGAAGCGGAGAGAAACAGATCCCAGTCTCCATTTTGGCTATCTAGAGCCTTGTCCACTGCTGTCTTGTAGAATTCTGCAGGTAAGTCTTCTGTTGAAGCAGTTTTGCTAAGAAGATTTTCACTTTTGTTATTGAATGTGTGAAAGACATAAAAGGCTGCCAAGAACTCTTGAATGCTCAGATGGACGAAGCAGAACAGTTTCTGTTCAGACACCCCAGGGCCTTCTCGTTTAATCTGAGTGAATAATCCTGAGAAGACTGCAGCATTTGTGATGTCAACACTGCACTCTGTCAAGTTTTCTTCAGTAAAGAGAAGGTTTGATTCTTCTAGCCCCTTGAAGGCCAGTTTCCCCAGAGATATGACTGTTTCCTGGTTCCTTTTACTCCAGCATGAATCTGTCTCAGAGCTCTCATCTGTCTGATCTTCATCATACTTCACATTAGCCTGTCTGCACTGCAACAGAAGGAAGTATATATACATGTCAGTCAGAGTCTTGGGCATCGTCACTTCTTTTTCTCTGGTCACAAAGTCTTCCAGAACTTGTGATGTGATCCAACAGAAGACAGGGACATGACACATGATGTAAAGGCTCCTTGATTTCTTGACATGCGACAAGATTTTCTCAGCCAAATCTTTGTCACTGAATCTCTTCCTGAAGTACTCCTCCTTCTGGTCATCATTGAATCCCCGCACCTCTGTAACCCGGTCAACTTTATCAGCAGGGATATGGTTAGATGCTGCAGGTCGGGAGGTGATCCAGATTTGCGCTTCAGAAAGCAGATTTCCTTGGATGAGGTTTGTCAGCAGAGCATTCACTGAGGTTGGCTTTGTCACATCTGTGCAGCTGTTACTTTCCTTGAAGTCAAGATCAAGACGACATTCATCAAAACCATCCAGGACAATCAGTATTTTGTACTTGTCATAGTCTGTTATTTCTGATGTTCTCATACCAGGAAAAAAACTATTAATAAGTTCCTCCAAGCTGTGTTCTCCGTCTTTTTTCAAATTCAGGTCCCGGAAAGAAAGTGGAAACATATAAAATATGTCTTGGGTGGCTGTGCCCTCAGCCCAGTCCAGCATGTACTTCATTGTAGTAAATGACTTTCCAATGCCCGCCACTCCGATTGTTAGCACAGTTCTAATGGGCATATTTTCTCCTGATGCTGGTTTGAAGATGTCGTTATATTTAATTGATGTTTCTTGCATCAGTGGTTTGAACTTTGCATCTTGAACTTGTCTGGACTCATGTTGTTCGTTGATTTCTCCCCTGTCACCCTCTATGATGTAGAGATCTGTGTAGATGTCATTCAGCAGACGAACAGAGATTTTATCCTTATCGACTCCCTCAGACACATGGGTAAATTGCTCCTGCAGCTGAGTTTTGAGTTTCTGTTGACTTGCAATATCAGGTTTACCTGAAAAAAAAAAAAAATCAAAGTTATTGTGGGCAGAAATTAACCAATAGCTGTGATTAAATGCCTGGGTACAATCCAGTGTTGGTATTAATCTTACATAAGTTTGGATTGCACACTGGCAACCTAAGAGCAAGCAGGACCAAAAGATCAAGAATAAGCTTAAGAAGAAGCTGAATATAAGCATCATGACACTGTAATTTATCCTTGCTTCATTTTTGTTATCCTCACTTCACTTAAAATTTGTTGGTTTTTGAGAAGTGTTCAACTCTACTTTTGCAGCACTGCTCCCCTTTATTATTTTTTAACAAATATTTGGTGAGTTTAAATGCCTATTGGACCATTTTCCTGCATATGCAAGTGTGTGAATGTGAATAATTGCCCTCAGGATACTCCATAGGTACAGTGGGTGGAGCCTGATGACATGTCATCAGACCCAGCTGCACTGATCTCAACCAGCTACAGGTCAGTCATCGTGACCATCTTACCACTTTATAACCTGAACTCCTACAGCGGAGCAGTGGTGGGCCCAGACCAGGGTTAGGCCGCCATTATTAGGGTCATCTCTGTGTACCACAGTGCCTAATGGCAATCCAAGATAACAGCCAGCCATTTCTGTCTCACTTTCTCCAGTAGTTGGGGAATTAATTCAAATTAATTCTTTCTGTGTTGCTCGCTCCTCACCACAGGAAAATCAGCCTTTAAAGTGTGATACAGACTCAGCAGACAGAGAGATTGAGAGAGAGATAGTGCTCATGTGGACGAGTGCAAGAAGGAGCATGCAGAACTGTCAAGGTGATATAAACGTTTTTGATAATGAAGACTCATGTTACTCCACAATTCTGTGGTTTACACTGCACACTGGAGTCTCTGTTAACAGAGACAAACAGACAGATCCACGTTATATATGCTTGCCTCCTCTATGAAACATCTGCTTTTTTATTGTGTGGCTGTCCATGTGCTGTCTCTCCCTGTGGAAGCCCATTTCTGCCAATGTGATGAAAAAAAAAAGATCATAATAAGAAACCTTCTCAAATTCAAAATGGCCAACTTCCTTTCAAGTTTTCGTTCACTTCAGTGAAACACGCCAGGGGTGTGCTGTTTAGAGGGCGTTGTCAAGACATTTTGCCACATCCATTGTCAAAAGCCATATTACATGTAAATTTCCACCATAAGTTTTTTTTTTTTTGCCAAGTTTGGTGAGTTTTTGGGTACATTTAAGCCCTAAAAAATGTGATTCATTGCATGAAATAATAATTCCTTAAGTTTCAATAGGGTCCTCGCACCAAAGTCAGTATTCAGACCCTAATTAACCAACCATGGGATGTGGTTTTGGTGAGCGTTAGGAGGTGAGCGTATTGACATGTGTATATTGTATTGTATTTAAGACATATGCACATAAGTGTGGCAGCTATTTGATTAATAGGTCTAAACCTGTTTAAAGTGCTGTCCCTGTACCCTACTCCACATGCTGTCAGTTCATGAAGGCTGTTAAAAAGTGTGTGACAGAGATCACTGTCACTACTTGATGCGGCTCCGGCCGCTGGTTGTGACCCGTGCGGGACCGGCGACGCTGTGGCGCCTTCCGCGCCTGCTGATGGAGCCTCAGCGTCAGATGGAGTCTCGGTGGCTCCCTGGCCCTTCGGCCTGGCCTCTTCCTCACCGACGTCCAATGGCATCGTGGATCGTCCTCCACCCGGATCGTCGTCGGCATCACGCTGGCTCCTCCTGAAGCAGGCTGTGCTCAGGAACTCTGGAGGTCGCCCGTGTCCCGGCGAGGTACGGCGCGCTAAGCCACCCGTGCATCCGTCCGGCACTCTGCCACTGCCCTGCCGCGGTGCCCCGGACCGGGGTGCCAGGCGGCCGCAGCCTCCTCCGCCGGGTGATGGGACCACCCTCCCACCGTCATCTCGCCACAGCAGCCCTGACCATGGCTCTGAGCTGCCATCGGGCCGGCTGGCTGGTGCTGAGACTGCTCCCGCTGTCCGGGATTCCTTCAGATCTCCTCTGCCGCGACCTCTGTTTCCCCCAACCACCCTGATAGTGGGCTACAGCATAACTTGAAGGATTTGCTTCTTCAACGCCGTCACCCGCTGTTACCCCGGAGCAGGTGTCGCTGGCATTCTGGAGATCCTCCCAGACCTGCTGAGGTCCATCCCATCCTCAGTCACACGGCTGATTGTCCACGTCGGAAGCAACGACACAGCTCGCCGACACTACGTCCAAACCATAAAGGATTTCACTGCCCTCTTTAACCTCCTCAAAACCTGTGCACTGTCCGTCTTCATTAGCGGCCCCCTGCCCGTTCTGTTCCACAGCGCTGAGCGCTTCAGTAGGCTCGTGGCGTTGAACATGTGGCTCCAGAACGCGTGCAGGAAAAACAACTTCTGCTTCATCGACAGCTTCAACTTACTTTGGGACCGTCCCTCCTTCTTCAGACCAGATGGCGTTCACCTCAATAACCTGGGCAACTCCATGCTCGCGGCTAACTTTCAATATTTCATTACCCTACACTCTGCCCAGTCAATCCCTGCTCCACATGACTCACTGTTTACCCGACACACCCCCTCCTGCCCAGACCCCCCACCTCACTCGTTGACGGCCCAGCAAGCCGCCTCGCAGACCTACTCCACCCACAGCTCCCCCCTCAGGCCGCAGCTGTCACTAACCCCTACACTAGCCACTCATTCTGTTATTCCTCCTACTAAGTGTACTCCTCCTGCTTCTATAATTTCAGTTTTAAGTACAGATCGGTCTGATAAGCAATCTAAACAAATCCGGCTTCGAAATCCTGAAAATTTGATCAGGATTAAACCAACATTCAGCCAGAGATATGAGTCACAACGGGTGGCTGTACCTTCACTCATTAAAACTCAGGCAGATTTTGTATTGCAAAAAGGATTGGGTCTTATTCATATCAATGTGCGTAGCCTAATTTCAAAAATGGATTACATTAGTATCTGGGCTCTACAAACGAAGGCTAATATTTTTGTATTTTCTGAAACATGGCTAACGGATCAAGTGTGTGATAATGACATTGCCCTCAATGGATATAATGTTTTCAGGAATGACAGACGTCAGCCTACACGTGGTGGAGGAGTAACCATTTTTGTTAAGGAAAGTTTCTCTGTGACTGTTGTTAGCTCTGTATCTGTTCCAAAGAATTTTGAATATTTGGCCCTTAGTGTCTCCTTGGGTAACAGTGCTAACTGTGAAAAAGTGCTTGTTATGGGGGTATATCGTCCTCCCTCAGCACCGTCAACTGCCATTTTAGATCTAGCTCACCTGATATCATCTCATCTTTCCTCAGAAATAATATTACTGGGTGACTTGAATCTCGACTGGCTTAGCAATACATCTAATGGTCTAAAAGATCTGTGCACTGATCTAAATTGATTTAAATTGATTCTAATTGATTTCTGCTCCAACAAGACCTGATCCAGCTAACCTTGAGAAGTCCACCTTATTGGATCTTATTTTAACCAATAAGCCACATAATTTTAAAGTGACCACTGCCCACTTACTTGTGTCAGAAATGTTAGGCAGGAAAAATCGAAGCCTCGTTTTATTACTAAAAGAACTTTTAAGCATTTTGTGGATCATGACTTTTTATATGACTTGTCTCTTAGTGATATCTCTTCTATAACTACTATCCCTGACCCTAACGTTGCTTTAAATTATTTTGTCAAAATTTTTAATTCTGTTGCTGATAAACATGCACCTTTTAAGAAATTAAGAGTCAAGAACAGAAGTAACCCCTGGTTCTCTCCTGAAATTGCTGCAATGTTGCGTAATAGGGATATTGCCTGGAATAGGGCTCGTGCCTCGGGACTAAGCAGTGATTGGCAGTATTTTCGTCATCTCCGAAATAAGTGTCTTGTTGCAATATGTACTGCTAAATCATCTTACTATGTTAAATCCTTATCAGACTGCGCTGGTAATCCAGCAACCCAATAATCAAAGTTCTGGAGAACAATCAAGACTCTCTCAAAGAGCCCCTCCTCATCCTTACCCGTGCAGATCTCCCAAGAGTCTGTCTTTGCTTCCAATAAAAATGAATTATGTGACATTCTTAATAAACACTTTGTTACCACATGTCATATCTTCCAGAGCTTAGGTCCGAATGTACCAATCAGTAACGTTACAATTATGTTAAAAAACACTGCACACCATAGTTTTTCCTTTAGGCCCCTTACTACAGTTGAAGTGTTCAATGCTGTCTGTAATTTAGATCCTAGAAAGGCTATTGGGGCTGACAATTTGGACCCACGACTCCTAGCACTTGCTGCACCTATTATTGTTGATGTTCTACTGCACATTTTTAATTTGACTCTTTCAACCGAGTGTATTCCTAACTTATGGAAAACAGCCTATGTAACTCCTCTTCGTAAAGGTGGTCCCTCAAACGAATTGAACAATTATCGGCCAATTTCAAAATTACCCTGCTTGGCAAAATTATTAGAATGGCTGATAAGTGATCAGATTTGTTCTTTCTTATCAGAACATGACATCTTAAACATTTCCCAGTCTGGCTTTAGACCTGGGCATAGTACTGTGTCAGCAACCTCGAAGGTTGTGAATGATATTGCACATGCTTTGGATAACAAGCTTGATTGTGTTGCTCTTTTTATTGACCTGTCTAAAGCTTTTGATACAGTTGACCATGCTGTACTTCTAGAACGTCTGCACAAAATTGGGTTTGATAACAAGTCGTGTAAATGGATTGAGAATTATTTATCTGACAGAATTCAAGCTGTGGTGGCTGATGGTTACCAATCAAATTTTCTAAATATCTATAAAGGGGTGCCACAAGGGTCTGTTTTAGGACCACTGCCATTTTCCTTATATATTAATGATTTTAATGTTGGTATCAAAAGCAGTTTAATTCATCTGTACACGGACGACTCAGTCATCTACTCGATTGCCCCCACAGTTGATTTAGCTTTGCAAAAACTACAGTCTGATTTCTGTGTAATCCAAAGCACACTTGCTAATCTTAAATTGTTGTTAAATCCAGGCAAATCGAAATATATGATCTTGACAAAAAAACTTTCTGTTGATATGAATAAGAGTGTTACAACTACTGTTGATGGGACTCCTTTGGAAAGGGTCTCCTGCTATAAGTATCTGGGCATCTGGATAGATGACAAGTTGTCTTTTAAACCACATGTAGCAGAACTTTTAAAAAAATTTAAGCCTTTATTAGCATTCTTTTATAGAAACAAATCTTGTCTTCCTTATTACTGTAGGACGCAAATAGTACAAGCTACATTTTTATCAGTATTGGACTACGGAGATGTCATTTATATGCATGCTTCTCCCTCTACACTAAAACCACTTGACGCAGTCTATCACGCGGCAATTAGATTTATTACTGGTGACGGGTTCATGACCCACCACTGCCAACTGTATCAAAATGCTGGCTGGACTTCATTGGCTCTGAGAAGAGAACAACATTGTTTACTGTTTATTTATGAGGCCATTCTTCACAAACTACCTGTTTATCTTACAAACTTACTTACTTTTAAGTCATTCAGTTATGCCACTCGTGCTCACAATGCCTTGGCTCTTAATATCCCTAATGTTAGAACTGATGTAGGAAAAATTGCCTTTGAGTATTTTGCACCATTCAAATGGAATAATTTTTTGTCACAACTCCAGCTGGATGCCTTGATTCCCTTTAATCACTTCAAGCATATTGTCATGGATTCCATGCATTCTGAGTGTACATGTACTTTTTGAGATTGTGTTTTTGTATTACTGCTTTATGTTTACACCTTGTATATATATTGTATTGATGGATTGTTTGTAATCAGGGCGTCATTGGAAAGAGCTTGCTCTCAATTGGCCCTCCCTGAATAAATAAAGGTAAAGAAAGAAAAGACACAGTGATACCACAGAGGTGAGGGGCAGTATTTCACTGATGTGCTCTCTTTTTTTCTTTCTTTCTTTCTCTCTCTCTCCCTCTGAGAGGGAGGGTAAAAAAAATACATTGCTTTCTGATTATTCTTTTCTTATTATTCACAACTTTTCTTCAAACAGAAAACAGAGGGCTGACAGTAGCAGAGCTGCAGCAGCAATGCTGTCTCTGTGTGGACACCACTCGCATACCAGCCACAGCAGTTCAGTGAGGTTGTCGTCACACACAGGAGTGCTTAAATTTAATTTGATTCATGCTTTAAGTGGTTATTTCTTCATGAGTTCTTTGTGACATCAGAGAACATTAAACACAAATCAGAAGCATCAAAGTGCTGCATTAACTCATAACTGTCAGTCAGGATAATCTGATTTCCCCACATGGATCCTGATGATGCAGGATCACAGAATGAATATGACGTCATATTTCAAAACAGGAAAAAAAAAAACTCATAAATTTTAACTGGTGTTTGAAAGCCTGAAATCTATTTTTTTTAAAGGTTGCAAGATTGAAAGTAATTGCACTCTTATTACACAGATTCTCTTAAAAGCCTTCATTAACATCCATAAACTTACATCGTATTTCTGTCGTCCTGTCGACACATGTATCAGGCAACTGACTGGCAGCTGAAGGTTGGGAGGTTATCCAGAGCCGGGCAGAAGGAAGCAGGTTTCCTCTGATGAGGTTTGTCAGTAGTACATCCACTGAAGCTTGTTTTCTGACATCAGTCAAGGTGTCAAAGTTGTCGAAGTCAAGATGAGGTTGATATGCATCCAGACCATCCAAGACAAATAAAACTTTGAACTGTTCAAAGTCAGAGATTACAAATTCCTTTGTTTCCTTGAAGAAATGATTAAGAAGTTCCACCAAACTGAGTCTTTTCATCAAATTCAGGTCAGAGAAGTTAAGTGGAAATATAACTTCTTCATCATCCTTGGCTTTTCCCACGAGGGACTTAAGCCAAGTTAAAACTGACTTTTTGTCACTTTTAGCCCACTCGTTTATGAATTTCTGCACACTGAAGGACTTTCCAATATCAGCTACTCCGACAGTCAGCACAGTTCTTATTGGTTTTCCTCCGGTATCTTTGAAGATATCAGATAGTTGTGTCACTGATTTTTTGATTTTTTTCTTTTCATCGTTGACCTCACTGCTTCTGTCTTCTCTCATGATGTGTTCTGTGTCTTTTTGGTTTGGATGATTCATGTCTTCATGCAGACTGTTTTCAATGAGAAATCTTTCTCTTAGGGCTGACGTCAGCTGCTGTCGTCGCTTCGAGGTCTCTGAATAAACAGAACAAGGTTCAACACATTATTAATGATGAAGAATAAATGCTGCATGAATCAGTTATCTTTAAGTATCGTGAAAGCAAATATTATGAACATAGCCAACCAAAGGTATTTATAGCCACTAGCCACCAACCACCAACCCAAAGATTCAGAATTTGACATTGTGGAAACGAGACTCAACAATCAATTTTCTTTCTCCAGAATCACTTTCAGCAGTTTTAAATTAATCAGTGTTGAAAGAAATATCTCACTTTTGTTGAAACACACTGGTTTCTGTTGAACATCAGCTTAGTTAAGCTCATCACATATTTTATATATAATATAATATAATAATATATAATATAATATAATAGTGATTTGTCATGAATGCAATTTCACAATTTAACAGAAAAAATAACACGATTCAGATCACGATACGATGAGTATGAGCTACAAATGTGTTTCTATCATTGATTCTTACCTCGACATTCTGTCACTTTCTGAATATATTCAGGAGGAATCTTATCAGCTCCTGAAGGTTGAGAGATGATCCAGAGAACAGCAGAGGGAAGCAAATTCCCCTTGATGAGGTTTGTTAGCAGCACATCCATCGAGGCTGGCTCCTCAATATCAGTCAGCTTCTTGTTGTTTTTGAAGTCCAGAGGAAGTTCACATTTTTCCAAACCATCAAGGACAAAAGCTACTTTACACTTGTTGTAGTTGCAAACTCTTCTGTGTTTATTGTCATTGAGTTTATGACGAAGCAGATCTTTCATGCTTTGAACTTTGTCTCTTCTTGAATTCAGCTCAGTGAAATCAAATGACACTATCAAGTCTATCTTTTTGTTAGAGTTTCCTTTGGCCCAGTCTACCATGAGCCTCCTTGTCTGAATTGTTTTTACCAACACCAGCAACTCCCGTCATTAGCACTGTCCATGGTTTTTCATTCCTTGACTCTTGAAATAATGCATCATAGGTTTGTTTTTTGCCCATCTTGTTTTTTCCTTCTATCTCATAGAGTTCGGTGTCAGTTTTAAGTTTTCTCAGTTCCACTTCATGCTGTTTGGTGATTTTCTTTTTCAGGTCTGCTGTGAGTTCATGTTTGAAATCTTTGTCTGAAGAAATAATAAAGACAAGACAAAGAAAACAAAATGAAGTCATTGCAACAATGTTTACACTGCTATAAATATAATGACAGAGCTACAAAATATGGTGCAACACGATCTATTGTGTTATATCTGCAGTTAGACCAGACCAGAGAGGAATGAAATAATGTTTGTCATTTATGCAGTTTTTGCAGTACTTCCTAATAAAACCATAATGTCCCAACCAAACAAAAAGAATGACACATGATACATTTCACATAATGAGCCAGCTGAACAGACACGATGTACCAACTAGGATTAATTTTTAAACCTCATTAAATCATGCATTCACTTTAAATTATGCTGCACCTAACTTTAAAGCTAGTTTAATGGTAGCTATCTTAAATTAAACCCCTCTTCAATCCTCAGTTTAGTTTTTACTCTAAACCTAGATTAAAGTTAATTATGTTGGACCAAAAGTCCAATATAAAATGGAATCCAGTATTAGAGTTAAACTCACACTTACAAAGGTTCATTTAAAATGACATTTAAAATGACTGCCTTTTTGAGGAGGATAGAGCAAATTAATGAAAATGAACAAATTCCTCAAAGAAAGTTAAGGGCCAGACTAACCCAACTGAGTTTTAAAATGCTTCTAATTTTCTCTCAGGATACTGTTTCAGCAAGGAAACTGTTATGGAGCTGATTGGACCAACTGTCAAACATGGCAGCGAAAGAAATGCAGCTGTACCACCAAAGCTCCAACTCCTGGTGGCCCTGAGATTTTATATGTTTGGCCTAAAAAAAAACTCAGTTATCTGAAGAACTGTCAGCAGTTAGCTAGCTAGCTAGCTAGCAACATAATGTTTTGTTAACTTTTTAGCAAACAAACAACAAATAATGTGATGCTTTGTTAAATAATACAGACCAGCTGTTTATTCTTTATTAATTTTAATTTGGGGAAGCAAGAATCTCCATATTGATTAAGCTCTATTTAATTTACTTTTGCATCAATAAATATGGATTTACTGAATGCAAATTTGTTTTTAATTGTGCAACAAAGCTCTTATTCATTTAAAGCTAGGTTAAACTCTGATTAGAACTAACCTTTTAGTTCCTAAATTAACCTTTGTTGATGCAACCCAGTCAGAGAAAATAAGCCATGAAAGCATGTTTCTATCATTGTTTCTTACCTCGACATTCTATCTTTTTCTTAATATATTTAGAGGGAATCTTATCAGCTCCTGAAGGTTGAGAGATGATCCAGAGAACAGCAGAGGGAAGCAAATTCCCCTTGATGAGGTTTGTTAGCAGCTCATCCATCGAGGCTGGCTCTTCAATATCAGTCAGCTTCTTGTTGTTCTCAAAGTCCAGAGGAAGTTCACATGTTTCCAAACCATCAAGGACAAAAGCTACTTCACACTTGTCATAGTCATTAATTCCTGAGTCGTCATTGAAATATTGATGAAGCAGATCTTTCATGCTTTGAACTTGGTCTCCTCTTGAGTTCAGCTCAGTGAAGTGAAATGACACTATCAAGTCAATGTTTTTGTTGGATTTTCCTTCTGCCCAGTCTACCATGAACCTCTTTGTCTGAATTGTTTTACCAACACAAGCAGCTCCCGTCATTAGCACTGTCCGTAGTTTTTCACTCCTTGACTTTTGAAATAATGCATCATAGGTTAGTTCTTTTCCTTTTGCATAAAGTGCTGTATCATTTCCATGTTTTTTCAGTTCATCCTCATGCTGAGTGAGGATTGTCTCTTTCAGGTTTGCTGTGAGTCTGTGTTTTACATCTTTACCTAAAGAAATAATAGGAAGAAGCAGAATGTAGTAATTACAAAATGTTTCCACTCCTACACAATGTAGTGACATCTATAAAATACAGTGATAATTGCATGAGTATTGCATGAGAATATATTTTGAAATGTAGTATACATTCTGTTCTGTGTTTCAATTTAATTCATTCACTAAATGTCTTGATTGTAAAGTTAATTTGTGTTACTCCTTGATTGAGTACCTAAACCTCTGGTCAAGTTGTTCTCACCCTTTTTATAGTCAGGTTCCTTGGGAGCTCTGCTGGACAACAACAGAGAAACAAGATTTTTTATGTTTGTGTCAATACAGAAAACTACATTTACTTTGAAAAGGATGAGTATACTTCATGTTGGAGGTGAAATGCATCTGTCAGACTTGACTGCATTTTCTCATATTTAGTGGCGCAAAAAGTGGGTATGCACTGTATGCGGCGCATAGGGGCGCTGCGCTAGAGGGGGCGCCACAGCGATGGGGGGAAAATTATTTCGAGTCGGCATTTTCCGTATTTGCGCTCCAGTGCGCACCCCCTCGAGCACGCGCTGGAGCACGAGTGTTTTCATTTGAATCATGTTGTCATCTGATGACAGGGAGCTAAAGATGGAGAGGCAGAAAAGAAAGCTCTCAGGGGCACAAAACAGAAAACGGAAGATGTGGAAGATCTGTAATGTGCTTGCATACCCCTCAGAAAGTAGGTAGTTGCGTTCCTGCTCATATTGTTACTATATTGTTACATGTTGTCTTTTTCTGTGTTATAGCTGTATCAGTACGCACATGCAAGTTGTTTTTCCTACCTTAGCTCAGACGTGAAGTCTAGAGGATCATCCTGGGGAATGTTGCTGGATGCAGGAGAGACTGATCTTTTGTCCTCAAGTGGCCTTTAACACAGAAACATTTCAGTTATTTCACAAAATCAATCTTTAACAATTTTAACATGACTTCATATCTTAAATGTGAGAATTACAGTGTTAACCTTACTACTTTCACCAGACTTTTGCAGTAAGAATGACACATGTTACAGATCACATGAGTTTTAGCAACCAGTATTAACTTTAAACCCTCTTAAATCTTGGTTTAATTTTAAATGTTGCACCAGACTTAAAATAAAGAAAAAATAAATTAAAAAAATAAAGAAAATAAAGAAAGATTAGTTTTAAACTTTACTTTAAACTTCAATTTAGCTTTTACTCTTAACTGAGATTAGATGTTTGTGCCAATGCAGAAAGATACATTTACTGTGACAAAGATAAGTATACTTCTTCATGTTTGAGGTGAAATGCATCTCGTAGACTTCACTGCTTTGCTTTGTCATTTTTTCATATCAACAGTGATGTTGACAGGTATGTGTCCTGCATCTCTGACACGTTAAAATCCAAAAGAACACAGTAAATAACACTACACTGTGAACAACAAACTTCAGTTTCAGTAGCTATTGACAGTATTGATACAGCAGATAACCATATCGTCATATTAAAGTTTTCAGTGTTTCACTTGGTCACTTTAGTTACCTAGGTGAACCCCCAAACCGCTCAGCTAAATTACTTTGGTCAGTGTGTAAATAAGCTCAGGTTGCATAAAATATATACTGTCATAGGTTTTATCTTTTGCCTATATATCAAAAGGAAAGGGTACACAGGAGTCCAATATGTTTTACGCTGAAACTGGTTTAATAATACTTGGCCAAGGAGAATGAAGAAATTATCAGTACATGCTCTGTCCTGATGTTCCCTTCAATTCTGGAGTTTCAGTCCTCCAGGATAGTCTTTAAACATTCACAGATAAGGTCATGATGAACCTATGCCCAAATAAGGTCCAACCCAACACATCTACAACATATAGAATTAGTCGGTCTGCAAATCCAAACACAGAAATTATGACTACACAAGGTCTGAGATCACAGCTTAGCACCCTTGGCTCCATAGAACAGGGTCAGTGTTAACCAAACCAGATTACAGTTACATCTTCTCTGTTCAGAGTGACAAGACAAACATCCTTCTGACCCTAGCTGCCATAGCATCACTATCAAATTGCTCCCTTGTTTATCTGAAAGGAGAAGACAGCTGCATCTGCTGTCTAGAAGAGAGACAGTACATCTGTTAAAAGTTCGTGCAGGCCTTTCAGTGACTCCAGAGCCTTAGTGTGATACCTAACATTGGAAAATTCCCTCGTATACTGAGTAATTACAGAAAGGCTGTGTGTTGTGGTTGCTGCTACAGAAAAGTCCCTGTTTACTATGGCGTCTCCTTCTACTTTTCACGGCAGAGTTGGTTGGAGTTGGTCCAAACTGTGAAAAGCTAATGTTAGCTAGTTAGTGCCTACAGGTCAGGCTCAAGACAGTTAAAATAGCCTGAAACCGGAGGTCTCCCAGTTGGGGAGATGATTGATCGTTTTCTTTTGTGATGTATTGTTGGAAAAAGTATGATTTTGTATTTTATATATCATTGTGCAGGCGTGTGAAGAAGGTTCAACATGACCATACAAATGTGTGATAAAGAAATCTCTTGTTGTGTTATCAAGGTCATCATGCTCATCTGTAAGATACACAGTTCAGCTCACAGAATCACAATGTCAACAGGAACGTCAAACCTCCGCCCGTTACACAGTATAAAAACCTTGTGTTTACACTGTATCTTTGAACAATTACATTGCAGACTCAGCAACAAAACATATTTTAGCCACCTAAAAAATCAATATCATTTTAAGTGCACGCTATATTTTGAATATTTTCACCACTTGTGTAACTTGTTCCCTTGCATGCAAGTTTTCATTAAATATCCTACTCTTTTGAATCTCAGACTTTGTTCCTGTGTCTTTTGCAGAATTTCTCTAACAACTTGGTCCTTCGAGCCAGATCTCAACAGCCTCTCCATTGCCCAGACCAATAGGACCTGCACCGTGCACGGGGGAGTCTGGGACTCCTGAAAGGAAAGACCTCCAGCACAGAGTTTTGCTGTCAAAAAGAGGCCAGGTTCTACTGGGCTGTGGAGGGGTGACGAGATCCTAGAACTGTAAAACCAGGACATCTGAGTCACAAGGTAGGATAAAAGGATTTTTTGAATATTGATGAGAGATATTAATAAGGGACAAGGAAAGACCAGGTAAATAATTCCTGCGATTCTGTGGAAGAGAAAAGACCAGGTATATACGAGTCTGTAAAGAGGTAGTTGATTACTGTGATTCTGTAAACAGAAGAGACCAGGTATATATGATTCCTGTGATCCTTACATGAAAAGGAAGACCATTAAACAAAATCCAAACGTGACCTA
The DNA here is from genome assembly GCA_034769285.1 of Lutjanus argentimaculatus. Lineage (NCBI taxonomy): Eukaryota > Metazoa > Chordata > Actinopteri > Lutjaniformes > Lutjanidae > Lutjanus > Lutjanus argentimaculatus. The sequence goes on from JAWZSL010000007.1 coordinate 10,180,560, forward strand.
AAATAGTCCATAGTCATTATGAGAAGACTACAGGAATAAAAAAACTCTGTGCAGCATGTTAAAAGAACGGCCAAAGTAGCTCAAGGAGGAACTACAGTAGTTCGAGGAGGAACTACGGTGGTTCGTGTAGGAACCACAATAAAATAAAATAAAATAAATAACAGAGTCATAAAAAAAAAATAAAAACACAAAAATAGTAATAATAAAGTTGCAACAAGGGAAGTACTAGAATGTTTTCTGAAAATGTGGTGTCTTGATGAGTAAACAGAGAGGGGTAACCTCACGGTGTCAACAAACTCTCTGGCCGTGGAAACCTAATGGTGATAACACAAGCGGTGCTCATCAATAGGACCAGTTGCTCGGGTGAACTCCATACAAGCTGGTTGGCCACAAACAGAAAAACAAATAAATAAATTATATATATATATATATATAATAACAATAAACAATGGGGAACAGTAATAGCAGGAAGAAAGATAAGAACCTCACCGGTGATGCAAAATTAATGTTCGTTAGAAATCCAGATAATGTAAAACATTTGGAGAAATGGGAAAAGAAGTATGGGTTCACAGGTAAATTAGTAACTAAAGACTGCCATCAATTAGTAAAAAAAATAGAGGTTAAAACTAGACAAAGGCCAAAGGAAAGCAAAAAAGAAGGCCTCACTCAAGCGAGAAATTGGTTAATAGAAGCAAGGAAAAGACAAGAAGGGATAAGAAAAGATAAAAAGGGCAGGAAAAAAGAAACAAGCGCTGAGACAAAGACTGATGTACTAACCCTGACTGACAAAAAGGGAGACAATACTGTAAGACGGAGACACAGACCTGACCGACCTACCATGTGATAACAGGACGCCTGTTACGTATGTGGTAAACATGGGAGTGAGGAAATTTCAGACTGGGAAAATCACAGCAAGGGAATTCAATATTCCCCCAGCCTGAAAACATACACTCAAGTACTGAACTGGAGAACAACTGCTAAAACAAGCACACACCTGGATGAGCCAGGGTCAACATGAGAAGCATATGTGCTAACTGATAGTGAGGAACAATTGCTAAGAAACATTCCTTCTAAATTATGGTCTCAAGGATCAGCAGATGTAGGATTAATTAAAGGAGTAGAACCCATTTCAATAACACCTAAATCATCATTCAGGCCACATCAAAGACAATATCTATTAAAACCTGAGGCTGAAGCAGGCATAGAACCTATAATAAATGACTTAATCTAAGCAGGAGTAATAGTTGAATGTCCTGACTTTCCATGCAATACACCTTTGTTTCCTGTTAAGAGAAAAAAAAGGCACCCTCTATTGAATGGAGAATGGTACAAGATTTACAAGCAGTAAATAAGGCAGTGATTCCTAGAGTACCAACAGTGCCAGACCCACATACATTGTTAAATGAGCTAAAGCCAAAAAACAAAACAAATACTATTTACTATATACTGTTTGTGATATCAGTAATGCATTTTTTTTCCTGGTCTGATACATAAGGATAGCCAGTTTTGGTTTGCATTTACCTACAAAATGAAGAGGTATACCTATACACGAATTCCACAAGGTTATTGTGAAAGTCCAACCATATTTTCCCAAATTATGTCCGCAAATCTAGCGAAATTCCAACCTCCAAAAAGAAGCCAAATTTTCTTATATGTGGATGATATCCTTCTAGCATCACCAACAGAGAAAGCATGTTTAGAAGATTCTTTAGCCTTATTCAAATTTCTAGCTGAACAAGGGCACAAAGTGAGCAAAAACAAGTTACAGCTATGCAAAACGACGGTCAAATACTTGGGATACTGCTTGTCAGCTGAAGGGAGACATTTAGATGAGGAAAGGAAAACAGCGATTCTACAAGCGCCAAAACCTCAAACTAAGCAACAAATGATGTCATTCTTAGGAATGGTAAATTTCTGCAGGAGTTATCAAACTATGCAATAATAAGCTTTCCATTATCAGCCTTAATCTATGACACACCATTAGCTGCATCAGATCCTATTCAGTGGACAAAAGAGGCAGAAGAAGCCTTTACCAAGATCAAGCAGCTTTTGGTTAGCTCATCAGTTTTAGGTCTACCAGACTACTCTAAGCTATTTGAACAAACTGTAGACTGCAGAAATGGCTTCATGACATCAGTTCTAACTCAAAAACATGGAACGAATGACAGGCCAGTTGCCTTCTACTCAACTAAATTAGATCCTGTTGCTAGAGCGTTACCGCTATGTGTACAGGCTGTAGTAGCAGCCTCAATGGCCGTGCAGGCATCGGCCTCTGTAGTATTATTCCATCAGCTAACACTGAAGGTGCCACATGCTGTTGTAGTAATACTATTGCAAAATAAGATCTCATACCTGTCACCTTCTAGACATATCATGCATGACTATTTTACTATCTCAGCCACATCTAACGATAGAAAGATGCACCACAGTAAATCCATCTACCTTACTTCCAATTTCGACAGAAGGAACCCACATAATTGTTTACAGGAAATCAATGAAAAAGTTCTACCACGATCTGATCTCACTGATGTACCATTTGAAAATGCTGACATCACTATGTTTGTAGACGGCTCAAGTCAAAAAAGAATAGATGGCACAAATGCTACAGGGTTTGCAGTGGTAACGCAGGAATCAGTACTCATGGCTAAAGCATTACCCAAACACTACTCTGTTCAAGCAGCAGAACTGGTAGCATTAACCGAAGCCTGTAAATTAGCAAGGGGGAAAACCGCTGTGATATATACAGATAGCCAATATGCTTTTTCAACCATTCATGTGTTTGCACAGCAGTGGAAAAATAGAGGAATGGTAACATCTACCTACTCTTTTGAATCTCAGACTTTGTTCCTGTGTCTTTTGTAGAATTTCTTTGTGTTTTCTTCCACAGCGAAAAAAAATCACACTGACTCATAGCCAGAAACGGTATCTCACTGTCACAACAAGCCCACTAAACTCTGTCACACACAAAGGTAACCCATGAAGCTACCTTCATTAAAAAGGAAGGCTCGGCTGGTAACAGGTGCAGTTAGGCTGTGTGTATTCAAGTACATTTAAAGCCAACCAATAATACTCCTCTAGAAGTAAAAGTTCTGCATTCTTAACTCTACGACGGTAACGTCATGTAAGCATTAAGTGTATTAATTATGTCAGTATTATTGTGTGAAAGTGTCAAAAGTAAATGTATCATTACTCATTCTACAGTAAAATGGCTGCTGTCAGTGTTTTACTATCATACGATTATTACTATTACTGCTAATAATAATGTTTTACTATTAGTGTTATATATGCTGTTTTTCTATTATTATTACTGCATTATGTGTAAACTGCATTTTACTGCTGTTGATGTTAAGGTATTCAAATACACAAATGTAACCATGATTTTAACCATATACACTATAGTACAGAAACATTGCTGTGTGCAGGAGACTCTGATCTTCTGGGCTCAAACCATCTTTAACACAGATTACAATTACAATTGTAAGGTTTACAAGTAAAGTTAATTTATGTATTTTAGTAATTTGCTGAAAATATATTTACAGTGTTTGAACGTGAAACGTTATCACGTTATAACGTGAAACTTTTCATGTTTTTACAATAGAGGTTATCACGTTTTAACGTGAAAATATATTGTTATAATTTGAAAAACTTCTTGTTAGAACAATAAACTTTTCACGTTACAACATAATACTGATCCATTATTTTTTTCCTGGTGTGGCAGCAATATGCTTCCATACCAAATAACTTACTCTGATTCTCCTTTATTGAAGTTGAGAGGGTCATCTTTGGACCAGCCACTTTTCACGGAAACATTGCTGGCTGCAGGAGACTCTGATCCTCTGGGCTTAAGCCAGCTTTAACACAAATTACAATTACAATCTTTAATACTTTTAGCATGTTTAACATTATTGTTATTATCGTTGAGCTTCTTGTTGTGAAACTTCAAGTATTTCTCTTGATATAATACAAATAACTTACTCTGATTCTCCTTTATTGAAGTTGAGGGGGTCATCCTTGGACCAGTCACTTTTCATGGAGACACTGCTGGGTGCAGGAGACTCTGATCTTCTGGGCTCAAGCCAGCTTTAACATACATTACAAACTTAAACACTTTTAACATCTTCAACATTATTGTTATTATTGTTTAGCTTATTGTTGTGAAACTTCCAGTATTTCTCTTGATATAATCCAAATATATTTAGGGTTTTAGGGGGTGATCCCTGGACTGGTTAACCGGTTAAGTTAATTTATGTATTTTAGTAATTTGCTGAAAATATATTTACAGTGTTTGAACGTGAAACGCTATCACGTTATAACGTGAAACTTTTCATGTTTTTACAATGGAGGTTATCACGTTTTAATGAGAAAATATATTGTTATAATGTGAAAAACTTCTTGTTAGAACAATAAACTTTTCACGTTACAACATAATACTGATCCATTAATTTTTTTTCCTGGTGTGGCAGCAATATGCTTCCGTACCAAATAACTTACTCTGATTCTCCTTTATTGAAGTTGAGAGGGTCATCTTTGGACCAGCCACTTTTCATGGAGACACTGCTGGGTGCAGGAGACTCTGATCTTCTGGGCTCAAACCATCTTTAACACACATTACAATTACATTTGTAAGATTTACAAGTTAAGTTAATTTATGTATTTCAGAAATTTCCTAAAAATATATTTACAGTGTTTGTACAGTTAACTATTTATACATTTATGTTCAAAATTATCATTGAATCTTTACATGTTAAAATATTTGCAGCAGCATTGTTAAAAACAGTTAAATAATTTGCTGGATCTGCCTCTCTAATTCTCACACATATTCACCTCAGTCTAAGTCCCTCTAACATCTCATTGGTTAGTTAAGAGACATGTGACCCATGATGAGGAAGTTTAACCTGGGAAATGTTGTTGTTTTGAAGCTGTTGAAGTGTGGAGAACAGTAAAGTGCTGCTTAAGTAAATATCCATCTCCATCCTGTTCTTTATTCTCAACAACAGTGATCCGACCACATCAAACCCTCATGTTACACAATCTTTAACATTTTTAACATGTTTAACATTATTATTATTATCATTGAGCTTCTTGTTGTGAAACTTCAAGTATTTCTCTTGATATAATACAAATAACTTACTCTGATTCTCCTTTATTGAAGTTGAGGGGGTCATCCTTGGACCAGTCACTTTTCATGGAGACACTGCTGGGTGCAGGAGACTCTGATCTTCCGGGCTCAAGCCAGCTTTAACATACATTACAAACTTAAACACTTTTAACATCTTCAACATTATTGTTATTATTGTTTAGCTTATTGTTGTGAAACTTCCAGTATTTCTCTTGATATAATCCAAATATATTTAGGGTTTTAGGGGGTGATCCCTGGACTGGTTAACCGGTTTAAGTTAAATTTTAAGTATTTTAGTAATTTGCTGAAAATATATTACAGTGTTTGAAACGTGAAATGCTATCACGTTATAACGGTGAAACTTTTCATGTTTTTACAATGGAGGTTATCACGTTTAATGAGAAAATATATTGTATAATGTGAAAAAACTTGTTAGAACAATAAAACTTTTCACGTTACAAACTAATACTGATCCATAATTTTTTTTCCGTGGTGTGGCAGCAATATGCTTCCGTACCAAATAACTTACTCATGATTCCTTTATTGAAGTTGAGAGGGTCATCTTTGGACCATGCCCCATTTCATGGAGACCATGCTGGGTGCAGGGAGACTCTGATCTCTGGCTCAAACCATCTTTAACACACATTACAATTACATTTGTAAGATTTTAAAGTTAAGTTTAATTTTGTATTTCAAAATTTCCTAAAAATATATTTTACAGTGTTTTTACAGTTAACTACATTATTACATTTATTGTTCAAAATTATCATTGAATCTTTTAATGTAAAATATTTGCAGCAGCATTGTAAAAACAGTAAATATTTGCTGGATCTGCCTCTCTAATTCTACAACATATTACCTCAGTCTAAGTCCCTCTAACAATCTCATTGGTTAGTTAAGAGCATGTGACCCATGATGAGGAAGTTTTAACCTGGGAAATGTTGTTGTTTTGAAGCTGTTGAAGTGTGGAGAACAGTAAAGTGCTGCTTAAGTAATATCCATCTCCATCCTGTTCTTTATTCTCAACAAACAGTGATCCGACCACATCAAACCCTCATGTTACACAATCTTTAACATTTTTAACATGTTTAACATTATTATTATTATCATTGAGCTTCTTGTTGTGAAACTTCAAGTATTTCTCTTGATATAATACAAATAACTTACTCTGATTCTCCTTTATTGAAGTTGAGGGGGTCATCCTTGGACCAGTCACTTTTCATGGAGACACTGCTGGGTGCAGGAGACTCTGATCTTCCGGGCTCAAGCCAGCTTTAACATACATTACAAACTTAAACACTTTTAACATCTTCAACATTATTGTTATTATTGTTTAGCTTATTGTTGTGAAACTTCCAGTATTTCTCTTGATATAATCCAAATATATTTAGGGTTTTAGGGGGTGATCCCTGGACCGGTCCGTTTTCATGGAAGCATTGCTCGGTGCAGAAGATACTGGTCTGTTGTTCTCAGCCCATCTTTAAAGCGATACTCCACCCAAAAAGGAAGATTCATTTAATATCTATTTACCCCTGTGCTGATGAGAGGATGGGTGAAGATCTCCAGTTCACAAAACACTCCCGGAGTCTTAGTGGAAAACAGTGTTGCAGCTAAATCCAGTACAATTAGAGTGAATGGTGACCCAGTTTAAAACGTAAAAAAAAGAACACAAAACAAACACAAAATGTCTCCATCCTGCTCATGTGGTGTAATCCAAGTGTCCGTGAGCCGCAACATTAAAATTTAACCACAAAAGACGCCATTTAAGCCATGTTTTTAGCCAAAATGTCAACTGTAGCCTCCCAGGTAGCATGTAACCATGGCATCAATGTATCGCGAGACTTCGTATATCTCTTAATGGATGCACGTGTGAAAATATCGCGAGATCTCTTGTGCACCCAGCTCAAGTCTGAGAGGCTACAGTTGACATTTCGGCTAAAAACATGGTGTAAATGGCGTCTTTTGTGGTTAAATTTTAATGTCGTGGCTCACGGACACTTGGATTACACAACACGAGCAGGATGGAGACATTTTGTGTTTGTTTTGTGTTCTTTTTTTCACGTTTTAAACTGGGTCACCATTCACTCTAATTGTACTGGATTTAGCTGCAACACTGTTTTCCACTGAGACTCTGGGAGTGTTTTGTGAACTGTAGATCTTCACCCATCCTCTCATCAGATCAGGGGTGAATAGATATTGAGTGAATCTCCCTTTTTGGGTGGAGTATCGCTTTAACATATATTTTTAAAAAGCCTTTTAGGGCCTGGTCACGCCAACATTTTAAACGGCAAAAGCGCAAACGAAAATCAATCTCAATGGAACTGTTATTCAAACACAGGTGGAGTGTGAAAGTTAAGAGGTGTGTACGTGGTACATGCTATGCCCTATGCCTTTTTTAATGTGATTTGACTTTCACATGTCATGTAAATTTTACTTACTTGTCAGCTGATGTGGCCTCAGTCTGTTCCTCCGCCATGTGATCTGTTTTCTGCTTTCCATTAAGGGTGAATACAGTGGTTTTGTATCTTGTTCCTTTGTTAGAGAATTACTTTATGTTCAGCTTGGTGTCTCACCAGAGGACAGTTGCAGTAGAGTCTTCTGACTGAAGTCCACGGTGGTCTCTAGATGGGCTTTGTTTTGGAGTAATAGCTCCCATCATCTTCTCTAGAACAAATAGTAGACTTTACAGCAGTCTGTCTACACACTGTCAAGGTCCTCTTGTTCCTCAGACCAACTCATTACTGGAAGGGTGCCTTAAAAATATATTAAGTTTCATATATTAAGTTTCACCCGACACTAACAGTGGATTTTAATCTTTTAAATCCAGTCAAGAAGTCACCAGCCGGAGTAGAATTACCCTGAAAAACAGAAAAATTCATTCAGTTCTTTTTGACTTCTAGAAGTGTCTCGTCTCCTAGACTTGGGTTGTATCCAAAATCATTCACAGATTCCATACTCCCTACTAATTACCGGGTCATTTTTTATGAAGAGGACTATAAAGCCTTATGAACTCACTATATAGCGAAGAGAAAAAACCTTTGGAGACTACATTTTCTGCCACTAATAACGTCATTGCCAATGTTTTTCTTTCAGTGCAATGCATGATGGTATATAGTGTTTGGTTAGTGACCATCATTTGTACACTACTTTTCACGATGCATTGTGAGATACTTTGAGATCACTACAGTATAATGAATAATAATTCTCACAGTACATTCAGACAGCACTACACAATGGCAGACTCACTATGTAAAGGACTATATAGTAGTGAATGATTTCAGACACAGCATTTGTCTGGTGCCCTTTTTAGAATGCACAAAAAATCCACTAACAGCCACTAACATCTGACTTTTGTCTGCAGTGATAAGTCAAATGACCCTGCAGTAGTTACAGGTTTTTGTCGGCTCTTACTCAAATCAGCAGTGATGTAAACATGTCACCTGGGTGGAAACGCTAACATTGGTGGACGCCCCCTTTTGGTGGTGGCAATGAATGTTTGTCATCTCCATCAGTAACACAACTTTTGTTCCTTTTTCACATGCATGTGCTGCTTGATTAGGTTTGGCTCAGAGCGTCAGCTCGGCACAGCAAAGTAGTCACCCGCTGTAAGGTGTGCTTTCACTGATGAAGCGCTCATCTTTAGTCAAGCAGCTGAACAGTGCATAGTGCATTTTACTCACAATAAATTCTTCACAATAAAAGCCTATTTTCTAATCAAAAAGATTTTATAATGAAGCAGCAAAATCAGGAAATGTTGGGTTTTTGTCGGCAACCTAACATAACTCCTCTCTAGCTGAAAGCAAACATTAAGGGCTAAAATAAGGTTGATACCTGAAAGTACAATGACGAAGGAGAAAAGCTAAACTTCCAATCACAGGTATTCTTTTGGAAGCTATAAAAACACTAAGAGCTGAACACACTGACACTTTTAAAAACATCTTTGTGGAGTTTCTTCCTGTGTAGGAACTCTCAGGGCACCTCCACTGTCAGGACAGGAAATAGCATTTAACATTTGTACATCCCTCAAACGTGCCCCCAGATGACAGAACTTGACATTCTCGGTTGTTTTCACTGTGCCTTATGGCAACACTAGGTGTCTGATCTGCATTATCAGTATTTGTAAATATAAATCACTGAATGTAACACCTGTGGGTAAGCTGTTTGTCATTTTAAATGTAGATATATGGTGGATTGCTCCTAAAGTTTGATTTTAAAATTAGCTTTCTTGTCTGTGGATAACAAGATAACTGTTTTGTGTGTCTGGCTTTATTAAAAGGGAACTGTGAACTGTGTAGAGAAAAAGTGAACAACAGGTCGACATTGTAGGAGGTTGACAAGCAAGATTACTCACAAGTCATTGCGCCAAAATCAAACAGTGGAGCTGACAGAGGAGTTTTATGTGAACTTTTATGTGTAGTTTAAAATTTTATATCCTATAAATATTTTTATATTTTATATGTATTGTTAATGTAAGATTTTATTAATTAAATTAATGATTTAATAGTATAGAATATGTTTAATTAAATTAAATAATAATGAATTAATATTATTAATTCATTATAATAATTGACATGTGTCTGTAACTATTGTCATTATAACTAAAGTTGCCCGTCATAATTATAAAGGATGGCATAAAGTAAATATAACATAATGGTTAGTCAATATTACATAATAATCTGTAAATATTCTGTATATTTATCTCTTTTGGAATGCACCATGTATCTTTTAAATCAATCAAATCATATTTATTCACAATTTACATTGCCTACATTTCAATAGAACAAGTTTTGTAATGTATCATTTTTTGTTTTGTTTTGTTTGAGTTTATCAAAAGTTCTCATCTAGACACGACCAAGAAAGGTGCGCAGCTCCAACAATAGAAAATCATGTTGTGATGCCGACGCCACAGAGAGTCTGCTGAAACACTGATCACTGACCTGTTGTGCTGGAAAAAATACTCAGATCCTTTACTTAAGTAAAAGCACTAATACCACGATGTAAAAATACTTAATTACAATTAAAAATCTTGCATGTAATTGTTTACTTTTTTGAAAAATCAACATTTTTATTGCTTTTGTTGTACTTTAATGGTACTATTATTGGTATTTTTTGATAATCAAATACAGACCTGCAAACTTTTCATTGCTCTTAAACAAAGCAAAATTAATGTAATAGAAAAAATTGCAGAATGCGCAATATTTATTATCTGATTACTCGATTAATTGGCAGAATAATCGATAGATTACTCGATTAAGAATCGATAGCTGCAGCCCTAAAGTTAATTTAGCAATACTGTGTAAGAGTTAGTGGCATGCATTTGCCAGGGCATTGTTTCAGTAAGCTTACGCAATGTCACAACATTTATTTCTGCCCAGAGTTGCATTAATTTTTGGCCAAGATCTTGTATTGATGATGGGAGAGTCGGACCGCTGCGTAAAGTCTCCTCCAGCACATCCCAGAGATTCTCACTGGGGTTCAGGTCTGGACTCTGTGGTGGCCAATCCATGTGTGAAAATGATGTCTTACGCTCCCTGAAAGACTATTTCACAATTTGAATCCTGGCATTGTTATCTTGGAATAGGCCCGGGGGAGGATCCAAGATGGCGGAGTGAGAAGCAGCTTTTTGCAGGCTCGGTTAAAAAAGTATCGTCTTGTGCCAAAATAGTGAATTTCTATGCAACAACTCAAAACCTCCATTAGGTTTTAATCCTATGCACTGTTTTTACCGACAACTTTTCTGAAAATATACAATTTTTAAATTTTTTTTTACATTTTTGGAGGACGACATGGATGCTAACATGTCAGACCATGACTATAACTTAACTGCTCTCCGCGAGGCTTGTGAAGACAGTGACATCGAAGACATCGAGGTGGACGAGAGTTCTTCCAAAGTAAGTAAGATTAACCTGACTCATACACCAATTAAAAGCCCTAACCCCAAGAAAATGAAGGGCAATGACAACAGTAAGGATAATGGAAATATCGGCACCGCCATTCTCCATGCTGTCCAGGCTCTGACTGGGAAAGTGGATGAACAGACTGAACTGTTAAAAAGATTTGACAGACACATCGAAGCTAATACTACGGCCACAAGAGAAAACAAACAAGAAATTCTTCTGCTCAAGAAAAACACTGACGAGCTCCAAAGAGAAAACGGCAAGCTTAAAAACGCAACGGAGGAACAGGCTCGATACAAAAGGAGATGGAACCTGAGGCTGACTGGTCTACCAGAAAAGGATGGAGAAAACACAAGAGAAATTGTCATCGGGATACTCACAAGAGTCGTGCCTCTGTCTGTGGACCGGCTGCGAGACACCGTGGATACAGTCCACCGCCTGGGTAAAGACAACACCGCGGCTGCTTCTAACAACACGCCGAGGGCAATCATCATCCAGTTTGGGATGAGAACCGTCCGGGATGAAGTATGGAAAAAAATCGAAGGAAGCGCGAGTGTGCAGTGAGATGCATATTCACTTCAGAGAGGACTTCTCCAAAGAAGATCGGGAGGCTCGTTCCAAGCTGTGGCCACTGGTTCAGGAGGCCAGGAAGAAGGGGAAGAGAGCATTCCTGAAGGAAGGCTACGCTCTGATTGACAACCGACGTGTGGATCCTAATTGAACAGCCTATATTGGTACACTGGTCCATAACAGGTTCTGTGTCTTAGTTTGACAGTTCTATGAATGTTTACATACTTCAAGGGTTGTTGCAATAAATGTTAATGTTGAATTTTGAGAAGGACATATCAGCTACTCATTCCTGCGCATCTTTTTCTTCGCGCACACTTGTTATCTAGTGAATGTTATCTTTTTTTTCTTTAAATACTAGGGGATTAAAAAACAATGTAAAACGTAAGGCAACATTTCTTTTTTGTAAGGAGCAGAAGAGCAATATTATTTTTTTGCAAGAAACTCATTCAGTAGAGGCGGACACTAAATTCTGGAAACAACAATGGGGAGACTGTGCTTTCTTCAGTCATGGGACTTCACATTCAGCTTGAGTAATGAGCCTGTTCAACAGGTTTTCTGGAAATGTAATTAACCACACAAGTGACATCAATGGACACTGGCTAATGATGGTGATTGAGTTTAATGGTGTTAACTATATTTTGATATGTGTATATGGTTATAACAGAAGGGCACAGAACAAACAACTTTATTCTTCCTTGAGCAAGATGTTGAAGGAATGGAAAGTGACATATACTACTGATAAAGTTATAGTTGGTGGAGACTTTAATTTGGTCCCTGACCTCTGGATGGATCGTCTTCCTCCAAGAGGGCAAAGTCACTACTATGAGGAAATCATACTGTAAGTGAATGTATCACTAAAGGAAATTTAATTGACTGTTGGAGAATGAAAAACCCTAGTATCAAACAATACACATGGTATAATTCGGCTAACAACGGTCAGTGCTCAGGATTAGACTTTTGGCTAATCTCTACCAACCTGATAAATGAGGTCCTTAATTGTGAAATATCAGCATCACCCCTAACTGACCATTGTACTGTTTCAATTTCTTTTCGACTAGGTGGGATTAAGCCTATTCCTAATTCTTTATGGAAGTTTAATAGTAGCCTTCTAGACAATGAGGAGTTTTGCAATGAAACCAAAAACTTATTAAATGAAATTAATCAATTAGAAATGTCACCCTTGAGTAAATGGGAGTGGTTTAAATTTAAAATTAAAGAAGTTGCCATTAAAACAAGTAAATACATCTCTAAAGCAAAAAAACAAAAACAGCAAGACATCATTAACAATATGAATAGAATATGTCAAAAAACAGACTTATCTTTAGAAGAACATGTCGAATTAATTAATCTGCAAAACCAATTGGACATTCTATATCTGGAAAAAGCAAAAGTAGCATTTATATGCTCAAGAGCCCGCTGGCTCGAGGAATGTGAGAAAAATACTTCCTATTTCTTCAGTCTAGAAAAACAAAGACAAACAAAAAAGAAAATTAATAAGCTACTTATTAATAATATTAGCATTGACAACCAAGACCAAGTCAATGAGGAAATAAGACATTTCTATAATAAGTTATATACATCCAAATTTTCAATGGATGATTGTCAATTTTTTTTTTCGAAAACATTAGGGATTGTAGCAAAATAACTGATGCGAATTTTAAGCAACATATGGAGGATAAGCTTAGAATTGAAGAGCTAGATATAGCAATTGGGAGGATGTCAAAAGGAAAGTCACCAGGATTGGATGGGTTAACAGTGGAATTTTATAGCCATTTTTGGAATGATATCAGAATACTGCTTTATAATGCCTTTTTGGAATGTACTGTATTTCATCTGGTCATTTGTCCCCCACCATGAAAAGGGGTGTTATCCCCTTAATTCCAAAGCCCAATAAGGATAAACTGTTGCTGGATAATTGGAGGCCAATTACCTTATTATGTAATGACTACAAGTTGCTAGCACATATATACTCTAATAGATTGGATATGGGGTTATCAAAATTAGTGGATGAGTGCCAGTCAGCCTTTGTGAAAGGTAGAAACATACATAACCATACTAGACTGATTCTTGACCTGTTAGATTATAGAGAGTATATCACAACAGACAGTTATGTGTTGTTTCTAGACTTCTTCAAGGCTTTTGACACAATTGAACATCCTTTTTTGTTAAAAAAGCTACAATTTTTGGGCTTCGGAAGTAAATTCTGTGACATTGTTGAAATGCTTTACACTGACATCAGTAGCACGGTCTCTCTGAACCCAGGAATGACTCCAGGATTTAAGGTGCTACGTGGAATTCGACAGGGTTGCTCTATTTCCCAAAGCTTTTCATATTGGCAACGCAACTCTTAACATTACTAATCAGTAATTCCAATGACATACAAGTGTGGCGTAAGGGGGGGATCAAGAGGCACTTAGTAGCGAGAGAATTTAATTCATTACTCTTAAGGAAATCTTGATCAGGCCAAACACACCCAAACAGCTACTAAGAGAATTAGTATTGTCAAATTGATTACCAGTTGCCAACAACGCCACCCCAGGAGCTTAACCTGGAGAATTATATTAACCCTTTCCACCGTCATTAAAGCACACAAGTTCGTTTACTAATGAAGGCTTGAGACTGGGTCCAGCGTACAAATAATGGTAATTTTATTTAACAATATATTAGTTTGTTTAACACCAATTTCAATAAAATCATCGATGCGCGCACACACAATCACACACTCACCGCAAAAGCAAACCCACAAAATATACAAAGAAAAAGCAATTAACTAAATTAGGTTCTAAATCAGGGTTAAATTAATAAACCCCACGTAACTTAACAAGAACCCAACAAATGCAAATGCCAGGAAACTGTCAAACAAACCACAGCAAATAAATAAAATAACCAAAAATGATATTGAATTTATCAAAACTGATAAACCCCAATAAACATGCAAAGCAACCAACACAAAGAAAAATAATAACCAGAAAATAATTAAATCAAAACAAACATGCAAAACAACCCACACAAAGAAAAATAATAACCAGAAAATAATTAAACCAAAACAAACATACAAAACAACCCAAACGTAAAGCGAAAGTAATAAAGTTCAAAGTAATTAAACCCCAATATACAATCTCAAACAAAGAAAAAGAAACGCTACTATAGATAAAAATCAGTCCATCAATAGTTTAAAATCTTAAGGTGTGTACACTTAGCACCGCCCAGGGTAAGAACGACAACCCCCGTAACCAGTCCCAGTAACAGCACGTTGAAATGTAGAGTTGAATGAATGTGTACAAACAGCCGCACAAAACAGCAGCTGGCCGACGGCAGCGAGGAGGGGGAGGATTAGTGCCGGTGGAAGCTGACCGCACACACGTTAACCCTGCCATAGAAAACACACTTTAGGGCTAAACAATAACTAGGCTAAACAATAGCTATGCCAGTAGCATGGCATCATCACATCCACATACCGTCAGGCGTTGAATGAGCATCACGAAGGTGAGGAAGAGGAGCACTCCGCATCGCAGCAGCACCCTTACAACCGTGGCAGAGATCACAGCTGATTACCCCCGCTGCAGCCCACGTGATGAGGCACAGGGGAGAAACACTCCTCAGTCCTACGACTGACTCCGACAGGGGAAAAGGACGACCCAAGTTCAGGAACTGTATGCGGGACAAAAGCCAATTTTGATGACAATCACAACACTTGAGAAACAGCACCCAAAACCACGCAACAACTGCAACCTACCCGGGAGCGGCGAGCAGAGCGAACCGGCCGTGAGGCAACCAGGTGAGGCGACCAGGTGTGGCGACCAGGGGAGGCGGAGCACCAAGAGCTTCCGGGCAAGAGGGCTCCCAGTGCACAACCACCCACCTTTATAGACTGCGCCCCCAGCAGAGACAGGCTACTACTGCAGCACTGATTAGGGCACCGCACGGTCCCAAACTGCTACACAAGGAATAACAATCTTTAACAAGGAGTTTAAAATAAGTCAATTCACAGATGATACATCTATTTTTTTAAAAGATAAATCAATGATAGATAAAACTCTCAATATTATCTCAATCTTCTCTAAAGCATCTGGTTTATCTCTTAATATCAAAAAATGCGAACTACTCCCTATTCATACAAGCTCTGACTCCTCTATTGCTTCAGTTAGCGTTGAATCTGAAGTTAAATACCTCGGGCTGACGATATCTAAAAACTTAATTAGAAGAGAAGACACTAATATTTCTAACCGTATTATGGATATGAAGAAAACACACAGCCACTGGTTAACCAGAGAGCTTACTATTTTTGGCAGAACCATTCTATCTAAAGCTGAAGGTATTTCCAAACTGATTTATCCCTGTCACTCCCTATATATTTCCTCTAAAAACATAAATAAAGCTAACGCAATTATTTTCCAATTTTTGTGGAGGAACAAAACCCACTACATTAAAAGGTCTCAGCTTGTGAAGGAGTATGATAAAGGTGGTATCAAAGCTCCAGAATTTGAATCTATGGTTGGCACCTTTAGAATTAACTGGATAAAATCTTGTCTGTCACAGCCAAACTCCATGTGGTTCCACATTCCAATGTCCTTGTTTGAAAAAATAGGAGGTTTAGACTTTACTTTGAAATGTGATTTCAAAGTGAACAGGATCTCAATCAAGCTATCTAATTTTCATAAGCAGATTCTACATTTTTGGAAAATGATATTTACCCACAACTTTTCTCCCCATAATTCAACCTTATGGAACAATAGAGTAATAACACTTAATCGAAAATCAATCTTCAAGAGCGATTGGTTTAAGAAAGACATTATATATATAACAGATTTGTTGGATGATAACAGTGTCATTTTAAGTTATACAGACTTTACAGAAAAATATAATTTAATTTAAACTGTTCTCAAAGAGAATATAACAAATTATGTAAACTGATTCCACTGCCTCTGATTCACTTGTTTAAAAATTTTATGATGTACAATAATTCCTCATCAGTACTACCAAATTTATTGATAGGACAATGTAATCTGATTGATAAAAAATGTAATAATAAATGTATTAGTAGTTTTTTGAAAGCCAAAATGTTTCATGATTATGACAGAAGGTTTATTTGGCAAGGATCTACTTCTATTACTTCGAGTACATTAGACAAAGCATACTCAAAATTTATCAAATGGCCTATTTTACCTAAAGTCAAAGAAACACACTTTAAAGTCATAAACAAAATTTATACTGTGGCAGAACTTCTCAAAAAGAGATTTGGTTTTGAGGTGGATCAGTGTTCTTTTTGTAGTGATGAAAATGAAACTCTGGAACATCTGTTTTTTTTTTTTATGCCCTATTACACAATGTTTTTGGTGTGACATAAAAAATTGGATTTCTCTAAAAATTAATGATGTGCCATCATTTGAATTATATCATATTATCTTTTATATGGATCATCTAGCCTTGTCTGTTTCAGATGCTATTAACATCATTATATTGTTGGGTAAATATCATATCCATTGTGCTAAATGGAGGAACGCTAAGCCTTCTTTCCCTGGTTTTATTAATGATTTTAAGTTATTTTTTTCATCGCTTAAAAAGATAAAAAGCAAATATGCCAAGAAACTAAGCCTGGACTTTGCCCGTCTTCTGCTATTCTAATTTATATCTTATTTTTATTTAATTATTTTGCTGCTCCATTTTAAGTTAAATTTAAATGCCTGATAAAATGTATATTTCGCACCTTATCCCACCTGCTATGATTTGGTGTTGTTTTGCTTTTGTTTTGTTTTTGAATAATGAATCCCCAAATGTTATATTTTTGTACTTTTATACTGTACTTAACTTTCATCTGTATTATTATGATTATTATTATCCTCTTTGAGAGTTTGTAATTTCAATTGTTCAAATTAAAAAAAAAAAAAATCTTGGAATAGGCCCGTACAAGAAAGGAAGGAAGGAAGAAAAATCCATTGATGGAAAAACTCGGTCATTCAGTGTATTCAGGTTGTGAGCTGACCTCATTTTTTGGCACATAATGTTGCTGAAACCTGAGCAACTGAAGCAAACCTAGATCATAACACTGCCCCCACAGGCTTGTACGGTAGGCACCAGGCATGATGGGTGCATCACTTCATCTGCCTCTCTTCCTACCCTGATGCTCCCATCACTCTGGAACAGGGTAAATCTGGACTCATCAGACTATGTGACTATGAGTCCAATCTTTATTCTCCCTAGCAAACTGAAGCCTTTTTTCTGATTAGCCTCAAAGATAAGTGGTTTTCTTAAGGCTACACAGCTGTTTAGTCCCAATCCCTTGACTTCTCTTTACATTGTGTGTGTGGTAATGTTCCTACTTTCACTATTAAACATAGCTGTGAGTTCTCCCGTTGATGTTTTTTTACGATTTGATTTAACATTTAAGTGATCTCTGATCACGATCATTCAAGATTTTTTTCCATCCAGGAAGATGATGGTTCACCACTATCAATCCAGGTTTTAATAATGCATTGGACAGTTCTTAACCCAATTTTAGTAGTTTCAGTAATCTCCTTAGTTGTTTTCTTTACTTGATGCAGGCCAATAATTTGACCCTTCTGAAACAGAGTAACATCTTTTCCACGACCACAGAATATGTCTTCTGACATGGTTGTTTAAGAAGTGAGAAGCAACTCACTGCATCAGTTAGGGTTAAATAAACTGCTGAAAACTTAAATATATTAATCACTGCAGTAATTATCCAATGGAAGGCTCTTATGTATTTGATTAGTTAAATCCAGGTGGTGACTTTTTTTGGCCAGGCATTATACATAAGATTATGGGGTTCATGACAAATGAGGGGCTGTTATTTTAAGAAGACAAATATGGTTTTAAGTTATATTCCTGTCCTCCATGTGTGCCGACATTACTTGCATACTGTGCAGTAAAATGCTGCAGCATATCATTCTTCAAGAGAGAAAGAGAGTTGCTCAATCAAGAAACTTTTTATCGCTCTAGCTGTATGGACAGAGTTTATCCTATTTTGGCAGGGTAAATCAATATTGAATTGAATCAATCATACACACACACACACACACACACACACACACACACACACACACACATATTTTGGTGTAAAACAGTTTAAGAGTCTAATGATTTCTCATGACTTCCTCATAAGTTATTATGGAAGGGCAAAGTCTGTGGTTAACATCAGTATTACCACAATGTTGATCTGGATTTGTAGCTTGATAGACATCAAATGTGGTGTTACTAAGATTAAAAATAAATGGCTGGCAAGCATTACCCCAAAGGTTTATTTAAGTCAAACCTATCGAATTAGAATTTCTGTATGGTCAGTATGTTTGGTCATTCCTGCAACTACTATGCTATAAGTGTACAAAGTCAGCATGTGATTATAAATGCAAGAGCACAGGAAATAAGCATCACAAATCTAAACAAAATGTCAAAGGCAAGCAATATGTATGTAGAGAGATGTGGAATTTTCCAACATGGCCATACAGGCCTACAGCCTTTCCAGTCAAAATAAACATGCAGAATGATAGGATAGGAAGTTACTGAATCAGACACACATTAAAATACATGATTAAGATACACAATCTCCATTAGTCTTACCAGGTGAAGTTAAAGTCTTCAGTCGTTTGTAATTCACACAGTTGTTTGTCTCGAATGCAGGATTCACTCTTGTGAATGTGCCTCCCTCTTTCCAACAGCCACACTTTCACTTTCATTCTGAGTCAGCACCAACTTCCCCTCCCCTTGGAGAGCTACTGAAGTTAACCCAATGGTTACACAAGGAAATATGCCATAGCCTTTGCAATACATATAATACATACAGTATGAGATATACAGGTTTTTTCTTTCTCCTCATATTTATGTCTTAATGTACAAGCTGTGAAACAATTTGTAACTTCTGTTTTGAAAAAGCCTCATTGTTTGTAACTTCTGTTTGAAAAGCCTCATTGACTCTCTTGACCAGGGGTGGGCAATAATTTTTCATGGGGGGCCACATGACAAATTGATCAGGCTGCTGTGGGCCAGACACAAATGATATAAGGTAGTATGATAATTGCCAAATCTCTAATAATGGAGTGGTCAGAAGTGTTCTATATAAGGCACTTCTACTGTTGGTCACCCTTTCTGAATTGACATGTTGAACTGTTGTCCAAAACTTGATGTGTTACAGTGTACCATGCATGCTGCATACAAATTGTGATGATAGTAGCAGCAAAAGTAGAAAAACAACAACATAAACAACATGAATGTACAGCACTGAGTGAATAAAGTTACAGTTTTATATAGAAGATACGGTTCATTATCATTACCATAGAACACAGCACTGGCCCCTTTCAGTATAAAGGTTTGATAACAGTTTAATCGGAAGCACCTTTCAGTGGGGCATGTCCGGCCCCTGGGCTGCTATTACTAGTATATATTACTAGTAGGTCAGCTGTGCAGCTGAGCCAATGAGGTTCACAATATGGTGAATTCCTGATCCTCAGACATGACTGGCAGTGAGTAGGGATGTTCCTTGTGAATAATTTCCCTGTTGATTAAAAAAAAAATTAATTTGACCAGTAAGAAAACACTCGGAAGGCAGTTAAAATCAAGTACATTTTATTGATTGAAAATGTCAAACACTGTCCAAAAAATACTGTGTGTATTAAGACCATTTGAAGCCATTAATCACTGTTACTACAATCACCAAATCTTATTTTAAACGTTGGTGAAATGTCTGCCACTTTGCACCGTGCAATACGAACATTGCACATGAACCTACAAAACATAACAACTCACTAAATGCTTCACGTTTTCAGACCGAAAAGGATCAAACTGTCTGCTAGCAGCAGCAGCTGCTCTGCTTGCAGGTTAATGTCCATGTCTGTGCTGAATGTGGTCACATGTAGCTCCAGTCAAGTTGTTACATATCAGTTTATTATGTCCAGGGTTTGAATTACACAGTGACTTTCGGGGGAGCCCTGTTTTCCGGTGCACACAGCTTCTAAAACATATCAAAGATGGTAGTGCATGTCAGTGTGGCCAAGTTCAGGATGACTCTGAAAATCATGATGTTACTGCTACTATTACAGATAGTTAATACTGTCAATAACATTTCATAGAGTCTATATAACAATAATATAAGGCTACTGTTTCAAAATCAAAGAATGCATTTATCAATCAGAGCAAAAACAAGAAATAAAACCACGAAATCAGCAGGGGGACACAAGCAACGTTTTTCTGCCTCCCATACACACACACACCTTCATGAATATAAAGCCCAGACGCAGTAAAAGCTTCAACTGACGCGTGCCAGTTGAAGTTTCTATGGTGCACTGCAGGCTTTAGATTTAAAATTCCAACACCACAGAACCAGCCGTGTTTTAGGAAAAGGTTGCTATTCATATGCATCTATTTATTTCTGTAGAATTAATATAAATGTTATGGTTTGGACATTTTCGTGGTCATTTCCTGTTTTATTTTGTAGTATTGGTTTCCCTTGTGTGTCCTTGTTGCTTTTACTTCCTGTCTTTGTCCTTTTCCCGCCCTTGGTTGATTACTGATTTGGTTCACCTGTTGTTGTCCACCCACCTGTGTTTGATTACCTCCCTGTCTATTTAGTCCCTGTGTTTCTCTTTGTCTTTGTCAGTTCGTCGTGTTGTTTTTGGTGTTTCTGTCTGCCTGGCTCGGTTTTCATTTGGATCCCTTTGTTCATGTAAGCCGGTGTTTTTTGTTACCTCTTGTTTAGTATTAAAATTATCATTTGAACTCGCTCCAGTGCTCCAATCTGCATTTTTGGGTCCACCACCTTTGTAGTTTTTAGTGACTTACACCATACCTAACAGAACGAACTGACCAAGACAAGATGGACCCAGCAGACCTAGCACTGCTCAATGAGGAGCTAAAGAAGGCTTGCTCTGAGTTTGAGCAATTGGGCTCGACCATTGAAGGGTGCACTGATCTTAAGAGGAGACTTTTTGTTTATTCGCTTATGGAGAGGACTTTTTTATCGAGACCCAGAATTTTGCGTTTTTCACAAATAACCCAGAACCTATCAGTTATTGCTTACTTGAAGCAGGACTTGCAGGCCACACTTGATTCCACGAGTGTGCCTGATTTTGAACTCAGCTTGGACTCAGTTAGCCACCAGCCACCTGCTAAGCTAGCTCCTCAGTCAGCCAGCTCTCTGCCTGAACCTGTTATGGACTCATTGTCTGAGAAGCCCCCCAGACGCAAGCGGGGCTCTTGCAGACGTCATGCCCCCCAGCTGCCCAGCGTCCTCGAACCCCAGCTGCCCATTGCTGCGGAGGTTCTGCTGCCCAGCAACCCAGCCCTCCCATCTCCTCTTCCGGTGGGGCTGTCGCCACCATTGCCTGCCCTGGTGGGGTCAACACAGCCATCTCCTGTTCCGGCTGGGTCACCGCCACCATCTCCAGTCCCGGTGGGACCGTTGCCACCATCTCCTCTTCTGGTGGGGCCGCCGTCGCCATCATCTCCTGTCCCGGTGGGACCGCCGCCACCATTTTCTGTTCCGGTGGGGCCGTCGCCATCATCTCCTGTCCCGGTGGGACCGCCGCCATCATCTCCTGTCCCGGTGGGACCGCCGCCATCATCTCCTGTTCCGGTGGGGCCGTCGCCATCATCTCCTGTCCCGGTGGGACCGCCGCCACCATCTCCTCTTCCGGTGGGGCTGTCGCCACCATTGCCTGCCCTGGTGAGGTCACCACAGCCATCTCCTGTTCCGGCTGGGTCACCGCCACCATCTCCAGTCCCGGTGGGACCGTTGCCACCATCTCCTCTTCCGGTGGGGCCGTCGCCATCATCTCCTGTCCCGGTGGGACCGCCGCCACCATTACCTGTTCCGGTGGGGCCGTCGCCATCATCTCCTGTCCCGGTGGGACCGCCGCCACCATTTCCTGTTCCGGTGGGGCCGTCGCCACCACCTCCTGTCCCGGTGGGACCGCCGCCACCACCTCCTCCTCCGGTGGGGCCGTCGCCATCATCTCCAGCCCCGGTGGGGTCGCCGCAGCCATATCCTGTTTTGGCTGGGTCACCGCCACCACCTCCTGTCCCGATGGGACCGTCGCCACCATCTCCTCTTCCGGTGGGGCCGTCGCCATCATCTCCAGCCCCGGTGGGGTCGCCGCAGCCATATCCTGTTCCGGCTGGGTCACCGCCACCACCTCCTGTCCTGGTGGGACCGTCGCCACCATCTTCTCTTCCGGTGGGGCCGTCGCCATCATCTCCAGCCCCGGTGGGGTCGCCGCAGCCATATCCTGTTCCGGCTGGGTCACCGCCACCACCTTCTGTCCCGGTGGGACCGTCGCCACCATCTTCTCTTCCGGTGAGGCCGTCGCCATCATCTCCAGCCTCGGTGGGGTCGCCGCAGCCATATCCTGTTTTGGCTGGGGCACCGTCACCATCTCCTGTCTCGGTTGGGCCGCAGCTATCATCTCTTCCGGCTGGGCCGCAGCCATGTCCTGTTCAGATGGGGCCGCCGCAGCTATCTTCTGTTCCGGCTGGGCTGTCGCCATCATCCCCTGTTCTGGCTGGGTCATCGCCATCGTCTCCTGTCCTGGTTGGGCTGCAGCCTCCTCCTGTTCAGGCTGGACCGCAGCCTCCTCCTGCTCCGGTGGGACAGTCGCCGCCTCCTCCTGCTCCGGTGGGACAGTCGCCGCCTCCTCCTGCTCCAGCTGGACCGTCGGCGCCTCCCCCTGGTCTGGTGGGTCCGTTTGCGCCTCCTCCTGTTCTGGCCGGGTCCCAGCCTCCTCCTGTTCTGGTGAGATCATCAGTGACTCTTCCTACTCTGGCTGGGCCGTCACCGCCGCAGCCACCTCCAGTTCCTGCTCGGGCTGGGCCATCTACATCGCCGCTGCAGCCTCTTCCTGTTCCTGCTCGGGCTGGGCCATCTACATCGCCGCTGCAGCCTCTTCCTGTTCCTGCTCTGGCTGGGCCATCCACGTCGCCGCCGCAGCCACCTCCAGTTCCTGCTCTGGCTGGGCCGTCACCACCGCAGCCACCTCCAGTTCCTGCTCGGGCTGGGCCATCTACGTCATCACCGCAGCCTCTTCCTGTTCCTGCTCGGGCTGGGCCGCCTACGTCGCTGCAGCAGCCATCGCCTGCTTCTGCTCAGGCTGGGCCGCCTACGTCGCCGCAGCAGCCATCGCCTGTTCCTGCTCCAGCTGGGACGCCGCCGCAGCAGCCATCGCCAGTTCCTGCTCTGGCTGGGCCGCCGCAGCCACCGCCTGTTCCTGTTCTGGCGGGGCTGTCTACATCGCCGCCACAGCCACCGCCAGTTCCTGTTCTGGCTGGGCCGTCTTCGCTTCTGCAGGCTCCTCCAATCCCGGCTGGGCCACAGTCACCTTCTGAAGGGTCCCACCTTCGCCTATGCCGCTGGCCCCCTGTTTCTCTGCTAGCGGGGGCTGGCCTTCGTCTTCGTCTTCGCCTTCACCGCCGGCCTCCTGCACGTCTTCCCAAGGGGCTTCACCTTCGCCGTCGGCCGCCACTGGGGTCCCGCCGCCTTCGCCGTCGGCCGCCAGAGGGGTCCTGCCTTCATCTTCGCCAGCACCGCCGGCCTTCAGAGGGGTCCCGCCTTCGTCTTCGCCAGCGCCGCCGGCCTTCAGAGGGGTCCCGCCTTCGTCTTCCCCAGCACCGCCGGCCTTCAGAGGGGTCTCGCCTTCGCCTGTGGCCTCCTGCTCGTCCTCCCGACGGGTTCCGCCTTCGTCTGTGGCCTCCTGCTCGTCCTCCCAACGGGTTCCGTCTTCGCCTGTGGCCTCCTGCTCGTCCTCCCGACGGGTTCCGCCTTCGCCTGTGGCCTCCTGCTCGTCCTCCCGACGGGTTCCGCCTTCGCCTGTGGCCTCCTGCTCGGCCCCCTGAGGGGTCTTCGCCTTCGTCTTCGCCCAGTGGCCTCCTGCTCGTCCTCCCGACGGGTTCTGCCTTCGTCTGTGGCCTCCTGCTCGTCCTCCCAAGGGTTCCGCCTTCGCCTGTGGCCTCCTGCTCGGCCCCCTGAGGGGTCTCGCCTTCGTCGTCGCCTGTGGCCTCCTGCTCGGCCCCCTGAGGGGTCTCGCCTTCGTCTTCGCCTGTGGCCCCCTGAGAGGTCTCGCCATCGCCGCCGGCCTCCTGCTCGGCTCTGCTCCTCTGGGTGGACTCCAGGCAGCCCGCCTGAGGTCTCCGGCTCTGCCTCTGCCCTGCCTCCAGGCCGCCCGCCTGAGGTCTCCGGCTCCGCCTCTGCCCTGCCTCCAGGCCGCCCGCCTGAGGTCTCCGGCTCCGCCTCTGCCCTGCCTCCAGGCCGCCCGCCTGAGGTCTCGGCTCCGCCTCTGCCCTGCCTTCAGGCCGCCCGCCTGAGGTCTCCGACTCTGCCTCTGCCCTGTTTTCAGTCTCTCTGCCTGAGGTTTCAACCTGGCCCCTGCCCGTCCACGGGTGAACAGACTTTTGGACTCTGCCTTCCCTTGTTGCCAGGCTGTATGCCTGAGATTTGTGACTCTTTTTGTTTTGCCCTCCTCCAGACCCCCTCCGCCCACCCAGCTCCTCTTGGACTCTTTGTTTTGGACTAGTTTTGAAGGGACGTCTGGGATCCGTCCCTTAAAGGGGGGGTACTGTTATGGTTTGGACATTTTCGTGGTCATTTCCTGTTTTATTTTGTAGTATTGGTTTCCCTTGTGTGTCCTTGTTGCTTTTACTTCCTGTCTTTGTCCTTTTCCCGCCCTTGGTTGATTACTGATTTGGTTCACCTGTTGTTGTCCACCCACCTGTGTTTGATTACCTCCCTGTCTATTTAGTCCCTGTGTTTCTCTTTGTCTTTGTCAGTTCGTCGTGTTGTTTTTGGTGTTTCTGTCTGCCTGGCTCGGTTTTCATTTGGATCCCTTTGTTCATGTAAGCCGGTGTTTTTTGTTACCTCTTGTTTAGTATTAAAATTATCATTTGAACTCGCTCCAGTGCTCCAATCTGCATTTTTGGGTCCACCACCTTTGTAGTTTTTAGTGACTTACACCATACCTAACAATAAAGAAGTGGATGAGGCAGAGAAGGGGGGTGAGGAAGAGGAAGACGAGGGTGAGGATTAATTAATCGGCATGAAGTAACTATGTATTTAAAAGTACGGAAATCAGACTTGGAGTAAAAAAATCATGCACCACAGAAATGTACAGTTATATTATGATTCATGATCATAAAAAGTGGTTATATCAAGTCAGCATATCTGTCCATATTCACACGCTCTCTCCCTTCCTCCCTCTCTGCTGCAGTTTTTTTTTTTCTTTTACCTGGTTTCAGGTGGAGCTGCAGCTCCATCAGCACTCCCTCATCAAGTCTGTGCCTTTTTTATTCTATTTAGCTCTCCCCAAACATGTTATTTCAGGGGCAACAGTAAAAAGTTCTAAAATCGAACAAGTTCGCAGTGGGAGCGTCAAGGCACTTTGATGCTTTCAGTGCGCGTTCTGCCATTTAGAACAATGGGTGAACTTACATAACGTGAGCGTCAGACACCTTTAGTGCATATTGGCCCAATATTTTAATCTGATCTTTGTGAATGCTAACTAAGGAGTGAGAGTTCTCACATCAAAATAAACACATTTGTTTTTACATGGGAGGACTTCATGAAGTATCATGGGCACATGTTTGCTGCGTGCATCTCCCTCACACAGTCTTTCCTCACTGACTGTCCCTTCATTTCCTTGTCGTTTCCCTTCTGTCGGTGGATTGTTATAATCAGGAGAAAGTGAATTAGGGTCAAAAGTTCAATTTCCAACAATGAAAAGCAAACAGGAACCAAAGTAAGTAACACGTTCTGTCTGTCTGTCTGTCTGTCTGTCACCTCTGCTCCGTGTCAGAACCACGGACAGCGCAGCAGTCAGGTTGTCAAACACAACAGTGCACACAGTGTGGTGTTAATTTGTGAAGAAAATTATAATATAATGTGCGAATACACACACAACATTGGCATATTCTCACTATTATTTATTATTTATTTATTTATTTACTCTATATATTATATTTCAGGATCATCATGTTTTACAGCTCCCCTCAATTGTCCAAAATGAGACTTTCAGGGGAGCTCATGCCCTTTTCAGGTGAGCCCAGCTCCCCTTAGCTCCCCCGTAATTCGAACCATGATTATGTCACAGCCCACAGTTAACCTTATTTCACAAAAAACTGTCAACCCATGGTTTTATGAGCTGTCATCTGTCTGACTTTGCTGATATCTGGGGTATCCGGGGTTTCATGGGCCATCGGGACATACCTGCTGGGTGAGAGGGGCAGCCATCTGATAGGGCCGCAGTCCCAACAAGTGGCAACAGTTAGCTAGCATTGTGCATGAATAAAATATTGCTAAATAGTTTAACCAACCAGTATTTCTGGTGCTGACTAGCAAAGGTGGCAACAATTAATCATGAAGTCAACTAATTACGCACATCCCTAGCAGTGACTATGCCGTGTCCAGAGCACTTAAAAATCTCCACAGATGAAATCTGCAGTTTCTATTGTAGCATGCTGCCATCAGGTTTGTTTATTGGACTGTGGGCTCTTACGCAACATCCACACTACTACTCTCCATTTTAAAATGGATACGTTTCGCTACATTGCCACCTAGTATCCACACTACCCCGGCGTTTTAGGATACCTAAAACAGAGAAGTTTGGGAATGCTGCTGGCTGTTTTAGTTTTAAAACTCTCAGGCCGCATTTCAGTCTGGACAGGCAGAAAAGGAGACTTTGTGAGTAATAACACTCAATCAGGTCAGATGTGATCCTGGCATGTTTGTACAAGATTTGGGAAAATAAGGAAGCGAAAGAGAAAGACAAATCATTCACTTCTTGTGTTCTCGTGTTCATTTCTCTGTTAATAAGTGAATATCTATCACTGAAGTACAGAAACTTATCAAACATTCTTGTGAAACCTAACAGCTAAACACCATGAGTACAGACATTCCCACTGAATAGTTCCACTAGACAATGTTCAAACAACAGCAAGAGGTGATAACAGAACAATGAAAAAAATAATAAATTACAGAGTGTGTGTGTGTACGTGCCCTGCCACACTGAGGTTATTAAATGTGTACTCTCAACTGTGGGTGGAACATTTTGTCATGTGACGCAGCTGGTTCTAAATGACTTTGTTTTGCTATCACTATGCTGTTATCTGTCACAATTAAAGCAGCAATAAGGTTAATGAAAAACTGGGTCCTGTCAAGTCCTCAAATTTTGCATCTTAAGTCTGACTCAAGTCAAGTGACTTGAGTGCCATTTCTCACCACACCTGTTATGTGTGTTTTTGATATCATTATTGATATTGTAAGAGGTGTTTTTCCAGGGGGGTTTGGCTTTGGCAACAAGTACATAAATGTCAATTCAGTCAACTTGTCATGTGCCGTGCTTCAAGTTATTGCAGATTTTTCCACTAACTAGTGACCAAGTGCTGCTGTTGACTACTACTGGACATCATGGGAAAACCAATTACATCATCAGTCATTGTTTAACTGATACATTCAATATTGGCATTTTGCAACTTGCAGATGTGTTCATTTTATGTTGATTAAAAATTTCTTTCAACACTCATTTATTGTTGCCAATTAGTAGCATTTAAATGTAATGAGACAGGGCTTAATCTATGAGAGAAACCCACAGTACCACTCAACAGTGACCTTCTGCGACTTTTGTGCAGGCTTATTGTGTGTGTGTGTGTGTGTGTGTGTGTGTTGTATATTGTTAGAAGAGTCTGTACTTGATTTAGCTAAAGCCCTTACGCCACAGCCACCAATGGCTAAAATTTACCCGTGGTTGTTTTTTCATTACCTGTAGATTTGTTTCAATAAAATATTCAAGTCCCCCAGGCACTGACTTTTTTTGAAAGCATGTAAAATTTACCCCATTTGACCAAATCACCATTACGCTGCACTAACAATAAAGGACAATTCCAAACAGAAAACTCATCTGAATAGCAGAGTTTTGTAAAATCAACCAACCTGTTTATTTCCGCTGTTATTTTCAGTCGTAGCTGTAACTGTTAATTTTGTGTATCCAGCTTCTACGTCTGGGTCTGGTTGCAGTTAATGCTGCAAAACAGAAACACCAGGAAGCTTTCTTTGGTCTGTGTCTTTTGAGAGAGACAAAGAGCGCAGCAGTGGTCACAGAGCCGTGTTAGCAAGAAAGCCAGTGAATTAGAGAAATAAAACATTATAAAAAGCCAAGTCACGCCCCTTACAGTGGACCAATATGAGACTTAACTTTTTGAACCCATTTTAATGGTGCTATGAATCACACATGATGTTTATCAATTTTAAAGATAATTTTACAAGTCAAGAGAGTCACAGTTTGTCATAAAATGGTTAAAGTATAAGACTGGAGATACACAATTAGAAAGACCACAGCCAGAAGTGACGTCAGTGACGTTGACTTTCTTTCTCCAACAGTAAACATTAGCCGCTGAAGCTACAATATGTCCAAAGGAAGGCATTTGTATCAGACCCAGCAGAAAGTTGAATAGGGAAGGTCACTGGCGAAAAGTTGGAAAGAAGAGAGCCTGATCAGTAGGATTAGACTGGGACACACCAAATTAAAGTCACCTCTACACCTAATCAAGAAACATCAAGGGGAACAAGTGATTTCTGCAATCAGATGGAGACTGTGGATCATGTCATTCTTCTCTGCCCCAAATATGCAAATGAAATACAGTTATTAAAGAACGAACTGGATCACAAAGGGATTACATACGTACCTTTAAAATCTTCACAAATAGCTTAAGCTGGGGACACACTACAAGATTTTTGGCCAGATTTTACCCACGATTTATAGTTGGGGCTAGTCTGCGCCAGTCAGCTCTAGTTGGGGACAGTCGCCATGGCAAGTCAGCGCAGAATCTGTTAGTGTGTGATGTGGTACAGACTGGAATCAGCAAGTGTGTGAGGTGAACAGACTCCACCCGACTTCAGTCGCCATAATTCAAACGTTTGAATTTTTTGAGCCGACTCTGGACGTAGTCATGTAGTGTGTGATCCCTCATCTGCTGCAGTCCTTAAATGTGTGATCCCCAGTCTTTAAAAGAATCTGCTGAAGCCAGTCGTGTAGTATGTGCTCAAGTCTTTTCAAAACTGCATGACTGGAAATCTTATAGGGTGTCCCCAGCTTTCAGGAAATTAGTTTTAAAGCAAGCACTGGACTGGTGACAAATGAAGGACCAACAGTAAGTGGCAATAATGCTCCGCCTGGTAGCAAGTCGGCATTAAAAGAGGCAGAAGAAGCTATGATGCCTGTGTGTTTTTGCACAGGGTTGTAGTCACCAAGAGTCAAAAGCTGACCGAAGCAGCAGGAGTCGCTGGAGAAAACTTCAGGTAAGCTAATGTTACAAGGTGCATGCAGTTCACTGAGTGGTTTCACATAAAACTAAACTTTAAATTAGGTAACTGTAGCGGGTAAATTTTAGCCGTTGGCTGTTTTAGGCATACAGTGACGCCTAGTGTTTCTTATAATATGTAACATTTATGCATTAAACTATCTAAAAACGCTAGATTTTATATATGTTTACAGTTGTGTACTTACATTATCCCAAATGTTTCCAACAATGTTCAAATGCAGAGAGATCCATGATTTATTCAAGGTAACGGTGCATCTCCAACAAGTTGTTGCTAGCTAGCTGCTATTTGCTATAAGTTCCAGGAAAACACAGGATACGTCAGATACTTCAGAGAGTGAGGAAGGAAATTTTGAACTAAATGAGTAAAACTTAAATATATCTCCTCCGTGAGCATAATATCATAATCTCATTTCAGATAGATTTTCATCAGCAGTGGTGGTCTTATGTTATTGTTTTAATCATAGACTGTATAAAACATGGACGTAGCACCTGTGACATCACCCATTGGTTTCGGGGAGTCGGTTTTGTGACCAAACCATGGGCATTTGAGCTGCGCCATCTTGGATTTTAGTGGAAGTGTACTTTCCATATTTGGCAGAGAGGCGGTTACTCTACGGGTCAGCCGGGGTCAGCCAGCCAAGAACCCGCCCACTTAGCTTGGAGCAACCAAGCTAGCCTAAGGCTAATCAGCTAATCAGCTAGGCTAACAAGCTAAGCGGCAGCTACACGCAGCTACATCCACCACACGACAGTCCCCGAGTCCAACCCGACTAGCTCGACCCCGTGCGACCGCGACACACAGTGAGTGCTCGTACCTGAAGGTAAGTTCCTTACAAACTATAACGCCACAGCACTTGAAATAATAATTAATCTTTTATTGAGGTCATACTACATAAGAAATAAAGCCAAAAAAATCCGCCAAAACTCATCTTAAAAGTTAACGTTAAAGCTATAGTATACGATCTGAGAATCAGTTGAGAAAGATTGAGACGTTGAGAAAAATTGGAAAAAAGCATCCTGCCCACACACACACACCCCCCTCCCTTCTGTGCTCCCTGATCCTTCCCACCGAGCACGTGTGGCCGTCCGCGTGGAGACTCCCAGACACACCCCCTCTACCAGAGCAACAAGCCGGCCGGCAGTAAACAGACACTCACCGGGATGTTTGCAGGTGTGTTTTAGCTGGGGTTTCTGCGTCAGTAAGAGAGCGCGCCGTTCACAAACGCCACAATGAACACGTTCACAATAACGTTCATCAATCGAAATACATATGAACGAGTTCATGAGTTCATTGAATGCATTCAGGCACAACACTGATGATAGCAATGCTAGTTTACAATGCTAAAAATAAACGGCTAACGTTCCGACGCCGTCTGTCGACACAGAGAAAACGACCGGCAGCGTTTACAGTCATAAGCCAGCATTGTCATAGACTTATAAAAGTTATTTATGTAACAACTCACACAATAAAAGTCAAAAATTACCTACTGGTTCAACAAAAAGTCTGCTGTATCAGCATCAGTTTTCAGGCCTAAATCCTCCTGGAGCTTCCTCCAGCGGTGAATGGATGACCCGATGTTTACTCGGCTTTGAGTCCTGCGTTGCTCACATTTCCTCTTCGTCTCTGCCTTTTCCTCTGCAGACTTACGCTTTCTCCCAACTTTTGCCGGTGGGGCAAGCAGGGGCCGCTTGCTGATGTCGCTGTCTTTCTTTTCCATTCTTCTAGCACTTGTTGCTAAGCTGCTGCTCAGCTATTGCTTGTTGCATAAAGTTTATAACGCGGAAGGGGGCGGGGACGAGGTGGAACGCGGAGCACGGGGAGTCAGAGCAAGCTCTCGGGGGAGTGTCAACTACGTTGACCAAAGGAAGCCATCCAGCCAGATGGCTTCCGTTGGTCAACGTCTCTGCAGCCCTGCAGCCACTAGAGTGAATGGATTTTTTTTGGGTTTTTTTTGCTCTTCACATTGTGTAGATTGTACTATAGGACCATAACCACCATCTAAATGAGGTTATTAATAATGATCAAACTTTCAAATCGTATACTACAGATTTAACGTTAACGTTACAACTCTTTGAAATTACTATGTAGAATGATGTTAAGAAATTTTTTCAAGAACTTTAATATTTGTTACAAGAAGTGGTGGACAGTCACTAAGTTATATTTTCTTCAAGCGCTGCACATAAGCACACATTTGAGGTAACGTTAATTGTAATGTGTGTGTGTTAATTGTAATGGACTTTTTAAACAGAAAAATGAGACGAAATAAAATTGTAGCCTAGTATTCCCGCAATAAACGGACTCTGAGAGCACGGAACACACCGCAACAGCGTTCCTACCATTAGCTGCTCTGGTCCTCTTTCTGTATCAGCAGCCGACCATAAATCGGCAATTAAGTCATAAGCCAGCGGCAAAATATGCTAATACATGCTAATTAGTGCAAACATCAAAGTAAAATAGTGAGAAATTTACTTAACGAAAAAACTGCAACACAAACTCCTTCGACGGTCGGTTAGTACAGCCTACACTACAACAAGCCATATTGTCACAAAAACCTATCCGAACATTGGCAAACAAACACGGACACTGCAGCCCCTGTCAACCGCTGGAGGTAGCCGAAGGCCTCTGGATGTAGCCGCCTAGCCCAGCCGATGCTTTAGCAAAGAGCTAACTGCCAGTGCCTGTCTACGGAGCTGTCAGTCAACATAACCACGCCCTAATTTATGTAAGAATTTTAAGCCTAAATTACACTAAAACGGTTGTGGTACAAAAAACATTCACATCAGACAACATCTTTAAGAATTCTAGTCATTTTGGTTGCTGATTTGAGGTAATAAATTATCCGCAGGTTGTAAAAAAAAAAAATACTATACTTACCTTACACCATTTGGATTCATCTGTTTATCATCAGTAACAAAGAAAACTGTCATCAGGTTACAATGTGTTTAAGTTTAGACTACTTGTGAAAATATTGTTTTAGGCCATGTGCAGAACAAACTAACTGGACAGTTTCACAGTCAGGATGCTGACGGCACTGAGCCTATCAGAGAGTTGTTGTGCTGTGAAATATGGTGGCGCGTGATGTTTTACTGCTCGTGTCTTGACTCCAAGGTGAGAGGGGGTTTTAAAGGATTAAGGTGATGAATGACCAGGGATTTAAGAGGGGAAGATTCAACTTTAGACTGACTTGTTTCTATCGTGTTTTAACTGTTCAGTCCAGATTAATCAACATGAGGTGCAGCATATGGTCACCAGAGGGGAAGAGAGGCATGAGAAAGTGTTTTTTTTTTTTTTTCTGCGATGTTTAATACAGGTTTCCAGAAATCATACAGAGAAATTCCACCTATTCAGGACATGGTTTCTGTTTGTACATAAAAATATCAAAACCTTTCAGTAACTGGAGGAGAAGTTTTGAAAATGTTGTTATAAAACATATAAAAAGATAAAACCACACACAATGTTCACAACCAGTTTAATGCTGTGTTTACATCAACGAATTAAACTTCATCAGGCAAGATATAAATAGCTATTCTTCAGTGTATCTCTCACTAAAACGATACGAAAAGACAGTTTGATGATGCTGTGAAGTTGCATGGGATCACTGGAGTTTTTATTTTCACTTTTAAACAACCACCATAGTTGATGAAAATCTATCTGCCATGAAATAGAAGAAATAGAAATAGAAATAGACGTCATGTTCATGGACAAGGTAATATTAAAGCGTTATTCATGTTACATTCAGTCACAAGCACCAACTTTGTTCTTCACTCTGACATATCAGATGTATTCTGTGCTTTGCCAGAAGCAACTAGCTAGCAACAGCTAACAGGAAACACACCGTTACCTTGAATAAATTACAGATTTTTCTGCGTATGACTACATTTTGCGATAATGAGAGATAATATGATCATTTCAACAAAATACTGTATTTAACATGTATGTTACATACTATAGCTTCAGCTCTTGTTTATTGTTTTTTGTGATATATAAATAGTGCGCTATAGGCTTGCAGCAGAGACAGTACAGTGTGGAAAGTGGGAGTGGAAAAGGCACTTTTAAATATTGAGGTTTTGTGTAATGTATGAAAAGTTAGGAACGATGGGAGGTATTATACATCGTGTTGAAGACAGGCAGAGGTTTGGGATACATTTAAGCAATGTTAGAGAGAGAGGGGGGAGCAGACAAAAAGGTCATGCCTTTTAACTTTTTCTCTCATACCATTCATTTCTGTCTGTATATCCCCTCATGCTTGTTAATAATCTCTCTCTTGTCTCTCTTTCATCCTCAGGTAGCAGCCCCACCACCACTCTTGCAGTGACAGATGACCTGGCAGCCATTGGCGTGATTGGCCCCTGTTATCTTCTCCTAGGTGACTACTGGTACAGTGTGTGTTGTTGAGGGGGGACTGATGGAGATGACTTGGATATTCAGGAACAAAGAAGGCCTTCACTGTGGGATTAGAGAATCAGACGGGACATCAGCCCGACATTCCACAGAGTCTCACAGACTTTGCTGGAAACATCAACCTGACCTGTGTAAACACGGCTGGGATACAGCTGTGCATCAAATATATCCTAGAACAAAATCTACACTGTAGGCTTCACACATTTGGGCTACAGAAATTCAGATGCAGAAAATGAACATAGGAATAATCCACAACAAGGTATTTCAGTATTAATGTTCAATTTGGAAGATTATCAGTCACTTTCCCCAAAGAAATGTAAATTAGAGCTGGAAATGCACCTGAATCCAAATATGTTATTCAAGAGAGTGCAAATAATGTGATAGAAGCAGATATTTCTTCTGTTACAATGCACCATGATTATTCAGCTGAAGACTATTTTTATACTACATGCTATTTTTTTTTATACTATATGCTATTTTTATACTTGTTTAATTTTACTGTAGAGTTTCTGTTTCCAATGAAAAACAATCTTTCGAGTTATAAAACAGTTTTTTCAGTTTCTGATCTTTCATTATCCCCCAGTTAAAGTGTGAGATGGGCTTCAATCAGGTCATAAAACTTAGTTTGGCTTAAAATGCCAAAATTAAATAATTTTGATGCTTTGTAGGCACAACAATTGCATTGCCAGTGAATATCAGGTCAGATAATTTTGTTGGTTGGACTGATAGATACAGATATAAATAATGCCATCTCTGTGCACCAGAGCTTTCTTTTGTTTTTGGTTGCTTGGGCATACATTTGACCACTGTTTTTTTCTTCATCTGGCCTTATTTGATTGAGATCATGGAAACGCTGCACTAGTAAAGACATTTATACATTATTAAAATGAGCAGAGTGAGAGACGTGACGGAGGTGAGACCTGTCCCAGTTAACATGGTCGATAGCTGTTAGAGACGCTTCACTCCTCACCTGTCAGATGCTGTTACAGGAGACAAAGTTATCAGTTGGCAGTGACCTGGAAACAAACGCAATCTTTGGCGTTCTTCTGTTGATCGCATTAATATTTCTTCTCATAATCAGAATAGTATGTCTAACCTTAACCCCGAATCCCCCCTCCCTGAGAGAAATCAGTTATAGTGGAGCCAATGTCGAAGTGTCACGAATTGACAAGTCAGTCTGATATCAGCTTAGTGACAAGTTTGTACATTGTTATAACATAAAAACATCTTGTTACAACAATATAACAAAACTTTTCACAGTATAAAATGATCCTGAGTCGTTTGTCTTTTGCTGGTCGTGGCAGTAATATACTGCTGCTGCAGCTAAGAGACAAAACTTACAGCACTGAAAGAAGAATAACAGAATGTGCAATCATCTAATGATGCTTTATGAGTCATTTTTGCATTTGCAATGCATGTCGATGATAATACTGAGATATAACCAGCAAACTCTGTGGGATTATTCGTTGTGTCTAATGTGACAGTTTCTGCTTTCCTGATTTTCCACCAACTGCTTTTTTATCATCCTGATCACATCTCTGGAACTGCATACCTTTAAGATCCAGCCTGTGTCCCATGACAGCTATTCTGATGAACTGCACGGCGATTAGTGGATCATCAGCCCCTGCAGTCCCATCCTGTGTGGGGTGGAGCGGCTCTGAATGGACAAACCAGTCTGGATTCACTCATGTTCAGGACATTATTCAGCTGGGCGGTGTGCAAGCAGGGTGCCCTACTTTGCTTTTTCCTTGTGTGTTGTGTGTGTGGTGTATGTGTGTGTCATATGTGTGTGTTGGGGGGTGTTCCCAGGTGTGCCTGAAAGAAGTTTGAGTGTCTAAATGTTTCCAGTGAAAAAATTTAACCTCTGAACTCCAGAGGAAAGTGCTTCTCATTCATCAGTAAGAAAACTGGACACACACTCATACGCTCATGAGCAAACACACTAATAAGCGCATAGGGGAATACTACACACAACACACACACACACTCTTAGTTATAAGCTGCCATAATGATTCATGAGGGCACGGTGCGTGATCTTTTCCCTAAAGGCCGGACTCTGACCTTTGACCCCTCCAGTGGCAGAAAGCAGTTCAGCTCTCCCTCAGAGAGGTCACATCCGTACAGTCGTCTGTTCTCTTCTTCTTTCACCTCAGTTTGTCTCATCCATCGCTCCTCACCTCCTCCTCACCTTTACTCTTTGCCTTCTCCAAATTTCTTCATGGCATTTTCTTCCCAGTCACCGCACTTACTCAGAGAGGATACATACCAAACAGAGAGCTGATGAGAATTATGAGCATCATTTGTCATCCGGAGATTCACAGCTACTCATTAAGTTAACATGTAATTTCCTGCATCGGCTTGTTTTATTGTGTTGACTGACTTGATGGATGAAGTGAACAGAAGCACACTGGATGTAAAGACATTTATAACAGAATATCTGAACATAGGAGCATCCTCTCCCAGTGCTGAAATGTAATTAGGGTACTCAAGTACTGTAAATACACACAGTTTTTGTACTTCTACTTACTCACAGCATTTCAGATGGAAATTAGTACTTTTTACTCCAATACATACAATTTGCAACTATTCCTAAATCTTTTTCAACCTCATTCAATTAAATACAGCACAAAGACAAGATATTTAATGTTCAAAACTGGCAACTGGCAAAACTGGCAAAATGAGCCCCAAAATGGTGGTGCAGGACCCCAACATGAAGGCCCTCTCACTGTACATTATCTAACTTATTACACATTTACTTCCCTTCCCAAAAACAATCATTTGACATAAAATATCCATTTTAAAATTATTTAATTGCTTTAAAAATATTTTATTGCTCTTCCACAGTGTCAGTTTGTGATCTATATTAAAATAAAGCAGACCTTAGAAATGCCTTAGTTGACCAATCAGAGTCAAGTATTGTGCAATAAATTATAATATATACTGAATACTTTCTCATTTGATACCTGAAGTGTGTTTTGTCGGTAATATTTTCAGGATATTCAAATTTTCAGGGCGGGTAATTTTCAACTACTTCTACCTAAGTGAGGTCTAAGTACTTCAGAACTTTATATTGGTAAAATATTATAACTTTGGTTAAAAAAAGAGACAAAGCACATGCAACAGACAGCAAAACAAATGTAGGCAGTGAAACATCTTAACAATTTGCAATGATAAGGTCAGTATTGCCATGAAGAGCTGCTGAAAAAGACAATAAGTAGACATGCCATTTTCTTTCCTTCTGTCTGCTTCCTGCTCTTCTTTCCTGTTTGTCAGTCTGTTTCTAGCTGTCTTTTCTTCTAATCTTCTCCTAATTTGTGATTCAGTAATTTGTCCACTGTTTCCTGTAGGCTATCATTATCCTCCCTTATATACACACACAGACCAGCCCCAATCCCTTCTGGCAATTTCCTTTCCTTTTTTTCCTTATCAGCTGAAGCCAAATATTAAGTCTACACAGATCGGCAGCCAAGCACTGTCTCATATCTAATCTCCAATAATCATTAACAGCTGAAACCTGCTTTGCTGCAGTAATTAGAGAAGGCAGAGAGGAAAACGGACGGGGCGAAAGACAGCTCACTCAACAGCCTGCTTAAATTCCTCCATGCTCCTCTTCCCTCTTCATTTTCTTTGTTGCTCATTTTTCCATCCTAGTTCCTCCTCATCCTCCTCTCTGTCCGTTTCTTCTTATCCTAAACTCCATCCACATGTCTCCAGACCATTAATGAAATGTAGACTAGATAAATAACCTCATCTGTCCATAATTACACTCAGTCCATCTGAAGAAAACCCGCCGAAAATATACAAACTCTCATCTACACATGCTCACACACACATCTGTGGTTCCTGTTTCTGGACAAATGATTAGGTTACAGGTAGACGTGCTGACGCTAACACGTGCACACTCACTCTTTGTATTACTTTCTCAGACTTTAGCCTCACTGTCAACACCTGCTCTTAACTTACCACTCAGATGCTGAAAGGAAATGTCATTTGTCTGTGATGGGAAAATAATTTCACACATTTTCCTTCAGAGGAGTTCATTTTAACTCGTCACACTCTTAAATTTGACTTGCATTTGCTTGTGTATTGCTATAAATTACACTGTAATAGAACAAGTTGAGAAAACTCATCAAGGCGGCTGCCTTCACTAGATTTTTGAGCTTTGAATCAAACTCAAACTCTTAAGTTTTGAAATATACTAAAGATAAACTTAGATAAACTTGAATCTTTCAGAAACTAAAAAAAAAAAAAAATATTGTCTTTCTAAAATTACTGTGAGCCACTGTGAGCCTGATTTGTCATTATTTGGGTGTTTGAAAATTAGATGGTTGCATTTGAAAATATTAAATTATTAATATTATTATTCACTTCAGTGACTTCAAACAACAAAACATCAGTTGTTAAAACTTTTTTTTACAGTGTTGCTGTTGTGAGGCCAACCTGCTTTTTGGTGGCCTTGACAAATGTCTTGTATCTGTATGCATCTGTCCTGTATTTACTTCTCTTCTTTAGATAAACTTGAATTTTTGAGTTTTAGGCAACCCCTTCAAAAAAAATGTCTTTCATAAATTGTTCACCTTTTTCAAAATTGTTTGGGTTGGGCTCAAAATTTAAAAATCTCTTGCAGGAAGTTGCCTTGAAATTTTGAGTTTTCTCAGTTTTTTCATTTTTACATAGTAGATTATATAAAGCAGGCCATTCAGTTTTATCACAGTAAACTTAAATGGACAATAATTGATTTGGTATAACTGAAAGAATGAAAGGATGAGACAGTGTGTGAACTTGCTTCCATTTCATCATGTGATGACTGTGTTGAAAGCTCCTCTTATTGTGAGAGGGCCGATCCATTTTTAGCCAAATGAGGGTGTGAAAAATAACCGACCCCGCTCCTCAACACTAATGGACTCATCCATTACAGTCTTGTGAAAACACAGTAAGTGGGGGAACATTAGCAACAGGAGTTTTGCTGTGTGTGTGTGTTGTGTGTGTGTGTGTGTGTGTGTGTGTGTGTGTGTGTGTGTGTGTGTGAGACCAGCAACTGATTGTCAAAATGATGGATGACTGTTCACATGCACACCTGTGTGTATGTTAAGTGTGTATATAAATGTGTGTGTGTGTGAGTGTGAGTGTGTTTCTCCTGTTAATAAAGTAGACAAAGTATAGGAAATCCTGTGAGTGCGACAGCAATTCAGAGACCTGCTGCACACACACACACACACACACACACACACAGCCATGTGACAGTGAAGTAAAACGTTGCTGAAAATTTCTGCAAATTGTGCAGAAATGACTAAAAACCATAAACTAAAACGATTTACACCTGATTTATAATCTGAAAGTAAAA
The DNA here is from genome assembly GCA_034769285.1 of Lutjanus argentimaculatus. Taxonomy (NCBI): domain Eukaryota; kingdom Metazoa; phylum Chordata; class Actinopteri; order Lutjaniformes; family Lutjanidae; genus Lutjanus; species Lutjanus argentimaculatus. Next base: position 10,220,201 of record JAWZSL010000007.1, read on the forward strand.
CTCCATCCTAAAATACATTATGCACATGTCCGACTTTTTGCCTTTTCCTAGAGATATATATAACATAATTTGAGATATAATTTTACAAAAAGTGGGTCAACCACAACACAGTGCCAACATACGGTAACTCATGCAAACAACAGATGAAAGGTTCACAGTCATTTCATTTTACCACTGTGACACCCTGACACTTAACGGAACAGATTGGGGCTTTACTCTTTCCTTTACTCAGCTTTATCACCCCACAGCTGCAGCCCCCAACACAGAGAACTCTGTGGTGAATCATCTGCCAGATTCCAAACAACAATGAGCATTAATATCAGGTGGAGATCAACAATCTTACAGAGTGGTGCACAGAAAACAACCTACTGCTCAATGTCACCAATGCAAAAAGAGGTGATTGTTGATTTTTAAAAGTAGGTAGATAAAGACATATTTAATGAAAATACACAATACACAAGACACATTTAATGAGAAAAAAACACTTCATTAATACACTCCTTACCGCCTCTCTTGCCCCTCATGTCACCATGTGGGATTACTGTTCTGCTCGCCTGACTGTTGTGTTTGAACTTTGACCCCTCTGCATGGGTCATCCCCTTGAAGTACAGCCCTGTTTTGTCTGAACTTTTGGTCCTTTGACCTTCAGTCTGGGGTCATGGCCATCAGAAGCAGCAGCAGAGGAACAATACAAGTGTGGTTACAAGCTGCTTCAAAGAGCCTTGCAAGTTGTAGAGCTGTTTCTTTTCAATTAATTAGTCTGTCCCAGCGGGAGGTCTGGGAACCTAAAAGGTTCTCCTCCCGGGGTCAGAAATGTCCCTATCAAAATAAGGAATAGTATGTTATCACTGTTAGTTTGTTCAATGTGACGGTAGCGCAGCCTGACATCTTGTTAATGCTTTAACTTATCATTCTTCTGTCTCTGCTGCCCTCTAGTGGTCTAGAAGTGGAGAAAATATTCTTGAACATCACCACAGTGATGGTTCTTTTATTACAAATTCAGTGGACACTAAACTACATAATTTATCATGCCATTTACTTATGAATGTATCTGAAATCGGTGCTTTTTCCTGTCAGTTTTCTCCAGTGTCAGTAACTGAAAACCCACCACCAGTGAATTTCCTTGGGCAGGGGAACAATATAGTTCATCTTATCATAAATTATCTTACCTTATCTTATGATGATTAATCAATGAATCATTTAGTTTGAAAAAAATGTAAAAATTGTAAAAAAAAAAAAAAAAAAAAAAAAAATTAAAATAAAGTGACTTGTTCTGATTGCTTCTTTTATCTAATAGTCCAAAACCACAGATTTTTAATTTATTCATAAATGAAACACTGTAAATCCTCACACTCCTCCACTGAGTCAGTGGAAGTGAAAAAATATTATATTATGAAAAGGAGATCACATAGTATAGCTTAAATGTGTTCGATTGGGCCAATGTGAATGTGAATTATATCACACACAGTATTTGGCTATTTTGTCTAATTGTTGAATGTCTATGGGTCAAATAACATAATCATGATTATACTACTACATTTATTAGTAGGCTACTGACTCAATTAATTGCTCATGCTTGGTGTGAAGCACAGGGATATGTTAAATGCATTGTGTTTACAAGCTACTTCAAATCTTTCAAAGGTGCGTCGTTTTCCCTGTACTATTGAATATAATTTTTATTTTCCAATTGTTAAAAGTAATAAAGTTATTATCACCAGGATTATTATTATCGCAAGTATGGCGAGCGTTTTATTTTATGAATTGCACTTTACTTCCTGTTTGTGTCAGGACTGAGGGTCGTGTGTAGAACCCCAGACCCGCGAAAAATCTCGCGAGAGTGATCATTTAATCCAAACCAGGATTTTTTTTCCCTGACCCTACAAAGCGTCTCGGTTCCTAAACCTACCCAAATCTTAGCTATAGCGTTGTCACATTATAAAACATCATGAGTTTGTGCAGTGTGCGCGATGAAGAAACAACGCGAAACAAATCTCGCGAGAGTTTGCAAATCAACGGTTCCCTTGTCGACATGACTGGATTACAGCTCGGTGATCATGTAGCAGTGGACGGGCTGACTGCTTGTACGGTTTTTGTTGTAAGTACAATACACCATAGTCAGTTTGCACGATAACGTGTTTAATTTGTCTTTAAGTTGCATTAAAGTATTAGCACTATATTCTTAATACGTTTTTTTTGTTGGTGGGGAAGGTACTGCCTGGCTGGCCTAAATGACAGCATCGAATATTATATGTAGTGGATTGAACACCTTTGACTCAGTGAGTCTCTTTAAATGTGTGTGAGCTGCTGCTGGGTTAAGACACTGTGCCTTAAAGTGTCAAGTGTTATTCTGTCCAGCCCCTGTAGCTGCATTTGAGTCCTGATGCTGTTTTCAGTACTGTGTGATGCTGTCATGTCAATATGGACCAAATTCTCTGAGGAGTGTTTCCAGCACCTTGTTGAATCTACTCCACGAAGAATTAAGGCAGTTCTGAAGGCAAAAGGGGGTCAAACCAGTACTAGCAAGGTTTACGAATAAAGGGGCTAGTATTTGCCTTTGCATGCAATTGAGTGTTATATAAAGTTATAATGTATAAAATGTTAATTCCTGGTATTTCTTATTATCTTTTCCTGCCTATTTACAGACAACAAGGACACAGATGTCACCAAGGATCTTCCTCTACACTCTGCACTTCAGTGGACAAAATAAGGGAAACACCACATGAAAAACGACTTTATACTAATTAAACCCACAACTACAGAAGCATCTGCTCAGTTATTTGCCAGAGTGACAGCTGGGATTATCTGCCAGCTTCAAAGGAGACGGTCAACACCTCCACTTCTAGCATGAGTGACTTAACAGACTTTGACAGAGGCCAAATCGTTGGTGCACAACTTGCCGGTCTGTCGGTCAGAGAAACCGCCCAGTTATGTGGTGTATCAAATCAAACTGTCCTCAAAGTCATGAGTGTCTATAACAAAAATGGACACACCGCATCAGCGAAGAAGAACAGTCGGCACAAGTCACAGACAAAAAGGATAAGACAGACAAAAGCTGGTGCTAACAGAGGAGCTGCCAGTGTGAAGCCAGTACCTGAGCCTCTGGTCGACTCACAAAACCCAGATGAAGAGAGCAAAAGACCTGATTCCCAAACCAAGGACAATTAGTAATGTGGTCTGAGGAGCTGTATTTCAGACTTTACATACACTGGTTAATAGTATGTGGATAAAGCCACAGGATGCCTTCTCTTAAACCACAGTTATATTCAATGTTGAACATTTTCATTTAAGTTTTTGGTTTAATTATTTTTTGAAAGTTGAAAATGTGCTTATTCTGTCAGAAACATTTCCATTTTTTTACAAAGCTTTCATAATCGTGTCATATAAGCTTCAGTAACTTTAGTTCATTTTAAATCAGCAGCACCTGTCCATTTTTGGGTGTAGCTGTCTTTTTTATTGATGAGGGACAAAACACATAATACATCCACAATGAAACCAACTTTAAACTAGAATTGATATTTTATTCAAATTAAAAAAAAAAAAAAACAGTGATCAATGGGAACAGAAAGAAATGTCTATACACCACATTCTTATGTTACACATGCAGTTTTTTTCCCACATGCTGGAATGAAGCAGTGTTTTAAGCATGCAGGTGCATGCTGACTGCCGTCCACTAAGGCAGGGGTCTCAACCTGATCGCCCCCTCTCCCCCTCCATCCAACCCACAACATGATGTCAAAAATATAATCCAGCCCACAAAATTGCTTTATTTATTTTTTTTTTAAAAATAAATGACTAATTATTATTGGTTTCTGAATGATTAGATGTTTTCTGTGTTGAGAGGAATTCAATACTGTATCTTTCTGTGTTTGTGGATCAATGTTACAGATTCATCGTTTGTACTGTGCCATGATTTCAATAAGAGAAAATACATCTATGTTCTCCTGACAGTCTGTCTACCTTTTTTTTGTGTGTGTGTTAGATCACTGTTCTGGCCACCAGTTTTGTGTTCACTGTGACCCACTGAAAAATACCTGTTTTATCAGGATATTTTGACCTTTAACGTGACCCTCAGAAGCAGCATCAGATGAACAGCAGAGTGGCTGTTGACTGCTTCAAAACACCGTAGGTTTAGAGCTGTTTCTTCATAATTATTCAAGTCTCTCACTGGAGATTAATGAATAACGGAAATAATTAATAGTTGCAACCTGAATCGGTCACCTCGAATTGTATTTTCATGTGCAATTTACATTATTTTGTCAACCCTTCCCCTGTACCAGTAAAAGCAGCGGGAAGATTTACAAAATGCTTAATGCAGCTAATTCTACAGAGAGCACTATAAAGAGCAGTGATGGAAGAAGTATTCAGATCTTTTGCTCCTCTCAGATACTCCACAAGTAAAAGTCCTGCATTGAAAGCCACATTGAAGTAAAAGTGGTTACGCATTATCAGCAAAATGTACTTACAGTGTGGAAAATCAAAGTAGTCACTGTGCAGCAAAACGGTCCCTGTCAGTGTTTTACTATTTATTATATTTGATGTTCTTGGATTAATATTACTGCTGTATTAATGTGTATGTTGCATTTTACTTATGTAGATGTTTAATTTTGACTACTGTATATACTAGTAGTATAATAGTAGTTAGAAGTAGTTTAATCTGCAGCAATGCATCATATTCTATCAGATCATCAAATGTTTGTAGCATTACTATCCCGTGAGAACCACATATCTTTAAAAATGCAACTTTTCATGAGCTCAGAAAAACAGCCCTGTTTTTTTTTCTAGGTAATCCAAGACAGTTTTTAAATAGTTTATTTAGTTTATGAAGTAGAAGATTTTTCACAACACGTTATTCAGATAATTACAAACATTCAAAATCAGTAAATACCTACCTCAAATTTGTTGGTGATTGGTAATAAGTCTATTGTGCAGTTATTTTTTTAAAGTAAAAATATGCTGTTAAAGTAAAACATTTGTTTTTTTTATTAATAATTATTATAGTACAAACAAAAAGGCAACATCATAGAGTCCAGAGCAGAACAACTGTGCAAGTGACAGCAATATCAAAACAAAAAGGAAAAACTGAACACAGGGCAACATAATAATGATTAAATCCATTAAGAATAAATTCATAGAAGAAAAACAAAACAAAAAACACAAGTGGTCAATCTGTAATTAAGGTATATAGACATTCTTAGAGAGTCATAGCTTTTTTTTCTTATTTCTTATGTAGTACTATATAGCATAGTACTTATATATGCAGCAAGTGTAGGAATAGTTTTTAAGAAACTTTGGCATTTATGTGTGAAATACTGTTTAAGTAAAACATTGAGAGATGTAAAGCAATAGTTAGGACTCTTTTATTCTGAAAAGCTCCCACCAGAAGTACTAGTTCTCCCACCGGTCAAATCTAAAAGGAACCCCAGACCCGCGAAAGATCTCGCGAGAGTGATCATTTTAGCCCAAACCATGATCTTTCCCTGACGCCAACCAGGAGTTTTTTTTCCAAAGCACATCTTAACCACAGCTTTGTACCATTATAGATCATAATAGTTTGCACAAGGTGCGCAAGGAAGAATAATCTCGTACAAATGTCGCGAGAACTCCACAAATCACGGGTTCCCTTCTAGACACGTCCACCTCTCTCCCCGGTGAAACACAAACATAGCTTGGTGATCATGTAGCAGTGGACAGACTGACCACGTTGTACAATTATAGTTGTAAGTACAACACATCATAGTCAGTGCGCACGCTCATGTGTTTCATTTTTCCTTAAATGACATTAAAACGGTAAAACTATATTCTGAATGCATATTTTGTTGGTGGAAGCTAATCCAGTAGCTTGGTACCAGGCTAGCCTAAAATGACAGCATCGAGAATGACCATCGAGTGGGTTGGGCACCTTTGACTGTCAACAAAAACACAACTAATGTTAATGAGCCTTTTTAAACGTGTGTCAGCTGCTGCTGTTCAGGTGACGTTAGCTCTCTCATGGTGGTTGTGAGTCCTGGTACTGGATTTATTTTAACACGGATCATCTGTCTTTGCACACAGTTAGGGCTGCTCAGTAAATCAACATCATATCGATATCATGATATGAGAACAGATCTCTTCTTAGCTTTTGGATATTATGTCATAATGTGGCATAAATGTTTTCTTTTCCTGCTTTTCTGAATTTATCAGACTCTTCTAGTTGTTTTTATTATTTTCCTTTACACACTTTATCATTGTATCCTGATCCCTACTGATGATTATTCATCAAAAATTGTGTTAATATTTAGTGAAAGTACCAATGGTCAGCCCTACAATGTTGCTGCAACATTGATATTGAGATATTTGGTCTAAAATATTGTGATGTTAGATTTTGTCCGTATTGCCCAGTCCTTCTGCCAGTGTTTTGCTATTATATATGATGCTTTGGGTTTAATATTGCTGCTTCATTAATGTGTATTTTGCATTTTACTGCTGTGGTTGTGTTAATTATAGGCACTTAATTAGGTAGCTTAATCTACAGCAAGCATCGTATTCTATAAGGTCATATGTTTGCATTATTTGAGATTTTATGGTATGTTAGTTTAGAAAATGTGCCGTTGAGATATAAATCACATAATGTGGAATAGTCTAAAAATATCGCAATATTATTTATGTGCTATATCGCCCAGCCCTACATGCAATTGAGTTTTGGTGTTTCAAATAAATGTAGTGTTTTAATACTTTTATCTTTTATTGTCCCTTCTCATCCCATTTATAGACGCCTCAACAGCATTTTAGAAGTGGATTTTTTCCTACCATGGATCTCTCTGCTTCAGTGTAAAAAAAAAAAAAAAAAGAATGTAAACACGTAGGACAGTGGACTTTGGAGAACCTAAGTAGCACTTAACAGAGCCCGCTGCCTGCCTGAAGGCTTCATCAAAGGAATATGAGCGACTTAACAGAGTTTGAAAGATGCCAAATAGTTGCTGCACGACTATCAGGCGCATCTGTCACCAAAACTGCACAGCTGTTTAATGTGGCGAGAGGAACGGTCTCCAGAGTCATGACTGTGTACATCAAACATGGGCGAACGGCATCGGCGAAGAAAAACAGCGGGCGCAAGTCAAAGCTCACTGAAAAGGATAGACAGACACTCCTCAGGATAGTTGACGAACACCCTGAGTACACAGCCTCAAATATAACCACAGAGTTGAACAGGCACCTCTCACACACCGTCTCAGTAAAAACTATACGGCGTGAGCTTCACAAAGCTGGTATATTTAGAGGAGCAGCCAATCGGAAACCAGAGGCAGAGACTGACGCACAAAAGCCAGATGGAAAGAACACTAAACCTGAACCTCGCACACAGAAATCTGGTGAAGAGAGCACAAGACCTGAAATGCTAAAACATGACAAAGAGTGTGGCACACAAAAGCCTGCGGAGGACAAAACTGTATCTGAACCCCAGGCAGAAAAATCTGAAGAGACAATACAACCTGAAGTCAGTGAAGAAGATTACAGCACACAAAACTTTGGTGCAGAGAGAACAGGAGCTGAATCCCAGACAAGTGTACAGTAATAATGTGGTCTGATGTTTTTATTTCAGCCTCCCAACACCCAGAGGGGTCATGTTAAGGGAAAACCACAGAATGCCTTCACCCCTTACTGTCACCAACTGCCCATATATCTGTGATAACATTTCAGTTTTTTAGATTTTATTATTTATTTTGCATGAGTGCATCATGGTGCAATATTCAGAGTTTCCCAAGCTCATTTTTCAAGGTGTTGGGACTATTGGGAATTAGCCTAAATGGTTGAAAATATCCACACCGCAGATGTTTGAAAGTATATTATGATATTATTCCATGCAAATACTCACAAGCGGCCATTTTCCTCTGATGTGACACTCAGGGTGGGAAGCTCAAATGTCATATTGCTGTGTTCCAGGTTGCAGGTTCTATAGACAATCTGACAAATTGTCATCATTTCAGCACTTCCTGACTGATCAGCAACATTTTTCCATATAGTACTTATAACACTTTTGTGCTAGATGTAATCAGGGTTAGGTCAGATAACTTTGAAATGTAGTCAGTTACTGAACACAAATTACATGGCAATTTTTGTAATTAGAAAATATAAAATCTTAAAATAAAATGAAACATTCAACTGCACTATTTATTTTTTTGCTGAAAATGTATTGGATGATAATTGATGACCCCACATTATTGAATATTGAATGGTATTGAATCTTTGTCATCACATCCCTCCCATGCTGCCTTTTCTTTTGTATGCTAAATTCACATTTGTAGCACCTGCATGTGTATGGCTGTGGCAGGGACACGAGTGGGACACAAACTGCCAGACAACATGTAATGTTTGTACGACATATTAAAACATTACACAGAAAAATACAAAAGTTGTCTGTACTTTCTGTTGTTAAATGGAGAGTGTTTGGGATTATCTTGAATATGGATTTGTTAGGGGTAGAGAGGGGCACCAGCAGGGAAGCTAAACAAGTACTTTTTTGGACAGGATCAGAAACAAAACATTTTAGCCACTTAAAGAGGTCCACCTCAAAAAATTAGTATGAGTTTACATGTGTGATATATTTAGAATATCTTCATCACTTAAAGCGATATTCCACCCCAGAACGATAATCCACTCAGTATGTACTCACCCCTATGCTGATGTGAGGATGGGTGAAGATCTTAAGTTCACAAAACAATCCTGGAGTTTCAGCAGAAAACAGGGTTGCAGCCAAATCCAGTACAATGGCAGTGAATGGTGACCACAAAATAAAGTAAAAAAAAAAAAAAAAAAAAAAAAAAAAACACAAAATGTCTCCATCCTGCTCGTGTGGTGTAATCCAAGCCACAAAAGACGCCATTTACGCCATGTTTTTAGCCGAAATGTCAACTGTAGCATGTAGCAGGTAGCATGTAAACATGGCATCGATGTATCGTGAGACTTCGTATATCTTGCGATATTTTCACATGTGCATCCATTAAGAGATATACGAAGTCCCGCGATCCATCTCGCAAATGTTTGAGTGTGCCACTGGATTCATGTCTTGTTATGACTTTAATTCTTGTGCAGATGTACTTACCCAAAGCGGCTGATGGTGATGGTGCCTGGTGTTATTCCACCACAGAAACCATAATTAAATTGTTTCTTGCGCAGGGCTTTGATGATGTTCTGCGCCAATAGTGTCTTGTGGTTGAGCAACTCAGGCAACAACGGACAGTCTTTAACTATGCCTGGTTGCCTGGCATCGAGTGGGCAGGGCTCTTCCTGTGGTGGGTCGAATGGCACCACATCATCCTGTTGAGCAGTTGAGCTCAGCTCCATTCCAGTGAACTCCTGACATTTGTCCTGGGGAGCCAGAGCAACTCGATTTCTTTTCTGTTGGAGGAAGAACAAACTCTCATGGTTCAATAATGCAAAGACAGACAAATTAACTATACTAGTTTTGTACAGTGCTCTCATTTAGTCCAGACTGGTAAATATCTGGTGATGTTGATGTTTCTGGCTCTTTTTGCAGACCATACCTTGCAGCACTTTAACAGCTGATGCCACAAACGATTCTTCTTGGTTGGTTGATCCAGCTCTGTGCGTTTGGCTGTTGCGGTGGTGTCAGAAGTGCTGAAGAGAATTGGTTGGTTATTTTTTTGTTTTGTTTATGTTTATTTTATACTTCTGTCATTTATCATCTTACAGTGCATCAGATTTATCTTGTGACCCACTGGAGTAAAATCATCCACTAAAATAAATGAGCTAGCCAAATACATGCCTCTTGAAACTAAATGATGGGTAACAACTTATAATAACTATCATAAATAAATGGTAATATCCATCCAGATCATGTTTATAGAAAACACGTTCTCACTCCCAACTCGTCAAATACGACAGCCAGGTCAGAGGCCCTACACTTCAAACTATGATGCTGTAGGTCCCCCTCTGAGGTCAGTTTTGCGAGTGGAGGGCTCTGCAGTAAAGTTAGCGATAACAACTATTCGGGGTGTCACAATTCTTCAAATCCATCATTCGATTTGACTTTCAATCTTAAGGTCATGATTTGATTTTTCGATTTAAACTTAAGCCATGTTTTTTTTTTCTTCAGACACATGCTGGATGCAGTGGGTATTCAGGGATGGAGAGGAAGACAAATATTGGGGGAATCACCGATTCTGCCTTTGATTTCAATGATTGACAATGAAATCTCATTTGCTTCAATGTTTCACTAAACAAAAGACAAAACTGATATAAACTCTGTGAAAGCTTCAAGGACCAGTGAGTGGGACAGGATGTATATTGCAACAACCTTACCTCGCCATCCCCTTCCAAGGCCCTATCTAGAGCCAGCGTTTGGTTTGTCCAAATAGGCCTGATGTAGAAACATGGCGGTGGGACATGACAAAACTCTCACAAGACTGGTGCTTGCTGTTTGCTTGTGTTTATTGTGCAAGTTGTACAAACTAATTATGTTTTATAATGTTACAATCCTGTGAGAAAACCCTTGGTTAGGGTTAGGAAAAGAAAACGGATTGGGTTTAAATGGTCACTCTCTGACATCTTTCCTTCTAGACTCAACTGCTATGGAGATGACCAGCACCCTCTTTATATATAGCTGGTCATTGTAATGAAAACACAGCAATTCTTATTTTCAGGTTATTATACATGAATGAAAACATACTTATGAATATTATATTCCACTTCTACCACATTCTGCTAATAGATCCACATAAACACACTGGACCTCAACCATGAAATATTTCCTGACTACATAAGAAACAATCAAAGTTAAAGTTTGTGAAGAAACATCCTGGTTATTATTTATTGAGAGTTTAGCACTCAAAAAATCAAATCCATCACAATATGGTTTTATCAGATCTTTTTTATTTGTATCACATATTTTTACTGATTTTGAACATGATACATCACAATGTATGTCCAGAAAAAGATTTTTTTACCATCACTATTTTTCAGATGATCCAGGGGGTTTGTAAATGTCTTTTTTTTTTTTTTTTTCACAAAACAAACCATTTACAAAGCCTCTGCTAATTTTAACTACTTTACTGTTGGGCAGTATAATATAGTAATGTATTGCATTCTATAAGATCATCATATGTTTGTTGCATCACTGTGAGTATCTATGAGAACCATATATCACCAAAAAGTCGACTTTTCATGAGGTCAGAAAAACAGCCTTGTTTTCATCTTTGTGAGAATGTATTTTCCAGTTAATCCAAGTGTTTTTGAAAACAGTTTAGAGAATTTTCTCAGCCTGTGAAGACTTAATCCCTTGGTTTATGACCAAATTTGGAGATATGTGGTTTTAACCAGACAGCAAGGGCATGAAAAAATTGTAAGTTCGGTAAAGTTGGAAAGATATTCACAGATTTGGACTAAAATAGTTATTAGGGGCCGGGCAGCCTAAGCTGCCAGGACCCTATTGTAATCCTGCATGTTCTTCTTTCTTCTTTCTTCTTTCTTTCTTTCTTTCTTCTTCCGAGGAAATCCTACTTCCCATGCACGAAAAATGACCAAACTTTGCACAAAGGTCCAGTCCCATGTCAGATTGCCTCAGCTGCAAAAACAGGCCAATAGTCCTGATGGTGGCGCTACAGCAAGCCTCTAAAGTTCAAAATTTTGAAAATTCATAATAAATCAACCATATGTGCTACAGATTACAACTTTCACCACAATGTAGCCCCGATACTGAAGAAACTTTTGTACATTTAAACCTATTGCAAATTATGAAGTCCATCACTCTGTTTTTTTCAAAAACTGTAAAACTTATTAAACCTATCTCCTCCCACAATTTTTGCTCAATTGGCACCAAACTTGCTACAGAGCATCTTCAGACTGTCCTACACAAACGATCCACACAGATTTTTGATTTATCAAAAATTGAGCCTACAGTGCATCAAAATGTTTGACTGTAAACGGTATTATAAACATATACTTGCAAATTCTTGCTAAATATATTTTCAATGTTCATGAAAAAAAATGACAACATTTTGGAGTCATGGTAGATGATGTTTGGAAAATATCAGAATTTTATCTCAAAAACTGAATTTTTTACAGCATTTTGAATTTCACTCTCATGCCAACAATTGGAGTCAATGCAAAAATGGCATTTTTAAACATCAGTTTTTCACTTTTGGAGCAAATAAATCATTGTTAAAAACTAATGACCAACATCTCCATGCTGTCTAGATGCAATTTGTGTATTTTGGGATTTTTGTCTCAATAACTGAATTTTTGACAGCCATTTGAAATCTGCCTTTACATGCTAACAGCTGCTGTCTTGCACACAGGTGACTGGCTTAGTCAATTTGTGAAGCTACAAGTGACATTTCCATTTGCCAATTAGCTCAGTAAGATAGAGGATGGTTCTTGGTGTTGAAGGTTGTGAGTTCAAGCCTCAGCTTGTACAACATTTCCATATGAGAAATCTACCCAAACTTTTCACAACGGTCCAGTCCCATGCCAGATGTCCTCAACTGGAAACACAAGACAATAGTCCTGATGGTGGCGCTACAGCAAGCCTCTAAATTTCAAAACTTTGAAAATTCACAACAAATCAACCATATATGCTACAGCTTTGGAACTTTCACTTTGAAATTTGCTTTTCCATGGCATGGATGGCTGCTGCCTGGCACCCTGATCCTTGGCTTAGTCAATTTGTGAAACCACACCTGAACTGTCACTTGCTAATTAGCTCAGTGAGATAAAAGGCGGACTTCAGTGTCAGAAGTTGTGAGTTCGAGCCTCAGCTAAGGCAGGATGGACTTTCAAATGTGAAAGCCTTATGTTCAGGTATCATGCTATGTGGATTAGAGACTGCTAAGATTTAAATAATTATGATTCAGGGAGTTTTGGGAAGAGACAAATACTCTTTATCAACACGTTTCCCTGTTATCCCTTGTCTCTTTTCCCTGTTTATTTGGCTTAGCTATCAGTCAATATGCAGAGTCTCTTGTGCCAGAAATTGTGAGTTCAAGCCTCAACTGATGTAAAATGCACATTAGAATGCCACCTTTTTTTCATCTTCCTACACTCTGCTTGTTGCTCAGAATTGCCTAATTTTGCCTAAAATTGCCCGGCCCCGACCATTGCTGCGCAGCAGCTATAATTGTAATTGTTCTGTAATCTGAAAAGTAACAAGTAACTAAAGTTGTCAGACAAATGTAGTGCAGTAAAGATACTGTTTAGTTTAAAGTGCATAGGATGGAAGTATGCTAGTAAAGTACAAGTATGTACCTTGAACTGAGTAAATTATATTCCACCACTGCAATTCATCTGTAAACTACAGCCTGCAAAAGGCTATAAAGTTGATTATCATCTCTCTAAACCATTCCAACAAAAACTGCCCTTCATGAGAGCTGGATTTATTTCAGGGCTGTTGTTATATGAGACTCAGTCAATTTTAGCCCAAGTGTATAACTAGAAATTTACATATTAAAAATAATAAAAGAAATGTGAGTTTTTTTTATTAAATAAAAGGTGCTTAATATCACACATATTATAATTCATTAATTAATCAATTTTATTTATTTATTTATACGCTTGATTGTTTATTCATTTATATAGATTTATTTATTGTATGGGTGCACATGTGCGTCCGAGAGCGACAACGGAAAACATTTTTATTTTGAAATGAACGGACCCGGAAGTGCACAGCCAGTCGTAAACACAGCTGTGGAAGCTGTTGTGACCAAAAGATGGTGTACGTGTCCAACGGTGAGTGGTTTCCACTGTGTCTTCAACTGTTTTCTCATCCTTAGAACGAATATTTAGCTTTATTGCATATATATAGTTTATTTAACGAACAGGTTCAGTTAAATGACATAACTTAAACAGAAATATGTAAAGGCAGCAGAGCGTTTGGCTAAACTTAGCCCTCTAGCTTGTTAGCAAGTTTAGCCTGACTGGATCTGCGCAGCAAGAAGAACTGCTGAGTTAATCATGCGAGTCTTTCTAACGTTACTACTGTTTCCATCATTTCTCGGCCCATATTTTCTCATTTCAGAGTTAATCGCAGAAGTGTGTTGGATGTCCTGTGAGGCGATCCATTAGGCAATATAATAAACAGGCCCAGTTTCTCTAAACATTTTAACGCTGAGATGATCTGTCCTCGGACTTACAATGGGACTACGATCATTTTAAGCATGCGATCCTTCTGGGAAAGCTCTGCTGTGTTGTGTCTGTCTTTTAAGCCCTGAATGTCTGTCCTGTGTGCAGAATATACCAGTTTAGTCTAGAAAAGTACCACTGGAAACTGCTTAAACGTTTAGCTGGTGTCTCACTCAAATCTCTCTCTCAGGTCAGGTCCTGGACAGCAGGACCCAGTCGCCATGGCGACTGTCCTTACTGGTCGATCTCTTCTGGGAGCAGTGGAGTTTATTGGCCTGTAGTAAGTCAATCAGTCACACAAGTATTGAATCAAGCAAACCAAAAAGCCACATTATTAACCATAATATGTGTCTCCTAATGTGATCTACATGTAACCTACGTTTGAAGCTTTGTTTTAAGGAGGGTTATTAAGGATGTCACATATGTTTTTCTGATTTCAAGAGGTGCTGAGACTCAGCTGGCATCCTTGAGTGATGAGAGGAAACACTTTATATTGGATCTATTTTGTTTAATATTGTTTTGGGTTGCAACTAACAATTATTTTCATATTGATTAATCTGTCGATCATTTTCTTGATTAATTGTTTAGCTGTTTGGACCATTGTCAGATATGTTGATCGCTGTTTCCCAAAACAGCATCCTAAAATGTCTTGTTTTGTGGATAACCCAAAGATATTCAGTTTACTGTCAAAGGCAAGTAAAGAAATCAAAGTATTCACATTTGCAAAGAATGTTTTTTTCTTAAAAAATTATTCAAAATAGTTAATCAAGTATCAAAATTGTTGGTAATTCATTAAATTGAGGACAAGTTATCGATTCATCAATTAAGCATTAGAGCTTTAATACTGTTAACCTGTGGGTAGTGAAAAGGATTAAAAGTGTAGTAATAGTAAAATACTTAAACGACTATATGTATGTCACAGCTCTGTGAGGCTGTATAAGACTCAGCTGTGAGCTGAATTCTAATGTCAGCATCTTTTTGCCTGCAATGATGCTAACGTACTGATGTTTAGCAGTTATAGTGTTTAACATCTTCATTTAGGGCGTTAGCATGCAAACATTTGCTCATGAGGTGGAGATGGGAATGTCTTTTTTTTCAGGTATTTTGTTTTAAAACCAGTGAACTGAGAAAAACAATGTTTTTGTATCACCACACAACACTGTTCATAACACTGTAACTCTGTTCTTCTTTGTCCTTTATCAGTTTTAAGACGTTGATTGACCCGCACATGTCTAAGCACGGAACCAGTGCTTCGTCAGGCTTCACTGATCCCAGAGGGTAAGTTTCAGAGCCACAGTCATTTCTCTACTTCTCTTCTATCACACACACGCCTGACTAGTCCCTAACCTAATCTAACCTGATGATGCGAGTCAAGTCAATGTGGTATCATGTACTTGTCATATGTAGGAACTACTTGAGGATTTTATTTGGAATGGGTATCCTGTTCAAGGTATAATATGCAACATTTTCCTTGAAAAAAAAAACACAAAAACAAACAAAAAAAACAACACAGTCCATTTTAATCATCACCTATGATCCACTGGAAGTTAGTGGTGATGGCTTGATCATTAGAAACCCTGCCCTGCATTATTTTACTGTGCTGTGGATGCTTCACCAACCCATAACAGAGATAGCTGACATCCTAGGAATGTTACTCAGCAATCAACTACCTATGTGGCAGGAATGTTCCTGGTGACTAATTTCCCTGTCGATCAAACAGAAATTTTAATTTAGTCTAGTCAAATAGTCTAAAGGTAAGAAACACTCAAAATACAGTTAAAATTGAGCACAATTTATTAATTAACAATGTTAAAAATTGTTCAAAAAGTATTGTGTGTATTAAGAGCCATTTGAAGACATCAATCACATTCTTCAATTACCAAATCGATTGTAAATGCCACTGAAATATGAGTCACTTTGCATTATTGACATTGCAGATTATTCACAGTACATCATAACAACTCAACAAATACGTGAACTTTTCAGACAGAGTAGGATCACAGCGTCTGCAGGTAAACGATGTTGTTTAGTCGGAGCTGATGTTAGCTGCCACACCGTGTGGCTAACATTAGCAGTGTGTTAGCATGTTAGCAGCAGCAGCAGCCTGCCCTTCTTGCAGGTTAACCTCCTCATGCCTGTGCTCAATGTAGTTACACATTGCTCCAGTTTGAGTGGCTATTCTGGTTTGTTCTGACACAGCCAACATATAACCTTATTTTCATTTAGATCAAAATACTGCTAAACTGCACTGTTTACAGGCTGTCATCTGCCCCACTTTGCTGATATCAACATCCAGGCAGGCAGCTGTGTAACATCTTAGAGGCAACAGTTAATCGGCGTTTTACATGAATAAAATAATGGATTAACCGACTAGTATTTCTGGTGCGGACTTGTGAGGGTGGCGACATTTAATCAACTAGATGACTAATCACACACATCCCTACTTTCTGGTGCATGTAAGAACAGATTGGACAAATCCTGCCGATTGTACCTTTAAACTGAAAGAAAAAAGTAGTAGGCTTATATTGTGTTACATTCTTTTGGTGTATTTTTTTTGGATCCATATATGAAATCCATTTGTACTAGAAGCTTGTTTAAAAATTGTTTGTAATCTGAGGAGAGCCCTGACCTGAGAGCTTCAGAGTTTAAATATTATTTTATGCCGTTGCACACCACAGCAGTTGTGAGTGAATTGCAACATAGTGACTTAAGTCCATTTCAGGAGAGAGAAAATGATTAAAACAATAATAAAGAAGTTGTTGTTAGAATTTTAAGGTCCTTCTTTGGTCTCATACCGTTGTTCCCTCTTCTCTTTCACTTTTGTAGTCCTCCAGGTCCCCCTGGTGGCAGAAGACGGATGGGAAGAATAGCTCACGGTGGAGGTCCTGGTGCTCCACCAATGGGTGGAGGATGAGGAAGGTGAGAAATAGTTTGGTTTTTTTTTTTGGTTTTTTTTTTCTTAGTAAAACATTAGTCATCAGATAAACCTTGTTGATATCTTGTACATTCTATTTCTGGAGCTCGTATCACAAAATGAGATCAGAGGTTTGAATTCTGAAGAATATAAACATTTCCAAGCAGTTTTTTAATTGCCCAACAGATATTTGGACATTTGAAGAAAAAAATACTCCTCAGTTGTATAACCATGACTTCTCTGCAGGTAAATGCCTACACTTCTAGTGTAGGCGTGGGGCCTGGCACGGTGTGCGTTTGCTGAGAACCTAAAGATGGTCTCTGATGGTGATGTCACAGTGCTGAAGCCCCCTCTTCATTGGCTGCTGCTGCCACGAGCAGTTTCTTGACGCCTTTCTGGGAATTCCTAATCATAGGGGCCAGAACGGCTGATACAGCAGCTCCCAGCATCGCTTCTCAACTTTTCCTGCTTCTACCTTCACACTTTCCTGTCACACCAGTTTCTTAGAGAGGTGTGTTGCTGATATCTTGGTTATAATCATCCCTTCAGGGAATCATGAAGTTAGTTTGTCTTTGTTTTGTATCATTTTGTTTGAATAAATGATTGTGCTCTTAGAACATATTATTAATGATTTGTCTTGTTCCATTACTGTCACACTTTTTAATACAAGGTCTTGTATTGGTGGTGCTGCAGAGATGCACTGGCCTACAGATCTTGTTTTCCAGTTGTAAGAAAACTATCACATCATCGTGATTATAATCAATACGATTATTTACCATATCAGCCCGCCTTTATAATGACACAACTGGCCTCTATAGCTGGGCAATACACAAAGATGACATATGGCATACTTTAGTCTCTGTACTTAAAAACTAATAATATGGGAAAATATAAAGAAGTAGAATTATAAAACATGTTTTGTATGTGAACATAATGTGGATAGTGGCAGTGCACTGGAGGCATTTGGTTGTCGTTCTTTTAACTCAGCTGCAGTTATTTCATAATGCATGTGAGTACTGAGTTTCTGGGTTTGTTGCACTGGAGGCTGCCTTGTATTTAAACTCATGTTCAGGATTCCAAGAAAGGTGGCTTTTGTTTGTTCAATAAAATTCAACTGTTGTTTATCCAAATGTCCAAGGCTTTATTTACACATTAAAACAACCAAAAACAGGACACACAGTATTATTTAGAGAATATTAAAACATAAACTCCCTCCTCTATTAATAAAGAGTGTTCAAATGTTACACAACAATGACCTCATTTGGGTTTTTGACAGATGAAACACAACACAGCAACTGAAATGGAGATAGTTTGGTGACAGTTTTTCAACATTATGTGAACAGTACTAAAACTGTCAAAGGGATACTGTCAGTATACTGTCCCACTATGCACAGAGATGCTGTAATTTTAATGATTGAGTTTTCTTTCCACAACACTGATTTATCTGCTAGCTTCTCTCTCTGTCTGTGTGTCACTATGGTGTTTTTAGGAGTCTTCTCTAACAGGATGTGGACACAGGTGGCGTTTCAGGCGTGTTTTTCAGTTGTACATGCTTGGGTTGGGCGCTCATTGTGATGGCTGACAGTCATCGATCACTGAGCCCTCCACCATCCTAACATGGTGATTTAAAAGTCTTCTGTTTTGAGGCAATGTGTCCTCTCAGAGTTGCCACAGAGATGTTTCCTAAACTTTGTTTTTGACACGTAGAAGAGGAAATAAAAATAATCTGTTGCTGCTGGTCCTTGTACTACGTCTCCATGTCATGTTTACTATTTTATTTTAAAACAACTAAGTTACAGGTATGTGGTGGCGAGGCAAAGGTCCTTTTAGACCCAGCAACGATAGCGTCCAACCCTAGTAGATGCACCTCAACGCTAACCAAATTTTATTTTTACACTTAAACTATTTTCTTCTCTGAGTGCTGTAGAAGCGCAGGTGACCTACATTCAATACTGTGCCTGACTGTGTAGACAGATGGAGAGATGAACCTGCTGCTCTGCCAGCGTGGTGCTCACACTACACTTCATCCTGTGTAGACATGGCGTTAGGTTCGAGTAAAATCTGTTGTTTCACCAGACGAAAGCAGCTCTCTCGCGGAGCATTCGTACACCAAAGCGCTGCCACTCCCTCTGATGGATCCACATCTCCTGAGTGGTGTCCAGACAGGCCAGCACTGCTCCACCCTTCCACGATATCAGCCGGGGGTCCATGTCCTAGAGCACACATCAACACACAGTATGTTAGAGGAGCTGTGTGTTTATACAGCCTGTGGTGTGTAGCTGTTTTTTTACTAACTCCCAGCTCTTGACATATAAAAAAATAAAGGTCACTGAACACCATGCTACTTTACCTACAGTGCAGATCTGGGGCCGTATTACAGAAACTTCCTATCTGAACCGTTAAGATAGGCACTTCACTTCAAGACAGATGAGCGGGTTAGTTAGCTTGATGTGAATAGTAAGGCATAATTTCACCTCCAAATTATTTGCAATTTCATGCCGTTTTTTCCTGTTGCTGTGTAGAATAGAATATATATATATGTTATAGAATATAATATATCGGTGACTGATATTATCAGCCCAGTATTGGCTTATCACAGCTATATCAGTATCGGTTTATACGTTGTTCATATGCGTCTCTATGAAAACTTTTTTGAACAGAACGTAATGCTGATTGTTATATTTGTTAGCTTTCTGAGCAGAATTCTGTGTATATTTGTTTCTTAATTCAGGTTTATATCTATTTGTGTTATTTTATAGTTATTTATAATTATTAAAAACACCAGAGAAACTCAACAGTTTCAGTGCCCTGATATCATTTTGGATGAAAAAGTTTATAACAATTATAAAATGTCCTGCCTCCTCTACATATTTTTGTCAGAAGTATAAACTTTTGAGGATGACTGCAAAAATGTGTTCTTGTATATTATTCTATATATTATATTCTGTATAAAGAATAATGGCATGGCATGACATCCAATATTTTTTTAATCCCTAATATCAGTATTGGCTCAAAAAACTCTTGTGCCAGTTGTTTTGTAGCATAAGGGCCATAAGAGGTGTTGGTGTGTCTGTGTCTTCGAGAAAGCCAAATGTGTTCTGTTTTTGCTGTATCGTGGCCCCGGATAGGCTGTATCTAATAGGGAGTATTTTGTCATAAAACTGCAACATATCGTTATGGTCTGCCATAAACCACTCAGTGAACAAGAGCTGCCTGTTGACATTTCATTGGTTGTTTAAAAGCAATAAAAGAGCAGCCATATAGACTAAACAAGTTATCTAACACTACCTAGTGGAAAACTGCAAAATAGGACAGTTTAATGGCTATCCTGAAGTTAGGAGAGTTTATTTTAAAAAATTGGGAAGTTGGGATGCTTACACATTTCCCATTTTCAGTTAGGATAGGAACAGTGATTTATGACCTGTGTATCTGTAATCTTTTCTTTTTCCTAAATCAGGTCCTGACCATCATTTCCATGTTTACCAAACACTGAGGATAGGATCTACAAGTTAATTAATTTTCTCTAATATGGCCCCTGTATCCTGTTGTATGACTATGTACAACATATCCCAGGTTACCTTTGGCCTTGTGATAACTTCCACGTTGTCCACCAGCCTTCTGAACGAGGGCGGCATCTTGTTGATGATGCGGTGAAGCAGAAACTCCTGAGCACTGTGAAACATTAACCCTCCTCCCACTACTAGGATGGAGCTGTACATCTTGCGTTTGGTTTCATCCGATGCTGTTAAGAAAAGAAAACGAGGCGAGTTAAAACATTAAAAAAGTTGGCTTTTTTTTTACCTCCTCATTAATAAAATAAAATGAGTTTATATAGTGCTTTTTTATTAACACAATTCCTCAGTCATTTCCATTTTCTGACCCAATTTCATTTACTGTCTCTTTTTGAAACAATATTTTATTAAAATTTCAAGAATTTAATGAAATATAAAACACACATGACAAAAAAGGGATACAAAAGCGTAACATGTAGACATAAATGTCCCTTCACTCTGTCCTTTCTTACCGCAGCAGTCGATACTGTGCAGGATGGCCTTATCCAGGCCCAGCGCTTTGCTCTCAAACTGGCTCATGATCGCCGTCTTCCTGGAGAGGTGAGCAGACAGGGGCTCCTCCACCTCTCCGGCCCCCATCATGCACTCGCCTGAGCAGACCCAAGCTCCATCTCCCCCTTCATCCCTCCTCCACCACCACTGCCACTGCTGCCACTCCCACAGCCCCTGGGCAGGTCAGACAGCTCCCCGACTCCTCCCTGACTGCTCATCTCCACCATCCAAACCTCCACCCGGTCTGGATATAGCCTTCCGGTCTGCAGCTGATTTGGAGGACTGATGAAGAAAATGGGAGACTGATCAAAAAATGACTGCAGGGCTTCTAATAAAATTTTATATAATTCAACATGTGAAATGTGTGCATATCTCTGTATGAGTGTGTGTTACCTGGTCCTGTTTGCTCTGTGTGGCCAGCAGGTAGTGTTCATCATGAGGATCCTCTGAGTCGCCTTGGGAACGGTATTGAAGTGATGTCATCTTCTGACCTACAATGCCAAATGTGGTCGGGTAGAAAAGACCCATGGGTGCCTACGAGCGTGAGGGATATAAACACAAATAGAGCCACAGATGAAAACTAATTCTAATACGCAAGCTGGAACTCTAGTGTTAAAGGACCACTTTGCAGGATTTAATGCCCCCCCGCCTCTTTATACTTGTATTTTGAGTGTAATTCATTTCCCCAAAAAGAGACAAAATGCATAATAATAAATATTAGAGATGATTTTGACTGATAGCATTATTTCTTTTTTCGTTTTACATTTTCTATAGTTAGCCATATATATCATTATCATAAATTCTTTGAGCCACGATGATTGTGTAGTGAAAATAAGATATTGTGACAGCCCTAATTCTTTGTAATGGTTGGGATGATGGCCCTTAAGATGGCCAGTAAAATTTGTAGTGTTGCAGGAAGGTTATTTGGCTCGTCACATGACTGACACTGAGCAATCTCTGTAAATACCAACTTAGCGATCCGTTTGAACACCCGGCAAAACTGTTCATTTCAGAAAGATACCAATATTTCATTTTAATGTCTTTATTGGTCAATAACATGTAAATATTACCATGCATGCCTAAAATATATTTATGAATATAATATTCCATTTCTGCCAGTAAATCACTATAAATCTTTCACACTGGACCTTTAAAAAGCAGTTAGTTTTTCATTACTGTTAACAACGTACCTCTAATTTCTCATCCCCTAGTCGAACCTGGTAGAGAAGAGCTGGGGCTTCTGGGAAACGTGTCTGGAATTCATGATCTTGTAGTCCTGATATGTCCTGTTACAAATAAGTGGAGGAAAGACATTTTAGAATGAATGTGAATACCTGCAGATTTTTCAGTCCATTGCTGAGGTGCAACTACGGTGATGTAAAAAGAAACAAAGCTGCTAACACTTAACTGAAACTGATCGACCTACAAGCTACATTTCCCTAATGCTGCCTCTAAACACACAGATCCCAACACAAGACCGGTACACACTTGGTCTAGATGGCAGAAAGTCTCTTTGAGATGCTGCAGCAGCTGACAGTCCAACCTGCTGGACAGCTGACAGTCTCTGTAGGGAAAGCCCGCCCTCTGCAGGAGCCAGAAGAAAGTACGGGTCACATCGGAGCCACCATATGCCAAACACAGCCTGCAAAGTCCAACAAACAGACAGAACATACTATAATAATCATAATTTTTTAATCAAACACTCACCTTTGTTAGAGGGCATCCATGAAATTTTTAATTATAACCTGGATGAACGAATGATTTCAAAAAATATAAATTAAACATAACGGTGGTTCTCAGCCCCACCTGGAGTTCCTGTGGGACACTCCGTCCTCTACACACAGCAAAGACTGGTCTTCTGGTCTCCAACATCCACGACACAAGCACTGCTAAGCCCACTGCCAAATGTAGCACACACTGACTCCTGGTGCACGATGATCGCTACACACACACACACACAAACACACACACACACCAAGAGAGAGTGTAAGGTGATGACAAGAGAGGCAGATTGGGTCGTTCTTTAGCCAACTCTGAACAAGTCATATAAATATTTACATGCATGTAATAATACCTGAGAATCCCATGTTTAGCAGCAGCATGTTGACAACTTCTTTGATGTGCTGCCTGTTGTAAATGTCAGGGACCAATAGGATGCATCTGTAATACTGGAAACCAGTCACAAAAACAAAGTATTACAGGAGACATCTGTGATGTATTTACTGTAATTGATCATAAAATGACCCTGATATGCTCCCAGAGAATAAGGAAACAACAATGCTACAGTCACAGTGTCCTTTGAAATTACTATCCTGGGCCAGAATGACTGTTTCTGTTTGCCTGTTTCACATTAATTAGAGTTTAAAATTTAGCCAAATGTTTGCTGAATAAGTTAGTGTCTGTTTATGAGTTTTAAGAAATCACTAATAATCTTTTAAAAGGACTGGATGTTTATAGTGGTTAACTTGAGCAATATGTTAATGGAGTCTGGCAGACAGAAGGCAGGCAGTCACTGAACTTAAACTCCAGTGTGTATATTTTCAGAGCAGTGGGCTTTTGTTTTGAGGATAACAGGCTGAACTTTACATTGACAGACACTTGGCAGTTATAAACAGCTGATCTACAGTGTATGACTCATCATCACTTGTTATTGTCAATCTTCACATCTGGAGAGGAGGGGGCAGAGGGAAACAACTCACTTTAACCAGAGATTGTATATTAAATAGGATTTCAACCAATTTAAAAATAGGTTGCATATTGCTCCTTTCATGTGAGAAGAAAAGCATTTTCACTATCAGTGGAGCTTGATTTCATTTTTAAGGTTTATTGATAACAAGTAAGTAAGTAATAGATAATAGTAATAGATGAGGAGGTTTCGCTCACCTTGAAGTCTTTAAGGGGGATATCCAGTTGCTTTTGAATGACGTGATTCCAGATTGCCTCCAGGTCAGCCAGGACGGCGGTCAGTGAGCCACCGGGACCAGCATGCACATTGAGCTGACCTCTCATAATCGGCCAGTGGATGTTGTAACAGTCAGATGGATTGACATAAAGAGCCTGCATGGCAGCAGAATGGAGGGGTGGTGGGAATGACAGAGAGAAAACAAGATAAAGAAAAATGGATAAAACAAAGAGTTTAGGTAATGCAAACAGTTTTAGATATCTTATTTTCTGAGAGTTATCAGACACATTCACACACAAGCACTAACCTCCTCTCCCACCAGATGAGGAGGGTGGTGGGCTGTGTTGGTCCACTTCACCCTGGAGCTGCTGTCCTAGTACTGCCGGACGGATCTGACAGTTATAAGCTCTGGCCTGAACACATGCAAATACACAAACCATCAGGTATAAAACTAGATTTGTCTATACATTTCTGCACAGGAAAGCCCACAGTACTAGACACTACAACACTAGAGTCATTCATTATATTTTAAGTCAGTGGTTCTCAATCTTTTCAAGTTGCACCCATCCTGAATAATCAGGAAAAAAAAAAAAAAAAAAAAAAAAAAATTTTCAGGAAGTCAGGATGATATTTCTGAGCTTGGCGGGAGCTCTGGGATCTGTTGTTGCATTTCTTAGTTGATGGCGCTGCTGTCTGATTTTCAGTTGACTCAATCTTAATTTCCTGTCCAGTCTTCTACTGGCCTGAGTCTTGAGCTGTAATAGTTTTTCTGGGAAGCCATTGCTTCAAGTGATAGCTGGATAGCTGAATTTTCATGAGTGGACACACACTTTGGCTCTCACAAACACACTAAATAAAATCTGCTCTATGGAAAATGATATCACTGGGACAGGTAAAAGACATTCCTCAGTCTGAAATACAGTCCTCATTTCCCAGCATGCTTTCTGGACGGGGAGTTTGTTGTTTTATGTTACAAAATGGAAATGTCACATTTTGTTAGTGTTAGTTTGTTATTGTGTACCATCTGGTGACCTGAAAAGTGCAGCCGAAAGTAGTTAAGATTTCTGTAAGAAAGGAGAAAAGTAACTTAAACCAAACAATTAATAGCAAACAAAGAGGTTTCAAATTTCTCTGTGTCTGTTAACACCTGTAAATTGTTTTCATTTGAATGGAACTTTATCATGTCGTTGCTATCGGTGAATGTTGCCGTAATACATATCCAACAATTCTCTCTCCTTCACAGTACACACTTGTTCAGCTGACACGGGTGTCCTCCGCACTCCATTTGACATCTTCTTTGACCAGATGGCCTGGTCGACCATTTTGAGCCCATTCTGCCTCTGCTCATTACTCTCTGGTTTCTGTTGGACAGGAGGAAGAAGCACTGATGAGGGCAAATGAAAAATGGCACAAATAAGAAATGATTCTGCGTATAGAGACGCACAATGAAAGACCCAATTGTGGGTGTATTCCCTCATGACGTACATTTAACCTTCTCTCAACAGCCAGGCATCTTCATATCTGGGCTGTCCACTTTGCTTGTGTCTGCGTGCGATCACATGTGGGATTGTCACCGGCAGAGTGTCTGTTGCTCGACCAATGCGGAGTGTCCTTGAACCCGGGTGAATGACAATTACAAAATTGCTCTGGATTTGCTGCAAAATAGGAATAATTAAGACAGGTGAACAGCAGAGCATAACAATGTCATGCTGATGCTGTATGACCCAAGCAAGCAACCGACAACATCCGTTGGAACACTGGATAGTTCTATGTTGTTGTTGTTAACTTTCACAGGCGAAGTTACAGTGAGTACTAAGCCGGCCAATTAAAAAGAAGCTGGAGGAGATTTTTTATGTAATATTTTGTAGTTATAGCAATAGAAACACTATATATCACAATATTAAGGTCCCTTGCAGCAGCTTTAATGATGATTAATTTTTTCATCAATCTAACATTTTTCTTGCATCACAGCAGCTGCATTTGGAACATCATAAAAAAAATCAAGACAAGTAACAAAAATACACATATTTAACATAACATTACAATGACAAAAAAGAAGACAGTATATACAAGACTTAACATTACAAACAGATAAGACAATATTTAATGCTCTTTAATGTTGATCTGGGATTAAGTTCCATATTAAGTTTTAGCATCGACTGGTGACAAAAGAGTTCTTCAGACAAACTTTATTAAATCATGGAGCCCTGTATGGTTTTGATTGTATGTTTACACAATGTTTCAATTCATTCTAATTTCTTCAGAGGGGATGACCTGCAATCTTTGAGCAGACTGTCGTTTGGTGGAGCAGTTTTTACCTCAAAATAGTGGACAAACACTTGTACCATGTGTGTTACAGTACTATCACAGTACAGGTCTGTACAGCTGCTTTTCACGTCAATGTAAAGTGGTCACCTTTGGTGAAATGAAGTATCTTAAGGCATCGCCCTGGGGGCTACAGTGGCTTGTAATTTTTGTGACTTTTCTGAATACAAGATTGACCAAAAGAACAATTAATAGTTTAACCAATAATGAAAATAATCTACTAAAATAAAATCGCGAGACTGAGTTGAAGTAACTGATATGAAGCCTCGTGTCAGTCCTGAACACGGGATGTCTGTGCTAAAAGCTGCACGTGCTGAATTACAGAGACTCAGAGACGGGTGTCTGGCTTCATTACAAAAACATGGCATGACTGTCCTCCCCCCTCACCTCCTGCAGGGGGTCTGGGATGTTCGGAGGAGCGATGGGTCTCTTCACCCCGCGCTGCTGCTCCTTCTCTTTCTCCTTGTCTCGTTCCTTTTCTTTTTCCTTCCCGTTGTCCTGCTCTTTCTCCGCCTGAGTCATAGCTACTGTTATATTCAGCCGACTAAATGGCCAGAAACAATGGGTCGAGACCTTTCAGTGTTTGTATATTGCTTCAAATACGGCCACGATCAAGCACTTCTAAAAGGAAAGCTGTGGCAGCGGTTTTAGGGACTACTTCCGTGTTTGGTCACGTGGTACAAAACGGTGATTTCTATTTGTCGAAAGAGTTTTTTTTTTCTTGGGCACTGCTTCTAACAAACACCGTGCACATTAAAACAAGGCAAATAGATTGTTTAGTGGGCCAGACTTTTTAACTTTTGCTGAACATCAGCCACTGTGGCCTCAAGTCACAATGAGAGTATAATGAAGTTGCTGTGATTGAAAAGCTATTTTGCAAGTTAATTATGGTTCTGAATTGTATTTTATTATCTATTTTAACTTCTAACATACTTAGTGTTTTTTGTTTAATGTTTTATTATACATTATTTATTTACTTCTTTTTCTTTCTCTATAGTCTCTATACCTCCTCCTGTAGCAAGGACGTAAGTCATTGTAAAATGCACACAAGTCTCCCTATTGTGTGTGATTGTGTGTTATTGTGTGTTGTGTGTGTGTGTGTGTGTGTGTGTGTGTCTAGTATGGAGGGTGAGAGGGAGGGGCTTTCTTTGTAATTGTTTTCTTTCTTTAATTGTGTAAATTGTTTTTAATTCTGTAAAGCACTTTGTGTTGCATGTCCTTGCAGGAAAAGCGCTCTACAAATAAAGTTGATTGATTGATTGAAAATGATAAACTAAAATTACATGGAATGTTAAAAAAAAGCATAAGGGAAGCAAGTAGAGAAGTAGATATGTTTCTTATTATTATTTTATTGACATTTCTCATTGCATTTACAGTTTTTCTCAATTGCTTACACAAGTTTTCTGAGCACATGCCTTATTTTAAAACTCAAACACTGATACACAAAAACCCAAAACTCCACAAATATCTTGCAAAACTCTGCTTTAAAAACAATGGTATGTCTACTCAAAAGGAAATGTTTTGTCCTGAAATGACACACACCTACACACACACTCCATTTAATGAAAAGACATTTCTAAGAACCAACTGAAAGCTGAGGTGCTCAATGGAACACTGTGATGGGTGGAAAACCACAATGATCTTATCAGTAGGGCTTTTGCATTTTCAGTGTTACACAACAGACTGTAATTCGAGTAAGCCTGTTTTTCATACTCAAATTTAAAACACACAAAACACAGGAATAGATTTTTACAGCATTAGACATCTAAGAGGTCTAAAACAGACGGATTTGTGAAGAGTTCTTCATACAGAAGAAAGATCAGAAAAAAGAAAATAATCCATCTGCATATACCGTAAAGAAAAAGATAATTAAGCCCCTTTCTCCACAAAGTACGCATCCATTGTTCACTGCAGCAGAGCTTACCTTTGCCCCTTTGGAGTCACTGGTGCGATTAGTGGTTTGAGTTTAGCATTCTGAATTGCAATGTTTTGCACATGAACATGAGATTTTATCACTGAGGACTGTGCCAAATGTAGAGAGTTGTGTGTATTGTTGCGCAAAAAGTGTCGTTTAGAACTGCAATATGAGTGAAAAGCATGAAACGTGTTTATATTTATGCAGAATTGGTGTAAGATAAGGTACATGAGTTTCAGGTTTTGGTTATTCCCCATATTCACACAGTGACCATTTTCCATTGACGTCACACTAGGGTGGGAAGCTCAAATGTTGTACTGCAGTGTTCCAGGTTACAGTCAGATACACATCGAGAATCTGATAAAACTTTATCATTTCACTGCTGAAAGCTGAAAAGACAATGTACAGTGAAAATCCGGAGGGATATCAGGCCATATTTCATGCAGACAACAGCTAATGTTACCATTCAACCACCTCTTAGCTAACATTATCGACATGACTGCCACACAAAACAGCACTGCTAAAGTGCTTGAAACGCACGTTTGTGCTAGATGTAATCTGTATAAACACTACACAGAAATAGGCTGTGTTCCAGGGAAAATGGCCGCCCTGTGAATGTGGTGAATTGTGTCTCAAGTTTCAGTGTTAGTGTGAAAACAGCTGAGAAAACTGTAAAGAATATTTCAACTACTAGCACAATTCAAAAGGATAACATGCAACCATCAGTCTTTATACCCGTCTACTCGAGAATGTACTGATAGAGAAGCAGGTTACCCTGGAAACACACTCACATCTACTGAGCCACTTAATGCTTCCAATCCTCACTGTGTACTCTGTGAGAAAACTTAAAAACAGGCAAACCAATCCACACATAGAAAAGCCCCCTCTGGCCACCATGCAGGTTTTGGTTGAAGACTACTAGATTACACTCATAGATATAGATTATGTTGACCATACAAACTGTCAAGTCATAACATGCTGACATAAAAGCAAATAAGGTAGCAAGTTAAATTTTCCAAAGAGTGGTTAAAGTTCAAACAATATATCCGAGATTATAAAGTAAACAAATATTCTTGAGTGATTGTAACATATAATGTAACAGAGCATGTAACCTTTAGTTTTAGTGGGTGGCTAATAAGAAAATTAATTCTGCCACAATCCACCTCTTTTTCTTAAATCAATCTTTAAAGGAGAAATATGTAAGCCCTTAGTGATCAAAATGAATACTGCAGTGCAAATAGCGCTGCGGCTGCACCTGATACGGATGTGAGCAGTGCTGCACACGCGGGCTGAGAGGACACCCTAACCAGTTAATATGGGCACTGAAATGAAAACCAACGAGTAACTCCATGCACATGTGCTGCTCAAGCGTGTAGTGTGAATCGGCTGTAAGCGTTATCCTGAGAACAAAAACTGAAAACAAAAGTCGACTGCTCCAAAGATACACACTCTGGAGTTGGTGTTCAGTGACTGCCTGCCATAATGCCTGTCAGACTCTATTAACATATTGCTCAATGTAAGCGTTATAAACATCTACTCCATCTAAATGATTATTAATGATTTCTTATGACTTGTGAACAGACACTTACTCATTCAGCAAGCACTCTGCATTAATTTGGACTTTCAATGGAGAACATGCTGGCTGTAGCGTTGATGCCGTAGAAATCTGTGCTTCAACTTAGCATGTTTCCTTAATCTCTGATGACATATCATGGTTATTTTATGATTTAGTACAGTGAATATATTACATATTTGGTTTGCAGATGTAACAAACATACCTTTTTATAAGTCAGTATTTTGGTAACAAAAATAAGCACAAGTCTATGTCATGTGTAAAAAATAAAGTAAATATGTGCATTTTAGAAAACAATAAGCATAATGAAAGAGTCAGCTATTCACTAATCTACTATTCTGACCTATCCTTGTTATGCAGCTTTGTAAACATTTTCATTACAGACATTCAAACAGTTGTGACTACAGATGTCAATGGTTCCACCTCCTTGATGATGCTTGACTGACGTCCACCTAGATTTTCTACAGCTTCCCATAACTTCACAGCACTCCTATCAGCCCCGGGTTTGAAGATCAGATCTGATATCTTCTTCCTGTTTTGCCTCTGGGTGTGAAGACTCCTGCACAGCTTGCTGAAGTCCTTCATCAGACAAAAAGTCTTGCAGGCCCTCAGTTCCAGCGCCAGATTATTTGGCCTCTTGTCCTGCTGCTGGCCCAGCTGCACCACCCAGAACTTAGCCAAGTCACTGGAGCTCTTTGCGTGGCTCGCCACCATGTTGAGAATCAGGGGGTAAAGGTCATGAGCTGCAGCTGGGATGGAGGGTTCTGGGAGGCCATGGTTGGGAGGAGAGTCGCTAGGCTGTGAAGACGGCTGCGAGAAGAGAGTTCACCTTCACTTTATTTGACATTATGAGAAGGAGGACAGTAAATCACACACAACTACCACAGGCACCTGTGTGCTGACATTTTGACTTGTCAGACCAGAAAAAACACAAGTGGACATAATTAAGGCTCAGTTCAGTTTAGGTGTCCAGTGACAGTGACAGTGAACCAGCATGCACAATAGAAGGACCTTCCCTGAGTGGAATAGAGCAGTCATAAATACATCTGTGAGTTTTCCAGTATGACATGTCAAAATGTGTCCTGTGCAGCTAGTCCATTATCAGTTAACTGTACTCAGTTTCTAAACACAGTATGCAGTAAATGGTTGTGTTCTGTGTGCATTTATTTGCCACACACTGCTGAAAGTACAGAACACAATGAAAAACTTATGTTTTCATATATTACAGTGCAATATACAGTGAGATTTATGGTGAATGGGGATGATTGAAGGCTCTATATTGCAGGAAATTGCAGGTGTTAATGAAAATTTCCTGCCATACTAATCTCACACGCCCACTTTTTTACTGTAACTAGGCACCCATGACAGCTATAAAATATCAAGGATTACCCTGAGCGAAACAATAAAGTCCTTATTTTGGTCCTTGCAGCTATAGGTCAAATCCCTATACAATATAAGATCTACGGTTGAAGCAAGTTGTTTCCCCCTCTTCCCTCCCCAGACTCAAAGCTCAGGCAAATTGTCTGATGGCTGCAGGGACACTGAAAATGATGCAGGATGAGCACAACAATCTAAAAGGATAATGACGAGTGCCAACGAGTCCAACACTGTAAGTTGATCAGCTGCTCCAAAAATGCGCACTTTGGAATTGGAGTCCAGTGACTCTGTCTTACTGCCTGCTAGACTTTATTAACATGTTGCTCAATTTAACTGTTATCATCCGCTGATTCCAAAAGACAATCATTGATGTCTTATAACCCATAAACACTAACTCATTCAGCGAACATTTGGCATTAATTTTAACTCTAATAAATATAAAACAGGCAAACAAAAACAGACATTTTGGTCTGCAATGGAAATTCCAAAGGAGAACACGCTGGCTGTAGCGTTGTTGTCAGAGAAGCAAACTTAGCATGTTTCCTTTTATGACTATCATGGTCTTTTTATGATTTAGAACAATAAATATATTACATATTTCTCTTTTGATTTATCCATATACAACATTCTGTGTTAAGAAAAATAAAACTAACTAAAATGAAGATACAGGAATCCAGGTGACTTGGTGACACCATATTACCAACAATACAATTAAAAAGGTCATCGCCAAAATGACTCCTAGTCAGATAGCAAGAAATAAGTGTTTAAGACAAATAACACTCTTTACCTGTGGGCACACGATGAGCACTCTGTCTGCAGCCTTGACCTGTTCTGCCAGCCAACGCATCGGCCCCAGCTCTGCAATCTTCCCCTGCTGCCACATGTCGACAGCCACGCTGCAGCCACCGTTGGACTGCAGGAACTCTGCCAGGGCCACAACTGCCCGCTGGAAGGCCAAATTCTCAGCTGGGTACACCACGAGGACAGGAACGGGATCCACAGGAGATGCAGGCAACACTTTGAAACCCAATGATGTGCCAAAGTTGGCTCCACAGCATTTATCTGGAAGAAGAAATTATTGGAAAGGTTAGTTTTCTCCAGCATCAGGCAGCAACAGTGTCAGTAATGTTATATAAGTTAGAAGGGTTTTCTGAATTTCTATGGAAAATTTATAGTAAGCCAGAGCTTGATACTTTTCAATACTTCTTTCATCCAACCTTCAAATCTAGGAGGTGAAGCACATTTACATTTCAAGAAAGGAAGACGTTTAGCAGCAGTGGAACTAATTACAACTACTAAAATTACTGAACAATTATTAATATTAATATTTTTTTGGGAATCTCGTATTCAGTGTTAGGAGAGTTACTTTACAAATGTATACCAATATTTACTAATCACCTGTTTAAAAATGTAATCAGTAACCAAATCTAAGTATCACAATATTAAAGTAATGGAACCTGATTACCTCCTGTTAGTTTTGGATTACCTGAATACCAAATATGGAAAAAATGTTTAGCCAAATCATTTTTTTTTTAATGTTTATTAATTGTATGCCTGCTATTCTTTCCTTTAAGCACAAAAGCACATTTAGATTATTAGTGTTAAATATATCTACTTTGTTGAGTAACTCTATTCTAGTCACATGTCACACTCAAACTTCAAATAAACTGCCATAAACTTATCCCGGTCTGGGGCTTTGTTTTTACACACACCATCCCAGTCACTAGCATCATCTCCTAAGTAGCAGCAGCAGGAGCAGCAGTAATAGTAGTAGTAGGTTAGTAACATTGACAGGTTAGCTAGCAAACTGGGTTTCTGTGCAGCTGACGTTAGCAAAATAACCGAGTGAAAACATTTTTTCCACTAGAGGCCATGATGATGAATTAGAAGCTGTAAGATTAAAGAGACTCATAATATGTGACTCATATAATATGTGCAAACTGCGCAAGATAGTATATCCTCTGTCCATTATTTCAAAATATATTTTAAGATTCTTATCCTGCTAAAATTCCCCATTTTCATTAAATTTATGTGTACTCTGATTATGTCTTTTTCCTGTAACTGTAAAGGAATACAGTTACGTTTTCATGTATCCTTATTATGTAATCTTGTTACATATAATCCCGACGCCTGCTTGTAATTGTATTTTTAGAACTTTTTTCAAGTTTGTTTTTTACTTATACTTAAGAATGCATTATGTTAACCTACTTAGTTAATTCTAAAATCATAATTCACAGCACAGTGGGCTAACAATTTGAATAATATCCAAAGCTTTCATCTGCACTTTTGTAAACAATAAGGCTATCCAATTTCAAATGGGACAATGAAAACCATGGCATACCGACAAAAAAACAAAACAACAACAACAACAACAAAACACTGCACTTTGGTTAAGGTAACAAAATATCTTGGGTAGGGTTAGGCAACAAAAGCACTTTAGTTAAGGTTAGGGAAACATTAATAAATAAATCTAATATCTCAATACACTGCTGACATCTGAATGATGCTCTGGACACTATGGCTGCATAGTGTATTGCACGATTGCCAATTTTGACAGAAAACAAATGAAATATGTTGTCAGTATTGTGTTGTATTTACAGATTATGTAGCAGGAACTCAGGATCAACAAACTGGCCAGTCCTCCATAAATGGCCATGGCCACGAAGTTGGTAGTACCAGGGGCAACTGTGCTCATTTGTGGTGGAGTCTCAACCCTCGTTCCCCCAACTGGAGTGATTTTAAAAAATATTGTTAAAGAAAGAATAATCAACATCTGTCATAAAGAACAATGTGTTTCATTATGCACACATGAACACATGCCCAAGTGAGATTGCTCACCTGTAGAATTAGTAAAAGTCCTGGGTGTAACAGCTGGTCAGAAAACAGAGAAGAAGGTTTAAACATTTTAATACTTTTCACATCATGCTGTCTGTATGGAAACAACATACACACTGCCTGGCCAAAAAAAGTCACTATCTGGATTTAACTAAGCAAATGCATAAGAGTCTTCCATTGGATAAGTACTGCAGTGATTAATATGTTTCAGCTGACAACAAGTTATTTAACCCCCACTGATGCAGTGAGTTGCTTCTCATTTCTTAAACAACCATGTCAGAAGACATATTCTGTGGTCATGGAAAAGATGTTACTCTGTTTCAGAAGGGTCAAATTATTGGCCTGCATCAAGTAAAGAAAACAACTAAGGAGACTGATGAAACCACTGAAACTGGGTTAAGAACTGACCAATGCATTATTAAAACCTGGACGGATAGTGGTGATTATCTTCCAGGAAGAAATGTGGTCGGAAAAAAATCTTGAATGATCACTGAAACGTTTGGTGAAATCAAATCTTAAAAAATCAACTGTAGAACTCATGGCTATTTTTAATAGTGAAAGTAAGAGCATTTCCACATTCACAGTGTGAAGAGAACTCAAGGGACTGGGACTACACAGCTGTGTAGCCTTAAGAAAACCACTTATCAGCGAGGCTAATCAGAAAAAAAGGCTTCAGTTTGCAAGGGAGAATAAAGATTGAACTCTGGAGCAATGGAAAAAGGTCATGTGGTCTGATGAGTCCAGATTTACCCTGTTCCAGAGTGATGGGGGCATCAGAGCAGGGTTTCCGTTATCCGGTAATTACCGGACTTTGACCGGTAAAATCTGCCAAAGTCCGACATTTTTAAACACCGCCGGTCAAAATGTCCAGTGAAAATATTCCCTCCAAGCACAATTTGAATTTAAAAAAAAAGGCAATTTCCACGTGTCATTTTATTAAAAAACAACAACAAAAAAAACCCATTTCCATGAGGCTATTCACTCAGGCAGTGACAGATCCCCCTATAGAGCCTAAGTGTCATAGTCGCTGTCAAGGTGCTGATCCTGTGACTGTCATTATACGGGAGCTGTCCGTGGTCCGCTATTTGACTCCTCATTACTCACTGACGCACAGTGCAGGATTTTATAATCAGTTTTTGTAAACAGTCCACTCAGATTGTTACACAACTGTACCGCGAAGATAGAACAAATGTTTCTAAGACCAAATTATTTCTATTTTAAATCAGTTTATCACGTAGACACGTACATCAATTGTGAATACACGCTCACTTAGCAACAGGACTACGTTTTCTGACAGGCTTGCAGGTGAGTAGACTATATACATGTTCTGATCTTTTGGCATATCGTTGAACAAATTCCCCTACCACCACCCTATTTAAATTCAGTCTGCACGAAATTTGACAGGCAAGGGTGGGGCCCTTTGTAAAGAATCTCTGGGATGTGCTGGAGAAGACTTTACGCAATGGTCTGACTCTCCCAGCATCAATACAAGATCTTGGCCAAGTAATTAATGCAACTCTGGGCAGAAATGAATGTTGTGACACCGCATAAGCTTATCGAAATGATGCCATGGCGAATGTGTGCTGTAATCAAAGCTTAAAAAAGGTCCAACAAAAAATTAGAGCGTGTGACTTTTTTTGGCCAGGCAGTGTAGAATCTACAGTATAACTGAGATTACAAAACAAAACACATTGTACATATCTTGGACCCCTGACATGCTTGATGATACTCTTGGAAAATGTAGTATTTCAATATTGTGCAAATAACAAGGTTATGGAGACATTAAACATATGGTTTGGATTATTTGATGTGGGGTTTTATGAGGTACTTATCAATAGTCCGTGTATTACCTGCAGTAGATGGTGGTCAGCACTGATCAAGTTAGAAGCAGACAGGATTACCAGCATGGGCACTAAGCAATGAACTGCTGTGGACAGGGTCAGCAACAAAATGTTTTTTAGCCACTTAAAAAAGGTCCACCTAAGATAATCAGCATCAGTTTAAGTGTTCGCTTGATTTATAATATTTTCCCAGTTTTCTTCGCAGTCTGTCAGTATTTTCTTATGCAAAACTGCTGTTATAGTATAAGCCAAACATCACTCCCTCCAAACAAGCCAAACACCATAGGTAAAATTAGTAATTTTAAGATGCAGAGCACAGGAGGTTTTTTAGGTGCACTTTTAAATGGCCAAAATACCTTTTGTTGTTAACCCTGTCCACAGCAGTTCATTGGCTTAGCTTCCATGCTGGTGCCCCTTGCAACTTCTAACTTGGGGCATCTAACCACCACCTACTGTAGGTAATACGCTGACAAGTAATAAGTACCTTATTTATAAGCAACATCAACATCAAATAATTCGAACTATTCCTTTAACTAAACACTTTTGTTTCTAATGCGGGACAGTGTGTTTAACAAACTAACCACAAATAGCGTACTCAAATGAAAAATTTTAACTTTTTTCTGATTTTGCTTTTTGAAAAAGTGGAGGATTAAAAAAAGTGGGGAATTAAAAAAAAAAAAGTGACTTACGTGACTTACGTGTTGTTTTGCGAGGAACATTGAAACCAATTACTTTGTATGTTAGGCCGCTCCCCCGCTGAGGCAAAGGGAGATTGGCAACTTGGATGGTGTGCATGCCATAGGACTTTTTCACTACGTAATGAAACCATATCTAGATTTGAAAAGATGACAACCATTAAATCTAGTTTAGTCTTTTCAACCTCACATATCCTTCAGTAGGTCCATCATGTCAAACGAATGCTGTCCAGATAATCACAGATTAAACATTATCAATTTTAGTCAAGGTTCCATCCCCATGATACCTGTTCGGACTCAGTCTGGGAGAGAGAGAGATCTGCGTGGGCCAAACGTGGGCTATATTCACAGTCGTATGTTGATCCTGAAATGATTATCCGTGTGCCATCCAGATAATCAATACTAGCTGCAGAGACAGAAAATATCAGACTTTTAAAAAGTTCAAAATATCAGATGAGCAGCATTGGCCATTAGATTTCAATCAATCAGTTTTATCTCTGGGTTATTGGTTAACATGAGCAATCTATGCTAGCATAGGTGTTGCCAGCTAGCATATGAGATTTTATCATGGCTTCAAGATACTGGACATATGTATATTGGGCCACATAGCATAGGCCATGTGTTGGCATACTTTTTTTCAGAAAATAAACATATTTCACTAAATTTAAATGTAAATAGTTGTCTAGTCTTCTGCAAAACAATGGACCTCATGCAAGAACATTTTTTGTATTCTTAATCTTAAATTTACTTAAACTTACTTTTTTCGGACAAAGGGCTCGTACGAACACGCCACATCAGATTCAACAAACCCTCATAACTTCAGAAAACTGTGTAAATCATCCACCTGTGCGTATTTGAGTGCACGTGCATGAGACTTGTAAATTAGCATAGTTAACGCCCCAATAACACCATATAAGGCTGCGCTTCCTGCCCCACAAGTCAGGAAGTGTTCATTAATGAAAATGGCACCAAAGAGAAAAATGAAGAACTTCAGGAGTTCGGAGTTTGACGTCCTGCTTTCAGAGATCAATAAAGGAAAATCTGCCATTTTAACAGCGTCAGCAGTGGAATTAAAAGACCTGCTAAAGCAAAGAAACGGGAAAAGCGCGTGCTGTTAATGCTGTGTTACCGGAGGGTCGGAGTGTCACTGAAATAAAGAGGAAACATCTCCATGTGAAAATGACTTAAGAAAAAAAAAAAAAAACACTCGCCACAGACACAGCAAGGGACGACTGGTGACTGCAGCAGGAAAAAAGGGTTAAGGGGAAGTTTTAATCACAGAGAAAGGGGACAAAATAAAAGAGGATGTTCACCTGGACAGAGACTTCATAAACCTGCATGTGCAGATATACGGCCAATACACCTGACAGCAGGTAATAATAGATCACTGAATGAAGGGTGAGAGGCTTTATATTTAAATTTATAATTATATTATAATTTGAAATGTAGTCAAACAGGATAATGTCGACGTAATTATGAAGTGTAATTTATTTTTCAAACTCAAAATGTCTCCAGTCTAATGAAATATACAGTCATTAGTGAAAAACTTGGATTTGTATAACAGCAGACTGAATGCTCATGACAGGTCGGCACCACTCATAAATCGTGTTCGTATCTGAAAGAAAACTCAAAATACAAGAAAAGTGGTGAATGCCCCAGGTTCTCTTAAATCACTCGTATGCACCACTTAAGAACAAATCTGTTCGTACGAGCGGTTCTTGCATTAGGCCCATTGTCTGACATCTAGAAGAATCTCAGCCATATACAAAAAAATCTTAAGTAGCATTATTAGATACGAACTACAGCTGTAATGTGATTACTTGGTGTATATTGAGACACAGTGGGTTAATTAGGGGCCGGGCAGCCTAAGCTGCCAGGACCCTATTGTAATCCTGCATGTTCTTCTTTCTTTCTTCTTCTTCCGAGGAAATCCTACTTCGCATGCACGAAAAATGACCAAACTTTGCACAAAGGTCCAGTCCCATGTCAGATTGCCTCAGCTGCAAAAACAGGCCAATAGTCCTGATGGTGGTGCTACAGCAAGCCTCTAAAGTTCAAATATTTGAAAATTCATAACAAATCAACCATATGTGCTACAGATTTACGACTTTCACCAAAATGTAGCCCCGATACTGAAGAAACTTTTGTACATTTAAACCTATTGCAAATTATGAAGTCCATCACTCTGTTTTTTTCAAAAACTGTAAAACTTATTAAACCTATCTCCTCCCACAATTTTTGCTCAATTGGCACCAAACTTGCTACAGAGCATCTTCAGACTGTCCTACACAAACGATCCACACAGATTTTTGATTTATCAAAAATTGAGCCTACAGTGCATCAAAATGTTTGACTGTAAACGGTATTATAAACATATACTTGCAAATTCTTGCTAAATACATTTTCAATGTTCATGAAAAAAAATGACAACATTTTGGAGTCATGGTAGATGATGTTTGGAAAATATCAGAATTTTATCTCAAAAACTGAATTTTTTACAGCATTTTGAATTTCACTCTCATGTGAACAATTGGAGTCAATGCAAAAATGGCATTTTTAAACATCAGTTTTTCACTTTTGGAGCCAATAAATCATTGTTAAAAACTAATGACCAACATCTCCATGCTGTCTAGATGCAATTTGTGCATTTTGGGATTTTTGTCTCAATAACTGAATTTTTGACAGCCATTTGAAATCTGCCTTTACATGCTAACAGCTGCTGTCTTGCACACAGGTGACTGGCTTAGTCAATTTGTGAAGCTACAAGTGGTGTTTCCATTTGCCAATTAGCTCAGTGAGATAGAGGATGGTTCTTGGTGTTGAAGGTTGTGAGTTCAAGCCTCAGCTTGTACAACATTTCCATATGAGAAATCTACCCAAACTTTTCACAAAGGTCCAGTCCCATGCCAGATGTCCTCAACTGGAAACACAAGACAATAGTCCTGATGGTGGCGCTACAGCAAGCCTCTAAATTTCAAAACTTTGAAAATTCACAACAAATCAACCATATGTGCTACAGCTTTGGAACTTTCACTTTGAAATTTGCTTTTCCATGGCATGGATGGCTGCTGCCTGGCACCCTGATCCTTGGCTTAGTCAATTTGTGAAGCCACACATGAATGGTCATTTGCCAATTAGCTCAGTGAGATAAAAGACGGACTTCAGTGTCAGAAGTCGTGAATTCGAGCCTCAGCTAAGACAGGATGGACTTTCAAATGTGAAAGCCTTATGTTCAGGTATCATGCTATGTGGATTAGAGACTACTAAGGTTAAAATAATTATGATTCAGGGAGTTTTGGGAAGAAACAAATACTCTTTATCAACACGTTTCCCTGTTATTGTCTCTTTTCCCTGTTTATTTGGCTTAGCTATCAGTCAATATGCAGAGTCTCTTGTGCCAGAAATTGTGAGTTCAAGCCTCAACTGATGTAAAATGCACATTAGAATGCCACCTTTTTTTCATCTTCCTACACTCTGCTTGTTGCTCAGAATTGCTTAAAATTGCCCGGCCCGACCATTGCTGCGCAGCAGCTATAATATTACTTATTTTTTCAGTGTTACAACGTACAACCCATGTGAGAGGCAATTGGAACACTTCTTGCATTAAATTAAATATTATAGCCCTATTAGTAAAAATATATCAACTGTATTAATAATTGGTGCACATATATCAACAGATGACTGGCGTATTTCAAGTAACCTGTTAGTTATGAATGAAAATGTGAAAAATGTTACACATGCCCCCGGTCTCCCCTAAATGAAATGAAAAGCACCTGGGACATCTACTCTGTTAGTGGATAAATGACAATAACAGAACAAATGATAAATAATGATTTCAGATTAATGGAAATTAATGGACAACGTAGTGATGCATAATAATAAGTCAGACTTGTATTACAAGACAAATATTTAATAAGTAATTTTGAGAATGCCACATCAGAGAATTCTGCACCATTTGTGCGCTGAAGTGTCTGGTTAAGTGTCATAAAGTCAACAACATCAAGTGGTTTAAGTTTCCATGTGGAAAAGATACAAAGTGTCCTCTCCTACCATCAATTCTGATTGCCCAGCTTATGTTAATCTTGTATCTTTCTCCCTCCGTCACCAGGGTCGCTTTCAAGTCCGCCGGCAAAGAGGAGACAGCTCTCTGTGAGGAGCGAAGTCTGGAACAAGAGACCACAAGAGATCCACACATCAATAATGTCTGCATTATTATTCTCTGATATTTAAGCAGATGTTCTTTGTTAATTCAGCTCTTGAAGAGTACTTTCTGTTACAGTCTGTCAGAACACCAGAGAACACTCAATGTAAAAACATTATATTCGCATTCATTGTCAGCAGTGTCAAGTAGGATCTACTTTTTTAAACGGTAAGAAGGAAAAGATCTGATTTTGGGCAGAGCTGTCCGTTTAAAGTTTGGTCTCCGCATTTAACATCAAATCCCCCTAGTTTTTTTTAACTTAGATGATATATTATTGACTTTAGAGGTCAGAGTCCGTCCGGAGTAAGAATAAT
This sequence comes from Lutjanus argentimaculatus, assembly GCA_034769285.1. Classification (NCBI taxonomy): domain Eukaryota; kingdom Metazoa; phylum Chordata; class Actinopteri; order Lutjaniformes; family Lutjanidae; genus Lutjanus; species Lutjanus argentimaculatus. Next base: position 10,261,266 of record JAWZSL010000007.1, read on the forward strand.
AAGTATGACAACATACCATGAACTTCGCGACAGTCCATTTTCTGCAAAAGAAATAGAAAAGAAAAGATTAAGTTCTGGTAAATCACTTTGAATTTGACTGAAAAATCAGCGGTACGTGCTGAAGTCGTTAACTTACAATTTCATGTGGTGCCACCTGAGCAGCGACACAGGAGACAAAAATCAGTGTGATTCCCCACATCATCATTACCTGACTGACCTAAAAACACAACAAAAATGAATAAACAGAAAAGTGAGAAAAACAATTCACAGCATATTCAAACCTGAGCGGTGAGCATGATCTCCTTACCCGTGCTCCACTTTTCATCTGACACTGAATTTGTTCCGTTAATTTATAAACCCGCTAAGCCCCGCCCGCGCCGGTTGTGTACTCGAGTAAGCGTTGTTTGCTTCTTTATTGTACACACTGTACAAGCTAGTCGTGTTTTTATTAATGTGTCAACGCCGTGGTTAAGGTGGGGTTGGGTTCAGGGTAAAGAAACGCTCAGTTAGGGAACTTCATAATTTGGGTTAAAATGATCAGTCTCGCGAGATCTTTCCTGCGTCTGGGGGTTCCCCTCTAAACACGTCCGAGCAAAACGGTCACCGTGTGGGTCGTGTCTACAGGGGAAACCATGTATTTGTGGAAAACCTCGCGAGATCCCTACGTGTTGTTTAATTTCTGTGCAGGTTGTACAAACGAATTGTATTTTATGATGTGACAACGCTGTGTTTCAGATCTGCTTAGATTTAGGGACAGAACACTTTTGTTAGGGTTAGGGAAAGACCATGGTTTGAGTTAAGGCGATCACTCTCGCGAGATCTTTCGTGTGTCTGGGGTTCCCTTCTAGATAGGACCCGTTTCTTTGCTCGAGGTAGTTCGGGTGTGCAGTTACAGCGTTCAGTCCAAAAACGAGGTAAGGGCAGTTACTTTCTGCTGCGTTAAACTCAAGTTTTCAAAATGTCTTCCTGTCTGTGTTGGTAATAAACTAATCTGGCACCACCTCGGTTTAAATAGTTGCATGTAGTTGGTTTATGTGTCCTGCTGAGAACTGCAGACGACTGTGAGCGTCCGACATAAATAAAGTTATCTGAACGAACTAACGGGTAAAGTTGAGTCTTAACAGCGCTGTCAACAACAACAACAACCCACTCCCTGTAAAGATTAAAATATCATTTAAACATCTTATCTTTAACAGTTTTTAACATTTAAATATGTTTTAAACGAGCAGGAATGTGTCTGGTTTACCGTTACACCGATAAGATAACGGTTGCGAAATTGGCCTTTCATCATTAACAGTGAATTCAGAGCGAAAAGATGAGTTTAAACGTGACACTTGCAGACGTCCTGCTGTTTTACACGTCTCACTTTAGGGCAGGCCATCACTGAGAGAAAACTGCTTTATTGTGTTGTTAATATGACAGTCCTTTTGACCCAGTTAGATATCCCTGCTTTGTCCCGAATGACAAGACTGCAGTTTATCTCTGGAGCTTTGTAACTATTTACACAGCATAGTCATCACACACACAACACACACACACACACACACACACACACACACGCTGACCTACGTGACTTTGGGACATTAAATAGCCCTGCACTTATTTCCTGCGGCCAGTATTTCATAATACTTAACCTAGATCAGATTCAATCTCAAATTTTGGTATTTCAAAACCAGGAGGTGTGATCCTGATCCTACGAAGTTCGGATACAGATTTGATAATCCAGTCCTACCCAGAATCCAGATCAAATGTTATTTTTGTGTGTTTCAAACTCTAAGGTGTAGATTAGAATAGTTTTCATGCTAAAAAATCAGGATTACCCTGATCCCAATGGGAAGGCGGATTCAGCATGGACTCAAGGTGGCTGTAAAGACATGTAGGGCTCATGGGATATATTTAATAATTATTTTATTACTTTCTTCCATGATAAAGTAACATATATCATGCAAAACCTTTGTCGTTCTAAATTAAACATCGATCACTAAACCATTATTTTTGATTAGAACACCAAAAAACTCCAAGCTGTAATTGAGTAAAAATGGGTTGGTGCAAAAACAAGAATTTCACATTTTACCTATATCATGCTTCATATTATCTTTGAAGGATGCAAGGTTCCTCACTGCAGTGGCAGCCCCAGTTAGATGACCCTGACCGACCACTGACAGCCCTGCAACCAGCTGGACCAGCTGGATGTTCAATGAGAGACGCTCTAATGAGCCATTAGTCTTTTGATCAGTAAAGACAGCTGTATGCTGACAAAACAGTGTATTACATTTTTTTTTTTATCCAGCAAGACATTTAATAAATAAAAATAATGCACTTCCCAATATATTCAGTTGTCTTTGTTAATGAAATGTTATTTTGACCAACAGATGGAGGCCTATCCTAAGACTGCAAATCCAGATTCTGTAATCCTGATCTTGTGGTACCTGGATCAGAACAATACTATCTGAAAATTACTTGAAAAACCAGGAAAATCCTACAACATCAGGTTTATCCCAGATAGCAAAAAAAAGTTTTACAAAACCTGGATCATTCTGATCTAGATTTAAAGTTTTGAAATACTGGCCCATGGAGACCCACCTTAAGCCTCCCCATTCCCATTGCTTGCCTTACCCTATCCCATGCCCTACACCTTTAACCTAACCCTACCCTTAACTACATACTCAGTCAGTGGCTGGTGGATGTTCACATTTTATCAAATTTCATCTGAAGCTGGCTGTGCATGATCTCAGCGTTTTATCTGGCTGAATCAAAGTGACACTGCAAAAGAGAGAAGCTGACTTGTTGAGACACACAAGACTCTGTTTGACCAAATAAAATTTTAACATTTGGCACTTGATGAATTAGAAGTTAAGAGAGAAACTTCTCTCCTGATCAGCAGTGATTGAACCATTACAAATAACAGGGGCTCCAGATCAGGTCGTTCTAGCTGTTCATTTAGCTAACTGCTGGTAACTTATGGGTTGAGACTTTGAGGTCAAGGTGTGGTTCAAGTAATAATTAATAAAATGTCAAACAAAAGCTCCACTGTTGCCCACAATTTGCATACTTAGCAGGACAGTAAACGGACATGTAAATATCATTCAGCACCCTCAGATATACTAGTTCCAGTTCCAGCTTGCCTCCTCCAGTGCATCCTCTTAAGTCTATGTTTCTTATTTACAGTGAATGAAGAAAACCCTTCCAGAGCCAGGATGTTGTCTTTGGCCACATTAGGCCAGACTGGAGCCCGACGAATTGTGACTGCAACTCGAGGGGGATTCATGAAGGATGGCAGGTGCCTATTTATCTGTTTGCCAGAGCTGCCATTTGTCCCCAAGACCAGAAACACCGGCCAGGCCTTTTCCTGCTCCACTTACTTCAGCCATTGCAGATGCTTTAGCACCACAGCTGCTTATTTGAATGCTTCATCATCACCCACAGCAAATCAGAAAACACCCTCCTACAGTTATGTCATCGTTGGGGCGGGGTCTGCGGGCTGTGTTCTTGCCAACCGCCTGAGTGAGGATTCTCATGAGTCTGTGCTGCTCCTGGAGGCTGGGCCTAAGGATTTGCTGCTAGGCAGCGTACGACTGTCATGGAAGATCCACATGCCTGCTGCGCTGACCTACAACCTCTGTGATGACAAGTACAGTAGTTAATTTATTACAGTGCAGTATAAAGCTATTTAGAGCTACAACAATTGGTTGATTAGTCAATTGGTTATCAGCTATTAAATTAATCACCAACTATTTTGATAATCAATTAACTGTTTTGAGTCATTTCTTTAAAAAAAAAAGTCCAAATTCTTGAAGTGTAATTATTTTCTTGTTTCTTTGGTCTCTATAAGAATCATTTGAATATCTTTGGGATGGGGACAAAACAAGACATTTGAGGACATCGCCTTGAACTTTGGGAAATGCTGATTGAGATTTTTCAGCATCTTCTTACATTTTATCGATCAAACAACTAATCAATTAATCGAGAAAATGATTGGTAGATTAGTCGATAATGAAAAATAATGTAAACCACAGATTACTAATACACAAATACAGATAACATTTTGACTTGATGTGACATATTAGCAACACACCAATCATGGAAGACTTGACTATAACAAATGAGTCATTCAACTTATTTGTCCAGCTTTTTAATGTCAGTCTCAAAATAACAACAACTATGAAACTGTTCAACTTGTTCAAAACCAATAAGCAAGCAGGTGGGCACATCTGGCCCATTTTGATGTCATTCTGTATTTCTTTTCATTTCTCCTCAGGTATAACTGGTACTACCACACCTTACCTCAGGCCCACATGGACAACCGGGTGCTGTACTGGCCGAGGGGCCGTGTCTGGGGTGGTTCCTCTTCACTCAATGCCATGGTGTACATCCGCGGACATGCTGAGGACTACAACCGCTGGCAGAGGGAGGGGGCCGAGGGCTGGGATTATGAACACTGTCTGCCTTACTTCAAGAAAGCTCAGTGTCATGAGCTGGGAGAAAACAGGTACCTAACAGAAATATCTGGAGCACATTTTTTTCTCATCCAAGGACATCATGCAAAACCCGTGAACATCACAGAACCCTATCATCACTATTTATTCTCAAGCTCTGATCAGATGATAGCTCTCATTAAAGTAAATGAAATGAGATGTTCTGAGTTATCTGATAATTTCATATATACAACTGTCTACAGAAATGTAGCACCACTGGTAATAAAATAATAAATATCTTTGCAGTATTGATCCTTTAATACCTCCTGTATATGTAATTTCCTCAGATAGATATGTTGTATTTTCAAATGCAACTGCTCTCATCTTTGAGACATATTACATTTTTGTTTCTTGTGGGCACCACAGGTACCGGGGAGGCAGGGGACCTCTTCACGTGTCCAGAGGAAAGACCAACCATCCCCTTCACAAGGCTTTTATTGAAGCAGGGCAGCAGGCAGGGTACCCCTTCACTGATGACATGAATGGATACCAACAGGAGGGCCTGGGCTGGATGGATATGACCATTTATAAAGGTTCTGGGAACTACTATAACATCAGTGTAGTATTTATACATCTGTTATGAACCAACATTTTAATATTGTCTACATCTGACTGGCCAAATCTGTCCAGGGAAGAGGTGGAGCTCAGCCAGTGCCTACCTGAGACCTGTTCTTGGTCGACCCAACATGAAGACGGAGGTATGCTGCCTGACCACCAAGATCCTGTTTGATGGCAACCGCGCTGTGGGTGTGGAATACACTCAGAATGGACAAAAGAAAAGGGTAAAATGGAGAGAATTTCCATCAGTTTAAAAGATGAGAAAAAGAAAATTATGTTGTGATAAGTGATATTAATTTTAAAAGATCTAAATTTTTAACCAATCCTTTTCATTTATCTTTTCACTTACTACTGTCTTGATTTATGTAGATGTTTTTTTACGCCATGCTAGCAGCGTGGCAATGGTGGTCATTTGGTCCATCATTCTGGTTCAGACTGAAATATTTATACAATTATTGGATGGATTGGATAAATCCTAATGACATTTTTGTATTCTGGTGAACTGTCTTGTCATCTTGATTATTTTAATTGATTACCATGAAATTTGGTAGAGATGTTGCCCAGAAGATGAATCAGATTTCTTTGGTAATCCCCTGACGTTTCATTTAGCCCTGCTGGCAGGTCACAATTTTCACTTATCCATTGAAAATCAACATTCATTGTTCATACCTTCATGGTTCCCAGGCAATACAGTATATTCAAATGATTCATCTTGCACCATTATGAGGTTGACATTTCCATGTTACAGTTATCATTTTGAGCGTGTTAGCATTCCGGATTAATCTCTCAATTATTTTCACAAGCATGGCTGCAGGCTCTGACTCTTCCTCAGTGATTCACTCATCAGTTTTTTTTCTGGTCTCTCTTCAGGTGTTTGCAGATAAAGAGGTGATATTAAGTGGAGGAGCCATCAACTCCCCTCAGCTTCTCATGTTGTCTGGTGTGGGCAACGCCGATGACATGAAACAACTTGACATCCCTGTTGTTCAGCACTTACCAGGTACATTTTGTGGTCTTAAGAGATTTTTTTGGCCATGTAAGCATTTAAATTTGACTTTGTAAACTGAAGATGCAGGTTTTAATTATTTGATACAAGCACATGAAAACATCAAACACCTAACACTGATAAAGCCATAGAGTGATTCATTTTCATTTTTTTCATCTCCCTGTCCTCCTCTCTTCTCTCGGTTGTTTCTCAGGTGTTGGCAGTAATCTGCAGGATCATTTGGAGCTGTACATCCAGCAGCAGTGCACTCACCCCATCACCCTGTACAAGGCCCAGAAACCTTTCCACATGGTCAAGATAGGCCTGGAGTGGCTCACCATGTTCACTGGTAATCAAAGGCACTTGCACATGCATATGAAAATACAAACATTCTCTTGGGTGTTCTACAACCCCAATTCCAAAAAAATTGGGGACACTGTTTCCAAAAATAATTTGAAATGTGAACTCCTCAGTCCACAGCACACTTTTTCACTTGGCGTCAGTCCAGTCCTAGTAGTTGGTGGTGTTTCTGGTTGTTGTTGATATAGAGCTTTCTCTTTGCATTTGTAGATACAGCTACAAACTGTGTTTACCAACAACAGTTTTCTTGAATGCTCCTGAGCCTATATAGTATCCTTTTAACAATCATGCTAGTTTTTAATGCAGTGCTGCCTGATGGCTCAAAGGAACCAGCAATCAATATTGGTTTTTGTCCTTGCCCCTTATGTGCAGAGATTTCTCCATATTCTCTGAATGTTTAATGATAATATGGATTGTCGATGGTGAAATCCCTAAATTACTTGCAATTGTGCACTGAGAAACCTGCTAAACTTAAATTGTTGGCAGATGCTGCTTTTCACAAAGAGGTGAACCTCACCACATCCTTGCTTGAACAAGATTTCCCTTTAATAAGAGGAAAAAAGCTCCAGGCTGTGCAACTGCACCCATTTGGTATGTGGCAACACTTTGTAGATCATAGCTGGTGTCTATTACAGCACCATTTATTGGGATCTCTAAAACAGCACAACAACAAGCAGTTGATATGAACTGGGATACAGATTGTGGGCTTGAGTTTGGTACAACGAGCTGCTGTACATGTGTGTGGTGGTGTCACAGTAAGGAGCAGGAGGGGGGCAACTCCAGCTTACTCATAAATGACAAATAAAACTACATGCTCAAACTGCTGTTACTAATAAAAAGACAAGGAGCAAAGTGTCACAACATGCAGTGTATGTATGTAGTATCTGTTGTGTGATCTTGAGCTACACACATGACACACAGTCCCACCATCTCACTAACCATGATGATCATCCCGTAGGTTATGGAGCAACAGCCCACTTGGAGAGTGGAGGGTTTATCCGCAGTCGGCCGGGTGTCACACACCCTGACATCCAGTTTCACTTCCTGCCCTCACAAGTCATCGACCACGGACGAGTTGCCTCCAAGATAGAGGCGTATCAGGTGTGTGTGGTTTGTGCTGAGGAGACGGTCGCTCTGTTTTGTCATTAATACACAGTTGTTTGTCTCAGACTTCACATGGTGTGTGTGTTTGAGACCTTTTATGGTTATTTATGATCATGTTCCTCTTCGATTGCACAGGAAAATGTGGGTGTTGGTGTGACTTGGCTGTTTGTTCAACACTGTGTCACTGACATACTATATATACTCTTAATCCTATATACATCCAAACTGAGGATAAGACCCTCACATGCCCAAGACAATGCTTACACACCTGCCATTCCATGGAAAAACACAGTTACTTCATACTTGATAATACAACAGCAGCTTCCGAGAAATTTCTTGAGAGTCGGCCCAGCTATTTATAGCCTCTTTCAGATAAGTTTACCTACCAGGAACAATTAAAGATGACTCATTATCAGATCATTATGTACATTACTGACACTAGGCCTCTAGCTGCTTCAAAAGGCTTGAAGAGACAGTGCACCCTAAAACCAAAATACCTATTTTGCCTCTTTCCTGAAGTGCTGTTTATCCATCTAGATATTCCTGAGTCGACTTAGATTCTTCTAGTCAAGCATATTTTTTGTCAGTGTGCGTTACAGTAACAGGATAAAACAGAACCATACAAAAATGCACAGGGAGACCATTTCAGTGAGGAACAATAAATGAAGGAAATCATAAATATATTTTTATATTAGCTGGGGCACTTATTAAAAAACAATATGTCACAACAGGCACTGGTGGGTAACTGATGAGAGAAGGTGAAATGAGTGGTTGGTAGTTTCAGCTGTCAGCTGTTTTAAGCTGTGTCATTCTACACAGAACAATGCAAGAGCATGGTAGGCTGTAAACTTTACAAACTGAGTCTTTAATTTACCACAAAGCACAAAACTAAGTGGGATGGATGTTGAGACAGGAGGACACTTTGTCTTTCTCTGGCTGTGTTGAAATCTCATGTTTTCACATCACCGGGTCATGATTTCTAAAAGAGACATTGCTGTTTATTAGCTTTGAGCCCCACAAGCCAGGTAATATTTAATTCCATTATATTCGAAAGGAGGCAGACATCTCTAATAAATTAAACAAATAGGACTACAGGTAAGAGGCAAAATATGCATTTTTGATTTTGGAGTGACCTGTCCCTTCAACATAGTTAAAAGTACATTTTTTGTCCTGCAAATATAAATACTGCACTATATAGTTTTTGATGTCTGAATTTCAGTAGGCAAATATCATGGGTTATTTGCAGGTTTGTGTCATGAGTAGGGCTGTAACTAACAGTAATTTTCATTGTGGACTAATCTATTTTCTCGAGTTGTTTTGTCTATAAAATGTCAGAAAATGGCAAAAAATGTCAATCAGTGTTTGCTAAAGCCCAAGATCTTTTGTCCAGAAGCAGAAAATACACAGTTTACTGTGATAGAGGAGTGTGCACTGGATGTAGGCCTGGCCAAAAACACACAGTGGTTGTTTAACTGTCAGGTCATTTAGTGGTAAAAAAAAAACACTGAGCCTGAATTCTGGGGTTTTCCAGGAATATATTTTTGAAGAAAGCTGCTCCTGACACCAGGGAGGGCTTTTCATTAGACAAAGATTGTTGGGTTGTTTTTGTTTATTTATTTATTATGGTATTTTTTTGACTATTGGACAGTGATGTGTCCAAGAAAATGGACAAGAAATGGGAGAGAGAGGAGGGGTATGACATGCATCAAAGGTTGCCGGCAGAGTTTTTTTTTTTTTTCGGAAAAATCAGTACTTGTTGATTTTTGAAAAACCCAGAAGGTCTTTCCATAACACTGCTATTCTGATTTAGTTTTTTCCAGAAACCTCAAAAACTCTTCTCTTGATAATGGGGCTGCAATTAAAGACTATTTTCATTATTGATTTATTGGCAGAATATTTTTACATTTAATTTGTTAATTGATGAGTCTATAAAATATGCTGTTTCGATTTTATTATATATTATATTATAGATAGCATTTGTGCAAACAGCATTCCAGAACCCAAAGACTCTTAATTTACTATCTTAAATAACAAAGAAAAGCAGTAAATCCTCATATTTAAGAGGCTGGAAGAAGCAAATGTTTCTTTGCTTGAAAAAAAAAAAGTGAAAGAATTAATCAAATATCAAAATAGTTCGCTATATTCTTTCAGTTGACTAATTGATTAATCAACTAATTGTTGCAGTTCTAATCAGTAAAAAAGCTTTTAAAACCAGGTTTGAGAACTGGGTTAAAATCTTTTTTTAGTTTAGTTTTTTTTTAGTTTTCTCATTCAAGCAAAGATGGTAACCCCTGACATAATTGTCTGTGCTGAACTGTGCAACATGAAACAAAAGTTATCCGTAATGCTGGTTTGCACTGATGTTACATTATATTTTTTAATTTGCACAAAAATATATGTTTTTCTTATGCCATCCAAAAGAGCACGGACATATGTGTTATTTCCAACTGTCTGGAGAAATGGGTTCATTTTTTTTATTGTGCAGCAGACTGAATACCAGTCTTTCAAAGATCACTTGGTGTTTATTTTTCATGGGGACATTTAGCTCTGTGATTGCAATAATGGCAAAACATGAGAGGGACAAGCAGTAACTAAAACCATACATATGATGACAGTCACTGGACGCTGTAATTCATCCTCTCCTCTCCATTCTGTCTGTTCTGAGAACACTGTGATTAATGAGGTGTGAAGAGAGGGAATTACAGCAACACAGTACATTTGGCATGTAAGTGTGAATGTAAAACACAGCTCAGAAATTGCATTAAAAGTGTGTGTTTGTGTTTCAGGTTCACGTTGGACCAATGAGAAGCACCAGTATCGGCTGGTTGAAACTGAAGAGCACCAGCCCTCTGGATCATCCAATTCTGCAGCCAAACTACCTGTCCACCGGTAAGATTCAGTCACTTAACTGTCAAGTACTAAATCCATCAGAGGTGCCGAGAACTTCACTCCACCTGACAGGAGAACATACTTTATGAAACCTCATTAGTCTCCTCATACAGCAGGAGATCTGCCTGTCTGAGGTTTACTTGGATCTGGATATACTTTGCTGAATATTTTTGTTTTGACCGTCCCCTCTGAAGACTGAGCCCCCATTTGGAAGGATCATTGTAATTTGAAAGATTCTTGGCATCAAGTTTATCTCTCCAATGTGGCAAATGACTTGCTAGAGTTAGGTTAGGGTAAGATGTCTGTGTATTTTGTTGCAGAGATATCTACTGAAGTTTGCATGCTTACCAGCTAGCCCCAGCCCATCCTGTCCAGTAATGGAGTGCCTAAGTCATGGCCCTTCCGTTGTGCCTCATGGGACCTAAATTTGGAAAAAATATGAACTGTAGTCTATGGTGGGTGACAGGTTATTTTTTGGATCCGTTTGAACTGTGCCACAAATTACAAATATGTTGTTTATCAATTTAAAACATAATTTTACAAGTCAAGAAAGTCTCATTTTGTCGTAGGTTTGTTGTAGTTTAGTTTAATTTTGTGTGAAACTGCTTAGTGAACTTCATCTTTTAACTCGTACAATCTATGCTGTCAACACCAATCTTCCCGTCCCTTTGACGTTATCTTACCTGAAGTATTTTATCCAGCGACTCCTGGTGCTTTTATCAGCCGTGAAGTCATTGTTGTGTGACTACATCCCAGTACGAAAACACAAAGGCATCGTAGCATCAGTGGCTAACATTCACTTTTAAGAGAGCGAAAATCATGATGTCACTTGCGTGACTTCTGGTTGTGTAGTCTTTCTAATTACTTATCTTTACAGTCTGATACTTCAGCAGTTTTACAACAAAACGCTACTCTTATTATCTTTTAAATTGACAAACATCATATGTGTAATTTTCACAGGATCAAAAATTTTTTTTTCTCTCGCCATTGACTACAGTTCATATTTTTTCCAAAGTTAGGTACCTTGGTGGTCCACCAGACGGGGCGTGACAAAGGCACTCTATACCACTTGTGCCTCAAGAAGCAATAGGCATCCCCTGTAGTTTCAGCTGGGACATGTATGCGAGCAGAGGGATTTCTGTTTTCACAAGCTCTCTTAGCTTAACCACACAAAAGATTCAACCGAAACATAATAAACCTCACCAAAATGTCTTAGTTAGTCTTCCTAATGTTCAAAAGTAACCAGCTCAGGTGTGGTTGAAATAAATCCTTCATCTACCGTGGTTAGATGTAAGAATAGTCTGGCTCCCCTGCTGCCTCTCTGAAGCCCAATCTCACTCTTGCTCCTGGTTCCATTGTCTGTTGTGTTTACAAACACTCTCCCTGTGCTCCAAGCGGCAGGTCCAGCCAGACTCAAGTCAGCTGAGGGCCACTAGCAACACAGCTAACTGAGTTACCAGCAGCCCATAGGCTAGTTAAAGCAAAGAGTACAGTGGGCAGCAGTTAGCTGTTACTCTGGTGATATGCTGACCTCTATTAGTTTGACTGACCTTCAACAGATGGCCATATTTCATACATTGCCTCTTTAATGTTCATCCTTTTCTCTCCTCTGTCAGATATTGACGTGTGGGAGTTCAGGGAGTCTGTCAAACTCTCAAGAGAGATTTTTGCCCAGAAAGCCTTCGACACATTCCGTGGTCCCGAAGTTCAGCCTGGTCCTCAAGTCCAATCCGACGCTGAGATCGACGCTTTTGTCCGCAGAAAAGCTGACAGCGCCTACCACCCGTCCTGCACCTGCAAGATGGGCTCGCCTTCTGACCCGATGGCAGTTGTTGACTCAAACACACGTGTTCTGGGTCTGGAGCGGCTGCGCGTGGTCGATGCTTCCATCATGCCCAGCATCGTCAGCGGCAACCTGAACGCTCCAACCATCATGATGGCAGAGAAGGCCGCTGACATCATCAGAGGTCGCCCTCCTCTTGTTGATCCAGGCGTTCCTGTGTACCAACCGGCGACACTCGACACGCAGAGATGAACGGAGAGAACGAGGACTGCTGGCACACGAGTAAAAAGGGTACGTGTGGGTCAGAGCCAGTTCACTGCAATATCTGATATGAGGCAACAAATGCATTGAACAGTTACTTGTTTGAATGGGAGCTTATCATTTTGTGTTTGATCTGATGTGGTTAAAAAAAAAAAAGGTAAGAGTGTTATATTGTTGATTTTCAGACAAGGTGTGTGTAATCACAGGTGAAGAATAATTATGAAAGGCTGATCTACATGATATAAATTCAAAGCTATAATGGTGTTGAATACAGTTAATTTTAGCATGAACTCAGTCTTTTTTCCATTTTCCATTCTAAATCACATACAGTATGTCTTTAGTTAAAATTAAAGTTAAAAGTTTAAGTTATGTTAAAGCTCATGTGACCCTGGGTGGTCTCCTCTCCTGTCTAGTTTAACAAGCTTTTAATGACGAAAACCAACTATTTGTTGAGGTTAAATGAATTGACTCTTCAAACATTAGCAGATTGGGCCAGCTCATTCTGAGGATCAACCGATTGGATTTAACAAACACTAGATTCAGCTGAACATTACTGACTTACAACCACGCCAAATCCTTGTTTGCCTGCCTCATTCTTCTAAATTTAGACATTTATCAAGTCTGCTGTGTGCTGCTGACACTTACTGATGACAACATGGTCCTAGGAAGGATGCAAAGCCACTGTGGATGTAATCGAAAATTGTGCCATGGAACATTTGCCTTAATTTGCCTGGTGTTACCTTGTTGAATATGGACAGTGCACCAACTATGAGATGTTAGTGTGAGCTTGTGTACAATCAGAAGTTCATATGTCTTCCAAACTACAGAAGACTACAGTGAATTAAAAGCATAGTTTGGATTGTTTGAACTGGGCTAAACGAGGTAGTTCTTGATAGTCAGTGTAGATGTGGGTCAGTTTGGCAAAGTGAAGACGGGCACCAGCACGAAAGCTAAGCAATGTACTGCTGCGGAAAGGGTCAGTGAAAGGTATTTTAGCCACTTAAAAAAGGTCCACCTAAAAAAATCAAGATTAGCTTAAAAGTGTAATCTGCGACATTTTCCTAAAAAATAAAACGTATAGAGTCATGTGACATTATCCCTTTCATTCATCACGTATGACCCCTGGAAGTGTGTGGTTGTGATTGGATCAGAGGCACTACCCTCTGTTAATATATCCTCATTTTTATGTCGTTGTTTTTCTGTTAATGTTTGACGTCCTGATGCATTTATGAACAGCTGGGACAAATCCTACTGACTCTACCCTACCTTATATACTCTACTTACATTTAGAATATTTTCACTGCTTTAGCTTGCTGTCAGACAGCCTTGTCCAATGGGAGCTGCAGTTGCATAACCAAAATAGCATTCTCTCTTGCTCAGTTTTACCTCACAGAACATGGGAGTTGCTGTTCTACTGCTGCCTTGATCTGTTAGTTTGTTTCTGTTATTGTGTGACTTTGGTGTTTTGAAAAGTTACTTCAGATTCACCGAAGTCACACAGTAACACAAACAAGCTAACCAATCGAGGCAGCAGTAGACCAGCAGCCCCTGAGTTTCTGCAAGGTGAAATTCTTAATATCCCCAATGGAGTCTGGTTTAATGACAGAGAGAGAGTGATATTTGGCATCTCCGACATAAACAATGTCTTATATAACACATATACTTATATAACTTTTCAACAACACTATTATTCTGGGGTCCTGAATCCACAGTGAGCTTTCAGGTGAAATTCTGCAGTATACACAATGGAAAAGTTTAACCTGTCAAAACACTATATAGCACCATATACAGTGACTCATATTTATTTGCTTCATTTTTTTTTTTTTTACATTTTCAAGTGTTTTTTTAATGTTTCAGTCCACTGCATTTCAAAACACTTCCCCCCTGCCTACACAGGTTCTGTCTCTTTATCAACTTGTGCTCTCACCTACATTCAGTCAGCTGCCCAATTACGTTATCACTTCTCTCGCTGTCTGACTAGTGATCAGCAAACCTAGGTTTCATGCAGACTGTTTACCAAACAGTCTGAGCAGTAGTTTTTGTTTTGTCTGTACAGATCCGTTATCGCCCGGTAACATTCCTCCTCCCTGCTGTAAACTTGCAGATTCAACAGTTTGACAAAATACTAGTTTTGTTTGGGTTATTGCACACATCTTAAACTGGAGAAACGAAGATAAAGAGAGTAAAAATAATTTAGCCTCTTCTCTTGTCTTGTTTCACAGCAGTCTTAAAAATAGTCTGCCGGAGCCAAATCTCTTGGATGACAATAGTGAATGTACAGTAATATTCCACTGTGCGGCATCCCTGCACTGTTGAGACTTGAGGCTCACACAGTTATTGATGTAACAGAGACAGCCAGGTGTCTGCATCAGTGGAAAGGTGTAACACTGTGATTCATCTCATTACCTGCAGATGCAATAACAAATAGATGAAGCTAACACGGTAGTTAATGGTGTCACTGATAGGGTCACTGCTGCTTGGAAAGAAATGCTCAGTTTCTGTTTTTGTTCTGGTCCAGAATTAGATTAGATTTGCTCTCATCAGGACTCAAACTCATCTCATAGTGCTTTCTCTCTGGTACTTTTAGTGCAAGTCTGGAAGTGGTCTACATATTACAAAAATCTGGTAAGTATGAACCTGAATTTGGTTATATTCATTGTTTGCGAACTCAGATTAAGGGACAGTTCACCCCCAAATAAATATTTTTCTTCTTACTGGTAGTGCTATTTATCCATCTAGATAGTTTTGTGTGAGTTGCTGAGTTTTGGCGATATCGTAGAGATGTCTGCCTTCTCTCCAGTATAATCAAACTAGATGACACTTAACTTGTGGTGCTAAAAAAAAAAACTGAAAAACTCAGTAGTAATGTCTTTCCAGAAATCATGACCTGGCTACTCAAGATAATCCACAGACCTTGTCGTGAGAGATATTGCTGTTGAGTTTTTCAATTAAAAAAAAAAAAAAGTTTGCAACCTTCACTCTGTATGTGTGCTACATTCAGTAAATAAACAAAATAAGCTCACAAACTGTCAAAAAAGGAAATATTCTTACACCTGTTTTCCTTATTAAGCAGAAAAATACAACTGTACACCTTCGGAATCTGTTTCTTTTACCAAACTAAGACGAGTTTAATAGCCTTGTTAACATCATTTTGGTCTGTCTTTCCACTGTTCCAACAATCACCAACCCTGGTCTGGTCTGAATAAATCCTTAATTCACTGTGTTGGATGTGAAAGTAGTCCTGCTCTACCTAGTTTTCCTCTCACTTGTCCTCCAGCTCGGTGGGTGTGGACTGTGCAACTGAATGAGTCTGTTGCTGAGCAGCAGCTCTCACTCGTGCAGACCATGAAATTAGCAAAACAAAGTGACACAAACTGGCTGAAAAAAAAAAAAAAAAAAATCTCCAAAACTCTGCAACTCGCACCAAAACAGTCTAGTTTTTAGTTGGCTCTACAGCAATAAATGTTTGCTATAGATAAATAATGTATAGCTTAGAACATCAAATAAATATAAAAACAAATCTTCCGTTAATATTCTTAATGTAAAAATATACACTAAGTACACTTTTTTGTATTGTGAATGTTTACAAATAAGCCTTTAAACTGACTTTGTATAATTAATCAGATAATGCTATTGGTGCCTGTAGGATCATTATGTTCTGAATGTGAATATATCCACAGTGTGTGACTGAAGTGTGTTCTGTTTAGTCTGGCTAGGACTGATACACATTGGTGCTGAATAGATTTTAGAATCAGCTTCACTTATAAGTATTGATTGAGATTAAATTCACTTTTTTGTCATTTCTAATGGAAACAACCAAGTGCCATAATGAATGATAATTGTGTCTTATTAAGCTTTGCACTACACTATGAAGTATCTTTATTACTGTGACAGTTATTGTTTACATTATATGCAGCCTTGTATAACTTAACTTGAATGTTTAAATCATTTGTGTCCTAATGATTGAATAGCATGTGGATCTTAAAGGGAAAAATGATTGTGAAAATACTTCCAGCCTTAATGTTTGGATGTGTTCTTGATTGCGAACAAACACTTCAAACCGTCCTGACCTTGTCCTCGTGACTTTATTCAGTAATCCTTACAAAAAATCCTCAGCACGTTTGTTGTCATTTTCAGGCAAGAATTCAAATGTACAAAACAGGGTTTTTGTTTTCCATTGGTACAAAATCTATAAGGTACTAGAACTGATGCTACAAAGTAGATAGAGCTATATTTTTGTAATTTCCATACAACAAATGGGTAGAAAGCAGAAATCTTCAAGTTCATCATCACTTAACTTTTTACAAACACTGTACAGATTTTATACATTGTCATTTCATCTGTAAAGCAGTGAAACGGTACAAAAAATAAAGCTGTAAGTTGCACAACAAAGCTTTGTGTTGTCTTTTTTTGTCACTAATTTCTTTTTCATAAAAGTCAAAATTTTCATGCATTCGGAAAGTTGCGTTGTGAATAAACCACAGACGGTTGTTTCTGGTGTTGTTTCTGACCCGTTGTGAGCCAGAAGGACTCGTACAGTAAAACCTGCAGCGTACGAAGTCATGCAGTGTTGGCCAATTAATGATAACACTGACTGACTGATTCATGTCTAATTAGTATCTGTTTCTCCCTGCCATCAAGGTGTAAATGACGTAGTTCTACATCACACAGAAGCTGCTGTAGGAGCTGAGGAAAACATGGCCAACTTTTGAGCAGGAAGGAAACCATCACAGGTTTGATCCCCACAACAACCAGAGTCCACCCGACTGTACAGGACAGTCCCTTCTTCTTCTGGGTGCTTTACCCTCCTCAGAAAAGTGCTTCAGAGGGATGTGCAGCACATATACAGATTTCTTCTTACAGTATGTGTGTTATATGGCTTTTGAAGTGCTTGTAAATACTCTAATTTGTAAAGGAAATTAGAATCTAAAAAGAATACAACTGAATTTCTGGCTGTATTCACACAAAACGAAGAGATTTTTAAAGTGGTATTGATTATTTTCTGATGTTGGTTGTTTCAGTGCTTCACTTCTTCAGAGATCACCTCATTCAAACACTGAGATGACTTTCCTGTCTTTGGAGTTTTTGAAGGTATGAGTCTCAGATCACCACTAACCAATCATAACTCAGGATTTTTGTCCAATCAGATTGATCGTTGCTGAAAATATTCTCATGAAAATGTTACTTTAAATATCTTTTCTTCCATTTTGTGCAGATGCAGCCATTGCCACAGTCGCCCTGACATGTTCACCGACAGACCCAGATAGTTACAGAGGTAATAGCAATAACATTTCTTAAATTTCTTAATTAAACACAACTTTCATGCAGTTAGAAAATGCATAAGTCATATTTATCAGCTCTATTGGCCATTAAAACTTGTAATATATGTGAATCTTCTGGAGAGAGGAAGGAATGAGTGCCTTTACAGTACGTATTCCAGATATCAACTCGTATCCTGCTGTAGACTGAATTAATCTTTATACCTGTGTGTAAGAAAAACAAACAGCAAACTGTCTTTTTGTCATTATCTTCAACAACAAAGAAAACTTGTGAAGAAATCGATGTATCTGGAATAATATTTGAATATCGATGTGCGTGTAAATGCACTTAATGATCCCTTGTTTTGGTTTTACGTGTGAAGGAGCCCTTTGATTGCACAGAACAAACACGTTGCCCTGACAACAGTGTTTCGATTGAGGACAAAAAATAAAACAAGATTTCACGAGCCAGTGTTGGCTTGTAAAAGTTAACCTGAAGACATTGTTACAGTTGGCAGTGGTAGACAAACACTGGTTAGAAGTGGAGCAAATGTGAAGAATGAGAGATGAGATCAGTGTTTTTATCTACGAGCAGGTTGTGAGGTCTCTGTCCACTGACAGCTGTTTTTGACATCTCATGCACTCAAACTGGTGTTGGAACAAAAACAAATCCTACACATAAAAGGCAGCAGCTAACATCAATCATTCATTATATACAATTTATAAGGAAATTCAGAAAAATATCATTTCCCTTTCTGTTGTGGCATTTTAAATATACAATTTGTAGACAGTGACAAACAGCAAATATGTGTCAGACCTTTATGGTTAAAGGGATGGTTTGGATTGTTTGAAGTGGGGTTGTATGATGTACTTATCAACAGTGTATTATTTATAATAGATGGCACCACCTAAAAAAAAAAAATCAATATCACCTTGCAGCTATAATATCTAACATTTCTGCATTAAAATGTCTAAAATGTCCATATGTTGTATAGTTTATTGAGTTGTGTCCTTACATTGTCCCAAATGTTTCCACAATGTTCAAACCCACAGAAACACATTACACAATTTATTCAAGGTAACGGTGCGTAGGAACGGAAAATGCTCTCAGACAAGATTAAATGGTGAAAATATGCTAAATATAGTGGAAACTTATGAATATATATTTTTTTTTAGGTAGACTTTTTTAGGTGGCTAAAATACTTTTTCTGCTGACCTTGTCCACAGAAGTACATTGCTTAGCTTCCTACACCAGTACTCCTGTTGCTTTTCCAAACTGGAGGCATGTCGACTGCAGGTAATACACTGACTATGGATAAGTACCTGATACAACCCCAGTTCAAAAAAACAGAACTATCCCTTTAATACCTACTTACTTCATCTGCCTGATTTGAAATCAGCCTGAGAGAAGTTCCTCTTATTACATTACTGTTCAGCAGATGAAACCCATTAAATGTGATGTGCGACTCACAGAGCCTAAATTGCCTGAAAGCGAAGCTCACCAGCTGTCAAGGCAGTAAGAGTCTGATCCGCACGCGACTAATGTAACACAAGATAGTGTTGGAACAACTTTGTGCTTCAGCTGTGAGTCAGGATCATCATGTTTTTGTCACAGATGAAGAATTTACAACATATTACTAGTGGAATTTGCATGCAGCAGTTTCACAACTCCTCAACTGGTAAGACTAATGTACCATAACATTATGCTGTGTGAGTCACACAGAGATGGAAACGTTTCATCTACGACTGTTATAATTTTGTGACTTCACTAAAAGATTCTAAAGCAGGTCTGAGCAGAGTGAATCATTGCATATTCTGAGTGAGTTATAACAATGAAGTGGTCTCTCCTCACAGTATTCAAGGGGCTTTGATAAAAGTAAAGGATCACCATGGAAACAAGTCTGTGACATTACAGTATCATCTTAAATGTTCCTTTATTTTCAGGGTGTTTAAAGTCATCAAGTGAGAATAATTAGTGTCAGTCTAGTGTCTCTGTTGTTAGTGTAAAGGGGGAAGGACTTACAGTATGTTTCACGTGAAACAAGGATATGCCTGAGGACAAAGTCTTTTTTTCATTGATATGTGATTTCCTTTTCAAGTCAAGTACTGAGACAAGCAACGTTTAACCCTGAAACCCCAAACTGTGAACCTAGAGCAGCTCCCAGATTCTGTGATGGCTTTGGATCAGTCTGATCAACACACTTTTGTCACCTCTTTTTGTGTTATTTAAGTCACAGAGGCCAAAATGTAATGTAAATAACCAGCAGCAGATCAAAACTCTGCCTGTCATTGTGGTCACTAAAGGTTAAAATCACACATTATATATACATGAAATGAAGCTCATCTGAATCTTGGAATCATTGGAGAGCCAAAAACATTTTGCAGCAGGACAAATGCAGCTTTGCAAAGCCAGGTTCACCCTGTGAGACCACACCGATGTGACCCCCCTCCATCACTCCGACTCCTGTCACTGGAGTTTGCTGCAAATGTCAAATCACTCTTCAATATTTTTCATAAAATCATTTTCTGAATAAATCTGATGCAAGACATTTCATACAGTGCAGTCTGCAAATAGAATAGTGACACATTTTCTGTTTCACCAGCTACAGTTACATGGACAATACTTCTGCAGTCTGATTGAAATCATTATCATTAAAAAGTCCAGCTTAACTGTTTACATGGACCCCAAATAAATTGATTGTGTGTGTTTACATGCCCCAAAGCATTTATTAGAATATCACAGCATTGACATGCAGAAAGTGGTTCTGAATGCTGTCAAGTGTCTAATCTGCTGGAAATATAACAGAGGAAGAAGAGCTGGGGCACTTTCAGTTTGAAAGTGAAGTGGTGCAGACCATTTTGCTACGGTTTCCAGATTGAACTGCACGTTTCCTCAAAATGGTGCACAACAGTGTGCAACGGGCTTTGAGATAAGTTTTCTCTCGTTGGGTGGGTGTGCCAAAAGTGTGCAGTGACGTGTATATACAGTACACACTGCCGTATTAAAAAGGTGTTGCAGTGCAGTGCGCTCATGTACACAACTGGGTGTTCAACACAGCACCGTTTCTGTTAAAATAAATGTTTTACTATGTTTTGTGTTTCACTGCTTTTCAAGATGGACCCACATCGTATCATAGCAACAATATTAGCACGTCTTTTTAGGTTTCTAACAGAAAAGATGTTGGGGCTATTGACCAGTTCTGTTTTGCTACCACCATGTTTCTGTTCCGCCTGTGAACTCGTTTGTGAGGCGTCACCTACACCCACATGGGGCATTCGTGCAGAAAGAATATATTTTTTCCATCCAGAGAAAAACAATCAGAATAAGTGTTTATATGTTATTGTTATTTTTCTATTAAATGGATTATCAAAGATTTACACTGCCCCCTCAACCCCATTGAAAATTCCCTCTGAGCTATCCAGATCCAGCCAGTCTCTTCCGATTGAGGTGTTTACATGAGGAATTTTTATTCTGATTGGGCTGTTATTTAGATTGTTTGTGGAATATTAGGGTCCATGTAAATGCAGCTAGACTCTCCATGTTGAGTGAACAGTGTAGGACTCACGCTCTTGTTTATACAAAGTCACACATTGTCTGGACAGTGCAGCAGAACAATGACAGGCCCACAACACTGTTCAGCCAATATGAATGCAAACACCCTCAAATCAAACCAATAAAAATGTATGAATAACCAAGAAGTACCTGCAGACTGCACAGACAATGTAAATGTTATCATGTCATCTTTACTGTATTTTTCCAAACTGTCCGGCTTTCAGCTACTGGACTTGATCCTCAGTGGATGTTGTTGGAAAAACTAACTTCATGAGCTTTGGGCTGGCTTTGTGAGGCTGCCACGTGATTCTGCTCCATCAAACCACTGTTAATAATAAAGGAAATAGAAAACAACCTCAAGGAAGTATTCCTGCTAAAAAAAAAAAAACAGGTGGGCTTACAGGCAGATTCAGCTCTTCCATATATCCACCTGTTTCCATCCTCACTCCACAGAAAGAGAAAACAAGGCACTTTGTTCTCTTATCCATCCAAGTTTTACATGTTCTGTCTATTGCAGGATGCACATGAGCAGAGACATCCCCTCACTGTGGAACAGTGGTAGAAATTCAATTTAAAAAAACCTAAATAATCCAGTGTGAGCCGCTGCTATAGCGACGTGATGCATATCATCTCGTCTGTTAGGTCCTCCTCGCATTTCACCGCCATGTACGGCTCCTCGTCACTGTAGTCACGGATACTGCGGTCTCTAAGATGCGCGGTGGCATGTGGGTCCGAGCTAGAGTTACCTGTTCCCACAGTGTTGCCGTTATCCATGCTGCCGTTCAGCAGGTTACTGGCAGCGCTGTCCATCTCATCAATGGTCAGCTCGCAGGCATCTGCAATTTCATGTTTGGTTGCTGACACAAACTTGGGGTCCCTGGCGTATTTCCCCAGACCCTCAGAGATCAACACCTGTGAACAATGAGTGAAAAAAATTAATTTTTTTTTTACATTAATTCACATCAGAATTCACAGATTATGGCGGTCTCAGGAGCATTTGTGACTATATGAATTCAGGGTGACCAGATCCCAACAAACCAAAAGTGGAACATAGATTATGTTTGTGTGGGACGATGAGGGAAACATTTAATTCTGCCCCATAACTTGTAACATCTCGGTGCTTTGCCCTCTGGTTAATGCAGTATCACACAATAGATATGTAGCTTCCTAGTCTATGTTGTGGCTGCATTTCCTTTTCTTCGTGGTAGTTTCCATCATATTCTGACTAAATCTGCAGAGCTTGTGATTTGCAATTTTGCAGTTTTTCCTGTTAAGCATAGTTCAGTGAAGATAGTGGCAGGTTAACCTGTACTTGACCCTCATGTGTGCAGTCTGACATCAAACACAGTCCTGCAATGACAGTGTTTCCTGTTTTTTTTCACAGCCATAAGATAAAAACACAGATATTAGAAAAGAATTAGTTCTGCAGTGTTTTGACTTCTGAAAACTAGAGCCAATCAATCGTCTTAATATGTGGGACACAGGATAAAAATTCACAAAGGGTGACCAGGTGTCCTACATAAATTGGTACACCTGGTCACCCTTTGTGAACTTTGTGTGGCTAAGTCAATGTGTGTGGGACCTCTAAGGGTCCTCATGGGGGTCTCAGGAAAATGTAGAAATGCTAATTGTTGATTAGTTGACAGACCGTACAGTTTCATGTGAGGAAGGCCCACAAAGATACCAGAATAAATAGTCAAGGGTGCAGGGAAGGGCCCATAGACAACGCCTTGATACAAGGTCCAGAATTTTGAGCTACAAGCCTGGATATTATGAAGTTAATACTTTGGGTTTGGCTGCATATCAAAGTAAAGAAATGTTAAATAAAATTTGGATGAGCTCAACAAACAAAAAAATTATCAAGAGGTTATTTGATATTATAATAATCACGATATCCCTTCTCTAAATCACAAATTAGTGACTGTGATTTTTATGTAACAACATGTCAATGGACATGGGTTCGTGGATAAAAAAGTGTTTTTTACTCACAGCCTCCACCAGACTGTTGGCGCTGCCTCTCTTCTGCAGGAAGTGTGAGCAGCTCTCTGCAGGTAACTGCAGATGTGACGGAGAGTGGCTGCGGCTTGGAGGACCATCCGGGCTGTCTGTGTACCATGAACTCCTCTTCACTGCTGCGGGGATGTTGCCGACACTGCCGGAACTGCGCCAGTCCACCTGAGTATAAACACACACACACACACACACACACACACTGATCAAGATGATAATTGTATAAAGCACGCTGGCTGACTGATATCAGCTGTGAGACAGATGGCTTTAATGAAATACTACATTGTTCATCTTATGAAGCTCAGAAAAGCATTTACATAGGAAAATAATAAAATAAAGATAGCATAAGTTAGGCAGTTAGGTCCAGTTCCAAAAGACTCAAATATGGGGTGTTGATCTATTGAAGACACCACTGAAGTAACATTCAATCTTTGAAAATTCATTCTAAAAAAATCACTTAAGTTTAGACTCAAACATTTGAAGCTCAATAAAAACTTTTCTATAGTTTGTTCAATTCCATCAACATTACAATGTAAAATGTAAGAATGTAAGAATTGGCCACCTGTCAAACTTAAACCCCAAACAAATATGAGACAGCATATTGCCAGAATAATGGCTAACTGCTGCTAACTGTAGCTGCTTACTTTAGCTGCCGATAGCTAGCAGACTAAGCAGACCAGTGAACATAGCCGGACAGGGACGAGACACAGCCTCCGAGATTGACAGACGACAGTACTGAGGTGATTTACAGCTGCTCCAACCAGGACTCTGACTCCAGTGATGACAAAGGCACAGTGGGTTTGCCCCTATCTCCTGAGGCCTGAGGTGCCAGGAGCCAAACCCCACAAGAAAACCGCCTTAGTGTTGTTGGACTGGGCAGACTGGATGCTACAGTGACTCATGATTGTATCTTGAGGTTCAAAGTGGTATTACAAGATAGGACGAGCTGGCGCTAGCTGGTTAGTATGCTAACTTCAGTATACTCTCTACAAAACAATACATAATGTTGAAACTTATTTCTTCACATTCTGTTGCTAATTTTAGCTAATTTTTGAATGCTTTAAATTAGAATTCTTACAGATTGACCCTTAAATATTGCTGTCACAGTGCAGTGGCATGATGGTGAAATTCAAGACAACGTGTAGTTAATCTTAAAATAAAAATCACACAGTGAAACCCAGGAACGCAGCGAGCGTGCAGGAGACAGATGGTGAATTCTGCTGGTGTCCAGACCGGCCACCGCCATCACCTGAGGTTGGAGTTCACAGACGATGATGACGATGAAGAGGAATCAATTAAGGCCAACATTTTAGGGTAAGAAGTAGAGATAAAACAGCCATACTATCATGTTAACAACCACATATTGTGACAATACTGTATACTCATTTAGCACAATATTCATAAACAGAAAATTGTGTGTTTGGGCGCGCACGTACCTGTTGCTGCACCAGGTGCAGTGGAAGAGCTGTGCAGGATGGAGAGGGAGGAGCCTCGTCCTGACTGCTTCTTCTGCGAAGACACTCAAAACTGAATGTTGGCCTGTTGGAGGCTGAGAGAACACACAAGAACCGAAAATGATCATTCTCCAACTCTGGTTATTTACCGAAAAATAAATACTGTAATAATGATTCAAGAGCAAAGATAGATCGACCACAAGATAAGCTAATATATATGGATAATACAGCTAATCTAACTCACCTTTTCCTTACATTACTACTTGCACT
Source organism: Lutjanus argentimaculatus (assembly GCA_034769285.1). Taxonomy (NCBI): domain Eukaryota; kingdom Metazoa; phylum Chordata; class Actinopteri; order Lutjaniformes; family Lutjanidae; genus Lutjanus; species Lutjanus argentimaculatus. The sequence goes on from JAWZSL010000007.1 coordinate 10,286,226, forward strand.
GTGAATCAGCCCAGTATATCAACATGTGCAATAAATCTAAAGAATTGAGTTAACAGTCATGACGGAGCTCCAACAAACATCAAACTTGAGAAATGATTTAATGTGAATTACACATAAAGTTGTCACACACTTGTAAATCTGTGTCAATGAATCACCTTGAGGTGAGGGTAAAAACCATCTCCTGGGCGACCGCCTGCCATCTTGGTAGATGGGCTGTTGGTCATCGTCATAGTAACCATCGGGCTGGTGCTCGCTCCTGGAAGCCTCGAGGTCAAAGTCTCCCTCTGCGCCCTGCTGGTCCTTGTGAGACAACCTGTGAAACAAAAACAGATAAACTCAGATAAACTTCTCAAGAGAGAAAATAATGTCTGAAGCCATATTAATGAGATACAAACACAGCAACAATCTCACACAGTTTAGTGTCAGACAGTTTTTGTTGTCAGTCTTCCCTCAGGTCAAGTTAAAGGACCAGTGTGTAGGATTTTGTGGTATCCAGCGTTGAGCTTGCAGATTTCAAACACCTTAAGTTTTATGTTTTACTCTCCCCAACCAAGAGTATAGGAGAACCCACAGTGGCCAAAAAAAAGTCTCACTCAAAGGCAACAAAAACACAATGACTGTTTTTCAGGTGATTATACATTAATGAAAACATACTTAGTATTATATTCCATTTCTGCCATATTCTGCCTATAAATTCCTGTAAATCTTACACACTGGACCTTTAAGCCAACAGTTATGGTCACAGTACCTGTCTCTTGTGAGCATGATGTCATCTTCATGAAACTCCTCCCCACTGTAGTACTCTCCAGAGCCTCGCTCGTCATCGCTGTCCCCGCCCCCAGGCTCCTCTCGACGAATGGTGGGGTAGAGTCCACCACCGCTCTCTGACCTGACGAAACATCAAATACACGAGTCAAATATTGATCAGTGTAAAAATTTGAAAACTATACATATGGAGAATCATTTGCTGTTTCTTGGAGGTTTTATACGGATTCATTTCCCCACAGTCTTCATTCACTGTTACATTACAAATTTTCTCTGCAAGTAAGAAGCTTTCACAGCATGTTCTGTGACACGCTCGCTACCAAGAACGGTGAAATTAAGCCCTGTAAAGAGGTAACATCATGCACATACCTAATGTAGGCCTCATAGTAGCGTGTCCTGCTCCGAGAACAGGAAGGGGTCACACAGGATTGTTTGCAACAGGAGAGCGGGAAAGGAAGGGGAAGAGAGGATGCATGCAATGACAAAAGACAAGAAGACACAAATTATAATACTTACAAAAATAGACTTCTGTACAGGTGGGGAGGCAGTGTTACTGAATAGTACATGACTCTTATCACCATTTTTCTTACACACTATAACTGGGACCGTACATTTTTTCACAATTGTTTACGCACTAAAATCTGAACGCAGTTACTGAAACCTGAACCTCATGTACCAAATCCCAAAACCAAGTCTGCAAAATTACAAACACAATTTCTTTTTTACGCTCAGTTTTAGCTCTCTACATTGGGCTCAACATTCAAAACTGAGATCTCTGATGCTGTTTTGGAAAGCAACAACAATCTCTATGCCAAGTTTTATTTACCAACTGGACACACCCACTCCTCACAGTTCTAATGCACACTATAATAAACTATTATAACACTAATTGCTTAATTACCTACTTAGAAATCAGAGGATAATCAGAACAAGTTTCCACCACACTGCTCTGGGCCATAACTTGTTTGTCGCCCACCCACAATTTATTGTTCTAACCCTCCCATCATATTCCTCATGCCTAAACTCTACAGACGTCTTTTTTTCTGCATGGTGATGGAAGGTGTATGACCACCATTACTTTGCACACATGCCTCTTCTTCAGGCAATGGAGGAGTTTGTATAATATATTATATATATTGTATTTGTATAATACTAATTTTCTGGCAGCATTCCTCTCTTGCCTTATTTGCAGCAACAGTGTTGCTTTTTGCCATAACACATTTTTCACATTCTTCTTCACTCTCCATTATAAACTCTTGTTCCTGCTGACTGCAGTAGGTGGCACATGATCAGTTTTGCACGGAAGAAGAGTCAAATGATGCACCAAACCCCCCTTTCATGTGAGCGTGCACAGAGCCTGAGGGAGAAAACCTGGGCTAACAAAGAATATTGATAACCATCATCGTGATACCTGTTATCTCTGACTGGGGTTTTAGGTTTAGTCAAGCCAGCTCATTCAAATAAAGCCTGACTATGTTGAGCTCCCTTTGCAGCAAAGCCCTCTGGGAAAACACCGCTTGTGATGTAGGTGAGGTGCTGTGGTCAGACCAAAATAGGAGGTGGGATGCAGCTTTGTTTTCTTACATTCTGCATTTGTTTTTGTCTTGATTGTGTTTATAGTTTTGAAAAAGCCACTTTTTTTTTAAACAGAAAACCGCTTCTTACTTAATGTTTTTCCTGGTTTTCTCTTGTGGGGCCTGTTATAGTGTAACATACAAAACACAACAGAGTTCCAAAAGACTTATTTTTGGAAAAATTCAAATGTTTTTGTTACTGTGTTGTGTGTGTATGCTTATTTCGACATATTTAAGGAGATACACACTACTGTAACAATCTCTTTCAACCGGCTACAGTGTAACACTGAAAATGCAAAAGGGACAGACCTAATGTTAAGATATTCATGGCAGTGTTTTGCATTGAGCACATCAGTGTTCTGTTGGTTAGTAGAAAGATCTAGCGTAGTGTGTCATCTTGACACAAAAACATTTTAGAAAAAGATACAGCTTTGAACTGAACAGTTTTGAAGGGCTCCACATTTTGTGTTTTGAAAAAATGAGCCAAAAATTCAGAAAATGTCTGTAAACAATTACAAGAAACCATAACTAAACATCAAAAAACACAACATCTACTGAAAGACAGACCCATTTCCCAGAACCATAAACACTTTGTTCCCTGTTTTCACACATGATTCAAATTTGGTGAACATTTTGTCCCTTCACAGATCAGTGGCTGCATCATGTGCTCATTTAGAAAGCCCTGCCATGAAATATCACTGACTACAGCCAACATGGAATGCAATTAACCCACAATTCCCCAGCTGGAAACACTAAGGGCCCTATCTTACGCCCATCACAAAGCCAACGTGCTGGTGGCACAGATGGATTTGCTATCTTACACCAGGGCAGTTGTCATTTTTGCCACGTCTGCAAGATAGCAAATGAACACGCGCCTGGTCTGTGCAGCCATGGGCGGGAGGTCTAAAAATGAAGTCAAAAGTAAAGCATGGCCTGGCATGTTAGCTATCTTGTGCTTGGCAGATTTGCGTAAAAACCACTTTGCAAAACGCAAAGTCTGTGGCGCCATCAGTTTGTCTGCACATGATAGCACCCGGCGCATTTGGCTGAGGCGTCTCCACAATCACAAAACACCTTCATCTGTGTTCAGTCTTTTCCCCTCACAGGAGTGTGGATTAGTAAAGTGTCCTTTGAGCATATCTTCTACTAGCAATAAAGTGTAAATATTAAAGGTAAAAGCATGCAGGTGTGGCTGAGGCGCGCACACGTCTCCACGATCAAAAAAACACCTTTCATTAATGTTGCACAGCATGTACGTGTATGTAAAATTATTCTCACTAATGAGGAATCAGGAAATGTTATTATAATTATAAAGCCTAATCAATCTCAACAGACTGCAAAGGCACACAGGAAGTTGGGGCAGTTGTAGTGTTTGTGTCTGTGTTTATTGGGATCCAGAAAAACAAGGCCAAGCCAGCAGAGCTATCGGTAAATAAACGATGATGATTAACATAATTGTAATAAATATTATAACAAATTTCACAGTGCTTTATAAAACGTATAAATAATTTCAAGGTGCTTTAGTGTAAAAATAACCAGTTACTTGTCTGCATGGCTTTTACGGTTAATTTATTTTATTACTTTTTGCAGGCATTCGTATAAAATAAACTTTTTAAACATGAAGCTGCTTTGGAGACGTGCTGTTGTCTCCATACATTGCGCGCTCTCACGCTTTCACTTCTTGAACCAGGAGATCTGTCTCCTTGCTTAACAATCTTTTCTCTTTGTTTCCTCCTGGTAAATCCGCTGTCATAGAAAGTATAAGCACCATTATTCACTGCAGAAACAGGTTTTCATGATGTTGTTTTGAATGGATCTCACCTGTGTGTAATGGTTCATTTGTAGTGTATGTGTATTTGATGGCTTTTTTGTGATGTTTGACGGTTTGTTTGGATGTAAGAAGGCATGACTTTGAGTGGAGAGTTTGGTTTTGACATAATTTGAAGTTTGCTGTTATGAGTGTGCAGTTATACATTTGTGTTTACAGTTTCTGGGAAATGGAGCATAATTACAAAAAAACAAACAAACAAACAAAAACTGTAACAAATACAGCCATGGCCAAAAGTTTTGAGAATTACACTAGTATTGGTTTTTACAAAGTTTGCTGCTTCAGTGTTTTCAGATCTTTTTGTCAGATGTTACTAAATATACTGAAGTATAATTACAAGCATTTCATAAGGGTCAAAGGCTTTTATTGACAATTACAGTAAGTTTATGCAAAGAGTCAATATTTGCAATGTTGACCCTTCTTTTTCAAGACCTCTGCAATTCGCCCTGGCATGCTGTCAATTAACTTTGGGCCACATCCTGACTGATGGTAGCCCATTCTTGCATAATCAATGCTTGGAGTTTGTCAGAATTTGTGGGTTTTTGTTTGTCCACCCGCCTCTTGAGGATTGACCACAAGTTCTCAATGGGATTAAGGTCTGGAGAGTTTCCTGGCCATGGACCCAAAATTTCGATGTTTTGTTCCCCGAGCCACGTAGTTATCACTTTTGCCTTATGGTAAGGCGCTCCATCATGCTGGAAAAGGCATTGTTCGTCACCAAACTGTTCTTGGATGGTTGGGAGAAGTTGCTCTCGGAGGACGTTTTGGTACCATTTTTTATTCATCGCTGTGTTTTTAGGCAAAACTGTGAGTGAGCCCAGTCCCTTGGCTGAAAAGCAACCCCACACATGGATGGTCTCAGGATGCTTTACTGTTGGCATGACACAGGACTGATGGTAGTGCTCACCTTTTCTTCTCCGGACAAGCTTTTTTCCAGAAGCCCCAAACAATCGGAAAGGGGATTCATCAGAGAAAATGACTTTACCCCAGTCCTCAGCAGTCCAATCCCTGTACTTTTTGCAGAATATCAGTCTGTCTCTGATGTTTTTCCTGGAGAGAAGTGGCTTCTTTGCTGCCCTTCTTGACACCAGGCCATCCTCCAAAAGTCTTCGCCTCACTGTGCGTGCAGATGCACTCACACCTGCCTGCTGCCATTCCTGAGCAAGCTCTGCACTGGTGGTGCCCCGATCCCGCAGCTGAATCAACTTTAGGAGACGGTCCTGGCGTTTGCTGGACTTTCTTGGGCCCCTGAAGCCTCCTTCACAACAATTGAACCTCTCTCCTTGAACTTCTTGATGATCCGATAAATGGTTGATTTAAGTGCAATCTTAGTATCAGCAATATCCTTGCCTGTAAAAGCCCTTTTTGTACAAAGGCAATAATGGCTGCACGTGTTTCCTTGCAGGTAACCATGGTTAACAGAGGAAGAACAATGATTTCAAGCACCACCCTCTTTTAAAGCTTCCAGTCTGTTATTCTAACTCAATCAGCATGACAAAGTGATCTCCACCTTGTCCTCATCAGCACTCTCACCTGTGTTAACGAGAGAATCACTGACATGATGTCAGCTGGTCCTTCTGTGGCAGGACTGAAATGCATTGGAAATGTTTTTGGGGGGATTAAGTTCATTTTCATGGCAAAGAGGGACTTTGCAATTAATTGCAATTCATCTGATCACTCTTCATAACATTCTGGAGTACATGCAAATTGCCATCATAAACAATGAGGCAGTAGACTTTATGAAAATTAATATTTGTGTGATTCTCAAAACTTTTGGCCACAGCTGTAGTTTCATTCAAAACATGGTCCCTGAGGTGAAATGAAAACTGCTGACGACAAAGTCTGTGAATGATCCAGAGTTAACCAGAACATTGCATCTGGAGGGGGAGGTTGCTTCAAATCATGAATCATTTACATATTTTCTTAAGAATTTGAACATGTTTCCTGGAAATAAGGGTCAAGGTTCAATTTCTCAAAACTCTACATAAAAACTGTCAGAACTCCACAAATCTCTTGCAAAATGAAACACTCTCACTGATGTGATGAATTTAAAACAATACCATTAAAATACTGTTTAAAAGTTTGTGCTTCATGGATCATGGTACATATAATAATAATAATAATTTTTTTTTTTTTTTTTTTAGATTTTTTTTTTTTTTTTTTTTGGCTTTTTGCCTTTATTTCTGATAGTGATAGCTGAAGAGATGACAGGAAAGAGGCCAGAGAGAGAGGGGATGACACGCAGCAAATGGGCCGCAGGTGGGAGTCGAGCCGGCGGCCGCTGCAGAGGACTGGCAGCCTCAGTACATGGGGCACACACTCTACCAACTGAGCTATAGGGGCGCTCCTAATAATAATCATGGCTGTTTTGTGTTTTTGTCCCAAAACAGGTTGCAATTTTATGTTTCATACAGTATAAAGACTGTTGCTGTACTGTACAGCAATAGACAGAAATACTGACAATATGTCATATAAGTTTTGCATTGACACAATCATTGTATCAGCATAAGATGCAATCCACATTTGTGCATATCCAGTGAGCCCCTATCTTGGCAAACTCACAGTACTTGCACTGACAAATAAAATGTGAAGCCCTACAGAAAGAAAATGTTTAGATCTTGCTTGTTGAAAGTTGTGTTTTTTATTTGAAATATTGGTTCCTCTTCTTTCTCCTCTTCCTCATGTTCCCACTCTTCTTTTCCTTTCTGTTCTTCACGCTGCCCCATTTTTCGACAACACAGTGGAGCTCACCTGAGGCCTCTGATGCTCTGAAAAACTGCAACGCAATGAACCAAATTCCGTCTGCCTGCGTTGTATTGAGCGGATGGCAGAAGTTCTAGAGGTTGATGTCTGAAAACCTCGGCACATAAAACGGCAACTTTATGACTTAATTCCACCAGTGGTCAGTAAAAAATATTTTTTGGTATTTTGGGTCAAGTGACCTAAAAACTGTAGCTACATCATTTTAATCAAGTGGATATGGTAAATGCTGAGGAATGTAAACAAAACGTATATTGGTACTTTATCAGTTTACTGTCCCAAAGCATACAGGGGGAAACAGTAACGACATTAGACATTAGGTAGGTAATGGGTCACGTCCTGAGCCCTTTTTTTTTTTTCATAAGATTCCCTTGTTTTACAAATCATTTACTGAATCTGTTCTCACCTTATCTATGATTGTCTGGTATGATCAGGGATAAAAAAAACACCTGAGTCAAACTGTTAAGGAGGTTGGCCGGGTGATAGGTGTCCCTCAGACCTCCTTGGCAGATATTTTTGACCAGCAGGTTCTCCGCAATTCTCCATAACAGGCTGCACAAACCACCTGCTCCATGATAAGTTTGTGACCCTTCCCTCAGGCTGTAGATTTAGAGTATCCCGGTTTCAAGAGCTATAGGATGAAAAACTCCTTCGTCCCTTGTGTAATAACCCTACTAAATTTGTACACGTAATTTGCTATTTTACTGAGTGTTGTGTGTTTTGCTTTATTGTATTCTGTATATAATATGAACAGGAGTTCTTTTTGTTTTTCTTGTCTGTCTGTCTGTACTTTGGTTGTCAGTACATATTGTTTTTATTTGTTTTTCATCTTGTGTCCTAACTGCAAGTCAAGTTTCCCACTTGGGATAATAAAATTGTTTTGAGTCTAGTCGATTTATGACAGGGTATTAGGGCGGTGTAAGATTAAAAAAAAAAAAAAATAACTAGAACTGCAAGCAGTTATGAACGGGGGCCAAGCTCCACGCGACTTGGCCCCGGGCATCGCGGAGCCCACGCAACACAAACGGCTCTGTTTCGTCACTGTGAGGCACGTCGCCGATGTTTTCCGTTAAATGTGGGGTCAAACAAGGCTGCCCTGTCTCTCCATTCCTCTTACTGTAACGGGAAGAGCACTGCAAGTGTCAAAGGCTGAATATATTTGTTGTAACAAGTCACGCCCACTTTGACCAAACATCACTAAACTTTACGGCCGGGCTCGGGAGCGACTCCAGATCACGCTCGCCGAATTTCATGCGGATCCGAGCAAGTTTTGTGTCGCTTGATATTACTATGTTTATAGCGCCCCCTGTTGCCCAATTTGCGCCAAATTTGGTACAGAGCCTCTGTTTGACCTTGGCAACAAGTGACTTGAGTTTCATGTTGATAGCTTTTATTTTGACAAAAATATGCAACAGTATGTGTTTTTTAGCTAGCAGAAAAAATTGCTTATTTATAAGTATCGCATTTTTTGGAGTAGCAAAATTCTTTTGATAACTTTTGATCAGGCAAGTCTGGAGATTGTGTGTGCAAAGTTTCGTGCAGATGGAGCGTAAACCCTTGGAGGAGTTCGAAAAAATAGGTTTTTGACGTGTAGCGACTTACAAAGAGAAATATGCTGTTGAAGTGGGCGTGGCCTATGTCAAAAGATGCTGACCTATTTAGGGAACACGGGGATATAAAGATTATGAAGATGTGATTAAAAATGTGGAAGTTACAGGCTAAAATGCGTTTGCGTCCGTTACAGCGCCACCTAGTGGAGTATAGGCACAATTTTTGGTATGCATGGTCTGTGTCCTATTCTATATATACCCTGTAAATTTCACAGCCCTCAGCATAATACTTCAGCTGAAATAAATGTTTGTTGTTTATCTCGTAATAAGCCACGCCCTCTTTGACCAGTCGGGATTACCTTCAAGATATGGCCTCAGGAGTGACCCAGCATCATGCCCACCAAATTTGGTAAAAATTGGTGTTGCCGTTTAAGAGATATAACGTTTCCATATTTGCAGCGCCCCTAGTGGCCAACACCAGCCAAATTTGGTTCATACCCCCAGGTCACATGGCAACCAAGGATCTCGGACTTGGTGTCATTAGCATTTATTTTGACCGAGATATGCAACTGTTCGCATTTTAATAGCTAGCTAGAAAATTTTATTCGTTAATAATTTGGCATATTTTGACGGAACAAAATTCTTTTGATAACTTTAGACAGATCCATCTGAAGACCGTACATGCCAAATTTTACACTGATCGGACAAAACCCCAAGGAGGAGTTTGAAAAAGTAGGTTTTCCAGTTTTCGCGATGTAGCGAAAAAAAATGATAGGCGGAAATGGGCGTGGCCTAGCCCAGGTGATTCAGGGCTATTCAGGGAATCTGTAGATATGACGCTTTTGAATGTGCGACATACGCTGTGGGAGTTATAGGCCCAAATGTGTTTCCCTAGGTTATAACGCCACCTGCTGGTGGACATATGTCAATTTTTGCGCCTGAGGTACGTGCAGGGGTCTGGACCAACCCTTTAAATTGCACCACCCTCCCTTGCACGGTTTAGCCTGCAGCACCACTTTTACCAACGGAAAAATAAAAATAATCACGATAATAAAAATCTGAACAAAAACAATAGGGTTCCCAGCACCGCTGGTCCTGGGAAACGCGTATGCTTGCATACGCGTCCCCCAGGCCCCGCGGGCTCGGCCCCCTAATAATAAATAAATAAATAAATAATAAACAGAGCCAGGGAGTTGGGTATTATTCTGAAAAATAAATTCACGGATTAAATTTACAAATTTACAAGAAAAAACCTGGATATTCTGAGATTAAAACTTCTGAGAAAAAACATGAATATTGTCTGAGATTATTAAGTCATAAATTTGCATCTGCCCATTAATATCCAGTTTTCTTCTCATAAATTTTCAATTTTAATACTGGAATTTTGACAAAACAAGTCCAAACACAAGATTTTGTAATATCTTGTACAATTATTTGTATCTAAAGATTGAGATTTAGAGACAGCAATCATTTTCAGTACCTACTGAAAATAAAAGTTTTTTTGTTTGAGCTCATATCTTTGTACAAATAGTTCATTAAGTATATGTAGCATGGTGATGTGAAATGAATGTGAAAGCAGCACATTAAAAAAAAACACAGTGGAAATATTGGTTCACACTGTTAGGAGGTGCTGTAGGGAGGAGTGTTATGTCATTTAAAATAAAAGCTATTTATTTTCATCATGCCATCATCACTACTCTGGAAGTTGAAGCATTGCTCAGATTACTTGTAATCTGATAAATGATGGTGTTGTTTGGGGTAGGAAGCAATACCCATGAGGGCTTTTGCAATCAGCTGTGTGGGAAGAGATGTAACCATCCGGAAAAATACATATTTGTACATCAGTCTGGGATGATCTGGGCTTGGCACACAGCAATGAAGTATAGTCATGCTTTGGGGGTGGAGGAAGTTTGTGGGCAGTTTCAGGATGGGTTTCTATCCCAAATGCCCTTTTTTTTCCCCACAGTTCCCTCTCATCTGTTGAAAGTCTCAGAGGGTAGACTGGATAGACAGAACAGTCAGGCTGGCTTAAATCAGTATGACTAAATTAAATATTCTTGTCATTCATCTGAGACGATTAGCTAATCGAAAGAAAATGAATCAACAACTATTTTGACTATTGGTTTATTGTTTAAGTCATATTCCGAGCAAAAATTTCAGGGTTTTGGACCGTAGGTCACATGGTGCTCTGGGAAACTGTGACAGGAATTACTTAATATTTTCTGACATTTTTGAGACGGAACGACTTATTGAGAATAAAAACTGCTGATGCTGCTTGAATGCTTATAAAACATTCTTTGTTTCTTTACCCTCTGAAATTTTTGTTAGTTTTCAAACACTAGTAAAAATGTGTTGCAACCCTCATACAAGGTGCTCCTGAGGCTGCTTTGATTAATGCAAAACAGATTCTCCTTTAAAGGGGAACCCCCTTTATGTGTGAAAATAGGTACGTCAGTTTCAGACGAAGTAACCATCACTGCCGACATACTTGCATGCGTCTTTTACATTGGCATAGATGCGAAACAATATATACACCAGAGGGCTGGCTCAGGGTCAAAAGTTACCACAAAGAAAAAGAAGAATCAAAAGTTTCTGCCAACAACAAACATGGTGATGTTGGAGGAGGTTGTAGTAATGTACCTCTTGAGAAAGAGGCAAAAGTGGTGGCAGTGCCACACAGACCACGACGGTGGCAATTACATCACGTCACATGGATAGAGAATTCTTTTCACAAAGTAACTGACGTTGAACACTATTTCAAATATTTTAGGATTTTTAAAACTTCTTTGTCATGTGCTGCTCTGTTTTGTCTATCCGTTTTGGAAAAGGGGCACAAAAACGGATGAAATGAACGCAGAGCGTGGATGGCTGGCCCTGTCCGTATCTGTATGCATATCTAATGTTCAGGATAAATAAGCGTTTAGAGGTCTTAGGCCGGAGATAAACTTGCTGTTTAAACACATACTTGCATGTGCGTATGCATAGCGTTAATTTCTGAGGATGCACACAACCATAGCTCCAAATGGACGCATGGGTGCGTATGTAAACGCATAGCTAGCAGCAAGTATAATTTCCAGTCTTAAGCCTCCAATGGACAGCTGCAGACACCACAGACGTGCAGTGATTCTGTTTATACTACCCTCTGGAGTCCGTTAAGAGGCCGTTAGTCGAGTCCTCTATGATATGTGAATCTGCCAGCACAATCACTATATGTGTCTAGATATATTTCCAAAACTATTAGAATTCAAAATATGGCTGTACCTTACTGAAGCCTCATTATCTCAGCTGTGCATTTACAAATTCAGTTTATTTTGCCATAGACACCAGTGTTATGGATCTGAGAGGATCTGCTCCAAAACTTAATTTGTTCTTCTTTGGCCAATGCTACACCCTTGCCACCAAGTTTCATTAAAACCAGAACAGTAGTTTTTTCCGTAATCCAGCAGACAAACAGACAAACAAACCAAAAGATGAACAAACTAAACCGCAGACATAAGTGGAGGTACTAACTGTGATAACAGGAAACTGCTTCTGTTTTAAGATCACTTTTAAGTTTCTATCCACTGACCTTGTGGAGTGTGACTTCCAAGGCTTGTCATGGACTCCTTTGCTGTATGTGGACACTGATGATCTGTTTTTGGTGGAGGAAGGACGGTCTCGCCTTAAAAAACATTTCTGCTGCCTCCCATTGGTCATTGAGAGAAGTGAGGGCATGTTGGCATTGTTGAGGTTGGCATTGGAGGGTATTGGTGACTGATGGCAGGTGGAAATACAGTGGGGATAATTGTACGGATGAGGGCTGTGATAATGATGATTGTACTGGATGGGTGAAGAGTTCAACTCTGAATCCCTTCCTGTGTCATCATCGCTCGCTCTCCTGCCTGTTTGGGTGGGTTCAACTGAGGCACTGCAGGAGGAGGGCAGGATCTGTAGTGGCCGCTGGGTGACGGTGGTCGGGTGGGGGTAGCCCTGCTGATCGGCGCTGACATGGTTGACGTGGTTCCCAAAAAGACCGCCATTACGCTGCAGAGAGACGCCAGAAATCAATGAGGACTGAGACAAAACTGCATAATAAGCACAGTGAGCTGTTTCAATGCAACTCATTAAGGTGCTGAAGATGCTGCACAACATTTTAAACTATTCCCTGATAAATAATGCACATGGGAGAAGTTGGCCTACAGGGCTTTCTGTTAGAAAACCTTTCTAACACGTGGTTAATGGTCTATCGTGACCCAAACGGTGATCTTCTCCTTAACCTAACCAGGAAGTTTTGTTGTCTACACCTAAATAAACTGCAACAGAAAACTGACAATAATAATATAAAAAAACCTGAAGATATTAAGTCAACTAAGCCTAAAATAAGTCAACAAAGTTTCACATGGGAACTGCACCCTGGTATCCAGGCTTAACCCAGTCATCCACGACAACCTGCTCCTAGTGTGGACTGTGACTCTTATGCTATGTCTCCTGATTTCTTAAAGCCTTTCTGGCAGAAATCTTTCTGGGCTTTCTGACAGAGGGATTTCCACCAGAATGAGCTAAAAGCCAACTTCTCCCATATGTATAAACAACATTTTAAATCATCTTAATAGTAGTTCCCAAACTTTTTTGTCTCACATGTACCCTCTTCCTGATCAGATGAGCTCAAAAACCACTTCACTGACACTTGTCATGTTTTCCATTGTGCATTAAAAAAGGTAATTTGACACTATTAATTATATAAAAGTGAATATTGTTACAATTATTTTTTCATACAAGACACTGAGGTCATAGGATTGTAAATGTTTAGCCTTGTCATTTTATTCTTCTTTTTTCAGTGGGTTTGATACTTTTAGTTTTCTATTTCAGATTCTCTGCTCATGGACTACCTATTTCTTTTTAATTGCAAAGGTGATAGCAGTTTTTTTTTTTTTTTTACCAAATATTAATTTGTATTCATCTTTTTGAGATTTGAAGCTGAATTACATTTAAATCTTTCCACATAACCCGTAACTGTAGATGTACTCCCAGGGTACGCCTGGCTGAGATTCACTGATTTATACATCCTATTTACATTCAAATGTTTAAAAAATACCTAAAACAGACTAAAGGCGTGAAGGCCAGATATGGCCCTTCTGAATTTTTCTATGCCCCCAGAAGAGCCTGCCTGTAAATCAGGCTGGTATGTATATGAAATCATAAATACAACGGGGGTACATATCTCTGAGCTGGATAGGATTACAGCAGCACTGCACCTGACATTCACTCTGTTAAGCCTCATGTTGAGGTCTGGGCTAGAGGCCACAGAGAAACCCGTATTAGCTAGGGTAACAACAAGCTTCAAGATATCGCTCTTGAAAGCTATAAAGATAGCGATATAAAAATGATTATTAAAAGAGATTATTTTGTGTCTTAAAACAGGTCTGAATGGGATCCTCAAGGATGTTTACCCTGTAGATTTCCTCCTCTTCCTCTCCGTCTACTAGGCCCTCCTGTTGCAGGTCACATGATATGGCTCTACGGATCTCTGGTCCAATGTCATGCAGCGTGCGCAGGCCGGCCTGCAAAGAGAGACGTGTGATAACAACCATACCAGCCATCAAAGGCTTTTTATTTACAGTTGTATTTGTCTCTGCTTGAGGGAAAGCTGAGTGTAAATGTTGGCCAACGTTTAAATTTTGCGGGTGAGAACACATCTCTGCCCAAACTTACAGCACCACTGACACAACAGTGTTTACAGAGATTTAAAAAACAGATATATCTCATGTCCCTTATCTTCTGGAGGTGTTCAGCTCAGAGGAGCATAAAAGCAAAACATGCAGGGTTACTTTTGAGAGTCACTTCCCCCAAATTACAAAATAAAAAATCATATTTTCTTATTTACTGTCGTATCCACCATGCAGATACTTTTGGGGGTTTTGCCCAGGATAATCCACAAGATATGCTGTCAAAAATTCTCATAGAAAGGAGAAAGGACTAACTGGGACATGATTTGCAGAGAGAGGTGTTCCTCAGATTTTTCAATACTGTGAGCTCCACAAAAGAAATTCTGTTCACCTTTATTGTACTGGGGTTGAGACAGAGCTCTCTGAGACAGATATCTCAAAATGCAGACAAATTCATCAGAGCTGTCTGCTTGGCTTGATATTCTTCATGGTGAGCGTGGAAAATCAATGCAGAGACCTCTGTTTGGTGTGATGTCTTTGTTAGATCCCTAACAACAAAAGTCTTAATAAGGCAAAGACAAAATTCCCATCTTCATCTTCTGAAGTTTTTCTAAAAGTGCAGATAGACTGCCTCCAGCGTGGACGCACCGGACCACTAAACTCTACGGCTGGTGGGTGGCGTGTAGTGCGATTGGGTGTGGGCAGTGCTCCGTTTTAGGTCGTCTATTTTTTAGCAGGAAAAAATGGTGGGCAAACTAGTCCACCGACAAACTAGAATGAATAATACATGCACACAAAATGAGATCAGTTCATTTGATGTTAAGAACCCTTGTAAGCACGTTTGAGCAAGATACTTCACTTATATCAGAACACAGACCCCCACTTCTTAGATTTTTTTTGTTTGACATAATTTAGTCTTGTGTTCATTCAGGAACGTAGTGGAGGTAAACCCAAGTAAACTCAGGTTTATCCACCACTTTACCTTTGATGAGTTTGAGAGTTTACTCATCTATCAACTGTATCAATCACTGAGGGGAAACAAGTAGGTAAACTATAATTTATAGTAAACTACAATTTATCCACCTCTGTATTTACCATTACCACTGTGTTTCTGAGGTGAGAAAGAGGAGTCTTGTAAACCTGGAGTGTTGCGCATTATGGGTTCATTTTACATAACACTGAAGCCGAGTCATGTTGAACCTGTCTGCAAATACAGATTTGGCAAACTGTCATGGCATATCCATCATGTACCACGCAGCCATAAACTGCTTTGTCTTGACATTGCGTCATTACTTCCAATCTGGGCGCTCCTTAAGTTTTGTCTAGACATGGATCCTCTGATAAGTCACAGCAGGTTTTGCTGATAATGGGCTGACTTTGTTTCTGACTTTGACTTTGTGTGATGTGATTAAAATACATATCTGAGTCAATAATTAAACCAATATTTCTAACTTGATTTTTCGTTTTCAGAGATATGACTGATGTGAGTGCTGAGGTTGAGCACCATAGATGATTATCATAGATGATATATGTATGTTACTCACCTGTAGAGCCATGGTGGTGTTCAGCCTCTCCCACGAGCGCCTTCCCACAAGACCCTGCTCTTTGCGCCTCTTGAACTTCCTGAAGTAGTCCTGTATCAGGAAGGTGGCATAGAACTTCCCCACTGTTACCTCGTCATCTAAGTGAACAGACACACCAAAGCCTCCCACATCAAAACCAAAATACTGAAATACCTCAGCACTCATCCCTCAGATATGAGCCACTGCCCTCTCACCACCTAAGACAACAGAAACACTTCTTGGCAGATTCAAGTCAAATTACACTAAACGTATCAAAACTTATTACTTATCATTAACAGTGTAACATCACAATGATGAAGCACCACTGCTTAAGAGGCCTGTGTGAAAAGACAATGAAACTAAATACTTCTGTAACAATCAAAAAGAAAAGATTACCAAGACATGTTCATAAAATGCCATAAATCCTCACTGCTTCAGCATCATAAAAACTGTCCAGTCTAGGAAACATGAGTTCAACAAACCAGCACAGATGTCACCACACCATAAGGCAATTTTTGGAAGCAAATCAAAGAAACTGAGATCTTTATAACTTATCTGGATGTAATACTATGTTATCACCCACTGCATTGCATCATGGGTCAGGCCCTGAATTATAAAGCACAGTTAAAGCTAACGCACTACTTGCTGTAACTTTGCCTTTGAAAATGTAAACACAGGCTCCTTTCATCTGATTTCAAGGACAATCTGACCCGATGGCAGGCATTAAAGGGATAGTTCAACCAAAAATGAAAATTCAGTCATTATGGAGAATCACCCAAACAATATAAGTGAATGGTGACCAGTTTCCAAACGGAAAAAACACACAACAACAACAACAACAACAACAACAACAACAACACAACAAAACATGAAAAATATTGCTTGCCTGGTGTAATCAAATTCTCCTAAAGCCCCAACATACAAATCTGACTTGAAAGACGTCATTTACACCATGTTTTTAGCCTGAATCTTCACCGTAGAGCCTTAGCTTGGAGCCACGTTTGTGTACACGTGCACATGGGTGTGTGGAGTGTGACAGCGTGTGCACAAAATTGAACAGCATGTTGGGGCTTTAGGAGACTTGGATTACAACAGACGAGCAGTATATAGAGGCACAACTATTTTTTATTTTTTTCTTGGTGTCTTTTTCTGTTTGACAACTGGTCACTATTCACTTATATTGTTTGGAAGATTCTGTAGGGCTGTTTTCCTGTGAAGCTCTAGCAGTGTTTTGTGGACTACAAAAACAAACCCGACCTTCAATCATCATGAGGGTGAGTAGATAATGACTGAATTTTCATTTTTGGGTGAACTATCCCTTTAAGAATAACTTTATAGAAACAGCCAGTCGTTTTCTTGATGGTCTCATTTGCCTAGGTAGATCATATGGCATTAAATTGAGACTGTTTCATAACCACCTCCTTGTAAGAGCTTTAAATCCCCTTTCAGTTGACCTTTAAAAGAACAAAGGTGTACCTACACATTATTTTGGCACTATTTAAATTATTTTCATTGCTGTCATGATAGAGTTTAATGTTATTTCAAAAGTCTGACAATTTGTGAAAATCTGCAAATGACATTTAAACCAACACACACACACACACACACACACACACACACAAACACACACCGAGAACAGATAACATCAATGCCTGCAGCTCCCATCTTGCTTCATCTCTGAAAATACATGTATGCGGTTATCTCTCTCACACACACATACACACACCAAAAAACAAAACAAAACACACACACAGGCAACATGCAAGCATTAATGAACTCTCTTGACCTCCTTATCAGTCATCAGGTAGTGTTAAATTGAGATTAGAGAAATTTATGATTCTTTTAAATTCAAGAAAATGGACACATATTTACTGTTAAAGGAGAAATATGTAAGACCCTAGTGTTAAAAAATAAATACAGCAGTCTAAATATTGAATTGGAACCATAAACAGTACATTAGAAAGGTTGAATCGTTATCTAATATTCAATCTATGGGTGAAGCAAGTGGTTTCCCCCCACCGCCTCCTTCCCAGACTCAGCACTACAGCAGTTTGCACACAGTTTGACTAGAACAAATGACAAATGACAGCAACTCCTACACTGTAGGTTAATCAGCTGTTTATAACTGTCAGTTCTCTGTCAATGTAAAGTTAAGCCTGTAATCCTCAAAACAAAGGTCCACTGCTCTGAAAATACACACTCTGGGATTGGAGTTCAGTGACTGCCTGCCTTAGTGCCTGCCGGACTCCATTAACATATTGCTCAATTTAACTGTTATAAATATCTACTCCTTCTTTAGGATTATTAATGATTTCTTAACACTCATAAACAGACACTTAATAATTTGGTGAGCATTTGGCATTATTTTTTTTTATCTCTAATTAATGTGAAACAGGAAAACAAAAACAGTTATTGCAGCCAGGAACAGAAATTTCAGAAGACAACATACTGGCTGTAGAACTGCTGCCAGTATTTTAACTGAGCGATGACATATCATGGTCATTTCATGATTTAGTGCAGTCAATTTACCACACATACCAGAGCTACATCATATGGTGACTGTGAACATTTAACATCCAGCAGAGAAGTCAGAGACAGACAAGCGAAGATCTCTATATATCCCAGCAAAACAACATGATCTGCAGCAAGAAGCACATGCAGGTAAAGAGTTCAGAGAAGCAGCAAAGCTCAAATCTACAGCTCCCCTCTCAAGGGAGAACACAAAGCTACATTTAGCCAGAGAGGAAGCTATGACTACACACTATCTGCCATGCAGGGAGGCTAATCAGGCATGGGTCTGGTTCACTGAGATAAGTGTTTGCTGAAGCAGACAGGGAAGAGAAACTAGAGGAAAAAAGAAGCTGAATCACGGTGTGTAGGAATTGTTTTTCGTCGCCACTCAGTTTAACTTGCGAGGAATCAAGAATCGGTGAGATCAATACTTCAAGGTGGAAGAATCATTTCATCCAGCAGCAAAACATCAATGATGATCCATCTTAAAGCAGCTGACACAGTTCACTACACCACCCGACTCAACCAGAGAGAAACTATGAAAGGCTCTGTTCAGAAAGAAAACCTGTGACCAAAAAGCATATTCAAGGTCATTAAATCTAGTCTAAATAAGAATTCGCTGTTTACCGCCTTTTACATGATGCAGAGAACATCTTACAGAGATGCCGAATTAATTGATATGTTTTGAAGCAAGTGATATGTCCCATTTTGTCACTTGAATGAAAACAATTGAGCTGACATGATGTTAATTTCTTTATATGCCAACTTGGCATGTGCAGGTCAATGTGCAGTATGCGCTCAGTGGCCACTTTATTAGGTACACCTGTACAATTAATTACAAGTCAATACAACAGCTGCCACAAACATATCTTTACAAAGTGTATAATATTCAGAAATGTGTACATTTATTATCGGGGTCATAGTTATAGGTGCCATTGTACTGCACTACATTTCACTGGGCCTTTTACATTGCTTTGGTCTTACATGGATTTTGAAAAGTAATAGAGATTATTATTAGTAGGGGTAGTAATAGTATTGTATTGAGAGGTGTTTCTCATTTTTTGTCCTCCCATTTTACATCCATGAGGGAAGCAGAATATCAGAAAAACCTCTGAATATAGTGCAGTCCAGTACAACAGCACCACTGCTAACTATGACCTCACTGCTAAGACATAATTTACTTAACTCCTCCATGACAGTGTTACAAAACATTTGAAGATTTTATGGCAGAACAGTTGCACTGATTGCATTTTATTGTACAGATATACTGAATAAAGTGGCCACTGAGTGTATTTGTGGTGGCAGCAGGTTCTCTTTCTGTGCAAAGCCTGATGAAGTATCTAAGAAAGAGGTATCAGTTGTTTCATGCCACCAGACTAAAACAGAACTGCTCCAGAGAGCTCAGGACGGCAGAAAGAGAAGAGAAGAAGACCAGCGACTGACTGAGCAGCTCTGTACTGAAAGCAGAGGAAGCTGTGGAAGAGAGAGGCTTGGCAGAAAAGATGAAAAAACAAACAAGAAGAGGGGTTAGCAAACTAATGCACAAAGACATGCAGTTGAATTAAGTTCTAAAACACAGCAGAGCTGAAGCATGGTGAGCAAAGAAGGGCAAACTACACGGACACAAATAGAGGAAGCTGTATGCACATGCTAGACTGAAGGAACATCAATAACTATTTGGGAACTAGGCCAAACAGTGTCATTCAGAAACTCAGGTGTGTCAGTAAGTCTTTGCGTAAAGTGACATAATCCACAGCAACGCCCACAAATGACTCAACTATGTGCAGTTTTATGAATAGAAAGAGTTACACATGTGGAAGTTGACAGTACTAATAGTTAATATAGTTCAAACCACTGAATTACTCTTAAATCAATAACATTATTTTTAAATTAATATTTTGTGTCAGAGTATAGATTTTTTTTAAAGTAAGAAGCCATGTAATAAGTGGGATAATGTACAAAGAGCATATCATTATTGTGAAATCAATGCTGACAGGGTGGTGGTGCAAGAGTGTGAAGGTTACATATTTGATCATGACATTTTGACATCTTTGCATGACTGCATGTTTCAGATGAACTGAGAGCAAAGCACATTTTTCCAGTCTTAACTGATATTAACAATAGATAAGGCAAACACTGACAGATCACACATAAAGCCCTCATATTTGGCTGATGTTGCAAGTGCAAATGTTACATTTGTTTTGACTTGCTGTGATGTGAGAACCACTAACCTGGCAAATTACCAAAACCGTCAAAAAATGTGTTCTTTGAGTTACATTTAGCAGTATGCTTAAAGGAGCAGCACATAACATTTGAGTTTAAATTAGTACAGCAGTCCAAATAGCAAGTTGGAGCCATCGATGGTACAGAAAAGGCAGAATCCTATATAATATACAATCTAGGGTTAAAGCGACTTGCCCCCCACACCTTCCTCCCCAGACTTGGGGAAACTCAGGATGGCTGCAAGGACACCGCAGGAGCGCAAGACAAACACAACATTGTAATCTGGCAATAACAAGCATCAATAAGTTCTATACTTTAAACTGATCAACTTTTTATAACTGTCAGTTGGACTGTCACTCTAGAGTTTGGATTCAGTGACTGTCTGCCTTCCTGCCTGCCAGGCTCCATTAGCAATTTATCGATTATGGACATCTACTCCTTCTACAAGATTATTAATCATTTCTTCCCACTCATAAACAGACACTAACTCACATTTGGCATTATTTTTAACTCTACATAAAGTGAATGAATAAGAAACGGGCAAACAATAACACAAGTTACGGGCGGAATTGAAATTTCAGAGGACACCACAGCTGTAGCATTGTTGTCAGAGAAGTGAGTGTTTCAACTTAGCCTGTTTCCTTAATCTCTGATGACATATGGCATTTTTTGATTTAGTACAATAAATATATTACAGAATTCTCCTTTAAGATTGATTTAGCAAAAAAAAAAAAAGTTATGCATGTATTACAGGGCTTAATTTTAACTTATGAGTATATAAAGTACTTAAAACAAATGCTGATGTGACTGTCTGTTGACAAAAGGTTAAAGTCATTTAAAAACCACTCATCATTCTGCAATCTATTTTTTTAAATGCTGACAGTCATGTTAGAAATGTCATCTAACATTAACATCTGACATTTAGCTTGACATATCCGCACCCATGATGACAGCCGATGACAAAACTTCATTTACACCTACAAAAACAGAGTTCCTACAACTAACAGCCAGTAGGTATCTGTTGACGGTAAAGATGATTCTAAGACAAATTCTGCATATGTGCATAGGCTTGGCCTGTATGAACAGCAAAATATAGAAAGTATACAACACAAAAAAAAACAAAACATCAGCATTTAATTTAAGCTTTTTTGTTTTCTGATCTAATCTATATGAAAAGCTAGAGGACGAGAGAGTGCAGAGGCAGTGGCAATGAGATTAATGATAAAAAAACTGTGGGACGACAGAGACAGCAGTTAAACTGTAACAGGATGGCAGTGATAAGCACAGTTCCTGTCAACTATACGTGGTAAAAGTCAAAGGTTTATTTCCCTTGTGTATCTGTTTTTTTGGTTGTGGTCAAGAAGTGGGCTTTGCTTCTTCTGAAAAGCAAAAACAGGAAGCTGAACGCCTCTGATGGATTAACCCTCTAGACCTGGGTCTTAAAATGATATACCTCCCAAAATCTTTTGTATATTAAATTACATTACATTATATATACTTAAACAGTGTTTTTTTAACTGTTATCAGCCTGAATTCAAGGTTTTAATGGAGTCTAATGGTGACCCAGTTTCTCATCTTAAAAATGATCAAACCAGAAGTAGAGAAGTAGAGAAGACATTTCAATAGCAGGAAAAGCACAGGTGTAAATTATGAAAATAATTGTGGTTGAGTTCCATTTAGCTGATTCATTTTCAGGGTCCTGGTATCGTTCATGCTGACTCACTGTCATAACTTATGCTGCATTCCAGTCAAATTCAGAGGACGGAATTTTCCTCTTGAAATTTCCAACTTCTGTTTCCAAACATTCCAGAGAAACAGCACCACATGTATACAAACAAAAAAACATGGCAAGTGGACATACAACAGGGCAGCCTCCTTGCATATGTAGATGAAACAGAGGAGGAAAAATGACGCATGAGGTAACAGACACAATCATAAAGTTTATTTTACGTTGGAAATTATTGGAAATGTATCTAAATATTCAATTTGCTAGCCTGATACAAATACTATTGTCTTCAAATGCATCTGACTTTGAGCCACATTCTGTTGTAGTTTTCCTAGCAGGAAGCTGGAAAATTACAAGTTTTGAGCTGCCTGGAGCGGACACTTTATTGGCACACTTTAATAGAACAAAGCCGCCATTGTTATTAATAACACCTGTGCTTTTCCTACTGTGACAAGTCAAAATATTTGCTGTGAAAAAGACCTATCTGACAGCATAATCTACTTCTGAGCTGTCCATCTGTGCGCACAGTGTGTTTCAAAGACTAAACATGGCTAAACATGTTATCTGAGCTCTAGAGCTAGTTGTATGTCTTTGAAGAGGTTTTCTATTTGGATAGAAGACACTGAGTATATGGATGAACAGCAGAGAAGAGGATTGTGTGGCAGGAATGGGTCAAAGGATTTAAATGAGTGCTTTGAAACATTTTCTCTGCTGTAAAAACTTGTCAATAGTGAAATTCTGACATTAAACACACAATATATAAATTTTGCTGCTCTCTCCCACATTAAAACAATAACAAAGACGTAGTTTTATTATGTTGTGACGGAGCATGGGATTATGAGAGTTGATATCATCATTGTTAAACAACCACCAAAATCTATCTGATGTGATTCTGGAGAAATCATGTCGAAGTTTTATTCACATTACGTTAAGCCATGTTTGCAGACTTCTTTCCTGACTGTGTTGCACATCAAATGCATCCCATGTTTTTCCATAGGTTATAGCAACTAGCAGCTAACAATTGTTACCTTGAATAAATTACAGATTTATCTGTGTTTGATAATTATTTGAAACATTTCGGATAATATAAGTACACAACTAAGCTTTAACTCAACATGGTCATAGCATCTTTGTCCGTGTGGAAGAAAATAATCAACAACTAATAGCTTCATTTCAAACCTAACATTAGTGTTTGATATGCAAAAGACAGATTTTGGGTGGACTACCCTTCCCTCTCTGAAACCCAATCTATTCCATCATACCCAAAGTGTATTTTAAATGAAGTATAGCATGTGATTCGTTGTTGATGCAAAGTATCTTGTGACAAAAGAAGAAGTGGCGATTACATCATGAATATAATTGTGAACAAAATTCAGTAAAGGATGTGTATAAAGTGTATAAATGTCACTGACTTCCCCTTTGAATTCAAATTAAGGGAATATTCAAATGCATGTCTGTTGTTTAACATCCTTCCTCCTTCTATTAATACACAAACGTATTTAAATTGCCTTCACTGTGACCTTCTATATTGGTCTCTGCCAATGCAAATCAGACAGATGTAAATGAATTTTCCATAACATTAAGACTAGTTGAGTCTGCTGGAAGCTGTGGCCTTTCAAATATCCATGTGAGGTTTCCATGATTAATTCTGGGAAAAGACAAATATTCAAATAACCGAATGGAAGAGTGGTACAGAGGAAGAGAGGGAGACCGTGACAATACTGTTTGAACTGTGAATGACGCCGGCAAGCAAATGATGATAAATGTTTATGTACTGTGTTTCCCGCTGTTTCTGTGTGTGTAATGACCACTGACCGCCTGCAGGGGGCACCACTTGGTCCAGCAGCTTCATGCTCGTCCTCTTCCAGATCTTCTTGATCACAGCTCTAAGCTCCTCATTGGCTTGCTCCAGGTTACCTTGGAAATGGCAGAAAAGGTGGAACATATACAGTATGTGTGAAGTTACTTTGGTTACTGGGTACACTGATGAATATGCTGGTGTATTAAGTGGCAACTGACTGAAAGTATTAACTCTCTCTCTCTCACACAGATACTCAACACAAATCTCGACATTACTAGTTATATTTAATACAAAAAATTGCAGATGCTGATTTAATAAAATGGTATTCAGCACACAATACCCTAAATCTTATAAAAGGGACACTGAGCATAAAGTTTCATGCTGTTGTGACAGTCTGAAGTGTCCTGTCAATGCTGTGTTGCATATATAGAATATATTTAACTCCCTCTTGTGGCAAAATGTTGAACTAGCATATCGGCTTCACGACCACAAGCAGTCCAACAGACTGACATGGCCCGACATGGCATTTTACTTGCCCCAGGCAAGCAGGCAGTCCTTATCGTTGAGCCCTGGATGTCTTAATTGACGTCTTGGTATTTTTGGGTTCATTTATTCATGCCTCTACCCTGACTGATGAATTTGTTTCTTTTCTTTACTTAGTTCACAAGAGTAAATGCCTACTTTGTTTGTTTAGTTTTTTGCTCTTGCGTGGAAGCAAACTGCAGTATAGAGCAATGGAAGGCAAATAGTGGCCCGCAGAGCAAATCAAAAATATTTGGCACCCTGACAAAGCCGAAATTGTCACTTTCATAGGTTATGTTATGTCTACACGGAAAGCCTTTCAGCTACTTTTTTCAATTGTCCAGCTGTGTGTCTGATGAGATACATATGCATATTACTGATTCTCTACCCGATTTAACATGTGTACCTAACCATGATTATGTGTTGGGCTCTGAGCGCTGCCAAAACACAGGTGACCTACACTCAATACTGTGCCTGAAAGTATCTTGACAGCTGCTGCTCTGCTAACTTTCTGCTCATGCTACACCTCCTGTATAGACACGGTGTTACATCAAAACTTCAACACGATTTCATGATCCCAGTATGACCTCGCAACATTTAATACTGCATCCTCATGAGAAGATCAATCGACACATCAATAAATATCAAATAACAAACAGTGGAGATGTGTAGGTCTGCTTTTCCACTCCACCTAAGCAACGTTGGCCTCCCAGTTAACAACACTGAAAAAACTGGCCCATGGTCAAAGGTACTTGCTGACTCCTGGTACCAGGTTTGTTTTGCAACGTGTTAAAGCCTCTGGAACTCTGGATTACTAAGAATCATGAGTGATTTTACTGACCAAACAAAAACTCTTATCAGTCATCTAGTGGTTTCTGTGGGCTGACAGCACAGTAGTTTTGACTGGAAGCTTCAGTGCACACAACAAGACATTCTGGCTCAGTTACTCACTTGTGGTGCATGTTCTTACCTCATGGGCTTCTAACAAATCTTTTTTTCACTGTACAGAATGCACAGCTTCTCAAAATTCAATGAAATAGCAACAGTCAAGAATATCAGCAAACATTTAGCAGATCTCTGATGGTTTGAAGGTGCAGACTCACCCTCAGTCTTTATCTTGAGAGCAGTGCGGACCAGAGCAAACAAGGTGGCATTAAACATGACGGTCCCATCACTGTTCAGGGGCATGTTCATCGCCACCAGACGCTGCAACAGAATCAAAAGCACAGGTTAACAAAGATGCATCAAATGTGAATTAGTACTGTTAAAGCTACAAATTTACGTATATGTACTAAAGCATTCACGTATTTTTGTCACCCTCAGCATTCACCACAACAGTGGCCATGCATTTCTGTCTTTCTGTGCAGGTGTGAGTGTGTCGTCTAGTGATGGAGACTCACCTTGCAGGCAACTCTATGAGGGCAGAGCTTGCCGAAGCCCAGTGGAGGCTGGATTCTCCTCAGCAGAGTCACCACATCGAGATGCTTTATCCTGCCCCTGACAACAACAGACAGTCAAACACAAGGCATCATACCAACGAGCACAGACTGATAAGATAATCAGTTAGTGCTCTTCAGAAAGCCATCAAGGGTATTATGGTGTACAACCAATGTGTTTATGATTAAATTGTTTACAACAGTGGTTTTCAAACTGGGGTCTGGGAACCAACACGGGTCACTAAGTGGGTTACTGGGGGTTCCCAGCAAAAGGAGCAATTTCATATTTTAACTTTTATCACATCTTTGGAATTGGAACAACAAGGGAAGAAATAGGTTTGCTGTTTTGACTGATTGTGATTTAGAGTGATCATAGTTTGACAATTAACTATGAAGACTTTATTATCTCCAAATCTAAAGAGTATTAGAATATAAGAGTATTGTGAGGGTCCTTGACATAAAAAAGTTTGGGAAATCTTAGCTTGCAAGATAAAAAATGTCCTCATTGATCTAGCCTCTTAATTTAGCTCTCAATGTGCCCCAGATTGATTCATTTAAGTGTAACATACTTGGCATGCTCCCCTAGAGCCCCCTAGAGGGTCAGAATATATGGCTTTTAGGCTAATATTTGCAGCAAGTGGTGCAGAAATGCATGAAATTGTGGTGTTTGTAGAAATGTATGAAATTTTTATCAGGCGGAGAACCCTCAGACTCTGGGGCACCCATGATTATGGCTGTTGTGAAACAATCACCACCCCATGCGTACTCACACAAACACAGCGGATACAGGAGATGTAACAATAAATCAAATATCACGATAAAAAAATGTCTCAATACCATACCAGACTTTGACAATATCAGTAGCATACCATAGGTTTTTCAGTCGGGGCACACACACGCACGCACAAAGTTGTCATATGGGTGCTGATACAGCCAAATGAGCCGCTACTGCATAAACACTATCAAGACAGTCGATCTTTAAAAACCACAGCACAGACACACACTACAGCGCATTATGTCAGCTGTTGCAGCATCACTATCAGATCTTTATTTATGTCAACCAGATTGCATACGCACACCACATGACACAAAAACAAGCTTCCACGGTTACTATAACAGTGTTCACCAGTTGCTCGCGCAACTTCCAATGATAAAGTTCAGCCACGATATTATCAGTGCACCGCCTCCAGTTCAATAACAAAAATGAAGCATGTAAGTTAGGCCTATATGCCAAATATTTTATGACAGTTTTTCAGCCAGAATACTAAGACAGGTGTAGTTCAGAGTGAGTTCACCTAATATGCTTAATATCCATTAAGGGGTATCATACACTGTCACACCAGCATCACCATCTACTGCCCAAACTCCAGCATTACCATTCAGATACAACCACAACAATTATAGCTGCTGCGCAGCAATGGTCGGGGCCGGGCAATTTTAGGCAAAATTAGGCAATTCTGAGCAACAAGCAGAGTGTAGGAAGATGAAAAAAAAGGTGGCATTCTAATGTGCATTTTACATCAGTTGAGGCTTGAACTCACAATTTCTGGCACAAGAGACTCTGCATATTGACTGATAGCTAAGCCAAATAAACAGGGAAAAGAGACAAGGGATAACAGGGAAACGTGTTGATAAAGAGTATTTGTCTCTTCCCAAAACTCCCTGAATCATAATTATTTTAACCTTAGTAGTGTCTAATCCACATAGCATGATACCTGAACATAAGGCTTTCACATTTGAAAGTCCATCCTGCCTTAGCCGAGGCTCGAACTCACGACTTCTGACACTGAAGTCCTCTTTTATCTCACTGAGCTAATTGGCAAGTGACAGTTCATGTGTGGCTTCACAAATTGACTAAGCCAAGGATCAGGGTGCCAGGCAGCAGCCATCCGTGCCATGGAAAAGCAAATTTCAAAGTGAAAGTTCCAAAGCTGTAGCACATATGGTTGATTTGTCGTGAATTTTCAAAGTTTTGAAATTTAGAGGCTTGCTGTAGCGCCACCATCAGGACTATTGTCTTGTGTTTCCAGTTGAGGACATTGGCATGGGACTGGACCTTTGTGAAAAGTTTGGGTAGATTTCTCATATGGAAATGTTGTACAAGCTGAGGCTTGAACTCACAACCTTCAACACCAAGAACCATCCTCTATCTCACTGAGCTAATTGGCAAATGGAAACACCACTCGTAGCTTCACAAATTGACTAAGCCAGTCACCTGTGTGCAAGACAGCAGCTGTTCGCGTGTAAAGGCAGATTTCAAATGGCTGTCAAAAATTCAGTTATTGAGACAAAAATCCCAAAATACACAAATTGCATCTAGACAGCATGGAGATGTGGGTCATTAGTTTTTAACAATGATTTATTGGCTCCAAAAGTGAAAAACTGATGTTTAAAAATGCCATTTTTGCATTGACTCCAATTGTTGGCATGAGAGTGAAATTCAAAATGCTGTAAAAAATTCAGTTTTTGAGATAAAATTCTGATATTTTCCAAACATCATCTACCATGACTCCAAAATTTTGTCATTTTTTTTCATGAACATTGAAAATGTATTTAGCAAGAATTTGCAAGTATATGTTTATAATACCGTTTACAGTCAAACATTTTGATGCACTGTAGGCTCAATTTTCAATAAATCAAAAATCTGTGTGGATCGTTTGTGTAGGACAGTCTGAAGATGCTCTGTAGCAAGTTTGGTGTCAATTGAACAAAAATTGTGGGAGGAGATAGGTTTAATAAGTTTTACAGTTTTTGAAAAAAACAGAGTGATGGACTTCATAATTTGCAATAGGTTTAAATGTACAAAAGTTTCTTCAGTATCGGGGCTACATTGTGGTGAAAGTTGTAAATCTGTAGCACATATGGTTGATTTGTTATGAATTTTCAAAATTTTGAACTTTAGAGGCTTGCTGTAGCGCCACCATCAGGACTATTGGCCTGTTTTTGCAGCTGAGGCAATCGGACATGGGACTGGACCTTTGTGCAAAGTTTGGTCATTTTTCATGCATGGGAAGTAGGATTTCCTCGGAAGAAGAAAGAAAGAAAGAAGAAAGAAGAACATGCAGGATTACAATAGGGTCCTGGCAGCTTAGGCTGCCCGGCCCCTAATAAACAATGCTGCATAAACTAAAACACCACAATAACTTCATCATTACCATCTTTTGCATGTTTCTGGCTTTGTTTAATTCATTTTATTAAAGATGAAAAGCAGAAGCACTTTCAGGTAAAAGGAAATACAAATTTTATATAAACAAAAAAAATGCTGAGCACATCAGATTTATCATTTAATATAAGACATTTATTCAGGTCGTTATTTTTCTTTTTTTTTATCACTGCAACAAATATCGTATAATGGACTTTTTTTTTATCATGGTGAGTTTTTGGTATCGTTACATCTCTGCAAGATAAATACCAGGAAAAAATGATTTTTGTTGATATTACTCCCCAAAAGGGTTTGTGAGAACTCACTTGGCTTCAGGGTCGTATTCGGACCAGATCCTTTTAAACTCATCCAGGTGATGCGGCCCAAGAATGGACCAATCACGGGTCAGATAGTCAAAGTTATCCATGATGACAGCTACGAATAGGTTGATGATCTGAAGCAAAGACATATAACATATTTTTGTCATACTTTATGTACACAGGAATGAGCCTGCTCAGATCTGTGCTGAAACATTTTACTGCGTGGGAACAGAGTGAAATGTCTGAAGATTACCAGAAAAGCACAGAGCATGTAAAAGCTGATGAAGTAGATGATGGCGAAGCCACTGCCGCAGGTTCTCTCCTCTCCGGGGTTGTAGTCCGACTCTGAATCACACAGTTTCCCCGGCAGACAGGCCAGCATGATCTCCTGCCAGGCCTCACCTGTGGCACACCTGACACGGAACAAGAACAACTTAAACACACGAGGAGAATTTCCACTGTATTTATGTATGTACGATGACTACTAAAGGCTTGTGACCAACAATTTAAGCAACAAAGTCACCTGAAGAGCATCAGGACAGCTTGAGGAAAGGTTTGAAAGTTGTTGTTGCGGTTGATTTGTGTTCCATCCACCATGGCTATTTTCCCAAACACCTAAAAGCAGAGAAAGAAATATCATCAGATAATCAGCCAGACTGCTCTCAAACTGCGGACAAGGCAAAAATAAACTGATGGTTATGAAATTAGGTGTGACACGATGAAAACAGTCACCGAAGGCAACACGTGCCCAGTTTCCCATCATATTTTGGTTTTGATTTTCAAGGATATGAACCACATTACCTGCATCCCAATTACGGCATAGATGAAGAACAGCATGGCTATCAGGAGAGCAACATAGGGAAGAGCCTGGGTGGGAAGAAAAGAAAATCAAAGAAAATGGTGGGAACTGTGGTACACACTAAAACACTGGAACGCGTTTTGATAAGGATGATCATTTTTAGTGGCCTGTCCCCGGCTGGAGCTGTCCCCAGAAGTGTCCCTGTTTTTGACTGTGTTAAAATCAGACTACAAAGTGAAATTATACTTTAGAAGGTAAAGAAAGACCAGGCAGCAAAATGGTTGTTTGTTCTGTCTGTCACAGTATGTCTGTCAGTGGTACTTGTAGATAATTAAATAAAAGTATTGAATTATTATAGCTTGACCATTTTTCATGTACCTATGTATGTACTGCAGATTCAAGAAGGATGTTTATTGGCTGCGTATGTTTCAGTCTCACCTGGAAGGACTTGATGAAGGTCCACAGCAGAGTCCTGATGCCCTCTCCCCTGCTCAGCAGTTTGACCAGTCGCATCACTCTGAACAGGCGGAAGAAGGTGATCGAGATGCGAGCACTGTCCTCCGTGTTCTGAAGTGGGGGACGTGGAGAGTGATTAGGGGGTGAGTGAAATAACAGAGTGTAACAAACAAACACAGACAGTGAAAAAGGTGTGTACTGATCATTCAGTCATGCAGTCTCACACATGCGCTCTTTCAATCATCATGTGCGAGTCATATTAGTTAACAAGCAACGTGAAAGTGGATAAAAATCATTCTGAAAAAAATCCTATTTGTGACCTTTATGCATCTTTGGAATGACAACAATCAATGTGCATGCAGTGTGTCTTGAACACCATGCCATGAGCAGACCTGGAGGACTTACACATACAGTACATTTAACTCTGGATGACTGATTCACAACGGGTAACAGACAGAATCTGCAGTCCAAAGACAAACAAACCAAAAGACAAACTGTAACTGACTTTTTACAACTGATACAAACAAGATGGATCTTTTACTGTCTTGTTGCAGTACAATCACACAAGACCTTCAACAAAAAAACTCGAAACAGTGTGTCCTATACGATGTTGGTAATCTGATTGCAAAAACTTGGGCAAGCTATGGTGACATGAAGAAATTAGACCATTCAGAGTTATCTGTTCCCCTGTATCATGCCATGCACCCAGACAGGACAAGGTCTCAACAAAAAAAAAAAACAGTCAGCTGATTCATGAAACCAGAGCGAGAATGCGACAAAAGTGGATTCAAAACAAGACTTCGACAAACATTGAGAGCTCAATCACAAGCGATCACACTTCAATGAATAAATGAGACCAGAAGCATCTCAATGTTTTCATCAGTAAGTGAGCGACATAGAGTGGCAACAGAAAGATCTTGATGCTTTGACTTTTGCATGATCACAGAAGGGTGAGGGGCTGTAATGAAAAAAAGGAGGGGCTTCTTCTTCTTACCCCTGGTTCCACTATCACCTTGACGACAGGAATGGCTGCCGACTTGAAACCAAAAGCCTAAGGTTAATCCAAGTTACACAAACCAGCTGTACAGCACCAAATCGTTCACGAGCAAACATCACATATCATCATTACCTTTGATTTATTCAACATAGTTACACAAAAAAAAAAACACTCAGAAGCACCTTCACTTATAAAAAACAACAACAAAGCAGTAAAGTTTATACCACATCTTCAGCATCATAAAGCGTAAAGCCTGTCATGCAAAAGCTTCACCACGTATTCTCAGCGGTAACACCAGACATGAAATGCAAGCACTCAAGGCTGAGGAAAAATGTGTTTGTTATCAAAATATACTGCAGTTAAATTGTTAACACTCAGAATACGGAAAAGGCACCTTCTTAAAGGGAAATTCTGATATTGCATGCATTTATACAAGAGACATACAAAATGGAAACAAACAGATAACAGCAACAGATAAGTATTTAGTATCACTGATCATTAAGCTCCATACCAAGATTTTTAAATTTAAGTAACCATGTTTCTAGTGAGGGACTTTTTGGCTCCCAGACCTTCCCATTCAACAACAACAACGAACAACAACAACAACAAAATAGCAGGCCTACTATATTTCCTGCCTTTTTTAACCTTAACTGTGCAGATCTATAACATAGCAAGAAAACAACAGGACAAGTAGAGAGATATTTATTCATTATTACAAAAATCAAATGAAACTCCCATGTCCAAAAGGACTGGACAGCAGGGCAGTGCCACAGCATCAATCAAAGTTGTCCAAAACCCAGTCTGGAGGGAATGACAGAAGTTCTGTGAAGGATTTTCGATTGTATAACTCTGAATCTGACTCTGTTTTGTTCTATCATTATTACTGTCTACATACAATAGGGTTATAATACAAAGAATATATCCTGAACACACTGTGCAATTGCATCCACATTTGGTGGACATGTATAGATATGATATCTGAGTGACCATGACAAATATGGTGCCATTTGGCCCATCAGTGGCGCCATAGCAATCGTCTAACTATAAAGGATGGAATCTCTGTCTGTCTGTCTGTATGCACGTGTTTATGACCGTCCTTTGCATATTTTGAGACCTGTTCATCCAACTTCACACCTGGTGAGTGTATTGTTGAAGACCCAAGGGAGAGCAGTTTCGAGTGGGAAGTCGATCAGACAAGCGGTTCTCAACAACTGCTGCAAGCAGCACTTCGGGGGACCAAGCAATTGACCTGCTCCAAATAGGCACGCATTTTGAATTGCCTGAATGGGTCTGAACAGCACGCTCTGAACGGACACTGTATTAGTTGGTTATGTTGCAGAACTATGCAGCATATATTCAGCAAGTACTGACATGCTCTTAGAGTATATTTAGCTGTTGCTTTGCCACACAGGTAGTATCCTGGCTTTCTGTGAGCCAAGTCTTTATTTTGTACATTATACCATGTGCTAGAGTTTGATCAACTATGGGATATAGGGTGTTCTTTATTTAAGTTATTCAATCTAAATAAGAAACTGTCAGGACAAACAAACATCTTCATATAGTCAGTGTTAACAGCAGCTGCAAACCAGGATACAGAGGGGCCTTGAAATAGCAGTACAGCAGAGTCAAAGAAGTTACAAGCAAATGTTGGCACAAATTGATCACATCCAAGATTTTTAAATGATAACTGAGCTGCATTAAAAAAAAACTAGGATGCTTTTTGTAAACCATTTTATCAATTAATTGTAAAAGAGAAGAAAAGGTTGAAAGTGCAAGGAATGTTGGTATACTTAATGTTAATATTTGTTTTTTTTCTTTGTATTTGATAAATCTAATCAACAGAAGAGTATCCAAATACTGTAGATCCAGTGTACTATATGGTCAGAACCTTTAGTTTTTCTTCGCACCACAGGGAAGTGACACCATTAAACATCTACACACATGTTAAAGTCTCCCTTCATCTTTTTGTCTTGATTTCTGTTCAGTTAAACAATTATTTAATGTGGAGATGAGCATAATTGTTTGCAAAATAAAGCTGTTAAACTCAAACATACATTTAAAAGCTAGCAGAATTAGTTATCTTTGTCATCACAATTTTACCATATCATGAAACTGTGGTTGCTTAAGTCACTGGGGTTGTGGAGAACATTCATTTAAGCATAAAAAAGAAAGTTGTGATCTTGAAAGCAACCCTAGATCAAGGCCGTCTGGCTGGAAGCGACAGTGAGACAGGCGTGTATGTGTGATACATGACTACTTACATTGATCTCAGTGATGGCAATGTCAACCACGCTACCCACAACAATTAAGGCATCAAACGTGTTCCATGCATCAGCAAAATAGTTCTGCAAGCACAAGCAACAAAGACACAGAAAAGAGGGAAGAGAGAGATAGCAGAGCAGGAAAGAGAAGGAAGAGGTAACAGAAAAGAAGAGAATTATGAAAGATAGAAAGAGTAGAACATCAAAAAGTTGTGATTTGATATAAGAGAGTGAAGTTGAAAATAAAATCATTCCTGCCACTGAGTCTGTGAGAGGTCTAACTTGTTTAATTTAGAAAAAGTCATTTGAAAGTTAACTATTCTATATTATAAAATATCTGTTTGTCATAAATCCTCCCTTTTGAAAATTATTTTTTACTCTCACTCATGCAGTGGCAGGCTGAGGAGAATGGCCACCATAGACTTAAGACTAAACAATTTCACAAGAAATTGAGGTTTGTAATTTATATGTTGGCATTCAACACTGTTTAGTTATAGATCAAGGTAACTGATGGACATTTTTCCAGTCATTCAACACATACTATATTTGGTCTATGGTGCTCATCAGCCACTTAAGTTCACGACAGATTCAACAGACTTGATTCATGAGCAGAAAATGGCTCAAGCCTAAAAACACAAAATTAAAAGAGGAAAGATGGGAAGCAGGAAAGACGTGAAGGAAGGAAAAAAAAGGAGTGGCCGCAGCAGGAGGAGGGAATGACAGAGTTGTACATAATGACGTCTTTCTACCTGGCTGAGTATGATGTCGACTACACTGCCAATCACCACCAGAGCATCGAAGACGTTCCAGGCGTCCCCGACATAGCCCTGAATGTGGCAGCATGCGCAGCCAGCAGGAGGGGAGGGCAGGGCAGGAAAGGAGGGGGATGCAGGGAAGTATAAGAGGTAGAGAGGTTATGGTGAGGAGTGATGGAGGGTGAACAATGAAGAACAAATGGAAGAGGAGTCACAGCCAGCGGGCAAAGAGCCCAAGAGGGGAGGCAAGAGGGACAGGAAGAGTATATGAGGGCTGGGTTAAAAGGAAAAGGGAGTGCTCTCAGATAAAATATAAAGGTTGATTTACAAGGAAAAACTCTAAAAAAGTTGATTCAAGGAACTGGAAGTATATTTAGGAGAGGAGAGGAGAGGAGAGGAGAGGAGGAGGAGAGGAGAGAGAGGAGACTTACTCTGGGTTTGAAGGCGATGAGTTTGAGGATCATCTCCACAGTGAAGACCCCAGTGAAGACCATGTTGAGGATGTCCATGGCATAGTTAAACAGATGAGACTGACCATGGTGCTGGAAAGAGTCAGAAAAACGACACAAACATTTATTAATAGCACATGTACTGTATTTTAAGTGTATCTGTATTCAATAGTTGCCATACACTGTGCAATAGGTATACGGTGAATCATCTTAAACATTTTATGTGACATCTTACAAAAATCTTTTAAGGTTTTTATACAATACTTGTAAAAAATTCCAGTTTCACTGGTTGCCCAACTCATATAAGTTTCATATTACACATATCTCCTCAGGATGTAGACTGACTATCATATACAACTTAACAAGTTTCAAAACTATTTAAGTTTCATATTACACAAGCTTACACAAGCAAACGAACTTGATTTGACTGTCATATATGGGCCTATTACTTAACA
The DNA here is from genome assembly GCA_034769285.1 of Lutjanus argentimaculatus. Classification (NCBI taxonomy): domain Eukaryota; kingdom Metazoa; phylum Chordata; class Actinopteri; order Lutjaniformes; family Lutjanidae; genus Lutjanus; species Lutjanus argentimaculatus. The sequence goes on from JAWZSL010000007.1 coordinate 10,321,763, forward strand.
ATAAAAGATAAAACATATAGGGCCCTATTTAGATGATCCATAGCTCATGGTCTAAAGTGCATGGCACAAGTGCATTTAGGGCATGTCCAACTCCACTGTGCTATTTAAACGGTACATAATTTGGGCTCAAAGTAAGGTTTAGAGGGGTTGTATTTAGTCTCTTAATTAATCAAATGTGTTTTGGGCTCAACTGACCCACTTGTAGTGATGCATAAACTGCGTTTAATCTGGGAGTCGGGAGGGCCAGGTCATAAAAAGTAACATTATAGTCAAGAGCAGATGAGCTGTAGGTGGGTTAAATAGACAGCTCACAGATGCTTCATGCTGTGTGGACATTTACACACAAGGCACAGTAGCATGACTGCAGCGACATTACTGCACACATGGAAACATTTAATTACTGAAAGCAGCCTCTCTAATCATTAAAGTAAATTGTTAAAGAAAACATCAATACAGCACATAAAGAAATCATCTGCAAAGCTCAACATCATTTAAAAGCAGGTGTAATGATTCCAGTGGCTGCGTTCAGTCATTTAAAATGTTTTCTTGCATGCAGTAATGTCACTGCAGCAAATATTGTTAATATTTAAGCAGCAAAACTAAAAACTGTAGTAAAGAACTTGACAGAACAGAGGAAACTCTCCAGACAATCTTTTTAAACAGCTTTGATGGAGTCAGGATTAATGCAGCTGCTTTACTCCAAATGATCTGGATGTGTAGAAGAACACAGGACATTAATTATCGGATCCTGACAATCCTGGCGAATTTAAACAATTAGTGAAGTTAGAGCTGCTGTTCCTCATGCATAAATGGAGGGGAGAAACTTATTTCACCCACTTGCAACCCATCCACTATTAATCAGACTGTCAATTTTTATGACCTGTGGATTAACTGCAGTGCCCTAGAAGCAGAGTGTACTCATGTTGTGAACCTGCCTATGTAGCCACATCTTCCTATCTGAATAATGCGTTCTTTAAATAGCAGGAAAATACTGTGCCATTGATTATAGACCAAGTTTTTGCTGGTCAATAGTACAATTGCTTTTGATGCCTCGAACAATGCACCACTAATATGCCTGACCAAACCCCATTTCAAGACAAGTACAAGTACATTTGCTACCTACACAACATGGGCATGAAAATGACAACTGCATCATTCAGAAAACAGCAACAACAGTTGCTCTGAGTGAGAAGACACAGCTTATCATTTAATAAAATGTATCTTTATCTTTTCCATATGGGGCATGTAAAGGCAGAAACCCAGCTCTTTCATCTGCAATAAATTATTAAATAAAGATTTATTTTAGGTGAAAAAACACAATATTAGTTGTTATATTTTCATGGTTGTTACAGAAAACATGAGAGCAAATTTTCTCAGTTTTATAAGATTTGTAAAGTAAGTTAGATAACCTCAAATAAAATCATGTTTTACATTGCAAGACTCAGGCATTAATCATCATCAGTGTGATGACGGTAGATTCAATTACTACTTTATATCAATTTCATCTAAAGAAGTGAATGAAGAGCACTTACCTGAATGGCCAGACACAGCGTGTTGAGGATGATGAGGACAAACATGACATACTCAAAGCCAGTGGAGTTGACCACATACCAGAACTTGTACTGGTAAGGGTTTTTAGGGATGTAGCGCCGCAGAGGACGAGCTTTCAGAGCATACTCCACACACTGACGCTACGGCGGTGGTGAGGGTAGAAGGGGACAAAAAGAGAAACAAACAGACTCATGAACGAGTGTAACATGTCCTCTTCTGTAAAACATGCAGCCGCTCTTTGCACCCATGCATTTCTACGATGTCAGTCTTAAACAGTTAAAGTTAATATGATGAAAAGATACATCATTATTTCACCAGATCAATTTGGATGTGATCAAGAAATGCCCTTTGGCATCACACTTGATACATACAGATTTTTTTATATACCCTCCTACCTGGTTCTTGTCCAGTTCACAATTCTTGTACTCCTTCTCCCCCTGCTCCTGAAAGGTGACGATGACAAAACCAACAAAGATGTTCATCATGAAGAAGGCGATGATGATGATGTAGATGATGAAGAAGATGGAGATCTCAATGCGGTAGTTGTAGATGGGACCCATGTTCTCTTTGTTTGAATCAATGGCCTTGTAAAGCAGCCTGCAGGGACACACAAAACAGAGAAAAATGATGATGATGAACAGCAAAGTTTTGTTTCTTTATAGATACTAAATCGTGTACATTTAAGTCTAATTCCACTATTTTTAGACCTGGGTCCTATTTTAACACATTTTGGGGTCTAAATGACAAATAGTTAGTGATGTTAACTACACCAAAAATTCAAGGTACTATAATACCACAACAAAAAGTCTACAATACAGTATTAAAACCCAAAGAAAAACGATGACTTGAAAAAAATGTAAATGTAAATTCTATCAAATAATACATCTGATATGTACAGCATTGTTTTGTTATATAACTATTTTTTCTTTAATTTAAAGTATTTCTGCTTTCCTTCTTCACTAAAATAAAATAATGAACATGACCTAAGCATGTGCAAAAAATTGGCATGAATAGTCTTTGGCATTAAATTTTTAAATTGTGTATGTAAAAATACAAAAGAAAACCTCACCTCAGTAGCAGTCCTTTTACAAATTAAAGTAAAAATAATTACAAAAAATAAGGTAAAATAACTAATCATGTAATATCACGATAGATATAGTCACTGCACAGTACTGGGTCAAGACATTTTTATCACAATATTTGATATATTGTTACATTCCTACTAATAATTATAAAAAAGGTCTCAATTGGTTAGTTTGTTCGTATTACTGTGTAACATTAGTGCTTTCAAAGGTTAGTTCAGATTTTAGATAAAAATGTTATATACAAATGCATGCTTATGTCCAACTTATATAAATATTTTTGGGTCAAACCCACAGCTGCTCCAGATGACTCACAGCCTCAGTACATGGGTGAATACTCTACCAACTGAGCTACCAGGCCAACACTCATGTCCAACTTCATACTAACAAAATAGTCACATTATAAACATAAAAGACCTGAAGAGGGCTGGCTTTATCTCTGAACTTTTTTATATCCTGAAAATTTCCATGAAAGTGGAGATACTGGTGAATGATTATCAAACATCATATAAATCCAGAGTCCTGCCGTTATTCTCCACAGATACACAAATCTGAACCTTGTACCTCAGATGCAAAGCTGTACTTACGTGGGCCATCCTTCGAAGGTGGAGACTGTAAAAAGTGCCATCATGGCCATGAGGACGTTGTCAAAGTTGAAGTCACTGTTGTACCAGATCCTCTCCTTCACCATTGGCAGTGCCGTGTCCCCGTTATTGTAGAGAATGTAGGTTCCTCTGTGATTTAAAGATGAAAAATTCACATCATATACAGTATGTACAAGCACATACACAAACACTCATTTCGACCTGTGTCCAAAGCTGAAAACCATGAAGAATCAAAAAAACTCACTTGCACTCCTCTGGGCTGGACTTGGCATCATCAGTACAGCGATAAAATTTCCCCTTTGAAAGAAACAACAACAAAGAAAGTCACTTCTGATGTGAGGACTATTTATTCTGTTAACAGCATTTGTTTGCTTTAAAATAAAAAAGAAGCATGTTTCTCTGGTTGCCATGTATGATGATAATACAATTCTTCAAAATAAAGATATTTAAGATGAAAACCTACTTCTTCACAACTATTTGTTGTTTTATACTAGAAGACCTACCTGCCTGAGGCCGCATTACCCTCTATTTATCTTTCCCTCGCTTCACTATACCTTGAAGAGCTGCACTCCAATACAAGCGAACATGAATTGCAGCAGCGTGGTGACGATCATGATGTTGCCGATGGTCCTGATGGCCACAAACACACACTGGACCACGTGCTGCAAAGGACACATAGTGATACACTGTTAGTAGCAATACTCAGCACTGTATCGTAAGACGCAAGCACACACAATTATTCTATCAGAATCAGAATCAGGTTTGGTGTCAAGTATGTTTTCACATATGTGGAGGAATTTGCTTGTTGTTTTGGTGCATAACAATAAATATAATAAAATATAAAGGTAAGCTAAAAAGCAAACACTGCACATTGTGAAAAGAAAATTAAATAGACAATAAAATATGTAAAAATATTACAAAAATGTGACAATATGTTATTTAAATGAGTACACATCACATATTGAATATTTTTTACTAACTGGTCACTTACAAATGTAACAACACTTAATCAATGGTCTGACTTCTCATAAAAGCCACTAAATTGTTTGATTGAAAAAGCTCTCATTTCATCATTGTAATATTCTGGAAAAATATAATTTTTTGAGCTTTAAGAGTTTTAAATACTTCAGTTATGCTAATATTAAGTTCAGTCTTCGCATGGGCTGGCCCCAGCTCTTCTAAATGAAAGCTTTAACAAGGCTGACAGTGGCAGTGGCACCAGGGCCACCCATCACTAGAGGGGACTGCGAGGTGCCACCACATCTGGACAAAGTTTGATGTCAGTAAAGGAAACAATATTGTAATTTCCTAGCACTTGTAATAAGGGAGTGCCCTACATATACCACTTTTAAGACCCATCTCAAACAATGGCTTAAATTGAACCAAAACGATGATCACCTGTAGCTTTGCATTTTGTCTTTTTCACTTGTGTATTGATATTTGTACATTGTCATTTATTAAGTTGTTGGTTTTGTTACCTGCTGAGAGACTACAGATGTAAATTCACATTTTATTCTGATGTTCATTAAAGTATGCTGTCCCTATCAAATAAACAAATTTATGCAGGAATTTTAAACTATTTACCAGTGAACGTGCAAAAGTTCACAGTATGCAGTATAACAATATTTGAAACGAACAAGACAGTAAGACACAGACACACATATACAAATACAGACCACACCACGCTGCATTATTGCCATTCTGACCTTTAGTCCCTTGGCTCTGTTTATGGCTCTGAGCGGACGGAGGACTCTCAAAACACGGAGAATCTTCACCACTGAGATCGCAGAAGACCTACAGATAAAACACATCAGTGGATTCAGTCGAGCATTTCAAGGACATGTTGTCATAAAGGCATTCATTTAAACCCTGCACAGCAAAGAGGAATGTTTTATATGATTGCGACACCTGTTACATTTCAACAGAGACCTCAAAAAACGATTACACGATACATACTGAATGCCGAAGGAGACCAGAGACACACCGACAACCAGCAGGTCTAAAAGGTTGAAGTAGTTTCTACAGAATGCTCCTTTATGAAGGAACGCTCCAAACGCTGTCATCTGGGCAGAGGGAAGACAAGAGTGAGGACTAAAGAAGACAGATTCACCATCAAACACACATGAGGACAGCTTCATGTCAGGCAGCTGACACGGCATTCAAATGACTGTTATTACTATTTATATGATCTGTTACTGTTGGTACTAAACTATCAATTTTGTGTGCACCAAAAACAACATAATTTGATTTCCCAGCTGACGGTCCTGCATTGAAATTATGTTACATAATTAAGTTATCCAGAACAAGCGTACACATGAACAGTTAAGTACTTCTTATATTGTGTAACAACAATTTCAAGCAATGTTTGGTTAAATATTTTGGGTAATATTGACAAGGTAAGCCTGGATTTACACTCACAAGAGCAACTTTAAAGTGATAGTTCAGGTGTTTTGAAACGGGGTTGTATGAGGTACTTCCATAGTCTTTGTATTTGGTGTTTTAAAGGGTTCAGATCGAGGCAGCAGAAGAGGAGCAGCTCCTGTGTTCTGCCAGGTAAAAAATATTGTTTTTGCCAAAAGAGTCTGGTGGCTTTGGAGAGAGCAATACAACAGCATATACAGGGCTGTCCCCAACTAAGATTTTTTTTGAGTCAAATCACATTTGGCTGTCCAGTGCAAATATTCAACAATTAGTTCTTTTTTTTCCCAGTTCAGTCCACCACACTAAACTCCTATACCAGCATTCATGAGTATGTTTTACCAGGAAGACTCACATCATCCGATTTTACGCGGTCAGAGAAAGCAAAAGTGTGCGTCCTCCTACAGTTGACTTATAAAATCAGCAGACCAAAAATATTTTCAGTGAGTTGTATTTTGTTTCTGTTGAGTTTGACCAAAGCTGATGATGATGTTTTACGAGGGCAGTCTGGTGAGCCTGGTGTATCTTATTCTTTAAAAAAAGGTCTATCACTGTCTTGATCCTTTCCGTAATGTTGTCAGACACTTAGAATACCAATCTGACCCTGTCACTGGCAAAAACAAAAACAAGCAAACAAGTAAGCATCGCATCCCCCCGTGCATTCTGCTGGTGCGCCCTGGTGAAGTGGCTGACAGCGCATCACCTTTAGTTTTGTGTTTGTGGTGATTTAGAGTGAAGTTTACAGCCTGTCCTGCTGTTACATTTCTCTGTGCACAGCGATGCAGCTAAACAACCACAGCTGAATCTTGTTTACCAGCTGTTCTCTTCTCTCGCCAATTAACCACCAGCACATGTTGTAACAAAGTTTTTTTTAAGTAAGTGCGACATCTATTCTAAAAATATATTTATGATTCCTCTTATTTATAGTTCCTCATTAAAATGTTCTCTCTGTGCATTTTAAGCTTCTATCTGTCGTATCCTGTTACTCCAATTAACACTGATAACCAACCTGAAGAATCTCAGTTGACTTTGAGTACTCCCACTAGGTCATGAAAATATTCCAAATACAGCGTACGCTTTAAAATACATTTTGTGTCTGACCCTGTCCACAGCAGTACATTGCTTAGTTTCCATGCTGGTACTCCTCTCTCTTTCTCAAAACTGGGGGCGTACCGGCTGCACTTTACTGTAGATAATACACTATGCATTGCTATCTCATTCAATCCCACTTCAAATAATCTGAACTATCCCTTTAAAGACACTAAAAGCACTTAAAAAATAATATTGTGGTCAGAGACACATATTGTACATGTGCAGTACTGCAGGTACACACACACCTACACACACCAACACACACCTACACACACACACACACACACACACACACACACACTACCTACACACACCACACACACACAGACAAAAACACACAGAGGCAGATCATAAACAATGCAAAATGTTCAGACATGACATAGGGAACATTATCCAAAAGCCACTACACTCATTTCCGGTCCAGATTAAGCTAGGGAATACTTTCCATGAAACATGGCCTTTAATCTCATCCTGATTGAATTTTAGGCTTAAGCCATAATACATGAGATTTACCTGGTGGAGGCATGCAGCGAGCAAAGGGGTAAGGCAGAGGATTTCATTCTAACAGCAAAAATAATACAATTGTTCCTGATTTCTGTGGATTTCTTCAAGCACATTTTTTGGACGTGCAAAACAGACATGAAAAAATTAAGGAGGGGGGCACATCTGTATGTACAGAATGCAATCAGGCAGTGGGATATGTTCAAGTTCATCTCTCCACAGTCCAGGATATTTAAAATTTAACAAACAAATCCCTCTAATTAAAAATCAAAAAATGTTCAAAATATGTGAATCGATTAGTCAATGGTGTTGACAAAGATTCAAAGTTTCAAAAAATGAAAACAGTTGTTTCAAAATGCCATCAGAATCAGAGTGCCAATTCAAGCATATTTTGTTTAATCTTCGGGAGGTTAAAAATAAAGCAAGTGTCATGTTTGGGAATAGCAAAACAAGTAGTTGTACTCTGGAGAGCCACTGGTCCATAAACTGGTCGAGGATGAAGAGGGGAGGTGGGCCGTGATGGAAAAGTGACTGACAGACAAAAAATTATCTGACGAAAACGCATGATCTTCACGTTGACGGATTGGCGCCATGACAACAAGACAAGCAGGCGGCCATTTTGACCAAAAATTATAGAGACAAAAAATGAAGGGAAAGAGGACGTGTTCAGCAAGCTTGGAAGTGGAGGGTTGTTGCAGAGGCAGCATAATAGCTGTTATTGTTTACCTTTATAAGGATCTCAAATGTAAACATACTAGTGAAGACATAGTCTGCATAGCCTAGGATCTGAGGAGGCAATCAGAGTGACATAAGCACGCAGGGTTACTGAAGCTCTACCCAGCACAGCACAACACAGCACAAAGCTCATTTACCTTCAACAGGATCTCAACAGTAAAGATTGCGGTGAAAGCATAGTCAAAATAACCAAGTATCTGCAAGAGGCAATGCACAAGTTCAAGTCATCAGTCATTCCAGGATAACAGCACAGAAACATACAGTATATAAATACAGTAAGAGTCAAACACAGATGAAACATAACCTCTCTCACATTAAAGCTGCATGAAGCAAGGTTTTAATGTAAACATACTGTTATCAATGCAAGCGGTGCTGCACCAGAAAAAAGTTTCTAATCCATAAATTGATATATTTAATTGTTGCCCAAATTAAATCCCCAAGTTTGAAGGGAAAGTTTTAATGAGGAAGTCAGTGTTGATGGTAAGTGTAGTCAACTGAATAAATTCCTCAGTGTGATCTATATTGACCAAGAAAACTGAGTTCTTCAGCTGCAAAATCTGTAGTTCTTCCTGCATCCAGTTATGTCATGGTGATGTCACTGGATGCAGGAAGAACTTTTTCAGCCTGGATTTCTAGTCTCCAACTCTACGTAGCGAGGCCACACGCTAGATGAGTGTTTTTGTCAACTAACACTATGCTCTGGCCAACAATGTAATAGCGAGAGGCTAGGGTGGTGATAACACAAGACCATGGGTGTGGGAGTCACAAGCTCAGCAGCAATGCATCCTGTAAGCCAGTGGTTCATGCACTGCTAGCACAGCTAGATGAGCAGGAAAACTCATGGATGCCCAAACCTTTCCTTGGTCAGTATAGCACATTCTGAATTGCCATCAGCAATGTCTGGACATGCACATAAAAAGTGCATAACGTTTCCTAAATACATCAGCTGAGCAAAGAATTTAAGGAACTGTGTGTAGGTCCTACACATTGACATGATTAATGTCAATGATTAGAGCTTTCACCTCCTGTTCTAAGTGTGTAGGAGAGGAGTGTAGGCTGCCCCATGGAAGAGAGCCTGTGCCCTCATTCAAAGGTAACAAAAACACAATGACTCATATCTTCACGTGATTATACACTAATGAAAACATATCTATGAAGATTATATTTAATTTCTGTTATATTCTGCAAATCAAATCCTACACACTGGACCTTTAAAAGTGAAATAAACCTCTCTGAATCTCCCTAACATCAGTGAGTGAAAAGTTACAACTTTTCCATACAGTTAGTGCCACAATAATGTCGTCAGTAACTTATCAACAAATTACATCATTCCTAAGTAATGAATTCATCAGTAAAATAATAACTAGAAACATATAATAAAGGTACAACGTCAAGTCTGTATTTTATAGCTGTTGTAAAAACAGGCAGGTTTCTGATGCAGTATTGTGTGGCAGTGATATATAATAGCAAGTAGGAAAAAGAAAATGAGCTGTGGCATTGAAGAAAAACTTATGATGGTCTCACACACTGTATGAGTAAATATACCTAACTTTGTTGCATCAAAGTGCTGCTCACATGTGTGTTTCTATGTAGCTGAGGAGGGTGGTAAAATTTCATGTTATCTAAAAGTTGGATCTGCCAAAAAATGTTTTCCACAGGCCTTTCTCACAGAAGACAGTTGGATTTGTCAGGTGTTGCTTAAACACTGATGATGGCTCTGTTCTATTTGAGTGTCACTCTTAGAAATGACAGTGTGACAGACTGGACCCCAAAACTTAATCAGTTAAATGGACTTGAGCCATAATTTATTTATTGTTTTACAGCTGTGCTTTTCCTATTGTCACATATCAAAGCGTCTTCTGTGGAAAAAGGCTGTTTGTCAGCTACTTTGAGACAAATAAACCCTCCAAATACAATGAGTAAATAAACTGAGGTAGGGCCTTTAGGACGATAGTCACAGTGATCGTGTACGTACGATATTGCGAGCAGAGAAGTTGCGTATTGGGTCCTCAGCAGCTAGAGAGACGGAACTGAGCATGATGAAGACCAGGATGAGGTTGGTGAAGATCTGATGGTTGATCAGCTTATGACAGAATACACGAAACCTACAGCAGAAAGTAAAACAACGAAGAAGAAATGGAGACAGGAAGAGGCACAGAGGCAGAGATTTTACAGTGAGTGGAACAGCAAGTCTGTTTTTCAGACTCATCTTTAATTTGAGCTTTTTGCCTCTGCTGTTACTGATTGTTGAGTTGTTTGTGTTATTTGTTATTCTGACTCACGGGTTGGTGCTGCTGAAGATGAAGAAGGCGCTGCCCGACGGGATGGGCGGTGTCTTCTCTTTAATGGTGAGGTCAGACAGCCTCTGAGGGCGGGGCCCTGACGGGACTTCTGGGAGGTCTTCATTATTATCATCATCATCAGACACTAAGAAACAAATGCAGTTATTTTGATCTTTTTAATATTCAATATTTTGGGCAGTGTTAATGTACAAGGTTATGTTTTGTCTCCTCCTCATATTTTGTAATATTGATTTTTCTCTGAAAGTTGAATCTTCTAGTCAATCATAAAACTTTGAAATTGGATAAGCTGATGGATTATTGGTTTGGGTTGTCCTGATCAGTGAAGACGAGTCACTTTTACCTGGAGAGTTGATGGCAGGATACAACTCTTTGTCATCCTCTAGCAAGACCTCTACTGGCACCTATACACAGTCAACAGGTTCAGCATTGTAAAAATGAAAACTATATAAATAATGCACTTTAAGACAAGCGGTTGAAATGATTAACGTTATATTAATAATCAAAATTGCATAATTTATGAAGAGAGCTTTACCTTGGTCTCTCCATCCTTGCTTTCCATTATTTCCACTCTCTTCTTATCTGTGATCGCATCCCTGTTAGGAAAGATAAAACAGGGACTAATTAACAAGGCAGAGGGCTGTTTTTTTTTCTGTGAACAGAATGTGCTTGTGACAAAAGTCTACAAAAACAATTAAACAATTAAACTGTGTAATATTGAGGCTGTACTTGGCACTATTCTTCCTCTTCTTGGCCTCTTCTTCCTCCTTCTGTGCTGTGTTGAGGCTCTCAGCGTCTGCCAGGTTGTCAACAGCGATGGCCAAGAAGACGTTCAGCAGGATGTCTGGGTGTGTGACTTAAGGAGAAAAACACTGAGCAACATGAAAAAAAAAAAAAACACCTGGGCTTGATGAATATGAAACAACATCCACAACCTGCTCCATATTAAAACACAACTTTATCACACATGGAAGTTATGCAAGAAAATGTGTTGCTGTTGTTTTTGTCAGTGTTTCATGTGTGGCACGTGTGTGAGCATGTCAGTAGGAGGATACAGTTTCCACAGATGAAGAGGATAATGAAGTAAATGCAGACAACCATTCCAGAAGAGGCCGGACCGCCGTACGCCATGATGCCGTCATACATCACCGTGTTCCAGTCTTCTCCTGTCAAGATCTGGCAAACACAATATACAGAGGAAGCCACTTCAATCTCTTCAATTTATTCTATGACCGATTTAATGAAAATGTCTGTAAGTTAGATATATTAAAGGGCAACTTTTCAACCTGGACCATATTTTCTTATGTTTTTGTGTCTAAGTGACAATTTTTTGAGATTGGTCCCGTATTGAGGGAGAGCGTTGCAGCCGGCAGAAACTAAACTGAGCTGTGGCAAAACTCCACTGTCGTCCCGTCACTGAAAGTACTTTGTTTGCCATTGAAAGGCTCAGATTTTTATTAGAAGTGGCAGACAACATTATGGAAAGGATCCCAACAGAGATGGGAGTGTATGTATATATATATGTATATATGTGTATATACATATATATATAAATATATTTCAAGGGCCCTTTTATGCTGTTTTCAAATAGCTGTTTATGTGCTTTATATGACATTGTATGCTGTTTTTAAATGACGGTTTATGCCTTAATTGGCCTTTAATGCTTAAGTGCCAGATTTTAATTTATATGCCTGATTTTTAATTATGGTATTTTCTGTTTTTTGTTTTTTGTTTTTTTGTTGTTTTTTTTTAATGTAAAGCACTTTCAATTGCATGTTTTGTATGACAGGTGCTATATAAATAAAGTTTATATTATCATTATTAGTCGTAGTAGTAGTAGTAGTAGTTCTGTTAAAAGCGACCACACTCCATTGACATAAACAGTAATCAGTCAATCGATCAATCGATTTGTTTGTGTTACTGTTTGACTTTTGGTCTTTTAAAGCATCAAAAACTGACCAAGGCAGCGGTAGACCAGAGTAGACCAGAGAGGTAATTACAGTTTTTATGAGTGGAGTCTGGTCTTTTTGAACAGCGAAGAAAAAACATGGGAAAACAGGGTCCAAGTTGAAGAATACTGGTTACCGTTTCAGACTGAAAAAGTCAGATTCACGTGATCATATAAAGGGATCCAAGCATTTTTTCACTGTTTATTTGTATTGTCATCGTGCATGCTGGCAGTTGTTTTTTTTAAAAAGGACAATAATATGATTTCTGGAAGAAGCAACTTCACATTTGTTGAGACCAGTGACTGACTGAAGATGTTACGAAAGTGTATTTATTATTCACCACACTGTCTGATTTATATTCCACTCCACTCAGCCCTTTTGCACTTTATGCTGCTGCACATACATGACCCAAATTAGCATGTGTGCTTGGAGACGCCCACACAGTCTGTGCACCCAAGACCTTCCACTGTGCTAGTCGATTAAAATATGGCCTAATGATTTCTTGGTCAGGTGGTTGAGATCTCTGGCTTTAAAATCTCACAGCCTGCAGTGTGGTGGAGTAGACTTATTGATGTTGTTGTTGTTAAATATTAGAGATTTTTAAATTTTAATTTGTAAAATGCTTAAATGCTGATCTATTTGCCCAAGCAAAGATTGTTTGACAGAGATTTTTATTGTGTAATGTGAATGTTGAATCAGCTCAAGCCTTCTGTCATCGTCCTGTTATTGCAGACACTGTGATTCAATGTTCTTGCAGATCGTATCCAAATGAAGCGAATAAAACCTCACCTGGAACACAGTGAGCAGGGCCTGGGGGAAGTTATCAAACGTGCTCCTTTTGGTCACAGTCTCGTCAAAGTTGAACTTGCCCCCAAAAAGCTGCATGCCGAGCAGGGAGAAGATAATGATGAAGAGGAAGAGCAGCAGCAGCAGGGAGGCGATGGACTTCATGGAGTTGAGCAGAGAGGCTACCAGGTTACTGAGAGATGCCCAATGACTGGAGAGGAAAAAATATAAATCAAGTTTACAGACGGACAAATGCACCAAATGCCAAACATACGTGCACACACAAACTTGTGAAGATAATGAGGGGCAAATATGGACGTGATAATATTGTCTAAACAATGCCTGAAGACAATATTCAGCATAAAGACACATTTCTAACTATAGTCTGCATGTGGTGTTAGTTTTTTGGTATGTTTGTTTGTTATTATTTTTGAGTCAGTGTCTTCATTAGATATTGCCACTAATAGTAAAGCTCAGGGTGCACTTTAATTGTCTATTTCAACTGAGTAGCAGCAGCCCCCTGGTGACAGACTAATATCACAGACAATCTGCATGTGTCCTCATTTGGTACATCACATTTTTGGCATCCAGTAAGGAAAAAAACATGAAAACAACTTATTTACAACAACTATTAATGAGTTACTATAAACTTATCTACAAAGTACAGTGGAGAAGTTTTTCTGGATTGATAGTAAACATCATGTTAGTCAGAGACTGGACTTCTGTCTGATGTAATACTTAATTGTTTTTGAGAACGATTTGTGCTCCTTTAATATGACAACAAAATCAACATCCACACTGCCAGCAGGAAGCTGTTCTGGATCCTGTCCCCTCCAAAGCCACAGTGCAGTCAGCTTGAAGCATTTTACAAAATATTTTTTGGGCTTTTACACCTTTAATTGACAGGATAGCTGAAGATATGACAGGAAATGGGGAGAGCGAGTTGGGGAATGACAAGCAGCAAGGGGCCGCGGGCAGGAGTTGAACCCACAGCCACTGCAGAGGACTCACAACCTCCATACATGGGGCGCACGCTCCACCAACTGAGCTACGCAGGTGCCCCATCAGCTTAAAACTTAATACCATATCAATAAGCCTAAATGTACGTTTTATCTTACTAGACCTCTGCTCCTCCTCTAGGCTGTTTTCAGGCTTTAGAAAATCTTGTTCGTGACAGGAGACTTTGGCGAATCACAGGTCAGTAATACAGCTGATTGTTGAGTCTCATTCCCAAAATGTCTTTCTAAATAGCACTACAGGCCAGAGGAAAATATGCATTTTTGATTTTAGGGTGAAGTGTAGAAGAATGAAAGAAATAATATGGTTTGAAACATTTAAGTATTCTTCACATTCGAGTCTTCATCACATCTAGAAAACAAACACATGACTTTCTGTTGCTCACCGTGTGACCTTGAAGATCCTAAGGAGTCGTACGCAGCGGAAAACAGAGATGCCCAGCGGAGACATGATGGCCAGCTCCACCAGGATGGTCTCTATGATGCCTCCACATACCACGAAACAGTCAAAGCGGTTAAACAGGGACACAAAGTAAGCCTGTAGCCCCAAACTGTACATCTTCACCAGCATCTCCAAGGTGAACATCGCCAGGAGAACTTTATTGGCTGCATCTGGAGAGGAGAGGTCTTATTTTAGGACCAAATTACATAGTTTAACGAAGTCATGAAAACTGACCTAAATATATGTGTAGACAGAACAGAACAGATCAAAATAGATACCTTGTACTTCAGTCAGCCAGTCTGGCTGGTTGTAGTGCTCAGAGGCGATAGTGAGAGTGTTGAGGAACACCAGGATGATGACCAGCCAATAAAATGTCACCGATTTCACAGCTGCTCGACACTTCCTGCGACAGAAACGGTTCCACCGTCGCCACTGACGACTGACAGACAAATAAATCCACTTCAGAATCAATGATCAGAGTAAGGACGACCATATTCAGAAGAGTTTAGATCCAAATTTACACTTAATATTCAACAAATAAAACTTTTCTTAGTGGGGAAAAAAGCAAATTTAACACATTTTCAAATGAACTCTTCTGACTTTCAATTCATGTATTTGATTACAACATTTACTTCTCACAAATACACATGGTGACATAAATTGAAAACACAATATCAGAATTAGTAAAAGTAGTAATTAAATGGGCTGGGGTGGATTTTAGGTGAGTAAAAGGGAAAAAAACAATAATGAAACTGTAGCGAGATCAGGATTAAGTCAAGACTGGTTGGTTAGAAACAAAACATGACAGACACTTTATCAGACGCAAAAGATTTGATAAAAACATCAGGGATCTGATTCAAATACGAGGTGAGAATGAACCATGCAAGATGAGTTGAGTCAAATAAATGAATGAAGAAAGCATCTACCATGCAGTGTCATACACCACCAAGGTACTAACCTGCACTTTGACTTAGTAATTTTTTGACTGGGGAGAATAAAAGATGAGGCAACTTTTAAATAAAGGGCAACAACAAGAGCACTCAATGTTTGAGTCACATTTTTAATTAAACAGGGTTTCTGCAGGTTTCAACAAGCTAAGCTGGTGGCTTTTTATGGTGGCTTTATGCTTTTCTGATTTCCTGTGTGATTCTGATGCCTTTATACCATGGATGTATCATAATGAACTAGATATAGTACGCAAAGATGGCACCCATTCAGTTGAGAGATGCTCACCTGGCGCATAAGCCAGTAGCTTCTGTGTTTACCACCTGGTTTCCCCTCTTGCCTCCACCCACTTAGGCCACTTTAGACCTTACATTGTGACAATGTCACAGATTTTTAAATTGCATTTCTTGGTTCAAGGAAAGTTTTACAAATATGAAACCTCCACGGATCAAAAATTCATGATAGAAAGTGTCAGGTGTCCTGTAACAGTTTTATATGTCTATTTTAAAATAGTGTTTTATGGGAGAAAATGCTTTTTGGGCCAGTGGGGAATTTCTTTTACAATGCCGTGAGTGGCCACTGGGAAAAACTGGCAGCAAGACAGAAATTTTGGATATAAAGCAAAGACATATTGTATAAACCTCAACAGGACATTGCCACAAGTTGTACTGCATCAACATGTGCAGCCATTGCCACAGGAAAACAAAATAATAAAAGGGCGACTGATTATTGCAACTTTGTGAAAGTAACTTCATAATCCAATCAATTTTTAAGACCTGGCGAAATTGTCTTCAAGACTTTTTAAGATCTAAAATTCAGATGATTGTATTTTAGACTTTTTACAAAGTTTCAAGGACCTGCAGAGACCCTGTAATAAGTAAAACCAGCCATTGTGTCCACTGATTGTCCTCAATCAGGCTGATAATAAGTGGTTAACCTCTTTTATTAGCTGAGGATAATAATAATATGTCCCACTCACCACAGTGGTCCACAGCAGGGCGATTTGTCCTCCACTCCGTTGTGATTCTCTGTGTTCACCGACTCTGTCTCACTAGTGGGTATGCTCGCTGGCATATGACACACACCATACACACAAAACAACAAAGTAAAGTGAGATGATAAGGTGGCAAGTTGACAAAGAGGTTGAGGACATAAAACTGTGTCCTGATGGAAAAAGGCTTAACCACTACATTTCACATTTTAATACATTTTCCAATTGACACCCATGCATTTTTGGTTTGGCTTGGTTTAAGGCTGATGAAATGTATTTTTAAATCAAACATTTTTTTTAATATATACAGAAAACCATATTTAAAAGAATAAGAAAAACAATTCTCTTATCTACTCTAATGTACAGGTAATCACACATTAGACTGAAACTATTGTGTGTGTGTGTGTGTGTGTGTGTGTGTAAGGTGTAATGTGTATGTGCTGAAAATTTTCACAATTTTTTTCAAATTTTATCACATAGCTTATAGGCCAAGCCAAACCACCAGAACACAAACACGAAACAATGCAGGTGTAAATAGAAAATGCTGGCGTAACTCCCTCTAAAAGTTTGACATGAGCAGAAATGAATTTCTGCCAGGTTTTCGTTCTTAAAGATAGAGACTGACAGTATCCAATTTGGGTGGACCCTGGGTTGCTCCATGTGAAACCAACTGTCCTGTTTTGTGAACACTGAAAAATGATGAATTTGAAGGTTTCTGCATAGATCAAGTCACAGTGAGTACATGCTGCCAGACCTGAGTCAAATTGGACTTTTCAAAATATTCCTGTCATTTTTAAAAACCATTTATCAATTAAAAACACCATCAGAATGAAAATATTGTTTCTTGGATCAATTTGTGTTGAATGTTGAATCTATTTGATCAAACTATTTGGTCCAGGTCTGTGTGCTGCAACAAGTATTAGTTACATAATCAAAAGATTACAATATACAGTATATCAGAACTCATATATAGTGTACATGCATAAAATGCCTTTTTAAGTGACAATGAAAGGAATTCAAAATGATTATGATTGCATGACGGATCAGAACGCAAATGTTTTGGCAATTTCCATTCACAGGCCTGAGAATAACTGAAAACAATGATGTATTGTATTTCTATCCATTACTTTACATTAGAAGGTGTGCCAGGATGTAATATTTCAACTGGTACCAAAATAAGCACAGGTTAAATACATCTTATTGGCAAAAAAAATATTCATTTGGCAAATGAATGAGTGGCAAATCGACCAAACATCTAAATTAGTTTTTTAAAAAGCATACTTTATGCTGTATCTTTTATGCTGTGCTACTGGACATGTGTTCCTGCGTCCCCACAGCTGCAGTAGGCAATCTGAACACACTCAATGCAAAACCTTCCGTCTCTCTCTGCTGCCTCATATCACTCCGCTAACCCCTCACATCAAATGATGCACCAAACACGCCCATGCATTTTGGTGGGGCTGAAGCAGAACGTCAAGGTTGCAAACTGTTGTAACTAATAGGCAAACTAATGTCTGTTCTGTTTGGCTAGTTATGTCTCACTAAGAAAGACACCATAACATGCAGCACCTGGATGACTTTTGTTTGTACAGAGTCAATGTAATTGGCTAGTTATGTGCTAGCTAACCTGACTGGTTGTTTGATCCACATTGGGTCCAGTTTTGTTTTGTTTTGGTTTTTTAACTAAATACAAAGGGACGGGTGCTCACAGACACACATTTTTTAAAAGGAACCCTTCAACTAAATATTGTTAGTTACATGCAATTGTCAAAAGTAGTTATATCAGTAAAAATTACAAGGAAACTGGAAGAGCATTCAGAGAGTGTAGACCTTTCTCAAGGCCTTTTGTCACAAGGTTAACAAAAGTAAAATATAATTGTGTATCCACTCTGTAATACGGATCTGCACCAAAATTTAAAAGGTTCTTCACTGGCCCATGCTACACTGCATATAAACCAGTTTTCATGAAAATCAGGTCAGTTGTTTTTCTGTAATCCTGCTGACAAACAAACAGCACTGAAAACATAACCTCCTTGTTGGAGGTAATAATATTGCCTACTGCAGCTTTAATATGCTAAAAATAAACCATGTTCAAGGTGAATGGCAATCTCAGTTGTGTTTTATTCATAGCTTTATTTTTCTTTAAATTGAAAGCCACATTTCCCATACACTTGGTAACTTTCTGAGAAGATGCTGCTCAGAACCCACTCCCCTTCAGCCTGTCATCTGTTCCAAAGAACAAAGTGTTGATTTATTTCACTTACAAGTAAGATTTACTGGAAGGGAACAATGAGATGTAAAGGAGTTCAGAGATAATGGATGATGAGGTGTATGTACTAGATGAAATGAATTTTCTTATGATCTGGAAGCAAACAATAGACAGCATGCCAATACAAAGGTGTAAGCAAAGCACGTGCAGGCAGAGGCAAGCAACCTCAAGGACAAAGATGAACTGGTCTGATGAACATGGGCAAAACACACACACACACACTCCCAGACACTTGGGCACACACATTTACCCTGGGTCTCTGTGGACTGTGTGAACCAGCCAAACTTTCCTTTCTTCTTCTCAGTGAGGTCAGCCAGCGTGACCCCTTGGTGTTACCAACATGCAGTTCATACAGCCAGACAGCAGAGGAAGCAGTGAGTCAGTACACAGCAGAATAAGAGAGAAAGAGAGGAATGTACGACAAGAGACAGCTGCAATACGAACCACAGTCCAGACACAGCTACCATGTCCAGAAAAGCTGCAAAACAAGTGTATCTAAAGGACATACAGTAATGTCCTCTTGGCATAACAGACTGGCATTAGAATCTGAGCCTGGACTATGTTGTCCTGCTACAGTAAAATTCATCCATTATATTCACTTCTAGTATAAAGTTGATTGGCATGTAGGAGGAAGGAGAAGATTAAAAACGCCTTCATACAATATAGTAGGTGAGGAGTTCTCATTCATAGCATTCATTTTGATGTCTCGCTGTGGGATACACCTCCCTGTATATTCTTCAGAAGTTTTAATCTCATTACATTAATCCTGATTGGCTGCTGATCATGACGTCCACATCAGGCAGATCTACCTACCCTTAAATAGCTCGCACACATGCCGCATCATTCAAACACCTCTTCTCAACTCGGAACATAACTCAACCTGCTGCAGGCGAGCTGGCGTAACTGTCCATAGACTGGAGCTATCTTCACTACCACTCTGGTCCCAGGCACTCGCTGTTTTTATGCTCCTTTCTCCAGTCTTCACAATAGACTAGAGCCTTACTCGCCTAGCAGTTTCACAGGAAGGTTTTTGCAGATTAGCTGTGTTCCATCCATCTTTGTTAGCACTCCAGCTAACAAAGATGGATGCTACCCTCCCTCACACCAGAGGAGACAGAGCCTCCAGGGCTCAACTCTGCATTTTTTGGAAATAAAATATCGAGTAATAACACACTAGGTCAGCTTGTGCTGCCTTGCGCTGGAACATGCCCGGATTCACGCAGGCACTGTGCCTGCTTCACTGTGAAGAGCCTCCAGCAACAGCTAGCATGCCAAGTTAGCTTGTCGGAATAGGACCCTTACTTGCCCACCAGCCACAAGCAAACTGATGATGGGGGCAAGGAGAGGACTGCTGCAGTCACTGCGCCATGTGCTAACGCTAGCTGGGACTCTTATTAGGACCTAGCCACAGCAGCTCTGTCTCTGGAGGACATACTGGAGTTGGATTATGATGATGACAATGAGGACACCTTGGAACTCCTCATATCAGTATCCCATAGTGAGACATCTCTCTCAGGGGTATTACTTATGCAAGTAACCCAAAATTTTGTGCTGACATAAGAATAAAACTTAGAGCACTGTTTGCACGAGACATTTCACAGAAGATATTAGCTAACCGAAGCATGATAGTCATATGTGTTAGACCACAGTAATAGATAATATATAGTGTTCATCATCCAGGCTGTTATGTGGTGCTATGGTAGTTTTGAAACAGTGTCATTGTTAGATTGTTAACCAGAGATCACTGACTGTAAAATGTCCTGCTCAATACATCTCTGTCATAATACTTAAAAAAGTAACTATACTCAATTCTTAACAATATCGGCTTAATTTTAGGTTTATGGCTGCTATTTTGCTATTTTTTAGTGCTGTCCAAATGTATAATGAGCATTATTAGATCCTATGTTGTGGACTCAAAAGAATACCACAGTGCATCACGAAAGAAAAAACAACAATGGTGTAATTAACGGCATAGAGAAAATGACTCAAGTAGAGTCCGAAAGTGTTTTTTCTTCACCATAAAATGAGCACAATTTATAGTTATCTACATAGAAATCCCTACATGTAAATAGTGAGTAGGGAGTAGTGAATGAGTGAAAGATTTCATACACAGCCACTGATTTCTGGACAGAGTAACTATTAATACAATATTAGACTGGCAGGGATTAGCAATAAACAAGACTTCAGTAAGAAAGCAGAAGATAAAAGGCAGAGAAGGAAACAACCACTGGTGAAAAGAGAGGAAGCTATGAATAAACAATAGGAAGAAAAAGGAGACAGAGGGAAAAAAAAACTAATGTTAGCAGCAATCTACACGAGTTTCTTACAAGGCACAGAGACACTGCGGGAATCAAGGAGAGAAAGTTAGTGTATTGTCTCGGGTGTCTAGCAGCAGAGGTAAAAGCAGGACAATTACTGGAGGATATGAACTGACTGGTACACGCTATACTGACTGCACTGTGAATGGTTTAAAGGCACTGTAGCAGTATTAACAAGAGAGGCAAGGCTGCAAGCAACAGCACCACAGGACAAAAGAGTATCACACACTTGTACTATAACTAAGGCTCACAACACACATTCTTTCAAAGGAGCAGATGGATTTTAATGATTTACACCCAGAACTCATGTCCCTGCACACTGAAATTGATTAGGGTCCGGACACTGTTATTAATTACACAATCAGGCACCAGTCCAGGCATTCGGTTATAAAGGAAATACACATACACTAATTATGACAAAATTACCCACAAATATCTGATAGGATAAAATGATGAGGTGATGACATTTAATACCCAAAAGGTCAAAGGTCAACTTCACTGGGCATCAAAATGTTCAGCTCTCTGTCAGTCCTCTGTACGCCTAACTAAAAATCAATTGTGCCAGTTAGTCCCTCCACTATACTTTAGCCATGCCTCTTTCACAACTCGTTACCTGTGTGTTTTAGGCACTTTTGGAAGTCATCATCGGACTAAGCAGAGTTCATTCTTCATTGGTGACGTCTGGCGCCCTATACTTTAGCCCCCGCACTCTTTGTAACTCATGAGCTGTTTGTCACAGAGCTTTGCATCAGGCATCATTGGACTACAAAGTTGCTTTTTCGACTGGTGTGACTTAATTCCACTCCTTATCCTTATACTCGCACTGGTCTTGACTTAATGTGGCTGTGGTCAGTCACAAAATTCTTGACCTGTGATATGCAATAACAGCAAACCCATACATCAGTCAGTATGGGGACTGAAAATCCTCCTGATAGTGATGATAAAAATAAACATGAGTTCTCATTATACTCTTCTATCAATTGATGTTCATACAAACTTGGTACAAAATGAAATCCCATTTATTTTATGTTCATGAATCATGATCACTGCCACGACAGCGATACATGTCCGAATATGCTAAAACATGCTGTTGCAAAGTCAAGCTGTATTTGTATGTCCTTCACTACGGTGCCGTGTCCTGTCTTCTCACATAACAGTACTTGAGGAGACTGTATGGTGTTTAAATTTCTTTTAAGTAAACTGCATTTTTAAGGGAACTAGTTTCATGCGTCCAGTTATTTGAATTATTTTCTCACGATTGTAACACCGGAAAACCATGCAGCATGGAAATATCCTGTTCCCACAATAATCCCCGTCCACATGAATGAGCTAAACGTTCTCTTTCATACTGTATGCACACATACACACAACCAAACAACCACATCTACCCCTGTGTTGTTGTGACGACCAGCGCACACAAAGCCACGCCATCGAAAAGGCCAAAAATCAGAGCAATGCTGTTGCCCACTTTCTTAGCTGGCTTAGCTTGGCTTAGTTTATGTCTGCATCAGTTTTGAGATCATCGTGAGCATTTATGTGTACTACATTTATATTATTTGTATGTGTAACATTTACATCTATATAAACAGTGTGATACTGCAGCACATTGTGACTCACATACAAGTGATGTAGACAAACAGAAGATGTACAGGAAAGTCAATAATTCTATCCTTGACCTATTTAATCACAGCAATGTAAAATATAAAGGCATTGTAAAATAGCAGCAAAATAGAAAAATAGATGGTAAGAACATGTCTTCAGAGAACTACTGTAACACTAACCATTACATGTTTTGCTTAATAACAATCACTTTGCCAGAATAGTACTGATATTTCAGATGGTGAATGTCTCATTTTGGTTCAGTATGTTTACTTTATTTTACAGTACATTAATAAGATGTAACAAGCTGTACTTTATATCAAATTAGACAAAAACTAATTTTATTACACAGTGTTACACCTTTATTAGAGCCTTATTAGACTTTATTAGAGGGTAATTAGAGACACATTACAACAGAACTGTACTGTAAACTAAAATGAAATCACATATTTGCTACTTGAGACACATTTCTTTGGCTGGTGCCATACAAACGGCAGAGTAGCCAAGACTGATACCAATTTCTCCGATCCAATCACATTATCTGTCCAAATGGTCTATGGTCTGTATTTTATTGAATGTTGAATGCATCTTCGTAAAGTGACATTTGTGTGGAGTCAACAGTCTGCAGCATGTGATGTTGTCCCTTTGTGCTGGATGTAAGATAGTTTGTCATTTCTATGTCATTTCTATCCATAACCTGTCAGTATGTCTGTGGGAAAAAGTCATGTATTATTATTATTATGCATCAATGTCCTTCTTAACAGTCACACAGCTGAGCCAGGGCGATTTGTTCCAGATGCATACACAATATTTCCTTCATGACACACTGAAGGCAAATCATCAGTGAGCTTGTCAGAGTGGAATAACAACAGATAGATGAGTAACGGTTTGCCCTCTTCACCTGCCTCCTCTCACAATCAATGGGGCAAAGAGATGCTCAGAATTATTTAAAGGCTTTTGTTATGTTGTTTAAAGGTTTTTCTTATGTTGTTGTTGCTTTGGCAACAACATATTTTTGTTCATGCCAGTAAAGGTACTTGATTTTGGCAGAAGATTGTCTGGCTCGGCAACTGACTGTCTGCATTCTTCATTTTTCTTTACACGAGGATAGCGGATCAATTAAATCCAGGTAACTCACGGTTACGCTTGCCCTCCTCGTCTCCCTCCTCCTCGTTCTCGGGGTCGATGTCCTCGGCCTGGGTGATCCAGTCCAGGTAGCCCTTCAGATCTTCCTCTAGCTGCTGCTTCTCACGTAGCTTCTGGAAATCTCCCCGTGCCTTGGCCTTCTCTCGCTCTTTGGAAAACTCTCTGGAGAGGGCAGAGCACAATGTTACTGTCAAACCTGAAAACAAATAATACTATAATAATATAGAGGGTCAGAACGGGCTCAATTGTGCGTAACAGGCAGCAACCAATCAATCCATCCATTTTCTAAACATGTTTAATTTGTTCAGGGTCACAGAAATGACAATGGTTATTTATATGTCAACAATAAAAAGGTAGAGCATCATTTCCAAAAGTGTCTGAAAATATTCTTACACATCAAAACAAGTCACTAAGGTAAAATTACTGCCTCACAGTTGTATGCCTTGGCCATTCAAGAGAAACTTTATACCTTGTATTTAAGACTCATATATGTAGTGTAGACTTTAAAGGAATTCAAAGGAGCAATATGTAACAATAATGCATCCAAAAATTACTATGAATCGAGCTGTTTTCCCCTCCCCCCTCCTCCTGAGACTGGAGGAAGCTCAGGTAATTTGACAAAAACAAGTGATAACAAGTCCTAGACTGCAAGTTGATCAGCTAATTGTAACTGTCAGTTGTCTGTCAATGTAAAGCTAAGCCTGTTATCTTAAAAAAAAAAAAAGCCCAAAATGCTCTAAAAATATACACTCACTTGGAATTCAGTGACTGCCTGCCTTACTGCCTGCCAGATACCACTGACATATTGCTCAATTTAACCATTACTTAATGGTACACTTACTATTTTAGCGAACATTTATTTGAACTCTAATTAATGTGAAACGGGCACACAACAACACGAGTTACTGGCCTGAATAGATATTTCAAAGAACACCGCAGCTGTAGGCATTGTTGTGGGAGAAGCAAAGAATTCAACTTAGCATGTTACCTTAAGGTCTGATGACATATTATCATTTAATTGTATGACTTATTACAGTACAGATTTCTCCTTTAATAAAAGATATTAGTTCTATTTTGGGGGAAATGGAAGTATCACTACACTGACATTAATGCATGTTCCTGCAAAAGAAAGCATCACTCTCTGTGAACCTACCCTGAATGAATAAGGGATAAAAAAAAAAAAAAAAAATTTAAAAAACAGATTCCAGTGAATAATTTTCCAGTGAGTATACTGGACATAAGGACTAATAGAGAGCTTCATCACATTGTACAACAACAGTCACCCTCAAGTGGGGTTGTGGTGGACTACAATACCTCAAATATGGATGATGTACCAAATAAGCTACAAATTCTAAAAGGTGGATGTTTCTCACACATCTTCACCCTGGCTGCAGCACATAATACCTCAGTCACCAAACATATGGGATATATTCACAATTCTCCCCCTCTGTTCTTGAGTTATGATGTTAAAAAAACAGCCAGAAAAGTGGTTTTGCAGAACATTATGATGTCACAGCAAAGCTGACCTTTGACCTTTTGGATATAAAAGGTTGTGTGAAATTTTGTCATAATTAGTGTATGAATTGTTGAGTTATGGTCAAAAACTTGACCACAAAATTCTAATCAGTTCATCCTTGAGTCAAACTGGACATTTGTGCCAGATTTATGAAAAAGAGACATACAGACGACCCAAAAACTGATGAAATAAATATGCAGACTAAAAAAAATGATGCATAATACAACTTATTGGCAAAAAAACATAGTCACACTCAAAACTTACCCACTCAACACACCCAAAACCAAGTTGAGGACAAAGAAGGATCCAAAGATGACCAGACTGACAAAGTAGACCCATGGCAGCTCAAAGCCCATGGCATCGTTCATCTAAATAGAAACACAAGCAGAGAAAAGGAAACCAGGATTACACATGTCATATTTTATGTATCACAGTTGTCATGTTATTTTTTTATTTTTTATTTTAAACTGAACTACAAACTGAAAATTATAGGTCAGAAAAAGAAAAGAGGAAGAGAAGAAGATCTTAAAATTCTATTATGTTTATTCCCAAATATCAGTGTGACTGAGTATGTGGTATAGTTCAAACACATTTTTGGTTTGACAGCTGGCTTTGTGTTGCAGCTGTTCAAGTATGAATGACGTATGATGCTGGATGCCTGCTATTTTTCACAGCTTCTGCTGGTAAAAAGCACCTATACTTACCTGTGCCTTTACACACAGATTCTACGTGTATTATTACCTATGAACTGAATCAATGGGAGAAAAGCAGTGTTTAGTGCTTCTGAATCAGGGTGGGAAATTAACTTTTTAAAATGTGAACATCTATGAGTCACTGGCAAATAAATATTCAAATACACCAGCCACTCAATAGTAAATCATTATTTTCTGTGTGAAATCTACCAGCCACACTCATTTTACCAGCATTTGGCTAGTGGCTGGAACAAACTGGCCACTCTATCTGAACTCTCTGGGTATTGGCAGTTTACTTGCAGTCACAGCCTGAAAAATTAAGTTTCTGAAAGTATAATCACATGTACAGTCATTAGTGTAACTGTCATGTACACGTAAACTCATCTTGCTTACTACTCCAGTCATTGACTGGATGCACTTTAAAGCTCATGATGTCCTTCAGAGGAAATGAAATCTTCGACTCTGAGCTGCAAATAAAACTTGTGTGGGAACTGTGACCACTAGAGGGCGCCATGTGAGCAACAACTGGATCAGTAACGAGTGGAGGAGGTATTAAAAGATGAAATATCTGTTAGTGATGTGGCAGTGGCAAATGACCACACTACAGAGCTACAGTGCCTTTTAACAGAGCTGTTTGGCAAAGAGACACTAAGAGTTGATAGTTGGAGTTTGTCCATTTATGACCACAAAACTGGATTTTCACACAGTCACACAGGTCAGTTGATGACCTCACACACTTAACACTTAACTTCTCTGCTCTATTTTTGCATTTCATTCTACACAGTTAGAATAAGGGTTCCAAAAGGGTTTCTTGAAGAAAAGGTTTGTAAAGAGTTGTAAGACTAGGGGTTCCATTATGAACCCTTTTTATCTAAAGCAGTGGTTCCCAACCTTTTTTGCTTGGAGTCACCCCTGCTTGTATGTAATGAACACTGAGCCTTTGCACACGTACACTAAAAGGACACGTGATTCATTCCAAAGTTTTACTATCCAAAATAAACAGCAATTAGATTGTTTCCATCCTTAGAACCTTTACCTTTAGTGAATGTCTCGGTTCTACTATGAGCTCAATATTTTTTTTCTTTTCTATTAACAACATCTTTTAAAATAGTTTTGTATACAGACTTTTGTAATTTAAATTCTGGGGGTCGTGCAGGTGCCGGAAATCCTTATAAACACTTGAATTTTAATGCAGTGTTTGCAAGGTTTTAAAAATGGTTGGATTTTGGATAAAATGCTTAAAATTGTAATCATATTACTTTTATAATAAATTGCTGCCTGACTGAATTACTTAATTAAATTTTTAGATAAAGAAATAAAATAAGTCAGATATTTGTTGAGCCAGATTGTATAGGAAGTTGATGATTAATCATTAATCAAATAACTGACAAATAAGAATTTAACCGATAAAACATGTATTAATTGATAATTAATTGATAGTCTAGAAATTGTTTTGTGTGGCAGAGCCATTCACTGGATAAGGAAACTTAAAATTTAACTTTAAATGAGAAAAAAATGAGGCAAATAAGAGAAAAAATGTGTGTTTTATATCTTATTAATTATTAATGATTAATCAATTAATCAATTGTTAGCATTTTCAACTATCGGTTAAGGAAAAGGCACAAAATTCAGAACCCTAATAGGAAGTCAAGTCTATTTACAGACAGGTGACACATTTTGAAACATGAAACTTTGTCATGTCACCCGTCTGTAGTTTTCTGTCACAAAACCTAACTTTGGTTGATAATAGTACAATAATCATTTTGTATATTAAGATGCCATTTACCAGCTGTAAGGTTGGTAACTTGAAAATGCATCTTGAAAATGTTGCAAAAGTACCTGAATTTGACTTTGTTGAGATCCTTGAAGAACTCTTTTTGTCACGTGTTCTTTGTAGCATCATATAAAAGAGTTCTCAGTAGAACTCACTGCGAGTGTGTTCTAGATAAAACACTTGAATTATTAAAGGGTTCTCAGAAGAGCCCCCTGTGTGGGTTCTTGTTAGCACCCTAACAGTGTGGAAAGGTTCTGGATAGAAACACCAGACAGGGATCTGAGTGAAGCCATTACACTTTCGCTTACGCTTTCTGAGTGAAACCTTGCACAGATGGTTCTAGGTATAACCCTTCATGTTGGGTTCTAGGTATAACCCTCTGAAAGGGCTCCAAGTGGAACCTGGTACCTGCGTTCTACCAGGAACTAAAAAGGGTTCTTCTTTTTTTTTTTTGAATCTCTTTTTATTAAGAAGGGTTCTTCTATGGGGACAAGCCTAGGAACCCTTTATGGTTCTACTTACCACAGTCATTTCTAAGAGTGTACTTTAACACTAATATTCCCTCTAACAAACAGCACATCTGCTGGCAGGGCAGAGACAACACGTCCTGACTCTGCCTCCGGCCACAGCACGATGCATCCACCCACCCTGCCGCAATGATTGATTTCTGTAGGAAAGGTCGGAGGTCAAATTTAATCTATCTGTCTATCTATCTTTTATCTTCTTTAAGGCTTGTCGAGTCTCCTTCCTTCACCATTTTAATGGCACTGTTAGCAGGGGATTGCCATGGTAACACATACATGCATAAGAGAAGTAAAGAGTGTGTGAGGGAGAGAGAAAAAGGCAGAGAGGACGACAGAGGATGAGAAGGAGGGAGAGAGCTTCATTATTTCATAGATGAGGGTCCCCATCAATAAAAGGATGTGGGTGGACTGTGACGAAAACTCATTCTGAGTTGAGCTTCAATGCTGAGTGTTATAGCTAATTAAAAGCCGTTGGTAATTTCTGCTAATGAGAAGCTGACGATTTTCAAGTGAGCCTGGCTTTCTTTATCGTTTTAAAATACTAGATGTTATCTATTAACAGGAGGGTGATGGTTCAGGCTTAAGTTATAGCTCTCAATAAGGATTTCTTTGCAGGAGAGACAAGAACAGAATGTCGTTTTAGATTTTATAAACCAAGAACCTCAATGAGTATGGTCCATAATGTAAACCTTTTAAATGTATCTTTAGACATCACTACTGTTATCAAGCTCTGTGTCACTTCTTATGTCATCTCATACGTTTTGTCCATTTTACAGTCATTTGCAGTGTGAAAATAATAATACAATGATGTCTTATGAAAACAAAGTTGTTGCTAAATGATGCTATACAAATAAACTTGCCTATATAATGCATATAGTACGGACTTTGATAAACTGCAATACAACTATTGGAATACATCCTTTAAATAAAAATATTTGAGATAAAATATGTCTTATATGATCTAAAATGAGAAAACATTCAAATGCCCTTTCTCACAAATTCTATATGGGACAATTAAAGGGACAGTTAACCCAAAAGTCACAAATACATATTTTTCGTTTTACTGCTGTGTGTAGTGCTATGCATCCAAAGATGTCTGCCTTTTTTTGAATATAATGGAATTAAATGGTACTCGGCTTGTGGTGCTCAAAGCATAAAAAAATAAAACTTAACAGCAATATCTCTTTCTAGAAATCATGACCCAGTTATTCAAGATAATCCACACACCTTGTTGTGAGCAGTTTCAAGTAGGAGTATGTTCTGTATGTATGTTCTCTCTATAGTAGAATCTACTCAAACTACTCTCTTTCTTTGGAAAGAAAATAGTTCCTACATGAAACTGTTCACTACAAGGTCTGTGGGTTATCTTGAATAACTGGGTCATGATTTTTGACTTTGTCGCGAGTTTCCTGAATTAGCATAGTTTCAAACATGCTGCAAGTAACACAATATTTCACAAGGTTCTGTCAAAATCAGAAGTTTCGACAGTGAGGCACATGGATAAATAAACCAAAAATATGGTGCCTTTTGGGCCTCATCATCAGAGTAATTTTGATGCAGAGTGGCAGATTACCCAGTAGAGAACGTCGGTCCAGCCCTCCATGGTGATGCACTGGAACACAGTGAGCATGGCAAACAAAAAATTGTCGAAGTTGGTGATGCCGTTGTTGGGGCCTTGCCAGCCCTCTCTGCAAACTGTACCATTGAGGCAATGACGGCCGTGCCCTGATATCGCACACGGCGTGGACTCTTCCTCTGCCAGGGCACCTGGGGGCACAGAGTGAGACGGATGAATCTACTAATCTATGGTATTTCTACTGGTGCATGATGAAGCCTCACAAAAATGAACTGAATTAAAACGACTGACACTGATATCCCAACGTTCAAAACACTCCACAAGCCCGCCATATTAAGTATGATGTCATGCTGATTTGACTCTGTTGAAAAGAGGTGCGTGGTGAAAACAGACAGTATTGCTTTATTTGCACATATTACTTCCAATTTTCTTTGCATCTTGTGGTTGGTGCCCTTTTGTTTTAGAATCTTTCGTATAGTCTCTCTATTATACACAAGGATTTACATGCATAACTGTTAGTGAACATATGACCACCCACTGTCTTCACTGACTCTGCCAGTTTAGGTCTTTTGGCTGCATGAGGCTGAGTTTGCCCCTGCTGCACTGATGCCTCTGCTTTGTAACAGCTTGCCATAAAATGATATCTTTCTCTTTTCCTAAATCTCACTTCAAAACCCCTTTTATCTTATCTTTTTAGATCATGTAATAGGTTGTGTGTTAATTAGTTAGTAGTTAATTTCACATAGTACTGAACCCATCAGCAGGCTGTGCACATTTATGACTGTATGCTCAAGGACTTCTCATGGTGGCAGTGATTCACAATTTTGAAAAACTTTGAAAAATCTTTTTTATTGAATGCTCTGTTTTATACCAGTACTGATTCTGGCAAGTAGGGGTCACAAGTCATCAGCAACAGCAAACAAGGCTTATCTAGTCCGTTGCAGGCCATATATTGGCTTTTGTCATCAAAGGCTTAAAAACCAACATCCATAGAAAAGTTTCATGTCATCTTAAACCCAAGCACCTGAAAATTAATTCCAAACCTGGAATGTCATGATCCATTAAATTTAGGCACAATGCGGGATGAATAAATCCCCATTTCATCAGCTTTTCCACCTTTCAGAAAAGGGGGAGAGAGAGTGGGGGAATGCCATAAAGCAAAGTTTCCTTTATTAAGTGAGTTAGATGAACCCCGGGTGCTCTGTTACAATACCATTACACTATTCTATGCATCTTAAAGAAAACAGTAAATTATACAAAAAACTTAATTTGCAGACATCTACATAACAAAACATACACTCCATGCATATACTACACAAAAACACTATTCAAAACATTTCAAATCTCCGCTGGTTTCATGTGGCAGTTGTGGTGGCATTGCAGTAGGTGCTTCACCATCTGTTGCCAGCCTCTGATGAGCACACTCCTCTAGTTTTTAGTGCATTTCTTATAATAGCCTTTCGCTACTTACAGTACATGTTACAACAATGACATTTTTACACAGGTCGAATAATATCATTTTATAGTCTCCTTTCACTGTTGCCCCATACCTTGTTTCAGCCTCCCATGATATGAATATCTGTAATAAATTGTCTTTTGTCAAATTTTGCATGTCTTTTCTCTTACTCCTTTTATCCTATGTTCTGTGATTGCATTTTCCTTTGATTTCTCTGAAAAGTGCCTCTGAAATTATGATCATTATCATTATTACACTTAATCTATATGAAGATAATCAAAGATGATCATACACAGTTATTTAAGCTATATCAGCAAGCACATACAGCAGTCCATACATCCCATCATATAGTCCTCTAGGTTACACTTCATCACTAGATGTTCTGTCATCATGTGATCATTATATAACCATTGCAGAAGATGATGGTAAACACACACATACGCATAATAGATGATCCCACAACATGCTGAACCTTCCCTCCTTTTCAAAATCTCCACATTTTTGTGCGTGCACACACACTTGTTTTGATGTAGACACATGGCCCCACTCCACCCAAACATACATAAAAAACACAAGCTAAGTGCCTTTCTCAGGTCCAACAGACACGAGTGAGGGGGGGGATTAAAGGGAGCTTCCATCTCGCTCTGTCATGACCTCTCGACTTAAGTCTACAATGCTTCTCCTGACGTCCACAAACAAACAGATCAAAGCAAGAAAGAGAGGGAGAGATTAGGTGAAAGGTGTGTGAGAGAGATGGGGAAACAGAGAGAGATGCTCCATGAAAACTGCTGTCGTGTTCCTGCATAGCATACCACTCCTGACTTAAGCTGCTATGCCCCCATAGTCACATATATATACACAGTATGTGTATATATACTTGACGTTTATGACTGAAAACCCTCTATCAGTTTATCCTTACTTCTTGAATAATTCTGCCACGTTGGAAGCAATGCTGGAGTAAAGGTCAAGCCTGTTTACATAATAGCCAGATATTAGTCATTTAATCACTGGATTTAATCCACCATCTGTTGTTCTGTCCTGTTTTCAGCAGCTTGCCACCCACCATTCACATACAAGGTACATGTGTCCATTCATTCTCAGGGATTAAATCTTGTATCTGTCCTAAGATGAGACACATACTCCTGTTTATACTGTAGGTTGGATGTGGGACCCAATTTAAAAAGGGTTTAAGGGTAGTACTAGGATTTGTTAGCTGCTATTTTTAAACGTGGCAGAAAAATAGTTGATTGTAAAGTCTCATTCCTAGGACGTCAAATACCAACATATTGGTTTGGTAAAGCATCTTGAGAACAGCAAAATAATGAACAAATAAGAAGGTACGGGCTTGATGATGAGAGGGATTATTTTTTCTATGCCTTGTTTTTTGCGTACTTTGCCTTTAAAGGATGAAAATCAAGAAAACAATGAAATTCTCCAGGAAAGTCTCATGGTTGACTCAAAAGAATAGAACAGAACAGCCAGCAAAATCAAATTTAAAGACAAATAAAAAAATAAAATGAAAGTCTCTGGACTGCCATACCTGTTTGTATCACGTAGCATGTGGCATGCATTTTGCCAATGAAGAGCTCCAGGCCGATGATGGCGTAGATGATGATGACGAAGAGGACCAGCAGAGCAATGTGAAGCAGGGGAACCATGGCTTTAATAATGGAGTTTAAAACCACCTGTAAACCTGCAAACACAGACAGAGGCCATGAACACGTACAAAATTAACTTTTTTGTCTATTTGTGTAACTTGCATGTTTTATCAGCATTTGGTAGGTGCATGTAAAGATGTATACTTCCCAAGTTCAAATTACCACCCATATGAGAAAAGGGGGAACACGTTATTTGTGCCTTATCTGAATGAACAAACAGCCTTAAATGTGTCTATTTTAGCAAGAACAAACATTTGTTTTCAATGCTGAATATCCAAAACATATTTCTGCACCAGAGGTTTTCAAAGTAGGAGAAAGGCCTCTCCAGAGGCAACAATTTCAAGTGCAAAATATTAGTTATCAAAAAGAGATCACAGAAAAGAGCCTAAATATGTGTGATTTGGTTAGAGAGATAGTTGAAAGATACAGTATTGTTGCATTTTACTGTTTTTCCTACTTTCACAGACTAATCCCAAACTAATCAAAGCCTTTGGAAAGACCTTTTATGTATTTAGCATAGTCTGAAGTTATGTCAAACAGAAATATTTTACTATATTGACTCAATTGTTGAGTGTCTTTGGCATTAAAAACATAATCATGTTCCCATAGACATCCAGGAATTCAGTGAAACTAAGGAAATAGACTATGTTGTGTACACTAGATCAAAGAAAAATACAAGTATCTCAAACTAAAAAATGAGAATGCCATGGTTCACTCAAATTAAGATCAGGTTTCTGTTAGGTATTCAGCCACCAGCTTTGCAAGAATGTCTTCCCTTTAACTTCAGAAATGTAGAGTCATTAAGATTTTAAAATGAGGGCTGCAGCAAAAAGCATATTTATTACTGATTTATCATCCAGTTCTTTGCCCAATTATCTAGTGAATAAAATGTCAGAAATAGTGAAAATTCTCATCACAATTTCCTGAAGCCCATGGAGATGTCATTAAATTACTTATTTTGGCTGACTGACAGTCCTAGCTCACAATTAAGAAGCTGGAACTATGCAATATTATATTTTTGCTTGAAAAATGTATTATCATTAGTCAATTACCAAACAGTTGCCGGTCTCTCTTTTTGACAGACAAATAAATTAATTAAATAATTGCTTCAGCTCTAATAAATGTAGCAGGCCAGCCAGAGCTGAGTAGATTTAACTGGCAGCTGGCACTAGAACAACCCTCTGTGTATACTGCAGAGTATACGTTTTCATACATATGCTAAAGCAAACAGTACCCAAAAAAGCAAACAGAAAGCCACTCTTAGACACACATGTAATCTATGCAATCTATCAGTGGTCAAAATGGCATTATCTATACATCTCAAAGCTTCACAATACAACTGAATAGCCATGAAAGCCGACAAACCAGCCTCAAACATAACAGCTTAATTAAACTGCATATACCATCTAACAAATACAAATGTTGAACTAGAATAGAATTGAAAATGCCTTCTCACTTCAGTTCAACTACATCTTTCGAAGAGGTTCTTTCCTTTCTGAGACCTGTGAATGATGCGTTGCTATGGCAACACAAAGAGTGCAGACACATTAGGGAAACTTCATGTAAGGTCAAATGTGTGCTGAAAACATAAACAGTAGAGATAGCAGGCACCACTGAATTGGTAGTTTCCCTCAGTGGAATGCATCTGTTATTCTTTGTTTTATTTACACCTGCCTATCACAAAAAGACTTACAATTTTTAAAAAAAAGATTCTAGTTTCACGTTGACTGTCCACGCAATGCTCATTTTTCACTCTAAAAAAACCTTCTTCAAAGCACCTTGACAAACTGCTACAGTACAGTGCAAGCTAACTTAGGTCTGCAGGACATCCTAGCATACGTGTTTGACTTTTGAATGCTCTAAAATAGTATAATACTATTAGCATATACAACATCAAAGCAACTACTTAATATTACTTGTTTTTTCCACTGGGTGCCAGCCACTGCACTTGAAATTAATAACTAGCTAATATTAGTGTTCATTCAGCTTACGAGCAAACCCTAAGTAAGCTACTGCTGGCCACATAACATTAACCTGCAACAGTGTACAAACACTGTAACAAACAACTTCTTCTTGTTTCCCCTGGGTTTTGTTTGAACAACATTTAAACCTCCATTCTCACAAACGCACCAGCGTGTTAACATTATATTGGTGTCGGCTATTCAAAGAAGCCACTAGCTAATGCTAAAATCTGCCAAAAGGGAGTGGAGTTCTGTTAGTTAACCTCGTCGATGTTCGATGATGATAAATGGGAAGATACTCTGGTTTATGTATTAACGGTACTCATCTGTCAAGCACAACAAACAACTGTTATGTAGGCCTAATTATCTTTATATAATAGGCGCTAAGGTTGTCAAAAGTATCAATACTTAAATATTTTTTTCAGTACCAACAATTTAGCCTGCAATATCAATTAATTATAGTATTGAAAATACCAAAGCTGATATATATCAGCATATATATATGCAAGTGCTAAAGAGTTCAGTTTGACTTGCAGCAAACCAGACAGTGTTCAGTGACTTTTTCTCTGTGTGCAGATTGTTTATTACAAAATAGAAAAAATAGAAAATTATCCTATTTTGTGTGCCTTGCATATTTTTTTCTTTTTGTCATGCTCTCGAAAGAGGTATCAAGTATAATTTTTTATACTACTACTGAATCAAAGTTTGAATTCTAGTATTGTGAAAACTCTTATAGCACCCACTGTGAACGGACTTTGGTTGTGTTCCCTGAAATTAACAGTTTTGACTGAACTAATATCTATGCTTTTTGGCATCATCTCTCCCTCATTTTAGTCCGTGCCCAGAGCTCTGTAGCATGCCGAACATGAGTTTTCTTTTCTCCACTTCAAAAGTCCTGCATTACCTGTAGAGGGCAGTAGTCATTTTCAAACAGCTTTATAGTATTAAATAAGATAAACAATAACTACGATTTTTGTATTTTAGAATGAAAAATTCTAACGGCATCCACAATGCCTGACTCTGCAGGCAGCTAAAGGGAGTTCAGCCATCAATAATTTTAGTTTTCACACCTGTGATTTTCTTCCTGTGACATGTCAAAATGTCAGGTGTTATGACCCCTCCCTTTTTGCTTTCAGTGACTAATCTGTTCTCTCTTGCAGGAGCCTGCAGTCAGGAAGAGACGGTTGTTAACCCAGTGTGGTGGTGCCTTTTGCCTCCACCAAGGTGCTAACCCCTTGTCTCCACTCTTCCATTTTTCCATTTGGTTTGACATTTTGTTGCCTTCAACACTCATCCATACTTTCCACCCAACTACTGATGTATTTACTCTCCATACCCCATGCTTGTCTCTTGTAAACAGTTGTGTTTGTTTATTTATAATAAAACACATTAATGGCACATTAATTTAGCCTGTATCCCCCCTTCATCAATTGGTGCTCAGCCGTGTAGTGTTTCTAAAGTACAAGAAATTCTTTGTTTATAACCCTCTGTCAATGGTCCTGATATCATAATCATGAATTTAAAGTTCACTATTGTATTTCTCTGTTAAACTGCTGTACTAATCATGGTACTGTTAGATTAATGAAAAACTATTTCTCACCTGATTATCACAGTTGTTCAAAAATCTAATACTGTATTCTCGAGTTTTAAAATAGCCAAATTAAGTAAAGCAAAACAAGGACTGATTAACTTAAATCAAGCTTAATGCCCAAGAACACTCAAACTGCTTATCAGTTGTTTAAAATACAGTCCTTTACAGACTTAAGGTTGTCATGGTGACTGACTTTAGACTTCAGTGGAGCTGGAGAAAAACTTTGCTGACATGTCTCAATGAATGTGTCTGTGGCCAGTCAACAGAGCACAATGTATGAACCACAGCAACAAGAATGAATTAGAATCACTGATACAATAAGACAGTGTTGTGTCTTATTGTTTGTTTTGTGAAAACGCAAGAGACTTGTTTTTCTTGGCTGAAAATAAAACTCTTCTTGCACTACAGAAACTGTTACTCTCTTAAAACAGGTTGCAATCAACATAGGAACACATAACAAACTGTTTAAATTGATATAAATTGGAAATTGGTGTAGTTTTTAGTGTTGCAGCATCCCTGCAAACAAGTTTTTCACTTTTAATGCAACACTGAAACACTGAAAAGTAAAAGTGTTATCTTCACAACATCACTGTGATAGGTTAAACATCACAGAGTGAAGATAGCAGATATTCTTTTAGGTTTCATACAGTGGAAATCGCGTATCTACTGTATAGCTGCATAAGCAAGACCTTGAAAAACTGCACCAACTATCAGCCTACAATAAACCACAAAGCAGGAAAACAACAAAGAAGAGCAAGATTCCATACTGAATTGGCTTATTTTCTACATCTAATGTACGTATATTCAATTTTCTTCTCACAGCAAGGATGTCACTATTCAGCAAGCATTATTGACAACACTTGTGTGGATGTGCAGGGCTTTTAAGTAAAAAAAAAAAAAGGACAATGACTCGAGAGGACTGCTTTAACTCACTGGGAACTCCGGAGACAAGGCGAAGGGGTCGTAGCACGCGAAAGGCTCGGAGGGCCTTGACATCAAACCCACCAGGTTTGCCTCCAGACTGGCCGCCAGAGTCAGCGTCTTTGGTTATCATCTCCAGAACTACACTGAACAACCTGGAGAGGAGAGGGGCAACAGAGGGAGAGGAGAAGTAAAAGGGAGAGGGAGGCAGAACAGTGACAGAGATGTCATGAAAACAGAGCAAAAAAGATAAAAGCAAAAAAGACAGAAAGCAAAGAACAAAGCCATGTGTCCTCTTTGTACTTGTCTCTGTGTACATGCACCTGTGGGGTGTGTGTGTGTGTGTGTGTGTCAAGAGTGTGCTTATATACATGCTTTATGTGTGTGTGTCCTTTATGTCTGTGTGTATTTACCTTTAGTTTTTCACACCTCATCACAGTTTACATTGAAGTCCTACTGAGGCCAGGTGGTCTACTGATAAACAGTTACTCTCAACAAGGCCGTGTGTGTGTACGTGTGTATGCGTGTGTGTGTATCTATGTGTGTGCATGCGCACACAACAACACTGTCATCTTGCAACTGGTCATGATGAGAATAATAAGCTGGTGATCTACGCAAATGATAGGCAGGTATGTGGTGAGTTAAAGGAATAGTTCAGATTATTTGAGGTGGGGTTGTATGAGGAACTTATCGATTGTCACAGTATTTGCTACAGTAGACGACGCTCTGCACGCCCCCTGTTGGGAGAAGGAGCAGGAGTACCAGTGTAGGAAGTTAAGCAATGTACTGTTGTGGACAGGGTGAGCAGCAAAACACCACTTAAAAAAGGTCTACCTAAAAAGATCAATATCAGTTTAAGTGCATGCTATATTTTGAATATTTTCAATGTTTTTACTTTACTTTGCCATCAGACAGCTGAGGAAGGGAAACCATCTTTGTACAAGCCAAATGCCGCTCTCTTCAAACCAACCAAACCCCACGAGTAAATCATCATTTTTATATAGCAGTTGCTGTTATAACGCTGGCTTTATCTGTTCATTTATTGGTGTTATTATGTGACTTTAGTGTTCCAAAAGGATAGTCATTACAAGTCCACAGCAACACAAAATCAGACGACAGTTTGAAAGCAGCAGTAGAGCAACGCCCATTCTTCAGTGAGGTAAAATTACTGATTTCGCCCATGGAGTTTGATTGATTTGGCGAAATATTTGACCTGTTTATATTGCTGACTATGTGCACAGTACTACATAGCTTAGCTTCTGTGCTGGTTCTCCTCTCTGCTTCTCCAGACTGGGGGCATGCCAACCAGCATCTACTGTAGATAATAAACTGACTGTCATGCAACCACACTTTAAATAATCCTAACTATCCCATGTTTCCAGATGTGTGATGTGTGCAATGAACTTGTGTTTATGTGATTGCGTGTCAAAGTACATGGGAAATGATATGAGTGATAGTGTACATGGTTTAAGCTTTAGTGTATGTAAGAAATACTGTGTGTGAGTGTGCGTATGTCTGCCTTTGATTCTTTGTGTCTTTACGTACACGTTATGTGCTACACCTATAAACTCACCCCACAATGACGATGACAAAGTCCAGCATGTTCCAGCCGTTTCTGACATAGGAGTTTTGGTGCATGACCAGGCCGTAGGCAATAATCTTCAGAAATGTCTCTATAGTGAAAATGATCAGGAAGGCATATTCTACTGTTTCCTGTATAGAGGGGAAGGAAGGAGAATAGTAAGGAGGGAGAGAGGGAGAGAGAAAAGAAGGAGAAAGTTTATTCATGTTCAAGTTGACCTAAACTTTACTAATGAGGTTCACTGTGAGCGGAATAATGTGCACGGGGGTTGCCAAAGTAAGAGGCAATGAGGCAAACAGGCAAACATTTTTTTCCTGGTTACCACAACAGTTGGCATGGCAACTGGTTTTCTTTTTTTGTCAAAGCAAGCGAAAAAGTATCTTTGACTTGACTTTGATCAGATCCACAGCCTCATGACTCCTGCTGAATCAGGTCTGTAATAAAGAATGAACTGCTGTTATGTATAATGAATGACAGACTCACACAGAGCTTTGCCACAATACACTCACTTTCAATGCTAATCCAGTCCTCTTGCAAAAACCTAAATTTAACATAAAACTTCTATGGTTTGGCACTTTCAAGAAATGTCCCCTGTAAGCTGAGATTTGATTTGCATATCACCTCTAGAGGACATGTGGACTGAATTTCTGAAAAGCTGAACGAGAATAGTGGCCAGTGAAAAAAGACTGCAGCAGTCAAACAGTGTTAAACAGTAATCCACCATGTCTTACACTGAATCCCAGACCACCTCAGCTGGGTTACAAGTGACAGCAAAAATATAGGTTTGTTTTCCTGGCAAATATAACAAACATTGACACTAGGGGGAAAATAATCAGATAGAATTTTCTGCATTGATTGATTGACCAAATTGTCAGCTCAGTGACATTTACAGAAATATACTTGCTTTTGACTATGTGTTTGCATATGCACCTCATCATCATCATGCAGCCTGGTAAAATACATTTGTGTGTGTCTCTGTACATGTATGTTATTACACCCCTCATGTGTGTATGCTGCAGTTCCTTCCTGGCTACTTTTGAGAAGTGTAAAAACTTCAAAATTTACAAATGGGATATTTACTGATGTATTTTATGTTGTAGAACAAAACATGAAAACCTCTTCAGCTTGTGTTGACCACAGTGAAAGTGACTATAAAGCGGCAATAAATGTGTATTTCTGAGTTTGTCACACTACAGAAACATGTGTTATTAACCACCCAGCCAAATTTGAATGATACAAAATTAGGTCTCAAAATCATGAAAAAATTATTATTTCTCTGCTCTGAAATGCTGGGGGTGTGTCTGCTCTGCTGTCTCAGTGTCAAACACCACTACAACCTGAAAATGAACTGAAACATGGATGCTCTGTCTAACGGCTTTAATGGAAATGTCCAGGCATGTTTGAGCCACCAGAACCAAAGGCTGGTGACAGGATGGTACTATTTTTTCTGTATCAAGATGTTGTAGCTGAAGTGAACTGCTGGGCTGATTTGCACTGGGAGAGTTGCTGAAAGTATGTTCGTAACTGACAGTGAGGGTGGGTGAGGAGAGGACAGCTGGGTGGTGTTGTTTGCGGTGCTTATATAGCGGTCGAACTCCACAGTTCAGTAGTACACAGTCCTCAATCTTTTAACATGTTTAGAGCAACTACGTTCTAACACGTATAATGTGTTTAAGAGTCCATTGGAAGGACTTCAAGGCTTAAAGTTAGTGTGTAATCGAGGCCGTGCCCACTTTGAGTGACAAGTGGGTTCTGTCACAGGTGGCTGGCCACTAGGTAGCTGGGAGTCAGACACTGCCGAGACAACCACCACACTGAAAGCTTCACAATGACTCTTTAGAAACCTAATGGTGACGTCACGGACATGTCGTTCATGTTTTAACAGTCTATGGTTATAAAGCTGAGTGATGTAGCAAGTATAGCAGCAGCAATGCAGGTCTGAATTCATTAACCCAGTTTTAATACTGACACAGATATGAACAGGGGGAAAATATGAAGGACAAAAAATTGTATAAATAAAAAGTATAAATAAAGACATAAATAAATGGAAAAAACATAGAAATAACCCTTTTAATGCGTATGTCATTTTCTGTCTCTTCATAAGCAAAAGGGAAGAGAGAAAAATAATGAATACATCAGGTCAGAAATTTACATGAAAGGAAGGAACTGAATCTCATGAGTGGGTGGAGTAAATGTGTATATGTAAGTGTAAGTGTGTCATCTTGACCCATTTTCTGAGTAGGCACCTCAATACAACGTTGGTTTGGTCCACATTTATGAGCCTTGAGATTCAAATACAAGGCATATGTGCAACCATTTTATTTATCAAAGAACAAAAACACAAAACTTCATGAATAAGATAGTTTCATTGTCCACCATGTGTCT
Organism: Lutjanus argentimaculatus; assembly: GCA_034769285.1. Lineage (NCBI taxonomy): Eukaryota > Metazoa > Chordata > Actinopteri > Lutjaniformes > Lutjanidae > Lutjanus > Lutjanus argentimaculatus. The sequence goes on from JAWZSL010000007.1 coordinate 10,363,144, forward strand.
TTCACTACAAACTAATGTAGACCTTTGATGATTATTAGAAGAAAGATGTGTTTTCTGTAGACATGGACACACATTCTAGTTCAGTCTAGAGGATAAAAATATCCACATGTATGCAATTTTCCTCCAGTGCATGTCTTCTTCTATACTTCAAGATATATGTCTTGAAGTCAGTGAGTTTTCACTGATGCTGTAAGGACACAAAACATATAATCTTTTTGCTTGATAAGAAAATTTACATGGTTCTTTCTTTATTTCTTGAACAAGTTTCAGGGTCAAACTGTAGCGTTCACAGAAAAAATCTTTTTAAACCTCATGTAAGAACTTTAAACAATCATGGCTGTCATTTTCTAAGCGGGGGCTAGAACTCATAGGATATCTTTTGAGAGCCCAAGGTTTTCATCCAGCAGCATTGTGAGACATGTAACACTGGCCTTTTATTGAGGCATGTGGGTGGAGATGACTTGTATGAAATTATAGCCCCTTGTGCCTTGGACCACATTATGATGCATTCACTGACCCTCATAAACACAGCACCGGAAGCGCATCAGCAGTTTGGATAATAAAAAAAAAAAAGAACTGTGAATAAACAGACAAAAAAATTAATCAGAACAAAATCCAAGGTAAAATATGCCACAGAATTGCCTGCGCTGTTTGATTGACAGACATTTCTGGGAAATGCAGTGCAGAAGCAACCACTTAAGCAACAAAGATATTTCAGGGCCACAAAAAGAAACGTCATCTCAAAGATGGAAACTCTTCAGTCATACTGTATGTCCTGCTGTATCATCAGCATGTTTCCATGGTAACAAGGTGTCTGGTAATGGAAACAGGTCCCTGAATTTGGACATTTCCACACACATCTATTTATTGTGCTTACACATTATTTCACTTTCTCACCTCCACTTTCCTTCTCTCACACAGAAACACCGTTCCCTCTCCTACGTATCTCACTTCTCTCTCTGTCTCTCCCACACACAAACTCTCCGTCTCTTTCTCTCTCTGTCTGCCTCCCTCAATGCAAAAGGTTAGTGAGTCGGCAGGTTTTAAGGCCCATTAAGCTAAGCACTTCTCCTGTTGATTTAAAGGACACAAACACACAAAGTGCACGCGGACAGCGCGCACACAGACACATTCATGTGCACCCAAAGTCGACAACAGTGACACGCGCGCTCAGACTTCACACCACACGCGCGGGCAGAGAGACCTGCAGTAGTACACACACTTCTGAGAGGCAGCAAGCCAACCAGACAGACAGTTTCACACAGGGATTATAAACGCTCTGGCAATGGTGACTTAGACCAGCCACAGTTGGGACGACATGACTGCATTGCATTCAGTCTGATTTAATTTCTTCTTCATTTCAGGCAGATGCAGGCTTTCATTTATTTCCATAATGTATATAAATTAATTCACAGATCTCTTTAAGTTTGCTTGAGTTGTGTAATCCATCACAATGGACATCAAGTGTGCACACATTTTTAACCATGCTAGGAGCAGGGCTCTAGAGATGGAAATGTCTGTCCACAACTTTGGCCCAGACTGCAATACCTCAACAATTATAAGGCAGAAGCCTTGAAACTTTGTACAGACAGTCATGATTCTTACAGGATGAATTCTACTAACTTTAGTGATCCGCTGGCATTTCATCCAGTGTGAAAGATAGTGAGCACATTATCTCTGCTAAACATTAGCGTGTGCCTGTGTTGTGGCTTTAGTTTGATGAAACTGATGTTTATGTTATGTGTCTGTTTGTTTCTAGGAGATGTTTATAAGTTAATAATCTATGTCCTAGATTCTCAAGCTGTTTGAGTACTACTGGTGCTTCACAAGGTAGGATAATATATTTTTTTAATGACATAAATTAACATATAAACACTTAATACTTTCGGACAGAGCTAGACTAGTTGCGAAACGAAATTTTGAATAAAAATACATAAAATATCGCTGAAATGTAATTCAAAATAAGTTTTGTCTTTTCTTTGTTTTTGTTCCAATATCAGCTTCCTACATAGTCACAATCATGCATGTGGCACGCACATAATATGTCATCCATGATTACTGGTATTTACGAGCTAAACTGTGATGGCAAGACAGTAAGTGATGGTAAAATGCTTCAAAAACACTGAAATTGTGGCTCCAACTGTGAAGAGAAGTGCAATCAGGAGGAGAATCTTCAAAGCAGCTGTGTTGAAAATGAAGGGGTGAACAAGCACAAGTGCTGGAGGCTAATTAAACTATACATTTAGGAACAGGGTTCTCTGTTCTTCGAAATGCAGTTGAAGTTCAGACTGATTTACAAAGCACGGCATTGTGTTACCTCAAAACAATTACAACTGACGTGATGAATCACGCAATTCGAAGCAGTCTGCCATTTGATGTTCCTATAATGTAAGCCTTCCTTTAGGGAAACATTTCAGAAAAAAAAGGAAACATTTAGTCTACAAAAAAATACTCAGCAATAATGTAAAATATTTCTTTGATTCTTAATCAATGGGCCGACACTTGCAAAATCACTGCTGTGGTCATTTTATGCTGCAGAAGATCCCAGATGCTTCAGATGAGCAACTGAGCTGCTGTGTAAATATTGATTTTCCTACAATGGTGCTGTCTTTGTCTTGTCCTAATAGTTAACTGGTGTAAGCTGAGTGGTGTGTGCCATGACAGTAGCCTGGTGATGACCGTTAAGGTCAACAAGCGTCACGTCTCAGAGCTGTTTCACACTGATAAGAGCCTCCGAAGCACACATGAACACACACCTGCCTCCATCCAATTTAGCATTCTTGTTCAATCCTCCGTTGTTTGCATAGGTCTGAAATGTCCGCTTCTCTGCTTGGTGAACAGCTGACAAACTGTGTGTGTGTGTGTGGTTCAGTCAACTGTATTCAAGGTTATGACCCGGGAGCAGAAGCTGATAATCAACAAGGATGTTTCTGAAGAATGGAGATTACTGCAGGACAATGGAGATGATAAATAGAACATGATCGCACATGACATGCATGCAGAACTGCACACATAGTAGAAACAATGCACATGGAGGATGAGGAAATTACATGAATACCTAACACTTTTATTTGGTTTGATTTGATTGAGCTGATACTGTGAAAACTGGGGCAGAAAGCTGTAATATCCATGTTTAATACATATATTATTGATTATTTTTTTTAAAGGGTAGGACTTGATAAGTATTCACTTCTTCTGTGCCTTTTCAGACATGAATTAATCATTTTTATGTTGTTTATTTATGTTGTTTTCCATAAGGAAATTTAAATCTTTTAACTGTATCACATTTTACTTCCAGATGTTCCTGTTTTAGCTGATTCATACCCCTTAAATTTGAACACTTTTTATTTATTATTAAGGTTTTATTTATTCTTAAAGTTTTATTGTGGTCTTTATTGTGTTTTTACCTTTTGTTACCACTTTTATGTAAGTTTCTCGTTGTTGTTCTTTGTGTCTAGGAGCTTTTATTTTATTGTTTTACTCGGCTACATCGTAAATGTCTCCACCTCAATGTATTTCCATGTTAAAATAAAGGTTGAATGAATTGTGAGCTTGTATGTTAGCTGTTAATTTTATTGGCTATTCTTGTTTTGTTTTTTGTCTTATGCATATGTTTTTCAAAATCTAACAAACCTGTCAAGTGTTCAAAAACAATAGACACTGCCTTCATTAGTGTGCTGGCTTGCATTTATTTGTAACACAGTATAACACAGTAATAAGGCACACTTGAGTTTCATAATTCGATTTGTGACTGATTGTTGAATATTTACAACAAATGATGCCTATGTGCCTATATGCTTCTGTGTTTTAAGATGTGCTTTGTGATAAAGATTTACTAATTAAAAAATTAAAAATCTATAGTTCATTATTAGACACATTTACCATAACTACACCCTAAACCCTACTGTATACCAGGGATTTTCACTGATGGTACAAATACAGGATAAACTTTTTCAGCCAACACAAAGTGAAAAATAAAATCTCTGACAAAATGAATCATGGAGACACAATGCTTCCAGAACAAGTGCAGCAGACAGCAGCTTTCAGAGAGCCGGTGAATGTGTACAATGCTGTTAGTGAAAACAAAACACTTCCTGCAGCTGCTTCACATTAAAAGCTTTCCAGTGAAAAGGAGCGGATTATGGCTTTACTGTGAAGCAGCTGCAGGAAGAGCTGTAAACCACTGTGCCAGCTCGGTCTGACTTTATTTTAGTTTTAACTAGGGATGCTCGTAAATATCAGGGATGAAAACTGGAAATATATACTATAATTTATTATTCCAAATATTGAAATTATAGCCAATAACTATCAACTATAATAATACCTGATTTGACAGATTATTTCAAAGCATTTAATTTCAATTCTTCGACAAAAAGCTCTATAAAAAACAAAGCATATTGTGACGTTTATTTGATGTACTTTACTAGAAAAAATAAATTAACATTTGAGGCATAACTGTTGTATGATTTTGTGTAATAATGATGTCAGTTGCACACTACATCTGTGTGCATAAACTGCAGACTATATGAATGAATTTATTGGTGACCTTATCAGTATTGGCCATGACAAGCAGGTAATGTGCATCCCTATTTTTAACAACATAAACACACCATGTTTTTAATTTCTTAGTATAAATACATAAACATTCTTCTATGAGGTCAATAAAAAACATATAGTACAAAATAAATTTCAGTCTGGGACAGATACAGTCCTGCCATTTCTCTAATTCAGCAAACTAAATGGAGACCCATCAGAAATTCATTTTGCATATAAGTCCATGGTTTTGGAAGCACTGTGCTCTAATCCGCCCTGCAGGGGACAACACTGGATTCAACTGAGGCAAAAAAGTAGTAGTCGCTCTGCCTAATTCCATATGTTATGACAGCTATAATACACATGGCATGATGTTACATAATACATATTAAATCCCTTTTTTTTTCACATCTCCAGCAGGTTCCTGGATAGAAAGTGAGTGTGAGAGTAACACGTGGCGCAGGCCCAATGCTGTTTCTGTGTGACAGAATTGGAGTGGGGTCAAGTGTTGACCAGAGGAGGTGGAGAGAGGGACAACAAGTGGCTCCCGCACTGTGTCAACCCTCTTCTCTAGGCGAGCCTTTGTTCTGTTGGAGCTGGGGAGGAGACTGGGAAATGTAGTGCCCATACTGGTATACTGAGGCGCTGGGGAGCTGTTTGTGTTGTTTCATGCAAGCTGCCTCTCAAAAAGATAAAAGAAACGGTTCAAGTGATTGGTTATTCTTGTTTCCATGTGTCCGAGCCCAGTGAAGAACGCTGCACCAGTGCATGGTGGTAATCTCCTTCTGTGCTTGTAGTACAGCTGTGGTAGGGATAACGTTGCCATGGAAATCAGGCTTGTTTCGTGTGTGGGCAGAGAATGAGACTTGAAGTTGGGATACTCAAGACAACTGCCTCTGGTACAGTATACCTGTCAGATAAATAGAAGTTTTCACTGATGCACTGCAGTGAATGCTCAAGGTTTTCAAAATAAAACATTACAAATCTTACCTTTAAATCTAAGCAGCACCCACAGATGAGAGAGCTGTGTTAAAATACTTTACGTAGGTTCACAGTTCACAGTTTGTTTGAATTTTAAAAAATACATGTTCTAGTTTTTTACACTACTTACAATATATTTGTTCCTGAAAGTATTTTGTCTCAACAGTTAATTTAAATTCTTATTGTGTGTGTGTGTGGTGATTTTAAGCCTTAAAGGGATAGTTTGGATTATTTAAAGCAGGGTTGTATAGGTTCTATACATCAATCAATAATCAATATCATTATTTGAGGTGGGGTTGTATGAGGAACTTATTGATTGTCACACTATTAGCTACAGTAGATGGCAGCTGGTATGCCCCCAGTTTGGAGAAGTAGCAGAAGTACTGGTGTAGGAAGCTAAGTAATGTACTGCTGTGGACAGGGTCAGCGGCAAAACACATTTTTTGACACCTAAAAAAAGGGCTACCTAAAAGAATCTGTATCAGTTTAAGTGTACGCTATATTTAGAATATTGTCACCACTTTTCTTTGCTGTCAGACAGCCTTTTCTGACAGGGAATGCTGTTATAAGCTGGTCTACCGCTGCCTCTGTCAGTTAGTTTGTGACTTCAGTATTTTAAAGGGTTAGTTTGGTTTCATTAAAGTCACACAATAACACAAACAAACTAAGACATTGAGACAGCGATAGACCAGCAACTCCTGTGTTCTGAAAGGTAAAATTACAAAAATATTTAGCGATATATATAAAAGCGATTTCCTGTCAGAAAAGGTTATCTGGTTATTTCAAGGTAAAGCAATGAAAATATTCGAAATATAGCATACATTTCAACTGATAATGATTTGGTGGTGCAGTTGTTAGCACTGCTGCCTTCACAGCAAGAAGGTCCTGAGTTTGAATAGGGGTATTGGGGCGTTTATGGCTGGGGCAGGGCCTTTCTGTGCGGAGTTTGTATGTTCTCCTCCAGCTTTCCTCCCACATCTGACTTTAAATTGCCGTGAATGTGAGAGTGAGTGGCTGTTTGTCTCTATGTGTCAGCCCTGTGATGAACTGGTGAGTTGTCCAGGGTGTACCCCACCTCTTGCCCAATGTCATAGGCTCCAGCCCCCGTCGACCCTTCAAGGATAAGCGGTTATGGACAATGAATGAATGTTTTTATTAGTGTGTAATCATCTAAAAAGAAGAATTATGGCAAAAACACTACATCCATGTTTTTATGCAGTAGTACTTGCCACTGGCTACATTTGTAGTTAAGGCAGACTAAGTGCATTTGTCCTCCTTTCTCTTTTAAACCTTTATGCCTTCCATGGCTTTATGATGTGTTTACCCTCCACCAACCACAGCATGACACAGGCACACAAAGCAGAGACAAAACGACGCAGCTTAATTGATTTAAGGAGGAGCAGCGCGTCCTGTAAGCTCCTAAATCCCCTGTTTTGGGAGCTGGACAAGAAATTTTGGTTGCTGAAGCCAAGAGAGCTCGCAGTCTCTGTACAGAGGACGGACAAAATGTCCTAAATGATGTTTTTCGGATGCACTGGAGCATGTTCTCAGTCAGGAGGAGTCAATAACTGTCCGCGCAGCTTGGGTTAAAAACAGTCAGAGAGAGTTGTGCCGTGAATATGAAGAGATTTCAGGGTTCTGCTACATGCCAGAGAGCCTTATCATCTCTATTATCATGGCTTTAATGATTGACCTATTACCCTGGCTCAACAGTCACAACATGAATGGGAACGTCTCCTGAATTATTTTCTGAATAAATAAATGGCTGGTTTTATCATATTACTGTAGTTGTTACCGAGGTTCAGGAGTTCAAAAGGGGAAGCGAGTCACAGTAACAGTCGCTGAAAGTGAAAGGATATCCCACATTAGTAATCTGCTGTGTGTGTGTGTTTGTCACTGTCACATGATGAGTCAAAGTAACACTGTGCTGCATCAGTGATTTTCCGTCATTGAATAATTTTGTTCTTTTAATGTAATCTAGTTTTGATTTCATCTTCTAAATGCAACACCACTATTAACCATGTAAACCATTTAAACCATGGGTCGTCCATGGGGTTCCATCAAAATTACTGCAGGAGGTCGCCGTAAACAAAATGTTAAATATTGTGAAATTTGTGTGAAAAATCAGGAGAAACACTGGAGAATGTGACCCTGGGAGGAAACCGGGAAAGAGCAATGAAAAATATGAGTCTCCTGGAAAAAAATCCGGAAGTTTGGCAAGAATATAATGATCACAGACTTATTCATGAGCCTGATGAAATGACTTTGAGAAAGACAGTCTACCTGCTCACAGTGCTGCAATAATTTTCATTATAAATGGTTGGAAATCTTGCAAATGCAAATATTTTAGCCCCCCTAGAAGCCATAATATTATTGAACTAAAATATTTTTATTATATTTAAAAACATTTTTTTTAAAAACTACGTTTGAGTTGTCACATAACACTTGACTAATATCTTCCGCCAGGGGAAAATACAGACCAGGCAAAATGTTAAGTTTGTACATAGATTATTTGTAAAGGTTAGAAATGATGTCATCCATTACTAAATTATTTTGTTGCTTTTGACCTTGGCTTAGAAATTTGCAACCAATCATTTGATGAAGTAAAGGATTAGTAGTAACTAGGTCACATCAGGACAGAGAGAAAATAAGAGAAGAGTAAAAAAGAGGGGAGAAGGAAGAGAGATGGAGACGGAGTGAAGGGAATGAAGGATATGAGACGAAAGAGAAGATGGAGGAAAAGCAAATGGATAGAGGAACCAATAAAGAAGAGGCAGACAGAAGGAAAGATGATCAGTGTAATGGATGGTTTAATGACACACAAAGAAAGAGTAAGTCTGAAAGAGAGGATGGAAGTTTATCATCCATCACCTCACAGATAACCTGTTTGTGAACCCTGGGTGAACTCAGACAGAAATCTTTCTATCTGGCTATAAATATAGACTTTTGTCCTCCAACACAACACAATAAACTGCAACCTCAAGTTAAAAATGTTTTGAATTTTTCAATATCAACATAAAATGAACATGATAAGCTTCACAAATCATTAGTAAATCAGATCACCTTACATTGCAGTTGTTGTGTGGTGACTGTGTTGTACACACTGCATCAGGCTGTAAAATGGTAAGAATTTATTACTCCAATAAGAGAAACTGGTAGCAGCAGTGGCGAGTTGGCTGTACTCTGCAAGTGCCACATTATGTTGTGTGAATCTTTGCAGTTATACTAACAAGTTAATTTTTTTTGCACTTTCCCACCACACACGACCGTCTAATTAATTATCTGAATGTGGTTTTATCTGTCTGATTTAGATTTAATCTTCTAATCCTTTTCATGGATATTACAGTAATATTTTGTACAGTTATGTGACATTTAGAAAGTGCAGATTATAGCATAGACACACAAAGACAATTGCTTGGACAGCAATGCAATGTATTAAAATGTTTGAATTGGTGTCCAGAGCAGTCAAGAAAAAATGAACACCAAGTCCTCACAAATATGATATTGGGAGAAGTGACATACACAACACAACACAACACAACACCATACACTTAGCTGGTATGTTAGCAAGCAGCTGACAATAGTCTATTCCTATTCATATTTAGGTTAATAACTTAATAAAAGTTTAACCATGTCAACATTTCATTATGTTGCTGTCAACTGTAGGTCTGAATGTTTTGATATATATTACAAGAACATTTCAATACTTTGACATATTCCCTGTCCTGCAAAGAGTAAGATGCTACTGCTAGCAGCTACTTGTCTTAGCTTAGCATAAGGCCTGAGAGCTAGCCTTGCTCTGTCCAAAGGCAAAAAGAATCTGCATACCAGCTCCTCTAAAGCTAATTAACACATCATGTCTTGTGTGTTTAATCTGCATTAGAGCCAAAGTTTAAAAACAATAATTTGTGATTTTACAGGGGATTATGTGCTGCACTATTTCATGGCTGAGAGCAGTGACTTCCCTGAGCCTTGTCCTGATCGTGAGGCTGCCAGACAACCAGCAGAGACCCCACAAAATGACCCTTTCTATGTCCCGCCCCTTTTTGCTCTGTGCTCCAATAACTTTTGAGCAAACCTAGTAACTCGGTCAACTTTCTCTTTTCCTGTAAAAGTGACGTATGGGGCACAATCTTACAACTGTCGCAAAGCCGTTGCGCTGCTGGTGCAGGTGGATTTGCTATCTTACACCAAGATAGTTGCCATTTTTGCCACACCTGCAAGATTCAAGTCACATGCACCTGGTCTGTGCAGCCAGGGGCAGGAAGTCTAAAAATGAAGGCAAAACAAAGGCGTGGCCAGGCGTGTTTGCTATCTTGTGCTTGACGCATTGGAGTAAAAACCACTCGCTCTTTAGACCAGCTAAAACCTGGTCAAAGCGCCAACTCTGTGGCGCAGTTGGTTTGTCTGCACAAGATACCACCTGACATGTTTGGCTGAAGCACACACACACATCTCCACAATCACAATTATTCTCACTCACAAGAAATCACTAATTATTATAATAATTATAAATTACAATAAATCTCAACAGACCCGCAAAGTGCGATCTTATATCTTATATTATATCTTATACCTTATATCTGACCATGAGACCAGTCTGACCTGGCGAGAAAATGTTATGTCTTCTCCTGTCAGAGCCTGATGCTGGATGGATAACCCCGCTCCTCACTCATCTCCCCAGCTCCACCGGCCACCGGCTCCTTCTTCAGGAGCTTCAGCCAGCAGAGTTGCATAATAATGATGATGATAATAATGAATTATAAAATATAATTTCAAGGTGCTTTACTGTAAAACATAATCAGTTACATATCTGTGTGACATTAATGGTCCATTTATTGTATTAGCTGCTTTGGAGACGTCCTGCCATCTCCATATATTGCACGCTCTTGTGCTTTCACTTCTCGAACCAGGAGATCTGTCTCCTCTCTTGAAATTCTTTTGTCTTTGTTTCCTCCTGGTAAATCGACCATCATGCTGCCACCACTTCACTTCACCGCTCCTGGTGCACCTGCTTCTTAAAGGTGATGAAAGCCGACTTTCTGATTGGTTTATCACATGCTTGGCCTAAAATCACCTGTGAATCTCTTTCCTCTATTGGCTGTTATAGGCAGTCTCTTTCTCTCAAACACAAAAATGCAACAAGACATCAAAAATTCGCTTCCTCAATGGCCTCACAGATCATCTTACAAAATGTCATTTTTGAAGCAAGCAGAGCAGCATCAGTCCTGAGGAGCAGAGCCTCTTGGAAAACAATTGGAAATGTCATTAATGTTTATTTATTTGGTTCTCAAAATTATTGTCTGTGTTGTGATGATGAGCAGTGAATGAATGCTGCTAAGACACACAACTGAACCCTCTAGATAAATTATGCAGCACGATTTCCTGCATTTCACAATCATAAAAGATTTGTTTTTGACCACAAGCTGCGAAGTGATATTGCGTATAATATCAAAAGGCAACCAGAATCAATCTGCCCTATATTACCTGCACTCTAATGATTTGGTATTGGAGCTGTTACACAGTTTGAGTTGGTTTACTTCAATTCTAATGTATTTGGTCCTCTTTAACCTGGTTAAAACTACTTAAACTGAGAGCAACATCAACATTTATTTGTGATGAGGAGATGCTGTGACAAGCGTCAGCTGTTGTTTAACACGGAAAAGATGTGAGGCAGATTTGTGTTTACTAAAATAGTGCAGGACAAAAGACTGTTCAACTCAGGAGAAAGTTTCCATTTTGATATTAATTTTGACTTTGTAAGGGCATACTGTCATGTCCTTACTTTGGCTGTGTGAAGGCTAAGACTTTATTTTAGGGAGGAAATGGCAGAATTAGTTTAAGGTTTAGATTAAGTTTAAGGGAACTTGAAGGTTAGGCATGTAGCTGATGGTTTAGGTTAGACTAGAAGAGAGTATTACATCAGTGAGGATGCTCCATGAGTATGGAAGTACAAGCATGTGTAGGTTTTACTGTGTCTTGAACAGGATGAGTCTGGCTGGCTGAGCCACAGATTCACTGAAGCCGAGGTGAGCTTAAATGAATAATGAGGAACACTACATGTAAGTAGGAAGTCTAGTCATTGTAACTTAAAATGCTGAGTTTAACAGTTGGGAAAAAAGTAGAATTTACTCCAGTACAAATAATTTGGCTTTTAGTGTATTGAAATTAAATCATAAGATCCATTTATTAATGCCCAAGTCAATCTCATTCAAACAAGTAAGTACAAAACACCTCCTGTCACCCTCCCCTTCCAAGCACGTATGAGAAACTGCAGTGACCACAAAACTTACAAAACAACGTGAAAGGCCCTATAAAGCCAGTGTTTGGTTTGTCTGTTCTGAGCTACGGTATAAACATGGTGGCTCAACATGGCGGCCTCGGTGGAGGAGGACCTGCTCATTCTGTATATATAAATGGCTCATTCTAAGGTAATGAAAACACAACATACACACTGATGAAAACATACATATTATATTCCATTTCTGCCGGTAAGTTGCTGTAAATCTTACACACTGGACCTTGTCGTGTTTTAAAGTCAGCTTGTCCACGTTAACATTGCAGCTTGATCTGAAAACAGCAACCACAAACAAAAGAACTTTTTCAGTTTTACAATGCAAATAATTCAACCAGGATCACAGTATGTGAACAACTTTTAATCAACTTGTTACCTGAAGCTGCAAATAATCTGGCAGGACTGAGATCTCCAGAGAGAGTGTCAGGTTCATTTTATTGCTATAGCCCAATATCACAAATCATAATTTGCCTCAAGGAGCCTTTAAAGTGAATATGAGAATGAGTGATAGGAGGTGACACGTTGCTAACTGTATGAAAGCTGTGCAATAAAAGAGTGACGTTCAACAGATGGCTGCTGCACTAACAATCATACAATTTCTTTTCTGTCTGGTTGTTTGTGCACACCTTGTTTTCAGTACTGTATGTGTTTGCTTCATATATATATATATATATATATATATATATATATATACACACACACATACACAGTATATACTGGTATATAGAGTGTGAGTGAGTGAGTGTGTGCTTAAATTGATCAGAGACAAGGGCTGGCCCGCCACCACCATCATGCCTGACCTGCCTAATAGATCAGCTGGGACACACACACACAAACACACACACAGAACAATATGCAGGTTCACTTGGTGTCACTGCACTCAGTGACGATAACGCAAGCTGACATAACGCTCAATGCCATGTGGCACAGGCCAGTGTGTTTGTGTGTGTGTGTGTGTGTGTGTGTGTGTGTGTGTGTGAGTTCTGTCTAACCCTGGTGATCCCCCACTCCACCAAACAGGTACTGTAGCATCCCATAATGCTGTCTGCGACTAAGCTGTGTGATGATGTCAGCCTGAATCACATGATGTAAACAGGAAGTCAATTTAAAGAACTTTTTTTTAAACAAAACTTTCTATTTATTCATACACATCTTTAATCTTGATAAAAGATCAGAAACCTCATGAACTAGAAATCAAATCATGAATAAATCCTGCAGCACCTTAAATAAACTATGACATTGGTAAATACCAAAAGAACCTTTTGTAGGGTATCATTTCTCCTCTGTGAGTGACAGAGGCCAGTAGGATTATAAAGGATCCTCATTAATCTAACAATAAACTATCCCAGTCTCTACAGTCCGGAAAACGCCTCTGTAGTCTGACAGGGAGAGTAAAAGACAAAGCTTCTTTCCTCTGCAGGCCATCAGGGTTTTGAACTCTGATCTCTGACCTCCATATATCCTCAGCCTCAACCGGCAGATTGTCCTCTGTGAATCCTTTGCTCTGCCCCGCACACTGCATATTTGAACTTGAGCATACACAACTATAGTTTACAATATACTTGTGACATTTTTATATACTGAAAAAAATCCACAGCCCACCTAAAATCAGCTGATATCAAGTTTTATCTTTAGTCTTATTCTAATTATTGTTTTTCATTGCACACTACCCTGTCAGTGACTTTTAATCTTGAAAATGAAGATCTCCTGTTTGTCTCTCCATTGTGTATTGAGCACTTCTCATAACTGTCTCGAACACTGCCAGAGAAGTCTGTGATCAGGACAGTAGTTATGTGAAATTTTGTAACTCTCCTTGAGGTGTCAACTTGTCTGCTGTGTGAAAGTTGTTGCAATGAAACAACACAGGCTTTGATTGTAAAATGTAACTAGTTGTAAATAATGACAGTCGTTCTGTTGATTTAGTTTATTTTTATGAAATATCTTCCTACAATAAAGTAGAGGGGGTATAGATGTACTGTATTTTTGCAGTTAAAACTACTACTTTATATTTTGTAGTAGAGCAAGCATCATCCCTTAAACAATTACAACATTTCTTTCATATTTTGTGTTGCCTTATCAAATCAGTGTTTCCTTAAGCTCTTCTGGAATCAGGGCACCTTCACTGAATTGACAATCTCCTCTGTTGACGTGAATGAATACACTTTTATGAAAGAATACAAAAAAAAAGACTAGCCCCAGTTTATCTGCGATTGTCCCAGTTTCAAGCTAAGTGTCCTGTGTTTTGACAAATTCACTAGAAAACTGCCTTGGTTTTCACCACAGTAATGGAATAATAAATATAGTATCAAACTTGTTTTCAGTGCTTTATCGACATTTATGATGTTCTGTCCCTCTCATTATTCCCTAACCCAATATAAAAAAATAAACAATGCACCATGCAGCTGAATTCAACACTGATTTGACTGTATGTGTGTCTATGAATCAGTATGTTGCTAGCTTATGAGTCATTGGCAAGCATCATAGCCTATGACGCTTTCTGACAGAACCTGTCATTATGCTAACGGTTAGCTGTCATGCCGGAGAAAAAGTCTATCCTTTCTAAAGAGCTCCAGGAGACGTACTCCTTCATGCGCAAAGTGCGCAGAAACAAAAATGCTGCATTGATGGCTTCCGTGGTATTGAAAGGTGTGCTCAGTAAGTATGCTAAGCGCTAAAATAATTGTCCCACATCCTAATGAAAATGCCTATGATGCATGCATAAGCACATACACGTGCACATGCATGAGCATGCAGTACACTTAAGGGCCCTGGTTTGGAGGTTTGACCCTAGTCTACAGTGATGCTAGCAGCTCTGTGAGGCTTCACTTCGGCACAGCTGTGTTTGAATTTTTGCTAACACCAGTATACAAACATGGTGACAGTGACAATGTTAAAATCCTTATGCAAGTGTTCTCCATCTTGGCTATAGCGTGTTCGCATGATAACGTTTGGTGCTAAACAAAAAGTACAGCTGACAATGTCAATGTCTTTAGTGTTGCAGGTATTTAAAGCAAAGTACACAAATTTTGACCTGATGATGGCGCTAGAGTCAGGGGATCACCAACATCTTTAGGATTCATCCTTTGGGCACAATTAATACCTATACAAATTCAATTTCTCTCCAATCCATCCAAATAAAGAGCACACACTACTACACACTACTTCACACATGAAAAAGCCACATGTTCCTTAAGTCAAAGACTTTGTTTACTACATTTGCATCACGGTAAATAATCAGAGTAACATTAAGTAAAAAAACAAATACCATGTTAAGTTTTTCTTCCAGTTGGGTAATATTGGAGACAAATGACTCAATATGTCATAATCTGCTACAGATGTGTGAGTAATAACTCAGAACACAGGAGGAAACACTGCTTTGATGGTCAAGAGCTGAGTTATACTTAGCAGGTAAAGTTTGATATATGCCAGCTAGGCTTCTATTTGTACCTCAGTACCTCCAAGTTGATGTGATGACTCTTGATTCTGAGCAGCACAGTGCCACAACTCTGCCTTTCTTTCTCTGACAAACCCTGCAAGCTTTTCTGCATGAATATGCTATATATTTTATGGACGTCTTTATATGCTCATATGAGAGTGTGTGATAGTGAGAGTGTGTCAGGGTGATTCTGTCAGTGTGCTAGTGTGTTTGAAGCCCCGTGCATGTGAAAGGGTGCACGCAGGTGAATCAGCCAGGCGGCCAGAAGCAGGCTAATCAGCTCCTATTAGCCTGTGTTCCCACTGGTCTTAATAAGATTAATGAGGGCCAGAGAGGCAGAGGATGTGCTGCTCATTGCTTCAGAACACAACCACAGGCTGAACAACACAGCCACCAATATCATCACCATTAGTGCTCTTCTTATTCTTACAAGGAGACTAATGGAGGTTTTTTTTTTCTTGAACAGACAGCATCTGTCTTCTGATGTTAAAGCCCTTTTACACTCATTTAAATCTATGACAAATTCTAAGCTTCTCTAAAAATCAAGTTCAAAAGGTAATGTAGGATTAGCATCACACACGCACGCACACAGACATAGAGTACACCCTGTTAACAGAAGAATTAGGTCTCCTCTGCGCAACTGTCCATCTTTCTCTCTGCATGTTATATTCATGAGAAAAAGTGAGGTGGATTTACATTATGGATGCCTAAATGGGACATTTATTATCACCTTTTCTCCTGTCTATTCACTGGAGGTTAGAGCTGCACATTCTGCACAAGTCTGAAGATTTGAGGATTTCAAGTCATTTTAAAACACAATTTGGTAAAATACAAGCCCGGGGTCAGCCACTGGCATAAACAGTCTATGAAGCTGCTTTGGACCACAATCGTTGCGGGGGGGCCACACAATCAGCGTGACTTTCTGTGTTACTCGCTCTGCAGCCACAGTGGCTTTAATGCACGCCTGCTCTGCCCCAGCTGATTTTGCCACTTTCTTCTCTGACTCTGCCCCTGTCTTTATGGTTTTTAGACACTAGAGCATTTTGTTTAGATTTTGATTGGGTGACACAAGTGAAACGCTGCACACACAACCAGTGGTGGGCTGATTCTGAGTTTGGTATGAACGGCTGGAAAACCACCAGGCAATTTAAGTGTGATGCAGACAGCAGAGAGAGAGAGAGAAATGTCAGTGGCAATTTCTGCCAAAGTGATGTCGGAAAAAAGTTATAGTGAGAATCTTTCTTAGAATAATGACTTATTATCTCAAAATAATAATCCTGATATCAGACTGAATTGTCAACTTGTTATACTTCATTTCCATATTATTATTATTTCAAAGAAACAGCCAACTAAATGGAGTAGGCGGATTTGAAAGTCTGGACCCAGGCTAAGAAATCAAGCTTGTTCTAATGAAACTCAACAGTAAATTCACTACTTTCCAGCCAGCTCTGCGGGTTATGTTCAATTTAATTCATTCAAAACCAAAACACAAACAAAACATCACATTAGTTACATAGCTAACAAGCAAAGTGTGCGCGTTCATATAGTTACAAAAGGTGTGTGATGTTTGGTGGTTATGCTGGGAGTGTTTTAAGGCCACAAACAAAATCTTCTTTAGGGCCACCAAAACCCTAGAGCCAGCCCTGTACAAGTTTGTCCAAAAAAAAAAAAAGACTAAATCTGGATGATCCTGCGCAAACAACAGACAGGAGAGGCCACATGAAATCCTGAAAACAAAACATCCTGGTTTCATATAAGCTTTAATCCAAAGGCAGGTTTGACAGCTGACCTGTCACTCTCAGGACTGGATGTACAGATAGAAGGACAAAAAAATCATCTAAATCATCTGTTGTCCCACATTACTGTTGAAAAAAGTTTGGACTGATGTGACTTCTGCATGATACCTTCTGTTAAATAGTCCCAGAAGAGGAAGGAAGTAAGACTATCAATAATCATACTCTGTCCTGGGGCACAAAGAAGAACAGTAGAGTAGAGAACCTCAGAGATGTGATTTGTATTGTCAGCCTCCCGCCTCTCTTCTACAGCATGTCTGCTTCCCTCATGTCTCCCCCTCTTGGAGTCCCAATTCCTCTGTCTGCCTCTCTCTTTCTCCCTGTCTGTCCCTGTGTTTTTTCCCTTTTCTCCCCCTCTATCTTCACATCTCTCTCATCTCCGGATACAGGGGTCTGTCCTGGGATATCATGCTCGATGTAGATGACATAAGATATGAATACAGAGGAGAATGAGAGGCTAATTGCTCCTTACTAATTATTAAACTAATAAGTCTTGCCATTTAATGAGTGGGAACTAAGCCTGAGGTACAGACATTTGCAGCTGAGTTTAATCCAGCAAGGAGAAATGCAAAAACCAGGGGAGTAAGTGTCATAAAAAGTTCAAGCTGTACAGCAATGTGGTCAAAAGTTATAGTCATACACACTAAATAAATAGACTTAAAGAAATTTTATCTGTTAATTGTTGCATCCCACCTAAATAAAATGTCCTATATTTCCCTTTTTGCCAAGATGCAGAATGTGGAACAAATATTTGTACAAAGCAGCAGGAAGCACTGCATCAAGAGGGGGCTTGACCTATCAGTGATGGACGAACTTTTTCACTAAACCACCACCACTTCGAGGATATTAAGGTTTATGGAGGGCACAAATATTTTAGATTCATCAAAGTCGGATACACTAAAAAACTCAGAGGAGAGGCTGTTGAATCAAGCTACACTGTCAAGTCAATTTTATTTGTATAGTCTTTTATGGTCTAGACAACATATTTTCTATTATTATTTACAGAAACCCAATATTCCCACCAAGAGCAAGGGCAATCATGGACGATGAGAAAACCGTCTTTTGTCCTGATACTTTACTCATTAGTAAACCTCTGCGCGTGTCATTATGCCATACTACGGCCACAAACTGAGGAAAGAAAGAAAGAAAGAAAGAAAGTCCAAAGTTTGTTTCTGTAATTGGCAAAATTGAGGTTTCAGAACACAGTTTTCAGAGTTTTTTTCAGCAGGAGTCATGAACCAGGTTGTAGGTTGCCAGGTTGTGGTGACAAATGGGTTGAAACTATATTTAGTGTGTGGACTGTGTGTGTAGACTGTGTTTCATAGATGATCTGGCAGCTCGGGTGACATCAGACAAATAACACAAACTTACAGATCCACGCCTGATGATTACTCATAATAAACTTTGAGGGTCACAGAAATAACAGCAGTTTCCCAGGAGAAACAACTAAGGTTGTCAAAAGATTGATACTTAAATACTTTAGGTTTAAAACAATACAGTATCTGTCAATTTTAGTATTGAAAGTACTGAAGCTATAACAAAAATATGATGCTCATTCAAGGCCTCAGTTCAGATACAGTAAGTCTTTATTGTCCTGCCTGAACTTTGGCTGTGTGTGTTCTGTGACTTTTTCTCTACCAGCACTGTGTGCAGGCTGATAATATTAAAAACAAGGGAAAAATACCTTATTTTGTGTGCCTTTTTCTTTTTTTTTTTTTTTTTAAGTTTTTTTTTTTTTTTTTGCCATTTTTGCCTTTATTGGACAGGACAGCCAGAGAGTAGACAGGAAACGGGGCAGAGAAAGGAGGGATGACACGCTGCAGAGGACTAACAGCCTCCATACATGGGTCAGACGCTCTACCAACTGAGCTAAACGTCCGCCCATGCCTTTTTCCTTTTTGCTGTGATATCAAAAGTGGCATTAAGTAACATTTTTTATACTGGCATTGTATCAAAGTTAAACATTATGGTATTGTGACAACTCTAGAAACAAGAAAACAGGAGGTAGCTGGGAGATGGCTTTGAAATACAAGAGAAACATGGGAAAATCAGGGGTGTTGGCAGGTCTGAGTTTAAACCATGGTTGGTTTCATTTAACTGATGACATAGTCTCTTTGAGACCTCAGCGCTCATATATTACACGATGATGTGGTCATGTTCCCTTCGCAGACCTTAGGGGAGAAATCAAAACGGCATTTTTCACCTGTTATTGAACAGCTGGTTGTATCTTGAAACGCATATTAGTGTTGGTGAAACCAAGGTTAAAAATCAAAGCATTTCTACAGACTTCACATCTCCACTCTGCTCTTCCTCTTGCAGGAATGTACATCAAGTCCACTGTAAAACTGAGGAAGTATTGTATTTAAGTGTTAGTTTAACTTTTTGATTTTTCCCCTAAAGTTTATGTATAGGGAACCCTCTGTGACCAACCACGGAGTTACTCACAGAGAGCGCTGTCCTGAGCTGCAAATGGGTCTAGTGGTACATAGCATGAAGCACTGTTGCTAAAATTACCTTGATTTAGATTGTCGGGTAAAGTGCATGGCAGAAGCTAGCCTTCAGAGCTTTCTGTCAAAAAGCTATTCTGGCAGAAAGCTTTTAACCCAAATCATGATCTTCCGTCACCAAGTAGTTTGTTGCCCAAACCTAGTCAAAGAAAACTGAAAATAATAAGTCAGCTAATCTAAAAGTGCTTGACACAGGACACAAACCCTGGTCTTCTGGGTGAAAGTCCTGTGTTTGACCCATTAATACTCCACAACCTGCTTTCTACTTGGACTTTGTTGCTTTATACTATGCCACCTGAGTTGCTAAGGCTCTGTCAGAAAGCCCTTAAGACCAACTTCTCCCGGTACCATGGAGTAATAATGAACTATAAACTAACAATTTTAGTTGCTTGTGTGGTTTTTCATAATGTTAAGGAATAATACATGCAGGTGTTGGATCCATTAATGGATCAATTGCAGGTAAATAAAATAAACGCCAGAATCACCAAAACTACTTGTATGTGAATTTATATTCATCTCTGTTTTTACCCTTTCTATCTCTTCTATCTCTGTGGCAGCATCAGTCCAGACAGCGTTTATCGATGGTGCAGCAGCTGAGTTCAGCCTCTCTACTGGTTTTCCAATTAAGCCCATACTAGCTAGTGTCTATTTTTAGTCGTGGATATAGTCATAATCCTGAAGCCAAAACAGCGAGCATGGACACAAACGCAGTCAAAACAGCCAGCGTCGGTACTGGCTGACCACCAAAAGCTATTCACTAATCCAGAGTTGGTATTAAGATCGACGACCACGGCACGCCAGAGATCAGGCCTCGCTGTAAAACATAAACAATCGTGTGTAGCTTCATCTGTATACATGCGTTAGTAAGTAACGATACAGATACAGAAAACACACAGACACTGTCACTGCTGATCAAAGCTGATCAAAACAGCATTAATTCAATGAGCAGGTGAGTGAGTTTAAACATGTTAATGACAGATAAACAGCAGGTCTGATTCAAAACAGAGAACCGGAGAAAAAGGTAAACTTCATCTCTGCTTTTCACCTCTCCTCCTCTTCCTCCTGCTCTAATTTCACCCATCCTTTTCTCCTCTTCCCTCTCTTGTCCCTCCTCATTCTCCCGTCTCATTAGTTCCTCACCTACAGTCATAACCTCTCCCCCTCTCCGTCCTCCTCCTGTCATTCCCTTTATTTCTTCCTCTTATTATCTCCTCCTCGTTCTCCTCGTACTCCTCTGCCCTCTCTTGACCACTCCTGCCCTCGCTGCTCTTTTCTCAATTTCCTGTTCCTTTCTTTCTCCTCTCTGTCTGCCTCTCGTCTCTTCCCTGCGTCTTTTCTCTCCTGTCGAGAGCCTTCTCCTCGGATACTCCACAAGTCTCCATGGCCACAGTTGTCACGGCAGCAGGCTGGGCTGTATGTAAAATGAGGTGAAGGAGCAACACAGTGAATATAAACACCCAGCTAGTTAAAATACATATGAACAGTTCAGCACAGAAACTCGTGACCTGGAGATCACCCACGGATGCATCTGCACTCCACACCACACACTTGTTATTCCACAAAACAGCACACAAACAGTCACATATACCTGTATCTCATCCACACAGCCCCGACATCATTAGTCAAATAGAAAAAAACAGTATAAAATGACATATGTAACAAAGCAGACTAAGTTCAGGTACAGTCATGTTGAATTTTGGACAGGATAGCTGCACTGCAAACACCTTGTAAGATACCTTTTTATGTGATTATTACAGTGAAACAAAATATTATTGGTCATTAGGCTCAGGCAGTATCTATTTTGTCATACCTTCACACCTTCCTGACATTTCATCAGGGTATACAGTATATGATGGTATATGTGTAAAAACAAACAACAACATAAACTGAGCAGCTGGTGATAGAAGTCATTGTAACGTGAATGACATTGTCTAGCCTATAATTCTGTCTTAATATGAAATCAGCCTACTTTGAAAAGGTTTAAATACTTATGGCCTATACAATAATGAATAAATAGGAAATAATTGCACTTTGACGTGGTGTATAGTGACACATCAGTGGGTTAAACTCATTATTAGTATTATTTTGTTTCCATTTGAACCAAAGTCCTATTATTCCATCCCTCTTTATATATTCATACATTATTCACATATTAAATTGATGTTAATTTCACATGAAAATTACTACAACCGGTGGTATCAAGGCTTTCACACACATAAAATGAACTTAAAAGATACTCATACTGCTTATCAGTATGATAGTTATCAATACTCTTATTGACAGTATTCAACATAATTTGGCACAGAAAACAAAGACATCCCATCCCATCCATAATCAACAAACAATATTTCAAATATAGTGTAAATCCTTGTCTCTGTTCTATTTTTGACATGTGGGGCAGAAAATAAAAGCAATCTGTGGCTGCTGGTTATTGCACCACATCTCCGTGTCAAGACCCTTTTAGACTCAGCAACAATATCATCGTCCAGCATGATGTTTTACTGTGAACATTGTTAGATGCCAATCTGGTAGACATCACCCAACCCTACAGCTTATATATAAAATCTGGGGTATATTTACCCCAGTCTGGGAAAAGGGGCTTTAGATAATTCTTAAGTGTTAAGTGATCTTATAAGTTTGATGGGTCCAGACACCCCTGTCAGCAGTACAGTTTAATTCAGTTAGAGTTGTCACAATAGGATAAAAAACAATACTTCATACTCAATAAAGAGTCCTCGGCACACAAAATAATTTTTTGTTTGTTTGTTTTTTTTAACAACCTGCACACACTTTACAAAGTCACTGAATGCTATCTTTGCTTTTTCTGTAAGCCAAATTTCACACAGGACAAATAAGAGTAGAGCTGAAACAATTAATCAATCATTGATCAATTATTAATCAATTATTAACTTAATTGTCAACTATTTTGACAATCGATTAATCAGTTTTGATAATTTAGAGAAAAAATGCCCAAATTCTCTGATTCCAGCTTCTTAAATGTAAATATGGTTTCTTTACTCCTCTCTGACAGTAAACTGAACATCTTTGGGTTGTGGACGAAACAAGACATTTGTGGATGTCATCTTTGACCTTCAAACCACTGACCAGCATATTTCACCATTTTCTGACATTTTATAGGCGAACACCTATTAATCGATTAATTGGGAAAATAATCGACCGATTAATCGACTATGAAAATAATCATTAGTTGCAAAAGTTGAAAAAGTATTTATATGTTTGTACGTTTATGTTTCCTGTTTAATCTTCATGTTGAAGCATAAACAGTGATATAGGTATGTAGTTATAGAACAGCAGCGTCTTCACAATAAAAGCCTCCCAGTCTTTCACAGATCGAAAGCTCTGAATATGAAGTGGCAGCAGGTGGTGCTTAGTTTGTGTTAACAATACAGCCTGCACTATAACTGAGGGAGCACTGATCCCAGAGCAGTGGAGCTGTTTTGAAAGTAAGAGCAGAAACAAAATTCTCAACAGCAGCGACTCAGATGTTGATACAAGAGCTACAAGTCTACGAAAGACAGAACATAGAGAATCGTTCTATGTGCCTGCATGGCCACACACAGGTTGAGCCAACAAGTTTACCTGGACAAAACTAAAGTAAGTAATTAAGCAGTGCAACGGGGACAGTGTCCAGTGGAACCTGCCAATACCAGATTTCAGCCAAACAAACATGCTGCAGGTTCTTGAGTTGCACGTCAGCCAAACATCCTGCTGTAAAGGAGAAAACTGTTGTACGCTACAAAGAGATTTAAGTTCTCATTTATCCCACAAGCCATAAACCTGCTTAGCTGTAACAGATAATCTCCTCATCACATTTCCTGGTCATTCAATCTACTGCCACTTCCATTATTATTCATTTTGAACAGTTTGCTTTGAATAATGTACATTTGTCATCTGAAACACAGAGCTCCTACAGACCTGTAATGAAATGTTTACCGGTGACAAATGAATCATGTTACCTTTTCAAAGCATGATAAATGACTGTGACTAATCCACGAATGTCTGCGTTTCTTTTATTTCTGTACAAAAACAGCTGAAATTACTGAATATGTATTTTAGTACAGATGTTCACATGTGAAACCACACCTGGTCGTGTCCATCAAAGGCAGGTTCAGGTTGAATCTGGTAAACTAACCTGTGCTTCACTTTGTGTTTTAATGTGCATAAAATGGATATTATTTGCTTTTGCCTCTCATCTGTTTATTGAAATTCATTTTAATAAGCTTCCACTCAACAGACAGCGATTTGGGTCAAGTCCAGCAGAACACTGTGTTTTTAGTCCCTGGGTCTGGTATACAAGGCTTAACACTACATTCATTAAGTGTGCTCTGCTCTGCTCCGCTCCGCTCTGCTCTGCTCTGCGGCTAATGTCTCAACAAAGTGTGGTTTTGGAATACAAAGCATTAAAAAATACAGTGTCATTGTGTGTGTCTATGTGAGAGAGTATGAGAGAGAGTGTCTGTTTGTGTCCCACATTCCCTGCAGTGTGTGTTGTCCCTGGGCCTTTGGGTGCTAAGCAGTCGGTCCAACAGGCCTCCTGACATCTGGGCATCTGTCGCCCCACGGCCTGAAAACCTGCAAAGCCCCTGGGCTCCGTTTAAAATACACAAACACTTGCATAACACTCAGACAAGCCCAAACAAGTCTTGTTGTGTGTGTGCGTGTGTGTCTGAATTTACAGCATATCGTTCATTAAAAATCGTATCAGACAAAAGCCTTATTTGCACAGGATTAGTGTTACCTGTGAGCCTCATGTGATTTAGAAATGCCCCCAAAACTTGTGCACATGCACACGGTTTGGAAAAATATTTACAAGTCCTCTCTTGGTCAAGTGCAAGACTTCACAGGACTCACAGGATCTCACAGGAGATTGTGCCAAATGTACAGAAAGTACCGAGATGAGCCTCCTAAATTTGCACCCAAAATACTGTCAAAACTTTTAATTCTCATCTGGCAAAGAGACCGAAAATTAGACTCAGAGAAAAAAAACCAAAAAAACAAAAACTCAAATCTCAACCTCGACCTCAAATTACAGTGATGCCAATTCAGACAGGACTGATATTATCACGTGACCTCTGTTTGGTGAAATATGGTAGGTAATTTGTGGTGGAGTTTTTACATGACAAATTACAGATATGGCAGATTCACACAAGATTACCAACTTGTGCCAACGATTTGCCACTGCTATTTCGGCATCTCATACAGGTGCACAAGGTGCTCTTTAGTGGCAGTAAGAGACACTTCCAGAAAATCTCTTTTAACCTGTGGGTAAATGGTTGCAGTGACGTGACGTGACATGACATCACACCACTAAAGTGGCTTGTAAGATGAAAGTCATATGACGTAAGTCCTGTGATGCCTGTACCTTAAAACTTTTAATTTTTTGTGTAGTTTTTCTAGTTTTGGTTTCACATGGGACAGGAACCCCAGTCTCCAGAGTAAAAGTCCTGTTTGTTTGAGCCATCCATCCACCACACCTCCCCCAAACAAGGACTTCAGATTTGTATGAAGTCTACCTATACCTTTATATTTTGTCAAAAGCCCGGATGGGTTTACACTGAAGTCACTGGAAATCCCAGTGTGTCTCTTTCAGCCACTAACAGGTACTGTGTATGTCTGTGCAGTATGAGTCACCGTGGGGCTGTGACAGAACGTCAGCATCTTATGAGTTGGGAACAAGGCTGGACATACGCAATTATTGTAATTGCTAAAGGTCCCCAGGTAATAGTCTGGTGCAAATGGAGCTTAACTGTAAACATCTTAAAATCTTTTATGATCAAAAATGCATAGAAATTAACTATTTCTGATGAGCATTTTGCTCTCACCCACTGAAAGCAATATTTCAGTCTTTTTCAATGAGAGTTTGTGCCCGTATGAATTGTAGACAGTAATATTTGTGAGCATGTTTGCTGTAGTTATACAGAGTCTATATTTAACACATGATAATGATGAAGAGGAGTGACAGCTCAGAGAAGGAAGGAAATGACTCACAATGATGGGACTGCACTCTAATAAAGCTGCATGATCGCAGATGTCCTGAGGCTTCTTCTACACTGACTGCACACACACAAACACACACACGTCCACACACACACACCTTATATCATTTTTGGGTACATTACATAGATTTACATTCATTTCACTTCATTCATAACACTATCCTTAACCACTGACCCTAAAATCAGCATTTTTCTTACTGAGGACACAGCTTTTGTTCCTAGTTGTACCAGATGTCCCCAGTTAACTGGTCTTGAGTCTGAAATGCGTCCCCAGTAATAGCTAAAATAATTCAGGCTACTTAATAATTACAAAATAATCAAGCAGGCAAACAAACACTTGTAGTCAAAGGTCGCGCTCAGAATGTCTTAATTTACAAAAGTTACTGAATACTCTCCTACACACACAAACTCACAAGAAACAAACACAATTTATATTTTGGACTCAATAAAAAAAATAATGACTAGGTTTTATTTATGACAAACTAAAAGATCATTTTCATAGAAGATATTTGACTTGTCATAGTGGGATAATCACAGGTCTAATTAATAAGAGTAATGATGGCTGCTGAAACAAATTAATCCATCGTTAATATTACTGATTGCACCTGTGCTTTAACTGCTATGACATCTGCTATGAAAAAGCTCTACAGGGGTGGACAATATGAGTAAAATGCTTTATCACAGTATATGTAACTGTATAACACAGTATCAGTGAATATTTATGATATATGGTAATATATTTTCTGGAAGGTTTTTAGCTAAACTAGTGAATTAAATACATGACATTTTAAGGAACTTTATCACAATGATAGAAAAGTCATAGAAAGGCCCAATACTGTCATTAAAAAGTTCTGCTCATTAATTCCTGCTCATTCAGATGTTAGACATTTAGAAACCACAAGGTAAAACATATGGCAAATTCATTTTTTTAATAAAACAATTAAAATTTATTCCACAAAATGTTAAAAACATGCATTAATTTGGTTAACTGGTAACTCTAAATTGCTCGTAGTGTGAATGTGAGTGTGAGTGCTTGTCTGTCTCTCTGTGTCAGCACTGCGATAAACTGCCGACTTGTCCAGGCTGTACCCCGCCTCTCGCCCAATGCCAGCTGGGATAGGCTCCAACCGATTTTAATTGATCAATCACAGATTCCTCTCTTATCAAAACTGCATTGTTATAGACTATCGATTAACTGGCCAAATATTTCAGGGCTAACACATACACACACACACACACAAACACACACACACACACACACACACACACACACACACACACAAACACACACACACACACACACCAGATGACAGCCTTGAACATATTGCACTTCCTTTGTAAACAATACAGGTTTACCACATATATTTACAAAATATTAATGCATGAACCTTGTTTCCTGCTCACGTGTGGAAGCCCAGTAAATAAATGCTTTCTGTCACACACACACACCCCTTAAGCGGGAAACTGCTGTTGACATTTCATAAGACACGCAGACACACACACACACACACACAGGCCTGACACGTGGAAAGCGAGTGAGCTTAAACAGAGTGTAAACCAACAGGGCAAATGAAGCTTTAAAAACATTAACTATGGTCTCCTTACACACCACCCACCCACCTCCATCCCTTTATCTCTCCATCCATATATCCAACGTGCCCTACATCCGTTCATGCTGCAGGTCTCTACCAATCGAGATGTTGAGTCAAATTCTCAAAAGTCTACAGGGTTGTTTTTTTTTTTTTTTTTACCATCTTTATTATCCACTGCTCTGCTCCTGTAGAATCAGTTTGATTCAACTTCCTCCAAAACTTATTTTGTGCTTTTAATGAACTAATTTTAGCACCTGGTCTATTTCTGTCCAAGGCCAGTGTGTGGGCAGTGTGATCATCACTTGTTATCTGAACACAGTGTAGACAACACAGCCTGCTGGTTCATTCTCTTCCTCACTTTACGGGTACAAGTAGTGGAACACCAAGTGCTATTTGTTGGTCGTCTGGATCAAAACAATGTGAAGACTTGATTAAAAAATGTACTAAACCCTTTGCTCCCTCATGATATGGATACAAGCTTCTCTCACAATGTAAAATTAAACCAGAAATGCAATTCACAAACTGTGCTTTTATATTAGTATATTATACGCTATATAACATTCAATATCTTCTATATATCCTTCATAGTATCATATTATAACAGTATAGTGTGTGAATATTACATATACTGCATTATACTGTATACTTCTAACAAGGAGGAGGCGTCTTGTAGAATAGTGATTCAGGGCTTATTAGTGTGAGATCGCTGCCACACACCTTTTAATCTGACAAAGTACGAGGAGGAGGATACAAGCACAGCCATTTTAACAGCTTTTGACCTATCAATCAGGGGAAATACCCATGCTTACCTGCATATGTGTCACCATGGTTATTAAATGATTTGCATAAATACATACATGGTATGAGTCCATCTCATAAATAGTAGAAGGTGTAGATGTTTATAACAGTTGAACTGAGCGATATGTTACTGGAGTCTGGCAGGCAGTGAGACAGACAGTCACTGAACTCAAAGTCCAGAGTGTGTATTTTCAGAGCAACAGGCTTTTGTTTTCAGGGTAACAGACTTAGTTTTCCATTGACAGATAAGTGACAGTTATAAACTGCTGATCAACTAAAGGTAAGACTCGTCACTTGTTGCACAAGTCCTGGGCTTCTGCAGAGCTCCTGCAGCCTGCAGAGCTTTTCCCAAGTCTGGGGAGGATTTCAACTTATCTAATTTACAGTCTATGGCCCCAATTTGCTATTTAGACTCCTGTACTCATTTTTGCACATTCAATTGCTACATATTGCTCCTTCAACTAATAAGTGGCTCTTGTACAACTGTCGCATTAAAGCCAAGCCACTCAAGCCTTGCCAGGTACATTAATTAACAACATTTCCTTCTTATGTTATTAGAAAATGTATTTCAGTTGGCATAACATTTACCTCAAAATGTATTTGCTGTTGCAAATTAGTTGTATGTAACAGTAATTTCTCAGAGTCGGGGCTGGTCACAAGACATAAATTCCAGTTCCCAACATGAAAGTCAGGCTCCACCACCCCGACCTCCCCACTAAACCTCAGCGTTGGACGTAAATCGTGAGCGGCAGAATCGCCTAATATGGATGTGATTTCTAGGGACAACGGGCTGACCGTTACCAGTCCTGATTCCAGTCATAAAAATGTTCCTGTGTTTATAATAATCTGAAAAATAAGAACAAGTGATTTTACCCAAAGATAAACAATTAGAATCCTTTAACACCACAGACACTGTAGGATTTTAGCTCTTTATAGTGAGCCATGACATGACATGACTGTGTTCACCAGAACAGTCCTTTAATAAAATCCAGACTCCAAACATGGACTAGACACACACACAAACACACACACACGCACACCATCTACACTGTTCTGTGCCTGCCTGTTAATGAGAGGGCTTCACCTCACATACTGCACACTCACATAAAGACGCCTACATCGTTCCTTACGCCCACACACACATACAGTATATACATGCACACAGAAAAACCGAGACATTTCACTTGCATGCAAACAGAGAGAAGACAGAAATTACAAAATGATGAACAGTTGGAGGTCCAGAATGTGTGTGACGATGCGTATATAGGGTGTTCGGCTGTGTATGTTTGAATCAAAATGCTGCCCTGAAGGCTGACAACTTGCTAATCAACAACCAGTCACATGCTGCCCTATTCTGATCACCAATACAATCAATTGATCTCTCTCTTTCTCTCTTGTTCTCACTTCAGATGCTTTGAAATGACAGCTGATACTCTATATGGGTCAAATACAGCTGAAATCAGCATCACAATGAGATGTTTTTTCTAATATACATGAGCAGACTCATAAAATAAACTGTTGATCAATGTTTTACTTTGTGAAATGTGCTATTATTTAGATTATCTGCATACAGTTTCACTGAATTCTGTGGCATGGTCAGTCTGTTTCTCTACCTTTCTCTTTCTTTATAACACAAATTCAAAACACACACACATGCAAAGGAAAAGAGACACACCCACGCGCACACACACTCACGTGCGTGGTGGAGCAGTGTGGTGCTTAGTGTGACTCTCATTTCCCCTCCTCTCTAAACCTTTAATCCCCGACTGAAGAGAAAAATGACGCAACCTGACATTCTGTTCTGAGAATCACACACACACGCAAACACGGAGGCCAACAGGAAAACACACATCATACATGATTGAAACACACGCACATATGTATGCAGACTGTGTATACAAGTTATAGACAAACAGGAATACTATACTGTGTATATAGATGCACAACAACACGCATGACAAACCCACATACACAGGACGGTTTGGGCAGTCCTCATGCTTTCATGCAGTGAGGTCACAAACATACTTGATTTTTCTGATGGATAAAAAACACACATATATGAACTCACACACACACACACACACACACACAGCTGAATGAGCCCACTCATGTTCTGCTGTTTTGTATTAACCTGCCCACCTTACAGCATTCAAGTCTTATGATTGCTGTTACACAACCGACTCAAACATCTTTCTGAATCACAGCAAAGAGAAATGTGCAGACAAAAGAATCACTTTATACTATGTGACATAACATTATACCCGTGACATGAGCCCTGCTCTCTTAAAGAGATAGTTCAGGTTTTCTGAAGTGGGTTTGTATGATCAATAGTCAGTGTATCACCTACAGTTGATGGCAGTCGACACACCCCCAGTTTGGAGAAGCAGCAGCATCGGTGTAGGAAGCTGTGTAATATACTGTTATGGACAGGGTCAGCAGCAAAACGTATTTAAGCCACCTAAAGAAATCAGTGTCTCTTTAAGCGTTAGTATTTAGTGTTACATTTAGAATATTTTCACTGCTTTAACTTGCAGTCAGAGAGCCTTTTCCAACGAGAAAATGGTGTAATAAAAGTCAAATACCACCCTCTCCAAACCAACCAAACTCCTTTGCTCCAAACACTAATTTTACCTTGCGGAGCAAAGGAGTTGTTGGTCTACCGCTGCCTCCATCTCTTTGTTGCTGTTGTGTTTTATCTCTGACTGTTTTTGTGAAAGGAGTCTGGTGGCTTTGGAGAGAGTGATATTTGGCTTATGTAACAGTGATTTCCCATCAGAAAAGTCTGTCTGATGGCAACTGTGAAAATGTGAGAATGTTTTCAATACACTGTACACTTAACTGATAATGATATTTTTAGGTGGGTCTTTTTTAGGTGGCTAAAATACGTTTTGCTGCTGATCTTGTACACGGCAGTAAACTGCTGACAACAGAATTTAATTTATTTATTCATTCATTCATTTATTTTTGTAATTTACAAAGCTAGTTAATTTTACATCTAAATGTGTTCAAGAATACATAAATGAAAAAGGAATGTCAAATTAAAATGCATAATTTCAATGACAGTTACTTTTGAATGTCACCACGCCAAACATGACACATGATCAGGTAGAGACAAACATGTTTTGCCACTGTTAGCTAGCTAACGTAATCCTCTCAGGTGCCGTGACACAAAATGGTTTAGTTTTTGAAGCAAAAAATTAATGTGGGAGCCAACCCTGCACCAGTAAAAGCTCTGAATACTGAGGTGAGGAAACATGGCCACATTTGATGAATACACTAAATTTGGATTCATGATGACAGGCAGCAATGCTGAGTCGAAAGCACAGTGTGTGAAACTCTGTCACAGCCCAGTTCATTTTTGGTCCTTTTTTTGTCATGTTATATTTTTTTCCACTTTTATTTTGAAAAGGTGGGCCTCAGAATTTTTTCAACAAATCAGAAGTCAGCCATAAGTTAAAAAAGGAGGAGAACCCTGCTGTTGGTGATACACTGACTACAGATATGTACCATACGATTCCACTTCATTATCCCTTTAATTTATTTCTTTGGATGGATTGTTGTCCACACTATTTCCAAGATGCTAACACCACAAATATAAACTGCAAGTCTGAAAAAAACACAACTCTTATTCATATTATCAAAAATAGCTATTGCACATATGAAACACAGCGGGTCCTGGCACACTAAGTGCTGTGCTTATGAAAAATTTTAGTATGAAGGTCCTGGTGGTTTTCTTCTTCACATTGCACAAAGTTACTCAAAAAGTACATTTCCAAACCTTCAAACTGTGAAATGAATCCCATCAAGACTAAAATCTAGACGGGATTTTGTCTGAAACTAATGACAAACACAATGCGCTCTGCTTAACAACCATCCAGGTTCAATATTTCGTCACTGGCCTCGACTCATCTGCAAATTCATGAGATAAAAATAGTCTGAGACTTTGACCATTCAAAAATCTAAAAACTGGAGCTGAAATTGTGCTAAACCTGGAAGAATTACCATGTAAATTTCATTTCATGAGAATCTGTTTTACATTGTCAGTGAATGAAATTAAGGTCAAATCTGGATGTTTTCTGCTGTGTGCTTTGACTCCATGTCATGACTAAGCTCAGGCTCAGTGAAACACCCCTGCTGCAGGGTCTGCCTATGGTTTTAATCAGAAAATTATGTGGCTTGTTACCATGCTTTCAGCTCCGATATCCAACCCTGCATTAGCTAAAAGATTATCTACCCTTTGATCTCTGACTCATGCTGAACATGGGAAGACTCACCCACATGCAGTTAAAATGGACTCTAAAACCGAACACAACCAGTTAGATTAACTGGGCCAGCACACTGGGAGATCTTATGATCCTATGCTCATTGTATGTCCGCTGCTTTTCATTGTTCTTAATTATCACAGACTACAAAATATCATCAGACTGCCCATGCATTATAGCACTTTGAGTACATTTCTCTACTGGCTATCACACCTTCTCCCTTCACTTCATGCCAGGTTTCTATATACAGCAGGTGCTCAGACAGAGCTAGGCAGTGAGTCAACATCTTCCTCCCATATAAGCAAAGTGATCATATTATTCATTGTGATTCAAAAAACTCACAGTGTGAGATCTAAAATACCTCAGAACATATCTTTTTTTGAGAATTACAGGATTCGTGTTCTTATAAAACACATTTTAATTTATGTTATGTAATTTTATATACTTTAGTTCACATTGCACCATAATTATACAGAGATAAAACAATATTAATGTTCTCTTTTTATCTAATACCACCCACTTCAATTAGACAGGAGGTCGTTTTGGTTTTTCAGCTGCATCATAAATTTTAAGCAACAACACGCCCAGTGGTCCTAAAATGCCAACACACACTCTGCACTGATCAGATTTGCTCTTACCAACATGACCTTGTATATAATTCAGCTTATATACTAATCTCCCACTAACTGATGCTGCTGTTGCTCCTGCAGTATAGCTGAACTGAATGCAGCTTCACTGACAGCACACAGTTGGAGCAATCACTCGTCTAACAGATAAAGGTAGCATATGTGATTGTGTAGGCTGTTCAGTCTAAAAACCTGATCTGAAATTCATAATAAAAGAGCTGTGTAGTGACTTGGGCCTCATCAGGATTACCTTTCAGGTTTAAAAACTATTCAACAAGCAGCAGACAGACTTTACACACTCATGCTAGATTCTGTTCAAGCTCACAGAACTTTATTTCACATTCAAGCAGAGATTCCAAAGTAGGGCCGGGCAATATATCGGTATATTATCAATACTGTGATACGAGACTAGGTATCATCTTAGATTTTGGATATTGTTATATTGTGATATGACATAAATGATGTCTTTTCCTGTTTTAAAGGCTGCATTACAGTAAAGTGATGTGATTTTCTGAATTTATCAGACTGTTCTACCTGTTCTATTATTTGTCTTCACCCACCAGTCATCTATAATAAAAAATCCAAAAATCTCACTGTCCATATTTTATAAAAGCACCAATACTCATCCTTACAATATTGTCACGATATCGATATCGAGGTATTTTGTCCGAAATATTAGGACATTTGATTTTGTCCATATGGCCCAGCCCTACAGTTTGCACTGTTTGATAAACCATATTGGCCAGCCCTATCCCAGAGTCTCCACAGACGCTAAATATGTCCAGCTTTGAAACATGAGTTGAATGTAAAAGTGTGATCGGTCTCCTTGCAACCAACCAAACCTACACAAAGAGTAACATTATGTTTTCAGACTGAGAATAAATACTTCACGGTGAAGACGGGAAATTATATTTATATTTTTGTGGGTTTTGCTTTCTGTTATTTTTTTCAAAGTTGAAGCAGTTATTATACAGTAGGAGCAGAAAGTCATACCACTGCCCAGCAAGACAGAACAGAACTAAAATTTGATTTAAAGTTGTTTTTAAGCTTAAAATATACATTATCACCCAGTGAGCATCAACCAGGATATCAGCATTTATTTGTAGTTTAAAACTGGGTGAATGTCTAAGACCTGCAAGATCAAGAAGTCACAAAACACACATTTGTTTAATCATTTTGATAATTTGTGCAGTCGTAGGTTGAATGAGATATTGATTAATGTGGGAATATTAGAAAATATCGATACACTTGAGAATCGCGATATTTTGTTTTACTTAATACTGTATCAATCATCAGAAGCACTGTATCCAGATATTGTGATACATGAAAAGATTTGTGGCAGTGGTTCATTTTGTGTTGTTTTTAAACCCTGACTGCTCGATAGCAGTGTTAACTTTTTTAACTCATATTTTATGTATATGATGGCATGTTCTTTATACTATTACAGTTTTCATAAAAGTAGATTTTGAAAAACATATCACATAGCACAATATATTGAATCAATACCCCTGCTGTATCGTAATATGTATAATTTCTTCCATATCCCAACAGAAAAAACTCACTGGGCATTGTTTCAAGAGGTTTTACGTGTCATGCTCCTATGAACTGCACATTCATAGTTCAAAAGAGAAATACATTACAGTAGTATTATTGTTTACATGTGAGAAAACATTTACCTCTAGTGATTGATACATTGATTCTCACAAGCTGCTCATTTGGTATCGATTCCTTGAAAAGAGTATCAATAATAACGTTGTCTACATACAAACATGGGCGCCACTTCCAAGCCTATGAGAAATGAGAACCGAGCACGCAGCTGCACACAGTCACTTATGTTTTTCTGCATCTAGCGTGTGAATGGCCGGTATGTGTCATGTGATTTTCCAATTTTCCCTAATCAATTAAAAAAATAATACTTTTTACATGATTTATCCAATAGTTTGTTATTATTCTCAAAAGAAATATGTATTCAATTATTTTTAAAAAAACAGCTATACCATCGATCACATACAGACTTCATATAATGATCAGTTTTCACTGAACTGACTGAGCTTGTCCACTTTAAGGTACATACACTTAAGCCCAAAATTATTCATACCCCTGTCAAATACAAGGGATTTCTTCATTTTTTCACTCACAAATTAGTATTTCACCTCAGTTTTTACTTAAATAGGACACAAAAGAAAGTCTGAAGCCATAACTGATTTGTGTTTAGATAGAATGTGTAAATAAACATCTTTAACAGGGTGAAAACAAAAAAATCACACTGTCCAAAATTATTCATACCCTGTCTCAATAATCAGTTGCATACCCCTTATTTTTTATTAGAGCCTCCAAATGATTTTTATAATTGCTCACAAGCTTCTTGCAAGTATCGGCAGGAATTCTGGACCATTCCTCCTTTGCAAATGTTTCCAGATCTTTGAGGTTGGAGGGTTTCCGTGCTGTCACCCGTTTCTTGAGCTCCATCCAAAGGTTTTCGATGGGGTTTAAATCAGGACTCTGACTTGGCCACTTCATAACGTTAATATCATTGTCCTGGAACCATTTCTTCACCACCTTGGCTGTATGCTTCGGATCATTGTCCTGCTGATAGGTCCAATACTC
This sequence comes from Lutjanus argentimaculatus, assembly GCA_034769285.1. Classification (NCBI taxonomy): domain Eukaryota; kingdom Metazoa; phylum Chordata; class Actinopteri; order Lutjaniformes; family Lutjanidae; genus Lutjanus; species Lutjanus argentimaculatus. The sequence continues at coordinate 10,398,591 of JAWZSL010000007.1, forward strand.
CCCCAGGTTCAGGTTCTCTGCTGCCTGCTTGAGGTTTTCTTCAAGAATCTTGATGTACTGCTCTTTCCTCATGATTCCTTCCACTTTAACCAAGTTGCCAGGCCCATTTGCTGAAAAGCAGCCCCACAGCATGATGCTTCCACCTCCATATTTAACAGTAGGTACTGTGTTCTTTGGTTTAAAGGCTTCACCCTTCTTTCGCCAGATGAAAGCCACATCTCTGTGGCCAAAAAGCTCAATTTTTGTTTCATCTGACCACAGAACAGACGACCAGAAGCTTTCGTCTTTCTTTAAGTAGGTCTTTGCAAAGGTCAGACGAGCTTTTACATGCTTTGGTTGAAGCAGGGGGGTCTTTCTTGGTCGACGTCCATAGAGGCCATTTTGGTGCAGTATCCGCTGGAGTGTCTGCCTTGATAGAGTCACACCACTTGAACTCAGTTCCTTCAGGACAGCCTTGGTAATAGTCCTTGGATTATTTTCAACATCCCGCTTGATCTTTCTGGCAAGCCGAGGTGACACTATTGACTTCCGGCCACGTCCTTTGAGGTTTTTGACCGTGTGAAATTTTTGGTACTTTTGGATGATGCTTTGCACCGTTGCTACTGGCACCTGAAATTGTTTGGCAATTTTTTTGTACCCTTTCCCTTCCTTTTTGGCATTTACTATGCATGTTCTCAAGTCCTCACTGAGCTCTTTGGTCTTTGCCATGGCAAGTCTTGTGTTGACTCGAAAATGACTGAAATGTCACAAGCAAGTCGACTTTTATAGTCTGAAAACTGGTTTAAAAAACAAAATACAACAACTCAGCAACATTGAGAACAATATTAAACACTTTAGACCCAGAGACGACGGTTCGTTTGAATATCCTGTAGCTATCGGTCTTTGTATCACTGGGGTATGAATAATTTTGGACAGTGTGATTTTTTGTTTTCACCCTGTTAAAGATGTTTATTTACACATTCTATCTAAACACAAATCGGTTATGGCTTCAGACTTTCTTTTGTGTCCTATTTAAGTAAAAACTGAGGTGAAATACTAATTTGTGAGTGAAAAAATGAAGAAATCCCTTGTATTTGACAGGGGTATGAATAATTTTGGGCTTAAGTGTACATGCCTTTAAGCCATTCATTCATTCACACACACACACACACACACACTCCACTCTTACTCCTGCACTCATATAGTCGATTCATATAGGATTATGAGGCGATCAGCAGTGTGTTAGTCAGCAGGCGGTCAAAGGGGCCGTCATAAGTCTGCTAAATCACTAACCGGCTTAATAGGATATTAATCATTCTCCACTGTGCACAGGAAGAGGAGGTGGAGGGGAGAGAGGAGAGAAAAGGAGGTGGGGTGTGTTCAATTGAGAAAAGAGGACCTGACAGAGGAGAGAAAGCAGAGAGGAAAACAAGAATGGAAAGCGTAGGAAGAGAGCGAGGCAGTTAAGTAGACAGAAAGACAGAGTTCGTAATCTGAGAGTAATGGAGAGATGAAGGATACGAGAGTGTGAGCAACAAACAAAAGAAAAGGTCACAAACAAGACAAGATTCATACTGCAGGCCTTCGGGATCTATTTCTAATTGCTGCTTGCATGTTACATTTGAGGTGACTTCTGATTTCTATGCTAGCATGTAATTCATGTGCGATATCAACACAAGCTGACAGCAGCGTCAGAAACTCATGCAGAGTAACAAAATGCATCACATTATGTCATGAGCTTGCACTTCTCCTGTTTGTTTGAACACATTTCAGTTACAGTTCAATGCCTCAGAGTCTGGACCAAAAAGTTAACCAAGTTTTATACTTTATATTTCTTTCCTTTGTTGCGTGTGGTTGTCATCATGCTAATGCAAGTGTTTTGTATAGTACAGTCTGAGTTGTTTTCAAGATGTATAGAATAGTGTAATCATGATACTCGATACCAAAACCACTTGAGACTGAAGTGAAACTGGTTCGATACCTAGGGATCAGAAATCAGACTTTTTTTTTCAGACATATGAGAGCAAATTGATAATCAATGGTTATTTTTATTGGGTCAAATGTTTATATATTATTTATTATATACCTGCCTTGCATAATGCCAATGTATTATTCCATGAGCAGTTCAAAAACCACAAACCATGATTTTACACTAACATTTACCCCTTACAGCAAGTGCCAAACTTTGAGAAATTCTAATAGCAACACTAGAGAAAAACTGGCCAGTTAAGAGGAGTGATGAGTCAGCAGCTGATATAAAGCATAGAAGTCAATATTTTTTTTTTTTTTCAAAAATCACCGCAACCACGAAAGGTCCTTGAGCATACAGTCATAAATGGGTTTGGGTTAACACACAAAGTTTTACTCTAATGGGTCCAGAAGTATGTGAGATTAGTGGCAGACAAGCTCCAGCACTGCTGTCACTCACTCACATCCATCCATCACATGATTTCCTCCAGATTTAGATAGATAGATAGATAGATAGATAGATAGATAGAGATAGATAGATAGATAGATAGATAGATAGATAGATATGGAATCAGTCACATAACAGCGCTCATTAAAATCTCCTCTCCATCAGCAGACCCTCACACTTGTAAGCTCCCGCCCTACATCTCTCCACCCATCCACCAATCCTCCCATCCATCCGTCCATTTCTCTCTCTCTCTCTGCAACCTCTACTCATTTACTGACGACTAATCCACTGTCCTGCTTAATCCCTCAACCTCCTCTCTGTCTCACACACACACAAGCGCGCACACACAACTCGTACACACGCACGTTTCCCCCTGCACACTCACACATATTCTCTTACATCAAAAAAAAAAAAAGACATACACTCAAATAGACGATTACACATGATTACACAGATCTCACAAATACACTACAAGCGGTGACATTTCTTCACTGAAAACACTCATGAGTTCAACAACAGACCTAAATGATACGTTCTACTTGTATGAATGAGATGACAGTCCTTACTGTATTTAAAATGGAGAGGCAGGGCTGCTGCTCAGCAAAAAGGCTCAAGAGATGCAGGTTGAAATGTTTTATCAACTAGAAGTCAAATATATTTTACTGCAGATTTTTTTCAAACCATCCCACGCATTTTTTGATCATTTTTCCACCATTTATGCAGCTAACACCTTTAAAATCTGAAACTGAAACCTGAAATTCTAAATCTTGATGAAGGTAATCAAGTAAACACTTTATCACTGATCACATTTCCTTTGTGTGGTAATCCAGCTATGAGCTAAGTCATGTTAAGTACATGCAATTCATATTTAATAGGCTAAAACATACACAAGCACCACTGTATGGAGATTTAAAGCTATAGCATAAAGGAGCTTAGCAGAAAAATCCACAACTGACTTTATAATCTGGAGAATTACTCAAGTGCAATGGTTTCATACTCATTTGTGGTGCATATGGATATAATCTTACAACAGAAAACAAATAATTAAAACCACTTTCTGCTCATTCTCATGGATCACAATCACGTGAGGACTTATTTTAGCTGCAGTATGCTCTGTCCCCCAGCTGTCTATTTCTCTTCCTCCTTCCCATCCTTTGCTACGAAGGAGCCGATCAAACAACACCTACACGCTCTAAAAACGGATGGAGCAGTAGTTGTGGAAATACTACTATGGTGAGAGAGACAACCCGTGTTCCCAAGAACTTGAATGAATTTAAAAAAAACACTTCTTAGTGTATCAATTTGCATTTATGCGCCTTTAGTGGCCTCTACAGAATATACTGTAAACCCAGTGGCCACTTTATTAGGTACACCTTTATGATCTAAAGCAATCCATACAACAGTCCTACCATAAAGTCTACTTTTATCATGCCTGTAATGTTCAGTAATAGAGGTATTAATTCAACTATGTGCATTAAATTCAGTGGAATATTTTGTCTCATTTATGTAAATAGGAAGGACAAAAAATAGAAACACCTCTCAATATAACGTACATTTATGGCTGTTGTATTGTATTTGAAGTTGGGCAACTGGATGAATGTATTGGCTATCAACTATTGTTTGTTTGTTTGTTTGTTTGTTTGTTGTTTGTTTGTTTGTTTGTTTGTTTGTTTGGGAACAGTGTTGGGGATTGTTGGAACAATGGAAAGACTAACCAATTCTGTCGAATTTGAATGAAGTGTGGTTTTTACCCTGAGTTCACAAGGCAAGTGAGTCCAAGTTCTATAAAAGAAACTGTGAATTCAGAGGGCACATCGCTGTATTTTTCTGTTCAATAAGGAAATTACATGTAGCAATATTTCCTTCCTTGACCCTCTGTGCATTTATTTTGTTTATTCAAACTGAACTCAAATTGAAATAGTTGTTTATAGTGGAGTTTTCCTTTAACATTTTTCTAAAAACGTGTATTAGTCCAAAGGACCACTTAATTACCAAGCAAACAACTGTCCCAACCGTTAAGTCTGTCTTTTTCCATAATAGAAATATAATATGATAAAGGCTTAAAAATGTAAGAGTTCCCTCAGCTTTTAGAATTTGACGACAGCGTTCCACAGAATTTTGGAAGCACTTTGAAAGTAAAGCATGACATGTGGCTCTTATAACCTCTCTGACAGACCAGAAGATGCAAAAAGCTGCACAAACATTCATACTTTCTCTTTCACACACACATATACCGTACATTGTGCAGTGAGTGATGAGCGTAGACTTGGACGGCGTGAATAATCCCCATCTGTTGAGGGAACATGCTACGTGTCTCTGCGTCCGTCTCTCACTCGCTCACTCCACACACACACGTGATAACACACACACAGACAAACACACAATCCCCTACGAAGCTAAGAGGGTCCCTCGCCAGCCTCAGAGAAAAAAAAAAAAGGAAATGTTTGTACTGCGTGAAAAAGTCCTCTGAGGACATTGCTACACTTACAGGATTAAACTAGCACCAAAAAAAACTAAACTGCTCTTTTGGCAATAAAATCTGAGGTGAAATTATTTTTTCGGAGAAGTGAACTGAAAAAACACACAAATTCAGAGGAAAAGCTTCCCTTGTTGATATTTTTGCCTGGACCGCGGCAAAGCTGGACAAAAGCAGGACCAACAGTCCTGAAAGGAGGCTGTTACAGAGACTGACCATACACGGTCTGGCCTGTTTCTACCTTGTCTTGTTGATCTTAATTCCAGGTTGTCATCACAATGTATATACTGCAGTCACGTGGCCAATTCAAAAGTCTGTCTGTCATTTATTCAGACTTGATTAGTTCTGTCTAGTTCTGTTCTAACTAGAGTTACAAAAAGTCCTCTCTTCTCTGAATGTCCCTGCTGTTGCTTATGTCTTTTAGTTTTTGTTTCTGGTTGACTTCTTGTCAGTTTTACGATGTGATTATGTGCTGCAGAACAGGAACCAGCTGTAAACAAGTTTTAACTGAGTCAGGCCTGTTGAATTGTAACTGTTTTTATTATATTACTTTTAAGCTTTCCTGTATAATAATGAATTATATGAAATGAAATGGAAATGAAAAACAGCTCTTGGAGGAAAAGATAATTTTTATTATTGACCCATCAAATCGACCCAGTCTCCTTCCTCTGCTGACTCTGTGACTCTATAATAACTTTGTCACTTTAACATAAACATATGCTTTTTTTGTTAATTTGTTCATTCATTCACAACAGCTGATGTTCTTGTTTTTTAGATTTTTTTCCACAGGAAAACCATCTCCTAGAAATCACACCTGTGCATTCAGTGAACTTGTAAATCCTTGTTAGCGTTTGCTTCAACTTGTTTGAAAATTAATTGAGGTTAATAACTTCTGCTGACCATGATGGACTCTGGTTCTAGTATTAACAGTCTAGTTCAGTCTGATTTAACAGATGCATGCTGCTTCATACTGTTATTTCACTCTGCCTCTGGTCTCAGCTGGTTGGTCCAGTTTAATTTTCAGTAGGAAACTACAATAACAAAGACAGATGACCTTGCTAATAAGCTACATGCTGTTGACAGATTTTTTTTGTCGGACCGTAATTACAAGCAGCCAAGGGGCAGTCAAATTCTAAAAGCTGTCACCTTCTTGATGAAAAGAAATACGCAATTATAAACATACTAGTGCCAAAAAAGCTGCAAAGCCACCATCACTGTCAAGTACACTGAAATAAAATCCAATTAAGAAATTCGTTATGTTATGCCTGATTCGGGGGAAAACTTGAGCACAGCATAAAAGTGACTCCCGTCTTTCCCAACTCCCAAGGATGACCAGTCGGACAAAGAATGAATTTTTCATCATTCACCATTTTTTTTCCACTTGTTGATCAATTGTTATGCTGTTCATTGTACCAGGACTGCTACACATGCTACATATCCTGTGTACAATACAATACAGAGTATACACTGGTCAGTCTTACTCTTGCACTAATCCTCATAATATATTTATATAGTGCCAGCATTATGTTAGTATTAGTTAGGGGTGTCAACATCTACACGTGTAAACGGGTACACGGATAACAAATCATAACCGTTTAGAAAAATCAATAACCGTGCACACGTCATTTTTTCCTCCTCCTCCTCGTTCATTTCTCACCAATATATATAGTATTTTTAGGGGTGATAATGTTGCCTGAAAGCTTCAGATAATAACATTAACTAACTATACACTTAAACTGTTCCCACTAGTGCAGTTATCAACATACATAATAGATCATGGGGCGCGGCAAATGTCGTCATTCGTTCTGACTATGCAACCAACGAGCATGTGTGGCAGTTTTTCGAACAAACTGCCAGTGGAAATACTGTTGAGTGTAGGCTATGTCAGGCAAAGCTGGCTTACAACAGCAGCACGGGATCCATGCGAAACCACCTGCGATGGAAACACCCGAACAATTTGGAGGGAGAGACTGCTGCTCCACGTGCTACCGCTAGCGGTTCACAGGCTAGCATGAGGTATTTTACATACAACAAATCGAAGAAATATGACAAGGCACGGAGTGAACATATCAGCAACTTAATAGCTGAAATGGTGGCCCTCGACATGCACCCTGTGTCAATGGTTGAGGACGATGGATTTTTTCAGCTGATGAAATATCTGGAGCCAGGCTATGAGATTCCCTGCAGAGCGACAGTTAGCTCTCCGACGTGTAACCGGTACACGTCGGTTAGAAGTCCCGTTTACACGTGTAGAAAAAATTGTAAACGTTGACACCCCTAGTATTAGTACAGTCTTGTATTTCGGGATGCATGATAAGGATTTATTTAAGCCGAACACTGATAACCGATAATTGCTTCTCATGGCTGATAACAATAAGATATCTGATAATTTCACAGTTTTGAATTTGTGGATGCAGTGAGCAAAGACGGATGATTTAATATTCTACAGTTGTGACCGAACCAAATCTAACGAGCATCACTATGACTACAAAAACAAACTGACTCTTCTTTTTTTTTAGTAACTAAGTAATAAATCAAAAAAAACTTCACAAAGAGGATTTTATAGAGTAGTTTGCTTAAGAATTTAAATTAAATGCTCTGACATAATCAGTCAAATCAGATATTAGTATAGCTGATATTTATTGGCTAAAATAGACCAATGTAGCTGTGATGGGCCAGTATCAGCCTGCCTCAAGATTTATTGTGCATCCCTGGTTAAATTTTATTTACTTTATTCCATTTTTATTCAAATTCCTTTCTTATTTTATTTCTATCAGACAAGTGTTGATGTGTTGACCTGAGCTCTTACTGCTGAGCTAACCTGTTCTTGACTCTGCGTTAACCTTCATACTGTATGACTTACAAAACTGAACTTGAACTTGTTGAACATATACAAATATGTTACATGTTACAATAATTTGTGAATGTGTCCCAGTCACAACAATGAGAATTTACCCATTCTGCAAACATCGTGCGAATGAAACACGACAGGTCGTTAGTTGGCCACAAGCAAAATGTTTCTGATGCTGATTTTAAAGAAACACCCATTCAGGTGTTTTTTGCGATTAGGGCTGATGAGACCTCAAGTGACCCACCAGATTTCACGAATTTATAAGAATGATACATGTTACATCCCAACAGGTGCAACAAAACTGTAAATCAAGCACAATCTGTACACACCTGAAGATCTGTGGACAATGACTTTGTAGGCTTTAAGAAATGCAAACGAGCCACAATGTATTTTTAACGAGAATATCATTTGAGTATCAATACATAATCGGATCTGTGTTGGATTCATACATTGTTTTGTATGAATGGTAATAATTTGTTCATAGTTTGATGCAGTCAAGTTACTCTGTAATTATGGAGGCACCAAAACAAACTGGTTTTCATCTCTCGCTGCCTCTGTCTTTTCACCTCAGTGCTGCTCTCACGCCGCGGGGAGCTGATGTGACAGCGGATGACCCGCTGGGTGTGTATTTTTGTGCGTGTTTGTGTGTGTTGTATGCGTGTGTGCACCAGTAATTGTGTGTGTGTCAACAAAACAATGAAACCCGACACATCCATCCAAATATTGCCGGGAAAGCCCTCTGACGCAACCCCCACGTCAAGCCAATCACACTCATGCAAAGGTGTTGTGTCTGGCCTTTGTGTGTAATCTGGCTGATGACAAATAGTAGCACGAGCAGCTCGCAGCACATCGCATGTGTGAGAAAAACTCCCTTAACCTCTGCTGCACATTCAGAAGACAACATGTGCAGAACCGCATACAGAGCAAAGAAATATGCAAAGCCGTGAAGCAATTAAAGCTGCTTTAGTATCGCCTTTAAAGTAAACAATTCAAGGCATTTTTATAGCAAAATACATACTTTTTCACTAACGAACAGGGTTAGAACAATGGAAGAAAGTAGTTCTGGATGGATTCGACTGTTCTGGATGTGATCACTGCTTCTAAGTGCATGTTGTTTTGCACCAGTAAACTAAAAAGTTGACTGAAAAGGTACTTTTCTAGTTCAGTTTTTGCTGATTTCTTTATTTCTACTGCTTTCACATGTATATCTTTTCTATTCAAACCTCAAGATAGCAGCCTTTAAAGGTGCAGTAAGCAATTCTGAAGAAAGACCGTTCACACACAATCATCAATTATCTTACTGACCTGTGATTGGCCAAGGTCTCGCATTACAAATCAGATTTTCTAAAGCCTGACCACAGAACCAAGAGGAGGAGCAGAAGTCTAGTCTATGTGCTTTTTTCAACAGCAGGGATATACAGTATATACATGGCAGTACGGTGTAATGAGGGATGTATACTAAATTCCAGCGAAGCCCACTTCGTCAGGGACATCTCATAGCCCTGTTTCTGTATTTTCCAGTTTCACTCACCAGCTCTTGGTTGGTAGAGTTGGAGTCGTCTCCGGGGAAGGGGATGTAGATGGCTAAGGCCACACAGTTGGCAAAAATAGACAGCAGTATAAAGATATCAAATGGTCTGGAAAGAGACACAAACTGTTAAGGAACATAGCTGGCTCAAAGAGAGACATTGAAAAATAAGCTAAATGGTATTAGGGACTGGAAGTTAAGAGGATCCTTGCACATACAGCAGGGCTTCATACATTTTTCTCCCTATAGAGAAAAGCAGGTGGAGAGAAACTAATGTGTTATTAAATGAATTAACATCTCAAAGTAATATAATAATGCAATTAAATGCACTCGATAATGATTTAAGTGGCTTTAAGCCCATGAGGCAGTTTTTAAAAAGTGATATAAATTCAGCTGAAAATAAAAAATTAAAGCATCCTTGTTCCATCAGTCATTCACAGTTGAACCCAACCAGTCATCTAACACTACATTTGAGCTTTTGCACAAAGCTACCATCTACATATTTAGCCCAGCACTTCAGCTATACTGATACAGTATGAATTAGTAGGGTAAACACAGGTGCTGCCAATGATATTGCACTATTCATCACCTATACACCACTGTCTGGCCCAACAATGACAAAAAAAAGTTGTTTGGTTGATATTCTCTGGTATTTCTAATGGTATCCCAGAGTTTGAGACTTTCAAGGTCTTTTCCTGGAAAACTATTAAAAACATCACCCGGGGACATTGCTAAAGAGCCGGAGAGTGGAAGGAGAATACATCCATTCACTGAAGCGGGCTGGAGAGTTTCTGGGTAACGGGCCTCGCTAAACATAAACACAACCTTCTAACTTTATTCACTGATCTGGGTGAAAGGGGATCGTATTTTCTGGTTTCCTCTCTGATGTCCTCCAGCTGCTCAGCTTTAAGTCTCAGTGACTGAATTACACTTTTCCTGTTGGACAGACAGCTTTAGCAGCTTACTTGTTGCTAAAATAGCTAACCTAACTGTTAGCTGCCATTAGCGGGCAACAGAACAGGCTCAGAAGCTACACAGTGAACACGAACGGTCACCAGGACGAATACAATGAATGACAGGACAGAAAGCTTTATTTACTGCTAAAGTAGCTAATTGCTAACTGCCATTAGCTCAGTTAGCCATGGCTCAGCCCTAAAATGCCTGGAGCCCAACCTGACAAGCCTGTATCCTATTCCCTGTCATCAAACTGGCCTCTGTCAGTCTTGGAGGCTGTTTTGGTAGCGGTCTAACCATACTGACAGGAAACTCTCAGTCTTGGAAGAGTCAGCTCATATAACTGCTCTCCTTGCTACGTCCATGGACCGCTTTCACTTGATGGAGCAGGGGCGTAATGCACAGCTCCACTGGCTAGTGTAATCAATGTCCACAACAAGTCCCTCTCTAGATGCCTATTTTACAGGAAACACTTAACCAATAAGCATGTCGCTGGCTTTTTCATGGGAACTTTAAAGTCCCATTCCATTTAGTGTAGTAGAGCCTTTCCAGTGAGCGAGCATACACAGTAGCAACACCCTGATTCTGTTGGACCTGAAAGTAGGATCATTGATAACACCTGTGTTTACCTACTAAATAATGTCAAAATGGCTGCTGCTGTGAAAAAGGCATAATAAATAATAAAGTAATAATAAAGTTGTGGTGCATTGTTCCAAGTTATACATTCATTCATGAAGCCCCCACCCACCCACCTATACACTAATTAACGCAACAATCTCCATACAAACAAACATAATCCATTCAGATTCCATCCATCCATTGAACCAGAGCCTCAGTCTCTGGACTAAAGGATACTTCCACTCCACCAGGCTGATACAGGCCCTGCGGATTGGGTTGTTGAGGGTGAGGCAGAACAGAGCTCTGGGTGGCCGGCTGTTGGTAGATCCTCCCTGCTTTTTGCTTTTGGCATACTGCTGCCTCTTCCTCTGCGCCAGTGAGCCCACAGGAGGTTGTCCAGTGGTGCAAACTGAGGGCCGTGAACTCATGTCTTGCTTTGCGCCATCGCCCTGTGCTTGGCGAGCAGCGCTGATGGCGGCATGCCAAGCAAGGACCGGGCTGACACCGGTACCAGTGCCACCAGAGCCCTGAACGCCACTGTTGGCCCCAAGGAGGCCAATAGAGGAGCCGACAGGTTTGCCCGGTGCTGGGCGGGGCCTGCAGGGGCTCTGGTGGATGGAGCTGGTGCAGACGGGTTTGGCTTTCTGACCAGAAAGCCGAGGCGTCAGTAGAGGGAGTGGTCCTTCTGTTGCTGGCATACTGTGCCCCTGAGGGGAGAAGGTGAGAAACAAAGACAAAATGATTTCAACATTTTGAGTGGGGCTCACCTAAATGCTTTAGTAATTGGTAGCTGACATCCAAATCAGTATTAGAAAAAGACTGATAAAGAGAAAAAACACTGAGCTCCTCATGGTATTTAATTGTCTCAAAATCTGTGTACATAAAGAACAGCACATGCACGTGATACAAGTGGACAGAACAGAGTCACTGTTGAAAATTCATGCATTCTTGTGGTGTCGGAATAATAGGAAATATCAGTTCCCGACTGTGAAAATTCACACGAATGCCCCCTCAAATCAGAACAACAACTTGGAAATGAGTGAAAATTTTGGTACATGCCTTGCCAAGTTGTTGTCTGTTGACATCGTATACACAGAAACATGGCTGAGAAAAGTAAATGTTTGGTTGATAACTTTTAGTTCAACAATAATTTGTAATAGTTTATTAGATTGTAACCTAGTTAGCTGTCCACATACAGTGACCGGATTATTTGGCAAAGTTACTTGATAACAAGTTAATAACAAGTCAGGTAAAGCAATATTTAAGAGGGAATGTACTAGTGAAGCAACAAGTCTGGAGACAAAATAAGTTGTAATAAATATCTTCAAATTGTTTTAGTATACATGTATCTTTAATGGGATGCTAGTCTTAGTCAACCCATTACTGACAAGTAATACAACAAGTACAACAACCCTGCCCCTGCCCTACCCTCTGTAGTGGCGTAAAGGTTCGTGAACACACCAAAGTCGGAAGAATGAGCACATGAATGCAACAAAATTCTCACTGACACTTAAGGACAGCCTGGATTTTGAGGCTTTGAGTGTGTTTTAACAACATCTGCAATAATTATCTTCCCCATGCACAGTTGATCTTGTGTCAGTGCATTTTAGAAAACTAGCTAGCTTCATATAGCATTGTTTTATTGCTTGAGTCACTGATGTCTTCCACTGTTGTTTTTAATGCAACCACCAGGGGGTAGCAAAATTAAGCATTTTCAAATTCTACATACAGCAGCTTTAAAGGGGCTAAATGCGATCTCAATTTCACCGCTAGACGTTGCAGCTCTGGTCTGCATCAAACCAAAACAAAACTGGCTCAGGGGCACACACCCCCTTTCCGCTCGCCTTTCCCTTGCTCTCCGTCTGCTCCACCCCCTCTACCTGCGTGTTTTCAGCACTTCCCATCCAGCGATGAAACAGCTGACATGTTGCTGTCGCAAAGTGAGCAGACACACCTCCGTGACCGCGGCACTTTTGCATACAGGGGCGGGCAGGGGTGGCATAATGGTTCCGGTGGAGGAGAGGAGGAGGGGTTCACATACACTAACATGCACGCGCGGCCGGAGCGGCTTACCAAAACAGAGGCTCGAGAACAGCGCACACAGAAGGCGTGTCACGTGACTCTCTACTCCAGAGGTCAATACACCACTAGTTGTGTACATAGCAAAAGTAAAATTCCTGACAGCTAATGAGGCTGTATTTCGCATTTAGCCCCTTTAACATTGACAATAAAAAATATAGATGTCATTTACCACAGATTGAATGTCATATGCAGCTGCAATTATTTTAGAATAGGCCCAAAACAGTAAGTTTACAAAAAAAAAAACCTGTCAGTGCTCTCAGGTAAATAAATTATATAATGGAGATACTGTTTCTACATGATCTGAAATATATCTTAAACATTTCTATAAAGGGTATAAACTGATACCAATATATGTGCAATAAACTGATATCGTCCAAAAATATTGGCCAACCATTGGTTGATTTATCAACCTCCACTGGTTCCCAACCTGGGGTCTGGGCCCCCATAAGGGGGGTCATAAAAGCCACAATGGGTCCCCAAGGCTTTGTCTAGTCTGAGGTTGTCACAAATTGCACATGTTAACTAAAATCGTAATTTATACAAAGATATGTATATTAAACAATTTAAAAAGATACTTTTTATGTATTTCACTCAAAAATACTATATGGCAGACTACTTAGTAGGCCACAACTCTGTGGTCTCTCAAAATCTGTGATAATGAATTATTATTGTACTTTTGGCGAGGATGAGTGTGTATTCACCTACTCAGTTTGATTTTTAAAGAAAAGAAATGTTAAGCTTATATGAGAAAAGTGAATGGAAACAATCGTAAGTTATGTTAATTTTTGACAGTAAAGCTCTGGCATCATTTAATGCATGTGCCTGACTATGCACATGTGCACACAAGTAACTGCAAAATGTAAACCTCAATATCTATAAATCACAAAACATAAGTAATAATATTAGCTAATAATATACAAGCACAAACTCTTTGTGCAACTACAGTTTGTGTTTTCTACAACAAAAGGGAAAGAGGGGCAAAAAAACAAACATTGGTGAGTCAGAATTTCTCAATGCAAAGTGTTCACTTAACTGTGAGTTAAGGGATGATCTATAATTCAATTTAAAATGACAAGTTTTCAATTTGTTGGAGCAGAGAAGTGCCAGTATTTAATTATGGGCAGATGGGAAAATTATAAAGAGCTGTAGATAGTCATTTAGTAATTTATGCAGATAAGAGCAGTGTAATTTCACATTTAAATTATGCCCTGTACAACTTAAATACTAGATAAAAACGTACGTATCTGCCCACCAGGACAAGATAAAAGCTAAACTTGATGTAGAAATAAGCTAGGCAGAAGAGTGAGAAGAAGAAGAAGAAGAAGAAGAAGAGAAGGAGGAGGAGAAAGAAGAGGATTGGTTTAAAGGGACTGTGGGGGAGAGAGTGAGAGAGAGAGAGAGCAGGACAGGTTGCATGAATGAGAGAGACAGAGAGAGTCATTAAAATCAATGCAAACCACGAGTGAAAAAGACAGTGCCCTTGAAACAGTCACTTTGGTTCACTGCAACTCTACAGCAGCAGAGCCACATCAGGGACTGACTGACACACAGCTAAGCATCAACGTTTCATGTCTAATCCAACTAAAATTACAAATCACACCGAGAGAATAAACCCAAAAACATCTGATCATTCATCAGAAATAAAAGCATCATAACTCCTCAGACTGAATGAGGAAGACACACATAGAGAACGATGAATGAACAACTGATAAATAAATGGACAGTACAGAAAGTTGGCACCAAATTCATTGTCAGATTCTTGATCTTTAATCTTTATAATCTGTCATTTCAAGTGATTTATTCATTTTTTTCTGTATATTATTGAAGTCAGGGTTTTGCTAATGTAGGCTATCAAAAATAATCCCAGCTTCACTTGAATTTAAGTCAAGCTGATGAAACAGATGAGATGCTCAGAAAATATATTTGAACACAAACTGACTGAGGACATTAATTCTGCAAAACTTCACCTCACAACATCACTACAGGTGCAGAATAACAAGCGCAGTCTGTCATTTAATCACGATCACAAGCTGACTTGTCATTTCTCAGGATGTAACAGGAATTAAGTCAACAGTTCTGCTGGACTCAACACATCTGTCACATCTGTCAGGTTGCTGGTTAACAAGTGTTGACTCTCAGCTACTGTTTTGGACTTTTGGTGGGTGCCTTTTAACCCAGCATAGCGTTTTCTGGATCACTCCTGATAACTGTAAAGAAAAACTAACGGGATTTACTTGAAAAGTTGATTTTGCAGTTAACTGTGGATGGCGCACAAATCCAGCGCATCCTTCACAAGCTGTCACATGGGTCCAAACCGACCACTTGACCACAATATTACAGCAAACACAGTCAACCATTTTCGGAGAACAACTCGTTTCCCAGTGGATTTGATGATGACTGCTGTCATGAAATCACGCAGCCAAGAACAAGCGCTTACAATGTTAATACTCAATCTGTGGACTGAAATAAGTTGGACACAATCCTAGAAGCAGCAGCCACGACTCGGAGCATATAATCAGACAGAATAACAAACAGAAACATGCAGAGAATAAACCACAGGAGCGCTCTCGCCCCCTCTCTCTGTCTCTCCTCTCGCAGCGCTCCAACTCTCCTCCTGCGCTTTTTTTACCTTCAGACTGTTCATCTGCTTCTTGCATCCTCGAATCCACATTGAAAAGATCCGTTTTAAATCCAACTCATGGTTGGAGAAACCATCCGAGACGGTGTCGACGCGGGAGCCTGAGCCGAGCCGTTAACCTGAATTATAAAATGTTTTTTTTTCCAGCGCGAACCCTGAGAGGAGAGGAGCGCCAAACATTTTCGCCACATCCGGGTGCCTGGCTGCACATTCACGGCGGATCCGAGAGGACGCGCTGACAGACAGACAGCAGCAGTCAATCTAGTGCTGCTGCCTGTCAATTATTCTGTGTCACGTACAAGTTAGAGCAACCCCAGCCTACAGTAAACTGGGAACCACAGCCAAACTGGTGCGCACCTGTTGCTGCCCACACTGTAAAACATCGTACAGGAATTAAGTGGAATCAACTAATCTCTTCAAGTTAACTCAGTGTAAATACATACAAATATATGTATAAGTTTTATGAATCTCAAGTTAAATTAATTTAAAATTTCTAGTTTTTATTTTCAGACCCTTTGGGAACATAATACAAGCTGTTCTGACTGATGTTTACGTGTTTTATCATATGTATTGTGCTATATATCGCCTATATGTCAGTATCTGGCCCAACAATGACAAAAAAAAAAATGTTTTGTGGATATTTTCGGGTATTTTAATTTTAATTATTTTATCTTTTCTTGGAAAACTATTAAAAGCTGTTGATGACTCATCTTGCACTTGGGGGAGTTACTAAATTTGTGTCCAATGAAACGCTTTTTTTTTGCGTACTGAACGGAAGCACCATTTTATAAGTTAATTCACCAAATCATATTTTATGAAGAAAATATTTTCTGGTTTTCCATTATGTCCTCCAGCTGCTCAGCTTAGCTTACTTGTTGCTAAAGTAGCCGATCATAACTGGTAGCTGACATTAGCTAGCAACAGAAGTGGGCTCAGCAGCCAACCAGTGAACCCGACTGGTCACCAGGACCAACACAACCCACTGACCAACAGGCAATACAGTACCAAGGTCATTTACAGAGTTAACGTTTGGAAAGACAGCTTTACTTGTTGTGAACTAACTGCTCAGCCGCAGGGCTCCAGGAGCCAACCCCAGCTGGAAAAACATCTTGCACCTTCGCTGTTGTTAAACTGTCCTCCCTTGGTCTCGGAGTCTGTTTAGGTCCTGGTCTGGTCGTGTTCTCTGGGAGCTCTCAGACCAGGAAGAGTCAGCTAATTGACCACTCTCCCTCCTAACATTACATAGACTGTTTTAGCTGTATGGCGGGCGTTACGCGTTACACAGCGTTACGGCTACTGGCTACTGCAAACACCAACTAATGTCTGCAACAAGTCCCTCCATCTGCCCGTTTAATAGTAAACACAGAAGCAATAAGCACTCATTTAGCTGTTTCATGGGAATTTAGTATCAAATTCATATTCCTGTATTCAACTTAATATTTTAAGTTTATTGAACTTGAATGTTTTCAAAGTTAATTTAACTCAATTGGTTTTACATTTTCAGTCAGGAATAAATTGGATGTCATGTGAATGGAGACATGAAATCCATTTTTATAAAACTGGGGAGATGACAACAACAAACAGCCAGTAAAGCTAATGAGAAGTTGGTGTGTTGCTAATTGGATCTATAGCTGCATAAATTTCATTAACAGTGCAACTGAATACTAAGCATGTGACACAAACAAACAGAGTAACACCCACAAATTAAAAGCCTCATCTCCCAAAGCTTTGTCTTTGAAAGTGTAGCCTTATATGTCTGCATGTCTTACATTTATAGGACTAAAAATTAGGAATGTTATGATACCAAAAACTGGCTGTAAGATAATGCCAGTCCATGATCTTTATAGCGATATTAAAGAAGAAAGAAAAAAAATTACCTTGGTTGAATAATAAATTTGATGTGTACAGCTTTTTCAATCATATAAAATTTGTTTACCCCTTTTAATATAAAGTCTTTCTGCTTGTCTTCTTCCATAAAAAATGAAATAAAAGTAGCCAGTCATGACCTAAACATCTGCAAAAATTGGCAGGAATTGTCTTTAGCAATGAATGTTTGAACTGTGTATCTACAACTGCAAAACAAAAACAATGCAGCCGTCAGTAGCAGTCCTTTTATAAAATAAAATGAAAATAATAAAGTAAAATAATTAACATATTGTCACAGTCTGGTACAGTACGAGACATTTTTATGGCGAGATAGCATATCTGATATGTCATTACATTCCACAATCATTTTCAAAACGACTTAACACAGCATGTGGTCATATGTAGGCCAACATGTCCTGAATCTGCTAAATCTACATCTCAGTGCTTTAAATGCAGTCATATCACGGTCTGTGACTCATTATAATGCAAAATAAACCATTCTGATGAGTAGAAAGTGACAGTCCCTCTCTACTGCCTTCACCTGTCAGGATCATTTCTGGGCAGGAGGATAAACAGCACGCCCCCGCATTTTATCCATCCTATCGGTTAGACCCTAAAGAGCAACTCTTGTTCCAGGTCTTCGGACTTACCCCTCAGGGTCTTCCCCTTATAATGAACGGCATTCTGTCACCTGGCTCTTCGCTGGGGCCTCATAGCGCCGATTTTCTGCCCTCACTCCGCGGCGATTCGAGAGGAAATGAGTTGTCAGAGCTGTGCTGGAAGGTTACCAGTGATTGGATTACCTGAGCCTCTATGGAGGATAACAGTTTCACGTAGCGCGTAATCCTCCGATTATAATCCCTGCCCCAATGTTCCTGCAACAGAGGCAGGTGAGGCAGGCAGCTGCAGCTCAACTGGACCAGAGACCAAACCCACCAGAGAAATGTTTGTTTTCTTTTTTAGAGGTTGATGGTTTTAACGTAGTCAATCCAAATAATTACTTTAAAGCCTTTGGGACCCTTCCAGGACTGTGTACTGTATTTTTATCAGCTGTGTGTCATTTTGGTAAGGCTGCGTAAAACTAAAAAGTCAGGACTTCACATGTCCGCTGAAATCTTGTGAATTCAAAAAGCCAACAAACGACAGATTCGCTGAATGAATGAAACTGAATCAAACCTGATGTCAATAAAACAGCATGTTAATAGCTCACCACTTGTAGTCCGTAAAATTCTCGGATTAAAGACCACATGTCAGACTGGACCCAGAAATGAGTATTACAGCGCAGCCCTGTGGAATTTATGTAACATGAAGATAATATCGTTTCTGCAGAAACATGATCTTTCATTGTAAGAAAAAAAATTTAAAAAAGTCCTGGTTTATTTTATTATACTTTAAGTCTTATTCTCTCTGGTGTCTATGGCCCCTTCATTAATACGATTGCTTTTCCTCTTTCCTTTGTTAATTAAAAGGTATATTGTTATTGTATAAGTGTACCCAAATTGTATAGCCAGTTGTTGTTTTTTTGTTTTTTATTAAATTAAATTAAATTTAATTTAAATTTAAAGTCACAGACACAGAGGTAAGGTAACTTAAGGTAAATTATTATTTGTACTTTGAAATGAATAACATTTTTATCGTCACGTGATTTTTTAAATCCTTAATTTCATTTATTTATTTATTTATTTGTAAAAGAACCAGCTTGATTTTAGAAAGCACAATGGCTGAAGCTAAGCCCATAAGGCTGACCATTTCCTATAAAATGCCATTTTTAAGCCGCACTCTAACAAATTGTGAATGACCTAATTTAATCTTTGTGGAATAAATCGGAAACTTTCTGCAGGCAGCAGCAGCAGCAGCGGGTTTCGCTGCTCGGGAACAGCGGAAGTGATAAGTGTCCGCAGAAATCCGTCCGTGCGGGAGCAACAATCACATCCAAGATGGAGACCGTCAACGCCGGACATATGATGAGCTTAGCGGCTCTACAGAGACAAGACCCGTACATAAACAAACTGCTCGATGTTACCGGACAGGTTGCCCTCTATAACTTCAACTCCAAAACCAACGAGTGGTGAGTTTATCAAAACACCCGGAACAGTTTGTGGATAGCCATCAAAAGTATGCTAAGCATGCTAATGCTAGCTTCTCGATAAAAAAAATTAAAGACGCTATGAAATATGTTAGTATTTGTCAAACTGTAGCATATACAGATATATTCAGTGACATACTGTTTTCTGTAAGTGCCATTCTGTTCGTGTTTTAATTACTATGTCTATAATAAGTTAGCATAATTTTACCTGAGCTAATATAAGTTGTCTGGCGATGCTAACAGTCATTACCAACGTTATTATTTAGCACGTTTCGAATTAGCTGTTGTTGTTTTTAACACACGACGTCTTTTATCATTTCAGGAGAAGACCGAAATCGAGGGCACTCTGTTTGTTTATGCGAGGTAAGCTCATAAAGTGTTTTAAGTAATTCAACGTGACCAAGGTTGTTTACTTATTTGTTTGCGCTGCCATTTGACGTGTTCTGCGCACGTGTCTAGGCCGCAGTCTTGTAAACAAACATTAAAATCAGCCTGTTTTTCTTTTTATTACGGCTTTGTGCACACAGTGTCTCTATTAGACTTCATGTGATTGTATTTGCTCATATTTGCTACCATGACAGAAAACCATAGTTTGGTTAAAAAGAAGAAATGCAAGTCGTATTTTGGCGATTGGGCATGAATATGTTTATTATTCAAAACTATAAAGATATTTTTAGGTAGTGATTCTCAAGTATAATGATTTGTTTGACTCTCTCTTGGCATTAAGTTTTGTTTTGTATTTTTGTTTTGGCTCTTGGTCAAACTAAATAAGAAACCTTAAGACATCACTCTTGGCTCTAGTAACTTATGATGGCTATATGTCATTGTTTTTCACATTGTAAAATAATGCATGAGTTAATTACTTAACAAATTCGCTAATTAATTGATAATGAAAATTTAGGGCTGCATGATATGTTTATAAAAAAAAACATATTGTAGTTATTTTGTGATATTGTAAGTTGATTCATGATTAGAGGGAATGACCTTCACCTTCACAATTTTCATTTTCACTGAAAAAAAAAAAAATAAAATCGTGATGGTGTGACATTTGATGTGGCCTGAGCCAAACAAACATTATCTTACATCTGTAGACCAAGATTTGTTGGCCAGGCACTGTAGAACTTCACTGCAATGTTATTTTTCATTTATCAAAAAAATTGAAGCCTCTGCGATTTGGATATTGCACTTTGCCATATTGTGATTTCGATTAATTGCGCAACCGAGCCCTAATGAAACTATCTGTCAGTTTCAGTATTTCATTACAAATCAATCAAGTCAAAGTAAGATTCACAACTTTTTACTAAATACAGTGCACAAGGTGATAAAAAGTCTGTTTAAGGAGGTGTTTTTCAGTGCCAGCATATTATTTTATAGTGCTTGTAATCTTTGTCTAAGGTCTGCCTCGCCTCACCATGGCTTCACTATCATGAACCGACTGAGTACCGAGAATCTGGTGGAGCCGATCAACAAAGACCTGGAGTTCCAGCTGCAAGATCCCTTCCTGCTCTATAGGAACGGCAACTGTGAGTATTTTGCAGAGAAGAAGCTCTTTAACACAGTACTGATGTATTTTTGTGTCAGTCTGGACTGAAATTAGGTGTAATTAGAGATTATTATCAAATTTCTGTGATCTAATATTTTGAATGCTCCACTGCTTCTTGAGAAGTTATCAAAGAAAAGTATACAATGTGCGTACTATTGCAAATAGCAAATAGACAGCTATACATGTTGAGGTGACCTTCAATATCTCTCTCTCTCTCTCTCACACACACACACACACACGTACATTAAATAGAACAGAACATAATGGTACCTCTGAAAATGCCGAACAAGCACCTCCCAAATGTCCTCCGGAACATCTCTTTTCCCTTTTGTTTGAAGTCATTTTGGCGCCTTGGAATCTCATTTAGTAAAGAAACTTCTTGTGAAGAGCTTTCTCTACTCATGACCTGGCAGACGGCAACAGTTTCAGCTTGGTTTGGCCACAGTTGATATCACTCTGCATTGGGGCAACAGCCAAGTTGTGCTTTTGCTGATGGCTTTATCCAGTGAGGAGCCAATGATACAGTCAAACTCCTCTAGCCTTATGGAAAGTTATGAAGCAAGTAGCAAGGTAAATGATGAAATTCCTCAGATCTTCAGAAAGTAACTGACAGCGCTGCCACCGAGGTAATCTATTAGAAGTCTGAACAGGAGTTTCATCAATGCAATAAACAAGGAATTTGACTGTTTTCCCATTTGTTTGCTAATGAGAAAAAATAACATGGCCAGGGTCAACGTCAAAGTGGACTGCTCCCCTTTTGGACTGGGTTTGCCCATGAGCCTGCCAGGTATGGACGACATGATGTAATTTCTTGTTAGTATTCAGGCCGGAGCAGCTTCCCCAGTAGCTTTACTTGAGTCTGAGTGCTGTTTGTAGCATTTTAATTCCTCGGAGTGGGTTACGTTTCAGACAGATGAAACTGGATACAGGTATTCAGTAAAATGCTGGTTGACAATATTCCTCAGGTTTTGCTTGAGAAGCTTCCACACTCAGGCTGCTGACAGTCCCCTCTGGTTGACTGCTGGAGTAAATGTTCTTTGATTGTGTCCTCTTCTTTGTTTTATTCCATTGGACTGAGTTTGTGGTTCTTTAATTGTTTTTTTTTTTTCTTCCGTCTATTTGTGCTGAAGAGCACAAATGGTGGCACTCCACTCTGTAGTGCCTGTGTTGGTTTGTGATTGAGGTCCTGTGAAGGTGTGGTTGTTGTGGTATAGATTCCAGGTTTCTGACCTTGAAAAAGAGAGGAATATCTTCAAATGGTTATAAGACTCCTCCCACTGCTGTAAACAAGGAGCGATGACGGCTGGGTGGGAGAAGGTTGATTGAAGAGCCAAGAGTCCCACACTGTTTTTGATGTTGATAATAACTGGTGAGTTGTATCTTACTCCAATCCTCTTTGAGTACTGGTGAACTCACTGCCTGTGGCTCATGAGTGTACTCAAACTTAGAGAGTTCTGTGTAGAGAGAACACACACACACACACACACACACACACACACCTGTTTACACCTCTACATATTCCCTTTGGCAGCAGGTGATGCTGCAGGGAGGTAAACACTCAGGTTGCTAGGTTACCTCAACCTCTTGAGGGACCATGAATATGCTTGTGTTTCATCACATACAAAAGAAACACAAGCAATGTTAAATTAACTTGCTATTGTTTCAGAAAAAAATACAGACATAGTGTTTTTACTTCACATTTATGGTGCAGCAAGTAGTCTGTTTTCTTTGTGATGGTGAATGTGGTGTTTGTCACAAGACTGTTTAAGTTTAGTGAGCCCATTAACTTGTTTTTTTCCAGCAAAAATTGTCTCTTACTTTAACAACTTAATTTTATATTTCATCATTAACTGTTAAAGAACCACCTGATTGTTAAGAAAACACTGAAAACCTCCTCCATTCACAGATGCTCTGAATTACAGTTGCAGTTGTTCGTGGTTTTTGTGCTGTGGTTTTGCCACATGGTGACATTAATTACTGATTGATTGAATACTACATGAACCAGAAGGGCAGTCACAGAGCGCAGATTTCCCCCAATGCCAATAGTCCAGTCTTCTACAATATGAAAATCTCCAAACAACCACTACAAATGTCTGCATAGATTTCCAAAACTATTAGAATTATCTCAAAAAATATCCCAGCTGGGGCGGCACGATGGCGCAGTGGTTAGCGCTGCTGCCGCACAGCAAGAAGGTCCTGGGTTCGAATCCCCGAGCCGGCAGGGCCTTTCTGTGTGGAGTTTGCATGTTCTCCTCGTGTCCGCGTGGGTTCTCTCCGGGTACTCCGGCTTCCTCCCACAGTCCAAAGACATGCAGCAGGTTAATTGGTGACTCTAAATTGCCCGTAGGTGTGAATGTGAGTGTGAGTGGTTGTTTGTCTCTATGTGTCAGCCCTGCGATGAACTGGCGACTTGTCCAGGGTGTACCCCGCCTCTCGCCCAAAGTCAGCTGGGATAGGCTCCAGCTCCCCGCGACCCTCACGGATAAGCGGTTACAGAAAATGGATGGATGGAATATCCCAGCTGTGCATTTATCCATCCATCTTCTTCCGCTTATCCGGGGCCAGGTCGCGGGGGCAGCAGTCTGAGCAGTGATGCCCAGGCTTCCCTCTCCCTGGACACTTCCTGCATTTATTATGTACTTTATTATGGGCTAAATTGGAAATACTTCACTTAGTTGCATACATTTGCAAAAAACAGAAAGCAACTTATTAACTAGGGCCCGACCGATGTGGATTTTTTGGGGCCGATGCCGATACCGATTATTAGGGAAGAAAAATTCCGATAACCGATTAATCGGCCGATTAAATTTTTACATTAATTTTTTTTTTTTTAACAAATGGCTGCTTTTGAGCCTTTCAGACATTTCTTTCTTACAAAGATGTAAATTGAAGGCAGAAAATTAATTGCAAATACTTTTATTGTTTTGAGGTAAGCAGCATATAACACAAACCTTACCATCCTTAACATTACCATTAGGTTTTTTTTTAAAAATAAAGTGCAAAACGGTAAAGCTTACCTACAGTAACGTACAAATGTTTTACTCAACATCTTTGGTAAACAAACAATAAAAAAACAGCTGCAAAAGAATGAGGTATTTTGTGTGGGGCAAGGAGCATAAGAACAATATTAACAAATTCACAAGCCCCTACAACTTGGAGTCCCTCTTAATACTCCCAATTCTTATGATGTTTAAGTTCTGTGATTTCTGACTGACTGTGAATGTGTATGGTACGGACAGGTAGGCTATGTGGTTGGATGAGAAACTGAGGGGGCGGGGTGAGAGTGAGGAAAACAGGGTCCTGTGTGTGTGTGTGTGTGTGTGTGTGTGTTTGTAGGGTTGTTGGGTCGGACACTACAATATCAATAAAAACGTGTGTTTAACATAGACGTTGGAACCCCCCCCCCCCACACACACACACACACAAACTGGACGCGAAAAATCCGCGAGAGAGATGAACCACGGTCTCACTCCCAATGCGTCAACAGCCTGACAAATGGTCAGGGTCCCTCATCGTCACATACCGACTCATTAGGTACCCGTTTCTCGTCGTTTTTCGACAAGTTGGGTGACCCGACAGATTTACGTAGAAATCCTACACATACACATACCCACAGACACACAGCTGAGGGGCTGAGGGGCAGAGGCACTTGCCGACTGGCACGGAGAAATGCACGTCTGCGTGCCCCCCCAGTGGGTGCTCAACCTGGTCAGTGGGTGGTTGAGGGGTAAAGGCTGTCGGCTCGCGGTGTGTGGGGGGCTTTACTGACACGGCTAATGTGTGTAGCTAGGCTAATAGCTGATGGCTTATTCTCACTTTAGCTTGCATACGTAGGTAGTGCTTACACGCAACATAAACAGATAACTCGGCATGACCGAGACCACAGCGAGGCACATCGTGACAGGGAACTTATTGACTTATTGTTTATTTCACAAACTAGTTATATTTACTTTTGATGTAGACCGCTCAGCTCTGCATGTGCGTTCCAGCCGCTGCCGGCTCCAGGTCACTCTGCTGTGAGGTGGTTAGTGGAGTGTGTCATGAAGTCGGTGCGCCCTCTACCGGTCAGATAAATAATATTGGGGAATCTTTGGGAAAATCAAGTCTTTTTCCCTGCAGTTATAATCGGCCATAATCTGCGAATTTTGGCCGATTACCGATTATTCTCAAATGGGCTATAATCGGCCAATTTAATCGGCCGACCGATAAATCGGTCGGGCCCTATTATTAACATGTTCATATGCACAAATATTAACTGCTTAGACTGAAATAACATCATGAAAACGGCAGCTTGTTATCAAAATCATAAACATTATGTCAAGCTACAAATATAACTGGCTAAATGTTAAAACAACAGAATGTAGCTTTATTAACACACATGAATATCATCTATCACACATCTAGTATTGTCCTTTTTGTATATGCAGTATTACCTCATTTTCCTTTTTAAACAGAAAAATACAACGGTACACCTTCTGAATTCAAGTTTCTCTCTTTTCCCAAACTAAGACCAGCTTTGTCTGCTTCGTTAGATCACCATAAAACAAACTTCATTCAAACTTAACAGAAACAAAATAAAACTCTGTCATTCACATAACTGTCTTGGTTCGTCTTTTCACTGTTTAAACAATCACTGACTCTAGTTTGTTCAAAATAAATCCTTAATTCACCACGTTAGATGTGAAAATATTCTAGCTCTACAGGCTGTTTGTCCCCGCCACCAATGCCCAACCACTTTCTGGCTCCCTACCCATGTCAGACCTCTCCTTTCCCTGCCTGCCATGTCTTCGTCCTCCCAGGAGTCAGAGTCTTGCTCAGAGCTGCTGCTTTTGTCTCAGAGGCTCTGTTATGTCCCGGTCCAGCTGTATTCACTTGAAGGTCGCTGAGCCTGGTTCCGTTCTCAGCCTG
The DNA here is from genome assembly GCA_034769285.1 of Lutjanus argentimaculatus. NCBI lineage: Eukaryota > Metazoa > Chordata > Actinopteri > Lutjaniformes > Lutjanidae > Lutjanus > Lutjanus argentimaculatus. The sequence goes on from JAWZSL010000007.1 coordinate 10,424,536, forward strand.
CCCAGCTCCTTTTCCGGTCTGCTCCCCGCCAGCATTCCCTGCTAATTTGGCCTTGTGATTCAGATTTGGTCCAGTATTTAATGTTTTTTTCTTGACCCATGCTACACGCAAGTAAGTTCAAGAAAGAAAAATCAGTCCTGTAATTTTTTCTGTAATCCTGCTGACAAACAGGCAAACAGACAAAAAAGGCATAGAAAATATAACCTTGGCAGAGGTAATTAGAAATTATAACTTAAGGCGATGAATGCAAATGTGTTTGCTTGTTTCTGAAGTTTTTTATGTTTCAAGAGTTTAGTTTAATGTAATGCTGCTTCTGCTACCCAGTTTAAAAAAAAAAAACAATATTTGTGTTTTTCTTGCAGTGGGCATCTACAGTATTTGGTTCTATGACAAGAGGGACTGTCAACGCATTGCTCAGCTGATGGTCAAGTAAGTAGCTGGACATAGAGTAGAAGTAGAGTAGAGCAAACGTTATTGTCCCTGAGGTAGGGCTGGATATTGGTACTCAAATATACCAGTACCAAGTATCATTGAAACATCTCCAGACAAGTTATACCTGAATTTAATTCTTTTGGTACCCAGATCTAGAAAAAAAAATGGCTATATGGTTTTGCTCGCAGCCAATCACTGCAAGCGTTCTTTATGAAGAACATTTGAAAAAACAAAAACAAAAAAAACAAAAAAAAACAGGTAATGGGTAAAATAAAAGGTATCAAAATAATTACTCTATTGCTATCAGTATCACTTTAAGAGTACTGGTATTGTTACTGGTATCATAATATATATTTGTCGTAATATAAAGTTAAGGCACAGTGCTACAGCCACTGCTTCACACAAAAACATCACAGACATAAGAAGCATTTGACACAATTCTAGGCAGCCATATTGCATGAAAGCTTTAATAACAAGTATATACTGTATCTGTGTTTGGATGAGACAGTACAGCACTTTACTGTTAGCTCTTCTGTGTCTTTTTGTTCCTTTGCTGTTTGCTTTAGTAGCAGCACTACTTTTATCATGAGGAGTATTTGAAAAATAGTTTCTAAAGCAAATAACAGTTATGTGTGTTGTCTCTGTGTTGTGCTTTAACTCTCCCCCAGGATTGTGAAACAAGAAGCAGACCATGCTCAGAGAGAGTCACCAGAGAGGGCAGAGCCACGGAGGACCAATGGTGTCGCAGAACCACGGCCCATCGACATCCTGGAGCTGCTCAGCAAAGCCAAGGAGGAATACCAGAGGGTGAGGATGCAAAACACACGCACATACAAACACAACATATTACTTAGGTTCTTAGATGAGCTAATATATTTTGAGAATCAAGTATTTTTAATATTTGCGTATATATATTATACAAGACTGTTCATTTTTATTGCAGATTAAATGTACAAAAGCATGAATTTAGATCACAGACTGTACATAAAAAAATGCAGCACTTGTAGCTCCAGCAAACTCAAACAGCAACCTAGAATCTGAGAAATAAATCAGTTTTTTTCCATCCATACCTCAAACACTGACTGAGACACTTTCACAGGTGTGACTCAGCAGGAACACACTCATGAGTCACACACATGCAGATTACAGTGGTACTAAATCCAGGATTATTTCAGGTGTGGGGGTGCCTGTTTAAGCATGTAGAGATGAAGTCTGAATTTATGCCTGCTTTTAGGCTATATATTTATCCTCTTTTTGAAAAATTGAAATTACCATTTCATTTCTGTGTGTTTGTGTGTGTGACACAGGCTCAGACGGGTGAAACAGATGTGTCGGCAGAGCCTAAATGAAAAGCTATAAGTGCCACAGAGCATGTGCAAAGCACACTGCAACCCGAAAAGGTATGTGTAGGTTATTTAAAGATCCCCTCCAAACATGTATTAAGACATACATTATATACAAATAGTCTTTTGTAACAATAATGCATGTATGATATGTTTTTTCCACAATATTTAAAAGGCATCTAATCCTCCTACCTCACTAAAAATGATAGAATCTCTGAAAATGCTAATTTTGTTCATGTCTAAAGTTTTCCTGCTGGACTCAAGATATCTCCTACTTCACTACTTAGTCCATTCTCAGTGTACGTGCACTGGCAGCTTAAAGTTTATACATTACACTTGTTGAACTGACCAAATTATGCTTGTAGGCTTGCCCCTTACGGTTGATTTTCAGCGAGCGCATAGCTTTCCACTTTCAGTAAATGAATGTGAAAACAGACTTCTAGTGTCAAACTCTGCACATGCATCATTCTGCACAGTGAAGCTCAAACATCCAGCTGAAGAAGAAGAAGAAGGAGGACACTATTTTTTGAGTGGTGGGGGACTTAAAGGTTTCATTATTTATTAATTTATCTGTATCATTATATTTTGAGAGCATTGTCATCCTGAAACTCCTACATACGAGACTGGAGGAGGACAAAGAGAAGGTGCATGATTTTATCTCAGCTGTCACTGTCACCCTGTGTATGGTCGAGCATTTGGCAGCAGAGAGCTGCTGATATAATAATGTTGGTCACAGACAGACAGCCAGAGCCACTCATCCAACCCAAGTACCTGCTGCTACTGCGAGCTAACAAACATGTAAACTGTGCAGCCTGGTCAGAATTCATCTGAGCACACCCTGCTAGTGTGTCACAATGTGGTGTGTGGGCTAACGTGGCGTCTCCTCTCATGAAGCTACTTCTGAAAGTAATAAGATAAAATTGTTTCTGTTAACATTACTTACATTTAATTTGCAAGTGGAAGTGGAAGACCTGGCTCGAGAACAGCTGATTTAGTACTCGGTTGAAGCCTTTTGAAAATAACGAATTTGAAACCTGCTGCACCTTGTGCAAGAAAAATTCAGATTTCAGATTAGGAGGCTTAGGTATAAAGGCATTAAAGACGTATGAGAAGTCAGAGAACACACAGCTGCTGTATAATGCCACCACCAAATAAGTCTTAAATTGCATTCATAATGTTCAAAATGGTCTTAAAAATGGTCTTGAAATTAACTTGATGAAACCTGCAGAAACTCTGTATATATAAAGTGTCAGAAAATAGTGAATAATGCCCGTCACAAGTTCAGTGTCACATCTTCATGTGTCTGGCTTTGCCAAACCAACAGCCAAAAACTTGCTGGTATTCTATGTACAGTAATATAAAAAAGAGAAGAGCATTAAATCATCTTGTCAGTGAAGTGCTTCAGCACTGTTTTGTGTGTACTTGATTCCCACCAGCTCACAGATTTTTTCTTTTCATCCACCAGAGCTCTCATACGATGGTGAAGCAGATCACAGTTGAGGAACTCTTTGGCTCGTCCCTCCCTAAGGACCCCTCTCTACCCACCATGCCCACACAGAACACCACCACTGCTCCCAGTGACCCCTCCACTGCGTACCTTCAGAACCAGTCATTTCCGCTCCAGCCCACCAAAACCCACTCCTCCCTCCCCACCTGGCTGCCCAAGACCCCTTGTCAAACCAGCGGCACCAGGCCCCCAGCCTGCTCCCAGCTCCGTACGCGCTACACCCCAGCCCCGTTTTCCAGTCAGTGGTTCCCAGGTCAGACCCCCAACCTCTGTGCTCTGTCTCCCCTCTCATGATGCCTCCAGCTGCCTCAGAGCCCCGTGCTGCTCCACCCGGTCCCACAGCACCGTCAGCAGCTCCTACAGCCTATTTGGGACAGGAGATACTCAGTACGCTCAAACCAGCAGTGCCATCTGTGACTTCTGACATCCACAAACCCATCCTCGCACCCAGCTTCCTGCCCAGCACACTGTTCCCACCCCACAGCTTCCAAGAGTCAATGGGGAAACCGCTTCTGCAGCACAGCAAAGAGAGGGATGTTTTCTCTCAGCCTCCAAACCTGATCAAATCACTGTCTGTGAGTTCAATACTTTTCTTAGCAGCCGTTTTTGTCTGTTTGCTGAAATTTGCTTTTATTTTTTTTTAGATTAGATTGTAATCCAGCATGCTGGTTGTTCTTTTTTCCTCTTTCTATTCTCAGGCGGTCCCCATGAGTCCAGGTCTTGGTGTTCCAGGGCCAGAGGTTTCTGTGCTCCTTTCCCCCAGCGCCTTTCAGCAGTCAATCAACAAAACAACAACAGCAACAGCATCGGTGGTCCCTCCTGCCCCCTCCGAGCCCTCCTCCACCTCTGTAGGAGCTGTAGAGTCTCCACAAGCCCCCTGCAGCAAAGCACAGCTGCAGGAAACTCTGATACACCTCATTAAGGTACAGCAAGGGCGTGAAATACATACAAACAGAACTGCTAGAATGGAAAAAGTCTAAGCTAAGTTTTTCTGCAGACTCTAATGTGAAGTTAAACAGTCTATTCACCCAAATTACATAAAAGAAAACTTGTAAGTAAACTAGTAAGCAAGTAGTTTTGGTTAAATTATCGAGTGTTTGGTCAAACACAAACCCAGCGGCGCCCAATGTGGTGGAAGGGCCTCTTCCACAGAGGCCGCCATGTTGAACCACCATGTTTCTACATTGGCCTGGATCATACAAACCAAACATTGGCTCTAGGCAGGGCCTTTTGAGATTTTCATGAGTTTTGCAGCCGCTGTAGCTTCTCCATCATAGTTGGAAGGGGACAGAGAAGGGAGCAATAATGAGAAAGTTGGTTGCAATCTGAAAGTTCACCACTAGATGCCACTAAATCCTACACACTGAACATTTAAAAGTTCACCTTCAAAATAATTTAGTGTTGTCTTAACAGTTTTGTCATTTTTATTTCCATTGAAATGGTTGAATTCCTGTCATCTTATTGTCTACACACACACAAACACACACACTCTAAGTGTAGTTTGTTGTTCATTCTTGTTTCCCTTCCCTCCCCTCTGTCTAGAATGACCCAGACTTCCTCGGTGCCATTCATGATGCTTACCTGCAGAGTTTGACCAAGGACTTAAGCAACATGAAGCTATAGTCCACTTCAGCCACCACCGCTGTTACTTTCAGTGCTACGAGCCTTTCATGACCTGTGAAAAATCCAGAAGTTAAGGAAGTTAAAAGAAGTGCAGAGAACAGATTTTTGACACTCTTTGCACCACAACTCTTCAGAGCTAATCTGTGTTCTGGGGGTTATTATTAGCATGCAACGCACCGTTTAACCCTCTGTTCCTGGCTCAGAACTTTTTCAGTCTTCACCTGAACACTGACGCTGTCCCGTCTACTCACATGAACTTGGATCAACTTTTTGTCCACTTATGTCAAACCAGATCTTCTGTGGGAGAGATGGATGAGATACAACTTTAAGTGTGGCCTTGAATTTTCATTTTTACTTTATAAATGTGATCAAACTGTCAGTCACATGCTGGTAAAGTTGGGCTGTTGCTGGTTTGATTTTGAGGATGGATGGAACCACAGCGTGGAACTTGTGTGACCTCAAATTATTTCCCTTTTGACCTTGGGACAGATGATTTTGCAGTTTGGACATTGTGGGAATCACAGACGCTGCTTTTCTGACTCATCTCACGTCTTTGGAGTTCTGGCAGTGCTAATGTTATGGGAACAGTGACAACACACGTACACTCCAACTGCTTACTAAGAAAAAGACCACTGTGCAGGGACCTCAGAACTGTTTTGGCAGACAAACTGTTCCCCTGTGAGGTGTTAAAAAGAACTATTCCTTCTCCTTTCTTCACTTACTGAACCTTCTCTCTAAAAGTAATGCTGAGGTCTGTATATTTTTGGTATTATCACAGAGACGCAGACAGCCGTTAAAGTTTTTGTGGCATTTTTTGTTTGCCGGTGTCTCTTTAATAAGGACGAAATTGTTGAGGATTTTTGTTTTTCAACCCTTGTCTGTTATTGTTTGGAGAAGCACTTGCAGCTTTGAGCTCAAATGAAGAACCAGTTCTTCGCAGCTGCTCTTTTAAAATGTTAGAGACTGTGACATGTTCTAAAAGACACAGACAAACGCACAAACCAGCTTTTTTGCTACCTTTCCTTTCTCCTTATCCTTGCTCTTTCTCCCTCTTTGTCTTTTTCCTCATCTGTATCGTTCATCTCTCCTCCACCGGCTGAGCTTGCAGTACTTGATGTGAACGTGCAATAGACGACAGTCGTGATGCCTTTAGGGATACCAGCATTTTGGGATATTTTAGGATGGTACAGTAGAACAAAGTTTTTCTGGTTCTGCAAATGAGCTATAATTTAAGTCTGAGAATTAATTTTGGATTATTGTTTACATTCATTCCTTCAATATTAAATTGCTTATAAAATAGGGAGAATTGATGACTGATATGCTTCTGATAGCTTTGTTATGTATCAATCCAGTAATCCGAACTAATGATAAAAAATATAAACTACCTCCGTTCCTGTTTCTAAATTTATTTAGGTCACAATTAGTCTTGAATTACAAAGGCTTAAAGAGAAAATGAATTGTGGTAATTTGGCTTTTTTGCAGTAAAACGTTACTGCAGCACGGAACCGTAAACCCTGCAGGTCATAGTGGGAACAAGAAGAAGCACGTCTTCATCATGTGCAACACTTGTGGCTGTTGGTGCTGTTCACAAACAAGGAAAACTTAACTAATGTACATCAGAAAATCAGCTTTCAGTTATTAAAAAGGGTTTATTATGTGGCATGTGTGCATTTTTGAACACTCACAACATATTACTAATAGGTAGAACTGGGTATCGGTAAAAATAATATGATACCAGTACCTTTAAAGTGATACAGATACGCCATCATGAGAATGGGAGCATTCTTGAAATAATCCTGTTCCCCATCTTATGCATTTATTTTTTATCAGACATCAGAGGTGCGCCGTATATCTGTACTTTAGAATGTTTTGGTGGCAACTCGGCCATCAAACGCAACGCGTTCAACTTCACCACACCACAGACTGTAGGGGTTGTAGCTCCTGCAGTAGTCACACACGTCACATTAAATCAAAGAATGGTTGTGATAATTGGATGCAAACAAAACCATACAAATTGTCATTTATTTCTAGATTTGGGTACAAAAAGAATATAATACAGGTATTGTGTGATTGGAGAAGTTTCAGTGCTACTTGGTACTGGTTATTTTGGGTGATACATAGCCCTACTAAGGGCCCTTCACCAAATAAGCTCTGGTTCTTGAACCAGTTCTGTTCAAGATTCTTGGAGCCTTGGTGCTATCTAGCAAATCAGCCTGCAACCAGCCTGATCCAGTGTAATCAATTATGTGTCAACAACAGAGGGCAGTGCACAATGTACAACGACCTGTAGAATATGACACGCCCACTTTGGTTCCCAAGGAAAACCTGATATTTCATTGTTCAAGCTGGGAATAAACTTTTAAACAGATTTATTTGTGGTAGAAATGTTCTGAACCGTTAAAAATTAGGTGCACCAACCAGACCGAGGCCAGTCCCGTGTTGGTGGAAAAGGCTTGTAATAAGTTTAATTTCCCCCGTCACAAACTGTTCAGCACGCACAAGATAACTAAAACAGCCTGGATTTTTTCAGTTGTGTGGTTTTCTAACAAATGGTACAGTGATGTTTGATGTCAGTAGTGAGTTGATGGATGATCACGTTACCCTTCAGATGTCGATACTATAGTCTCAACATACACAGTCATTCCAGATGGAAACAGATGTTGGAAGATGACAGTTTTCTTTAAGTTTTGCAAAGGAAAAAAAAAACAGGAATTCCAGAGAATACAGCTCTTTTCCAGAATTTACATGTCACTCATAGAGCAGAAAATCATGCAATCAACAATTGGAAATAATTTAATGAGTGACAAGAATGTCTGCATAAATGCCTGTCTTGATTGTGATGCCACAACTTTGCATTTGGCTCTGCTATGTGAATGTATTTTTGATGTTTACTTGCATTATGTGCCAGTCTTGTTTTTTTTCTATGTCCTGCATATGTAAGTTGAACTCAGTACGAGCTGTTAACCATGTTTTTCTTTCCCCTTTTTTATTTTGCCCAAATCTAAATTTGTAATGAAAAAAGGACACGTCTGCAGCCAGGGAGCAAATCAAGTCGTCTGTAGGCATAGACCTGTCATCGTTTTTCATTTCACAGATCATCTTCCCAACACTTCTGGCATGTGTTGGTTAAATCAACGCACACAGGAAGAATGATGATTGAAATGTAAGAGTTTTTTAATCCCGGTCACATATTTAAGATTTTAAGGTTATTTTACGCTTTTGAATAATTTATCTTATTGGCCAGAGATATGATTTTGGGAAAGCCTTTGCAAATTACGTTTAATTTTCTAAGTTTGTTGTCACTGTGCATAATTTGGTTTATTATGACTATTTTGTGATATTAAAGATTTGAAAATAGGTTTGTCTGTTTTGTTTGCTGCAGGGAGGAGCCGCTGTGTTTCTCTCAGCTGTGAAAATGAGCTTTTAAGATTAAGCAGGAATGTGAATTTTATTTTTCTATGTTTTAAAGGGATGCTTCACCCCAAAATCAAGAATACCAATTTTTCCTCTTACTTCTTGTGCTATTTATCCATCTAAATTGTTTTGGTGTGAGTTGCAGATTTTTGGAGATAACTTCTCTTGGTACTAGATGTCACTTGTCTTGTGGTGCTCAAAACTCAGTAGCAATGTCTCTTTCCAGAAATCATGACCTGTTTATTCAAGATAATCCACAGATCTTGCTGTGAGCAGTTTCATGTAGGAACTATTTTCTTTGCACTGAATTACACCCACCAACAGTATCACCACCTAGAAGACACATGAATCTTCTCATGGATGAGAGGTTACAGCTCATGTTTACATCCCAGCCTTCACGAGGGCGAGCCTCTCGTCCAAGGGTGCGTGTACACTTCCTCTACATGGTGATATGTACGGTAAATGTTTTTAATTTTTGAGTTAACTGTCCCTTTGACTCAGCATTAACATTTTCTATAGAAGTTGCCTAATTTTCCTCCATTTTCTTATATTTTTGTAATAGTCTGTACCACTACATGGTTTTGTTTTAATTTTTTACTCCTTTTGGTCAAATGGTTTCTTTGATTGTGAGACATTTCCTTCATTTTCAGAGGTACAGCAGACTGTTGCAGTTTCTCTGTTTGACCACCAGATGTCACTGTGTGCTTACTGTTGTACTCCACAGCCTCTGGTTGTAACCCTTATCCAAATTAAATTGCAATCAGTTGGTTTCAGGCCCATGAAAGGGTTTATTCCATCATAGAACTTCAGATGGGAGTTGCTCTCGGTTTAAATGACAAAATTTACTCTCACTTCTTCTCTGCAGGTAGATCTTGATTAACTCGATTGTCCAGAAGAATGTCAAAACATCCTCGCCAGGTCTCTTGCTGACCCAGTGTGAAAGTTAGTGACAAGAGTCATCCAGCCTCTGGATTTCTCAAGCTTGAAGAGAAACATTTAGTCTCCAAAAATGCAAAGTAACACTCTGTCTGCCATTAACCTGACTGACATGTGAGTGCATGTTGCATGTGTAGCTGGTTTGTACTGCAGCTAATCAGGTCAGCCTGAGCGGGAAATGCCATTAAGGTAAGATTACTGTCATTTCTTATCCTTCCTTCCTTCCTTCCTCTCTAAATGCTGTGACTTAGGACAGACATACTTTATTGTTTAAAGAGAGAACTGTTTGTAGTACATTCAACTGTATCCTGGTAATGTTTGTCTAGTCTTTGCTTTTCATTCATTTTTATGTCAGTCACACCCACAACACAAGCATTAGATCACTGATCAGGTTTTATCTTGAAGGAGTCTGTTGACATCCTTGTCTCCACTTAAAAACCTGCACTTTACTAATGTTTGGATACAGCCTTTACTTACATGGTGTTACTGTCAGCAGTAGAAAGTAACCACTCATATAGTACTTAAATTCAAAAGTACAAGTTGTACTTTAGTTATTTTCATTGTATGATGTTTTATACTTATACTCCACCACATTTATTTGATGTCTTTATTTACTGCTTTATTTGGAAGTTTGAACTGTTAATACAAAATATAAATCAACTAGTAAAACCTGATGTATGATCACCTTTATAAGCTGTAACATAAGAGATTAACACATTAAAGCATCACCAATTATTAATCCAGTAATATAATATATATGCTTTTGAGATGGGCCATACTGCATAATGAATCTTGGTACTTTTGGTACTTTAGTATAATTAAATGCTTATAGTTTTGTACTTTTATTTAAGTGAGATTTTGAGTGCAAGACTTACTGGTAACAGAGTATTTTTACACTGCAGTTACTACTCTTATTTAAGAGAAGAATCTGAGTGCATCTTCCACCATTGCTGATTTTAAACCCCCTAAATTTCAGCGCCTTATCCTCACTTATCCTCTTTTTATAAATACGATTTTGTTCAAAAACCATATGTATTAAATGTAGAGGAGGTTTCTTGGTCATATTGGTGCAGATATACAAGAACTTTGAGTTTCACGTCTATACTGCCTCATGGTGTCATACAACTACAAGCAAAGTGCATTAGTAGATAGGACATGAGTGCATCTGAAAGAATTCAAGGTTATATATACATACACAGCATGTTGTGCCGTTTAACATAGTTTCATAAGGTGGTAGAATTAGGCGACAATAACAATAAGCCCCTTAATCGTATTTTACATTTCTCGCTGTTTCTAATAGAGCTGCAATAATAAGTTGATTAATCATTTAGTCAATTGAAAGTAAAGAAATTGCTTCTTTTGTCTTCTGGTTCCAGCAGACAAAAGAAGCAATTTGAAGATGTCGCTCTGGGCTCTGCGAAATTGTGTGATTTCACTTTTTTTTTTTTTTTTTTTTTTTTTTTTGACATTTTATAGACTACATTAATTGATTGATTGTGGAAAAAAAGTTGGCATATTAATCGATAATGAAAATAATCTTTACTTGTAGAGCTAGACAGTAAGAAAGCCCCTTTGTCATTATAATATTTTACATTTCTGGCTGTTTCTAATTAATTCATCTCTAAATGGGCACAACATTGTACACATTTGTTTGTTATATTTGTTTCTCTGTTTACTTTCCACTCCTGAATTTCTGTCTGTGTCATAAGTTCCCACAAAAAATATCATTCGATACAATATGGATCAGTAGAGACTGAACCGTGGTGTGCCTGACTGTGTGAGCGTGCACCTGCGAGTGTGACTATGGCCTTGGTCTGCAGCCCAGTGCTTCCCTATCATTGGTTGTGCTCATGCGTGTCACTTTGGAGTAACTGTAGGCTTCTTTTAGTCCGAGATTAGCCATATTCATAGGCTTTGCCTGCCACCACGCCCCCTCCCTCCCTCCTCTCTGTCTGTCTGTGTGTCTGTCAGGTTCAACAGCACCGACTCTCTTCTTTTTAACCCCTGCTGCCATCGCCCGCTGCACACTTATCGCCTTCAGTCTCGGGACAGCAGACAGACCGGGGACTTTTAACTCTTCACTCTATTTAACCGGTTTCTTGTGTGTGCGTGTGTGGACAGATGGAGGACTACCATAAACCGGACCAGCAGACGGTGCAGGCGCTCAGGAACATCGCCACCCGACTCCGGATCAACTCCATCAAGGCGACAACTGCAGCGGGCAGCGGGTAAGAGGAGGAATACTGAGAATAAACCAAGCTGGAGATTAAAAAAAAAAAAAAAAGTCTGACACAACGAAAATGCTTAATGTCTTGAGCCAGTTAGGCTACTATATGATTCATGCACTTGTCTGTTTAGCAGGACAAATTAACAAGAAACGCAGGCTTGAATTTGTAAGAACATAAAGTCCTGTTTGACAGACGGTCCGCAGCAGAGCAGCAGGATAAACCTACGGTTTATTATATTGCTGATGCGGAATATTAACGCCCTGTATATCTTATAAAAACTGAGGGACTTTAAATTTCCTTATCTGATTTTGGGGCGTAAAACAGCTCTGTGCCAACTTGCGTTGTGCGCAATTTACGCACTTCTCCAGATAGAGACTTGTTAAGGGTCACAGTTCATTTACTTCTCATTTTACGTATCTGGATTGCAATTCATTTTATTTAAGTCTTATGTGTCCGAAAGCAATTAAACTTAATGCATGTACTTAACAAATATGCTTTTATGCACAACCGCCCCTTTAACTCATAAAACATTTATTACATCGTGTTGGATCTGGAGGTTCGGCTGCAGGTGCAACAGCGCGTTCCGCTCTTCCTTTTAACCCTTTGTATACTCTGTGGTCGGTTATGTAACAGAGGACGAGCACAGACCGGGTCGGTGCATGATCCCGTGCAGTACATGGGGCGACGTGGTGTGTGGCGGCGGCGGCGGAATCGAACCGCGGAGGACGCATGGTGTGCGCGCTCCTGCCGCTGCGCTCAGCGCCTGCGTGCGCTGGTGCAGCTTGTCACATTCACTCACGTCAAGCGGCTGTAATTAAGCGGGAAACATGCATCCGGTCGGTGAGAGATTTTCAAAATAAAATACGAATTGACGAACGTGCTACGTGCAATGTTTTTGTAGTGATAGAAAATAAAAGATTACAATGAAAATGAATTGTAGGATGCGTGAAACTGGAATTTCTGCGTGCCTTTTTCAGCATCCAAAGATGGCCATTCCACGTGCCAAAGGCTGCACAAAGTATTACATTTAGCAGGGTAGTGTAGTGACATACAAACCAGTTATGACTCTGCCAAGTGTTGCTTTTTACCTGTTATATTATGATTAGAATTATTTATTTATTTATTTATTTATCTGACAGGGGTGGAAAAGTCTGATTGAATTAGATTTTTTTGCGTATGTAAAAGTACCGCAGTATAGAAATACTCTGTCACAAGTAAAATTCATGCATTCAAAATCTTACTCAAGTAAAAGTACACAAAGTAAAGGTACTCATTATGATGCAAAATGGCCTATTTCATAATTACGTGTATTGCATTACTGGTTTATTAGTGATGTATTAATGTGTTCATTACTTTCGTTGCAACTGGTTGAGGTGGAGCTAATTTCATCTATTTTATATGCTGCTTGGTAGATTAATCTATAGTAATGCGTACAGTGCATCATATTTTAGTAGCTAATTTATATTTTGTATTAATAAGCATGATATGTAAAGTACCTGGTAATTAAAGTCATCAAATAAATGTAGTGCAGTAAAAAGTAGAAGATTGTCTTTCAAAATGTATTAGAGAAGAAAATGGAAATATGCAAGTAAAGTACAAGTACCTCAAAAGTGTACTCAAGTGCAGTACTTGAATAAATATACTTAGTTACAGAGATGTAGTTACACTTAACTCACTTAAGACGTGGTGCTAGTGAAAGTTGTATGAATAAGTGGACTTAAAACGGAGGCACATTTGTTCCCATAGTAACCACAGGACTGAGCTATGAACCCATAAAATTCCAGTTTACACAAACCATGTTTTTGTTTTTGTTTTTTGTTTTTTTTTGTCATCAATGAAATTAACCCACAAGACATTAGCCCTGATTATAAGTGTATTGAGATGTTGGACAGTTGTTGACTGAAACTGAAACCTGCTCAGAATAAACCAAATCTGTGACCTACATTTTTCTGCTCTTTCCAGGTTTCATGATATTACGTACGGTCCAAAGGACAGAGGGTGTTGCACACTGTACATATTGTAAAGGCCCCCAGAGGCAAATTATGATTTGTGATATTGGGATATAAAAATAAAATGTGACAAAAATAAAATACTAACAATTATTTTTAAAAATCTCTCCAGCATCAGTCACCATTCAAAGAGCAACCTTCATCACACATAACATCATCATGTTTATTGGTCATCTCCTACTGGGTTTCGATTTTGTTTATTTTTGATTATTTGATTACATTTTCCTTTCAGGGAGAAAAGAAAAATGGCCTTAAATGGAGAGGTCTGTGTGAGGTATTATTGGCATGTGGTTTGAAAATTGGAGAAAAATAACATTCAAAACATAAAACCTCACTGTAACCTATTCTGTGCTGAACTGCATTGACTTTAACAGTTTGGACGACACATTGAATGATGCCTTGTATTATATGTATACTGTGTGTGGCATGTATGAGAGTGAAAGAAAGAGAGACATCCTCTAAACATTTATACTTGTTTATGTGTGTATGTTTGACAGAGAGACTCTGTATATGTGCTTCCTGACTGTCTGACCCTGATAAAGACAGACAGCCTGGTTACTGTCTGTCTTGCATAACTCTCTGACTACAGCTGGTCTGGCATGAATTAACCCAAAGAGTCAAACTCCACTTCTGTGTGAACAGTTTGCTCTGAAACATGCTTTTAGATTTGAGCTGAGGAATCCAGAGGCACATAAAGTTTTAACTGGATTGCTGTTTGTCTCATCTCTGTTTTGTTGCAGTCATCCACATCATGTTGCAGTGTGGCAGAGATCATGTCTGTGCTGTTCTTTCATACCATGAAGTACCGACCTGAAGACCCCCGTAACCCCAACAACGACCGCTTTATCCTCTCGAAGGTAACACACACACACACCCACACACACACAGGTGCATGCACAGGGACAACACACACAAGACACATCTAAAACAGCTGATTTACTGTGCTCATTATAAGGTCACACGTCAAGAATATGTGCCTGTGTTCATAAGTGGGCATTCACATTTATTAATTATAGCGTCACCAATGTCCAAATAACTCATTTATATAAGGCTGCTCCATACTTATTACTATGCCACAAAATTAAAGTGGTGCTGATGATGGATTTTTCTGTTCCTGTACTGATAAATGAGCCCTGAGACAAATTTCAAACTTGACTGGAAATTTTAATTTAAATAGTTAATGATATCATAGCAGAGTAATAAGCAGTGTATTGATGTGTGGAATTCCTCAGTATGTGGGTTTATTCTTCCTGTGTTTGTGTGTGTATTTATTCAGCTTTTTGGTAGAACAGAAAGCGTCCTGTTGTTTCTCTGTACATTGTAATCATTCAGCATGCATTTTTAGATGTTTAACTGTGGTGCTATAAATCATTTCATGTCTGTCAGGTGCCAGTGCTGAATTCCAAACCCCACCTGCCTTTTTAAGACACATAAAGGCTTCAAAATTCATGAATGAGGTGTCTACTGATGTATTGTATGCCATAGACCAAAACATAAACATCTCTTAAGCTTGACAAACCAAAAATCCATTTAAATATCCTTTGAGACAAGGGAACCTGAAGTGTGAAAACACTCTTTTCTGGGTTTTAAGACTTATTCCTGCAAAGCTCCTTTACATTTAGCAGGAAACTCATTCAGGTGTGCAGGGAAGGTATACCTGAACAGGAAAAATCTAAATTTAAGAGACCTTACCTCAAAGCTCCCTGGGATTAATGAGCATTTTGTAAACCGTGATAGCAGTTCTAGGAAGAACATGAAATAGCATGAGATACAATGAGATACACAGCATCTGATGTTACACTCTAACCGTCTGATCTTTCACCTTCTCGCCTCCTCAGGGTCATGCAGCTCCCGTGCTGTACGCTGTGTGGGCGGAGACGGGCTACCTGAAGGAGAATGAGCTCCTCAACCTCCGCAAGGTCGACTCCATCCTGGAGGGACACCCTGTGCCGGTGAGGTCACATTCAGACCCTGCAGGGAGTTCTGTGTCTGAAAGTCATTTATTCCAACATCGCAATACATACGTTACAACTCTTACATCACCAGTCTGTGTGTTGATTTGGGATATTTTGACAGTAAATAGATGCTCCATAAACATGCACAATTAAATTAGTAAATGAACACAGAGCCAATGGTGGTAGCCTGCTTTTCAGCCACTAACATGTTGATTTATTAAGTCAGAATCTCTCTGATTTTACTTTGAAACAGTTCCCTGAGCTGTTTCATGATATCTTTTAGCAACTCAAAGATCACACCACAAACGTTTTGTGCTTAAGGTGAAGTTTGACTTTGCTTCTGGTCTCTTCATGCACGCAGCCATCTGTCAAATTCGCTTGTTTGGAGTTTATTTTGGCTTTGGGCAAACCTTTTGCCAGCATTGAAGAATCTTAAAATACATGACAAAGGAAATATACAGCCTGTGACTGGATGTATCCATACTAAAACTTCAGGTAGATTTCTTCCTTTCAGCAATGTAGGATAATCCCATTCTTTCTGCTGGAAACAGTTTGAATATTTCTCACACCGCAATGTTACAACAATTGCCACAGGATCATTAAAAGAATAATAAATATCTCTCTGTAACACAAAAAATAGGTTTACATGTTCCAACTTCTCTGTAATCTTTGTCTTTTTCAATATAGTGTTTCTCAAATGAGGGTCCCTAGGGGTACCTTGAAGTACTGCAGGTGGTACTTGATTTTATTTTTTTTTTTTTTTATGTTAATTAAAAGAATGTCAGTCATGCATAATTATATAATTGTATAGAATACCATTTTCAATGCAATTGTTTATGGACGAAAACTGTCGAGTGCCATAAAGCTTCACAGAAGAAGAAAGAAGACAGTTTCTGTAATGGATGACAGATGAAAAAGAGCCACTCAGCAGTAGTTTTACTAAAAAAAAAAAACTTTTTTAAATGTTTTGCAGAGAGGGAAAATTAAAAGCCATAAAGTTTGATAATGATTACTTCAGAACATAACACATGTATTTGAAATGCGCTACAGACAAACTGTATGCGGACAGAGACACAGTGACAAAGATGCTGTTGTGTGACAGAGATGCTCCGTCCTCAGCTCCTTTCTCTTCTGCTGCTGCAGACATTAATGAGACTCTGTGTTCACATAAACTCTCCCAGACACAGACTGCAGACACTGTCCTGACAACATGACTGTCTCATGTTCTCTGTGTTCTTGAGTTGAGTTGTTCTTGAGTTCTGCAACAGCTCTGTACAATAAGATGCATGCCTTGTGTGTGTGTGTGTGTGTGCTAACAGAAGCAGCAGTTTGTGGATGTGGCCACTGGATCTCTGGGTCAGGGGCTGGGAGCTGCCTGTGGGATGGCCTATACTGGAAAATACTTTGACAAGGCCAGGTAACATACACAGAAACACAGAAACACACACACAGAAACTGTTCATATAAAAAAAAAGACCTCACACAGAGACTCCAACATGCGCATGATGACATACATGAAGGAGCACAGCGACCCAGCTTGCATCTGCACATATTAAGGTAGACGGTATGTAATTATGCAGGACATAATACGTGCTGCAGCGAGCTGTGCTGACATGTGACATTTCAGCCTGCAGCTCTGGATCAAACCGTACCTGACAGGCCTGGTCTGGGCTGACATTTAGGCAGCCACTCAGAGAGCCAGGAGAGCTGACCTCTGACAGGTTACCCTCAGATCTGGTTGAATGAGGGCACCTGCTCGGTAATCTGAGATCAAAAAAGAAGAAATCAAATGGTGAAAGAACTCAGGAGCTGCATTTACCCTAATATTTCACAAATTATAAGAGTAACGGCCCAATCAGAATAAATGTGCTTCATGTTAACACCTGAATCAAATCAAAGGGCCCAATCAGAAGGAACTTTCAGTCGCGTTGAGAGGGGTGGTATAAACCTTTAATAATCAGTCAGCGGGAATATAATAACTATGTAAATGCTTATTCAGATCGTTTCTCTTTGGTTGGAATAATAATCTCTCTTCTCCTTCTTCTCTTATATTTCTGGCAGATTAGACACTTTACAGCAAGTAGGTCTATCTGTGGACTCACGGTAGCTACAAGACACACCTACTACATGATATACCCCCTCAGAATAGGAAGCTCTAGGCACCAAAACCACCTGGGAATGGTTAGGATGGGGATGGTTGGTCTGTAAGACTGCAGCTGACTCTTTGAACCCTTTCCTTCACAGTGGATGGAGCAAGTTTGCGCATCTCAAAAAAGTGATCTTCTGATTAATGCTCTGGGGCATGTATGCACACATATTTATCAGATTCTTTCGTTTAGCGTCAATGTAAACAATTAAGGTGGAATTTCTAATCAGAGCATAGCTTATGATGGGGAATCATGTGTCTCTTCACAAAAGGTAGAATCCAAATTCAGAGACAGAGATAAATTTAATTTTTGTGCACACTTCTGTAGCTGCAATGGTTTAAATAGATTATTTTCATGACAGCCATGTTGATATGAAATAGCAGGATAAACACGGATGTTACCAATGACACTAATTAAGGTCCCATTCCATTTAGTGTAGCAGAGTCTCACCAGGGAGCCAACATGTGCAATAGCAGCACTCTGACTCTATTTTCCCTGAATGTAACAGATCCTTAGTTTAGTATCAGTGGTAACACCTGCGTTTACTATTTCATGTCAAGAAGGCTGCTGTGAAAAAACAGGCCTGCAATGGACTCTGGTCATCTAGTCAGCTGAATGTTAGCAGGGTTGCACATCAGTCCTCATGTGTCTCCTTTGTTCTAGAAAGAACCACGTGGATTTCAGTTCAACAATAGAGAGAGCGAGATCGTTTATCCTGCCATAAACACACAACACATTCCTTTTCACATTTTCGCAGAACATGGACATGATTCAAAAGCATCTGAGCTGAATTTCAGGAACACAGTTTGGCAGATTTCTTTGTGGACAAAACAGAGGGAGATGACACTCTGAGGTCTCTAAAGGCAATTTTGTTTTAACACACAACGGACGCAGTGACACAGGCGGTCCGGGAATGCCGTACATGCAGTCTGAGTTTGGCTGCCCTTGATATCTCTCACTCTGCATTCTGTGTGCACTCGATTGTTTCTGCTCTAATAATCACACATGCAAGAGCACAGTTCCCCCTCATCTCTCTGCCTCACCCTCATCATTTCTCCAAAAAAATGACATAATCCTGGGCCTCTGTGCACCTACGTGGTAGATTATACCATATACACTATGCATGTGATTGTGTACGCTGTGTGTGATAGTGTTTGTATGCACAAGGGCGCATGAGTTTCCCGTGCTATGCTCAGAGCAGCTTGTCAAACTAATGTGCTGCAAAACAACGGCTCACTTGGAGGGCTGCATCACTGGCTTCATAACATCATCTGAGGCAAGAACTCCTTAATGGAAATTATATCAAACTTCTCGTAGAGATACACACACGCAGGATCAACTGGAATGAAGCAGCACACATGTAAAAGCATTCGCAAACTTTAAAGGAATATGAAACATTTAATGTTTATTTGTAGTCAAACTGTAGGTTGAAATTAGGCCCTATTTTAACCTAATTAGGTTAAAATATTCCAATCAATATATCAGCTGATATTCTTTATAAAGAATTATAATAGCATATATACATAAACACCTGCTTTTTGCAATAATCCCTCACAAGTTGTTCACACTTAATGACAAAGATATATACATATATATATATATATATATATAATACACACATATATACACAATGTTGCCTATAAAGCTAACAAATAAAACAATCTGCATTATGTTGTATTAAAAAAATCTTATTCATATGAATCATTCAGTTCATTTTCATATTGGACAACATATATGCTGATACGATATAGACTGATATAGCTGTGATAGGCCAATATTGGTCAACTGATATGTCAGTCAAGCTTTCCTAGTAATGAATCCCACAAACAACCAAACACACCCCTCGTCCCCTCTGAGGGTGTGGTTTATTAAAATGCGATACATGAATGAACCTGTCGGATGTGTTTATCACCCGTGCTGAGACGACACTGAATAACTGACTCTGTTCATGGCCTCATGCTGATGTGACTCTGGTTCAATACTCTAATGGTTGTAAATATGAGATTATTGGATCAAACACATGCAGGGCTCCCCCTCCTGCTCTTTCAGGCTTTGGATAATGCAGCTCATCGTGTGTATTGAGTGTATTGACTGGAAGTTTCTTCTTCATTGGCTTTGTGTTGGCAGGGTGGAATGGTGTGAGTGGCCGAAAATGTGAGGTGTGTGTGTGTGTGTGTGTGTGTGTGTGTGTGTGTGTGTGTGTGTGTGTGTGTGTGTGTGTGTGTGTGTGGTGTGGTGTGTGTGTGTGCTGTGTGTGGCGCGTGTGCGCGCGCCAGTTGGACAAGTTTGGACTGTTTTCAAGGAGAGGTATCACCTTGTCTTGATCTGTTACTCTCAGCTTGCAAAGATGAGATGAGAGAAAGAAACACACACACTCCTCACACCTCCTGAGGGATCACTTTACTCCTGTACACGAAGCACTGCTTCAACCTGCTTTAGTTATACTGTATGCCCTTCAGATCACTCTGTGCATGTGTGTGTGTGTGTCAATAGCATCACGTTATTCTTGATCTTGTACCATGTTGGTAGCATTTTTCACAACATGCAACTTTTCCCCCTGACAGTTACTTCAAATTAAGACTAAGATGAAACAGTTTTTAGTTTCAGTCTTTCACACGTGCACATATTGTTGCCATCTGACGGAAACCTTGTATGTTCAAAACCATTACTTTTCAGGGAATGAATCCCTGTATTTTTGAAAATAATTGAAGCAGAAAGCGCTGAAGACTGACCTTCAAGATGGAGGCAGGGTGGAGCTATGAGCTTCTGCCGACAGTTTTAGGACCCAATGGAGATTTAGTCACAAGCTTTTCTTAATAATTTTCATTGGTTAAATGCCATGTTTTCTATATATTATTAAAGATGTGACACAGAAGATATGTTGGTTTCTATATCTATTCTATATCTTCATTTTGATGTATTTGCAGACTGTATTGCACCCAGGGAAGGTTAAGCAAAAACAGCTAAAGATGATTGCAAAACATTATTGAGATTGGGTATTTATTCATTGAATGCAAATTTGATGATTATCAGCAAATGAACAGAGATAAACCTTACCTCCCTGACCCTGCTGTTTCTTCAGACCAGTACAGGGCTGAAGCTGAGGTAGGCAGTATATTTTTTTGGCATATTTTGAGTCTCACTCCCAAGAATATAAACTGGCGCCAGATTTGGTCCAGTGCATCTGTATATATCATTACTGATAGGTTTGGAGGAGGAGTGGACATATTTCACCTGCAGGGTTTAGAGCACAGTTTAACTGGTAGCACTCTCTTTTTGTCTCCCCTCCAGTCTCAAATCTCTCCCTCTGTTCTCTCCCTCTCTTCATCTCCACCTCTGTGGAATTCCTTTCTTCTCTTTCTTCCTTTCCCTCCTCTTTCTCTCTGCACCGTGTGTTTTTTCTTTGCACTCACTCAGGGTTGGAATGCGTGGCATAATGCGGCGTGTCTCGGCCTATCTTCCAGCTTTAATGAGAATGTGTCTATTTGACTGGAAAGCTGTCAGGAGTCGTTACGCCATGGGAGCAACGAGTGAGGATGATCAGAGCATGGCGGGCGGGTGGAGTGTGTTTGTGACTGTGTGTGTGTGTTTTAGGTGTGAGCGTCAGCTGTCACATTGAGCCCTACAGGAGGAATCAGAGGGTGGGAGGATGTGCCAAGAGGGAAACTGGAGCGGATGTGGAAAATTACCCTTGTCCACTATTTATTCATCTCTTTGTCTCTATACATTTATTTAAAAACATGAAATCTGTCTCTGTTTGCAGCTATCGGGTGTTCTGCCTGCTGGGTGATGGGGAGCTGTCGGAGGGCTCGGTGTGGGAGGCCATGGCCTTCGCCTCATATTACCAGCTAGACAACCTGGTGGCCATCTTGGACATCAACCGGCTGGGACAGAGCGACCCGGCTCCACTCCAGCACCACGTGGAGAAGTACCAGCGACGCTGTGAGGCCTTTGGGTGAGCAAGGGGGGGGGGGGGGGTCAGAGGGTGAGGGTGGTTTGAGGGAACATGAAAAGTATTTGTGCATCTGATGAGTGTGTGTCCGTTGTGCTGAAATGATCAGACAATTAGACAAGTGATCATTCTAAAGAATATGAATTAACAAAAGCTTTGATAATCAATGAATTTAAAATTTTATTGAGTAAAAACATCAAATATTTGCTGGTTCTTGGCTCGTAAATTTTGATTTGTTGCTTTTGTTGCTCTGTTTTATGTAATTGGGTTTTAAATTCTTGGTTGGACAAAACATGCAATTTTATCACCTTAGGCTATAGGAAACTGAGGTGAACATTTCTTACTATTTTCTGATATTTAAAGACTAAATTAAGAATCGTATAATCAAAAAGATACCATCAGATTTCTCAGTAATCACAATCATCACTAGCTCCTGTTCTAGCATGCTTGTTTGTGTATATTTTTTGCGTTTTTGTCAGTGTGACAAATTAAATATAATGCAAAAATCAAAGTGTAGATGTCTGTCCCTGGTTGTATAAACTATCTTAAGTTTCAAACTGAAGTTTGTCCCTTAAACAAAATGTTCCCCTAAGTTAAGGGGTTCATTTACGAGTGTTGCATAAAGCCTCTTAGGTTGTCTCCTAAGTGTTTAGACTAATACTTTCACATGTGCATACATACATACAGCACATGTGCATTTAAGCGCTTCAGTTACCATGGTTACACTTAACTCACATCACCTATAACTGACAGCATTTTTGTCAGTGTTTCTCCAAAAGTTTTTTCCAAAGTTTCTAAGTGGTTTTATGCAACCATGCACTGATGCTCAACTGACCAAAATGTGTTTGAAACAAAAAAACTATATGACCCTTTTTATACCATGTTGTGCTAGTTTGGGTTGGTTTCAAATCGCCTGCAGCATGTCATTCCTCCATCCAACACTTGCAGAGTACTGATATGAGCTAAAATGCTTATATGCTGCAACCATATAAAGGTCTGCAGCACCATCACAAATGGGGTCAAAGGTGGTGTTGATTTTAGGAGCCTGTGGGAATTCCAATAGGATTATTCCATTAAAAACATTACCCAGAGTTACATTCGTTCAGGGGGCCAGAATCCATAGCATCATTTAAAGTTTGATCTCCTCTGTCTTCCCAGCTGGCACGCCATCATTGTGGACGGCCACAGTGTGGAGGAGCTGTGTAAGGTGCTCAGTCAGCCCCGTCACCAGCCACTTGCCATCATCGCCAAGACCATCAAGGGCAAGGGCATCCCAGGTATAACAGTCAGGCACCCACAGTGATACAAAGTATGTGAGGTGCAGTTTTAACCTGTTTTAACCATGTTTCCTTTTTGATGCATGAACTGGGTTATTATCCACCAGAATTTTTGAGTCATAAGTGCCATAAATCTGTCATGGCCTCTCTTTCAAACTGTGATATCAAACTCTCACTGAATATAACATATTTCAAGCAGAACAATTCAAAGTAATCCGAACACCAGAAATCTGTTTCTAAACGATGACTCGGTAAAAGGGTGACAACTGACTGGGAATAATACTCCTGTCAGAAGTTGTCTTAACTGCAGAGGGGACCCACCGTCAGTGCAGAGGGGCCCTAACTCTCAGTAATCCAGGGAGCGCTTTAGTGCTTTAGCTGCTGCATCTCTGTAATCCCTCAGAATGTGTAGGATATACTGCAGCAGCAGCCCATTGTGCTCGTGTTGTGATAATGAGAAGGGAAGTGTGTGTGACCACGTGTGTTTGTAAGAGGGAAGGGGACACAAAGAAAGGTAAAAAGACAGTGTGTGTGTGTTGTGAGAGAGAGAGAAAGAGAGCAGTACGTCTTTATAAGACTGTCAGAAATGGTGAGTGTTGTTATTAGAAGCCTGTGGCCTCTTGATTGTGACCTTTTGACCTGTAAAGTTGCCTGTTGTGACCCACTGAAGTGGACGATTGTTATGAGAACGGCAGCTGCCTGTGGTTTATTTAATGTGTGTTTGCAGTAACACATGCATACATGTAGGATATCAGGAGGACTTTATGCATATATATATATATATGTATATATATGTGTGTGTGTGTGTGTGTATAATATAATATATATATATATATATATATATATATATATATATATATATATATATACATATATATATATTATATATATGTATATATATGTATATATGTATAGTTCAGGCTATAGGCACTATCCACCACACAAATTGCAACTAAAACTCTTTCAACTATTCTAGTTCCATGACATCAAACATCAGAAATCTTAAGAAATTGATGATGCCACGATTTCACATTGTTGTCCACGTTAAAAAACTGTTTTATGGACGTCATCTTATCTGATGGGGTTCAGTGCAGTCTACAATCAACCTGAAACTGTGTTTTAGATGAGACATGGGGTTGGATGCAGTGCAGTGAATGTGCAAATGGAAATTCTTGACCCTAAGATGAATAAGTGGGTTAAAATGACCTAGTGGCTTCATTTTCATGCGATATCTTTGCAATCAAAAGTATTTATCATTTCATATTCCAGGTTTTCCTCAAAAAGCCTTGAGAAGTAATATAAAGGCACTATTTTAAGTGATATTTAAACAAAGCCAGGATTAGTGACAATTTATTTTTCCTTGTATATGCGTATATACTAATACAGTGATATTGATTTCAATTATTATTTTAGTAAGCAAAAACTAAAATAATAATTGGTGGTTAAGAAACACCTTTGAACCAGCACTTGGATCTCTTAGGGCTTTTTATGTGTTATCGAGGGGACTTTTATGAGTAGTAAACATTTACCAGATTTTCTGTTATAATTTTTGTGAGGTCACAAAATTCCTGTACAAAGAAAAGTCAATTTTGTAGGTTCATATCTGGGCGATTTTCAAAACTTTCCCTTTATATAATTCCTTAAGACTTTTTTCTCTCATTCAGAACACAGACCATATTATCAGGTGGGCCCAAATTTTTGACTTGCACAGCACTAAGCAGCAACCTTAACCACATGAACAATAATGTTTTGTGTTTGGTACCACTTTTATTTAACTATGAATAAAAAGTTTGTTTTTTTATAACTTCTCTAATAAATTGTTACTGTCATGTATTTTATTGTACAGTAATAGTGGTACCTGTTTGCTCTGGTCTTCAGTTGTGTGTTTTGTGTGTCTATGTTTCAGCGGCTGAGGATAAGATGGGCTGGCATGGTAAACCTCTGCCCAAAGACATGGCCGACAGCGTGATCAAAGAGCTGCAGAGCCGCATCATCAGCTGTAACAAGCGCATCTATCCTGCCCAGCCCAATGAGGATGCACAACCTGTCAGCCTCCGCAACATCCGCATGCCAAGCGCACCCAGCTACAAACCTGGAGACAAGGTACGATCAGTGGTGGCAGAGAGCTCAGGTGTCTAATCTGCCTGTATTGATTGTAGTTGACTGGTTGTCTGTTTTGTCCCTGTGTAACCAGATTGCTACGAGGAAGGCGTACGGCATGGCTCTGGCCAAGCTGGGCCGTTACAACGAGCATGTGGTGGCTCTGGATGGAGACACCAAGAACTCCACCTTCGCCGAACTCTTTAAGAATGAGCACCCGAATCGCTACGTGGAGTGCTACATCGCAGAGCAGAACATGGTAAGAAAGAGCTGTTACCTTCTTCAGTTAGACGGCTGGAGAGGTTCTGGCCTTTGAGGAAGTGAAGTGAAACATTACAATTTAAAAAAAAAAGATCCTGACTGCAACATCTTGTCTTTTAACATCTGTCCAGTTACTAAATCTCTCTAAGTAAACTTTCCAAAAATAAAGGGAAACCACACCAACTTGCAAATTTCCAGTTTATCAATCTGAATGAAGACGATTTCTAAGTTGCTAGTTGGACCTAAACTTTGAGTTCATTATTGAGGTTATTAAAGTTTCGATTCAACAAATAAAATAAGGGCATTCGGTTCTCTGATCTTTAATTTTCAGCTTTGTCAATTTACTTTCAGTGTTATTGCAGTTAAAGTGTTTTTGCTGTCGCATCATCCCTTGAGTAGCATGAAATTAACCATCATCCAGAGTTCATGTTCTGGTTTTATTAACATCATCATCATTATGAATCCTTGCAGGGTCCTTCCACACAACAGCAGACCAATTGAAATAGGTCAGCGTGCATCTGGAGTAAATAAAAATCTGCATCATACATTTAACATGAAATATAAGTGTCATTATGTCATTGCTCTGTGGGCTTGGCAGAGGCTTTTAATGATTATAAGTGCTCACTGAGTACTTATTACTTCATTACTTAGACATAAAAATTAGGTCCTTTCCTTTTCATGTTGCTGTGGGGATAGCTTGAATGAATAAAACCGTCACTGTTTCACAGTCATGCCAAACTTCCTCAACCAGCTTTTGTAGGCTAATAGTACTGATGGTGGCTGCACCAAATTCTAACAAAATTCTGAGGAGCTGATGATCTCTGACACACGTCCATAGCTCTTGTCTTCCCCGAGCCCACCTTACTCACTTTGTCTGCCTCTTTTCTTTTTGTATTAAACACGCTGTTTCTAAGCCATCCCTCTTGCTTCTCTTCTCTCCTGCAGGTCAGCGTGGCGATAGGCTGTGCTGTGCGAGACCGTAATGTGGTGTTCGCTAGCACCTTTGCCACATTCTTTACCCGAGCCTACGACCAGCTCCGCATGGCCGCCATCTCTGAGAGCAACATCAACCTCTGTGGCTCCCACTGCGGTGTCTCTATCGGTCAGTTCCTGTCTCTTTACATCAATCATGACCTGAAATAGCTGATCTTTGACATTTTAAGGGTTAATTTTAGTCATTTTACCTCTTCTGACTTTCCCAACAACATCTTGTTGATATCACTGTTATACAGTACATTTGTGTATTTATGAGATCAGAAAGTGGCATTTTGAGATAGTAGGAGAATGTTATAATGACACTGAGATGAGAGAGAGACAAACATTCTGGTTGCAATTGAGGGTAATGAACATTTTGTTAGCATATGACAGCTGTTGACCGCTGTGGTTTGAAGTTTTTACCGTTGTGGAGAGATGTTCTGTGTCGACCACTGTAACCAATCTTATAGCTAATTATTATTTCACGCACTCATGTAACTATTCAAATGTGATCAACTGGTTCTCTACATAAAACCAATCACAGCCTCATGACCTTTGACTTATGGTTTGAAGAATGCTGCACTCATTAGGACCTTCACTGTGACCCACCTTTCCTCTCACTACACCTTCCTCTTAAATCCAGTTTGGCACATTTGACTCTTCCTAAGCCCCGTCCCTTTTAGCTCTGTGTTACAATAACAGTTTAGCAGATCCTTAGTCAACTTTCTACTTTCCTGTTTCCTGTGCTTAGACATGTTATGTGCTAGGCTTGTCTATGTTGAAAAGAAAACGCAGTTTGAAGATGGATCAAAGATGTTGCTACTTGTAAAAGCTGTATACATATAGTCCCATCAAAGGTTAGATAATGTTAGCAAAATGCTAGCAACTAGCTAAATAATCATTGATACATGCTGCACCCGAAATGACATACTATGCACTATATACCCAAAATGTGTACCATCATTAAACATACTTTTAAAAAAAAACAGTAGTATGCATCTTTTTGGATGCACTGTTAAACACATCACCTTGTTGGTTAGGGAGGCATTGCCATGGTAACCTGTGCAGGGCTCACTAATTTTAAAAAGATATTGTTTCTAACAAAGTGAAACCTTACTCACACTTAAACTGAAGCAATATTTGTTTGCCTTTGTCTGTTATGTTGTTGTCAGCGTCACTATTGCATCGCATTCTGGGTTAATATATGTCAGCGTAGTGTCTAGTGCTTGCGTACTGTAATATTTCCCAGGAAATAGTATGCACATCACATGCTTTTGCTTTCATACTAAGGTTTCAGGCATACTAAAAAATCTCACATACTGTTTTATCTTATTAAATAACATGTTAGTATGGAATTTCAGACGCAGCTGTTGATTAGCTAGCTATTTAACTACCATTTTGCTAACTTAAGCTATCGGATGTAAGTAGCTGTCTAACAATTGATGAAGCTTAGCTACCAAGGTTCCAGAAGTACCAAGTTTGCTCAACTGTTATTGGAGCACAGAGCAAAAAGGGGCGGGACTTAGGAAGATTCAGTTTCCTCTTTTGGACTGATTCAGCCCACTGAAGAACATAAAAGGAAATTCAACTCAGGCTTATTTCAAATATCTGTGGAGGATATGTAATTCCTAATTGTTTTAATCATGTTGTTGCTTCTTTAACTTCACATTAGTGGGTTGAACCTTTCCTCTGTATGTCACGGTTTTAATTTTGCTGAATCCTAAACCTTTTTCCCCTCATCTTCTCACCTCCTCCGTTATTCTGTTGCCCATCTTCCTCTCCTGGTATCAGCACTCCTCCTCCTCCTCCCCCTCTCTGTCTCTCTGTGTCATGGAGGTGATGACAGAGTGGCCTGATTCTCTTTCACCTCCTCCTCCCCTTTCTCCTTCTCCTCCACCTCCTCAGGTACACTGCATGCCCACGTCTCCACACTGAATGCATGCCAGTCTTACCAGAATTTATTTTTCTACAGTCTACAGCAAACATATGAAGTATAACTGTACTAACTGATATGTGTGTATGTTTAGGTGAGGATGGACCCTCTCAGATGGGTCTGGAGGATCTGGCCATGTTTAGAGCCATTCCCACGGCAACCATCTTCTACCCTAGTGACGGTGTCTCCACTGAGAAAGCTGTGGAGCTTGCCGCAAACACAAAGGTACATATAGTCCATAGTAATAAGAAATGAAAAGTTTAAATCCTGAAAAGGACATTTCTAAAGGTTTAAAGCAGAGTAAAAGTCAGACATCATATTTAGTTTTGTGGGATCCAATTTTCCAAGTACAGTTGCACTGGATTATTTCTGTTTTGTTTCAGGGTCTGTGTTTCATCCGAACGAGCCGCCCAGAGAACAACATCATCTACAACTCTAATGAGGAGTTTCATGTTGGACAGGCTAAGGTTTGTGGCAGCGTTTTCCTACCTCCATGCTGTGTCATAGTATGATCTGAGGATTCTCATCTGACATTAACCTCTGTCAGAGGCCGTAAAGGGCTCAGTTTTAGAGCTAGAGTGAAGATACTGGTACATATGAAACTAGAACACATGAGGAATCCTCTCTGAATGACCTGGAACATTCAGAGGATGTATAGATTTGCTGGCTACATTGAGCAATTTCCATAACAGAACAGAAGTGCTTGCTTTCCACTGGCAGAAAAATGCAATTCTTGCAGAAATCTCCATAATGTCAAACGTTTTTTATGTCAAATCACAGCATCAGAAACAAATAAATCTTTAGGTTCCCAGCTTTCACATGATGTACACCACTTTTATGTAGCTGTTCTATCTCCTCCTACATTCCCCTGTTTCCTCCAAAAATAACAAAAACAAGTGTTTGGTAAGGTGTAGGGAAATAGAAGAGACTTTTTCATGCTCCAAGGACTTTAAAGAACCTCTCCAGTGAAAATCACATTTTTAACCTGTTTTTAACATGTCTATGTGGTGTTTTTCATGTATTACAAGACATAACAGGAGCAAGATAAACAGTAAACGCCATGTCTGAGCATTATTGCTTTGAAACTGCAGCGAGCAAAGGCAGTCTCAAAACAACGGATTCAGCCAGGCTGAGTATATGATGTCATAAATCTAAGGAACCAAACCTGTTAATTGAGAGGGTGGTGCCATACATATAATTAGCGCTGATGCCTAACCCAAAGGAGAAGCTGGAAGTAGCTAGCAACTGTGATTAGATAGCAAAACAGAGGAGAAGCCTCTGTGGTGCAGTCACTTAGGGGTAGGGGTTGGGGGTCGGTGGGTGTAAGGTGGGTGGAGATGGCAGGGACTATTTGCATATTCGTGAGTCCTTGAATACTAGATGAAGGTAAGCCACTTTAACAAGGTATTTGAAATTATTTTGAAAAAAAAACATATCGGACACAATTCATTACTACTTGCAGAGCATTTTATATTTTTTGAAATATGACTGCAGGTGAACTTTCTCTTTTTAACTCTCTAGTTAGATTATCGTAAATGATTAATCTGGCTAGACTGTGGCACATTTCCTTACATACAAATATATCTTCTCTTCCCACTCAGGTTGTGTACAAAACCAATGACGACCATGTAACTGTGATTGGAGCAGGAGTGACCCTTCACGAGGCTCTGGCTGCTGCTGAACAACTGAAGAAAGGTAAAAATAAAGAACGCAAGAAGCATGAAACAAAACAAAAACCATGTCAGCATAAAAGTTAACTGTTTTTCATATGAACTGTCTGCCGGACTGAGTTGTAACCTCCACCTCCCTCTCTCAGAAAGAATTAACATCCGCGTGATCGACCCATTCACCATCAAACCCCTGGACTCCAAAACCATCATCGACAACGCCAGGGCCACCAGAGGACGCATCATCACAGTGGAGGACCACTACTATGAAGGTGAGAAGACAGTATGTTTGTGTATGAGGCACCTTCAGTAGATGGTGGTCGGCAAGCCCCCAGTTTGAAGAAGCAGGAGGAGTACCAGTGTAGGAAGCAACACAGTGTACTGCTGTGGACAGGGTCAGCAGCAAAATGTGTCAGTTTATGCTGTATTTCAAATTTTTTCACCACCTTACTTTGCTGTCAGACAGACTTTTCGAACTGGAAACCGCCATTATACAAGCCAAACATCAGTTTCTCCACACCAACCAGACTCCATTGCCATATCATTCACCAAGTCACACAATAACAAACAAATTAACCGATCAAGGCAGTGACAGACCAGCAACTCCCGTGTTCTGCGAGAGAAAATGACTGATTTCACCTGTGGAGTTTGGCTGGTTTGGAGGAAGCAATATTTAGCTTATATAAAGGTGGTTTCCCATCAAAAAGGACTGTGCCAGCAAGGTAAAGCAGTGAAGGTATTCTAACTATAGTGTACACTTAAACTGATATTAATTTTTTAAGTGGCTAAAATACTTGTCCACCGCAGTACATTGCTTCATTCCATTACGGATTCCATTGCAATCCGGGAGGGTGTCAACTGCCTTCTACTGTAATTAATACAGTGACTATCGTCAAGTATGTCATACAACCCTATTTCAAATAATCCAAACTATCCCTTTAACGTGATCGAGCATGTTACATTTCAGCCCATAACATCCTGGGTTCAACTCTGTCGCACATCTTTAGGCTCGGTCTGATCTATCCTGCCTCCTTCGAATACATCAAATCAAACAATTAAAAATTCTATTGCAAAATAAAGTGTGATCCCACTGCATAAATCTACCGAATTTTATGATCATGTCCAATTAGAATCAGGTCACATCTGTGTGGAGTCTGCAGCATTTGTAGGAGAGCTTTAACGAGCAGGCATAAGGATTATTATGCAGCTGCTTGCGTGTTTGTGATGTCCGTGTATCAACTCATGAATAAAAATGCCCAGAGCGGCAAAGGACAAAGGTCTGACTGCAGATGGAGGAGCTCTGAGGAGGCTGGAGACTGAGCTGAGGAGGAAGAGGGGAGGAAGAGAACAGGGATGCTGTATGTGGCAGAGCACTGGGATGAAGGCTGAGGGTGAGAAGAGAGAGATGGAAGATATAAAAAGTTGAAAAAGACAAAACAGTATATGGAGGAGAAGAGGGAGGGTGGAGGGGGAGGAGCTGGGAGAGCCTGTCAGTGTTTCTTAATTTCAGCTCCGGCCTTTGGGCTCCCGCTGACCTACATACAGTACCAGCATGACAAGAACGAGTGTCCACAATTTGCTTTCGCTTTCTCTCTTGTTCCTCTTCTCTCTCCTCTTGTATTTGTTTGTTTCGGTTGTAGCTTTTGTCGTCCTACATGTTGTTGCTTTACGCACAGACACACCTATATTCAGATTAGTGTGTAGCTCATTAGGTGCAAGTGAAACTGCTGTGATATATCTGTGTGTGTGGAAGCTGGAGATCTTAAGAAAAATTGCCCAAGCACATAACATTTTGGGTGGGTGTTTATGTGTGTGTGTGCGTTGGCACTTGGCAGGGGGTGGAAATCAAGTGGTATCCCGGGAACAGAGGGAATGTGGTGTCCAGATGGGCAAAGGCGTGCAGAATTCAAAGGGTAATATCCCTCTCAATAGAAAGGCTATTTCCTCTCATTCTTTCCTTTTATTTTGGAGACTCAGTCGAATGAAAGAATGAAGCCGAAGCTAAGGTCCATACATTCGTTCAGTTGAGACGATTCATTTTTAAGTGCATTCAAACTGGCAAAGTTGCTGCACCAACCAATCGTAAAGACGTGTGTGTCATTCCCCTCGGCAGGTGACTGGCC
This sequence comes from Lutjanus argentimaculatus, assembly GCA_034769285.1. NCBI lineage: Eukaryota > Metazoa > Chordata > Actinopteri > Lutjaniformes > Lutjanidae > Lutjanus > Lutjanus argentimaculatus. Next base: position 10,456,418 of record JAWZSL010000007.1, read on the forward strand.
ACTTCTCTGCATTTGACTATGTGTGACCATGCCTTAACAGTTTTGACCTTTTGTCAAAGACTTACTTTGTTGCAGAGATGACTACTGAAGTTAGCATGCTAACCAACTTGCCCCCTGTTTGTTTGGAATATGAATTTGGCAGGTGGCTAATTCGTACATATTGCACTTTAAACCCTCACAAATGGTTTCAAAATACGTTACTCCTTTTCCAAACATTCTCAGGTCCCATCACCTTCCACACTTTTTCTATTTTTATCGGCTGTGAGTAGCTCCTCAATTTCTATTGTGTGTTGAATTTTCAGGCTACAGTATCCAGCAGCACACACAAAAAAACTGAGAACTGCTCATGTGCGTGCAGACACTTTCAGATATAATTTTTCCAACATGATTACTCATCAAACTTAAAGCATATATAGAATTTACATTTAATATGCAACTGGGATACAGTGCGTGTTTCTCTGTCTCTCATGTACACATCCACTGTCGTATAGTAAATCAACAAAACGCTGGGAAAATGTAGTAGTGAAGCACTAAGAACGTGTAATGACTTCATCATTCCTCAGATTTCATGTTCACTCGATCAGAAATGTTTGAGTGACAGTTTGGAGTGAGAAGTAAAACAAAAATGGTGTGAGAGAAGGGGAGGAGGATTGAGTGAGAGGAGAGTCTGAGGGGGGTGAAAGTGAGACAGGAGGAGTGAGAAAGAGGAGGGAGGGCGGCGTCTGACCTGTCAGTCCACATTATGTCACTGCAAAGCTCAATAGCCCATGGAGGTGTGAGAGATTTAATATGACAGAAGGGAGGAAATTAAAAAAATGGAAGACTATAAGATACCACTATAAGATTTGAATTTGATCAAATATTTTGGGGGGGGCTTTATGCCTTTAATTCATAGGACAGCTGAAGACATGACAAGAAAGGGGGAGAGAGAGTGGGAGAATGACATGCAGCAAGAGGCCGTACGCAGGGGTCGAACCCTCGGCTGCTGCAGAGGACTCAGCCTCAGTACACTGAGTAAACACTCTACCAACTCACCCACCTTGGATTTGATTAAATTCAGGGGTCTATGATCAATATCAGACATGTCATGGGAATTTCAAAATACAGGTGCATCTTGAACATGTCAATATGATCAATAGTTTTACTTTGCATTGATCATATAAGATCGTTGAACATTGAATTGATATATCGATCCACACTGGTGTGCCATTGCACTTCTAATTGCATTATAGCCATTTTATATTGCATTATAATGCATTATTAAAGAATTATAATGTATTACAACTTTGTTTTTGGGGGGGAATGAAAATGTGCATCATTCAGTTGTTCATCATCCAAAGGTTGTCAAATTACATTTGTGGGTTTTTCTAGCATGAATTTTTGTTCACTTTACAGTCACCACCTATAATGACTTATAACCTGCCTGTGATATATTATATGTGCCTATACTTCAGAATTCTTTCATTTTACTTAATGCATACAATGACCACTTAGGGTAACTTGTAATGCTTTGTAACAGGGATTATAATTATTATAATCACATTGTTACATCTTTATAATGTATTACAACTATGAGAATTCTAATACACAATGATTCTCGTAAAATTAATGACCGTGAGTGATCAGCACTTATTTCTGTCTGTCATTTGGGTGGACTGGCCCTTTAATCAGTAGTCCTGACTGCTCTTTATTCTGATTCCTCAGGTGGTCTAGGTGAGGCAGTGTGCTCAGCGGTAGTGAACGAGACTGGCTTCACCGTCCACCGCCTGGCGGTTTCCCAGGTGCCCCGGAGCGGCAAACCCCACGAGCTGCTCCGAATCTTTGGCATCGACCGCGACGCCATCACTCAGGCGGTCCGGAAGGTGCTTAGCAGCTCCGCCAACGCCAAGTAAGAACATCGCAGCCGTGGAAGCAGCGGCAACAGTATGGTTAAGGACTCCGTGGTTAACCGGTGGTCACCATGGAGACAACAAACAAATAAACCAACACAAACGGAGGGGAAGCACTTCTGGCCCACTTGCGCCCTCCTCCTCACAAAACAATCCAAAGCTTTAGTTTGAAAAGCTAAAAAAATAACATGGTTTTTCTCTTTAACTGTCATCAATGTGGTTTTGAGACCCCAGATTTTTACCCCATCTGTGAGTTCAGTAAACACACCCCTCCCCTTCACACACACACACACACACACACACGCCTCCACTCCTCCACCCTCTAACCCCTACCTACCTCCCAGAGAAAGTTCTGGTACTGCTGTAGTGTTTCAGTAAAAGCAGTGAACGTGGTTTGGAGTAAAGTCTTTTTTATATTTTCTGTGGAACCCCTCACACTTCGATGCAGCGACTTTGTAAATCCCACCCCATTAGATCCAGCAGGGTGTGGACAAACTCTGGTTTGGTCTGTTTGAGCACTGACTGTTTTTAACCCTTTTGACCTTGACTTTGATTGGACTGCTTCACACCAATAAAGGGATGGTTTCTTCACAATAACTGTGTCTGAGCTCTTTCTTCTCAGCTGTGGTTGCATGAAGCAAAGGTGAACACTGTGCAAAATATATTTTTATATCATTCTGTTAGCTCACATCCAGGAAAACAATTATTGTTCACAGTTATATTGGATGTGCATGTACATAAAAATGAATTAAGATAATGTTCCTCCTCCACCATTATTTTCTTTCAGTATTATTTCCTCTGTAGTCTGATATGTCAAAATAAAAAGTGACCCAGATTCCTGTTCCTAACCTATGCTACGTCACTAGCCTACGTTAGCATGTAGTACAGCTTAGCACTAATGTAAATACGCTAGCAGGTAAAATGTTTATACTGTGTGAATGCTAACATATTAAGGCTAATTGCAGTATTTCATGTTAATTAATAACAGTTAGCATATGTTCTCTCCCAGTGTCCCCAGCTCTATATAGCACATAATGGGTTACGTTTAGGGCTTTGCATAGAAGGTGGACCTTGGGAACTAAGGAACCTGGGACACAGATATGCTCCTGTTTGTAAATCAACATGCTAATATTCGTATAGCTGAACCTAGGGGCATGTTTCAGTCTACCTGAAGATGCTCACTAGTGCGGCCTGTACAAACATAAAGTTTTGACCAACATAAGAACTGTATATTTTTATAAGAGCATGTCTACTTCCTTTGTTTTTTCTCTTTGAGCTCTGACCGTTTTGATCCTTTCCCAAGATGGCGTGTACTGATGGTTTTGAATGAAAGATAAGCTGGTATTGTTCATGCTGCTTTCTGTGACACTTAAATAGAACAGAACCAACATTAGTGTTATTAGTAACACCTGTGTTACTAATACAAATCAAAATGTCTGCTGTTTAAAAAGGTCCATAGTTTACAGGTACGTGCAAGACATTTTCGTCATTTAAACACTTAAAGGGGAGTTTTTGACCCCTTGTAGCACTGTAGAGCTCTTCTACTATGACTAACACTCCAGCCTCTGGTTTCACACTAATGCACAGATCGTAAGGTGGCAGCAGGAAGCCAAGATGTGCAGCAAAGGCAGAGAGGAGCAATTCCTAAATTTAAAAGGACCGCTGTTTAGGATTTAGTGGCATCTAGTGGTGAGCTTGTAGATTACAAACACCTCACCTCACCCTCCCATCCAAGAATGTGGGAGAACCTATGGTGGCTATGAAACTCACAAAGCATCAAAGGCATAACGTACAGGCAGTGTTTGGTTTGTCACTTCTAGGCTACTACAGAAATATGGTGGAAGAACATGGCGACCTCCATGGAAGAGAACCCGCATCCTCAGGTCAATCAAATGTAATGAAAACACAACAACTCTTATTTTCAGATGATTATACAATAATTAAAACACACTTATGAATATTATGTTTCATTTCCGCTTATTCTGCCAATAAATTCCACTGGACACTTAAAATACTTGGCCTAAAAAATCAGCTTTGCAAATGCTTTACGAGGAAGGAAATGTACTCAACATAATTTTTATACTTTAGGGATAAACATGAAGCTTTTACATGACTAATGCTCATAAGCATAACTTTACAGGGCCCTTTTAAAGTGTGCTTGTGTAACTTGAGCTGAATAGTGGTCACTGTGACTGTAACAGGATGATGGATGCTAAAACAGTGTAACAGTAGCACAAACAGAGAAGAGTCATAATCTTGGCAAATTGCATAAGCTGTATTATTCATGTACCTGTTCACTTTCTGCAGAACAAATACTTGCTTTAAAGTAAGAATAATTAGTCTTTTAAATATAACACAGGTTTTACGTTCAGGATCAGAAATCCTGAAGACTTTTTGTCGGTCTGACTTTATGGACACTCTGTTAACTGAAAATGGCTTGAAGGTCCTATAGACTTTAATTCACTCTTAGAGAGCTCAGTCCCACCCTCTGCAGTCTGTGTTGGTTAAGTTTAGATTAAAGTGCCCGTGCTGAAGTCTGTAGGATCACACAAGCCCACATCCACCATGTGGTGTGCATATTTAATGTGTGTTAATAATTCAAAAGCCTATTGAAAGATTCACGCAGGCTGCAGCATGTGTACGTGACAGTAAAATGTACTGAGTGTGTTCTTCTCAACGGCATTTTAACTGTTTATACTGTATATCTGTCATTTAATTCAGATTTAGTTAGACTGGATTGTTGAGCACTAACTCACTGTCAACATTATGATTGTCAGTACAATAATTTATGAATAACACAGACATTGTAACTGAGACTATATTCTGTTGCCTAAATGAATGATACAAATGCTTAAAATGCTCCTCATGATTAGTTCGAAGACAAATTAGGAAACAGGATGTGAAAATGACAGTTTGTCCTGTTTTTGGTCCTATTTTGACCTTTTCACAGCAGCCCTATTAATATGAAACAGTAGGGTAAACACAGGTGTTACCATATTTATAACTTGAGTAATTGATCAGTTTTATTATTTAACTGATAACTGTATCTGAATTTCTGGATTTTGGACTTTAGCCAGAGTTTATTCTAAGGTCAGCAGACCCCATCTCCTCATGGATCTAAGTAATCTGACGTATTTTTTATAAATCTTTATTTAATATAGATAGAAAGCTCACTGACACTGCACACGAGCTTCAGTCTAAGCAGTTGTTTGTAATGTAGTGTTTGTAAATGTGTGCATTCGAGGTGGGGCAGCCATATGCAGAATTACAATAGTAGTTTCTTTGTCCCTCACTGTAAAAAATTATTTGTTTTTACTTAAAAGTTTGTACTTGTACTTGCAATCACACAGACAAATATTACTAATAAATTTGATTTCCTTGTGCATTTTCTCAGTTCTTCATTTCTCATCTTCAAGCGTATTAAGAGCCAAACAGCAAGTTTTAATCATATATGTTTCCTTCAAAAAAAGAAGGGTCTCAGGAGCTCAAATAATGCTGGGATGTCTGTTAATATGCTGATCGTGTTTCTTTCGAAACCTAATTTAATGAGTTGTTTGAACTCTGTCTTTCATCCAACTCATCAATTTCAAGTCAAAAGACTTCAAGTTAGAGTGTTTATGAACTCTGAAGTGAAAATAAATACTAGAAATTTAAAGTTCAACTAACAAATAAAACTTGTATATTTACATCAAGCTGAATGACAAAAAATGAGTTGATTCACTAAATTAGTGTGTTTTTTTCTTCTGCTGACCTTCACAGTCTTTGTACAGTATACACTGGCTGAACTGCAGCTGGTGAGAAGGACCACAGAAGATTGGATGTGATATTTGGGACGACCTCTGAACTCACTCCTATAGCGCAGCAGGAGTCTGTCTGCTCTTTGAGGTGCACACAGTGTGTCAGCTGTGAGTGTGTGAGGGAGAATAGTAAAATGGACTGACAGATTGTGTGTGTGTGCATGTACAGTATGTGTGTTCACATACTGTAGGTGCTGGGAGTGCTGACAGGCGGGGCGTTTTTGTCTGAGTGCCGTCTACGCATATGTCTGTATATCTGTCAATCTGTCGTATGGATTCTTCTCCACTAATGCGCACACACACATAGACACAGAGTATAGTACATATGAACACATGTGGAGAGGCTCACACACCTCCTGTCAAACTAAATTGCTGCTACTTCAGTAAACACACATACTGTGCATGCAAATATGCAAAAAAAAACCACACACATTAATACATGCTTCCAGCACACACATGAATTAATTACATTCAGCCTATATACATGACAAACACACTAATTATGCACTCACCCACTGAAAGATACACAATCCAGTCAGTCACAATCCTTCGCCATTCATACATGGCAGCACATGCTTCTGGCCTGAAAGTGAAATAAATACAATTAGGGCTGGGAAATATAACAATATTATACCAATTTAATGATACAACACTAGATATTGTCTTAGATTTTGGATATTGTTATATCATGAAATGTCATAAGTGTCTTTTCATGGTTTGTAAAGGCAGCGTTAAAGTCATGTGATGTAGTTTTCTGAACTTACCAGATTGTTCTAGCTGTTCTATTCTTTGCCATTATCTGCATAGTCATTATGTCCACATTTCTGATGATTATTTATCAAATTGTCCCATTCTGTTAATTTTGAGAGAACACCGATAGTTATCCCTAAAGTATGGTTGCATTGCATTATCAATATTGAGAGATGTGATCAAAAATGTTGTGATGTTTGATTTTGTCCCTATCACCCAGACCAGGGGTCTGCAACCTTTACTCTTAAAAGGGCAATTTTTTTTTTCTGCAATTTATAAAAATCAGACTTTACTTTTTTTTCCAATTCGGCATCCATAGCTAGCCTACTGAGACTAAACACAAACCACCAGGAAAATTTTGAGGAAAAGATAGATACAATGATGGGAGCCTAACATTTCTATAATGTGCGTGTGCACACTGTCGCTTTCTCGTCATATGAAGGGCCAGACAGTGCTACAGGGTTCCCCACTTTCTTCCACCTCACTGAGCCCCTGCCCCCCCCCGACACACACACACACACACTAACAGTCTACCTTGTGGCCAGTTTCTCAGACACAAAGGAATATCAATGTGCAGTACATTATGTCATGATATCACTTGAAATGATCATTAAATCCAAATTACTTTAAAAAATACATATATTTTGAGATATATCCTCTGCTGCATCAATGAAGTGAGAAAAACTCAACGGCAATGTCTCTTTCCAGGAACAACGTCCTGCTTAGTCGAGATAGATTCCTTTTTGGTGAATGGCTGGATACTTGCTTCAATATCACAGAATTGAATAACCCAAAAAAATTTTTTAAAAAGCACTGGCACTGGATCAGTACTCTGTACGCAAAGTTCAGGTATCAGAATAGGTATCAGGAAGGAAAAATTGGTATCAGAACATCTCTACAAGAGTTTAGTCAGAAAATATTTGTGATTTAGGTGAAATGATACTTTCATAAATAAGAGCTCAGAAAACAGCAAAAACAATGAAAATATTCTTTATTTACCTTTACAACTCTTCAAGCTGATTTTAACAATTAATTCAACCTGAAGCAGAAAAATCCCAAATTTTATTATGTAATAAGAATTATTATATTGAAGCATACAAGTTTTAAATGATTTATGTTTGTGCACTATAAATCAAGCCTGAATGAGAAGATTCTCTCCCACTTTAAAAAGCAATGTGAACACATGCTGCAGGAAAACCTGTTTAACAATAATGACAAGTAGTACGAGGCAAATACAATCTGTGGAGGCTGCGTTAAAGGAACAGCTAAGTTAAAACATGGGATTCCCCAGTTATTGAATGATCTCTATAGTGTTTAACAGAAGAGCAGCTTCAGTGTTTGTGTGCAGAAACTAAAATGGATCTAAATCAGCTAAGGTGGCAAAAGTTTTAATGCAGAATTTATATCATTTTTATTGGCAGTTGCTTTTTATTCTTTTCCTCTATGAGGCTGTTCTGTGTGAGATGTTTCTCCTCCTCCTCCACCTCACTCCGTCTGTCACATCCAGTCAGTCACTCCTTCCCCACCACGCCCTCCCCCTCTAGCTCCTGTACTCATCCCCGCAGTCCCCGATGAGCGACATGAGGTCCCTGGAACGCCGTGTCACTGCTTCGATGGCGGCGAGGTCTTCCTCCGTCAGCTTCAGGTCAGGGCTGCAGCTATGCAAACTGTCACTGATGTGTCGCCCCGCCCCTGCGATGCCTAGCCGACAGCCCACAATGACCCCGCCCACCGCGGGGCGATCCAGCACGTAACGCGTTGCCACACTGGCCACTGAGCAGTTGTGTCTCTTGGCAACGGTCTCCAAGGCGACAAGGAGGTCCTGGAAAAGGCTCCAGCCACCCCAAGTGTCGATCATGTTCTTGTACTTAGAGAGGGAGGCGGTGTAGAGCTCCGCCCTGGAACTAGGCTCCACCTTACCCAGATAACGCTCTGAGAGTAGACCGCCAGCTGAGAGAGGGATGGAGGAGAGAGGCAGATGATGAGGAGTTGGAGGAGGCAGGGAGGAGGAGTGAGAGGACAAGTGGAGGAAGAGGAGGATGGAGGAAGAGAATGGTGGAGACGGAGGAAGGTTGGAAAGGAGGAAGTGGTGAAGCAGAGACGAAGGTAGAGAGAAAAACAACGATGGAGAAAAAAGGAGGCAGCGATGGAGACAGTTGAGGTCAGGAGGAAGGTGTGATGCAGAGAGGGATGGAGAGGAAAGAGTAAAGATGATGGAGGGGGAGGGCAGAGGAGAGAGGATGTGTCGTCATGTCAACTGACTCCATTTTAGAAACCCTCCATTTTACATCTTTCCACCATGATGATAAATGTGCTGCTGGACTGATATTCATTCACAAAAAAACATCTGTATCAGTTTAAGTGTACACAATATTTAGAATATTTCCACCACTTTACTTTGCTCTCAGAAAGACTTTCATGATGGGAAACTGCGGTTATATAAGCCAAATATCGCTCTCTCCAAACCAGCCAGACTCCATTGGAAAAAACAGTTATTTTACCTCACAGAACGCAGGAGTTGTTGGGCTACCGTTGCTGCAATCTGTCAGTTTATTTGTGTTACTGTGTGACTTCAGTGAATATGAACTAAATGTTTAAAAAAACCAAAGTCACACAATAACACAAACCAAGTTACAGTTAACTTACAGTTAACAGTAAAACAACGGATTTCACCCATGGAGTTTGGTTGGTTTGGAAAGAGCAATATATGCCTATGGAACAGCGGTTTCCCATCAGAAAAGACTGACTGATGGCAATGTAATGTGGTGAAAGTTAAATAAAGTGCACACTTTGGCCTTTGCTATAATACATTTTGCTGTTGACCCTGTCTATAACAGTACATTATTTTGTTTTCTTGCTAGTACGCCTTTCTGCTTCCCCACACTGGAGGTGTGCTGATCACCATCTACTGTGCCTAATACACTGATCATGAATAAGAACCTCATACAACCCCACCTCAATAAAAATGATGAAAGCATGAATATTTAATAAGTGGATTTTAAGAGATGTGTGATGTCTCACCAAGAGTGCCGTAAGTGAGCAGCTGAATGTTGTTCGCCAGACAGAACTGCTCCATCTTGGCTGCAGGTCGCTGGTCGATCACAGAGTACTGAACCTGTGCAACACATACAATAAATACACAGTTAATAGATGCACTGACAGAGGATGAGAGAAAAATGATGAGAGTCTGATAGCGTGTTGTACTGTACTAACATGGAGGTGGAGGTGTTACCTGGTTGCTTGAGATGTGAATGCCTCTGTTGGTGATCTCCTCCAGCCTCTGAGTGTCGAAGTTAGTGAGGGCGAGCTCTCCTGAGGAAAAACAGGTGGATGTCTTTTCAGATAAAATTAAAAATCCTGGAAAACAGGAACCAGATCCACATTCCTTTTTCAGATGTAAGGCTTTCAGAGAATACGTGTAACTCCTTTATATACTGTCCATGATCCTTATAGGGTTGTCATCATCGTGAGAGCCTAAATGTAAAAAATGTTTAAGTCTACTGCTGCTAAATTTTAAACATGCAAATAATTCTTGACTTTTGGAACAGCACCTTGACAAAAAACACATTTTCAGCACAAGGTTTAGCAAGTTGGTGTTTCTGAGACTTTCAACTACACCTCATGATCTTTCTCAGCAGAGTTGCTGTGGTTGAATTGTAGTAGAAAATGTTAGAAACTAGTATGTAGACCTTGTGCTAAGATTAATGTTGATTCCACCAGCTGATGAAAACCAGGAGATGCTGTGGAAAGCCCTTGAAAAAGCCAATAAGTGGACTCACCATTTCCAGGTCAAGAATGAGCTCAACTCTAAATCTAATCTACGTAAAATAGAGCCTATAAAATATTCGTATGTTGCAATTTCTGAACACAGTGTCCAAGTGTGCCGAGTCACTGTATGTTCATCTGTACATGTTTACAGTATAGTGTGTTGTGTATACGTACGTATAAGACCCTCCTGCTGCAGGTCTGACAGTGGGCCCAGTGCGTCCAGGTATCTCTTGTCTCTATAGTCCCACCAGTGGAACTGAACACAGTCCAGACTGTCCACCTGCATGCGGGACATGGAGCGCCGAAGCGCCGTCTCCACCACCTGCACAGAGACACATTTCAGCCTCAGTTTCTCCTTACAAGAGTAAAACTGGCCCTTTAAATAACGATATGAAACCCATTCAAGTTTCATTCAGCCTAAAGGTTCAGATACAAACGTCTCTCTGCTCACATCAACACTATCATACTTTTCATTCATTTCCGCCTACTGATAGTAACTTTTTTAAAGGGCAACTCCATCTGCATTCTTTTGGGGGGTTTCAAATAGAAACTCCCACTCAGCCACAAGCAGTGACGTAGATTACTGCACTGATGCCCTCCCGTCCCCTCCCTCAACCTGGAGCAACGTCACCATTCAAAAATATTCATAAGGCCACATAGGAAAACGTTTTTAGAAGAGCTGCAGAAAATTGCATTTTAACAATAAAACATGGGCAGTTCACTAAAAATTTTATTGTTCGGATTTTAATACATAAGGAACAGTACTGGGAAGCTAGAGAATAATCTTAAAAACCTCAAAGAAACCAAACAAAATAATGGACCTGTGCTTCAAAGTAAACAAACATAATATGAAACAAAATATTTTGATATGGATTAATTTTATTTGGACATTTTAGAGTAGAAAAATCTATATATAATAGTGGTTGACATAACAATCTAGCTATAATACCATGTGCGCATATTTTCTGTATTTAGCTGTCCTCTAGTCACTTGTGATGTGAAGTTAAAACTTATGTGAATTGTTTTCACAGTAAAGATCTCATAAAATGAACACAGAGAAAATCATTTAACAAAGAATTGTAGCTTTACACTTCTACAGAAAAGCTGTGAGGTGATGTCCTAATTGGTAATAAAGACTCACACTGCTCTCTAGTGGATAAAACTATTCTCACTGTAAAGCACAGCACACCAAGCATGAGTCACTCTTTCTTGTCTTCGCCCATCTGTCAGTGTCTCACCTTGCGGTCCATTGGTCCTGTTCTTGGCACGTATTTGGTCAGACCCTGCAGAGCTGGAAGATCTTTCCAGAGGACCTGCACTTCAGCTACAAATCAGACAAAGATTCATAAAAATTAGAATTACAGACTACAAACATCTGAACTGAGCGCATTTATGCATTTATGCTTGCACTTATTACAATGCTTAATATCTTGCAAATTCTTAAGTACTGCACATTAGTTTTTAACTGTTTAGTAATGCCAAAAATACTGTAAAGCAAATTATTTAAAAGAATGCAGGAGTTCAGAAGTATCTGTTGATTGGCTGATTGTAACAGCGACAAAGAGCCTGAAAAACACCATGTGTATAGTGAGAAAAGCTGGTTGGACAAGAGAAGCCCTCTGTGTCTCTCTGCACATTATTCCAGGTGGACGGCTGAGACGACGGTCGATACCATTAGACTGTCACAACACATTAACCACAAAACTCTGATCTGAGCCACACCGGGACCTCTGAGTGTGTGTGTGCGTGTGTGTTAATGTGTGTGTAAAAGAAAGCCTGAAAAAGCATTACCTAGTTCTCACGCTTCTGTGAACGCTTGTGTGTGTGAGTGTGGTGTGAGAGCATTTCTTAATGTGTGTGTGTTGAGTGTCTGCAGCTCTGTGGAAAACACACACACCAACTTCCTGATGTAAAATCAATAACCAGGCAGGGCTGAGCTACAGAAACATACTACAGTATGAATGACAAACTGTGTCCATCACACTTATTTACCTTAATAAAAGAATTTTCAGGAATTCAGGAAGTTTATTTCTAGCTTATATACAAAAAAAATGTGAACTATTTCAAGGATTGTCTCCATCTTGACTTCAGCATTATTACCAAACTTAAAATGTCAAACACACTACTGCACACACAGGCCTCTGAAGCATTAAATTCAATCTACAACAGTACATCAGCTCCCTCTTGTGTTTTGAAAGGCTTAAATCAGGCAAAAAAAAAAAATCTGTAATGATGTAGAATCCCCACATCTCACTGTGTGACCACTCATGTCTCTCCAGATAATTCCAGTTATAAGTTAAACTCTCTGGTCTCCATCATTACTATCATCATTATTATTATTATTATTATTATTATTATTATTATCTCCAGTGTTATATCATGCAAATGTTGGTCACAGAATGATAGCCATGTTACATGTTAAACTTCTTCCAAGTTATGTCTTGTAGCTGTGCATTTTCCAATTTATTCATGAGATTTTTGTATTGATTCTTTTTTTCAAGCTCTTCTACGTCTGAGATAATGGCACAATAATTGTCAAGGACCTTTGATGCATGCCATCCACAGCAATTAATATACAGTTTCCTCTGTAATTATAATGATAATTAATAATGTATAATAATGAATAGAAATTTAAAATGGTAAAACTGGAATTAAATAGCTTCCAGCCAACAATGAGTTTCATTCTGAATTCATCACCACCAAACTAAATGACATGATTCAAAGTATCGCAGTTCATAATGGTAGTCGGAAGCAGTGCACAGCTGGTCTGACAGGTGCAATTTGGTGAGGCGGGTGAAAGAACAAAAATGCAAAATCCAGGACGTCTTGCTTAATATTAAGTGATGCAGACAGCCATAGGAAAAAAAAAACATGGCACTTTGTCTACTGGTTAAAGTACACTATAAATCTTCGAGCACAGGGAAATGGTCAGACCAACACATATCAACTTTAGGTCTTCATCATAGACACAAGTGGCTTTTAATATCTGATTATCATCCTTATCATCATACAATTATCATCTTTGCCACATTATCACCCCTTACAATGATGCCAGTATTGAAAGAATGGAAACTGCAGATAAGACTGTGTGCATGTGTGAGCAAACTGAGTGTTTATTTAATCACGCTTGCTCACTGAAACGTGTGTGTGTGTTGGTGTGTGTGTGTGTACCTGGCTGTTGAAGAGTCCAAATATTTCCTCTGCAGGCCCATAGATGTCTGCCATGTCAAATGTGGTCAGACCAGCGTCAACATAGGCCTGCATGGTCCTCAACTGGAGAAACAACAGGGAACCACTGATTGATAAAATGTATTATCAAAATAAACAGAACAGTTTTAAGATATGCAACAGATAGTTTGCAAGATGACAATGTTGCACTAAATCTACCTTTAACCACTGTTTTAAATGCTTTCATGACATTGTTCAAACCAGACTGTCTTACACTGTAAGACAGCTTTGCTGCACAACTGAACCACTAACTGGTGTAAATACTGATACAAGCATGTTTGTTCACTGGAAAGGCTCTGATATACTAAATGGAACAGGACCTTAATTAACATCATTGGTTACACCTGCGTTTAAACTACTACTTTATATCAATTTGGCTGCTGTGAAAAAGTTCTATTATCCATAGCCACATCTGAGTGCAGTCCCGAAGCCACTTGTGTCCTCTGTGTCCCATGATATCTGTGTGGGTTAGTGCTTCACCAGCTCTGTTTTTATCCACCGCTCCGTGAGCCCCGGACACCTGCCACATCCCGTTCAGCACCCGGCAGACCTCCAGGCCTCCGGACAGTCTCACTTTGGGCACCGGGGACATCCTGCAGCCAGAGCCGGGGAAAAGCTTCGAGAGGCGGCCTGTGGTTTGGACACAGCTCCTTTCTTCAGTGGAGATAAAGTACAAACACATAAGTTTTTCCTTGTCACATCATTCTACTAAGTTGTCATAAAACGTCATACAGGAGCCTGTTTGATGCTGCAGACTATAAACAATAAATCAGCTGCGTCAATATAAAATACTCACTCTGTGTTTACAACAGCCCGAAACACCGCCTGCAAACTCAACTGCACCCCACAACGACAACAACACTGTTACAAAACATTTCGCTTAAGTGAGCGTTACAAAAGCCACGAGTGTTTCAACCAATAGCTGTCTTTGTTTAGCCGGAAATTATTTTCTTCTTCTTCTTCTTCTTCTGCAGGTTGTCTGCTGCTCTGCTGCCCCCCACTGAATAAAGACGATCACTGCTCTGAGAAACACAGAACTCCTCAACCTCACTTTATAATTTTGGCAGGAATGGAAAATGTCACACCATTCAACACAAACCAGTTCTAATATACAAAGTTAACCTCTCTAAAAATATCTGATATGATTAATGTCATCATAATTATGGGTGAATAAATATAGAGCTGCAATGATCAGGTGATTAATCAATTAGTCAATCGAAAGAAAAATAATCACTGGCTAATTTATCATTTCAGCCATTTTCCAGCAAAGCTGTCAAACATTTGGCCGGTTTCAGCTTCTTAATTGCTGCTTTTCTTTGTAATTTGTGATAGTAATTCAATAGTCTTTTGGACTGTTAATTGGACAAAAGAAGCAATTTGAAGAAATCACTTCGTGGTGAGCACTTTCCACACTAAATAATTATTGTAAAAATAATCAGCAGATTAAACTAATGATGAGAATAATTATTGGATGCAACCCTAAATAAATATCTAATTTTTTCATGTAAATGAAAATCAGAAACCCTCTCTAACTTTAAGAATGTATTAAAGAATAATTTTTCTTCTCTACTAATATTAGCTGACACAAATCAACAAATACAATTTGTCACACTACATACAGACAGCTTCTGGTGTTTTGACCTAGACAGAACGTTTTTGTTGCACTTGTTTTTTTCTTTTGTTTTGTTTTTTCATTTAATTGTCTCTGCTATCATAGTCATACATGTCTGTGTGATTTGTTGATAGGGTCTCAAAATATAAATGCTCGGTGATACAGTGGTATGTCTGGCTGTTTATAAGAATCTAATTGAGGACTGATCCAACAGCTGGAATGTGAAGACGCCTGAACCTGTTTCTGAAAAAAAAAAAAGCCTCTTACAATTGTAAGAGATAAACTAAGAGCTTTGAATTTACGAGACAGAGACATGATACAGTAAAAAATAACCTTTACTTTTCACTTGCATTCCCCACATGTCTATTAGCAATTAATAAAAGCCCCTCACATGGAGCATTCACTCCAGACAACATGCTGTCAGCAGTCCCAGTTGAAATTTCTCATCACTCTGCTGTTGCTGCATTAGTCGGCTTCTTCTTCCTCTTCCTTTTCCTCTTCTTCTTGCCAGGTGAGCCATCGGTCTGCCCGTCCACAGGTGTAGGTTTGTCCTCTGTCTCTGAAGCTTCAGACTCTTCTCCTGAGGCTGCAGGTCTCTGCTCAGAGGCCGACACTGGTTCGTGAGGTGCTGCCTCCTTCTTCTTTCTCTTCCTTTTCCTCTTCTTCTTACCAGGTGTGCCGTCAGCCTGTCCCTCTGCAGGTGTTGGTTTGTCCTCAGCTTCAGATTCTTCTCCTGAGGCTGCAGGTTTCTTCTCACAAGGTGGACGCCGGGTTGTGGGGAGCAACTTCCTTCTTCTTCCTCTTCCTTTTCCTCTTTCGCTTGCCAGGCATACCGTCAGCCTGTCCCACTGCAGGTGTTGGTGTGTCCTCCATCTCTGAAGCTTCAGACTCGTCCTCTGAGGCTGCAGGCCTCTTCTCACACAAGGGCATCAGGCTGTGAGGTGCCGCCTCCATGTCACTATAACAGAGCACACAGCACAAGTCAACCTACTTCACTAATTTCAGAATACAATACACTGCTGCAGGGATAACATAGTTGTGTGGGCCAACCCTCTACAAGAAGCCGATGAGATTTATTTCTTTGGATTAGTACAGAAAATAAGCTGTGGCAAACAAAAGTTCATGATACTTACATATGTTGTTGAAGATAATCTTCACATATGGACACCACTAATATGAATTTTGAATTGTAAATGTAAAAAATAAAAACAGAATGCAATGATTACATTCTCTTTTTATTTACATTTTACACAGCCTCCAAACTTTTTTGTAATCAGGGTTGTACATCATAGTTACATGAAGTCATGATGATGTTTAATGTCCCTGACAACCTCTGACATCTCATTTTAGCAACCACACAAAAGCTTCAATATTCATGAGGGGGGTATTTACTGACGTATTTTATGTTGCAGGACAAAACATGAAAATCTCTTAAGCTTTTCAGGCAGTAACAAAAGACCCACTGACTTTGAGACAAGAGAACCAGAAGTAACTAATTTCCGGGTTGTAGTACTGTTTGTTCACCGGTATTAAAAACTTGTACTGCTCATAAAATTTTATGATATTAAATAGACAAAAACAAGACTAGTGTTAGGAGAGCACCTTTCAATTACTGAAAAACACCCAAAATTCCAGTTCAAACCCAAGATTTTAACAAAAAAAACATTCGTACAAAATCTATGTTCAAAACTTTAGGTTCTCCAATTATTCTAACAAAATGATGACTAAAACATTGTTTCTTCTTGTGATTTTTACTTCTACATATTATGTAGAAGTAAAAATCATACACCAAGAGCAAATAACTAAATTAATTAGAGTTGAATGTGAATGAATGCACAAAATATGTAGTATCGATCCACGATTTTTAAAGTGAGGGCTGCCAGGGGGCCCTCAGCAAATTCAGTGTGTGTGTATTATTATGAAATCTAATTCAGAATGTATATATTAATTTAAATTTAAATTATTATTGCTAATTATTACTGATAATGATATTTGGGGAACTTTGGCATGGAAATGTTTGAGAATCCCTGGTCAAAGTGTAAACATTAAAACAGCCTTATAATGAACAGATGTGACAAACAAATGGGACTTTTAATTACAGCGATTTTTTAACAATTACAATAAAATTTAAAACATGATATATAATACTTAAAATGACAACTGTATTTTATTTACCTTATCTGAACTGCTGGCTCCTGCTTCTTATTCTCAGCCTCACTTATCTGGACCATTGGCTCCCGCATTTTATTCACAGCCTCGCTTATTTGAACCGCTGGCTCCTGCTTCTTATTCACAGCCCCACTGTGTTTCTCCAGCAGAGCTACGAAGAAACCGTGTGTGCGGGTCTTGGCAGTGCTGGCGCGCAGACACTGAGTGAACGGCTCCTGGCCTCGTTCAGGCCACTGAGGCAGCAGAGGAACCAACCTGGAGGACACACAAACACATTCAGGAAACAGGTCCATTTAGTAAAATCTGCACACTCCGGGATTTCATATCTTCAAACTGGCCCAGTGTTTTACTCAGAATTGTATTAAAGGCCAAAGCACCAAAGCCAAATATCTGCAAGTATAAAAAACATCAATATGTTTATTCTGAGTGGGTTAAAGTGGACTGATGCTACCTGAAGCCGGGGTTCTGCTGCAGACAGGCCGCTACGACCTCCTCATTCTCCTGGCTGTGGACGGAGCAGGTAGAGTAGACCAGACGCTTCAGCCGAGGAAACCTGAGGCCATGGTTTAAGCACCTCAGCTGGAAGGACGCAAGGAGGCTAGACGAGCCTGAGTCTTCTCCTGGTCAGCGGAGGAGGCATCGTCCCGGAGACACACCATACCTGGACCCAACAAACAAATTATACTAATTCTATTTCAATCAATTTTTGTATAGAGGCACACACTAGTATTCTGGTTTCAGCATTTCACAAGCAGAAAGTTTAGTATAATACTAATACTGAGCTCAAAACATGTTGCCCCTGCATGTCTGAGTATTTTGTCTTTGCTGTGTGGTGTGTGTGTGCGTTAGGCAATCTCTGAGCATCGGAAGCTGCAATAGATATTTTGATTTTTGCTTGCATTGATGCATCCAACTTTGAGGATGTCAGATCTCTCGGAGCCTTTTGAAAGCATGAGTTTGGCCTGTCAGGCAGGGTAAATATCCTTAAACGAAACTAGGACAGTTTATTTTTTAGTTTTCTTGTGATGTAACAGGAAGATGTAGTAGTGAGCAGTGGAGATGCAGAGAGAATGAGGCACCAAAACAGTTTATAATAACTAACCTGATAGAGGTTGTGATCATATATGATTGAAAGATGCATAAATCATGTGACTATGAAACCAGAGTCATTTGTTCCAGAGGGTCAATGGGATGAAAAGGCTCAGAGGTATAACCTGTACTAAAGTTACTATAATCATGTACACAGAGCGGTAACTGGTCACTCAACCCACCTGACCCACTGCAGGATGGATCCAGTAGGACTACTCTACGTCTTTATACTGCGGGCTGTCAGGGTCCACCTTCAGGAAGTCCTGGTTGGCCAACTGCTGACAGGTGACTCCGGCTCGCAGCAGGAGAGTCGACATGGTGGCCAGACGCTTTCCATCCAAATCAAAGGCAAACAGCCTGCCTTTGTTCTTCATGATGGCTGCCAGGTGGCTGGACTTGTTGCCAGGGGCGGCACAGGCGTCGATGACATGGCTGCCAGGCGGAGGATTGAGGAGGTGGGCGGGGAGGCAGCTGGCTTTGTCCTGCAGGATGATGTGGCCCGCCTTGTACAGGAAGTGGTCGTGGAAGTCCATTTTAGGAGAGAAGATGAGTATCTCGGGCAGGTGGAGGTCCTTCACAAACTCCTTATCTCTCAGGGTGAAGTTATCCAGGCTGGATGCCTGTCCCAGGTAGGAGAAGCCGTCCCTCTTCAGATAGTCCACAGTGTCCTCCATGCTGGTCTTCAGGGTGTTCACACGCACATACCTAGGCAGTCGGTCACCAGTGGTCTGCTGGACGCTGGCTGGGAGCAGGTCTTCGTTCTTGCTGACCTTCTGCTTTACCTTCATGCGGGCCAGCGCCGCCTGCAGCCGGGACCGATGCTTCATCATCATGGTCTTCCAAGAGCCTCCGCACTTCAGCCCCTGGCCCATCAGCAGGTCGTAGACCAGCACCTTAAATCAAATTTTATTAGTACAGAACTTTCATACAGGTTAAGACAATTCAGTGCTGACACAGCGACAATAAGTGGGGATAGGCAAATTAATTCTGCTTGATCAATAAAGTAAATAAAATACAGTCGATGCACTATTTGTGAGGTGTCACACAGTGGCAACACAAGAAACTTATTTAAACATTTAAGAACAAGACACCCTGAAAGTTTTAAGGAGGCTGAACAAAAAAAGATAATTATTGATTTTCTTATCATTTTATCATTTTCATTTTATTTTTATTCATCAATAATACGAAAAATATCGGTATTGAATTACAAAGGTTTGGTATCATCCATCCCTAATATACAGGGCTAATAGGAAACAACTGACATAATAATAAAATAACAGAGTTAAATAAAATGAAGTATCACCTTGGCCAGAGGCATCTTCAGCTTGGTCTGTTTGAGCAGATTGGTAGACTCGATGATCTCCTCCAGGACTGAAGAAAACTTGTGGGTCTCACAGACCAGAGCGAACAGCTGCTTGATGTTCACGAACTTACTGTCGTAGACCAAAGTCTTCAGAGCGGCCTGCTTCTGCTCGGCTTTCTCCAGGATCTCTGCAGCTTTCACGTACAGAGCCATGGCTAAAACTAACCTCTTCTCTCGTTTATCAGCTTCTCTGCGGTGTTTCACCTGTGACACCTGTCTGAACTCATTCCTCGTCCTGCTAAACCTTCCTGTCCCTGTCTGCACAGGGAACAACGAGTCGGTTATTTATTCTCCTCATACATGTTTTATCAAAGCAGTTTCATGATTACTTCTCCACCGTGCACATGGTAGAAGAGGGTCGTGACTCCGGAAGAACTAGCTAACGCACTGTTTGCGTCTGACGTAGGAGGTCCGAGCAGCCAATCAGTGATGACAACTCAAAGACAACAATATGGGGACGTTTTTATCACCTCTTAACTAAAATTCTCCACAGTACACATCAATCTTTTTAAATAAACAGTTTACCATCAAACCTTTCCTTTCAGCTCCTCCCTCGGCGAGTCAATAGACTGGCTCTTGGACTTATTTTACCCTGTCAAGAGCTACAAAACCATATTTTATTTATAAACATATACATTTATTATTTTTCTATATACTGCAGTATAATGCACATATTTATTTTTTTACATACCTATATTTCTCTATGCTCATTATTTTCCTTCTTAGTTGGACGCAACCCAATTTTCCCCCAGTGATCAATAAAGTATTTCTGATTCTGGTAATAGAAAAGCCAGTCATTTTATAAACATCAGTATATGAAATGTTTAAATTAGCATTGTAGTGCAATATTTACGATTATCAGTCTGATCGATTCGATTTAGATGTCCCAAAGCCATCTTGGTGTAAAATAGTTCTTTCGTTTTTTGACTGGTTGCAGTTTTTATTCTTCCTAATCTTTTCACTCTGGGATGCTTGGGACAAACTACTCTAAATGCTAAATTGGCCATTCTTTCACCCTTTGCAGAGTCAGCTTCCAGCTGAATACACTATTAGTTATATTCTCAATCAGGTAGGGCTCTTAGAAACTCAACAATAGACTTGAACACATGAAAACTGTGGACCACAAATACAGGAATCTGTAGAGAAAAATAATTTTATTCTTTAATCCAAGTACATTCCTTCAATATTTCAATGTAGAGACACAAGAGGTCAAAGGACTCAAGTTCACATTGATGTTTGTTACCACAATATGAACAATCATCACTGCAATAAAATCAGTTAGCTGTCATTAAATGTGAACATTAGTTTGTTTAAAAGCTTACCTGTCTAGTAATGTCTAGCAAGCTACAATGAACTTTCATATTGTGTTGATTTTGGAGGCTCTTGTAGACAAAAAGCAATAGTGTTTGCACCGCCATAACCACAAAATATAACATGAAAAATAAACATATCTAGAGAAAAATATCCTCCTGCTTATTTTTTTGACTAACGTGCTACCCGCTGTAACTTAGCTTGGGAAAAGTAAATACTGGCTATAATACGTAACTATAAACTGATCTTCTTGATGATGGTCCCTTTTATTTATGTAGGTCATATAGAGGCATCAGTATTAAACTGAGGCTTCGATAAGCAGTTAAACAACTCCTTGCAGCAGGTTCAAGAGCAAAATCATATGGGAAAACAAGGGTCTTGAGATTCATTGCAGCATCTTTAAAGCATCACTGATCAATAAAAACGTGAAATATAAACACACTGTAAAAAGACAAATAAACTTGGCATTTACAAAAAGCTGAAAAGGTGCAGAGTCACATTCCATTCACTGCCAAGTGACCTAACACACAGTCCATCTACACTTAGCATACAGCATAAAAAACAAATAAATTACAATAAAGAAAATTGTTAACAAAAATGTACAGTGCATTTTCAGTCACTTGACCTTCTTCGTTTTAGGCACTGAGTAGCCATGCACTCACATTATGATATGCCTGCCAAAGAATACAATAAATATCTATATTTTTTGCATCAAGAGAAAACAGGCTTCATTGCTGATTCATACCAATTCATACGGGTTACATTTTACAGCATTGAATAATGCTCAGATACAACAAGTCTTTATTATATGTTGTTTTTGGAATGCAGTTCAGATACTTTGTGTGAAGGGCAAACAGGAGCTGCCTTTGACTAAACAAATGCTGTCATCTGAACCCACTGTACACTGAGAAATCACAACAGAGCTCTATGTTGGCCCCCTGCCTTGTGATTCTTATTTCAACAAAAGATTTATTCTGAGCAGACTACTCAACTTCAATATACTTCAGATATATTTTGCTGCTGCTGAATACTACTGCAAGGTAAATTCAATCTAATGTGTGAAGAAATTTAATTGCGGGGTTCAGGTCATGTTATGGGGTTGTGTGTGAAAGCCCAATTTATAGTAAATAAGGGTGCTGATTTTCTGTTTAATGCAACGTAACAAGTATGAACAAGCAAGATTTTTTTCGGATGGAGGACAGCATAACCAGACCAAATTGTTTGTTCACCTATCAGTGTTTAGCAGCCCCGCTGGGCTTTTTAGCAGTCTTTGGCTTTAAAGAGTTTTTGTATAGAAGCAGTCTCTCTGTAGTGTGAGGTGGCAGGCGGTTCCTCTTGGCTTTTACAATACACGCTGCCATTGGACACAGCCGGTCAAAGCCCCCTGAGGTGGCCGGTACTGCCAGCAGCTTCTTGGCGATGTTCTGGAGCTGGGGGAATCGAGTAGCAGATTTCCAGTACAAAACACTGGAGGTGTTTTCCAGCAGTGGTTCTGACAGGTACACATCGAGCTCAGACATTTTCATGGTCTTTGCTGGTGGCTGGAGGAAGTTAAAGATGGACTTGCGTTTGAGGTCATTTCCACTGTCACAGTTGTTGTCGTCTGAGTTGTCACCTGATGCCTCCATCAGCGTGCTGGTATGACTCTCCTCTTCACCATTCAGGTTCTTTATCAACTCTGTGGTTGTCTGGTCTTTCTCTACCTCTACAGAGGGAGACGCTGAGGCCTCCATGCTTCCTAATGTGGCCTCCACGATGGCGCGAGCGTCATCCTTTGATGGAGGTGTTAAGAAACCTGTCTGGTCCTCCAGTTTGGCATCAGAAAATGGCTGGAAAGAAATGTTAAAGCCAGGATGAGTTATGGATATGATGGATATGGATATGATGTATTGTTTATCTTAATGTAATGTCTCACAGAAATGTTACACAGAGGTCAATATAAACACAGAGCTCTACAGAAATTAACATAAAGTAGGCATAAGATGCCACTTGATTCAACAGACAAAACAAAACATCCATGCTTTTGGCCTAATGCAGCACCTTGAGTTTGATCCTGGGGTCGAGCACAGCAGCTAGTATCATGTCCTTCTGGTGAATCAGGGACTGGAAGTGTGTGTGGAGGCCGGTACGAAGAGCCTTGCTGAAGTGGGTGTAGTTGTTGTCAAGGCTCTCCAAGGTCTTATCAAGGCCGACAAGGGAAGGTATGATGAAAGATATGGTCACTCCATTACCTTGCAGGACCTGGGTTAGAAGAGGCAAAAGGAAATTATCTCACATAACCTTCTACCAACAACACCACAATATAATACAGTTTCTCCCTACATGTATACAATACTTTTAAGGAGTGAAACAAGAAAAAGCTATCTTTAATCCTTGAAACAAGGCTGAATGGAAAAATGACAAAATACAACAATGTTCTGCAACATAAATGGATTTATCATGTTTTTATTTGCGACAGAACAAATATCTGTTGCCAAATAAGCCCATATCGCTACAGTTTTTACTGAAGAACATGTAACACAATGCTGTTTTAGGATTATGTTGCTTAAAGTGCAAGTATAGACCCTTTTACAGTTTGTAAACAATGAGAAAGCTGCACGCGCATCTTGGCAACGGAAGTACGGCGGACCACAATAGCTTGTCAATGGGCCGCTGCAAACACGAGCAGTTTTAATCGTGTTCTCAGTCTAATCAACACGTTTAATAGGTCGCAGCTATAGACGCCACCAATTGCTCTGAAACGGTCACAATCTTTCGGAAGTTTGAACAACTTATATCGACCACTGGAATATCAATTCTGAAGTTTCATATACTCAAAAACAAATGTTTTGGTGATTTTGGTGCTGGTAAAATGTTTAATTCAACCTTTGCAGCTTGATAACTCGTCTGGATGACTGGAGGAGACCGCTACTTCTGTTGCCAAAATGCGCATGCAGCTCTTCGATGACGTCAGCTGTAAAAGGGTCTATTAAAGATGATGGTCATTTCAATGTTTATTACTTGAAGTGATGACAACCCTCTAGATTTTTTTCTCAAGATATCTTGATTAATCGCCACAATAATTGACAGGAAAAAAACACAAGAAACACTTAAAATAAAAGCAAATAAACAAACAAAAAAAAAAAAACTATATATACTCCACTACATCCATAATACATGAAGTTATTATTAATGTTGTCTTTTACCTGCAAGGCCTCCCCAAAGGGCTCAAGGAGAGCCAGGATGTCAATCACTTGCTCCCTCTTGACCATGACCAGAGGCGGGACGCTGGCTGTGTCACTAGCCTCTATGCGAGCCTGGGCTAGAAGAGTCATGATAGGGCTCCAGGCGGACTCCTGCACCATACGGCGTATGGATACCATCATGGAGTTCCAGCGACAGTTACTGGAGGAAGGGCACAGGGATATGCTGCACTCCTTCATTAAAACCTAAACGATAAATGACACAGAATGGTCATGTTAAAACAATTCAGGATGGAAACATGATCTCTGTCAATCTGTTAAAAATTATATTAAAAATTACCTCAATTTAACAATTTATAAATGTATTACTGGTGTTAATTAGCTGTGACTTTGTGATTTCACATCAATGAGCAGCCCAGAAGCAAACCTTTACAATCAATAAAGCTGAATGTCAGCCAACCAAATCAAGGTTGAGAAGACATCCGATTATCTATTTTGCCTACCTCACTCCAGTAGGTGCTGTTCCTAAAGAAAGCCACCACATTATGAACCTGTGAAAGTAGGTTTTCCACAACCCGGGAGTTCCTTAGCGCCTCCTTAATCACAAGCTGCAAGGTGTTTGCCACACAGGTGGTCCTAGTCCCAATCTGCAGCTCAGAAAAGGGGGACTCTGTTTCAGACATCTGGTCCGACAGAAATGCCACCATCTCGTCTCCATCCGGTTCTCCCCTGTTAGATGAGCACATGATCTTGTAGTCGCAGAACAGGTTGTTCCCAGCCAGGATTTCCTTGGCCTGGTTGGCGAGGACGTAACCAATGCTGTGAGGAAAAATGCCGTAGCTCAGCAGCACACCTTCAAGCTCCCTGGCCACAGTGGCACTGAGGTCTTTGTGGCTGAGGTGACGGAAGGCCACAATGGGACGGCGGACCTGCCAGGAATCACTGACAAAGTGGAGCTGCACGACGACAATGGGCTCCTCCACTGGATGGGACTGATCCCCTGCCCAGAGGTCAAAGGTGACATGTATTGCTCTCTCACCATCTTTGGTTTTGGCAAGGCAGGCTTTAAGGTCACGGATGAGCTGAGGCTTGATGGTTCTCTCCACATCATCATAGAGCTGCAGGCCCAAAACCCGCTGGGATAGCTTGTTATATTCAGGGCTGATGGTGCTCATAAATGACCTGAAGCCTACACCTTCAACAAAACTGTGGGGAACAAAGTGGAAAATATATTGGCACTGTGCATTTTCAAATGATGCGTGCAATGTAGACTGGTAATTGTCCATTTGGTAGACATGTAGAATTAAAAACTTGTTTACCACTGGAGTAATTCAACAAATACACAAAACTAACAGGCAAACTTGGGTACTTTGGTAACTCTGGACAGTAACCAAAGACACTGGCAATACAAGTTACCTGAGTGGCAGCATGTCTTCTGCGATCATTCTCAGTGCTGCATCAACCAACTTTTTCTGGTCTACCGGCGCAGCTACTGGTGCAGCGCCTGAGCTGGAGCTGGGACTGGAGCTCAAACTGGGGGGCAAGGAGGGACTAGGGGAGGAGAGCTCTCTCCTGGGTGCTGAAGTCTGTGGAGGCGGAACAATCGTCTTATGCTTGACTTTCTGAGGCTCCATCTGTGGCTCCTTCTGCTTCCTCTCTTCCTCTTGCCTGATCTGCAGCAAAGTAAGAGAGTTGAACCCAAACTTGCCAGCTGGAAACATCATGAAAAAATAATAAATAAAAAGATTTAGAAATTTTTCTGTGACAGTCATGTATCCAAGCCCGCTTTTAAAAATCAACAGTCAACACTTTCTATTGCATTAGCTTTGTTAAGGAGATATTTGTTGCTAATTTAACCGACGCAGCTTCTTCTTAGATAAAAGATTAAAAGTAAAAACAACTGAGTCATAAAACAAAATCATCTATAGCAAACTTACCACTTTAGGAATTACTGGTTCAGTGTCTAATACAACGTCACACTTGAAGTCTACCTGTAACAAAACATATAATGTGAATGCACAATAGTGTCTTTGCTTTAAAATATTAGAAAAATACCAAAGCTTTTCGTTTTCTTCTACAGTCTGACCAACAGAGTACACAATAATTAGATTATATAGTACAGTATTAATTTCATAATATGAAACATCTTTTTAAACAGTAACCAACAAACATGTCACCTGCTACATCCATATGATCATTAATCAACTATCAAAATCTAATTCATTTATTATTCACTCCAATGTGGTCATAAAGAAATCATTGAGAGAAGACGAAATGTTTCTAAAAATGGTAGAAATCTATAAAAGCTGAAAATGAGGACCCTTATACAATAGATGCTAAACTCAATAAGTACTGTACCTCTCCTTCCACAAACTGCTGAATATCGAGGGAAATGCTGTCAGCTTTGTCTTTGTATAATCCCAACTCTGCTCTACGTTTGATGCTGCAGTTCCAGTGATTTTTTACAGCATTGTCCGTCCTGAAAGAGCAATTGAAAATGTACATTAAAGTCTCTGCATCATCCCTGGTTAAGACAGGCCGATACATTGCCACATTCACCTGCTTATTTCATGAATAACAACCAAATTATTCATCTGGCAGCCCGTCATCCGCCTTGTTAAATTTGATCAAATCAATCACTGTTGGCCAACCCACCTTCCAGGGAGCAGCCTGGCAATCTCAGCCCACCGATTTCCTAGAAGGCAGTGAGCTTTGTAGATGATGAGGTCTTCTTCATTGGTCCAGGAGCTCTTTTTGACCAGTGGATCAAGGTGGTTGTGCCAGCGCTCACGACACTGTTTGCCCACCCGCCCCCGCAGGTGCTTGGCTATCAAAGACCAGTGTCTGGTGCCGTACTTTCCCACCAGCTCTATTATCTGTTGGTGCAAATACATTTATAAACACAGGAGTATAGAGTGAGATAGGACAATATTAACTACAAACTAAGCCAAATCCGTATCAGATGTTCCGTGCAATTTTTCCACCTTTTGATCTTCCTCTTTGGACCAGAAGCCTTTGATTAATTCGGGATCCAGGTGCTTTTTCCAGCGGTGCATACACTGTAAATCTGTCCGCCCCTGTCAAGGCAACATGAAATGTCTTTATGATACATTTTATAAGTTCAGTGACCTGAAAGACACAATACACATACTTACAGGTAAAAAACTGGCAATGGTTTTCCAATCTTTTTTCCCAAAGTTGTTGATCAGGATTTTGAGGTTTTCATCCTGCAGATGAGAACATATCAGTTCAGATGCACTATACTTAATTGTGAGCTTTAAGGTAAGCTTTAAGGTACAGGTTAACATGAATACAGTTTGATTGTGCAGACCTGCTTGAAATTAGGGATGCACCGATTGACCGGCCAGAGACCGGAACCGGCCGTTTTTCAGCATGACCGGCCCTTACTGGTGACCGGCCGGTCAGCACCACATATCCGATTCTGTGCCCGTCATATTCGCACACATACTCTGCACGATGGTCGCATCATGCGCGCAGCACACACTGGCTGTAATGTCACACCCACCACAGCGCTGATCATAGCAGCACACACTCAGACATATGCTCGCATGAAGTCAGTGTTAGCGACAGACTCCAAGAACAGGATTAAGAGAAGGCAGACAGTCTACAACAAGACAGAACAGCTGACAGTGTCACCAAACAGCGGTAAACTTTGTAGCTCTTCAGGCTAATGTTAGCCAGCAGCAGACTGCTGTTAACAGACTGACAGTTAAAATCTCACCTCCAGTTGTGGCTGAAGAATAAACAACCTGTGTTGATGAGTCTCCTCAAACATTTTCTCATCCAGACTCGTTAAACTTCTTCTGTTTTTCTCACTGCAAACTTTTACTGCAGCAAACTGTTGCACCACGTCAGTCTCCGGTTTGTTTACATCGGCTTCTACACAAGATCACATGAAATCTCGTCCCGCGAAATCTTGCGAGATCGCGTTTCCTCTAGTACATAATATTAATTTAATCTTATAATAAGGCCTGGCTGAAATCTGGGGCACTTTTGGAGAAAATATATAAGTTATTTAATGGTCAGTGTTTTATTGTGAACATCCAATTTAGTTTTACAAGAAAAGTTGCAAAAATGTTTGTGAATGCTGTCAATTATATTTCTTGGAAAGACTGAAAATCGGAATCGGCCAAAATCAGAATCGGCAGGTCAGACCCTTAAAAAATTGGAAATTGGAATCGGCCAAGAAAATTGGAATCAGTGCATCTCTACTTGAAATTATAGTGTGTTGCTCAAGATAATATCAACAAATGAATGTCTGAAATATACTTGTGGGTGTTATGAGGACAACAGCTATTGAATGTCTTCTTTTCACTCACTTCTTCCAGAGTCCATTTGATTTGACATTTAGTACCATCCTTCTTCTCTGCTGTGTCCGATTCATCAGTGTCCATGCATGGATTACTATCCCCATCTTCTTCCATGCTGCAACCATATAGATAACCAATAATTAACATAACATTTCAACATACAGGGATTATTAAGAGTGAAAAGACATCTCAGCATACAAAGTGTACATTGATATAAATATATGATATGGTTGATGTGGACTTTATAATGGTACTGTTGATTCGGTGAAGAATTGGTGTATCGTCACAAGTTTCAGTTATAGGTGTAAAAACATGTCTGAACCTGTTTGTTTAAATGCTACATTTAAACAGACCCCCAGCTTGAAACACTATTAGAGCACCACAGCTGATGCAGTGGCAGATTGCAGCAAACATTGAACATAAACATATACCACAACATCAAAGTCTATGGTGAAGTCAACAATGCATGCAGATAATAGACAGGAGGTACTCAGTAGTCATTTACAAATTTAACAGTCAGATGATTATTTGGGCTGATTATCTGGCATTCAGAGATAATTGGCATCGACTGCTGATGCTTGCACTCAACAAGGCTGAAAAACAAAACAAAAAAAGGCTGCTGCTGATGCAGGCAGCCTTGTCAGTGTGGCTGCTGTGGAACGATGTTAGCACTCCCCCTTGTGAGTTTTAGGAAGATGGCGGAAAAGTTCATTTCAACCCTGTTTATCTCTCACGCATCCTGCTGTAAACATTTGGTCTAAATTTCCTCAGTCACCATCATCTCTTCTAAATGTTAACATGTTTCTCCCATACTGAATGACAGCAAATCCAATCTAAAATCATTACTGGCTAGTGTTAAATAAACTGCATATTATGTTATAATATTAAAAATAATGCAGATGAATGATGTCGCTTCTGACATACTGTAGCCAGCTCTCCCTTAAATACCAGCCACATACTGAAATCTACAGCAACTCAAGGTATTTCTCTTTTTTATTAATTAATAAAAAAATTTGACTAAAACCATGTAAAAGGCTGAGATGACCATGTATATTAGATTATAACATGCATGGAATAATGGAATTATACTGATTTATACTATTTGTTTTGGTGTCGGCATTATATATCTTTTATATAGCCATCGGCCGCCCATCTGTCTAAATATCAGCTTTAGCCACTGAAAATCCCATACCGGTCGACCACTAGCACTCAGAAGGAATCACACAAGCATAGGAAGACGCACTCAGTTGCCACTTTATTATGACACCTGTTTAATCAAACGCAATCAAACACAGCAGCTCTTCCATGAATCTACTTTCACAAAGATAATACTGTTCAGTTTTGTTTGACACTGCTCCAGAGGTATTAATTTAACTGTGTTAGTGTTATACCGGGCTGCATGTTATTGTAAAGTGTTTTGCTTGTTGTTTTTTTTTAATGTTAATATTAATATTGCTGAATGTGGAATCCAGTTTTATTCGCCTGTCTTTTTTAGCTGTTAGCTTACAAACAAAACGCGTTACCTCGATATGAATATGAACCGTTTCAGTGATGAACAGTGCACTGGGCAGTTCTTAAGATAAAATTATTGCAATTAATTTAGCTAAAAAAATGAGTGAAAAGCTAATTAACTTACATTCCACCTTGGCTGTAACTTCAAGCTGGGAAACATGGCTACCAAGTCCCACCAACGCGCTCGAGCAAACGTCGAACGTTAGGTCAGAAAGTAGGACGCCTCTAGCGGCCAATGAACGCTACTGCACCATCCCTGCCCACCGTAGAGCAACATTTATAAAGAGTTAGTCAAAAATGAGGTGTTTGTGACCACTTCGATGAGAAAGTTAGCTGGCATGACAGTAAGGAGAACACAGAAGTGCCTACCTAAACCTCAGACTGTGTAACTGCTTCTGGAATACAGCGGGTCCAGCTTTTCCAGCTCACTACCGTGACACAACAGAACAACGGCTTTTAACGGTCATGAGGGAGAGGAGGAAACCGTCCACTCACACTGTTGTACACACAACAACAACACAAGGCACCCAGTTATTCACAACCGCAGCGATGATTGTATTTACATTATTGGCGGCTGTGAGACATCTTCCACCATGATTATATCAAAACCACATGCATTTCTTTGGAAATAAGGCAACGCTAACACCCATGAACGTTAGGTTAATGTTTTCCACACTTACCCGCGCGACATCCCTCCTCCGTCTCTCCTGTCTCTGGGGCTCTCAACTGCTAAGCTAGCTGGAATAGTTTTGCTAACAACTACCGAAACAAACTGTCTTTTCAGGATACATGAAAGTTAGAATAACGTAAGCTGAATTAAATGTGTGTCACTTCTTGAAGCAGCTACAGAAACAGTTACGGAACTCGTGGTGCTGCATCAACAGAAATTTACCCGGGAGTGGGAATCTGAGGTGTGTTCAAGAGCACTGCAGCTTCAGAGAAACACGCACTCCCCGGAAACAAACCGATCCATGTGATCAACGGTTCCAACCGACGCTAACGGCTAACGGCTGCTGTTGCACACACAATGACTGACCTGCAGGGGTTCCCTACAAACATCAAACTTAACAAACCTGGTTAAAAATAATCTTTCTGGATCAAACATCCGTAAACACTGCATTGACTCTTGTGTCAGGACACTAGTGAAGCATCAGAAACATTTAACTTCCTCACATAATCACTGGTGGGTCCACTTATTTATGCTAGGCTACATGCTAAGCTGCTAAGCTGCTTAAACCCTTATAATCAAGTCCGAATCTTAAATTAAGACCACAGAATGCTATCTTATTTTGTCGAATTGATATTAGAAAATACATAAATATGAATCTATGATAGGATAATACAAAATAACCTGGCTATCTTATCAATGTAACGATAGTTTCCCCAATGCTGAGTAGCACTCACAAAATATTATCACACATTTCAAAATAATAACAAAGTTAGGGTTGTTTAATTCTGATCCATATTTATTATTTCTTGTTTAATTTATTTATGGTTTGTCTTTCCCAATATTCTGTCAAGGGACACTTATTTTGTCACAGGCAGGGACCAAAATTAGCAACAGCCACCAGCCAAATACTAGTAAAATATGTAAGAGTGGAGATTTTGTTTCACTCACCAACCCAAAAAAAAAAAAAAAAACAGTAGTCTATTTGAACAATTAATTGCCAGTTAGCCAGGGGACAAAAAAAAGCTCATTTGTATGTAAAAAGCTCAAATGTATGTTTTGTGTCTGAATTCATAGCTTGTTGATTTTCCCTGCCTTGTATGCGTAAAGATGAATGTTAAGTTCAGTCTTGTTTACGTTGCCCCTTTTCAGTTGGTGCATCTAAATGGGGTCAAGTTTACGAGATAAGCCTGTTGGAACACCCCTTCATGTCATGTTCACAACAGTGTGAACTGGACACTTTCTGTTCGAGTTCATAAAGTTCTATTCAGAACCTCTATGTCGTAATTTAGAGTTCATAAGTTCCACTTTAACACAGCAAATCCTCCCTGCTCTCTTCAACAGTGTTACAAAGCAACTGTTCGTCAATCACAGTTTGTACAGTCACTGTATTTTCAACACACTACAGGTCTTTCCATGTGAGAAAAAAACATATCATGAATGTTTATTTCTGACAGCATCTGTACTGTACATCTGTACTCTGCACCTTATTGCAGGGCAGCAAATTAGCACCAGCCAAATACTGGTAAAACACGCAAGTGTCTTTCCTGCTCCTGTCGCAGATTGGGGCTCTCAAATGCTAAGCTAGCTGGAATAGTTCATGCTAACTAACACCTACTAAAACAAATGGTCTTTTCAGATATACACAAAAGCTTGAATAACAAACGTTGAATTAAATGTGTGATTGAACTAAAGAAAATCAGAGGTCTGTCCAAGAGCACCGCAACTACACACACACTCCCCGGAAACAAACCAGTCCATGTGAACGCTAACAGCGAATGGCTGCTGTTGCACAGGTGTTAACTGGCCTTCAGGGGTTTCTATCCAGTACAACAATAACATCATGTTATTGTGTTATGTCATGTTAAAGTCATGGTAGTTTTTTTTTTAATCTGATCCATGTAAGCATTTTATGTATATGTATTTCAGGTTTATTTCTGGTTTGTCTTCCCCAATATTCTTTCAAAAGACAGTTACTTTGTCACATGTAGGTACACGTAGCCTGTGCTATGTTTTGTGTCAGAATTCAGAGCATGTTGATTTTTCCCTGCCCTGTGCTGTTATGAGGTCAAAGATGAATGCAAGTTCAGTCCTGTTCACTTTGTCTGTTTCTATGTCATCTCTGCTCTCATCAACAGTGTTGCTAAGCAACAGTCAATCAAGTCACTGTTTTTCCCACATACTATATGGCCATACTTAGTGAGAGAAAGAAACGTATGAGTGTTTTTGTGTTTTTCTGACACAGCTTCTGTAACTTAATGCAGGGCACAAAGTTAGCACCAGCCAAATACTGGTAAAATACCTAAGTGTCTCTCTAGTCTGTTAGCTGGAATAGTTTATGCTAACAACTGTTAAAACATTTATTTTCAGAAATACACAAAAGCTTGTATAACATACACTGAATTAATAATGTGTTAATTATTGATCTAAAGAAAATCACTGGTCTGTTCAAGAGCAACACAGTTACACACAGGCAGTGGTAATGAGCCATGTGAATGACAGTTTCAACCAATGCTAACAGCAGCAGTTGCACAGACGATAACTGATATAAAAACTTTCATTGTTAAAAGCAGCTAATGCACTATCATGTCAGGGAGTGAAATATATTTTACTATTCTACTTCTTGATATATAAAAAACCAAATAATTTGCTAACAAGGCATTTCCTTTTAATATTCTCTGTTAGCTGTGGAGATTGGTCTGGTTAGGTGGGACTAATTTTCTGTAACTTAATTTGCATGTTCAAACAAAAGACAGTTTTTGATGGTTATTTAAAAAATGTTCATTATGCACATGCTCACAACAGGAGCAGAGGTTCAAACATTTCCGCATAACAAGAATGTTGATGTGCCTCGGATGTCATGTAACACAATGGATCCAATTTTGGCATTGATCCTATTGACTCCAGTATCGATACTCAAATCAAGACTTCTTATCGGTAGTATTGAGAACCTGGTGGGGTATCAACCTGCTCACCCCTATTTTATGTCAACATCATAATATTTTACCATATTTTCATCAATGGTAAATTATTACAACATGCTTTCTAAATAAGTCATGCTAGTTTTAATCTGATCCATTAAAGCATTTTATTTATTTCAGCTTAATTTCTTGTTTGTCTTCCCCAATATTGTGATATAGGACACTGTATTTTGTCACAGGTAGGCCTGGATATGTTCTGTGTCAGAATTCATAGCATGTTATTTTCTCTGCCTCGTGTGTGCGTGTGTGTGCATGTGTGTGCGTGTGTGTGCACCTTTATGAGGTCACAGATGGATTGTAAGTTCAGTCCTGTTCACTTTGCCTGTTTCCGCGTCATCCCTGCTCTCGTCAACAGTGTTGCTAGGCAACTGTTGGTCTCTCACTGTTAGTTTTACTTTAATTACTGTTTCCAGCACACTGTGGCTCGTTCCATGTGAGAGAAAAGAACATATTATGAATGCTTGTTTCGGGCACAGTATTTGTATCTCAGTATCACAATTAAAGCTGTTGTCTTCATGCAAAACCAAATTAAAATTCTGTTGCACACGTAATAGTCATGAAACTGTGGGAAACTATATCTTTTACGCATAATTCTGCATGTCTCTATTACACAGCCTTGACTTGTGTT
Organism: Lutjanus argentimaculatus; assembly: GCA_034769285.1. Lineage (NCBI taxonomy): Eukaryota > Metazoa > Chordata > Actinopteri > Lutjaniformes > Lutjanidae > Lutjanus > Lutjanus argentimaculatus. The sequence continues at coordinate 10,490,695 of JAWZSL010000007.1, forward strand.
TGTATTTTATATACATTAATTTCCATCAATGAGTCATTCATTCTGATCATGTCTAATGTTTCCCTTTTTGACCACTAAGTGGGGCAGTTGTAGAGTAATGCAAATGGAAAGCTGTTAATACAGTAAGATCACACCTCTCTACCTGTCTATTTTCTTCCTACAGGTGAACAGGTTTCCCTCAGGATTATTAAATGACCCGCTGATCATCTTGGAAATTTGAAATTAATCCGTTTTTGCAGGTTGAGGTGACTGCTGCTTTGATTAAGAGACTTTGTGCAGAAATAAAACATAGAAGAGAGGTGACAGCAATATCAAAGAGACAAAAAAGAAGGGGACAAACCACACATTATCATCTTTTAAAGACTCCTTCAGACTTTTATATGAAAGAATTTGTCTTAAGTATTAACTATTATTGCTATATTACCAGTGCTTTTTTTATTTTATTTTACTTTCATCTGTGTCTTCTCTAATTATGACCATGCTTTGTTGATGTCATTGATGTATTATATATTTTCTAACCTTTTGCTTTAGTTAAAAATATAATTATAACTCAGTACATATTCCCTGTATGTTCCAGCATACAGGATGTTGTCAGTCTGTCCTTACATCCTCTTATCTGAAAGAGGAGCATTACAGCACTAAGATGTTATTTTTTCATTCCCTCTTGTAATCCTCTTCTCTCTTACAACTTATCTTTCTTTTACCTTCTAATATGTGCTACTGATGTACATTTTTAGAGTGAGTGCCTTGATCATAGAGTTGAATATTGAATAGATATATTGATCCAGATCTATGTATCGTCACACCACTATTTATTACAAACATATTCACATTCTTATGACCTTTTTGCTATATAATATGGTGCAGTACCACAGCTCATTAGCCACAGTTTATGATGACCAACTGCTATTTGAATAAAATTATCCATGGTTTCAACCAAGATGTGTGAGATCCAATACTATGAATTTCCTTTGAAATGTATAATTTTCTTGATTCCACCTCAGTAATTACTCAGTACACACTCACTAAAACACATCCTCAGGAAGTGTGAGTAAGGACTGTCCTGTCCTGGTCCTTAAACCAAACACACCTAAACTTTGCTGTACTCAGTTCGGTTGTACCTCTGTGCAACAATATGAGATTACAAACTCAGACTGTGATCATTTCCCATAATGTAATTTCGATGGAGCAAACTACTTTTTGAAAGTAGTTTGGTTTGACAAGCAACATTTTTTTAGAGCAGTTAATGTTGTGGTGCTATGATATATCATGTGTCAAACAGATGTATGACAATTTGTTTATTGTGACTTGTGGAAGTGTTTGAGCTGTCATAAATACTGTATGTGTGGGAAGGCTTTAGTGAAGAACTGAAGTGTGTGAAGTCAGTTTGTTTGTGTCATGAAACAAGTTTGGTGCCAAATGGACTTTGAGCAATGGTGTGTGCTTGCCTCCCTCAAGTTGCACAGTGTTCCCTGTCACATCTGCATTAATCTGTCCTGACTGTCACTTTCCTGTTTTGTTTGTTATGTTATTTTATTTAAATCTCTCAAAAATGTATATTGTATGTTGTAGTGCCCACTCTGCCAGAAGTAAGAGGTGTGTACCTTTGAATTAAGGCACAGGGGAATAGATCTGAAATGATGCAGAACTGATTCCAGATAAAACATAAACATACAAATCACGACATTTAACATTTACTGAGGCACAGATTTAGAGACACAAAAATGTACATACTGAAATCTAATTGGCCACTCCAAGGGCCACCCCATTATCCTCAAGTGTGATTTGCTGTTTGTCCGGTGAGAGGCAGGACCATAGTTTCAACCAATGGCTTGATGAGTATTTTTAAATGTTCATTGTTTTCTTTTGTATGTAGCCTACTTTTAAATTTTTACAAGGTTAATTTAGTCTACTTAATAAATTAATAAATGATTTAGATAATAAATCATATAAATAACAGTATTTTTCACAATGGATTGTGGATCTCACAGCCTGTAGATGTACAATGGAGGTACAATTTCCTTTTGAGGACTTTAAAGAATAAAGTATGGAAGTTTTATATTATATATTTATATTTATTACCATTTAACTTACAATACAAATTTTAAACAGAAACTGTAAAATACTGTAATGTTAGTAATTAAAGTAGTTTTAAGAAATGGTACATTAATGTGTGCATGTGTGTGCGCACGCTGAATGTTGCCCCTGCATAAGTCAGTGCTTTACTTATTTATTTGTTCATTTATTTATTTTACCTTTATTTAACCAGTCAAAAAAGCCTGGAAACGGCTGGCTGAACTGCTACTTCCTTGTTCACAAAAGTGACAACACTGTTACCTGCTGAGTGTGTATTTGTTTGTTGTGGGTTCAGTAATCCCATTATGTTCTGTTAGCAGCATACACAGATGAATACACTTTGGTGACACACCACAAACACACTGTATACCAAACTATAAGTCCGTCATGGATGGATAACTCCTGCATTAAGGGCGGTAAGAGGAGCTGATGTGATCAGCCAGGATTGTTGCCAACAGAGCTGCTATAACATCCGGTGGACATCAGAAATGCAAACTCACACAGGATTGACTCAAGTACAACATTTGAAGTGAAAAAGGTGGAGGGAGTTTAAATAAGGGGTGGAAGAAGTTTTCAGTTGTTTTTCTTTTGTAAAAGTAGTAACACAGTGATTTAAAGATGCTCCCGTACAAGTTGATCCTGCATTTAAAATCTTATTGAAGTTAAAGTACAAAGGTATCATCAGCAAAATCAAATTAACATAGTAGTAAGGTATATTGTTTTTAGGCTGCTTTAAGACCACAACTAACAGTTATTTTCATTGTCAATTAATCTGTTGATTAATATCTGATCTGTGACATTGAACTATATAAATAAAACTATTTGCTAAACTACTCCAGCGTATAAACTGTAGGCAACACCCAGATTTAATGTCCAGTACTTTACGTGACTGTGAATCTATAATGTACCTGTGATCTCAGCCAAGTTCACTCAGGTTGTCACTAAAAAAACAATGACTTTTGGTAACATACAACATTTACAAGCTGCTCTCTAATTGGTTGATCACAAAAAAGAACATTTTTCTGTTATGCACACATGTTTAATGGCTCATCCAAAAGAACATGTAAATGTTTTGACAGGTGCTTGATTTATTAACACGTTTTCTATGTACACACACACACACGCAGTCACACACAGGGCTGGATTTTTGCTTCGGTTGGCATTAGCCCACTCTGACGCTGTTGCTGGCAGCGTGACAGTCTTTAACGTCAACCTCTCTGTTTACAGGATCAGTCAGGGAATAACAGCTTGACATGCAGGGTTACAATTTCACAGGGCACATGGCGAACAAAGAGTGTCACACCAGCATTAGTCAGAATTACTTTCCATTAATGATTTAGAACATTTAGAAGAATAAATTAAAGGTTTTTTTAAGGATGTAAATACTGTGGGAACATGCTCTGTCCAGAAATCGTAAGACACAAGCTTCTTTAATGTCAGATGAGATAATAAAAATAAAATGGACATCAGATATACAAATGTATCACCCATCACTGGAACGTAAAGCACCATCGATCACCAACTTCATTTCTGAAGCAGAGAGGCACTGCATGGTCTAATCACATTATTACTTTACATAATCGTATTGCAAAGCTGCTACTGTATATTTACAGATGTTACATACAGTATTTTCAATATAACATTAACTTCATGTCTAGCGTGCATCTTGAAACACAAGTAGTCAATGTCTGCTATCTACAGGCTCAAATCATCTCCAGACAAACATATTTCGAGGAGTTTCCCAGTTACAACACAGAAAACAAAACCACGTACCATACTGACATTTTAAAAAGGTGCTCCGTGGAGCACGTTTTAACATCAGTGCATCATCTACAAACTCATTCTGACATTTAACAAACAAGACCACTGTTATGAGGACTGACGGCCTCTCTTCACACCGGCTACATTACTACCATGTTATATATTACTGTTTTTATTATTGTCATTATTTTAGCTCATTTCCATCTTTGGTGATTTTTTTCTCTTGGTCTTTTATGAAGAGGAAACATAGTGGATTGGATTTTTTAAAAATTATTAGTCTGTAACTTCATACATTTATACAGACTGAAACCTTTAGCTCTCTCTGCACTGAAGGATCACTGCCATCTTGTTTTAAGTAGTAATAAAAGTGAAATTTATGTCATTTATAATGATGATCACAAAGTACATTTTGCGAGACTGATGCTGCACAGAAATCTATCTGCAACAGTTTCGAACATGTAGAACAGTGTGAAAACAGTGTAAAAGCCAGCAGACGCTGCCAGTCATCTCAGTAATGGACGGTTTTCCTTTAGCATATCACATCAATGTGCCAGAGATTTACATTATATTGATAACTGATGTTAAAATGCAAAACATTACACTGTTAAAGCACTAGATTTTTTTCCATCTGTTTTTCGTGGGTTTGTGTGCGACTATTTTATAAATTATAACTTAATAGCACCGCCATATTATATTACACTAACTGTTTGGTTTTTTTTCTGGATGTCATCCAGGTTATAATGTCCATGTTCACATTAGGAATATGTTCACTCAGATCTGTTTTCTATAAAAAATGAAATTAGTGAGACAGACAAATCTAAGGGCTCTATTTTCCTGCAGGCTTAAAGCCAGCACAGGAGCAAACAGTTTTTTTCTTCCTCAAGCACAAGCCTATTTTTTATGTTTGATGCAAATTTCTCTCCAAAATTACAAGTTTTCCCCCAGCTATACTACAGATTGATATGCATCGAAATACAATTTTTTAATGGGGCCAAGGAAGATTATTTTTCACGTACAGATTTAGCCTGTATTAACTGCACAACTCTAACCTGTCGTTCATTGTTATACCATAATCAGGATATTTAGGTTGGTGTATATTAATATGTGGGATGTTTTTATTTTGTAACCTCAGATGTTTTATGGAGATCTTTTGTTACTCTCTCAGAGGCTTCAGCTTCTCTGTGCCACCTGTTGCTGCTTCTAAAGGAGATGAGAGGAGCTCATGTGATTGGTCTTTACTGAAGCTTACTGTGACTCCACCTGATGAACTAATAATGTATTCAGACTATCTTCCATATTTCAGCCAGCTGTGCCCAGGTTGCGTCTAGTTTGTGCCAACACTCGTGCAAAAAAAACTGTGCACCCAGAGATTTTGATTGTGTTTGCATCTGCACCCCATTTCAGGAAAATAGAGCCCTAAGTTAGGATAAAGGAAGATAACATTGTGTTTTGTTTTTCTTTTTAGACAGACACAATACAGTATGATAATGTCTGTTCACAAGAGAATTATAAAGCACATTTTTTGGGGAAATCCAGCCTCACATGCTCTTCATTCCATTGCAAATGAATGGGATAAAGATGATTTGCACTGCATCTTAAAGATGCTCGTACTTCTTGTAAGGTCTGTATATTCGGTAACACATTCATGTTGATCCTCTCTTAAGAACCAACCTGAGACTTCCAGGCAAAAACTTTTACATATTTTAACCTTAAATGTCTCCATCGCAGACATGCTCCTTTTCTGCCACACCCTAAACAGGAACAGTTTGGAAATCCCTGCAGTAGTCAAACACGATAGATGCCATAGATGGGATTTCTGCAATGGTACATGAGGACACCCTGTTCAAACGTTTGAACAGTTGACGCTTGCCTCACAGAAAGCTGTCCTCGGTGGCGACGAAGGAGAACCCGTTGAAGGCGTTGTTGGAGCTGGTGCTGGCGTTGAACTCCGGGGTCCGACTCACCGAGTTAGGAACCATTTCTCTGGTGAACTCCGGATCGATATGCTGAGTGTCAGCTGGGCCTCTCTGAAACATCAAACAGTTTATCTAAGTGAGGATTATCAGATTTAAGAAAATATCTAAAGCGACTGAGATTTAGAAAATTACACTAGAGAGGGCTTTGTTGACTGAGACAACTCACCACATTAGGGTTGTACGGAGGAGTGATTCTCTTGTGGTAAAGGTCGTCCCAGTTGATTGGAGAGAAAAAGGTGTGGTTCTTTATTTCTAACTATAAATAAAAGAAAGAAAAGTTGTACATGTGTACTATTTATAGTTACAGTGACATTTCTAATCCCTCCTACTAAGAATTCACACACATTTATGAGATCAAACTGGAACTGCAATAGATGTTTGCGCAATTATTTTAAACGATGAGAAATGGGTGCAGTTCTCAGGAAAGGTCCAAGCTAGTTTAAGGGCTTGTTTCTAAAAAATGGAATGATCCTAGTGCTCAACTAAAGCAAAATTTAATGGAGGAATCCTTTGAAAAACATCCTTTGTCTAAGACTGGGCTTATTTCTTGTCTGGGAAACCATCCAGACAACATAACACACTCACAAAGTCGGCGATGGCCCCGAGGCGTCTGTGCTGGTCCTTCTGCAGGAGACCCACCAGCAGAGATGTGACGGCCTCAGACTTCCCTGGAGGCAGCGGCAGTGGCTTGTGGAGGATCCCATCATACATTTCACCAACGTCACGGCTGTAGAAAGGAGGCTGAAGCAGAGGGGTGGGTACAAACATTATCATTATATATATTAGCAGAAGCAGAAATCTCTGTAGTGTTAATTGTGTCCTCACTTCAAGAATCTATAGGTTGTAATTTGTGCGTGCATTTATGACCTGAGTGTAAGGCAGCTGCAGAAGAGAAATGAGTTACTAATTCATGTCATGTTAGCAGCATTGTGAGACTGTACTTGGGCACAGCTGTACTTTGTGCCAACAAAAGTAAACAATGCTCACAACGATGATGCTAACATGCTGATATTTTTCAGACAGAGTGATGTTTTCCATGTTCACCATCACCACAGTGTCAGTGTTGAGGACTAGTGAACTACAGGTAATCCAACTAGTATTGTAACAGCTTAACGGTAGTTTAACTACATTCATGTCTGCCTTTCTTTTTGCCATTTTCTGTGTAATAACCACTGAAACTACAAACAACTTTGGGCCATTAAAAGAAAGGAATGATTTTTTATTTTTATTTTGCCATTGTTTTCCACTGACTGAAGAACACTGTGGATAAAATCAAAGTTTATATTTGTTGCACTGTCCCATAAACAGTGGGGTATTTTTTTCTGGTTCATGTATGATCTGTCAACAAGTGGGTGCTGTTTGCAATAAACTCCATTGAGTGGCCTTTTTTGCTGACAAGTGACTTTTTGTATTCTATTTTGTTTTAATTTTGTATCACATGTTCACTGTCAATTTAATCATTTTTTACTAAGTAGTTTCAATTATTTTTTTTCTAAGTAGCTTTAGTTAATCAAACTAGATGTTGCGCTGTTGTAGCTTTGCTGTAGTTCAACTTCTACCAGTGTGAAGAAAGCTGTGCTTTCGAAGTGGCTTCCACAAGAGGAAATGATAAGGAATCACCAAAGTGATCACAAGTCATCCTGAGGAGAACATCAATGTTTGTACCAAATTTCATGGCAATCCTAGAGTTCTTGAAGACGTTTCCCCTTCATCCAAGAAGCTTCTTCAGTTCTTCAGTCAGAACTGAAGAAGCTTCTTGGATGAGAGGCTAACCAAACCTTGCTACGAATACCATGACCTGGATGACTGAGAACCTTCACAGACACATACCAGGCTGCAGATCATCTCATAGAGCACTGCTCCCAGACACCACCAGTCCACAGTCCTGTCATACGGCTCCTTACGGAGAACCTCTGGTGCCAAATACTGCAGACAAAGAGACAGAGAGAGAGAAGAGAAGAAAAAGGGGAACATTGTGAGTAGAGAACGCAGAGAAAAAAGTAAACTACATGGGTGGAACCTCTTTCTGTGACTGGCTTTTCTATCTAGACTGCAAGTCATAGTTCTTATAAATACCAATATAAATGAATATTAATGTCATGGTTGAGTTGTCACCTGTTAATCTGGAGTAACAAAAACATCTTTATTTTTCACTCACTTCTGGAGTCCCACAGAAAGTGGAGGTGGTTCCCTCCGGCTCTACACCTTCTTTGCACAGCCCAAAGTCTGTCAGCACCACGTGACCCTGCACACACAAAACACAAGCAGGAATTTGTAGTTACTTTACATTTACTACAATAAAGACAAAAGACTAGAAACAAATGTGTCTGATGGACTCACCTGAGAGTCTAAGAGAATATTTTCTGGCTTCAGATCTCTGCAATAAGGAACAGAATATCAAGATAGACAATAAAAATGGGCAATTCTTGAATTAACTTGTGTTTTACAGTAAAAACCCAGAGCCTCTACAGTTTGGGTGTAATATTTAACAATTCAGATCAACTCAGGCAGCTATTTCAATAAATAAAAGTCTGTTTTTTCTGACCTGTAAACGATGTTGAGAGAGTGAAGATAGCCGATAGCACTCGCCACCTCGGCTGCATAGAACCTCGCTCTGGGCTCTGAGAAACACCGTTCTCTTTGCAGGTGGAAGAACAACTACAGAAGGAAACAGGATGAGATAGAAAGATGAGTGGATGGATAGACAGAGCATGGAGAGGAGGGAGGGAGAAAAAAAAAGTTGTTAGAAACAGGAAAAATGATGCAGTGATGCAGGAAACCCAGGGAAGTATGGGGAGAGATTATTTTACAAACAAAACCTTCATTTAAAAAAGTAAAACATTTTTTACTAGGGTGAAAACAGGTCTTATGGCTGCACACTGGTGAGCTGTGTCTCGTTTATTTGATACACGTACATAAAGGATTACTTATTAGGCCATTGTGTCAGAGCAGCCCGCTGTGTCCCAGCTTAGTGAAATGGAAACAAAGTGCTCAGGAATAAGATCATATAATGCTAAATCAGGTCTTACTCCTCACAGTTTATTCACAGTGTGGACTTTTTGACACTAATAGACCTTTTTCACAGCAGCCACATTGATATGAAATAGAAGCAAATGTTGGTGTTACCAGTTATACTAATTAAGTTTTAATCAGTGCAGCAGAGCCTCTCCAGTGAGCCGACATGCTCAACAGCAGCAACTTAACTAGTGTCACTGGTAACACCTCTGTCTGGCCTGGACATTTAAAGTTGCGAAGTGTAGTATTTTACATATTGAAACAATACTTTGATATTTTGGGAAATACACATATTTACTTTCTTGTTAAGAATCAGATGAGAAGACTGAGACCATTCCCATGATTGTAAGCTATTATGAAACTACAGCTAGCAGTTAGCCTAGCTTAGCATAAAAACTGGAAGCAGCGGGAAACAGCTAGCCTGGTTCTGTCCAATTATTAGTGACAGTTTGGTACAATTATACAGATAGACAAATAAGACCAGAGAAAATAGCTGCGCCTGTCTGAAAATAACAGTATTGTTCCTAATAATGTCTCTTGAACAGGGCTTGACATTAACACCCGCCAACCCGCCAAATGCGGGTGAATTTCAGCAGTGGCAGGTAACACAGCCACTCCGACTAGCCACTTTGGCGGGTTGAATTCTATATACATTTTTTAATTGTAGTTTTCTCAAATGGCATCTGAAATAATAAACGAACTGCAATGTGAGACTACGACACTACAACTCCCATGAGCACTGCCTGCGCACAGTGTTTGCTCATTGGTCCATTCGTGACCAATGTCACTTTAGACAGGCGGTCCCTGTGGGGAACACAGTTGTGAAGCGGTGGGGCGGTAATGTGGCGGCACATTCAAGGTGTAAGAAAACCCGGAAAGCAGACAAAAAAGAAAACCTGACAATGAAACGAAGGAAGGGGAGACAAAGAAAAAGAAAAGGCAGTTTAACGAATAGTGGAAGACAGCAGGTTGAGAATGGTTGGTATATGACCCAGGGGAGAACGTCATGTACTGCACCGACTGTAGGATGTATGGTGGTGAAAAGATGAAGGGGGTCTCTTTTGTGGTCAGAACAAACAATTTCAAAGTCACATAAAATGTAAAATGAAGTTTTTCTGAGTTTTCTGAATTCTCATTCTCATGCAGATATTTTTTTCTGCTCTGTGTTAGTATTTACTGCTGTAAATAAATATTGAAACAGACAGTGTTTCTTGTTAGGTTTTTCCACTTTAGTTTTTACCTTTTAAATTAATCTTCTACTCCCCTGCACCACTTTTAATATGCAATAAGTAACCACACTTTTTATTACTTTGTACACTGAATATTTTCATATAAAAGGAGCTTTACACAGAACCTTATCGGATCTGAATACTTGATAATGACTTTTAGTGTTAAACATTTTATGTAGTCTTGATATGAGTGTGTACAAGGGTCATTTACATTTAAAAAGGTTGTAAATCTAGTTCAAGTAAACTTTAGCACGCCATAGTCAGCTTTAATCATATTAAACATAATTTCCCAACAACAAAATTGTGGCTAGTGAAAATGCTGAGTGGCTAGTAACTTTGGAAAACCACTAGCCACAGTGGCTGGTGAGCAAAAAAGTTAATGTCAAGCCCTGCTCTTGAAGTAAAGATATAAATCCTGTTGCTTCCTGTCTACCAGGATGTTACTAATTCATCTATGTGTGGTCAAAGCAGAGAACACACATACATTATAAAGTCTATAATGTCTTAATTTTGTCGACAATGGCCTTTTTTTATAGGAAACATCTACTATCTGAAAATTAACATGTTATGATTATGATTTAATGATGTTGAATGTAGCACCTTAAATTTAGCCAATAAATGTGATATCAAAGCCCCAATCTGTTAGTTAATTTCTATCCATTGTAAGGGTGCATTCACGTACTCCTCGAATGGTCCCATTTTCCAATTGGGAAGTCGTTTTCCTGAGATTTTAAGTCGTAATGTGGAAACAACATGGACACGACAAAGGGTAGGGTAGGGTTGTTGATGGCTGAGACTATACTGACCCAATGAAGACTCGTGTCGCTATTCAAGTGTGCTGAAACAGTTTGAAGCTTTATACTGCAAAGTGATTTTGTCCCATACTTGTGTCTGCACCAGTACATTCCCTAAAACCACTAAAACACTGCTTTACCTGACTTGTTATCAGGGTTAATGCTGATGAATAACTTGTCTAACTAATCTAGGTCACTCTACTGGACAGAAACAAACAGTTACAACCTAATACCATATTACAATTCACATGGGAGCAAAAAATTGCAATATACAATATGTAAATTAATCAAAAGTTATCAAACATTTACTTTTGTCCACCATGTTTCTGTGTATATGATGTCAACAGACAACAACTCAGTAAGTCATGTACCAAAATTTTCGTTGTCTTTCCAAATTGCTGTTCCCACTTGAAGGGCTTTCATGAGAATTTTCTCTGTCGGAAACTAATTTTTCTGATTATTCAAACATACACATGAATGTAGGATAAGAGTCAGCTCATTTCAGAAATCAGAAATTTCCACCAAAATGGCCAGCACATCATCTCTAACTGTACGCCATAAAAACATTATTTAGATAAGAAGACACATACCTCTCCTCCATTCACATAGTCGAGGACAAAGTAGAGCTTCTCAGGGGTCTGGAAAGAGTAGTGAAGCCGAACCAGAAACGGATGTTTCAGACTCTTCAGCAGCACATTTCTCTCTGCCATGATGTTTTTTTGCTAGAGAGACAAAAGAGAAAAATAAGTTGGATGCTTGGTGAAGAGAGGGGTCTGTTTGGATGACTAGCCTACTCGCACACAAACACAACTTTTCTGATGTCTTGTATTTTCTGATGTTTCACTAAAACACCGTAAATGAGATTTTATTATCCTGATGTTTTGTATACCAATTTCATGGAATTTATTGAAATTGTAGGCTCTAAGAAGCACAGCTGATGGAGATCTAATTAACAATAAACAATATGAGACAGGAAGTGTGCACGAATTGTAATTTGTTTTCCATGAGTGATTTCCTAGATATTTCCTGACTCTACCTGCAGCTCAGAAAGTTGTTTTGATGCTGATGATGATCTCTGTCCTTCTGTCTTCCCTGGTCCTTCCTCTATACTGTAGCCAACATGCTTCTAACATACTTTAAGAAAACTACAAAATCCTTGTGTTGTCTGTTTATTTAGACTGAAGTTTCTGTCACACATGCTATTAGACAAAATATACATATACATATATTTATGAAATAAAAGGGAATGCACTTTGTATGTTCAACAACAGCCTATGCAAGAACAAGTACTGCAAATAAGATAAGAGACAATATTTCTGCCTGCAGAGATGCTCTGCCTCAAAGAAGGAACTAAATTAAGAGAGAGAGAGAAGCAGAGGAAGAAGGTGGAGGATGAGCACGAGGAGGTGGTGTAAAGAGGAGAAGAGTCAAAGAAAAGAGTCACAAGGGAAATGAAAGGAAGCAAGTAGAATCACGAGGGAGCCGAGTATGAAGGGAAGAAGAGGAGACAAAGCAGTATCAAGAGTTTCTCTCCATGTTGGCATCACATGTGTGAGAGAAACTACAAAACTCTGATGTGGACAGAGATGTGGACAGTTATAAGACATCACAGTGAGACGGTGATCACAAAATTAAATACACCAGTCATACAAAAAACGCATTTTTCTAAACAAAAAACTGTATACTTATAAGTGTATTTGTTATGTTGTTTGTGGGACACATTTCAGTATTTTAGCTTATTAGTTTATCTTTTCATACTCTGTGTGTGTGTTAGAATATCTGTTGTTTAAATATTTTGTTTCTTGATTTTCACATGTTTTTGTGTGTAATATCTATCACTCTCAGTGTATAAGTGAGCATGCTTTAATAATTTCAGAAAATGTTGCCTTTTCTAGTTTTGCATCTTAAAATATATATTAAAATAATAATAATAATATGATCACATTTGATCACGCTACACAAAAGCTTTTTGCACAACTTATCAGTTCTTTCCATTGTTCAATAATGTTTTTTATTCTTTTTCAATTTAAAGATAACTTGTATTTAAAAAAAATGACAACGACTGAAGATAAAATGTTTGTGGGAAAAACTGAATCTTTAATTATAATAATAATTAACCAGTGAGTGACTCGCACACAATGACTCAGTCAGGAAACATGAATGAGAGAAAGATCACCATATTCATTCGTTTTTTAGGACCTAGATGTTTTAATTGAAGTTTCAGAAAGTTAAGAAGAAGAAACAACCATCTCTTTCCTAAAAACTGAGCACTTGAGCAGAAGCAAACACTCCAAATGAAAGGAGGACAAGCGCGTTTGATCAGATATTCTGTGTCTCAGTTTATTTTGAGGGAGTTGTAAAATCTGTCCTTTGTACAGAACAAGCTGTAGATTAGATAAGATTCAGATCGTGTTGCTGGGTCAGAAACACTGTTTACTAATAACACTCACAGATTCTCACACTCATTTTCCTCTTGGCTCGCCTTGAGACTTTTTCCACCTTCATCTACTTCAGTCTGGAACATCAGCGTACTGAGTAGTTCAAAATGTATTTACTGTTCCTGATCTGATTTTCTGATCATAATTTCCCTAAAAATTATGTTTGCTAAATCAGACACTACCAATAAACACCAATAAGACAACATATCAAGGCTTTGTAGTTAATCAGTTAATATGTTTTATGGCAGCATTATATTTTGTCTACATGTATCAGCAGGTTAATTTTGATATAAAACCTAACATCAAATGTGAAAATCTATGTGCGCTCTTCTGAGTAAATACATACATTGTCAGTTCAAAATTATAAGTAAGGGAAATGAGAATAAATGGTTGAGTTAAGGAACATTTGTCCAAATACATTTATTAGCAAAAACCTTAAAGACTGTAACAGGATAACAGAGGCATTCAAATTCAACTCTGGTGCTCGGTGTGAATATTAGACCATTTTAAACCACTGTTACAGCATTTAATAAACTATTTAAGACTTTCCTAAACAGAATTAAAGATTTTTTTAATACTTTTTAAGTTCCTTTTATTAGTTAATGTGAATTTAAGCAATTTAAAGACTTTTTAAAGACCTGTAGTCACTCTGAAAGGTTTCATTTTTGAGACTGATTGTAGAGTCAAATATTGTCTTTTATCATTTTTAGGATGAAGGTTTTAAGCATTATGAGTGAGACTTGACTTGTCTTAGTGTCTCAGTGTGGAGGTGGAGATCATAATGGACTTTGTAGAAGGAAAATATGAAGCCAGACAGGACGAAAACATACAAGCAGAAAGTTTAACAGTGGGACAGCTGCAGAGCTCACCTCTTTTTTCTTCAGGATGACTTTCTTCTGCAGCACTTTGACAGCATAGAATTTGTTGTCAGCTTTGAGCTTGGCGAGCAGGACCTGCATGAAGGTTTGTTTGTTAGCCGTTTGTTTGGTAAACACACACTGCGCCACCATCTCGACACACACACACACACACGCGCGCTGCTGTCAGGAATTACATCAAACCCCTCTGGGAACAACACAGATATGTGATCTGTGGAAACAGATGATACTGGGATATCTGAGAAGTTTGTTGATACAAAGAAAAAAAAAAGATCTGACATCACCCTAAAGCCAGTAAAAATATTATTAACGTTGCTTTAATGAAGAAACACAAACCTGCTGACAAAGTAAAGGAATCATTAAGAGTTTATTGTATTCTTTATATGAAACTCTCCTCTGCTGCTGCTTTATTTTCTAATAATCTGACTGTATGATGTTGAAGTAACCTTAAGAGGCCTCAGTGGAGTGTAAAGTTAATGATTTATGAAGCGGGCAGCACATTTTGATCAGACAGCAGTCAGCAGGTAGACTTTCTCTGACCCTGTCTGCAATGTCAGCAACAGCTCACTATCTCCTCAGTCTTATTCTGTCTCTGCTGTCAGTAACAAGGTCAGGACGATAACATCGCTGCAGCCAACTGGATCCACAGACTGATCTCTTAATCTATACGACCCATCATTAATTTAGGGTTTATTAGTCCTTAACGTCACCACGTCTATTTAAAATCACTTTCACAGCGGAGGTGAATATGTGACCTGAACGAGTAACAATAAGGAAACAGTTGAATAAAAAATACTTGAGATATATTAAACAATAAAGAGACAGATAGATAAAGGAGTCATTGTTTCAGTCTTACCTTCCCAAAGGTCCCCTTCCCAATGACAGCCAAGAAGTCAAAGTCAGTGGGCCTGGCACTGAAACAAGAAAGAGAGAGTCCTCTATTAAAAGCATCGTACTGTTTAGCAAACACAATTATACGACAGACTCTGGAGCACTTTGCAGTGGCTTATAAATGGAGGATAATCTCCCAGCATTTTGTTGCTAAAACTGGGTGGAAACAATCAAAGAGAGAGGGAGCAGCCTTTCATATTGGGGTCGGTGACATCATGTTCTTACTACAGAGGAGAATGGCATAGGTTCGTTCTTGCCACCCTTCAATCAGCTATACTTTGCATTTAGAAATCACCAGATGATAAGTAGATGGCAAATCTCGAGACTAACACTGACCTGCCCTTGCAATTTTCGACATTATTTTTTAGGACATACTGACTTTTATGCAAGGCCTCCTGATGAATATGTGTTTGGTATTTTGTGTTTGGTTACTTCCAGAAGCCCCACATACAGGAGTGGATATACGAAGTCAATGACGCTTAAGTAAGTTATGGAAAAGATTTTTTTTTAAATCTCCGTCTTCAGAAAAATGTGTTCATTGAGTGGGTCAAATATTTTGTGGAGGTATGGAATGAATTACCCTGTAATGTTGTTTTATTCTAACAATCCTCATTGATTTTAATTTAGTTTCTCTCCAGTCTCCCTCTGACATACTTGTCGTTGCTCGTGTGCACACTTTACCTGTCAAATGTACAAAGTTCACATATTTTAAACATATCAATGGACAACAGAGGAAATAAAACCTACAGTGGCTGTGAAACTCACAAAAAACCCACTGTTTGGCTTGTCCATCCTGGGCTACTATAAAACCATGGTGGTGCATCACGGCAGACTCCATGTACACTAATGAAAACATACTTATGAATATTATATTCCACTTCTGCCAGTAAATCTCCCTAAATCTCACATACTGGACCTTTAATACTGTTTGTGGGACTTTTACCAAATTTAGTCATAAGATTGTCTGAAATTATCTGATCCAGACCACTGAAAAGACTTTTAGCTGCACGTTTTAGCAAAATAAATCCCTCTGTGTGAGTATGACATTAAAGAGATCTGCACGCTACTGACTGTGGGTTTGCTGAAGGTCCCAGGTTGACATCATCGTGAGGAGAGGAGGATGGTGAGCGCTGCTGGAGGACAAAAAAAAAAAACACAAAACAAGTCAGCAAAAGAAGGAAAATCGGGCTTTGAATTCACTAAATAGAGGACTTAAACCGTGAAGAACTGGTATTTAAAAACAGCAACATTCATTCACTCACAATTCAGCTAGCCTGGGAACCGGACGAATCTGCAAGCTTATGTTTTATTTGCTCTGACAGATTCATCTGACCATCTCTCATTCAGACAGATTTACACCTCCTGGATCTGATCAAACCAATCACAACTGTTTATCTAATACGAGGCAGTTTGATGACTGTAAAGGGGAGCGAGACCTTATTTGCTGTTGAGACATTTTCATTTAAAAAAAACAAAAAAAAACCAAAACAAACAAACAAAAACAAAAAACACATGTGAAACTGTTGATGTTGAATCCCCTATCACTTGAGTATTAAACAAACTGGACGGCATATTTTTCTCTAAAAGAAGAATAAACAACTGCACTTAGAGCTTTTGCTGACAAAAAAAAAACATGCATTTGCTGTACTTCTGACAGGATTCAGTAAGTTTAACTTACCAACTATTCTACTACATATTCAACTACGTCATATGTTTCATTGTTGTAGTGGTTCTATGTCTATCCAACTGCATTGGCATTTTGGTCCGGCCCATTGACAACACCCCTTCAAAAACTGAGACTGAAATGGGAAGTTCCGGACTAGTACACATTTGTGAACTGGTCTGATGATGCCAGGCTTCAATTCGACATCACCATCACTCAACATACAGTAGCTGAGTCGATGTTCACAGTAATAAATGTGAAAATATGACATTGTGTTCACGCTATCAATTTTAGGTTGTTTTTGAGAAGTTGTCCATCCATGCTGAAATACCAGAGCAGTCAGAAAATAGCCAAATATCTTCTTTTTCCCCTGTTCTGAGGTGCAAATAACAATAGTGTGCATTACAACGATCGTGCAGTGAGGAGTCTTTTCTTTGAACAACTTTTACTACGTGAATCTGGTGTTTTCAGATTTATAACACTGGAAAAAAAAGCACAATCTTTTTGCGATAAAAACATCTCTCTAATTTAGACAAAAGGAAGTATCTTCAAATTAAACAGGCTTTGTGTGAACTCAGCCTCAATTAAACTGATTTGGCCTCGCTGAGAGAGAAATCAAACGAGCACGACATTCTCCATTAAAAGTAACATTTAATTAGAGTATACATATTCATGAGGATCTGAGTCACGTTGACTCATGTTGCATGATTACAGAACTTCTGATGAAAACATCTCACTGTTAGAGGCCATCTGTTTGATATATGATCAATCTCAGAAATTTGTTTTTGTATGTTTTGACTCTTCGCTGCCCAATTCGATCACACTGTGGCTGCGGTGGAGATATCTTGTCGCAATCTAATGTAATGTGACATGAAATCACGTTGGCTAAACTATAACAAAAACAACCACATCTTGCTAATAATAGTTTGTTCACAGACTTTTGATGAACAAGCAACCTTTTCTTATAAATGGAAATCAAACTTGGCTGTAGGCAGATCCTCTGTCACATGGTTTAACTGGCCCCGGCCCAAAATGAAATAAAGAAAAAGCGTCAGGAAAACATAAAAGAGCGATTCTCTTGAGTACTAAAAGATTAAAATACACTCACATTACAGTGTGCCATGGCTTTTATCCATTCCACTCCCACTGAGATCCGGCATCCGTGTGTGACAGACCTGTGAGAGGAGATGATGTGTTCAGGGTCAGCAGCCGTGCAGGATGCAACAGTTTGGCATCAAACTAGGGATCGACTGATATGGGTTTGTCAGGGTTGGTACTTTTGTTGAGATAATATACTTTTTTTTTCTTTACATAAACTTGCAATTGAAAATATTAAATTATGAACCATTACTCACTTTCATTTTCATGAGTTTACTAAACAATTCAACAGTTTAGAAAAGTGAATTATCTTAACAAAAGACTGGGTTGGCAAAGTTTATTTTAAAACTTAAAAGTTCGAGTGTGATTCAAAACTCAAAAAATTTAGTGAAGACAGTTGCCTATCTCACCTTTTTTCTACCGTATAATTAATACTTCCACCTCATTTTTGAGATCAGTATTGTACTTTTTACTCCTCTAGGCTACATTTAGAGGCAGATTCAGATCATTAACATAAAATACACATCAACTATTATAAAAAATCATGATGTATTATTATAGATTAAGTTTCGCAGCAGTATATAAAGTAGCCTAATTAACAGTCAGAGAGTGCTGTGTTGTGGGCTGGACACTGAGTGAGACTACAGAGCGAACTACAGACAGAGAGAGGATCCTGCGTCAGAGCCAAAAATAACTATAACGATAATTAAAGTAAAAATGCCAAATATCGGAACCAATAATCGTCCTGGCTGATAATCAGTCAAGCAGTAATTAAAAAAAACATGAATCTTTATCCCTTCAACTCTTTCTCATTTCAGAGATAAGACTTCTTCTCATGAGCCCGGACGCAGAAGAGGTTCACGCTGTGTGTGTGTGTGTGTGTGGATGTATGTGTGTGTTTCCTATGAACTGCTGACCTCAGTGGGATCCAGAGGAGCTGGTAGTTCTAGTTTGTACGGAGCAAGATGCTGGAACAACAGAAACACAATGAAGGACATTGTGTGTATATTCTGTGTGTGTGTGTGTGTGTGTGTGTGTGTAGGGACTGTATCAGTGAACACGTTTACATGGTAAATATTGTTGTGTCATTCTCATATCTGTCAAAACATACAGGATGACTAAGGTCTCTCTTTCACAGACACACAAGGAAATGAAACAAAAGTGCTAAGTCTGTTTATAGACATAAAGATGATAGAGGTGCCAAATTTGACATTGAATTTTCCAAAAAGGGTTTTTATCAGATTGCATTTATCGTAATTTATTAAGCTGTGATACATCTACATTAAATCGATTTAATTACAGCGACAAAATTAGCCTGCAGTAATTAAAGATTTTATCCCAGAATAGGTCACTATCTATCTGGAGAACTTGGGGCAAAAAAAAAAAAACATGATCTAACACTGACTGAGTACTATTTTGGACTAAAAACTTTATTATTTGAGCTGGAACCTGTGCTGCTCTTTCAACATTTTATTTTCCCTTTAACAGTGCATGTATTACTGACTCCTCTCTGTCCATATCCATAAATTAAGACTATACCACCTGTTGTGCTACATATATATTACATAATATGGTCAATTATTCAATTAGCTTATTAAAAGAAAATTAGTTGCCAACAATTTTGATAGCTGATTAATTATTTCAGTTATTGTTCAGGAAAAACATCAAAATTCGCTGGTTCCAACTTCTTAAATGTGAGGATTTGCTGCTTTCCTTCATTATTTATGACAGCAAATGAAGAGTCTTTGGGTTTTGGACTGTTGTTTGAACAAAAGAAGCTCTTTGATCACTTTTCTGGGCTCTGGGAAATAGTGATGAGCTTTTTTTTTGTTAATTTGACATCTACACATCAATAGACTAAACGATTAATCAGCAGATTAATCGATAATTAAAATGCTGCCCTACCCATGTGGCAGTTTTTACACATTAATAGCTACATGAAAAAAAAAAACATATGATCGATGTGTTGAATAGGAAACAGGACAAATCTGGACTTGATTTACATGTAATTCAGTCAACAAAGTCAATAGAAAATGGGTTGGAGATGTAATAATTAAACTTCACATAATTGACTTGACATGACAGTAATGTGCAATAACTCATCTGCATCACACATATTTAAATATAATTCAGTAATTCAACTTTACAATACTTTGAGCATTATGATTTATTTACACATTATACATTGTAGCCTAATGCACATTAGTGGACATAATTCTTGTTATTTTCTATTTCTTCTTCTATTTTTCCAATAAATATTGTATTTTATACATATATGCTGCTAGACTGAAGAACCAGGCACATTTTTTTTTTACATTCTTGTGTATTTATTAGTTTCTGTTATAATATTGTTCTACTATTTTTATTATATTTTGTAGTAGTGTACATATTCTACATACATCCATTTTCTACCTCCCTAATTCCCCTATGCTAGTTTTCTAGTCTTGAATGGGAGAATCTGTAACTTGTGAAACGTCCTCCTGGGATCAAGAAAGTATTCCTGATTCTGATTTTGATTCTGAGACCTCACAGCAAAAGATACAAAGAAGACATATGAATTTTATAATTATCCTGCTCTTCACAATTATATATTTTGATAAAAAAAATTGATCACAGCGATATTCCAAGGCAAGTAAATCTACAATCTTTATCAAGAACACTGAGGGAAAACTTCCTGAGTCCAACAGCTGCTCTCTATCCAAAGGTTTATTCCTCAGAGTGTGCACTTTAGACTCACCAAAACTCCCTAAACTACAACTATCTCCTACAGTGAAACACACGAGACAGGTTTTCTCTCACAAACTTGAAACCCTGACAGAAAAGAGCCATAATCCTTTTGACTTTAAAACTCTATAAATATCCCACAATATGCCCTGCAAGAGACACACACCACAAATCAAATATAAATTCATGACTTGGTTACAGAGCCTTCTCAGAAATATTTCATTAAAGTAGGAAATAAGCTTTAACTACAAGTTGGCGAGCTGAGTGGAAAAAGTTTGTGCAGCACAACAAGGTTATCAGCAAGATAGCATGACAACTTTTATGGACCATAAAATACTGATGAAGGTAAAAGTGAAAATCAATAAATAACATTGCACGTTTTTATCCAATGACATTAAAAAATGATCTCTGTAATTTAGGAACCACCGGGCACTATAATACAGATAGTCCGGGTTATTATTATCAGTGTGCAGTGAGAAGAGTTGGCTCACCTGTGCGTGAGGATGAGTTGATCAGTGAGCTCGGTTCAGGACACTCAGGAGACTCACAGACTGAAGCTGAGGTCAGTTTTTTGTTTTTGTTTCAGACGATCATGAGGGAAGGTCGACTTCAGAGTGAATCATTGATGAAAAGTTACAGACAATAAGGCGGAGCTGGGCTCAGACTGTGTGTGTGTTGTAAAAATGAGAGGGTTGACCGTCCAGACTTAAAAGGACTTTAACTTCCGGACTCTGCTTGCTTTCAAAATAAAACATGAATTCTTTTTTTTTGACATTAATCCAGTTAGGTTGCATCATTGGTATAAAATATATTTTGTGCACAGAGGATGGTATGTATGTATACTACTATAATATAAGTTAGTAAACTACGGATGCTTTAGGTTGGAGGCTCTACTCACCAACCGAAAGCGTCCGTATGACGACCTGAGAATGAGCGTCAACAGTCAAATATCAACCAGCACAACCATCAGAATTCATTTTACCGCTTTTAAAGATTTTTTGTAGAAATAAATATGCTTATTTTCTTTCTTTCCAAGATTTAGCTGAGGCTTCATCTGTGGGCTTGCGCAGTAGAATCAACTGGAACTACTTTCATTCTAATAGAAAGAAAGTAGTTCCTACATGAACTTTCTCGCAACAAGGTCTGTGGATTATCTTGAGTGACCGGGTCATGATTTCTGAAAAGAGACACTGGTTTTGAATTTTTCAATTTTTATTCTGCTTTTGTGTTTCGAGCACCTCAAGCTGAGTTACATTTAGTCCTATTGTATAAGACAGAGGGTAGAAATCTCTACAGCTAATCCAAAACTCTGCAACTCACACCCAAAAAAAAAAAAAAAAAAAAAAAAAAATCTAGATAGATAATACACAGAAGGCCAGAAGAAAAATGAACATTTTTTTGAATTTAGGCTAACCCGTCCCATTAACTAGTTAAAAATTCTCAAAAGTACATCTACTCCTTTTCCCTAATAGAAAAATCCAGAAAAGGGTTAATATGCAAATATTTTTCATTTTTAAAGTTTAACTGCTGGACAAAAGACGTCTCCTACATCACTGAAAACATTCTCAGAGTATGTTTGCTGGAGATATCACATTTGTGTAAGCTGCATATTAAACTGTCTTTCAAGCTTGTTGTGATGTCTTAAACTAAAGTGAGAAACTCTCCTTCAGCATGTGGATGTGAACACACTATTTTAGTGTCAAACCCCAAACAGTACATACATCATTCTGCACAGTGAAGCTAAAACATCCAAGTGAAGTAACAAAATCCAAATCAAATTTTTGAAAGGAGACAGCTATTTTAGCATTTTCCACTCCTGCAAATAAGCATGCTTTTTTACTTTGAAAGCCACAGAAGCTTCTGTGCATCCGCCTTCCAAAGGATAAAATACAAGCCCTGCAGACCTGCTGTTCCTTTTTATAGAAAACATTTTCTACCCAACAGTGAACTTTCATTTTGGTGTCTGGCTGCAGGTTATCAGCACGGCCTGTTTTTCTGGCCTCTGCAGTGGAACAAGAAGATAAGCAGTGAGAGCAGAAAGGGCGTGAAAGGAGTTGTCACCACCACAGCCAACTGTTGACGACAATATGGTCAATGGGGGGGTGTGATATAAGCAAAGTAAGTTTATAGTCAATAGTACAACACACACCCACACACACCACACACCCACAATGCACCTGCACAAGCACAAGAACCACTGTGTGTGTGATCCTTCATATAAGACCAGAGGCAGTGGCTTTAATCAGACAAGACAGCTTTGGACGTTTATTAATTCATATGGATAGAATGAACATTTGTGACCCGAGATTATCTTGACACGCACACGCACGCACGCACGCACACACACACACACACACACACACACACAAATCCCACCAGAGAGACACACAAAGAAGTTAAGATTCCAAGAGCCCTTAAAACAGTCCAATAAAATAACTTCCATCTCACAATATCAAATCCACACAGCATCTTTTAACCAATCCTGATGTAAAATGTAAACATTTCAAAGAACATAGTCTCCATCACATGTAAACCGCAGAGATCCCAAACCCATGTTTATAGTGCTAAAATGTGGATTTTTGCACTCTCTAGTGACCAAGTGTGGGAACATCTTTGTGTAAAATCCATGTGGGTTTCACAGTTGTGCTAAAACGCCAATGCAAACTGTCCTTTTCATCTACTACGAGTTGCAAAAATAACAATTTAAGATATTTTGCATATAGATATAAAAACTCAAAACAATGTATTGATTCTGTTTTCCTACTCAGATTATATATAAGAGGGTAACAGTTAAAATTACAGCTCCTGTATCACATTAACGGTGCAGTGAGAAAATACAGTGTGGAGAATTACAAGGCAGTAAACACAAACGACTGATGCTGCAGGGTTAAGGCTGCAATAAATGATTATTTTCATTATCACTTGATCTGTAGATTATTTTCACAATTAATCGTCTGGTCAATAAAATCAAAAATTTGAAAAATGCTCATCACAATTTTCAGTCTGTTTTTGAATTAATAAGGTACCTCCAACAGGCTCTGCATGCCCTGTGCTGACTCTCACCCCCCCACAGCTTGTCCCAAAGTCTATAACCAGCCTCCTGTATGTTCCTGTATGATCTCATTAATTCAGAAAAACAGCCAATTTTTTTTATGTAAAATATCTCATTCAGTAAAACTCAGACAATTTTTTAATTAAAAATTATCTCATTAATTCAGAAAAACAGAGACATTTTTTCTTAAAAAATTACTGAAACACTCAATTTACTATCAAAAGAAATATGAGTAATTTTCTTTTGATTGACTTGTCGATTAATTGACTAATCCTTGCAGCTTTTTCAGAATAAACCTGAACCTTTTTTACAACAGTCTGAACAAAGTAGCTTATTTATTAAATTTTATTCTGTAACAGTGTAAGAATCAGTCTAATAATACAGAGGAGCTGTAATATTAAGTGCTACCAAATACAGTACTTTTATCTCAGCTCTTTTATTGCACAAAACATGAAGCTTGTAGCAGCCTCACTGACCAGTCTCATCTACTGCATTTAACTCCTCTTACTTACTTTTTGGCCATGTTCCTTCTCTCCCCACTCCCCATCTCTTCCTTTCTCTCTAACCATCGTATTTTCCTCTCTTCTTATTGGTACATCTAGTATTTCAGTATTTTACCCCATTTTGTCAGTTCTGATTTATCCAGTGGTTCCCAACCTTTTTTCTTAAGGGACCCTTTTCAATGAATATAGCTTGTGTTCAGATCTTCACCTTGCCCCTATCCTGTCAGATGTTTTTTTTTATTTTTTTTTTATTCATCTTAAATAATAACCCAATCTTCAAAAATAACAGCTTCATTTAGTTTTCTTCACCAGAAGGAATGAAATGCTGAGATATAGGCCTACTGTTTATTTAAAAAAACATTTTCTTGCACACCTTATAAATCAAGAAGGGCTTGTAACCCCCCTGTAAAGCTTTGGCGACCCTTAGTGGGTGTCGGGACCCCTTGGTTGGGAACCAGTGGTTTAATCTATTGTCTAATGACTAATGTCTAAAAATCTTTATGATATCCCTCCAACACTCTCCCCAAAAGTATCTGTATTTCCTAATTTCTCTTCTTCATCTTCTCCTTTATTTTCCCTTTAACCCTGATCGAACCTCACAAGCCCCCCCCCCCCCCCCCTCTCTCTGATGGGTACAGGACACCAAACACATGAAAAAGGGGTCAGGGTCTTTTTTTTCCCTGCAACAGAATGAATTTGGCACATGATGAACGGCGGCTCGACGCCCCGGTGAGTGAGGATGGGATCACTTGAGTCCCTCGTCTGTGCTCTTGAACATGAGGATGGCGTTGGAGATCTTGAGGGCGGGGCCAGGCTTGATGCTCATGATCTTCACAATGTCGGTCTGGGTCAGCAGCAGGAAGGCCTCCCCGTCAATCATCTGAGGAGAGCAGACACAGCAGTGGTGATTTAACTGGACCTGCAGATAACACTGCAGTAGTCTGTTGTTTTTTGTTTTTTTTTCTCAGATTGGCAGAGCTGTTAATTCCACTCGCTGGTCATTTCTGACACTTTACTTTGTTTTTGTGTTCAGCAAATGTCCTGTCATGTTTCTTACAGTCAGTGTTAACTACAGTAGGCCTGGGCAGTAAGACTATAGTGATTTGTATCTGCAACAGTCACTTCATCAATAGCAATAAAAAAGTTGTTCAATAAAATGTTCAATAGTTTCATTTGAGTGCATTAAATCCAAACCATCATGAAAGTGCATAACATGTGCGCCCTGGCTCACAAACAGCCTATTATATCCCTCGGTAATGAAGCATGCTACATGTGACATGCAACAGCCAATCAGGTGTGTTGATCACTTGCACCAATGACATGTGACACAAGAAATAAAACAGTGCGGAGTGAAAAAACTGTTCATAAAAAAGGACAGGTTAGCTCACCAGTCTTTTACGTGTGTGCACTGACACATAAAGTGGTTAAATTCAAAGTGAGGTAGTTAAAGTCAAAATTTAGTGGTTAAATTCAACTTTTAAATTCATTTTGTCTCCTGGTCTTTAATTATAATAGGTAATTAAAATGATCAATGATTACTCTTATTAACAGAAATTAAATATTTCTGTCACAATATTTTTTTCAGCCACATCACCTAGACCTAATGTAAATCAAACTGCTTACAGTAGGAGAAGTATTCAGACCCTTTTCTTAAATGGCCAATACAACAAAGTAAGAATAATCCATTATAAGTAAAAGTCCTACATTAAAAATGTCAAGTAAAAGTAAAGAAGTATTATCAGCAAAATGTGCTCAAAGTGTCAGAGTAAAAGTAACTCATTCTGCAAAAAAAGTGTGAAGGATATATCATTATATATTACATAATTAGATTATAAATACTTTTGGATCAGTTCATAAGAAGCATTTTCTGTTGTAGCTGATTGAGGTGAAGCTAGTTTTAACTATTTCATATCCAGTTAGTGTAATGGTTTCCAACCAAAGGGTCACACAATAAATCTGTTGTTGAGCTGTGAGATGATTAATGAGAGAGTTAAGAAGAAAAAGCAAAGTTCTGTTGCAAAAATTTGTATTCATTCTTTGTATTTCTAATCTTTATTTTTATGGGAAATATTGTAATGTTCAACCTTTTTGGGCCTAAAATTTTCATTTAATGAAGCCGTGTGAGAAGTTCAAAGGTGAACAACTCAGACATCTGAAATGTGGCAAAGAGCCACAAACTGATATTGTGTTTTTAGCCACAAGCTAAAAAGGCCGTGAACCACTGGTTTAATCTTTAATGATGCATAGTATTTTATTTTAAAAGTAGCTTGTGATGGTTGAATAAATGCAGTGTAAAAAGAGTTAAAAGTACAATGTTTCAGCTTTAAAAGTAAGAGAAGAGGTATAAAGTAGCACAAATTGGAAATGTTTATGTACAACTGTTAAAACTGTTCTTAAGTACAGTACTTGAGTAAATTTGCGTAGGTTACTTCTGAATGCCCATCCAACAGTCACAAACAGCACATAATTATGTGATAATGTAATGGTACAAGTGTCAAAAATCATGATGACATACACAGGAGAACGTCATCAGCGAAGTGGAAAACAGTGACGAGCAGACTCTCCCCAGTGAACAGACTGATGTTTTAATTGTTCTCACATCTACTGTGTAACATGACAGTTAAACTACAGACGATTATCCACATTTGAACATATGTAGAGCTAATACGGGAGTTAACCTGATATTTTATTCACATACAGTTGGTGGTCTCACCTCTTCTTTGAAGACACGAGCCTGTTCTTCACAGCCAATAAGATTCTGGACAAACCTGAAGACCTGCAGCACAAAAACATCAAGTTTCAAATAAACAAAACCAGAGAGGGAAAGTAAATAAATGTAGCTAAGTAGGTAAGTGGTAATGTCTGCTCACCTCTTCGACGCTCCACGCCACCACCTGGCTGGCGTGAATGCCCTGAACGCCGGGCAGCAGCTTACAGTGCTGCTCCCAGCACAGTGACAGAGTCCTGTCTGACTGACTGCTCAGAGCGGACATGAACAGTGATGGATACATGCCGTCTGAGGACATGTCTGAGGACACATACACAATGTAGATTCATGATCACTTGGACAAATATTTCAGATTGAATTGCATTTTCCTTCCTGACCATTTTCATATCAAAAATGTCAAATTTTTTAACAAGTGAGGTGCTGTTGTCAGACTGTGTTGCATCTCTGGATAGATATGAGTCAGAGACATTCACAGCTGCAGAGTAAAAGTATCAAAGTAGGATATTTGTGGTGCATTTAGAAAAACTCACTCTGATAGTCTCTCTGCTGGTTCTTCCTGTATTTGGGGGGACGACCAATCCTGAAAACAGAAGTTTAATGTGAGACAAAACCAAACATGCATAGAGGTTTTAACAACATAAATACATGTTTTACATGTTTGCCATATTGAAAATAATTCAATTCTAATTCATCAGATAGTCAAGTTAAGATTGGCGAGGAGTGAGAGGAAAAACAGCCTTCGTGAGTTAGACTCTTTGCACTATTTTCACGCGGTGAATTGAGGATTTAATTCGACCAAACCAGAGTTGGTAATAGTTGGAAGAGTGGACAGACTAACAAAGATGGTTTTGGTGAGTTTTACATTTTTTAGAGTTAAAAAGTCGATTAAGCTCGTCTTAGTTCGGTTTAAAAGAGGGAAACCTGAATTCAGAAGATGAATGGTTGTATTTCTCTGTTTCAAAATGGAAATATGTGTGAGAATATTTAACTTTGAGAGTTTTGTTTATTGGATGTGGTGAACGTACGCAATGAACGTAGGCAGTGTGCATAACGTAGTGAATTTGCTGCTTGCGCACATCTCCCAGCTGAGACTCAAAAAGACGGGAAGAGGCGGGAGGTGGGACGAAGATATCGCCAGTTGCCGATGGATGGGCTTACGATGGTCAGTTGGAAAATTTTAACACATCATCCAACTCTACTGTGTACAAAAGAGGGGGGGAACAGAGTCTATTTCCAGAGAAAGCTGAGATCTTTCAAAATGTCCAGCAAGATGTTGAAAATCTTTTATCTGTCTGTTGTGGCCAGTGCACTTTATTTTGCTGTAGTCTGTTTGGGGAAGCAGCACTGGCGCCGGCGACACAAACAGTCTAAATAAACTAATTAAGAAGGCTGGCTCTCTCATAGGATGCAAACTGGACACATTTGAAGCTGTGTTGGAGAGGAGGACATTGAAAAAAAAAATTGTTATCCATTATGAATAAGCCTGACCACACTCTTCACCACAGATCCGACAGACAGCAGAGCTCTTTCTCTAACAGACTGATTCAGCTTCTCTGTCACATGGACCATTACAGCTTATTTTTCCTGCCCCAAGCAATAACACTCTACAGCACCTCACCTCTGTCTAACACAGAACACTCATATTTCTGTTTTTGCTCTGTTTCTGTTTTGCACCTTCAATTACCATGGTCATGGTAAATTGAACATCTTATCTTTACTTCCAAACCTCACTGCACTCTTGCTGTGTGTGTCTAGAATGTATCTTTTTTTTTTTACATGTTTATATTTTGTATACTGTGATCCTATATATTCTTCCACACACACAGTTTTACCTGCCACGGTAATGGGTTTTCTTGGTCCTCTGGCCAAAGAAGAGGTTCCTCTTGCACTCTGAGTCTGACAGTTCAGCCTTCAGCCTGCCCTGGTTACGCTCAGCCAATGGACAGCCAGATATGCAGTGATGAGCAGTGAAACGACCGGTCACGTGACCTGAACCATCACAACCAGGAGTTGGACACTTCCTGTTTCAAAGACAGAGTCCAAGTGTGTTTGAGATGAAGTTATTATGGTTTCCTCAGACCCAAACTTTTGTCAGTTACGGTATGTATTTGAATGGCTGTCCCTGGTGAGTAAAGCCTCATTTAGATGACCTGATGACAGAGTTGAGTTCAGTACTGACCTGTTGTGGAAGCTGTACTTGTTGGCTCTGGGATGGCTGATGGGTTTACAGGGAACAGAGGATGGGTAGGTGGACTGGCCTGTAGCAGGAGGCTCCCTCACACCTATGAACATTTGCATACAGACAGATGAATCCTCTCCTTTAATGATATTAAGAGTAACTTTTATTTGAGCTTTGCAGAAAATGGATTTCCAAGCTGTACAAACGGAGCGAAGTGTTGGTTTCTACCATGTGGCTGCTGTATTTTGCCGTCCCGCGGGGGAATTTTTAGAGGGTGATTGGTTGCCTCACACCAGCCTGCAGGGTGGATGTCGGGGTGATCTGAGTCCATCCACTCATCATAGACATGACTCCAGCCGTCATAATGCACCTGAAGGAGAAACAGAGATGACGCTATAACACATATACACATGCACTCAAGAAATACACACAGCTCAACTTGTATAATGGGTCCAAAGCTGGTTATAAAGATGTAAAGCAAAGCGGACACATCATAACCATTAGCTCCAAGCCCCACCTGACACTTGGTTAATGGACCTGAGGGAGCTTGAAAAACATTTTACACAAGATCATAACCTTCTTAAACTCCTGCGTTTAGTACTTAAATATTCAGTAGTACAAGCTGACAACACACACACACACACACACAGTTTTACCTTGATGCGATGAGTGTCGACCTCCTCCACCGTAGCCACTCTAATCAGACCAGGACTTCTCTTGTCCACAGCCTCCAGTTTCATCTGAGGCTGGAAGTTATGGGGTGCACGCTGGACACGGAGGATGATTGGAAAACATATGAACATGCTTTCCATAAAGCATTGGCTGTACTTGCAACAAACCTCAGTTCTGCTATTTAATTGCTATGATTCTGTCCTTTTTTTGGGGGTGTGTCACTTTGTTCTTTTTATACCTTTGATTAGAGGTTCCAGCATGGACTCAAACCAGAGATGCTCATAGTTGGCATCTTAAAGTTTTTTGTTAATATATCACAAGTTTTTTGAATTCAGTACATATGCATTAGCATCTCTCACTATTGACAGAACGATTAATAGGTCGGCTGATTAATCAGGATGATTATCTGGCATTTTGAGACAATCACCATTGGCTGATGCAGATGTGTTCACAGAATCAGTAAACAGAAAATGTCTGCAGACACAGCTGCAGGCAGCCTGGTCCATGTGGACGCTGTGTGTTAGTGTTCCCCATTGTGAGTTTTGGGAAGGTGGTGAAAAAGTTTGTTTTGAGCCCTGATCTATAACCTACATCCAGCTGTATATGTTTGCCTAAATTCCTTCAGTCACCATCATCTTTTCTAAATGTTAACATGTTTATCCCATCCTAAATGACAGCAAATCTAATCTAAAACTGTTCCTGGCTAACATTAACTATATATAATGTTATAATGTAAAGAATAATGCGGTTGAATGACGTTGCTTGTGACATACTGTACCCTGCTCTCCCTAACACACCAGTCACTTTCAGAAATCTAAAGCAGAACTCAATGAATTTTGCTGTTTCATTAACTGATAAAACAATCCATGTAAAACAACATGTTACTGTCTAAGATAGCCATGTACAGATTGTAATGTGCATTAAATGCTGGAATACTACATAAACTTTCTTTGTTTTGATGTCAGCATCACATATTGCCCATCGACCGCTCTGCTCTCTAAATTTCGGCAAAAGACTTTTCTCACGGCAGCCATATTGATATGAAATAGTAGAATAAACACTGGTGTTACCAATGATACTTATTAAGGTTACATTCCCTTAAGTTTAAGAGAGCCTTTCCAGTGAGCCAACAAGCACAATAGCAGCACCCTGACCCTGTTTAACCTTAAAGGAACTGAACCTTAAAATTATTATCACTGGTAACACCTGTGTTTATTCTACTACTTCATGTGAAAAGGATTGCTGTGAAAAATGTTAGGATGTAAGACACAAAACAGTGCAGCAGCAAAAAAATACAGGAGTATAAAATAATATGAGATAAAATATAAAGTAAAGTATCATACTGTGGTAGTAAAATGTATAAACTGTATGTAAACAGGTTGTGCAGTTATGCAGTAAGTATATACATATTGAGAACAGATTATGGAGATATGCATATATATAGTAACTGGGACTGTAACAAACCACACATCTCATTATTTTTGTCTCCACTGTCACTGCTGTTGTCTGCCAGCTTGTACGAGTGAAATCCTTTCCTATCACACTGTGAGTTGAATCCAAAATAGCAAATTTAGTCTTTGTTCTCACCACTTTAAAGGCGTCAGCAGCAACCGCCTTGGCACCAGTCTCCTCCAGGTAGCGGGACCAGGAGAACCGGCCCTGGTCTGGGTAATCTGGTGTAGCCAAAAATAAATTCACATCAGTCAGTGAATACAAAAACAAACTTTCATCCCCTGCATGCCACCTTGAACATTTGTACTTGGTTCCTGCACACGTTGCCCAGTATTCTACTTATTCTTTTTGTGACTGTTTGAAAGTACATGCTTTAAAAGCCACATATATACACACACATACACATATATACACTCAGTATAGTGTACACTTATGTTCCCCTGAGTGAGTACCGTAGAAGTGAAAGGAACAAAGGGACAGAGGGATAGTTGTGTACTGGGCAGAGTTTTTAAAGTTAATGACCAATGGTACAGTATGACTATGAACATGATTAAATTAATGATTAACAGGGAGCACACTGGTCACCTTGGGGTGGTGTTAGTGGGAGGTTCCTCTCCTGGCACCAACCAATAGGGTGAATGTACGGACTGCTGGAATCACACCTGCATATTTTCACAAACAGGAACAGCAGTGTTGAGTTAAAATAGGTCGAAATGCTGCAGCTTGTGCAAAACAGTTCAGATCTACTTTTATGCAGTTTTAGATCTGCTGGTCTTTATTCTAACACTGAATTAAATAACTACATGAAGGTTGTGTAGACAAACCCAAATGAACAGCTCTACTGAGTTTGTTAGCTTCTTTTAGCTCATTGTTTTGGGTTTATATCTTTACTGCCTGGTTTATTTCTTCCTAACCCGTTTCCCGCAGCAACAACAGGCAGCTGTTTTCAACAGTGTTGTCAGATTAGACAATTTTCAACCCAGATGGGTAGATAATATTTAGGCATTTTTTATATAAATTTGGGCAGAAAATGTTGGACTTATGTCTGTCAGGTGAATAAAAAATAAACTCCAGAATGAATGTTACTGTCTCTTTGTGTGAAAGTAGGCAACTGTTTGATAACATTTCATTGCAACTTGGTGGTTTTAATAATATGTCGGTTTGCTTTTGAGTTGTTCTTCCCTTTCTTTAGTGGCAACATTTAGATCAATGGAGACTCACTGCACCTGTACTTTAGTTCGTTTGGTCTGGGCGATGAGGAGAAATGATTAGATGCTTTAAGATGCTTTCATCAGGGATTTCCTAAAGCCCATACATCCCCAATGTTTTGAGGCTCACCAGTAGTCATATGTGTCGTCCCAGTTGTCAAAATGAACCAGGAAGCGGTCGTCCACCACGTCAGTGACCGTTGCTACACAGATGAGGGAGGGGTTCATACGGTCGACGGCCTCCAGCTTCATTCCTATCTCAAAACCGCAGTTCACATCGATCTAAATACAAATCAGAAACATTAGACATTATGTGGCAAGTCAGACAAAGCTGTGGTCCAGCTGATTAAATAACGTGAAAGTTATACACTTTCGTTATTACTAAGAACTGTTGAAAAGTTGTGCTATTTGACTGTTCATAAATTTGTTTATGATTTCACCAATCATTAAGACAGTGACACACTGCTACAGTTTGATATGTTAAAGTTTAAACACTGCCAGCATTAGTGTGCAGGAAGAAGTCAACATCACTTCATACAAGCAAAACGCTTTGTAATGTCCACTAAATATTAATATTAAAAAACACATCAGACAGGACATCAGACCTGACTTTGACAAAGCATTGCAGGCAGCAGCTATAAAAAATAATAAAGCAAAAAATAAAACTATTCTAATTCTGGAACTTTTGGACTTCAATTATCACTAGCTAATTAAAAGTCAAAATGTTTTCTGACAGAGATCGAAAGTTTACAAGAACTTTTTTATTAGAGCAGGACTTTTTCCCACCCTAAATTCTCCACCTCATTCTTTCATCTACCGTATATTATACAGATGCAGTTACCCTCCCAGGACTGGCAAAGAGTTCTTTGGAAGCCACTTGTGCTTTAGTCATTCTCAGGTAGTTGGTCCAGGTAAACTCCTCCTCCTTACAGCCTGAAGGAAACACAGGAATACAGAGGGAACATTAAAATGATTCATATTTTGGGAAATCAGCCCAACAATTGCAGGACATTTTGGGAAACAGACTTATTTGCATTCCTGCTAAGACTTAGATGAGAGGATTGATAACACTCACTACACTATCTGTACTTAAAAAATGAAGCTACAGCCAGGAGAGGGCTAGCCTAGCTTAGCATAGAGACTGGAAACAAGGGGAAATAGTTAGCCTGACTAACTAACACTATATTAAACAGACAAGATGTAATGTGTTAATTAATTAGTTTTAGATTTGTTGATAGGTGGCTTTTGTTACATCAGGCTCTTTTAGTATTTAATCAGTAGAGTGATTTAGTTTTCACTGGTGGAAATTACATTTCAACAGGTCAAAATGTCATATTCACATGTATGAATGTTAATTTTAGGTCTGTAAAACAATTTCGACACGTTGCTAAATACTGTATATATATTCACATGTAGAGATTAAATTTTGACTACCCAAAACTGATGTATTTTGACTAATGGAAATGTAATTATAATTTCAGACATGTAGCCCTATGTCATTGAAGATATCCACAATTACATTTTCACTGGTGGAAATTCTATTTTATATACCTAAAATTAAATTCTGACCAGTAATAAAAGGAAGTGTAGATATCACAAATATAATAATTGCTCATATGAACATACCTTTGCTATTACGGCTACCGATTAAATATTAAGAGGGCGTGCCATAATTTTGTTATCTTTGGACAGAGCAAGCCTAGCTGAGAACAGTCTTTATGCTAAGCTAAGCAGCGGCTAGCTCCAGCTTAGGATAAGGTAAGATTAAGCAGAAGTGAAGGGCAGGTTTTTTTTGTCCATGCTGTTCTATTTAGACTGCATTTGCCCTTTGGTCTTTCATGGAATCCAGCGTGTTGTCACCTCTGACCTTTGGGGGTGTGCAGTTTGTGTCCTGTGCTCTCACACCAGCCTGCAGGGTGGAT
The DNA here is from genome assembly GCA_034769285.1 of Lutjanus argentimaculatus. Lineage (NCBI taxonomy): Eukaryota > Metazoa > Chordata > Actinopteri > Lutjaniformes > Lutjanidae > Lutjanus > Lutjanus argentimaculatus. The sequence goes on from JAWZSL010000007.1 coordinate 10,524,954, forward strand.
GTCGGGGGAGTTGGCGTTCACCCAGAAGTCATGGCAGTCAGAGTAGCCATCAAAATGGAGCCGAAGCCGGTAACCACAGACCTGGATGACGACATGATACATTAGAGACATAAAAGCAGGCTGGAGAGGGCGACACCAGGCTAAAATCCTCCTGTGTGTGCAGAGCAGTCTGTGAGAGAACAATGATTTTTAATCCTAAATCAGCCTGACCATTAAGATTCATCGACTGCGTTAATGGAGGTCTGGCTCACCTCGGCCACAGTGAGGACGAAGTACATGGACGGATGCTGCGGGTCGATGCCTTCCAGCTTCATTCCCTGCTTAAAGCCGTTCTTCACTGTTGGCACTCTCTGAGACTGAATACATGGAATAAAAGAGAAAATATTTCAGTACAGAGCACAAAAACTGAAATGAAGTGAAAATGAATTAGCCTTGAGGGGGAAATTGGATCAGAACAAAGAAAAGATAAAGAACACAGCAAATGGACTAGTGGAGATTTATCATTTCATGTTACTTATCTTTTTTTACTCTATTTCTCCAAGAGCAGAAAGGCAAAGCTTGTGTTGCTGGAGAAATAAATAACTTTAAAATGAACTCCCTCAACATCACACGCTGTTACAGAATAAAAATATTAATGCCTGCCTCCTTTCTTGCAGGTAAATTTACATTTCTCATTTCCTCCTTTGACAATGCAGCACCATTTTTTTTTTTTTTTTGCTCAGGGCCATAGATTTGTCCCTGTGCTATGGGCAGAGCTGCAGTGGTAGTAAAAGAAGCAGTAAAAAATCACGGGCATACTGGGAGAACCTGTGTGTACGCGGCACTAGCTCAGGCTGAAACTGCAGTCTGAGTGTTAAACTCAAACATACCTCTTGGAAAAGCTTGTTGGGTGCAGCAACAGCTTTGGTTTCCTCCAGATACTGAGCCCACGTCCACTGCTCTGTCTTACTGTCTCCAGCTTTACCAAAACAATACAATGAAGCAGTTTGCTGATTAATTCATGCGTTAGAGTGTGTTAGAGCAACAGATTACCAGAACACAAGCTCAAACTGAAGGAATTTAATAAACGGATGACAGTAAAGAAGTCAGGTAGGAGGAGGAGACAGATTCTCTGAGCAGATGAGCAGCAGTTTGAAGGCCACTGCTCCTGTAATTTTACACACAAGAAGTGAGTGAGAATGTTCATCTTTAAGGGATAGGTCGAATTACTTGAAGTGGGGTTGCATGAGGTCTCAGTTTCAGTGTATGCTATATTTAGCATATTTTCACCATTTTACCTTGCTGTCAGACACCCTTTTCTGACAACTAAATATTGCTCCCTCCAAACCAACCAAACTCCTTTGACAAAATCAGTAATTTTACCCTGCAGAACACAGAAGCTGTTGATCTGTTGCTGCCTGGATTAGTTAGTTTGTTTGTCATTATGTGACTAACCCTAAAACTAAATATCAGAGCCACACAATAACACAAACAAACTAACAAATTGTGGCAGCAGTAGACAAACACCATCCAAGGTAAAACTACTGTTTTTGCTTAAGGAGTCTGGTTGGTTAGGACAGAGTGATATTTGGCTCATACAACAGAAGTTTCCCCTTCAAAAACACTGCCTGAAGGCAAGGTAAAGTGGAGAAAATATAGCTTACACTTAATCTGATATTGATTATTTTATGTTGCTTAAATACGTTTTGTTGCTGACCCTGTCCACCGGGAGGCATGTCAACCGCCATCTACTGTACGTAATACACTGACTAGGCTTGGGCAGTATAAAGGTATTACGGTATACCAGGATATTAAGAAATCCAGACGGCGTGATTTTCAATACTATCATCAATACAGATGCTCCTCTCCCTGTTAAACCGATACTGAGACGCTGTATTGTAGTGTGTAGCTTACGCCGCCAGGAGTCAGTCTGTGCGGCAGCGCAGCTGAGCAGACAAACATAGCTTTTGTGTGAAGAAGAATACAGGACTAACTAATTAAAAAGAAGAAACATGCATCTGCCCCTGTTCTGGATTATGTTGGATTGAGTCCTGATGATAAGCTAACAAACACTGCAAACTATTGACCGGTCAGAACAGCGTTTGGTTGTGAGTTGTGTGTAACTTTGGTGAGCATCACAGAGGGTGAGGGGCAGACTAATTACTGGTGACAGAGTTATGGTGAATGCATGCTGAGCGGAGGGAAAGGTGAGCAGTGAAGTTGTCATTCTGGCAGAATAGATACAGACACCACACTGTAAATTTACAGTTTAGGTTTAAGTCTATGGCCTACGTTAGGGGAGTATTAAGTACAGTGGAGTACAGTGTAGTTGAGCCATATGAATAGTATGAAGGTATTAAAAAATAGATACCATCCAAGACTAACACTGACTATCAATAAGTACCTCATACAATCCCACTTTAAATAATCCAAACTATTCCTTGAAACTAAAATATTACTTTAAGTGTAATCTCTGATGCCACTAAGACATTATGTTAGCACTTCCATTTCTCTACCTGTCCTGTCTACAGGAAAAAAGAATTGAGGAACAGTATTTAAAGGTCAGAGAAGCACGAGATAAAAGGTATGAGTTATGTCCGAGGGCTGGATGAAATAACAGGATCTCTTGACACTATAACACAGTTCACTGCAGCTGCACTATAATAAATACAACCCACAATTTTTTTGACAGTGTCAGAGAGATTCAACTTGAAGATAATTTTTAGGTCATAATTTGCAGCGTTGTTATATGGATTGTATTATTTCATCAGGGATATGTTATTATGACTCGACTTAACATTGTGTCCCCCTCTGTATGTAAGGAGAGAAAAGGAAGGGAGGAAAAACAGACAAATAAAGAAAGCACAATAAAGGATGAAAGGCAATATTAGAGACCAACGTGAACACAAAATGTAAAAAAACGACTAGTCGAACCTCCTCTGATGTGTCTGATGTCTGCTTTAGAATCATCCAGTTTCTCATCCTAAAAAAACATGTTAAAAGAGCAGAAAGACAATAGAGTCACTGAGTTAAAGCAGATTTCTAGTGAGCAATCAAACATTTTTGTACAGTTTACAGGGGCCATTTGACCTTCGTCAACCACTTAAAATACTTTCAGCCATATTCATGCACATGATCAGACTAAACTCATTGGATATTAAAACATCTGGATTTCTCTGGATGTTAAGTGGTAATAACAATGCCGTCCCACCGTGCCTTCGATGTCAGAGTCTTCCTCAGAGGGGCTCAGGTATTCCTTCCTCTTCCTCTTCCTCATGGGTTTCAGGTGGTCTGGGTTCAGGGAGGAGACCCTCCCGCCTGCCGGCACCTTCTCTACCCCGACACTCCTCCTGAGGTGCAGAGAGGACAAGTACAGTGATCCTCAAGTCCAAACACAGCACCAGACCGCAGTCTGTTTCCTTATTTTCTTCACATCTTCACATTTTCAGTGCACCTTATTTCACTCGACTCATTTACTTCAGATAGAAATTTCTTACTTTGCTCAGAGTTCCTTCAAATAACCCCCAGTGCACCGACAGTATGTGAGCTTGTTTTTTTTAAATCAAATGCAGACATATGTGCTTGTAGTCAGTTTGTTAATTAGTACAAAAATGGGAGGAGGGCAGCTTCAAACAGTGCAGCTCATTTAAAGTTCACACTTTAAATAATAATCTAAAAGAAAGCATGAACTCATATAAACATTAACACCTATGACCCACTAGACGTCTGTGGCGGTGTCTGTATCAACAGAGACTCTGCACTCTGCCTGTATTTCTTTATTTTCTCTTTATTTTGCTGTGCTCAGGACACCAAAAATGAGACACAACAATGAACTATCTATCTGGTGTGTTTTCCGAACAGCTCAGACGAATCCTACTGACTCTGCCTAATGTTTCCTATTAATATTTTACAGTGTTCTACGACAAACTTTGAGATACAGTTGCTCCTGTTTGGTGGATGTGTTGGATAAATTAAGCAGTAAAAACACAACGCTTGAGTTTGTCGACACAGCCTTTTTTTTTCACAACTTAAATCTTTGCTTTCTGTGTTCAGAGGACACAATGATCTGCTCTCATTCATCTGCCATTAGCAGCAACTAGTACCAGCAGTTTAAAATGGCACATTTAAAGCTACAGCTGCAGACTGTACACTCAGTAGAGTCCAAATCTGAGGGAAGACAACCAGTTAGAGCCAGGTTCCAACCCAAAATGTTGGTATTTAATGACCTGGGAACGAGACTCAGATTGACTGATGTGACTGTTGAGTCTCATTCCGAAGTCGTCAAGTTACGACCTGTTTGGGGGGTCGTCCTGGGGGGATGTTAGGAGGACTGGAAGGAGCCAGAGGAAGCAGATTTTTTCACATATTGTCTGTCTCATGTACTGTTGTCAGGACACAGTGACAGTTTGAGCAAATACGACAACAAGTTATTTTTATAGAAGTTACCAACTGTAGCTTTAATGAGGGAATGACCCGTGGAAATAAGAGAAAAACACCATCAACCAAAAAGTATTCCAGGATATATGAGCGAGCATTAATACATGAGTGATTTACTGACTGAGAATTGAGTGTGTGCATGAATGATCTTTCTACTCTATATACGTGTGAGTATAAAGGGAAAGCAGCTGCTATAAACATACTTGTCAGTGATTGGCTCTCTGCGCAGCTCCTCTGTGTAGGACCTCTGAGCTCTGGGATCATGGTTCTGCTGTCCCGGTCCAACCTGGACTTCAGGTTTGACTGACACAAACCTCTCTGGCTCGACGGGCGCAGCTCTCACAGAGACGACAGGAGCTGGCACATCTGACATGGAACAGGAAAAGTTATTCGAAGAGACTGAAAATGATGTGAGTTTAGATTTCAAATCTAAGTGAAACAAAAAAAAATGTGGTGTTCTCCTGTGCTTTTGATTGAATTTATTTATTTTATTAGACTCATGTGGGTTCTATTACTGCATTATAACCGTATTTCTGGGCTATTATCATTTGTTACCACCGTATTTCCACTACTTGTTGATTACTTTTACCCATTTTTGGGACGGATTCATTTTCAGTTTTTGAGTGACAGCTCCTTGATATTTTTGCAGCTGCACCCTCTTTACTTGTCAAGAGGAGCTCTGCTCTGCAGCTGATGTAATTATTGCTCATTTCTGCTACACACACACGCACACGTGATCACTGAAAAGTGCATGCTGTGAAATACTTCAAATAACAGTGCAGCCATGTTATAACGCTAGCAGGACACTGCAGCACCAACAAATACACTCAGATGTTTTATTCTGATCATACAGAAGCTTTATTGAACAAACATGTGCTATAATGTGGGAGATTTAAACATGGTTCATCAAAGCAAATTAGTATTTCAAAGTATTTAATTTTATGTCAAGCATTAAAATTGCATGTGTTGGATGATCTGTAATGTTTATATTTTTTGTTTATTTTATTCTCATGTATTTTGTGAAGCACTTTGTTACTTTGTTTAGATAAGTGCTGCACAAATCACGTTATTATTATTGTTATTAATAATTGGCAGCTTCTGGTTCTGATCTGTTTTCAGCGTGTGGACATGTTTCACTAAACAGCAGTATATTCTGTGTTCAGTCTGTGACGTTACTACTACAGCCTTATGTAACCATGACTCTACCTGGCTTGTCTGCCGGAGCGCTGTCTGCGTCAGCGGATCTCCCAGAGGTCCCGGCTGCTGGTTCAGTGGTGCTGCTGGTGGTCCCTGGGGTGATAAGTGTGCTCAGCGTTCCTACGTCACTGACACAAAACTACAACATACACACACACAAATACACACATGCATCAATGGATCCATCTGTCAAAATATGTCTCAATGTTTTGCCAAGTCCAGTCAGCCCTTCTTCTCCTTAAAACAATTAATCGCATTATTACAAAATATGTAGCGTTGTCTGTTGTTTCCAATGTCTCAGCCTGTTCCCATTCAGATTCAATTCAAAGTCATCATCATCATTTTAATGATTCAGGTCTTTAGTGAGATATCATTCTGATTAGTGTGCCCTCATTTTAATGTGAGACAACACACATCACATTTTGTTTATCTAGTAGTTTGTCTTTGTTACTGTGGCCTACTTTATACTAAACCAGTGGAGTGAGCTCCACTGCTTCTGATCCAAATGTTAAATTTTAATTGCATTCAAATACCAGTTTCAAGTTCAGCTTGTTCTTTGTTAAAGGGATAGTTTGGGGGTGATTAAGTGGGGTTGTATGAGATACTTATCCATAGTTAGTGTTTTATCTACAGTAGATGGTGGTCGGCATGTCCCCAGTTTAAAGAAGCATCAGGAGTCCTGATATAGGGAGCTATGCAATGCACTGCTGTGGGCAGGGTCAGCAGCAAAAAATATTTTAGCCACTTAAAATGATCAATACCATTTTAAATGTACACTATATTTAGAATATAATCAACTTTGTTGTCAGTCAGCCTTTTCTGATGGGAAACCATTTTTATCTAAGTCAGATATCACCCGGTCCAAAGCCACCAGAATCCATCATCAAAAACAGCAATTTTACCTCACGGAACATGGACTCGAACTTAAAACACCAAAGTCTGACCCTGTCCATATAAGTACATTGCTTAAGAAAGTATGTACAACATGTATAACACATGTTCCCTTGGGTGGACATACCTCCAAACTGCTGGAACATAATGCAATTTTGGACTGTATTTAAGCACTGTGTCACTTGATGGCTGATATGTCTTGAGAAAAGTCCTTGTAACAGAAATATCAATGTTTTTTTAAGAAATAATTCTTTTACAATTGTGTGCAGGAATTTACTTTTTTTCTTTGGAACTAGATTTTTGGGGGGATTTGATTCCCTGCGCAACAAAGGAGACCAAGCAAGTGGTGTGCATGTTGCCTTTTACTCATCTTGTCCTTTATAAATACTTAATTATTAATTGATTTTTGTTTTTTTAATCAATTTTCTGTTGAACCCCCTAAACAATTGCTCCTCTGATCATATCAGGACTTATCAATTGACGTAATATATTTTTCAGTGGGGATTTGTGATATGAATGTTTCCTGACATTTGACTGATGTTTAAGTCATTTAGTGTTTAGTTTCTGCAGTTGATCTAGTAAAAAAAATGCTTCCAGTGATGGATATATTCTAATTTCTGTGGGAATAAGATCAATGAGATTTTACCAAGTGGATCTGCTCTTTAAGGAGAAAACAAGTAAGTGAAAATGGGTTGAAATCCTCTCTAAAAAAGATGCTGTAAGAGACCTGCAACTTGTCAGGCTGCTCCAACCGGAGGAACAAAACATCGTATTTTTTACAACACAAACGTCACCTTCAGGTTGCTGCTGGGTAGGATGGCCATCCCCTCCTTCCACTCTAAGACGTGGACGATGCTACAGGCCCCGCCCACCTGTGCTGTCAGGGTGGGTGTGGCCGTCTCATTGGCCCTGCCTCCTTTACCTGGGTCTCCCACGGCAACAGCTGGAGTCACCTCTATCTTCTGATGGCCAGGAGCAGGAGCTGAGAGGAGACGTGCATTCAAATTCAAAATTACCACCCTGCATGAGCTCACCCGAGAGATAACATATCCTTTACTACATCATGATTTTATTTTTTTGTGACATGTGAGAATGTGTTTTGTTTGTGTCAGCCACAAACCTTAAAATAAAGGCCAATTTACTGTATGATATAAAATGGTACTAGGTAACTGCAGTGTCTTGCTGCCACGCCAGAAAAAGAAAAACAGATTAGTGTCATGTTATAACGTGAAAAGTTTATTTTTATAATGTTTTTCACATTAAAACAAGATATTTTTGCATTGTTACAACACATAAATTTATCATGTTGCAACAATAAACTTTTTCTTCTTTTATTTTGTTATAACAAAACACTTTTCTTGTTATAATAATAAGCTATTTATCTTGACACGAAAAGTTTCATGTTATAACGTCATAACTAATATCAATAATTTATCATGTTACATGAAACAGTATAACAAGATAAATGGTACAGTGCATAATTGATAAATAGCATATTACACACATCTTATACAAGCATCACATTTTAAATGTGGCTTGTACATGTTGCATTTTCACATCAATAATTCAGGATTATGTAAATTGAGACCTACAGAAATGTAAATAGCCAATAACGCCCTCTACACTGAATTTTACATACAGTGTTCCATGCCAGAAGGATAAATCATAATGGAAATCTGCTATACCTATACCTATACCTGCTGTACCAAATGAGACAGAACAATGCAGCTGACTGCTCTAACTGTGGTCTTAAATCAAGCTGCGGCAAGTAGGGCTGCAACTACTGATTATTTCTATTATTGATGAATCTGCCAGTTATTTTCTCTATTAATCATTTGGTCTATGAAAATGTGAAAAAATGCTCAGCAGAGCCAGAGGCAATGTCTTTAAATGTATTTTTTTGACTGAGCAAAGGTCCAAAATTCAGATATTCAGTTTACTATCATATGTGAAACAGAGAAGCAACAAATCCTGACATATGAGAATGTGTAGAATTTTTTTTCACTTTTTTTTCCTTGAAATAAATTAAACAATTAATAAATTATCAAAGTATTTGCTGATTATTTTTCTGTTGATTGACTAATTGTTACAGATCTCGTAACAAGGAATTTTACTGATGTTGTATGTCGACGTAGTGTCTTAAAAAACCCTCAGTGTCTTTATCGGGTTCTGTACACTTGTTGAGAAGGTAGCTTATACTCACATCCTCAATTTAAAGGGAAAATTGGGCAATTTTCATGTGGCTGTCCGGTCATTATTTATGGTAAATGAAGTCAATTGAAGTGATAAATTCCTCAGCTTTCTTCGTCAATATAGCACACACTGAGGAATTTATTGCATCAAAGATTTTATTCGCCATCTATCCTGACTGGACATCCACATGAAAAGTGCAGAATTTTCTCTTTAAAGGATGGTCAATCTAAAACCGTGTGTTCACGCTGCCGCCCTCAGACCTGTGCTCACCTGGCAGGAGGAAAGCGGTGGTGGTGTGGGGCTGGGGACGAGCCTTCTTGGCCACACCATCACTTCCACAGATGAGGACGGCCTCGCTGGTGGACGAGGAGGACGGATCCAAAGGGGCGCGATCAGGTTCTTTGGGTGGAGCCTCCATGTTCACTTTGGCACTCATTACGGTGTCCCTCTCCCTTACTCCGGAGCGCTGGAAAGTAAAGATCTTAAGAAACCACTTAAAGCTCCCAGGTGCACTCAGGTTTACACTGAGGTTTGAGAGAGTAAAGTCTGCCATTTTCCTGGGGACACATACTGATGAATTTTTAAACTTTAAGGGCAACATTGTTGAACTAATTTTTTTCAAGTTGAAGCCTTTTCTTCCAGTTAAGCCTGATATCAATCTTTATTTGAGTCTCATTTAAATTACAGTGATGTTATATTGTGCAGTATTGTTCCTGGTTATCTTGTGAAACTACAGATTTTACAGAATAAAGTTATATAGACCATATCATGGTAAACAGCTACAGTTATATCAAGTTTACTGAATGCAGTATCTTTCACAATGCTTGTTTGAAGTATAATGTTGAATGCTCAACAACAGACTTTGTGACCTTATTTTGTTTTACTTTCCCTCACATACACATAAGACAAGAAAAAAGCATCTTATAAAGAGCAAAAAACATCAACTTGAATGTACAAGCTTTAGTGTTTATTTAGGGCAGCAGTCACTTCTAAAATAACTTGAATACCCTAAACAGCTGCGGACGAAAACCCATTTAAATTGTACTGTTATGTCCACTTGCCATATGTCTCTGTTTATTGCATCTTTCCTGTTGAACCAGTGTTTAGACTGACAGAACAAATGTCTTGGGATCATTTAGTAGTCTCAGGTCTCAGAAGTACACCTTCAAGGATTCCTTTTTAAATTGGATTAAATCTCAATTTTACTTTAAATTTATGTTGTACCAAACATTTAAACTAGCTTGAAAATAAGAAAAAATACATTTAAACCTTACTTTAATGTTTACACTAAACCCAGATTAAATGAAATTCTGTTACACCAAAACCTTAAATGGCTGCTTTTTTAAAGATTGAATGAGCAGCTACCAGGCAGTCTATTTTTCTTTACTGTGCTGTAGTCCGTTTTTTAATCTTCGATCATTTGGCCACATCACATCATCATCAAGTTTTTCTCAAAAGAGGAGAAATGAGAACTTCTCTGCTGAACCATTCTGAGTATTTATCTATCCGGCTAACAGTGTAGTGTTTTGAAAGGAATACAGAGGAGCCAAAAGTTATTTTATACATACTAGGTCCCAACAGGACTCACAATTTTTTAAATTTCTTATAATTTGGGTAAGAAGGCATTCCACACTCATTAAACTCTATTTAATTACAATTTACATCAATAAACTTGTATGTACTAAATGAAGTTTATTTGCTTAATTTTAAATCTGGATTTACCCATTTTAAGCCTAGTTCAGTAAAATCTGATAAAACTAATCTTAGATTGAATGAATCTTTTTTGTTCTGCAGCCCTAAATTTTGTTTATTTTATTAGTTAATAGTGGTTTGATTTATCTGATTTTTGTTTTGTACCATTTTTATCTATCAGGGTATTAATACATGATAATACACCAGACAACATCCATAGATAAGCAGAGAGCTTTAGCTAGAACTGAGCAATATATCAGTATTGTATAGATTTTGGATATCTTCATACTGTTTTTTCCTGTTTTTAAAGGCTGCATTTCAGTAAAGTGATGTATTTTTCTGAACTTATCAGAATGTTGGATTATTTGTCTTTACCCACCTAATAATTATATACACATAACTGATAATGATTTATCAAAAATATAATTGTCTTTATATTTTGTACAAGCACCAATATTCACACCTACAATATTGATATCGAGGTATTTGATGAAAAAATATTTGTGACACTTGATTTTGTCCATATCGTCCAGCCTTAACCTGAGACATAATTTCTGAATATATGTGAGCACCATATTTACACTACACGACCATAGAACCCCTGTGGTAAGCACTTTATTCTCCCAAATAAAGATGTCCTGCCTCTAGTTTTTCCAAAAATAGCTCTGAGACAGAGATCTGGATTTAAAAGATTTAAAACTACAGGTTCCCCACTAAAAAAAAAAATTAAATAAGTTAGTAACATTGCACTTCTAAGTGAGCCATTTTACAGAATATGGCAGAGATGCCAGCCTCCATCAACAACCATGACCCCGCATGACTTTTTAACAGCCATCCATTACCACCAATGAAAAAAAGGCTAAACATTTACGCACAAGCTTCCAAAGAGACACACACAAAAAATACATTTCGGTTAAAATGGCGGAGGATGTGAAATCCTTCAGGCAAAAAATGTGTAAAAGCGGTGTCTCAAATCCTGTGAAAATCCCATTTACTGAAAAATGAACCTTGTCACCCATTCCGGCAGCACCTAAATGAATGAGCAACATCTTCACCTCACAACGTTATGCATGTTAGATATTTTAGTCATCTCAGCGATCCTGATTCTGTTATTTTAAAGTATTTAACTCGATTAGGATAATTAAACGCGTGCCATTAATCAAATATTTGGAGACGAAAAGCTTTGTGGTTGACAGTGTACATAACGACAAAACGCTTTACCTCAAGAAAAAACCCCTAACACCTCACAGTGAGTGTGATTTAAAGGTGTTCGTGTCTGCTACAATTAGATTAATTACAGGAAATTACAAACGTGAAATAAATTGGTGGTTGCAGATCAATTCGGAACTGAAATTTGGCTTACCAGCTCTGATCTCCTGCGGCTCCGGGGCTCCGACTGCGCATGCGCGAGTCCTCTGTACAGTCACCGCTCGCTGGTTACAATGTAACGCCAAAAAGACTTCCAGAGCAAGCGCTCCACTTTGAGTCATGGTCGATATGTTAAAATAATGTAGTGATTATCGATTTGTCTGGAGAGCGTTCAACAACAGCTGCTCGGCCGCTTTTTACTTCACATTTAAAACAAATGCTTCTGGAAACGATCAGTCCTGTTCATTTCCCCCCTTAATGAAAGAGCATTTATTATATAATTAGCAGGATATAGGTCATGCCGTTACTGCAGTCAACCCTGACACAAAGAAACATCACATGGCAAGATTTTTTTTTTTTAATTAAGATCTTTAATTGAACATACAATTTTAAAAAAGGACATTTTCTGTTAGATCTCATTTGCATGGAGAAAAAAAATATGAATCTGTTCCAAAAGATGGAGAAAGGGGGTGCATTCACCAAGTCTGATGTCTGTGTCTTATAAACCCACAAGCCGACCCCCAACAGATTTGAATGGATGTACCCGTTGAGTACAAAAACTCCAGTACTAGCTGCACACTTTAAATAAGCAGAGGCTTGACAAAACCCTTAACCCCTGGATTAAGCTGTGAGGGAAAACGATGAAATGCAAATTGAAAAATGAATATCGGCGCTGCAATCAGAACAATACAAGAAATGTGACAAAAATGGAACACTGCATTTGAGGCCTTGAAGCTTTACCCAAACCAAAATTCAGAAAATAAGGGCCTTCCACAGATTACCTGCTCAACAATTACAAAAGAAAACATTTGTACCAACAAAAATGAAATCAGTTTGATCCTGATCACAGTCTATGTACAAGAGGTTAAAAAGGGATCATTAATAGTCCAACTACAATGCAAGTTGTTCAAACATGAAATACAAACCCTTATTTTCTTGTAAATATGCAGTTCTGCAGAACGAGGTCTTGCATCTCAGTTGTGCATTTTAGAGTGCCGCAAGACAACACAGATTTATGGAAGCTGAGAATGGCTGTACTTGCAATTTTTTAAGCTGTTATTGAGATCACAAATTCATTATTTGTTGGATAAAATTTGTTAGAGATGATCAACCTGTTATCAATAGACTTATTTGCTCATAATTTCTATCAGAGATCAGACTGATAGACCAACTGTAGCCACTGATTTAAGCTGAAAGCGCCAGATCAAGAAGTACTATTGCATGCTGGTGAATTAAGTCAGACTGGCCACACTGTGCCACAATTCCTGAATTCGTTCATGCAGCACAAAACCACACAGAAACACAGCCTAGCTCTTTCGGGACTGACCTATTGATCGATGCATCAGACTGCTTCAATCAAGGCCTATGACAGGCAGAAATTGCATTGTGTCTTTTAGACATAACATTCAGATCAGAGAACGCTAGCCCAGCTCCAACTGCACAGGTGAATGCACTTTAGTGATCGTTTCCTTGTGATAAATTATGACAAAATCTGCCTTTTGCTCTCGTGATAAGAGATGAAATAGCCCATTATCAAGAGAAAACAAGCCTCGTTAGAGCTAACGAAGTGACTTACTCATGATCAAGATAACAGCATTAAAAAAATATTTGCAAGCACAACAGTTATCAGCTTCAACAGAGGTTGACTGATTCCTTGAGAAAGCAATTGTTGAGACTGCAGCTTAAAAAGGGAAACTGCTCCAATGCTGTAACCAAATGCTACTTTTCTCCTACAACCATGCAGTCTGAATGAGTATGAAGCAAAACTGATGCAAAGGATGCCTGATACTCCAAACATTATTGGACTGGAGACACTTGCAATGCTAGTTAATCGTACTGCATCTACCAACCGAACAAAATCAGTTGCAAACAGAGACATAAAGACAACTTAATTTTCACTAACCTATAAACAGCTTTTAATTAAAACAAGACTGGCATTCAAGTTGAAATTTCTGCAAGAGTGACATAAACCACCTCAGGTTGCAGCTCTGAAGATCTTAAGATGAGCACTTAAGTATTTGAAAATTATTACAGATGATGTGGAGACCAAATTAATTCCAAAAAGTGTCCCCATCACTGTGGTGCATCATCTGATAAAACTGCATCTAAGCCATGGTGAAGACAAGTGCACACTTGAAGGAGAAAAGTAGTCAGGAAGCATAAGCCAGTATGACGACACAGCTCAATATGTACAGCATAGGGATCAAGCTCAACAATGAGAGAAACACCTTGCTTTTCTAATTCCACTAATCCTGAGAAGCTGATCTAGACCGCGAGCGAGACCTTGAACGGGACTTTGAGCGGGAAGCTGAACGTTTCTCCCTCGACTTGGATCGGCGGTCATCCTCCTGTGGGGATGGGGAGCGGGAGGCAGATTTGGCAGTGCGCTCCTCCTTCCCGTTCTCCACGGGGGAAGCTGAACGACTGCGGGACTTCTTGTCGCCACCCATTTCCTTGGATCGGCTGCGAGAATCTCGCTCTGACTTCAGCTTGGAACGGCTCTTTGAGCGGGACTTGGATTTCTGGTCGGCTGAATGGGAGCGGGATTTGCGGGAGCGTGAACGAGACTTGGATTTGCGGGATCGAGAACGGGACCTGCGGTTACGAGAGCGTGATTTGCTTTCTCCTGACTTGGAACGAGACTTTCTTCCAGATCTGGAGCGGGAGTGACGGCGTCTTTTGTTGCTACGGGAACGAGACCTGTAGGGAATGAAAGAAAAGCTCAAGCTTCATTTCATGTTTTGCACGACTGTGCTAATTTAACAGAATGTTCATTATTTACTAGCACAGTACCCAATACATAGCCTCTGTACTTAACTCCTCTACATTGGTTAGAGTTGGATATCCTTTGGCTTTTAATGATTCTGCTTATCAATTTTAATTCTAAGTGATTCTCGATTCTTTGAGTATTGTTCCGCATTCTTCAGAGAAGAGTTTTGTGAAAACGCTAATTATCCTGGATAAATGTTAGCAGCAGAAACACTGCTAGATAACTGTAGTGACAGTCTGTTTTCTTCTTTAATGTCTTGAGATCTTAGATTACTGCAGAGAGCAAAGCATTTTGTTGCACATCATTTGCCAAACTGACAATTGTTACAAAACTTACAATATGAGCGGTTCACCTACTATTCAAGCACATTAGCAACCTGAGTAGGTTGACCGAGAATAATGCTAGACTGATGACTCATGATTTTAATAAGACAAAAGCATTAGGAGATGTGAAGATATACGTGAATTCAACTTACATGTCTATAGCCACAGACAATAGGCTGGGTCAATATATGGTGGGTGTTTGCAATATATGGTTTAATTTGCAACTAGAGTCAAATTTGTGTAGCAATTGGTAAGCAGAATCAAAATTTCTTAATGATTCCTTTGGAATCAACTCTCGATGCCCAACCTTAAAGTCTATACTTTAATACCACACATCCCTTAATATTTTTTTTTTTTTAAAATATAAGTCCCATTTTTACCTGGAGTGGGATCGGGAGCGACTCCTGGAGCTCCTGCTTCTGTGGCTTCTACGGCTCCTGCTGCGGGAGCGGCGGCGACTACGGGACCTAAGGGCGACATCACAAAGTCAACAATAGAATTACATCCCATTCTTATGCAAGACACGAGTATTATGAGTTTGTTAACAACACTTAGTTAAAAGAGGAGCTTGTGAGAGTATTTCTCACAAGACAGGAAGTCTAACAAATCAAGGATGATTTCCCACCTGGAGCGGCTGCCAGAATAAGACCTGCGTCTGCGAGGTCGGTCCTCCACCAGCGAATCTTCCGTCCATTGATGTCTGTGCCATCCAGCTTGTCCAGGGCCCTCTTCATGTCAGAGTGGGAGCGAAACTCGATCACTCCCTCATTTGTGCGTTCTTTGTGGGCATCTGCATAAGTCACCTCCCCTGCCTGACGCATGAAGTCCTGGAGGACAGAATATGAGAAGCAAAAATATGCTGACAACTCTGAATTTGATTCACTCAGGTTAACCAAACCAAGGAAAAACAATTATTTGATTTTGAATGTGTACCTTGAGGTCCTGCCAGCTGCAGCGGCTGGACAAGTTTTCCACGATGAGACGGTACTCTGTACGGACTGGAGGTCCATACTTATCCCTGCCAGAGCGGCTCCGGCTGCTGTAACCGCTACCTTTAAAAACAACATCACAAGAAAAAAGTTAGAAACGACTAAAATGGCCACGACACAAAGAACTATTGGCCTGGGTTGTTAAATGAACACAAGGCAGTGATTTGCCAGATAAAAGTCCAAGGGGGTATAAATTTGAACTTAATAAAGAGAAGGGGTCCCTCTGATCCCATTTTCAAACACAAAGCTTCAGATAAGTGATCTACAAGCCACTGCATGGGCTCTTTGTATTGTTTGTATTGTTCATCATTTTGAAGTTGTTCTCTGCTGCAAAGAACACCACTGCATCTGTTTCCGGCAATACAAAGCCTGTCTTACTCCGGTACATCACACTGTGATACTTAAGTTGCATAAACAAATGGACAGTGATGTTCTTTCAAGACCTCTGAACCCTGTAACACAAACAGAAAGGAGGTATCCACATAGGTTGCGGTCAAGGACACTGCTCAATCAAATTGAGTGAGAATGGTGTAAAGAAACACACCAATCTTTTGGTATTGAATATTTGACCGGGTGACATATTTTCCCAGTTTTCTCACTTACATTTCTTTTGATTGTAAGTTCTTTACTAGAGCCGCTCCACTTATGTTTGCTGTCAACATAGAAACCAATGGCAATCCTCACCATCGCCCCTGGTCTATTGGCAAAAGGCTGCTGTCATCATGGCTTCCGGTTAGGTCAGCCAAGGATCAAGGGGGGGCAAAGGTCACACACACATTGTAAGGTGAAAGCCAAGGCCAAACGGGACAGGCAGTCATCTTAGCCAGTCATCTTTAGCCTCAATGGACTCTCAGCCTCAGCCCGCAACTGGACTCTTTCAAATTGAAACATCAAGGACTTTTGTTAATGTTGAATATAAAAATATATACCAACGTTAAAAATACACATTTCACATGAAAATGTTAGTCTAATCCTAATGATTACGCTAAAACTACGCTAGCTGGGTTTGTGGTGATGGTGATAAGCTTTTTCCTGTGGTGCAAACAAATTTGAAAATTCACACCCTCAAATCATGGCTCACCAAATTAAAATTATAATCCAAGAGAACTCTGCATTCCGTGACAAGAAAGCCCTGCTTTCAAGCTATCCTAGCTAATAACAACTGTACAGTCTAGACTCTTCAGTTCTGCTATTTGAGGGCTCTGACTTGCAGACTGATGTTCCTTCCCTATAATGAACCACAGACCAATAAATGGTGGCTCATGGTCACTAGGGAAGGACAACAACCTGCAGGTCACCAACCCTTGCTGTTTGCAACTCTACAGCAGGATGAAATCGAACACACAGTAAAGGTTTTAAAACTGGATTCCTTGAACAAGAAAATGTAGATCAGTCCTGATTTCATAGAAACTTTTCCATGTGGACATGCTACTACATAATACAATAAATATGAACATAATAGGAGTAACTAATGTTACAGCCACTTACAAAGATTGCATGCAATCTGAGCCATAGTAAACGTGTAGCAACGCAGCACATTAACATGGAGTTCAAGACTGCTGATATAAACCGTGACAGTGTACCTGAATATCAAACTTATCCTACAAATCTGTTCATTAGCGCCAGTATGAAACAAGAAAACAGCTCTCTGTGCAGTCCACATCGACACCTCACCCCAAGGGGAAGGGGAAGAGAGGGTATCTTGTAATAGACTGCACTTACTGCGCCCACCACCCCAGTAACCCCCACCGTAGCCATCTCGGTCTCGCCGCGGCCCCCGGGCATGCTCGACGATCACCCGCTCCCCGCACAGCTCCTTCCCGTTCAGCTCGTACACGGCATCGTCGGCGTCACGGTTATCCTCGAACTCCACGAATCCGTAGCTGGAAAAGAGAGACAGCACTTAAGTACAAACCAGTAGCATCACAGTAAAAAAAGCTAATTCGCACACTAGTACACGGCTAGGGCTAGCTGGACTAGCTAACGTTAGCTGTCGTTAGCTTGGCCTGCTAGCTCCGCGCTGTAGCAAACACAAAGACGCCATGTTGGCCATGCGACAATTGCCGCTCGGGCGGAACAAGAAGTTAAGAAAGAGAGCAAAAGAGCTTAATAATTGTCGTGTTCCAACAAAATACACTAATATGGTTAACTGTACAGGCTGACTCTAACTACAGCAACAACGCATATTTGCTTTAGAGCGGGAAACGCTCCTGCACGAGCGCTGACGTCGTCAACATGAACGGTTAGCTGTGCTAGCTCGGAAACGTTTGCTAACCCGTGTCTGCATTACCATCAAAAACTCACCCGTTTTTCAAATCGATTTCCATCAGCTTTCCATATCCGCTGAAAAATCGCTGAATGTCTTTTTCGCGGACATGATAGCTCAGTCGTCCGATATAAACACGAGGCATGATTTTAGACCTGGCGTTGTTTTCGACTGTTCCTCACAACGGCTCCTAACCAAGCTGAGTGGTGCCGCTGCAGTCAGTGTGGCGCTGCTGTTAACACTGTGAGCTTCTCTTCCAACGAGCCGTGTGTGAGCAGCAAACCAGCCAATGAGCGTGAAGCTCGGACACTTCCGGTATTGTGCTCCAAATTAAAAGCCTTCGTCTGTCAATTTTATTTCGCTGATAAAGGAAAAAATACTTCAAAAGTCAGGGTGTTAGTATTGAAATGCCGGCTACTCATAATCACTGAGATTGAGATCAGTGGGTTCGCACCAAAGCAGATGGATTAACTGAACCTGACAAACTACTTGTCTTACAACTTCATTTAATTTTTGGTTAAATGCATATTTTATGATTTTGGTGCTTTACACAGAAATATCTAATTCAACAGTGTCAGGTACAATTTCCAGATAAAGTCTAAAAAAAAGTAGAATTTCCCTGTCTAAATATTAATATTACACTGTTTGAAATGATAATACACCTGAGCGAAATACTGAAGTAAATTCAAACTTTGCAATATCAATATTCCCCATGCACAATGGTGTAAATCACCTGTTGAGTCTGTTTGTTGCTCATATATGCTCTCAATATTTCCACTATATCTTGCTTGTTTACTTGCTATTGTGCTATCCCCTTGGCTGCTGTACCACTGCAAATTCCCAGCTGTGGGATTAATAAAGGATTATCTATCTTAAAACAAGGAGCACAAAGTCCCAAGTACTCACTCACTCACTCACTCACTCATTAACAATAAATATGTTCTTTACCAGCTGCAACACAAAATAATATAACTATTTAGTGCCAAGTTAAAATAATAAATATTATGAATATAATGAACAAAAAATGCTTTGCGGTAGATGTAACATTTCTTGGATAGAGTAGGTTCCCAAGAAGACGAACCTCAGCCATATGCATCCATTATTTGCAAGTAACAACAACATGGCACCAATGTTAATATTCCTAATGCTGTACATAGCTGTCAAACAAGAAACAAACCTGCTGCTGCTTGGTAATCAGTCACTGACCTCAAGCAGCAAACTGTCTCATTTCATCATGGTTAGATTTGCATAGCAATTCATTTTTAAAATTAAATATCTTAATAAATTAAGAGGCACATAAATGTTCGTTGCACTAGGATTCATGGTTTCACCAGTTATTCATCTGCAACAAAGAACATGTCAACATGAACGCAAGCACAGAGGTAACAGTAATGGAGAGAGAGAGTAGAATATTTTATTTTTGTAAAAACCAGGTTTTAAAATGATTCAAGCCAGACCTTCTTATCCACATTCTTCTCTTACAAGAACAGAGGCAAAATCATGTATCAATGTGTCAAGTATCAGTGGATTGAAATTTTCTGGTTAGCTTGTGGTGTAAATTTCTTGAATCACACTTGAAAATAAAGACCTGATCTGAGATGCCTGCTCAGAAGCTGTTTTTAGGGGGAAACATTTTGGTTTTTGGGTTAGGATTCTGGCGGGTTATCTCAAGAAACCCACTCTTCTGGACAAAATTGATTAATTTTCATGTTCTTCAGATCAAATCTCAATTGTTTAATAAAACATGTTTGATTTAACTTCAGAAGTCAAAGTTCAAAATGATCAAGTAAACAATTGCCCTTCAATGCCAAGAAAACACTCAAACACACTGAATTTCTATGTCTCACACACAACCTCTCTGTTAAAGTCTTCAGTGAGAAGCTGCTCTCCTCTTTATCAACCCCTACGTGTTTGACTTTGTGGTCATCTGCTTAAGAATGATGTAAATGAGATGTGTTAGGAGCCTGTAACAGACTAGTTACAGATACAAATCTGTCTGTATTTACTCCAATCACAGTAAATCTGACTTTTATTTTCGATTAGCTTGAGAAGAAATTTCTGGACTAGCAGTTTTGTGATTTATGGTCAGACCAGAACCAGGAACACAGCCTCTGGGTTAAGCAAATCAAGAATAAAGAGGTGATCACAAGGCTACAACTGCCAGAGCAACTAACCTCTGTCATTGTAGAGCAACTTAACTACAATTTGGCCGGTTGCATGGAGAAATGTATTCCTTATCTGAAGAAATATTCATGTCTGGTGTGTGTAAAGTGGGAGAAGAAAGAATGAGAAAGGATTCAAGCCATATTAAATCAGGGTTTTCTTGCAGGAATCAAGAATCACAGCAAATGGAAAGAAAAAACCTAGGAGATGGAGGGCTCATCAGCCAGACAGCAAATCAAATGCATCCAACAGTGTATGTGGTACACATCATCATCTGCTTACAGTGCCTGAACCCCATCAGATGGCAGATAAATTCTGTCAGCGTTAGATACTCTCTCACTCCCTGCCTGGTCAGGCCACGACACAACTTAACAACAGCCAAACCCTCCCGCAGTTCGATTCAGAGAGTCCTTTTAGCGAATCAAGGGGGCGTCCAACCCCAGCTCCGGCCCTTCTCAGGGGGGAAAGTAGAGGCCGAGAGAGGTGGAGGAGGAGCCCAGTTTCGATGGTCTTTAGTTGGCTTTGGCGCGGAGTTGCGCCCTCTTGCCCGTCACGGCCTGGAAACCGGTCTTGATGCTGGCGACGGAGCAGCGGGAGTGGCACGTTTCACACTGCAGGAAATAGAGGCGAGTGTCCTTCTGCAGGATGGTCTCTGGGGAGCGGCAAGTGTGACACGTCACATATTCCTCTGCAGGGGTGAGAAGACAGTTATTAGCACTGCAGCACAAACAGGAGTTTACTGTAAATTCATTGTTTTGTTTCTGATAGAGAAGTCATAAATTAAAAGGGGAAATGGCCCAAAGATATGGCCATCTGTTGAAGGTCACTCTAAACAGGGGGGCAGCTGATCATCAGAGTAACCGCTCCTCACTATACTCTTTGCTGTAGTTAGCCTACTAACTGCCATAGCTCATTTAGTGGTGTAGCTAGTGGCCTATTATGACTAGACCGACCTACAGCTCAGAGCACTGCCCTAGTATTCATGTTTACACAATGGCCACGGAACCAAGGAGGTCAGGAATCAGAGAGGCTGCGGGGAGCCTGAATATTTTCACATCTAATACAGTGACTTAAGGTTTTTTATTTGTTTTGTTTTTTTAAACCAAACCAGAGTCAGTGATTGTTGAACAATGGAAAGACAAAACAAGACTTTTTGGTGAGTTGTATTTTGTTTCTGTCGAGGTTTAAGTGTGTTTTATGATGACTCAACAAGCTTTCCTTAGTTCAGTAAAAGAAAAATGAATTATTATATCAAACCTATGTTCTATTCAGCAGCAGATTTACATGTATTGCTTTAAGGCTGTTTAGAAAAATCATCTTTTCCTCATTAAAACAAGTAAAATTTTATGAGAACGTGAATAATTTTTAGCCTTTGGCCAGGTGTTTATATCAATGTCCTTTTTGTGACCTCCACCACATTGAATATCTGAATGCTAGCCTCGTTGCAAGTGTTCTTTTTTTGTAAATGTCATAAATCATTATTTAAATTCAATTTGTAGACCAAAGCTGAATGCAAACACTGAGTAATATGGTGGAAAACAGACCATTAATGCACAAAACCAAAACATTAATTAGATAAGAGTCTAATTGTATTTGTGTTTACTATAAATAGGTTTGGTTTTTACTTACTGATATATCTTCTCAACACATTTTCTATCTGTTTCTGTTGAAATCTGCCTTTGATCACAAGCTGGTTATTTCCGTCTATAGAACCACTGTTAATAGAAAAGACAAAAACACAAATTAAAATTATAATCGTGCACACAGAAACATTTCTTCTCATTTGAGAACTAGCACCTCAAAAAGACAAAAAATCCAAATCCTGAATATTTATGAATTCCATCATAGTACACACAAGCATACCTTGTTCCCAGCTCAGCCAACAGGAAAGCGAGGAGATGTTTAGGCTGACGATGCAACCTGTGAGGAAGCACAGGAAAGGTCAGTTAGCAGAGAACAGTTTAGGTGAGTATCAAAGTGAACTGGGATTAACAGCAGCAGTGCGTGAGGTCAATGTGTACAAGGCTCACAGTTTGCAGATGTCTGTGAAGTTGACGAAGGAGGTTTTCTTGGTTCCCACTCGGACCACCTGAGGAGGCTTCATCACGAACTTCCTCTTCTCTCCGGCCACCATGTCTGGGTTCTTTTCTCTCATGATGTTGAAGACCCGGTTCAGCAGCTGAGATAGAGACGGAGCAAAGAGTTACGCCAACTGTAGTTGACACTGATCGCGTTTACATCAGGTTAAGATATTAGCAAGTGTTTAATTATTGACTTTTCTATCTGTATGTCTAGATTTTCAGGACAGGGCCAATATCGGCATGCAAAGAGATAGAAGAGGGTGTCAACATTCCAAGAATATAAGAACCACATCAACGGAACATTCAGAGCGTTTGTAATTTTGTAAACAAGAAGTACAATGTTGCCATGAAATTGTGAGTTAGCCACAGGCTACACGCAAGTCCTGTTTTTTAAGTCTGTGTTGTTTACATTATGGCACAATTTTAAGCACACCAAGTCAACTATTGGCTGTTACAATTTGCAATGTACCCCTGGATGTACAAACAGCCATCACTGGATTACTTTAATACTGAAGAAATCTTATAAGCATGATGACTCTTAGTGGGACTGGGTGGTGTTTACAAATGTACCAATACCAGTACCCTTAAAGGAATACCAACACCAATAGAGCACTTCATTTTATACCTATCATGTGAATGGAAGCATTCATAAAACAATCCTTTCACATTGTATCCATTTATTAGTCACGTGTAGGCGTGTTGTACAGCCATGCATTCAAATGTTTTGGTGGAACTACCAACTTTGTCAATTATACCACACACAACTTCACCAGAAGACAGAGTGTATGAGTTGTAGCTGCTGTAGAAGGCCGATAACACATCATATTAAATTGAAGAATGCCTGCAGTGTTTGGCTGCAAGCAAAACTATACAAATAGGCAGTTTTTTTTCTGGATCTGGGTACAAAAAGGATCAGATGCAGGTAAAAGTTTGAAGCTTGAACACTATTTGGAACTATGGTGTTTCAGTGGATACTAGGGTTGGGCGATTGGGCAAATATATTGCCCATGGATGATGAGCTGAATCCATCATCAGTTGCCCCTTTTTTTTGGAGGTAATATTTGTCATTTTATTTTATGAACACAATAGTCTGTGGAGTGACAGCCACTGCTCCATTATTGTTGGAACAGTGGACAGGCTAACAAAGACAGTTTTGGTGAGTTTTGCACGCTTTTCTGTCAAGTTTTGAACTTATGTGAAATGTGTTTTATGAGGAGTTGGAGCCAATTAAGCTCATCTTAGTTTGGTAAAAGAGAGAATCTTAAACTCAGAAGGCGTACATCTGTATTTCTCTGTTTAAAAAGGAAAATGCATGTGACAATATTTAATTTATTGACTCTTTGTGAGTTTGTTTTGTTAATTGGGCGTAGTGAATGTACGCAGTGTATGTAACATTGTGAATTCGTTCTCCCAGCTGAGGCACGAGGGGACAGGAGGAGGTGGGGGACGCCAATCGCTGATGGATGGCCAAATGATGGTCAAATGGAAAATATTGCCCAATCCTAGTGGATACCTTAAAAAGGTATCAAGTAATAATACTCAGCCCTAATTCTCATGAGTGTTTTCTTCCAGGTGATTTCTAAACCGATATGTGATATACTTATTTTCAAACTTAGATCTTCCAGTTTGCTTGAACAAGAACAAGTCATCCCTCTTCATTCTGAATGGGTTGTCTGTTTATGCATACGTGTGTGTTTGTGTGTTAGATTACAGTTGCCCTACCTCATCATAAGTGTAGTCTCTTTCAGAGCCAGCCCAAGCTGGTCCTGTGGAGGAGCTGAATGAGATTCCATCGTTGTTCTTTCCCTCATCATCCTCCAGCGCTGGAAAGACATCATACAAAAACATTATTACACACGTCCTCCATTTGGTTTTCTGTTTTACAGACGGGGCGACTTATTCTCACCGTCGTCCTTCTCAAGTGGCTCTCCCTCATCAAAGTCCACTTTCTTTGACTTCTTCTTTTTGGTAGGAAGCATCAGGTCCAGGTTGTCTTCCTCCAGCACTTCTGTCTGCTCTCCTTCAATTTTAAGCTCCTAATTTAGACCAAGTAGATGCGAAATTTAGCGAAGAGAAGAAAAACGAAAGCAAAAAACATGCAACAGCAGAAGTAGTACAAGAAATTCTGGTGTAAATTGATCAGACAGAAATATGCAGAGTACAAGAGACAAAAAGAGCAAAGAAGGATTAGCAGTGACTGACCTTTAATCCTTCCTCAATATCATTATCAAATACTTTCTTGGGTTTCTTCTTCTTTTTCTTCTGATTGAAGAAGTTCAGGTCGTTCAAATCATCGGACGGCTCTAGAGAAGAAAAAAACAAACCCTGCTTAATGCCAGCTGGGAGTTAAATGTACAACAATGATTGTGCACCAGATTCGAGGCTTAAATGTTATTTTGCAGTCAGAGCAGCTCTATTTCCATTCTAACCTTTCTTCCTGCCATCATCATCATCTAGATCTAGCTCCTTGTCATCTCCCGCCTCTGGCTCTGCCTCCTTCGCCTCCACCTCTTTAGCCTCTTCTCCTCCCATTCCTTCTCCTCCTCCTCATCCAGCATGAAGGGCTTCTTCTTCTTCTTCTTCTTCTTGGTCATGTTGGGATCGAAAATCATCTGAAGGAGAGAAAAAGAAAAGTGAAAATGAAGTGTTAGAGCTAGTAACAAAATTATGAAGTCATAGTTAACATGGTTCTCCTGTGACAAGCTTCTAACTATTTGTAATCACATGCGAGATGTAATTTGTGGTTCAGAAACCTGACAGACCATCTGATCTGACCATATACTGACTAATTTATCTCATCCTAGCATTGACTACTGTGATTAATATTCATGTTTTTGGCAGGTATTTAATGTATTGCAACTGTGTTTTTCTTAACAAATGAAGCCTAAATGCTGTTGCTATGGTTTTCTGCAGTTTAACACATATTGCATCCATTTTAAAACAGTGATTCCACTGCTGACCAGCACCAGCTGAAGTGTCTTGTGATAGAATATCAAATCACAAAAGCTGAAACAATCAGTTCATTAATCAATTACTCAACTGACAGAAAAGTCATCTGCAAAATGAATCACACTTTATGTCAAATGCCAAAAACTTATGTGGGTTAGCCACTTGTGAGTTTATTAAATATCTTTACATTTTTAGACCATTTGTTGGACAAAATAACATATCGGAATATGACAATCTGGAATATTGACTACTTTTCTCATTAGACTGAGTAAACAATTAAACAAGAAAAAAACAGATTCATCCATAATGAAAATATCGAGTTGCAGGGCCTCAAGAGCAGACTGACAGAAATGATAATGGCATAAGGCAATATATATTGTTACGAGGGCTGGGCAATAAGGACAAAATCAAATGACAATATTTTTGACCAAATAGCTTGATATCAATATTGTAATATTGTAGGGACTGGTGCTTTCACAAAACATTAACACAATGAGGTTTTTGATAAATAATCATTGGTTACGTGAATATGATCACTAAATGGGTAAAACCACATAATAAAACAGCCAAAACAGTCTGCTAAGTTCAAAAGATTGCATCACTTTACTGTAATGCTGCCTTCAAAACCAGGAAAAAACAATTATGCCAATTCACAATACAGCACTATCAAAAATTTAAGACCATATCTAGCTCCTTAGAATGATATTCATATTCTATAGATATTGCCCAACCCTAATTGGTACAGATGCTGTGACATCGCCTTGGCATTATTTTGGATTCAGTTAGCTTATGTAATACTGTGACATTTTTCCTCGTCTAACGATTATTGTTATCTCAGTTACCTGATGAAATTTTCTGAAATACTGTCGCTAACAGTTGCAGCTGACTGACTGACTATGAGTGTCTATTCCTGGTGTATCACTGTTCCCATAGTAACAACTGATGAGAATTAAGAAAATGAGGACAAACAATTTACTTAGGCTCCAATGGACATCTTAATTTGCAGTTGTCGGACACAATACATTGCAGTCACATCCTGAATGTGACTTAAAGCCTGTACAGGGTTTAAGAGAAAATATTTTCATTTTGATAATGCTAACCAGCATGACTCTTAATTTATTTCGATGATGTCTCTCTTTTAGGGTAATTCCAGTTGTCCATGTAGCTTGACTGTACAGAGCTAATGTTAAACGTTGGTAGCTTTCTGTTCCTGGTAGAGAACACTGACGTTAACCGTTAGCGCCGCAGCTCACTTACCATTCAGCTAAGCTAAGCTAAGCTAGCTAACTTCAGCCCGTCGTTCGGAGTTATCAAGCAGCTGTGACAAGGCGGATTGATAAGCCACAATAAACATTAATAATGTGGACGATGTGATAGCCCGTGAAAAAGCGGTGGGCTGGTTGTTTTCTCGACATTATGGCTGGTCGGGCCGCTATTAGCTCGGCTGCAGCCATGTGAGAGCTGGTGCGGACAGGGAGGGGAGCAGCAGTGCCGAGGCCCAAAGTCATTCTGAACGCCGATCTGCTCCGATAATTCACCTAAATTCATCAAACAAGTCTTCACAACAACACAGACCAAACAGCGGATAACCTGAGGCGACTTACCTCGTCTCCTGACATGTTTGCGGGCTGAGAAGTGACTGAAATCCGGCTACTTTTTGTTCCTCGATCAGACCCACACTGCTGCGCCGAAAATTTCTTGCATCAGCGTTGGAGCTGCAGTACGCAAGCGTCGAGTCGCTGGATCCTGACGTCACTACTTTGCGACGGCGCATTTCAACTGGGGAGTGTTCAAGAACGAAATTGACCAAAATACTTGTTAAATAGATAAATTACGAGGTTGTAGAGGTGTAATAGATGTTTTTCATCACTGTCTTTAAAACATAGATACATTAAACGGACAAATATACACATTATTTCTAATATTATGTATATGTTTTCAGAATAATCACAATTATTCAGCTCTTACCTCTCAGTGTTACAGTAAGTTAAGTCTCAGCATAATTTAAAGCAGCAATTCCCAGTTTTTTTTTCATGTCAAGGACCCTCACAATAGATTTGAGGGGATCTTGTCCTCAGAAATTCTCCTTTTTAATTTTAGGTTTAAAGATAAAGTTTATATAGTTAATCAGTGATCCAAGTAGGACCACTATACATTACAATCAAAACGGACATACCTATTTTTTTCCAACTTCCAAAAAATGTGATAAAAGTTAAAATATTATATTTCTCCTTTTGCTGGAATCCCTTTCAACCCACTCAAGGGTGCCTGTTGGTCCCCAGATCCCAGTTAGAAAACAACTGTAGGCTGAAGTTTCAAAATAAACACAATTATTCTGCTTCTCCCTCATAATGTTACAGTATGTCTTTCAAATAGCATAAATTAGAGCCCAATTTGTCCAATTATGAGTAAACCTGTCTTAAGTGCCAACATAGCTGTACCATGCACAGTAAACATATCTGTCACACATTAAAGCCCTAATTAAAGAGTCTCATTAGGATTTGAGAGCTTGTCAATTTATATATCCTGAAATACAAAAGATTTTGGTCCTACGCTTCAGCAATGGAAGGTAAATGTCACCCAATGAAAGGGAAACAGCATGGTGTAAAAATACACAAACACTACGAGACATTTTTTTTGTCAACCATTTTGACGTGAAATAAGCGTAAACACAGGTGCTACAAATAATACTAATTAAATTCCATTCAAGTCAAAGAGAGTCAGGGTGCTGCTACTGTGCATGTCGGCAAACTGGAAAGGTTCTGCTTCACTAAATGGAACAGGACCTTAATTAGTATCACTGGTAACACCTGTGTTTCCCCTACTTGTGAAAAAGGTGTATGGTCTGAGCCTAAAACTGTGAACAATTAGGAGCACCAGCAGGACGAATATAGGTACTGTCGTCTGCTACAGTCTCGTCATATGTGTGATTAAGATCTGATTACATTTTCTAATTTTAGTGTACTTAAAATGCATTAATTCATATGCTGCTTGAGATTTATCTGAAATTACTGGTGTCCAAAATGTGCTTCTCCATGCAGATTTGACTAACCACTTAAATTATATGCCTATTATTTGATTAGCTGACTGACAGAAAAGTAATTGACTATTGGAAGATGTCAGTTTTTAAGATAAAATTCCTCTCATCTGATGGTTCCAGCTTCTCAAATGTGAGGATTTGCTGCCTCTCTTTATTTCTTTGATAGTGAGTTGACTATCTTTTGGTTTTGGGCAGCTAGTCGAACAAAAAAGTTCAAACTCATTATACTCTACATCACAGCAGTTTCCCAACATGGCTATACAATAGGAGATAAACATTGACATTGAATGAACTGATATCACACAATTAAAAAGTGAAAAGATAAAGCTTCCACTACAATAAAAGAATTGAAAACCTTTAATGATTTTGCAAATAATATTCTCATCTGGATAAATAAAACATAGAAATGCAAACATGCTTGTCCATCCGTCCTTGTGTTATGTTTTTTTTGTTCTATGTAAAAAATGTACATCATGACTTTGAAAAACTAAAGGAATTAACTCTTTAAACTTCAAAATGCTGACGTGGTCGACTGACTATTATCTAATCTTTTATAAACCACCAGCTCCCTCATGATACAGTTAATAGTGTGTGACAATAGTTTATTATTATTATTTTTTAACGTTATACATTCTGAAACAAAAAACCCTTATAGGAAGGACTGAGACAGACAGCAAGATGTAATGTGTTAGGTTTAACATCTCTTTTTCTAGCCGTGTGTTGTGATCTGTATTGTCATTTGTTTCCCATTGTTGCATGCTTCACACAACCTCGACAGAACCTCTCAGTGACGGCAGAAATACAGTATATAAAAAGAGACACATTTGGGATATTTACACCAAATAACAAGAACCACTGGTGAGAACGCCTCTGAGGGAGGGAGAAGTCGCTGAAATGTCGACAGTAGGCGAGGGGGAGGAAGGGGAAAAGGGACAAAGCACACAGCCTGAAACAAAGGACCAAGTTCGGACTCTGGCAAACGCACAGCTTATAGCTTCTTCACCCAGCTCATGCTCAGCTGTTCTCCTATTTTCAAGTGCAATTAACAAAAAACAGAGCAAACGGTTGTTAATTTTGTCAAAAAGGAAAAAGAACAAAACATCCAGCGAGTTTAACGCCACAAATACAGGTAAATATGTGAGTTGGAAACAGATCTCTCAGTCATCCAGTGACGTTAACAACGTCATGCAGCCCATGACAGTAATTTGACCACAGAGCTCATAATATTCAATTCAATATGAACTCTGTGGGCACAGAAAAATTCTAGCCCAGCACAGGGACCATGAAGTGCTAAAATTGTTTTAAAATCAAGGTTAAATGTATTAAGCCAAGGTACAGTGCAGCTTCAAAATAAAAGCCCCTGATTGGCTCGTTCTGCAGAGCACCCAGGTCTGTATTTGTGAAAGGGTCAGGGATAAGAAATGATAACAGCATTTTTGCTTTTTTGTAGTGTTACATAAAGTCGACGGTCAGCTCTCCTCAGACACATAAAAACACCCATACACAACATCCTATCAGTGCATTCATTCCCCCATTGATCCTTCATCTTCCCTCTCTGATGCAGGTATGATGTGGCGGACGCTGCGATTACATGGCTTCCATCGCCCAGCGCTGCAAGTCCTCCATGTCATCGTCATCCTCCTCTTTCTTGGCTGCTAGGGATGAAAAGAGAAAAAAAAGACAGAAAGCTGTGAGATATGTGAATGAATTGGTATGGTTAGGTTTAGGCGATCTCAGCTGGTTTCCAGACCCCATCCTCAACTGGGAATCTCCAGAGAGACAAACCTCACTATAACCCATTTATGAAAATATGATTATTTGCTTTCTGAGGGTTAGATGAGATAGAGGGGGGTTATGTGCCAGATTATTTCTTGGCTGTTACCAATAACTTGCTGGTTACCAGGCCACGACTCGGAGCCAAGAAATATTCCTGATACATAACCCATCTATAAAATGGCAAAATCCTCTCATCTAATTCTCTCTTAGAAAGATAATAACCACATTTCCCAGAATGTTTAACCCTAACCTTTACCTAAAAAACAGATGCTACAGTGAGCTGCTGTGTCAGTTCTTCAAAAGGCTCCTTACAATTACACTGGCTTCCCATAAATTTTAGAAATGAACTGAAATATTTATTGCTTGTTTTTTGAAGGGACAGTTCACCCCAAAATCAAAAATATATATTTTTCCTCTTACTTGTAGTGTTAGTTACCCATCTACACTGATTTGATGTGAATTCCTGCATTTTGGTGGTACGAGTTGTAGTGATGTTCATCTTCTCTTTAATATAATGGAACTAGACATGACTCAACCTGTGCTGTTCAAAGTGCCAAAAAATACATTTGAAAAGTTCAACAGTAATGTCCAGAAAATCATGACCCGGTTACTCAAGATAATTCACAGACCTTCAGAGCAGTTTCCTGTACAAATGTACTTTCTTTCTACAGTATAATCTACCGGACATGAAACTGCTCACAACAAGGTCTGTGGATTACCTTGAGTAACCTGCTCATGATTTCTGGAGAGAGACATTACTCTTTTTTGGTGCTTTGAGTGCCACAAGCCGAGTGCCATCTAGTCCCATTATATTTGAGAGAAGGCAGACATTTCTATGGCTGATATCTCGAGAAGCTGAGGCAGAGCCAGAGGAAAAATGTGTTAATTTGTTTTTGTGGTGAACTGTCCCTACATGGTCTGGCACTCCAATATCTCTCGTATTGTACATCTACAGGTCATCTGGAACAGGCCTGTTCCAGAGCTGATTATTCCCCTGGTCTCTACGAAAATTGTGTAAACTGCCTTTAAATGTTATGCACCAAACCGCTGGGACGTCTGACCTGATCATATTAGGTATGTTCCAATGCTATTGTCTTTTAAAACTAAACTGAAAACAGTCCTGCTGCACCTTTCAGTAGTGTGGTTTGTTGGTTTTATCCACTATTTTATTTTATTCTTATTTCTTTTAACTCACACGTCTTTTATTATCACCCTGATGCTCCCATCACTCTGGAACAGGGTAAATCTGGACTCATCAGACCACATGACCATTTTCCATCGCTCCAGAGTCCAATCTTTATGCTCCCTAGCAAACTAAAGCTGTTTTTACCAATTAGCCTCACTAAGTGGTTTTCTTGAGGCTACACAGCTGTTTAGTCTCAATCCCTTGAGTTCTCTTCACACTGTGAATGTGGAAATGCTCTTACTTTCACTATTAAAATAGAATTTCTATTGTTGATTTTTTACGATTTGATTTCACCAAACATTTAAGTGATCTTCCTATCACGATCGTTCAAGATTTTTTTCTGACCACATTTCTTCCTCGAAGATGATGGTTCGCCACTATCCTTCCAGGTTTCAATAAGGCGTTGGACAGTTTTTAACTCAATTTTAGTAGTTTCAGTAATCTCCTTAGTTGTTTTCTTTGCTTGATGCAGGCCAATAATTTGAGCCTTCTGAAACAGAGTAACATCTTTTCCACGACCAGAGAATATGTCTTCTGACATGGCTGTTTAAGACATGAGAAGCAACTCACTGCATCAGTTAGGGTTAAATAACTTGTTGTCAGCTGAAACCTATTAATCACTGCAGTAATCATCCAAATGAAGGCTTACCTATTAGTTAGTTGCTAGGTGCCAGTTGCTTAGTTAAATCCAGCTAGTGACTTTTTCTGGCCAGCCAGTGTATGTCTTGCTTTTTTGAAATTCAAATGTGGAAATGTGACACTACAGCTTTAACTCATGTGTTATTTATGTGCCTGTTTTAATGTCTAATGTTTGTTCCACTATGTGTGCTTGCTTACCAGGTCTGGCAGGTAATGAAGTTGAAGGCACATTGGGGAGGGGGACGTTCTCTGTTCCCCCGATCTCCAGCAGGCTTTTGTCCAGCGCCTCCTGTTCCAGCTCATCCAGCTCTGCCAGCAGCTCATCCTGAGAAACACAGCAGTCAACATTGAAGATGAGGATAAACACAAACTAATTCAGGCAACACTAACGCCACAAAGATATTGATCCTAATACAAAAAACAACACAACAGAATAAATATAACATGTTATCTTTATTTTTAAAACTAGTGTGGGTCGGTTTAACCTGGACTTTGTCTCATGTGTCCGACACGTCTTGATGAGAGTTAATTTAAGTACTTCATGTCAGTTGACTGAGAATATGAGAGACAGCAAATTCATTCATTCTGCCATATTATCCCAGGATGACTGAATACCATCAATTAAGGTGAAGCTGGTCTATGAATAAGACCATTCAAAAACGAGTCTGATTCAGTAGCCTTAATGGCAGAGTAAGGACTCAACAAACACAACAAACTGTGCTTCGCCTATTGAGTCACAAACCATCACCAGGCAGCATCAATGATGATGCTGAACTTTGCTCTACTGGGTAAACCCGCTGTTATCATCAGTCCATCGTTCATTACTGTGTGTTAAATGCAGACATGTTTAGCGTACAACCAATAATATTTCTGGGTCCCGGTGTGTAAAAGGTCTATAATGTCATATTAGCCTGAGTCAATATTTACACTGAGTAATTAAACCAGGCGCCATCAGATAAATAGCCATCTGTTTTAAGACAGCAATTGGTTCAGAATCAGACACTGCATTTAGAAAATACCACGAAGAATTCTCACTAATCTAAAACAAACAAACAAAAAACAAAAACAAAAAAAGAAATGTCTGAAAAGTATTACCCACCTCGTCAAACTCCTCTCCGAAGCCAACAGGTTTAGAGATGGCGTCAGAGATTTCCTGGGCCAGCTCCTGCTGCTCTGTAATGTCCTGCATCAGGTCGTCCACCTTGTCAATGTCCCTGAAGCAACAAGCAAGGGAGAGGATTCATATGTGAGTAAAAACACGCTTCTTCTCCCTGCACAAGGTAAGGTTGACAATAACTTTATTTATACAATGCTTGTCAAGACAAAGTTACAAGGTGATTTACATGGTAGACCCAGGATTAAAACATTTCAAGCATGGGGCGGGTAAAACAATACAAAAATGTAGCAAAAATGGGGTAAAAACATATAAACAAATAGTATTAATACT
Organism: Lutjanus argentimaculatus; assembly: GCA_034769285.1. Lineage (NCBI taxonomy): Eukaryota > Metazoa > Chordata > Actinopteri > Lutjaniformes > Lutjanidae > Lutjanus > Lutjanus argentimaculatus. The sequence goes on from JAWZSL010000007.1 coordinate 10,558,340, forward strand.
AAAGGAATGAAGCAATTCAAAAGTATCTCACATGTCCAACTACAAATTAAATTCCTGTCTCTATTAAATATTCTTTTTTTTTTGGTCTGTCACTGATTTAAATAAAATCTGTTGCTGATGGGTTTGGATTTTGGAGGTATTATTGCATACGGGTCAAATCTTTTGTATTCCTGTTATGTGCAAAGCACTCCTCGTAATCTTTCTATTGATTTAATTGGGCAGAGTGAATTTTTCTATTCGCCTTCTAGCCTCATGAAGGCATCTAAGAGGCAGCAGGCTATGAATTAGGGCTGCACAATTAATTGCAATCATAATAAAATCATAATATGGCCAAGTGCAATATCCAAATCGCAGAACAAATTGCAATTTTTGAAAAAACAAAAAACATATGAGAAAATAGCATTACATTGAGATACTACAGTGCTACATAGATGACCAGGCCTAAAAACCTTGTTCTCCAGATGAAAGAAAACATGATTTTAATACTTTTTGTTTCAGTGAACATGAAAATTGTAATGCAAAACTGCTCATTTCCATTAATCATATCAGTCAAAATAACAGCAACATGACTTTTTTTTACCAAACTGTGCAGCCCTACTATGAATATAATATTTTTATAATCGTTAATCAATCAATTCATTTGTAAAGAAGTTAACCAGTCACTAGATGCTCGCTCTTACATGTTTTCATGGGCAGACTTCATGGCCTTGGCAGCAAAGCCCATGTTCTTGAGCACTTCAGTGTTAGTGTTGGCGTTCTCCAGAGCCTCTCTCTGGAACTCGATGGTTGACAGTGTGCCGTCAATCTGGGCAAGCTGTTTCTCGTACCGCTTCTTTCTTTTCAAAGCTTGCAGAGCCGCTGAGGAGAGAAAGACAGAAAGGAAGGAGTCAGGATGGATAGATTGTCACAAAAATAGACATTAGAAATGACAGCAAGGTAAAACTGTGAGTCGTGGGGATTGTTTATGAATGAGAGCCTGAATAAGTGGTTAAACATTTGCAGTTCTCACATCTTTCGCTCTGTGAAGTAACAGTGATCTGCCAGTGAGTGGAATAATAAATTAAATCTAATCTGCCATGTTAGTGGCAGTTAAATCAATAAGATATAGCTTGTGACTGGATGGAAAAACTGTAACGTGGAAATTAATCACCCACAGTGGTCACATGACCACAACCACCAAATCACAACTGATAGGCCGTAGCGAAACTATCAGAGAGTGTCATACTGGGTTGACTCATGCTGTCAACCTCTGTCAAGTCAGAAGAGAAAAAAATAGGGAAAGGGTGATGTACTCAATGCATTATAGCCCACTGCGATTCTTCATGTAATGCAGAGGCCTTCAACTACATTTGTCCAAGGACCAGAATTTTTTGAAGCAGACACTGTGGGGGCCAAAATTCATTAGACCTATTATTGTTTAATAATTAGCCAATATCAGTGCGACCAGGCTCCTAAAAAACATGGGAAATCTAAAATGATAATTAGATAGTTACCTGGAAAATGTTCTCAGAGATCTGACAAGGAGGCAGTTCACTGAGGAGTGACTGACGGTTAAAATCTGAATGCAGTCCTGATTGGCAGGAAATATTAAGCAACTTTAACCAGATTTGACACTATTATGCACTGTTATTGCACATGTGACACCTGTAGTTACTGGTACAAACAGCAAATGCTGTTTACTACTAAAGTTCACAGAATTCTGGGGGCAGCAAAACAAACGGTTTTCATTTTAATAAAAGAAATCAGGCAATAGTTGCGGCTATCAGCCCATAATGTAGATTCTTACACAAGCAATAATCACAATAAATTCAACAGCAAAAGCAATCACTTTCATCGTCCTCACAGAACATTTTCAACACTCTGAGAGATTCCTTCTAATGCCACCCTCTCGATAAAATCTGTACTTATTTAAAGACACTATTTGCGCTTTTATTGAATATTTCTATTTTATACTGTTTTATACATATACTCTAGAAATACACACATAATATCGGGGCCAATAAATTATGGGCCTTATTGGCCTATCCAACTATATCGGTATCAGCATATATTAGCTGATAACTGTCGGCTATACTAATCTCTAATTTGACAGACTGTCAAAGCATTTAATTTGAATTCTGAGGCAAAATGCACAATGATGTACTGTTACTGATAATAACAAACCCACTTTAAGTTTATGGGTCTTTGTATTTGTGTTCTGGCATTATTGGCTCATATAATGATATATCAGGTAGCTGAAGCTCCACATGTTTCTAACAGACTTGTGACCCAGGTTCAAGCACGCCCACCTTTCTGACAGTGTTATCACGTCCTTTAAACACCTGCCACACCGGTGTTCAACCCTTGTCCTGACACACTGATCCGGTATCTTTATTACAAGTCCTTGTGCAGATTGTGGCTGCATCGCTTGCCACACCTTTAACGAAGTCTTTTGATTTTTAAATGGCCACTGATCAGTCAAACGACAAAATGATCACCAGACACATTGTATGTTTGCGAAAGACACAGCTAACGTTACCTAAGAGAAGACAAGTAATCGATAATCACTGATCAACTATCAAATCGCTCACAAAATCGACAAAACGTCAAACCAAACTGTCTGTCGGGTGGCACCACGGCCGTTGTAACAGCGCTGTATCAAGGTGAGGCTGCCAACAGTTCTGACAGCTCGGGAAAGTTAGCCAACTTAGCTAACATGCTAACACTTAGCTCGTAGCTGTTGACCAGGCAATATTATGATAAAGAGGAGACTCTGTGTGAAAATACGCCCTGATATCTCACCTCTTTTGTTTTTCGTGCCGTTTTTCTTGGCGATTTGCAGCTCCTGGTCGATCTTTTTCTCTAGAAATTCCTGTTTCTTCGTTAGCATCTCCTCCGTCTCATGGAGTTTCTGGATAGCCTCCTGTGGGCTCGGTCCCTTTCCTCCTTTTCCTCCTCCTCCGAATATCTTACCAAACAACGACATGTTACCTGGGATGCTACAACACACTAATTATAAAAATAAAATAAAACTAATCTGCGAAATACTCGCGAAAATCACGCTAAGCTACCTCGCTGCTAGGCTACACTGACACTTCGCCCTAGCCTGAGCCAGAAGGATTGTTGATGTTTTTCCACTTCCGGGATAGGCCCGATGACGTCATGTTGCCCGATGACGATTGGGCGTTGCTGATTTACGCTTTGTCGACCTCTGCTGAACAACTGGAGCACTAAAACACAGAATTATGGTATCGCCTTTAATGTGTGTGTGTTTTTACCCTCTTTACGTTGTTTTATCATAGTTCTATCATACATCTTAAATTTAATATATATACTCAAAGGGGTCAAACGTCATTACAGTACTCTAATAAGACATAACAGTATCAAATTAGACAAAAACTAGAAATATGTTCTTTATAAGACAGTATTACACCCTTCATTAGATCCTTATTAGATTTTAAAAAGGTAATTTGGGACACATTACAACAGAACTGCACTGAGGTCGGGCACCATAAAAATGTGGTGACCAACTTTTACATTGCATTCTCTGTTTCTTTCCTCTGCTTTCTGTTTGTGACAGCAACACACAGAAACACACACAGGCAAAGCAGACTGAGGACAGCTTCGACAAGGGATCAACAGCTGCCTCAGTTTGATCTGCATCTTGTTTCAGATAGAAAACAACGTATGTCTCCACTGGTTGGATCTGGCAGTTGTGGCGTCATTGCAGTAGGTGCTTCATCGTCTGTTGCCTGGCGGGGATCTGCACTCTTCAATTTTCTCTCTTTTCTTTGCTTTGGACTGTACTTTCTTTCTTTCTTTCTTCCTTTTTTGTTATTTATTGTTCCATGTATTCCTTGGAACTTGCAATAAACAAAACAGTGAATTTTTTTTTATAAATAACTCAACGTTGATTTGTTTCACAAAGGATTCAAACTCCAGTCTTTGTGGTGAGAGTTCTGTGTTGGTTGCAGACTTTCTCGCTGTTTATATGTCTCCTGTCAAAATTATGCCAACTAGAGGTCACAAACTAAATATAAATTGAAATATTTGTTGCAATAACCTGCTTGCACAGTCAACCTACACACTTGTTTCTGGTGGGAACAGACTGGATAACTGGCCAAGGAGAAATGGTGTGATCCTCCAGAAGGGAAGACAGGGCAGAAGGCTTAATACTGTGATGTATTTTTTAATACTTTAGTGCCCTGTAGAGCTATATTATAATTTCAGAGCCCCACTCTCCATTGTTGTTCATTTATGAGGCTTATCATTGGTTGCCATAAAATGTCAAGCATCAGTATGATTTTTAAGGTGCTAGTAGGCTTTTTGTTAATGATGAAAATAAAACTTTTTATGACCTGTGTCTTTTAGCTGATTTAAATGTTGAAACTGAGGGAGGATCATTAGAATATCACATGACTTGCTTGACTTATAGCAGGGGCTTGACTTCACTTGCTTGATTCTCACCACACTAACTCGGGATCTGCTTCAGGCTTGAAGTCCTGAGATCTGCTTGTGACTTGGACACTGGTGACTTACTTACGTGGTAAACTTTATACTTGCTTAGCATTGGCATGTTATCACTGTGAGCATGTTAGCATGCTGACATTTAGCGTGTAGATCAAAGGACCACTTTTCCCAATACAGCCTCACAGAGCTGACAGCTTGGCTGTAGACTGTTGTTCAATTGTTATTTGTTCCTTAAGTAGAACGTAGAGTTCATTAATAAAACATAAGATGGAGTCGACTTACATTTGATGCAGTTGATCACTGGAAACGTTTTGACCTTTCTTTACGTCTGTTAAGGAAACATCAAACATTTCTGTCAAAGATTTCAGAAAATATTGTTTATACTTAAATGATTTTTTGTCAATAGTAATATCATTCTTGTTCCCATTTACAGGTGTAATATAAACCAACTATGCAATAAAAAAGACACCTGGGTTCAATTTCACTTCATTTCATGCTGTGCAATTTCAGTATCTCATTCAGGTGTACTATCATTACAACTGTGCAATATCAATATTTTCCTATGTGCAATAGTGTAAATTTGTTGAGTCTTTGTTTATTGTTTATATTATATATATAGTTCTAGTATACTTTTTATATATCCTCTTGCTTATATTGTTCATATTTTTTTATATATCCTCTTTTTATATTGCTCATTTACTAATTACAATTTTCTTTATTGATACTTATTTTCATTTTGCTGTCCACTTTGCTGCTGCAACACTGCAAATTTCCCCAATTGTGGGACTAATAAAGGAATATCGTACATTTATTTTGTGATTTAAGTACACGTAACTAGTTAAAAATAGTCACTCTCCAGCACTTGCAGTATCATATTAAGCATTCGTGTGAAATTTTGTCACAGTGAGCATATAAATTCTTGAGTTATGGCCAATAACATGTTTTGTGAGGTCACAGTGACCTTTGACCTTTATCCACCACATCTAATCAGGTCATCCTTGAGTCCAAATGGTCATTTGTGTCAAGTCTGAAGAAATTCCCTCAAAATGTTCTTGAGATATCTTGTTCATGAGAATGGGATGACCTGAAAAACATAACTAATGTCTGAGGTATCGTTGAGCCGTAAAAAATGTTTTCCAGGGTTTTTCAGGAATTCTGAATCTCACAGGTCCTTCAGCAGACAGTCAGGAATCTGCTCAAAAAATAGGCTGATCAGTCCAGTGGGATTTGAGATTAGATGCGGACAAGCTTCAGGTCCATTGGTCACTTACACACATGCACGCGTGCATGCAAGCGATCGCGTGCACCAGGAGAGGATAATTAGGATCTCCTAAAAAATTTCAGTTGTGTTCCATTTAATTTTCTCCCACAGAGTAAATCACCGTCCCAACAAAGATCTCTGGCCAGGTTTTAGTTGTTTTTCCACATAGAGTTACAGATGGCCACAAATACATCAGAAGTATCTGGTATATGGGCACTTTGGCAGCTCAGTTGGTGTGCGCCTCTCGCCCTAAGGCTGTCAGTCCTCAGCAGCGGCCGAGTTATGAGTGACCTCATAACCCTGCAGCTGCAAAGTCATGGGTGCATGACGGGTGGTTTATATTATATGTATGTATATTTAGAATATTTTTACTGCTTTCCTTTGTTGTCAGACAGACCTTTCTGACGAGATCCTGCTGTTATACAAACCAGATATCGCTCTCTCCAAACCAACCAAACTCCAAAGGCAAAAGAAGTTTTACCTCAAATTGCTGGGCTTTGGTGAGTGACAACTATCCTTTGTAACACTGAAGTTGCACAAATACACAAACACACCAAAAGGTCAAGACAGCAATTCCAGTGTTCTGAGGGAAAAATGACTCATTTTGTCTATGGAATTTGGAGAGTGCTATTTGGCTTGTATAACGGCAGCTTCCCATCAGAAATGGCTGTCTGATGGCAAAAAAGTAAAAATATTCGAAACAGATCATACACTGATATAGATTTTTTTAGGTGAACCTTTTTAAAGTGTCTGAAATACTTTTTGCTCCTGACCCTGTCCACAGCAGTTCATTGATTAGCTTCTGTGCTGGTGCCCCTCCCTGCTTCGACCGCTGACCACCATCTGCTGTAGGTAATATACTGATTATGGATAAGTAGCTCGTACTACCCTACACCAAGCAATCTGAACTATCCCTTTAAATAGTTACATTTTTAAGGATTTCTTTAATTTTCTTTCTGTACTGAGTAGTCCCCCTAAACACGGCAACTCGCTTAGTGGTTCTGCACCCGACTTCTATTCTGTCAAACTTGTTTTTGCAACCACACACACACTCTTAAAATCTGTTCGTTGACTGAAATCTAAACTAAATGAGAAAAAAAAGAGTAAACTTTTCACAGAAGCAGACAGTTGGGGGTTTATGTATTTTAATTCATTATGATGCTACATGATCCATGGTGGTTGTTCAATTATTTTCTTCCTTTACTACAGTATGTTAATAACTTTGCCAGTTATCTTTTTAAGTCTTTTTTTTTTTTATGTACATACAAAAGAGTATCCAATTACTGTGTGATTACATCATTGTGTGACTGTATCTTTGCATGTGTGGTCTGAAGCGCTGATGCCTTTTTTTTCTTTTTCTTTAATGTAGTGTGTATTCACAGGTCAGTCCTCCTCCCAGCCGCCCACATTCCCACTCCTCTGCTCCCCGAGCTCCCTCAGGCAACGAAAATTACAGATATTTTTTTTTCTTCTTTTAAACAACCTGCTTCAATGGTCGGGTGATAGTCGAGATAATACAGTTGTCTTGTCTCAATTATCGCACAACCACCAGAACTGAACAGGAAAAAAAAAAAAAAAGAAAAAAAAAAAAAGAAAAAAGAAAAAGATAAATCGAAAGGAAACAAAACACACACAAACTGATAAACCAGACTCGAGATGGTCCCTTTTGAAAAGACAGTAATTTTTTTCTTGTTTTGCTAATATAACTTCAACACTCAAAAAAATAATAATCATAATAAATCCAGGTTATTCCATGCAGATTGCAGAGTGGACACTTGAATATAGTGCATTTGAATATTATAAACAACAGAAGCATCGTGGCTACATGATAATATAAGAAAAAAGCAAACATCTGCTGTAATACACTAGAGGACGCAAATACAATACTCCATGGGCAAAATTAAACAAAGTGGCCAAAACTATTGATACATACTGTATGTTATATTGTTTTAACAAATTCACTGCTTGACGGGGGGATTTTTGTCTTTTTTTGGTCTCAACCTGAGGATGTAATTAACGGAAGAAAATTAAAGTCTTTACTGAGAAAATCTGATGTCTTGAACTAAATTACAGCTTTGTTTTTGAACTAGATCACTGTGCAGCATAGATTCTATGATTTTACCGAGTTACAGTTTTTTACAAATCGCCCAAATTATTAGATTTATTGAATTTCTACTGACTCCTTGGTCTGGTCAGCGACTGAACTGATCAAAAGTTTTCATCTGATTTTCCACAAACGCCCCCCAGTTTTCTGTTGCATACAGGAAATCTGTTCTGATGACAGTTTTGTTTTCAAACCACCCCTCTTCCTCCGTTCTTTGACAGCCTGTGATTTCACCGCTTGTGGTCTCCTCCACATAAAAACATCCACACGCAGTCACATCAGCCCTCCTGCAGGAGGCAAAATCAAGATGACACACACGCGCGCACACACACATGCATGGCTTCTACTGGCTCACATTTTTACCACATACTGTTTAGAAGACAATACATAAGGGTTAAAGTCTAGGAAAAAAAGTCTTTCACTGATCACTTGCGTTCACCTCTCCGGGCAGATTATCAGTAATAAGTGGAAGAGAGATTCATCAGAAGAGGAGGAGTGTTTGATCTTTTTTACAGACAAATGTGAGTGAGGAAACTTGAAGACTTCAGAATCAGTAAAGAATCGATGAAAGACTAAACATTCAGCCAGCACGAAGCCACTTCCACACACCACTAACTGATACCTGTGCAAGTTGCGGAAGATCATTTAGGAAGGAGGGATGGACGGAAAGAACAGATCAGAGGTGGTGATTATTTCACAAAAAAAGAAAGAAAAAGGCAAGACCTGTGACAAAAACGCTCGCACTCATGGTTTAACTTGGGATCGCCTTCTTTCGTTTTCTTTTTTACACATTAAATTATTTTCCATCCAGACAAACCATCACGATATTGCCTTAAATGTTTAAAAAAAAAAGAAAAAAAAGAAAGAGAAATCAACATTAAACCCAGAAGACATCCCTGTTGCCGTCATCGACACGTGTCCTCCCGAGCACGCCGTCCATCCACCCGTCTGTCACTGTGCTCTCTGTCTGTCTGTGTCTCTACAGGGCCAGCTTGCCAATGATGACTCCAATGACAAAGAAGAGCACACAGAGCGCCAGGACACGGGTGCTTAGGCCTTCGTCCCTCATAGCTGAGGTCGCCATGGATGAAGAGTGAGAAGGGGCCACTGAGGTCACCTTTCTCTTCCGCAGCCCGTCGTCCTCCTGCGAGAGAGAACCACAGAAACAGTCAAATCAGTTCAGCACACAAACATACACAGCTTAAAGTTTATCAGACAGCTGTACCAGAGGGCTCCAAGTTTCGTTAGAATCCTAAAATTTAAGGAAGGTATGAAAAAATAGATACCACCAAGCCTACATGTCTGATGGACAATTTTGCCTTCTCAATTGGCCACCATAACAAAATGATGTACTGTTATTCAAAAAAGCTGGCAAAAATATTGACCTCTACATTCCAAACTAAAATTATAGCTGCTGCGCAGCAATGGTCGGGGCCCGGCAATTTTAGGCAAAATTAGGCAATTCTGAGCAACAAGCAGAGTGTAGGAAGATGAAAAAAAGGTGGCATTCTAATGTGCATTTCACATCAGTTGAGGCTTGAACTCACAATTTCTGGCACAAGAGACTCTGCATATTGACTGATAGCTAAGCCAAATAAACAGGGAAAAGAGACAAGGGATAACAGGGAAACGTGTTGATAAAGAGTATTTGTCTCTTCCCAAAACTCCCTGAATCATAATTATTTTAACCTTAGTAGTCTCTAATCCACATAGCATGATACCTGAACATAAGGCTTTCACATTTGAAATGTCCATCCTGCCTTAGCTGAGACTCGAACTCACGACTTCTGAGACTGAGGTCCGTCTTTTACCTCACTGAGCTAATTGGCAAGTGACAGTTCATGTGTGGCTTCACAAATAAGCCAAGGATCAGGGTGCCAGGCAGCAGCCACCCATGCCATGGAAAAGCAAATTTCAAAGTGAAAGTTCCAAAGCTGTAGCACATATGGTTGATTTGTTGTGAATTTTCAAAGTTTTGAAATTTAGAGGTTTGCTGTAGCGCCACCATCAGGACTATTGTCTTGTGTTTCCAGTTGAGGACATCTGGTATGGGACTGGACCTTTGTGAAAAGTTTGGGTAGATTTCTCATATGGAAATGTTGTACAAGCTGAGGCTTGAACTCACAACCTTCAACACCAAGAACCATCCTCTATCTCACTGAGCTAATTGGCAAATGGAAACACCACTTGTAGCTTCACAAATTGACTAAGCCAGTCACCTGTGTGCAAGACAGCAGCTGTTAGCATGTAAAGGCAGATTTCAAATGGCTGTCAAAAATTCAGTTATTGAGACAAAAATCCCAAAATACACAAATTGCATCTAGACAGCATGGAGATGTTGGTCATTAGTTTTTAACAATGATTTATTGGCTCCAAAAGTGAAAAACTGATGTTTAAAAATGCCATTTTTGCATTGACTCTAATTGTTTGCATGAGAGCGAAATTCAAAATGCTGTAAAAAATTCAGTTTTTGAGATAAAATTCTGATATTTTCCAAACATCATCTACCATGACTCCAAAATTTTGTCATTTTTTTTCATGAACATTGAAAATGTATTTAGCAAGAATTTGCAAGTATATGTTTATAATACCGTTTACAGTCAAACATTTTGATGCACTGTAGGCTCAATTTTTGATAAATCAAAAATCTGTGTGGATCGTTTGTGTAGGACAGTCTGAAGATGCTCTGTAGCAAGTTTGGTGTCAATTGAGCAAAAATTGTGGGAGGAGATAGGTTTAATAAGTTTTACAGTTTTTGAAAAAAACAGAGTGATGGACTTCATAATTTGCAATAGGTTTAAATGTACAAAAGTTTCTTCAGTATTGGGGCTACATTGTGGTGAAAGTTGTAAATCTGTAGCACATATGGTTGATTTGTTATGAATTTTCAAAATTTTGAACTTTAGAGGCTTGCTGTAGCGCCACCATCAGGACTATTGGCCTGTTTTTGCAGCTGAGGCAATCTGGCATGGGACTGGACCTTTGTGCAAAGTTTGGTCATTTTTCGTGCATGGGAAGTAGGATTTCCTCGGAAGAAGAAGAAAGAAAGAAAGAAGAACATGCAGGATTACAATAGGGTCCTGGCAGCTTAGGCTGCCCGGCCCCTAATTAAAGGAACATATGGCCTTGGGAAGGTGCTGTCTGGCAGACCTTTGCACAAAGCAGAGCTGAGGAAACCACAGGCCAGTTACCCCTAATTTACACCAGGCGCGGCTGCACCGCAGCACTCGGAGAAATACGCAGCCATTCTAGTCAATGCTCGTGTTTACACCAGATGTGCCGCGGCACGTGTCAGCTGCGTCCCAGAAGTGGCTCGGCACTCCGCTCCGCAGAGAATACGCAGCAAGTCTATTTTTGATGGATGGCGCGTCAAGCTGTGCAGAGGAGCTCGAACCAGACAGGAAGTCCCGACACGAAAAGCATAGTGAATCCGGTCAGTTTTCAAAATAAAACATCTCGTGTTGACGACGGATCATATTTCACTTCATTCATTCAACATTACGCCATACGTGGCGACAACAGGTATGTTTCATAATATTGAGATGATTATAGAGATGTATTTTTTAATTAAACAAAGCTCCAAAACTTTGATCCATGACTTTGAAGACTACAGCACAATAAAGAAGGAAATAACAACATTAAACACAATTAAAACATACAAAAAAAGAAACCACACAACTACATAGACTACTTACCCATGGTAGAAGCACAAAAATCAAGGAAAAATGAGCTAAAACGACAAAGTAAACAAGTCAACAACTGCTCCGTTTCTGAGACGCTCCGCTTCTGAAACGCTGCTGGTGTGAAATGAAGTCGCGGGCATGACGGACCAAAACCGCGGCGCAGCCGTGCCTGGTGTAAATCCCGGGTTACAGTCCCTGTAAGCCTCTACTGTATCAGTGCCTTCAATTTGTTCTGAAACAGACAACTTTGTCATCAAATTTTCCTCCCATATTTATTTCAGTGATAACTTTGCCCCCTCAGACTGTGATATAGGCATGCATGTTTACACATGATGCCATCTGGTGACTTCTGGCCACTTCAAGTAGCTACTCTACCTGCAGAGTGCTGGCAACACTGACTGGTTGAGGAGAGGGAAGCCTTTGGACTAAAGTTCTGCCAAATGCAAGAAAAGGTGCGCCCCCCCCCCCAAAAAAAAAACAAAAAAACAAAAAAACAAAAAAACAAACAAAAAAAAACAATGGAAGGGGAAACAATGTAGTGCAATGAACATCATGAACAGCCTCTTTATTTTGTCTCCCACACGTCTAAAACGGAACTTTGGCAACAACTCTGTGGCAACTCTGAGGGGACACACTACTTAAAATACAGAAGGTGTTAAAATCACTATGTTACGACAGTAAACGACTCAGTGGTCAATGACTGCCAACACGATGGGATCATCCATCAGCCCAACCCTAATTAACTTATCACATTCTAGCAGGCTTTGGTTGTAATCAGGTAAACAGTTTGTGTGGAGAGCAAGAGGCCGAAATGCAATATTGGAACCCATTAGCCATCACAACAATTTAGCTGTTTTTTTTTGTTTTTGTTTTTTTAAGATCTAACTGCATTCATATGCAGGTATATGTTTATAAAGATGAGCTTTCAACACCATTCTCGTGTCTCAAGTTGTTAATCGGACTGTAAATAATGACCAGTGGACAGAAGAGGAAGTCTTTGCCTGGATATCTGTGATCTGTTCTCTGGATATCCACTGACTACACCAGAAGCCATGAAGCAAATTGTCTGTAGACCCAGAGGATAATTTGTTGTTGGGTGACAGCTGAAAGGTTCTGAGATGACTTTAGGTGCAGCACTTTTCTACAAAATACATGTTTGTCTTTGGTTTTATGAAGGCCTTCATTTTTTTCCAAAATCATTTATCCTGTCATTTCAGATGATGTCACACTTTCTTCCAAATTGTCAATCCTTCATTCGAGAATCAATCTATCCTACTATTTTTGCCTTCCTGAGTCTGATAGAGAGTGCTGGAGTAGAAAATACAAGGTTGAAAGAAAATGCAGACAGATTGTCTCTTCCGTCGTTTTTGTGCATCTCACCCTGATCTGTTTGTTTTCTTCCCGTAGCCTCTGCACCTCCATCTGCAGCCGCTTGCACTCCTCCATGATCTTCTTCACCTCACCGTCATCCAGCGAGGTGCTGGCCGACTTGGGCAGCGTAGAGTGCTCAGTCTTAACAGAGGAGGCAGAGGAAGACACAGTTTTGTTGCTTTCACTCTCATGCTGTGGAGAGAGAGTGAGGGTGGGTGGGGGAGGGCGGTGAGACGGAAGTAGAGGGAGAGGAAGGAAGGGGATGAAGAGACATGCAGAGACATGGTATGGATTGAGATGAAAATACAAACAAATTATAAAAGAATGAATAAACATGTAATGGGTGGTCCGGTGATGTGTTGCTGATGGGTAGGAGACTGATAAAATACTGAGAAACAGAGAAAAAAATAAACTCTAGGAAAGCAAGCAATGTGAATGCTTGTGATTTTATTCTTTAAGATACAAAAACTACTAAATCTGCATTTATAAATAAATGATGCAACATTTCAAAATTTGTCATAATGATGAGGATGTGTAAATATTTAACTTTTGTGCAGCAACATTTGACACTTAATGATCAAATAGCACAAGAAAAGACCATTAACCCAAAAGTAAGACTTACAGTTTTGTCATTTTCTAGAGGCATCTCAAATGCACATCTCAACTTTGAATCCATCAGCTCTTCAGGCTTTGCCTCCTTCCACTGTGGACGGGTACATCAAGAGGGAAAGCAAAGGCAAACAGGGAGAAAATACAGTGAAAGTTCATACAGGGATTCTTTAGAATTAGATCAGTTTAGTTTATCTTTCATATAATTATAAGTCAAAAGTTCAAAGTACTGGCACTCAACAGAAAGCAATGTTTTCAGGATTTGGGGCATGTATCATAGATGTATGGGGTCAAAAGTCAGGAACAAACAAGCATATCCCTAACAGTATAACAATATAATATTCAGGGACCAGTGTGTGGGATTTAGTGGCATCTAGTGGTGAGCTGGCAGATTGCAAACACCAATCTCACTTGTGCCTTCCAAGAGTGTAGGAGAGACTACAGTGAAAGACCTCGTAGATATAAACAGCTCACTCTGAAGTAACAAAATCAAAACAATTCATATTTTAAGGTGATTATACACTAATGAAAACTTACTCATGAATATTATATTACATTTCTGTCATATTCTGGCAATACATCCCTGTAAATCTTGCATATTAGACCTTTAATATTAGGGATGATTTGGCCATAAAGGCTTTAAAATAAAATATTGGTATTGGTACAAAATGAACATTTCTGTCAATATGGCAACCCATAAGACGACCCTTTAATTATGTGCATGTGACACAAGTATGACTACAGTGTGGAGATTTTTTTAAGTATCTGAAACAGATAGCAAAGTTGCTATTTGAAATGATTGCTCAGGAGCCACATCATATTCCATCAACACACAAATTTAATTGCCATCTTAAGCCGTCACCCTGATCATTACAACAAATGAGCAAAGAACAAACAGAAACAGGGACCAGTAAAAAAAATGTCAGCAGCAATTTTCTTATTTTGCCTAGTGAATGTATACATTTTGAAAAGCACTGTATTTTATGTCTACATCTGCCAGTGGGCCATCACATTAAGAATAATTCTACAAGAGAGACTTGATTTTCTCTGCAATTACGTGGAAAAACTTATGTTCATATGTCATTATTGGCCAAAATGAGTTGGCAAAAATCAAATATCTTGCACTCCTTATTAATATGTATAAATATAACAACATATATGATGGTAAATCATATTCTATGCCCTGGTACTCACAACTCCTTCCATGTCAGTCATGTCGTATGGAGCCAGCATGGACTGCACCATGAATTTGTGTTTACTCTTTTCATTGGGGTCGTAGTCAAAAGGCTGTAGCATAACTGTGGACAAAAAACAATAACAAAACAGAGAGCCAGAACATTAGGCAAAGACTAACTTCCTATATTGCCCCATAACAACTATTACGCAACCTGGAAATGAAAAGACGTCCGTCAGGTTTATGATCTGGGTTACACTGTGACCTGCTTCCTCCTGACTACTTGTCCTGAAATAATCATTTTTATGCCTGGATTATCAGTAACTAAACCACTGAAGAGTTTATAATTTTGGTTGTATGCAATGTCAGAAATTGATTTCCATGATAGTAATGCAAACGATAGAAGCGAGGGTCAACTTTAATTCAAATATCGATATAATAACAGCTCTTCAGCAGCTTTTAATTGTTTTTGTCCTACCACACCTTACTGAGAGGTGTGAAGGAAAGCACTATCTAACTTTGCAAGGAGACTACTGGTATACATGGAAAAAATAAATATTACTATATCCACAACACATTAATTTAGTTTCAACAGAAACATCAATTTTACATCATGATGGTAGGGATTACTTCTTTGATTTAATGATATACTCATTCAATTTAGCATCACATCTGTGCAATGTCTGGTTAAACTAAGGCTAGAAAAATTATTTTGGTGCTGAAACACAAAACATGCTGGCTAGAGGTTCTGCATTCATTGTTCTATTCCTGGAACTTTTATCAATTCAATCATATAAGACTACATTGCATTTGGGATTTTGATTATCATGATATAACTTTAACACTGTCTTCTCAGAATAGCCCACATTAAAGTAAGATGATACACTTTTATTATTTTAGTGTTGCTTTTGGAAGAAATTATCAATAAATAAATCCTCCTACTAGGCCATTAGATCCTCAATTGTAGAGATTTTTTTCTCAGATACCAAACACCCAGTCCTAATGTAGACAAAGTGGCTGAAAGCAACCACAGATCATCGCATTATTGAAGCATCAAGTCAAAAATACAGATTGTTGTATCAGTATAACCTAGCTTGCTGAATGAGATGTGAAAACCACACTGCAGGTTTTCACCTAAGTTTTCAGAGGACGCAAAGATTTTTTACAAACCAGAAACATTGATGGAGGTTCCAGCGTCAATGATGCCACTGTTTGGGCGCACGCAGTATCTGCGAGGTGCGGTTGTCTTGACTTTGAAACACACATTTCTATCTGTGGGGTTGGTGAGTTTCAGAGTGGCAGTGACGACATCTGTAAACGGGCCTGAGGAGGAGAACAGAGAAACAGCACAGTGACTCCTGGGTGTGTGTGTGAGTGAGTGAGTGCAGGTATTTGTTTGTGTGCATGACTGAGATTTTTGGTTCAGAATCAAAACTGAGTGGGCACTTGAACTTGTTTGTTAAAGTGCATATACGAATTGTGTGTCTGTGAGGATGAATATGTGAGTAGTGTTTGTGAGGGACTCAGCAGAGCCTGACATAAACATTGCACATTAAACATTTAAACAACAGTAGAAGCAGTTAAGTGTGCAAGCATTTACTTTATTATTCATGCCCCGCCCTCAGCCAAAAACTGGATTCTGTAGGGAACTTGGTGGGCTGCATCTTTGGCTACATATTTTTATGGCTGTTACCATTAGTCTTAAAATGTGGCCAACATCAGATTCCAGTGTTAACTGGTCATGGTCCTGAACTGACTCGCATGCACAAAGGAACAATAACAAAGAGCACGCCGTCATATGAAGTAAATATGGAGTCCAATGAAGTCAGCGTCCACAATTTCATTTATAAGTTGAGGTGACATGGACGCCAGTGGATTTGTACGCAGATGATAATAAGGATGAGGATGAGGAGAAAGAGAGACAAATTTTAATTATGGCTTTTTGTGGAGCAATGGCTGCTACTACTGTACAGTGTACAGAGTTCAATTTCAATAATCGAAATTAAAGGCAGAATCTGCGATTTTCACAGGATTTTTTTTCTCTCCTCCCCCTGTCTGATGAAAAAAATAACACTTCAAAGACGACACAGTGTAGCTTACTGGGTGTTATATCACACTTGTTACCATATAGACTTTTTACCACATAGAATTTGAAAATGTAAATGACTGTTCTCAGGGCATAGAACCAATGATTTGTTGATCTATACAAATGAACACTTTATAGTCTTACAATGACATAGCCAAGCTGCCAGTGCTTTAAAACGGACAAACAAACAAAAAACAGTTAAATCGAAAAATCTAAATGAATCCTGACCTAAGAGTTGAAAGTCAAATTGACTTGTGGATTTGGAAAATCGTGAGAATACAAAGATGTGCGTGGATGTGGAATCAGTAGGATTGTGACATGAATGGCTTCACAGAAAAGTATTTCATCCAAAATTTCAGGACATCAGGGGCAACTTTTAACTACATCTGTCAGTGCCTCTCCACAAGAGTCTTGCGGCAAGACATCTAAGACGAGTAAGTGATGTAAAAGTTGCAGAATTTCAATATGACTGTTCAAACACTGAGGCTGCATTGCAATGAAAGAGACCTGTATCTAACTTAGGACCACATCTGAAAGTGGCCAAAATCACAATTGAGAAGAGTTAAATATGAGTAAAAAAGGCACTTTTGCTTTCAGTGGGAACATAGTCTTTGTGACATACAAGTGGTAATGTTATGTTGCTTATGAAGCATGTAGATCACCTTCACAAAAACCTCTGACCATGTTTAATGACTCCAAACAGGGAAAATAAATCAACCTCTTTTGACACCTGAACCTTAGTTTTAGAAATGTGTGTTGGATATCAACCAAGGTATGCTATCTGCTTTAATCAAATACACTGTGCATCAGTAACTGAGTGGGCGTATGCATCTTCTCTTGGGTTATCTTTGCATTCAAATCTCTGCAACAATCAATCAGTGAACAGCCCACCACTGATAGATCTCATCACCTTAGGCCATCCCTTGACCCATTTCTACAACAATATCACACCCAAAGCTTATTATCTCAGAATATAGCCATGATCCCTGGCTCACCAGCTCAGTCTGCATTTTCACAATCATTCTGCCTGGAAATATAGAAAAGCTGGAAAGGAATTCGGGTTGCATAGTGAGAGTAAAGCTCTCATTCAAAGCCTGCTAGCTTATTATATTGTGAAATAAGCATAGTAATAAGGCTAAGCAATGACACCCAGCTCGTAGAAAATGCTAGAATACGAGTCACTTTGTTGCAACCGGTTATTAGCAACAATACCAAGAGGAAGGTGGTGTTTCAAGTATTAAATCACATAACAGTGTTTCACATGCTGTAGAAGATAAAAGACAAAGCACAGGGAGCAAATGAGTGAATTAGAGAAATGGGACGGCGGGCCTGCTGCCCTGACGCTGCAATGACAGCTAGCACTTAGCTAGGTTATCTGAATGCTACCTAGCTAGCAACTTAGCATCGTCGCACACAGTGTCGTTTCACCTGTCATCGCCACTGCTGTCGTACACACAACGCAGACTACAGCTAATGTTAGCTTTAACCGTCCGATTTAACAACAAATAACGACCCATTAGCAACCATTGGTTGGATAATGCAGACATCGATATGGTTTCTAGGTTAGCTACCTAGCCCCCGGCCCTGCCCTCTGCCTCCGCATTACCTCTGAATTTCAGTTCGTGTTGTGGCTCTAGCACCAGGACTTGTTCTGGTCTGGCCATGTCCCAGGGCTTCTTCCTGTCGTGACGGCGAGGACAACAATATTTTACCGCAGGTAGCCCGGAGAGGTGAAGCAGCAGCTGGCTCCCGAAGAAACAACCCGCCGCCGGCCGTCCACGGTTTTCCTCTAGGAGGGAGAGGAGGAGGAGGAGGATGATTACAAATGCACCACCACTCGGACTGACTGGCTGGCTGACTGACTGACTGCCACCGACAGCTGCTGGAGGCTAACTTGCTAGTGCTAACTGTGCTAGCAGCGGAGGAGCGGAAGGGAGAGACGGGAAGGAACGAAGAGGGCGACGTCAGGAGGGGGGCGGGGCTGGCGCGAGACGTCAGGTGGTTTTTTGACCGTTGGTCAGACGTCCACATCTATAAAAATGAATTTTACATTCAGAAACCTAAACGAGATAAGTCAGTACTTTGAAACACTACAAGGATAAAATAGTAGTAGTAGTAGTAAAAAATAAAATAAATAAATAAATAATAATAATAATAATAACCATCAAAACTATGAAAACGGGCCCTAAAAACGAATATTAAAGGGATAGTAGCATTATTTTTAAGTGGGGTTGTATGAGCTACAAATAGCCCCTAAGTACCGTATTGCAGTAGAAGACTCTCCACACTCCTCCCGTTAGCGACGCCAGCCCATAGTCTGCTCAGAGATTTCCACATACAGTGTTGTGAACGGTCCCAAAAAAACGGCCTATTTTCGCGGCCTAAAAGAGGTTTTACCGGAAAAAAATACACAGTTCCATTGTTCGCTATAATAGAATTATGCTCAGCCTCTCAAAGTGCAGGAAAAACGCAGTTTTTATTTGGACCTAACCAACTCACGTATCCCTCCGCCCAGGGTTAGCGCCCGCTGATCAGCTGTTTACACAGTGTGCTACGCAGAGCGCTGTAGTGCTCCGCCGATCAGCTGTTTTGAGTCATTGTTGATTGCGATTCTGAGGACGGAAGATGGTGAAACCTCTTCAAACATTTTGAAAATGGTTCGTGTGTGTTGCTATCCAGGATGCAAAAACAAAGCTGTGTCCCATAGCCCTTACAGCTTTCACCGCATTCCTTTGCGTGATATTGGCCTTTCGGCAGCTAGTTCCTCTAAACTTGGATGTCAACATGCCACCGGCATCACTAAAGGATCTCCGTGTTTGCAGTCACCATTTCGCTGAAGAGGATTTTGTGAGACACTTTCACTGCTGTGCCCATCCATCTGGTAAGACAAGTGAAACACCTGTGAAAGAGTGTAATGTAGCCTATCACTGCAGTGCAAATTTATCACATAGGTGAAAACGGAGATGTAGAGCTGTAACATGAAAATGAATTGGCTATTCTTGAATTACCTTCACGATGTTTCCCCTCTCTCTCTTTCGGCCGTTCAGTTTCCATCTGCAACAGCTCTTCTTCAGTGTACTCCGGTTCATACAGATATCCGCTTGCTTCCAAAGTGAATGGCACTTCATTCTTGCTGTCACTGTCAAAATCACTCATTTTTAAAAAGTATATTATATCTCTACTCTTCCTCAAAAAGCCAAGACACTGACCAAAACAGCTGATCGGCGGAGCACTACAGCGCTCTGCGTAGTACACTGTGTAGTAGGCTGCTCAGCGGGCGCTAACGCTGCACTTTGAGGGGCTGAGAATAATTCTATTATAGCGAACAATGGAACTGTGTATTTTTTTCCGGTAAAACCTCTTTTAGGCCCTAGACGTGAAAGTGTTCTCACAAAATCCTCTTCAGCGAAATGGTGACTGCAAACACGGAGATCCTTTAGTGATGCCGGTGGCATGTTGACATCCAAGTTTAGAGGAACTAGCTGCCGAAAGCCAATATCACGCAAAGGAATGCGGTGAAAGCTGTAAGGGCTATGGGACACAGCTTTGTTATTGCATCCTGGATAGCAACACACACGAACCATTTTCAAAATGTTTGAAGAGGTTTCACCATCTTCCGTCCTCGAATCGCAATCAACAATGACTCAAAACAGCTGATCGGCGGAGCACTACAGCGCTCTGCGTAGCACACTGTGTAAACAGCTGATCAGCGGGCGCTAACCCTGGGCGGAGGGATACGTGAGTTGGTTAGGTCCAAATAAAAATTGCGTTTTTCCTGCACTTTGAGGGCTGAGCATAATTCTATTATAGCGAACAATGGAACTGTGTATTTTTTTCCGGTAAAACCTCTTTTAGGCCGCGAAAATAGGCCGTTTTTTTGGGACCGTTCACAACACTGTATGTTGAAAATCTCTGAGCAGGACTATGGGCTGGCGTCGCTAACGGGAGGAGTGTGGAGAGTCTTCTACTGCAATCACGGTACTTAGGGGCTATTTGTAGCTCATACAACCCCACTTAAAAATAATGCTACTATCCCTTTAAGATAATAATAGTCCCCTGATGGCACCCCAAATATAAATTATAACCAGAACAAAAGGTCACTAATAGAAGGCAAAAGTGTGGGCTCAAGTCACATGACTTGGACTCGAGTCATAGTCAAGTCACAAATTTGATGACTTTAGACCAGACAAATCTAAAAAGACTTCCAACTTGACATGAACACCACCACAACCAATGGTTTGTGACTTCAACTGGACTAGAGCCTGATCTATATTATCAGCCCAGTATTGGCCTTGCTATATCATCTATGTCAGCATACATGTTCCTTGATATGCGCCTTTATGATTTTTTTTTTTAAACAACAAAGTGCAGATTGTTTTTATTTGTTAGCTTTATAGGCAGCTCTCTATGTATGTTTGATCCTTTTTCTTAATTCAGGTTCAAAATATACATATTTTGCTCTATTTATGTTGCAGGTTTTTTAAAATTATAGTTAATTATAATTGTCCCAAAAATTGAATTTCAGTCGGGGCCTAATGACTTGAAAATACTTGACATCTTCCCCCAAAGCCCAAAAAAGTATGCTATTTAAAAAGTATGTTTTTAAAAAACTGGTGCCAAAACGTCACATGTGGTGATATACTGTACCAATAAAGAGCAGCTTCGGATGTGCTGACTCAATTTTATACTTCAAAAAAATGTGCCACATATAGAGTAATTTCTCTTAATTTCCTGAATCTACTAACATTAATGCTATTCATTCTTAGCAAGTGGACACTTAATTCCCCAGATCATTACAATACTGAGAAAAATTATACCAAAGATCATTTTGTTTGTGTCCAAAAACTGGTGCAGCAACTTTGTTTGACATGTAAAGTTGCATAAAGAATGCTTAATCAAGACTGTTGTTAAAATGGTGTTACATTTTGTCAACAGTGCATTATGACTTGTTTATTACTTGGGACTTAACTTGGGACTTGTGAGTCCTGACTTGGGACTGCCTCTGCATTTGAGTGCAAAGACTTGAGATTTATTTATGATTTGCAAAACAAAGACTTGGTACCAGCCTCTGGTAGTCCCCCAGATTCCCCCTAAAATTACAGCTGTAGCAGCTACAGTCCTGTTTTACTTTCATTATTTATGTACCAGTTTGTGTTTGTTTGTGTTTAATCCTTCATGTTTTTCTAACTCTACACAAACAGATTAACACTGCATTTTGTTTGTAAAAAAAAAAAAAAAGTGAGGTTTCAATCTTCATGGCAGCAAATAAAAGTAGTCAGAGATCGATTAGATGTCACCAATCTGACATTTAAACATTCTACAGGGCTCGACACAGACACACTGTAGTTACTAGGGGTGTCAAAATTTCAATATTAAATCACAAATCAATTGAAATGAGCTGCGCTGAGATGACACTGTAGCTGAACCAGCCACTATAGAACACTTGATCATGTAAATGACAGCTGTCAGGGCATAAAACCAGTAATCTGTTCATCTTAATAAAATCAAACTCGATAGTCAAACAATCGCATCTGTCAGTAAAAGAATCAAATTGTGACCTTAAAATCCAAAGTCAAAGTGAATCATGGATTTGGAGAATCGTGATACCCCAAGTAGCGACATATTAGGATTCACACACCGGTGTCTCAGCACTAAATTTCTTTCAGCTTGACACTTTTTAGAGCAGTGGCCTGTCCCTGATTAGTGCTCTAAGTGACCCTCTCTACCCATGTTAAAAACAAAAGATGAAAATAGTCCACATGTATGAGTGATCAAACATTCCTCCTCTGTAAGAGTAAGAAACAGGCTAACAATCACAGGGTCTCAGAGGAATCATGAAAGAACTGAGTCAGAAGTGAACAAATGAATCACTTTCCACTGTTGGAAGTTGAGGAGTTTGTTTCTTCAGACACAGCAGTCATGAATCATGATTAATTCCACAATTCCCAGAATTAAACCTTTTTCCTTCATCTGAGCAACTTGGTTGGAAATATAACTTCCAGGCACAACATTAATCACTAAAATATGGATAAATCCCCTGGCACAACTTAAATATTGTTTTTGTACAGTATATGTTGCCTTATAGCCCACAATATTTTCCTTTTTAAGTCCCTTTGGCAGACTATATTCCTATTTGTCCAATTTCATAGTTAGTGCACATCTTAACTGCTGAAACCTCATATATTATATATATATATATATATATATATATATATATATATATATATATATACATATATATATGTATACATATACACACATATATATATATATTATAATATAATACACAGATGGATGTCAAGTGTGATTGGTTACCATGCTTTTCCACTCCTTCCAGGTCACAGTTCATCCTTTATTTACTTTGGCTTTTTCCATCCTGGAGGAAAAGATACAGCTGCCTTCTCTCTTGCTGCGTTCGATGCCATCACACTCCAGTTCTCACAGAAAACAAGTGGAAGGTGAGGGCTAGGGTCTGACTTTTGGTGCATCCTTACCCAAAGATCTATTCAATTCTCACAAAAAGCACCTCCACCTGTAGGTCAACTATAACTTAAATTAAGTTGGTAGGCCACCAAACAGAATGAATGAGGTCAACTGCCTCCCTGTCCATCAGTTCCATAGCCATTATTTCACAGCCCACAAAAGCATAAAGTAGAACAGTTAAATAACAACATAAATGTATTTGTAAGTCCACAGTAAAAACACCTGGCATAAAACACAAGGTCTTTTGGGTGAAATTCTGCCATGAGAGACTTGTGTCTATCCACTATGTACAAGTCTAAAACAGGTCTACTCTTTGAGAGTGCACTAGCTCGCCTGGTTTGGTGGTCTGGAGTCAACAGTTATTACAGGGGCTGAGTGAATAATTGCCCTATTTTTAATTTTTGGTGTGGAGCTGCAACGATTAGTCAGTCAAAAGAAAATAAGTTGCAGACTATTTTGATGGTCGATTAATCATTTCAGTCATTTAAAAAAAAAGAAAAAGCTTTTTACATTTATGATGGTAAATGAAGTCTTTGGTTTTTGGACCATTGGTTGGACAAAAAGAGCAGGATAAGACATCACTTTTGGCTCTAGGAAATTGTGTTTTTTCACATTTCATAGAATCAAGAATTAATCTATTATTCATGACAATAATTGGCAGATCAATCGATAATGAAAATAGTCTTTAGTTGCAGCCCTATTTGGGTGAGACTGAATCCTTTAGCAGTTTCATTCTCTGACTGTGCTCGTGTCAACACAGCTGGAACATCAAAGCAGATGTCAGGAGTTTTTCCAGAATAAGGCTGAATATTCAGAACTTGTCCACTCTGTACATTTTTACCTTCAGTGACTCACTGAGGAGCCAAATGCAGGTTAAAGGCACATCAGTTACACTTTTACGGGGACTGAGTTTTTTTTTTTACTTTCAACCTGAATCTCGCATTATTGAGCCTCAAAACCAGAAGATGTCCTGTCAGAAACTTCAACAATTTTCATGGTCATCCCAATAACTACAGAGTCTGCATATCTGAAGAGGAAATGACTGGTAAACAAACAGGAAACCCCACTTCCTCTGGCCTGGATTTACAGCAACCCTTCCAAGTGATGAAAATTTAGGGATAAGATTGCAAAAATGCAGCTTAGAGAGTATAGTGCTGCCTGTGAGTGTGTTTATATGTGTAATGACAGACCTGTTGCTGTCTGCACCAAAAAAAACCTTTATTTCTTAGAGCTTCTGTTCAGAAAGTAGAGAGACCCATAATTTGATGTACACATTAAATGAAGACTAGGGCACTGAAATGAGAGAGATGCTAATACTGTACAGGCTGCCTCTGCTGGGCAAGGCAAGGAAGGAGGACCCTCCCTTCCCCCTCATCAGAAAATAAACTGAAATTAATTTATTTTTTGTCACTTTTTGGCCTTTTTTAGCAAAAGAATAAGATTTGTGTAAAACAGGCAATATTTTGCATCTGTCATCTCCTCTTTAACCCTTCGAAATGTCCTTTGCAGATGTCAACGGAAGAAAACAAAAGAAACCTGAACACAACTTCAGTTGAAAGGATTTAAGTTATAGCAATACGCACACTGTCAAGTGTACAATTTGTCAAGGTTCATTTGATTCTAATAAAATACTTTTTTTTAAAACCCATATACATTTCATATATTTATCTTTTTGGGGTATATGGATCCAAAAATAGACATTTAAATCATAAAGAGAGAATGGGAGGATAGGAGAGAGAAATAAAACTACAAAAGCTACGAATGGATGTCCTCCATCCCCAAGGAGAGACCGAGAGAGGACAGAGGAAACAGAGAAGGGGGTAAAGAAAGAGAAAGAGAAGGAGGTGGTGAGGGAGGCAGGGAGTTAGGAGGGCATTGGCCAAGCTATACAGCGCAGTATGACACCCACTTTAGCTCATTACACACGTACAGTCGTGATCAAGGCACAGGGATCTTCTAAAAGTTATTTTTTTCAATAAAGTTGTACAAAATAATACATTTTACAGTCTGTACAAGAATAATAGTTCAGCAGTAAAGTAAAGACAGACGTACAACGGAGCAAGGGGTCGGGGAGGAAGGAAGGAGGAGAGAGGAGGAAAGATGGAGGAATGACAGCGGGAGAAATGGCAGGGAGGTGCGAGCTGGCTGTTTGACCACATGAGTAAAAAAAAAAAAAAAAAAAAAAAAAAAATTAGTGTCCCGTTTGTTGTTGTCATCTTTTTTTTATATTCCAGGATTATATTTTATTTTCTCTTAAAACAAAAGAGCACTGCCAGGGAGGTAAAAGTGCAGATGCGAAGGTGGTGGTAGGGAGGGAGGAAGGAGAGAAATGTGAAGATGGAGAGTGAGTGAAGTGGTCAAGGGGTGAAAAAAGGAGAGAATGACAGAGACAGAAAGAGTAAAGATAAAGAAAAGAGAGCGCACAGGGCACAATGGCACAAAAGTCTACACAGACAAAAACAGCTGTGGAGACAGTAAAACAGGGTCAATCATGACAAGATGAGAGTTCTCTTTAACTTATATGGTTCTGTACTGTAGAAGGATGCTTTTTGCCCTCCGTTAGTTGAGTTCCATAAAAGTTGGCATTTTTTGTTTGTTTCTTTTTGTTTAAACTCAATATATCCTTCTCACGTTTTGCTCCACTACCAACAAGGCAAAGTCAGGTGGCAAAACAGTTCTGTGGAGAAGTCGAGGGACCGTCGCCGGCGTCCCTGTCAAACGTGTCTTAGACTCCAGCAGATAAATTCACATCGGAGTCTGCTCTGTCCTGTTTGTGTGAACGCCTGCCCCCCATACGGGCCTGACCGATCACAACACACCCCTGGTCCGTTTAGTCTGTGGTAACGCTGCTCCTCTGGGCTCAGCTCGGCCACTCAGTCTGTTTAATCTCAAAGCTGGACGAGCCTGCCACTCGTCAGTAGATCGGCATGTTTTCTGGATCCACCTGGGTTGTGCAGTCCAGTAAAAAGCAGGTGATACGTTTCTGTGTGCAAGCAGATCCGGAGGTCGGATTGATGGATGCGTCTAAGTGATAGGAAGGATTGGTGTACACGGTTTGAGTCAAGTCCTGAGCACAGTGCTTGTGTTTTTTGTTAGATACAGTGTTCAGCTGATCTGTTGTGACATGTTTATTCTCTATTTGCAGTAATTCAACAGTTTTCTCTTTCCAGGTTGCTCTGAAGTAGTAGCTCTCTGTTTTCTTCCACAAACCCTCCTCACTGCAGGAAATACAGTCCAGACAGGGTCACTCGGGAATCCTACAAAGGTGAAGGTAACGTGTGTGGGGACGATATATGATGTCGAGAGGTGAAGAGTATGGCTGAAGGTGGAGATCAGAGTCCATTTATGTGTTACCCCCTCAAGCCCATCCATCAAAATAGCTCTGTCTACTAAAGGTATGGAGTTTGCATCAGGGGAAGTTTTGGGTTCAGGGTGTGTTTACTGTAAGTGTGTGTATGTGTGTGTTTGTATGTGTGTGTGTTTTGGCCCCCGTTCCTTCACAAGAGCTCACACACTTCTGTGGAAGAGGGGAGTTCAGAGACTCAGGGTTTCTCATAGTCCGATGTGTTTTCGTGTTTTTGGCCGAACACCTTTCCTCTCCCATCACAACAGCTCATACTGCCGCAGGTGCATCCGCTGAATGATGTCTCGACAGTCGTTGAAGACACGGCGGATGTTTTCCGTGTCGACGAGCGCAGGTGAAGTGGGGGTAACAGTAGTGCCTGCCATCCCCGCTCGCTGTGCTGATCCTCTGTAGACAGAGAGCGGAAAAGGTGAAAAACTATTTCATTACATATATTACAAACTAACACAGTTGCTGATTGACGGTCACGTTTTCTCCAACAGCAGCAAATGTCTCTGATTTTCATTTCTAACAAAGCAGCAATAAAAGATGCACAACACAACGCAGTGCACAAACACTTTCTTGGTCATGGTTATATATTTTGGTTAATTCTCAAAAATTAATGTTTAGTATGTCTCTCAATAAACCATTTTCACGGCAGCCATACTGGTATGAAATAGCTGGGTAAACACAGCTGTTACTGACGGTACTAATTAAGGTTCGTTACATTTAGTGTCACAGATCTTTCAGTGAACCAACATACACAAGAGCAGCACCCTGTTTGAACTGAATAGAACAGAATCTTAACTGTCGGTGGTAACACCAGTGTTTACACTACTGATTTCATGTCAAGATGTTTGCTGTGAAAAAGGTCACCAACACTGTCCTACCAGTCTGTGAAGCACACTGGGTCCTACTGCAGACATTAAAAAAAATCAACAAATATATCATTTCATTTTTAAAAAGGGTTATGTGATTTCCCAAAACAGTGGGAAAATACTGCATTTATCAGGGACTATTTTCAGCTGCAGATTAATATACATTTGCTGCTGTGGAGAATATTTACAGGAGCAGGTCAGTGTATACGGGATCAACACAAAATAGACTCCAGTGCCCATGTTGATTATAATGAAGGAACATGTCACCTAGTGCAACAGTGAGGCTCACTGATGTGTTTTAATTGTTTCTGAACAACAATGGAGCTCTACAGTACAGATGAATAAAACAAGTCAGACAATACCTATCGTTACAGTTACCATGAGATTTGATAACCCTATGGGTGTAACAGTATGTGCACTCCTCCCGAACTGTTTTGGTGACGAACGTTCAGATTGGTATTCGACTTCATTGGTTCAGGACGCTCTATGACCCAAACGGGCAAAATCATTATATCCACTACTTGCACACATTTAAGAAAAATTCTAGAGCTCAAGTTTCACCTTAAGTGTTTTAGCAGTGGACAGCTGTATATCTGTGTATCAGCTATAGCAGTCAGCTTAGCCTGGTTAGTCAACCTCATGTAGTGCTGCTGCTCCGGGTTGGTTACAGAGAAAATGAGCAAAGACTTGAGTAAAACTGTGTACCGACACCGGTCAACTGAAGTTGGCTTTGTCTGTGGAAACACTTCAAGCACGTCATTTACAACCGCATCACCTTCCCCCAGCCTTCATGCAGCCTCTCGCTACAGATTCAGACTAATGCAATAACTAATGCTATCTGAGTGTTTATCCCTGCTGACAGGTGACCAGACTTAGTCTAGAGAATACAGAATTCAAGCATCTCATCAAAGTGTATGAGCTCTGCGACAATGTGCAATCAGTGTACATGTTAGTCAGTCAGTTGCATTGCTTTAAATGAGCACAAGCTGCTCAATACACTTACCAGGAATTCATCTCTTATGAAGTACTTTGCCCTTGTAACACGTGGATCTTCTCCAGGCTCTGGTGTCGCTAGAAGAGGAGAGAGGCTAATGAGACCAAATTTCTTATGACTTGCAATATTTCAGGTGGGGACTAAGCAAGCATGAATGGATTGTAAAGGACTAGGATGGACACTGGCTTTTCTGTGGCATCTATTAGTAAGAACATACACATTGTGATGTGAGTAATCATGTACCATGCTGTGAAAAGTTCATTGTGATCAAATGTGTGTGAAGAGAACAACCTCCCAAATGTGCACCAAGGATGACCTCTTGTGGTCAGTGACACTAAATACACTGTCCCTCACTGATATAGTTCTTTGGAGGAACAGTAAATCAAGAGTTTGTGCATGTATTTGAGCCGTTTTAAAGAAAATCTTCATAGGGAAAAACACTAAAAGCAGAGACAACCCTGTATGTCTTTCTTGGTGTATCCCTGTGAAAGCATAGGGATGTTTCTGCATGCTCAGGAAACTTTTACAGTGACAAGCAAGGGATTTTAAAAAACTGGGACATATTTGGCACAGGTGGTGGGGAAAACTGGGACATCTTGGTATTTTTCAGAGAACAGTTTCCAGATGGGACTGTATGAGGCAGTTTGGGGCGTCTGGTCATCCTACTTTACAAACAATGATTAGATTATTTCCCAAAATAAAGAAGCAGTTTGTAAAGCAGATATTTACAAGTTGAGAAGTCCAGCTGTATTTGTACAGCCACTAATATGGACAGTGTTCATGACTACATTTACATATTCTTGTCTAAACAAATGGCCGTATGAGTCCAAAAGTGTCTGTAAGCGTATAAAACTGTAGCGGGACTGCTCACCATCGTCGGGTGTGGTGTAGCGAGCAAATTCAGGGAAGTATTCCTCGATTTTTGACTTCCCTGCCAGCACCTTCTCCGCTAGAAGGTCCTGTTTATTTAGGAACAAGATGACAGAAATGGTCCGCAGCCACCTGAAGAGAAGAAAACACCATGACACGCCATACATCACACACTGAACCGTCACACTGTGTCTGAGTGTGAAGCCAGACACAAGAAGAAGTCACAGCTTGGAGTTGGGCAAATAAATACAAACGGGTCAGTGGGTGACAGCTCTATCAGCAGATGGCATAAAATGTAGATACTTTCAAGAAAATACTAATCATGTGCCTGCATGGATCCTCAACTGCAAAAAAACAAAAACAAATTGAAACAGTTCAGACAACTGAAATCTGTGATAAAGGTTGAGGTAAACAAGGTTCCTACAAACACACTTTCCAATTTCAAAATTCCATACTTCTCCAGACTCAAACTGCCAGACTTCTTTCAGAATAGATTTTTCAGAATATATATGACATCTGAGTATAAAATGTCTAGATGTTTAATAAGTAAATAAAAGGTTTTAAAATCCAACTGTGAACATGACTGTTACATTCCGATTGTGTATGTCATTATGTTGAGAAATAGTTGTTAGAAGACTGCAGCTAGGTACTGTAGCTTATACAAATCAATTACTCCTACACAGAAAGTTGGATGACTTTTCATGTCAAACGTCTCTGCCCAAAGAGGAAGTAAACTAACTGGTGCTACCCGTATTCATGTTATTTTCCCTTAACATATGAAATAAATATTATTTTTTATTTACTTACACATACTTTTTTTAGCCTTTATTGACAATACAGCTTTAGATAGAGAAGAAAAGGGAGAGAGGGAGACGTTGCAGCAAAGGGCCACAGGCTGGAATCAAACCCATGGCTGCTGCTGAGTCACCCTCCATACATGGAGCATACACGCTACCAACTGAGCAACAGGGGCATCCCAAATAATATTAATTAATTGCACTGTTAATATTTTTTAGTCTTGATTTTAGAAGAAGGACCAAAAATAAGTTGAAAAAGTAAAGAGCCTTTTTATACACTGTATCCATGGAAACAACAATAAAAGCAGCCATAGAGGTATGATTTCCTTAGGCAGTAAAGACAGTCTGTTCACTTTTCTCACTAACTAAATATTTGATTATTTGTAATTTATGCCTGTCAAAGATAATGTTGCATTTTCATTCAAACTAATTTGGTAACAGAAGTCAAGATTTGTTTCAGTTATAAGGCATCTGGGGCAGAGCTGTTATTTTAGGAGATTTTGAATTTGACACTTTGGAAATCAGAATGGGGCAATAGTATAGAAACACAAATATTTTTCTATACTCACTTTTCTTATTTTCCATATTTATCTGGACCTGGACATCACTAAAAGCTAATTCTATACTTTCCCATACAGCATAGAAATCCTGAGTAAATGTCTGGATTCAGTACTGAGACAGATGCGTTTTAACTGAGGCTGTAAACTCAGTGACCACCATGTCTGCTGTAAAGTGAGACCCACTGCCAAAAATCTTGGCAATTTTCTGCCGTTCTGCAACTTTTATTTGCTTACACGCCACAGGAACTTGTAAATAAAGTACATGATCTACCCTTGATTGGTGTTATGCTGTGTTTGTTGCTAGGAAACTCATGCACTGTTATGTAATCATTCAAGAAAAAAGGCAGCAGGACAGTTCATAAAAAGTTTCCAAGCCTTGACACTGGGTTTCATCAATAACCATTATCTGTCTGCGGTTACAAAAAGCCAGAAAAACTGCAATTGATGTTCTGAGAAGGGTTTCTTCCTTCGTCATCATTGTGGAGCTAGGAATCTGTGTACACACACTTTCAGAAAGGCACTTTTCCCACCATGTTTACTTCGACAGGCAGAAAAAAACATGCAGACACAGGATCCGTCTCTCTTCACCTGTTGTTCCAGATGTTCTTGAAGAGGTTGAGAGCCTCCTGTAAACGGTTGGTCTGATTGTCCTCTCTGATCACCATGTTGTAACTGCTACTGGCCACCACAAAGATGATGGCTGTTACATCTGAGGACGAGAGAGAGAGAGGGAGAGATAAATGAGACACAGTGAGGGAAAAAACCACGAGCTGAGGGAAGTGAGGGAGCAGAAATAAACAGACATTACCGTTAAAGCATTGAATCCATTTCCGGCGCTCGTCTCGTTGACCACCAACATCAAACATACTGGGGAAATCAAACGGGGGACATCAGTGTCAACAGGTAAACACTGACATTATGTGGAGACACTGTACATCTTAAATTAGCTGGTCCATAGTACATGTTTAATACTGAAGCTATGAATCAGTTTAGTTTTACTACAGTTTTCTTTGTGTTTTACTCACTGGAAATTAACTTTGTCCACTTGGAATCTTGTTTCAAAGATTCCTGAAGTCAGTACTCTGCATCGCAGCAAATCCTGATAAAAACAACAGAAATTGTCACAAAAGGTTGCCAAGATCATAAAGATATCCTACAGGATTTTGAATGATTACACTGCAAATCTGGAGCAAGCTCTACAAATTGCTTCTGTGTCCTTATTTTCTGGATCAGGTGAAAAACTTGGGAGAAACTGGGACATGAGATGTTTTTATTTTCTGCCCCCATTTTTGGGCTTGTATAGGGCAACTTGGGTAAAACAGCTACAAGATTTATCTTTGATGGTTTGGAATAATATGTCAAAAAAAAAAAAAAAAAAAAAAGATAAATATAAGGGTAAAGTGGAGACCCAACTTCAACACAGCTCATTTCTTTCAAACATGGGTGTCAGTTAGGGCTCCAAATAGAAATAGACTGCTTATCAATATCTGTTAATAGACCCCATTTTCAAACCCACTTCCTCTTGAAATAAGTATGGGAAATGTAGTTATACATGTTTAATGAAGTGTGGTTAATATGAACTTTGTGGTGGCAGAGAAGTTCACCCACCTGATCCGTTGGAGTGTAGTCACTCTGTTTCACAATGTCAATCTTGTCTAGAAAGCTGAGGGGAAAAGAAGGAAAAAAACATGAGTAAGAAAACTGTTAGAAGGACAATATTGGCTTCATTGCTTAAGACTTATTCAGATAACATGACACGTGTTCAAAACAGGTTAAATCAAAAGGTCCACTCATACATAACGCCTCAGCTGGGACATCATATATTAAATACAGAAGTCTTTTTCCTGTGTAGATTCTACATGGCAAAAAAAAGGACTTTAATACAAAAATCTTCTCAAAATTTTCTCTCAAAAATTTGACAATGTGACGGAAACTCTCCATTGAAACCAACATAAATGACAATGTTTTGCTCGAAAGAGGCAGAGGCATCCTCCCTGAGAAGTTATCAGGACTACAAGAAAAATAGCAGATGATACACATGTCCACAAATTCCAGACTCCAAGACTTTTGTTCTACTTGTGTTCAAGTGTTGCTCATTTCAAGTTTCATGTGCAAGAGGATGTACCAGCTGCCACAAGCAAACACAGAAAGCTTCAAGTGTGTGGCACTACTATTCATTTCTTGCTGTATTTTCTACTGATTAACATGCAGTTATTAAAGGAGTATAATGTAGCAATTGTGCAAGCAAAATGAATACAACAGTCCAAGTAGCAAGTTGGAGCCAGAGACTGTACATTAAATAGGTTAAAATCCTATTTAAAATACAGTCTATGGTTGACACGAGCCGTTTCCCACACCCCTTTCTCCCTAGACTCAGGGAGGTTTCAGGCAGGCTGCAGAAAAACTGCAGGAGCGCAAAACAAGCGCAACATCTTATATTGATGATAGCAAGCGAGGACAAGTCCTACACTGTGGGTTGATCAGCTGTTGATAACTGACAATTGTCTGTCAATGTAAAGCCTGTTATCCTGAAAACAGAGGCCCACTGCTACAGAAACACACCCTCTGGAGATACTACATTAACATATTGATCAATTTTACGTTAGGAACATCTATGCATTTTAAAAGTTTATTAATGATTTCTTATGGACAAACAAAAAGTTATTCCAGCCAGGAATATAAATTTCAAATGGGGAAACCATGGCTTGAGCATTGTTGCCAGAGACAAGTATTTCAATTTCACATGTTCCCTTGATCTCCAACTATCATGGTCATTTTATTGATGATTATGGTTATTATTCATGAATTACTACAGTACATATAGTACACATTTCTCCTTTAATTGAGCGAAAATGAGCCACCCGCAGCATCTGCCATGATTTCAAATCTACTTAAAAGAACTAAATTGGTGTGAGAAAATTCACAAGGAAAGTTAGACTTCCACAAAAACTGTGCCAAAGAAAAAAAACAAACAACTTTACTTCCAAACTTTTTTAGGAAATTCAGATAATGTCTTCCAATGTAAAATGCACCTGATCAGAAATCTTTCTCTATTATATTACACAGTAGTGGACAGTATGATGTGATCGGTTCACAGTCAACACGGTCAAAACCCCAGACATGACTGAAATATTCAAATGTTATCATCTCAGAAATTACCCTTATCAAGTTATCAACTGAGGAACCATTTTAGCAACCCTTTTTCAAACTGATAATTTAAAGGCAAATACAAACAGTCTTTATGTCCAGAGAGAGATGGATCCTCTAATATTAGCTCTAAATATTTCACCATTTAATGTCCAACAGTAAAGTATAATTTCAATTACATAACTTCTGAGTGTTGAGGTTTAATAACTTTCATAAAGTACAATTTGCAGTGATGTGGAGCTGTTGTCCTGTACTGGTTTAATTAGTTAGTTTGCATCAGCCACTAAACACAGAAAAAGGACGTAATCATTTTTAGCATTGTGGGTGATTCAGGTAACAGGAAAAGGAAATGAGCAGCACTAAGAAAATCTAAGGGTTTCTTTGCTAAAAATCTGTGTATTCCTGAATAACAAAGAGACAGAAGGAAACAGAGATAGACAGAGGACATGGAGACAGAGAAAAGGAGGCATGAGAGTGAACATGAGGGAGAAGAAGAAACAGAAGGAGAGGAGGAGGACAGAGAGAGAGAACAGAGAATGAAAGCCTAGTGGCGTCTGTCTGACATTACAGAGCAGATTTCAAAAATAGCTCCCCAGCGCCCTGGCCTCCAGCACGGTTACCATGGAGACCCAACCACAGGCGCTATTAATAGTCTATCAGCTCCCAATCTAGTGCAGCTGGAGTAGCTCCAGAAAGAAGACAGACAGACAGACAGGCAGACAGATGGAGATGGAGAAAAGGAAGACGGGGAGAAAAAGAAAGCAGGAGCAGGATGAGCTTGTTTTTTTGTGCTGGATGTGTGAGCGAGAAGAGGGACGGAACAAAAGGCTGGACTGTACCATCTCAACCACCTGAGGGAGGAATAGAGGGGAGGACTTTCTCCCTCATGTCAACATTTAAACACACCAAACAAATACAAAATGCAAATTAAATGCACTTAATAATCACCAAGAGTGATTTAGTAGTAAAAAGCAGCTCAGGCTACAGGCTGGTAGTCCACAGCTGAGCAGCAAAGGTATCCTCCCCAAACATCACCCCTTCTCCTCCATTAAACATCCTCTGATCTGTGGATGACTCAGCCTCGGCCATGTTTGCTCCCAAACACTGCAAACTGCGGCTGTTACATGAAAACTATTTCACTATTATTTTTCTCTTCTCTCTGTTTTTACCTGTCTTCACTTTGGAAATGAAAACTCGACACTCAGTTTGTTCCAATCGACTCAGAGCTGTTAAAAGCAAATCTAAGATGCCCTCATGCAATCTGTAGAAAAATACATATGCATCATTTACACGTGACAATGAAAAGGTTTTGTTTGTGAGATATACAGAGGGAAAGATGCTTGGGGAAAGAACAAAAGATCAAAACTCTTAAAGACAGGTGGCAGTGTTGGGCCTAGATACATTCTAATTCATAAACAGCATGTCATATCTCCTGATAATGGACGAGCTGCAAGTGACACACAAACAGCAAATCATTTAAAAGACAACCCTATGTGTGCTCCCACCATGGCTTATAAACAGCTAATCATATCCCTTGAGTGACGCACAAAAGCCAATCTGTGTTGTTCAGTTGCCCCATCGATACATGAGAAACAGTATGAAGTGACATGTGAGTCAACAGCGTGCAAAATGAGTATATGTATGTATGTATGTATGTATGTATGTTAGTTTTTGAGGGGGTCGGACATTTGGAGGGAGCATCGAGGTACAACTGATGCTCCTTCGCATCGCAAGGAGCCCGCTGAGATGGAGGAGCTGGAAAGTGTTGCTCGAGAGGGGCGTCATGCTTGGCCTGATGTCACTGCACCGAGACACCCAGGATATAGACGACCTGACTATCAGACCACAGTGTTGTTTAAACTTCAGGAATACGTTCAAGGCCAAGACTGGTAATCCAACAAATTTATTTTATCTCCTTAGCTGCTTCCACCCTTTGGCCGTCACACTAGATGTGGAAGCGTTGTGTTATGTCACAATACTTTTGCCTCTGCAACGCCGGCATTCTATTTCAAAAATCACACACTAGGGTGGCATTATAGCACAGATGTTTGGTTCAGTGCAAAAGAGCGAAGGCAGCATAATGCCGAGCTTTCATTGCGGCAGTATTTCTGTGTTAAAAAGGGATTACTGAAACAAATACCAACAATAACAACTCACACACCACGTTGCCTCAATTAGCACCTCCACTAATCGTCAGCAGAAATTCTTATGTTTTTATGAAATATAATACTAGGCTTTTTAACCTTCAGGGAAACTGAGCACCGGTGCTACATCACATCAGCATCATGAGAGCGGTTATCATGTAAACAACGATTTAGTAACTACACTGATAGAGGATGTGAGATGTTCTTTGTGTCAAATCGTGAACAAGACAGATAGTAACGTAAGTTGCTTGCAATGTCAAAGGAAAATGGAATGAAAAACTAGAGTTTTTACAAGTTGAGAAAAGAAAAGTAGAGACAAGCTGCAGGTCACAATCAGGTTTGATGTGATGTGTGAGACACTAACTCACCACTGCCTGTGATGCCAGTGGTTTTCAATGTAGTGAGTCCCCAGGACCCACAGGTGGTCAAGTGAGTGGATCACTGAGAAACTGCATCGTCCCCCATAAAATGTGTGTTCTTATGACATATTGTAGTGTTAAAACTTGGTGTGGACATTAAATGGTTATAATTACGGTGATATTTGTGTATTTTACAACCTTAAACCTCTACAGCAGTAAAACGCATCACATCACCTATGACAGTAAGACAGTGACAGGGACCATTATACTGCACAATTAGTACTTTGACATTTGATACTTTAAGTACATTTAGCTGTAATACTTAGATACTTTCATTCAGCCCATCGTCTATTGACAACGGGCTGAATCCATTGCCAGTTACTTTTGTTCACCAATTTTGTAGTGGTCTGCAGAGTGACAGCCACTGCTGCACACCGCACTCTCATCCAGCGGCACAGTACACACCCACTCAGCTGGACCACGAGCGTGCTGAGCTGGGTGATGAGTGAGAGGTAAACAGCCCGTAGAGTCAGACTCTTTGCACTCTTTTCACACGGTGAATTAAAGATTTAATTCGACCAAACCAGAGTTGGTGATTGTTGGAAGACTGGACAGACTAAAAAAGAGGTTTCGATGATTTTTACATGTTTTTCTGTCGAGTTTGAATGAAGTATGTTTTCAGAGGAGTTAAGCGAGCCAAATAAGCTCGTCTTAGTTTGGTAAAAGAGAGAAATTTGGATTAAGAAGGTGAACGGTTGTATTTTCTGTGGTTAAAAAGGAAAATTTGTGGAGAACATTTAATTTTTTTGAAATTTTATGAGTTTATTTTGTTTATTGGACATAGAGAACATACAGTACATAACATAGTGAATTCACTGCTTGCACACATCTCCTCGCTGAGACTCGAGTGGAGAGGAGGAGGTGGGAGGGGGGACAAAGATATCACCAACTGCCGAATAATCAGCTGACAATGGTCGTTTGGAAAATTTTATCATATCACCAAACCCTTGATTAGTATTTTTGCTTCAGTTACAGATCTGAATACCCACAGCCTAACTGCACCTGTGCGTTACTGACCAAGCCTCCGCCTTTAAGGAAGGTAGCTTTGTGTATAACCTGTGTGTGTCATGGATTCTAGAGCATAGCGGGCTTGTTATGAAAGTGATCTAGTTAGCATCTATGAGTCACTGCGTTTTTTCTACAATGATGGAAAAAAAAAATCGCAGTGAAAACGCGATCAATCATCTTATCACGTTTGTTTTTCCATCCGCAGCTCCCAGCTTCAAATTATATTTGAGAGATCTCTGGTTTTAGGCTATTTTAATTGTCTTTAGTCTGAGTCATTGCTCCTAACTAGCTTTTCAGTCTGGACTGAGTTTGCGTATCCAAACAGAACACACAGCATAGACACAACAATAAATAAATTAAGACAGGATAACCAGCAAAGTTGAGTCAACCCCTTTCTAACACCGTGCCGTTAAAAAA
This sequence comes from Lutjanus argentimaculatus, assembly GCA_034769285.1. Classification (NCBI taxonomy): domain Eukaryota; kingdom Metazoa; phylum Chordata; class Actinopteri; order Lutjaniformes; family Lutjanidae; genus Lutjanus; species Lutjanus argentimaculatus. The sequence goes on from JAWZSL010000007.1 coordinate 10,596,137, forward strand.
CTAAACATTTTGAGCTTCACATTGTACAGGTGCACCAAATAACTTGTGCATCTCAGTGTAGAGATCACATCACAGTATATCTGGACCGGCAGATGGTTACTTACTATTGTGCACAGTCGATTAGCTGGTACTCGTTGGATCTCTCATAGCACGCCCTGACCCCTTCATCCTGCCACAGTGTCTTCGCATGCTCGTAAAACTCCTGAGGAGAAATAGAGTAACAGAAATACATCAATGACAGGAGGCGGAAACTGTCAGAGTCACAAAAGAGAACCATATTCATTCTAAACTGGAGGAATGTACCGGTGTTTCCGTCTGTGTGTGTGTTAAGCAAGCCAACGTCTGATACTCTGGTCAACTGGCTCCAGCTCATGGCAATGTTCGATTACACTGTATTTGTATCAAATTGTGTGACCTTTAATTGATTAAATAAGTGATCGTTCAAAGAAGGAAAGTGTTCTCCTACAAACAGGAGACATTCTGTGTTATTTACTGTGCATCTCACACCAAATATGACAGCTATGACTGAGGACAGAAAGGAGGACAGGGTTGTGTGTCTGAGGGCAGTGGCTGCTCAGTGTTTTTGTTGACACCACATGCAGTGTACGTTGTGCCTGGGCGATGCCTGTGTACATGTCTGTAAAGGTAAATAGTGGTGGAGGGAAACACAGACACCTCTCTATACACACAGGCATTATAGATGGACACAGCATGGATTAACCACTTCACTTGTATAAACTGAACAACAGGTGTGATGTTGAACAGTTGCTAGTAACAGTGATCCAGGAAGTACACATGAGGAGGTGGGAACTTTTAACACACCTGCAGCGTGTGGCACATTTCAACATGTCCCAGAAACAAATGGGAGTCCTTATATATAAACTAGTATATGTTAATTAGAGCACATTTAAAAGGCCCTAAAAAACAAAGGAAAATAAAACAAAATAAATCAACAATAAAAGCCTTTTTTTAATGAATGTGGTTTTGATATGCTCACCATTTTTTTCTAAGACAGCCTGGCTGTCATCATTGGGCATATGCATGGTATGAAGCAGTTCTACATTTGTTTGCAAAGTATGAAGAAATTCATTTAAGAATTTTTACGCACATTTGCACAAAAAACATTCATACGCACGGTTTAAGCACAAATTTGTGGGTACATACTGTTTTTGAATGAGGCCCATTGTCTTAAAATGCAGTACTAGGTAAGGTAAGGTAATTTATTTTTCTAATGTAAATGGAGAAATATCTGATCAAAGAACAAATAGACAAGATGCATTTGATGGGAGCCTCGGATATCCGACAGTTTTTGATACATTTGGATTGGTAATTCTTTGGTGTATGTTTGGGATAGCCACTGAGGTAATTTCAAGTAGATTAACTTTATTAATACACAAGTTTAGTGTAGAGATCTTTACTGTTCAACGAAACATCACATACAGTATAATATTACCAAAGTTGGAAGTGCCTGTGTGTAAAAATACATGAATTTGTAATTTGCATCAATGGACAGCAACAAATCAGACTGAGAATGTCAGTTCATTCAAAAACAGCGGACTATTTATCTAGTGAGTATTTTATCAACAGACAAGCAATAACATAATTCCAAACGGGATGAAAAATATCAGTGAATGATGCTTGTAAACATCTTTTAAATGTTTTTTAACCTGCTCCATTCAATCAAAAAAAAAAACAAAAAAAAACAGACAATGCTGAAATGATTAGTTTATTAATCCATAAATAATCAATGAGAGTTAAATAATCAAACAAAAATTTTCTCAAATTTCAGGATTTGCTGCTTGTTTTTATGATTGTCGATTGGTAGATTAATAGATTATAATAATTTAAAACCAAGTTTTATGTCCAAGTATCGGGTATGTTGATCTAAAAGTGCAGATACAGATCAGTATAAACCAAGTGACTCAGCAGTGTGTTTGGACTGTTTAAGTGAATCAACAGGAACTTTGTGGTTGATGTGTCCATGATCTGTCCTAAATTCAGGTCAAAAACACGCTACTTCCTTGTTCCACAGTGGGAACACATAGACACAAGTCTGTCTATACATACACATACACACACTCTCTTGCAATTATATAAATTTATAACGGAACAGACCAATCTGCTTTATATAGTGATTTTTAGGACGTTATCCAGGGCTTAGTAAATCATAAGACAACTAGATAACTTTACAATGTCACAGTCATTACTGAAAGAGATGATGTCCTCACAAACACACCTATCTCTTTAAACATACATACACGCGTACACCCGCCTGGTATCAACGCTGTCCCTCTGTCTCATGCAGATCCCAAATGAAAGTCAGAATACACTTTCGCCATCCGTTTCATAACTTGGAAACTATGCTGTGCTCGTCATAAACAAGTCAACCAACCAAACAAGTAAAGCCAAACAGCAACCGTAAACAAATAATTGCTTCCCAACAGCTCAGCATGAGTGGAATTCCAGGGGCAGCGGGGTGATTTAGTGGTTAAAGGGAGCATCCCGCATCGGAAAACTCACAGATTTGATTCCTCTAACAGCTGACGTGTCTTAATGAAGTGTCACTAGACATTCGTTTGCTGTCTGTTCACTTACAATAAATCACTCAGGAAAGAACATGAACTTAGTGCCACAATGTAAATAAATAAACCAGTGGAACTGGTGAATTGAACACACATGTGCTGTACATGTCCCTAACCCTCTACCTTCTAAAAATACAGATCATTATCTTCCATAAACAGCTTTATATTCACTTTTCTTTAAGATTCTTTTTTCTCAAACTAATCAATTCATTTTTTATCACTGCAGTTGTACACCTTTTTGCCACAGTTGCTTCAAATGAACACTAATCTTGAAAAATAAGTCATTAATTGCAATGTCAACTAACTGTTGGTGGAATCTTGTTGGCTGCATCATCCCTTAAATGTAAGAAAGTCCTTTCATCATCCAGTTTTCCATGACACCAAACTGATCATGTGTTTACAAACAGAGCACTCTTTTATTATCAGTCATGTGCTTTAAAAAAAAATTAATAAAAACCTCACTCTCCCTTTCTTGATGTAATGCTTCCTCCATCCCCCTTTCCCTCTCTACTGCCTGCTCTGTATTACCGCCCCCCTTTCTTCTCTCTCCAATAATTGTTACTGTATATTACAGCAATCGAACTGGAAAACCAGTGACATTATCAATCCCCATAAGGAGGTCTGAGCAGCATCAGCTTAGAAACAGAGCCACTGGAGCTGGTAAGAAACAAGTGTCTTGCTCAAGGACACTCCAGCAGGGTTGATGTGCGCCTGCTAGTTTGGCAGGACAGTTGACCCTGTTTGCTGAAGGTTGTCATTTACGACTGTACAGAAAGCAACAAGAGGCGTTTTAGCAGCCTGATGTCCCTCCATAATCACCATCATACATTAAACACAAGCAGTTGTGCTAATTAGGTCATTACGCCAATTAATGCATTAATTAGCAGGTAAGTCAAAACACTCGTCTTCCCCTAACACATGGAAGCTATTAGCATGAACTCTGTGACTCGAAGCATTAAAGGAGCAGCCCCGTGTTTTATGTGTTTTTAGCTCATTTACTACAAATCACAACACACTGTACTTTACTTTACTGCTGATTACAGCAGCAGGGTTTGTCAGACCCCTGAATATGTGACATTTCAGGTGGTCATTGTTTCCCTTCATTTTGGACTGACATTGATATCAATTTTCTATCAGCAATGTGAGCATCAGCTTAAAAAAATCTTTAAATGATCATTGCGTGGAAATGTAGTTCAAGTACAGATTCAAGTGTGCTTTAAAAAAAACAACAACAAAAAAACAAAAACAGAGGTTATGAAAGCAATATCATTCATGCTCAGCTGCCGTCTATTAGGTCTTCAGTTTCCCACAATCAAGAGCCAGCAGACTGTTCAAAACAATCCACACTTCAATCTGCATTTAAACACCACGATATTTAAAGTTTGACAAAAATAAATCTCATGAAACACTGTTAAATGTATTGGATTATCTATTTCAAGCATGTTTCAAGACTCAGCATGTCGATTTTCATACTATAGTGAAGTAGACTTTTTTAAATGGTCAGCAGAAGGATGTGTATGGTTTTATGATATTTAAAGACACTGGTATGGTTGTTAGAAAAACTGCAGCATTTTTGTAGCAAGTATATTCTTCTCTACTTAATAAGCAAACCAATGCATCAAGTTGCTCCAATATTCAGTCATGCATTATGTAAGGGGGACCAACGGTTAAAGATTTTATCATGTACTGTAATTTGGTGTGAGTCTCCAGGATGACATATACTTAAATTGCATGGTGGCAGGACACAAAACAAATTCCCATCATTAGAAAATGAACTACACCTATTAGTAAAGTGAATGAAGCATATCCCCACAGGTGGTTGTGGATAAACAGTGAGACTTCCAGGTTTAGTCTCTTGGCTTGGACAATTAGATAAAGAGAATGTCCCACTGAGAATATTTAACTCACACAGACATTACCCATCAGGTCATTAGTAAACCTAAGTGTTTGCTACCAATGTCAAGGGATCATCACCTGGGATGTTGGGACTATTACCTGCTATCATCTACTGTAATGCACACACAGCTGAGTATACCTGCTGCACCTGTTGCAAATGTGCTATAATCAGCCACAGTTTCACACCAAACTCAAAGCAACATTACAAGATCAGAGGTTATCGAGAAAAAGGGTCGCAACTAAATGTGCATTTAAGTCTTCTAATTCTTTGCCAAACTACACGCATAAGTATGTAAGTGTGGTTGGTCAAAAATGAAGTAAATGAAGGCCACATGGTCAAACTACAAAAATAGGAATAAAATTTGTGATCGTGTGAACACAACAATATTTCTGAGTGTCGGTGCATTTGCGGTGTCTCATATTGTACTACTCACAGACGGAAACTCAAAGTCTTTCTGGTTGACGAGGTTGAGGATATATTCGATCCGGTACCGGTTCTCTGGGCACGCCAACTGCACCGGTGGTGTCAGGGTGCTCATAGCTGTTATTATGGTCTGTCACAAACACACAAACCCAAACAAAATACATTTAAACATGAAGGACAGAAAGACAGACGACGATGGACGTGATTTTAGAATATTAGCAAGAAAACAGAACTGATTGCCTGCTCATCTGCATAAACAGTTCAATTAACCAAAGTAAAAATAGTTACTAGTTTTAGTGTTTTCATAACATCAAAATGAAATGAAGACATACACTTACCTCAATAGCCTCTTTAATATTATTTTTGATGTCCTGAATTTTCTGCTTCTTCTCTCTGAAAGAGACACACAGGTTCAGTGACAATCATGTTAGAGATAGTTGCTATACAGCGGCAACATACAGACAAAAGAGTGTCTTCAGACCAAAAGTAATCAATACAAAGAACAGATGCAATGATACATTAATATCCACCACTTTTAAGTCATACTCTTGCTAGACCTACAACCCATCGTAGTTCCCGATACATGTTTTTTGTTTTATCCTCTTATACAGAAAAAAAAACCCCACAATATTAAAGGAGTATTAATATGATTTATTATTTTACTTCAGTAAAGTTGGGGGACTCAAGAGGCACTTAAAAAAAGTAAGGTCAAAATTGAAGCAGAAAAGACTGAGGTATCCTGACTTTTGGTCCCTGGTATGGCTCTGAAAATGCTGGATCCTGCATTTCCCATAATGCAGATGAATAGCAACTTTTATTTTAACTTCCTTGCTTTGAAAATGCCCGCTTATTTTTCAACCCCACACCTCTGGGTCGCAAAACAGGCTTCTGTTAAAGATTTTAAGATGACATACAGCATTATCTTTTTTTTTTTTTTTTTTTTAAGTTATTTTTTGGCATTTTTGCCTTTATTTGATAGGACAGCCAGAGAGTAGACAGGAAAGGGGGCAGAGAGAGGGGACAACATGCAGCAAAGGGCCGAAGGCGGGAGTCGAACCAGCGGCCACTGCAGAGGACTAACAGCCTCCATACATGGGTCAGACGCTCTACCAACTGAGCTAAACGTCCGCCCAGCATTATCTTTTAATATTGATGGACAGCCTCTTTTTTTTAAATTAATTTCATGTGCTGGTGATTTTGCCTGCACATGTAAAAGCTGTTCACACATGACAGTTGTGGGTATAACAAATATTTAATAATAAAAATCATAATCATTATTTTATTGCAGCGGAATTTTCTGACTGAGAGAAGACAAAGACAGGACAGAAACTACAAACCCAATTCAAAAAACATTGGGATGTTGTGTAAAACATACATTAAAAAAATAAGAATACAATAATTTGCAAAAACTTTTTTTTTTTTTACCTATATTCAACTGAATACAGTACAATGACAAGATATTCAATATTTAGACTGATTAACTTTGTTTTTTGTAAATACACACTTATTCTGAATTTGATGCCTGCAACGCATCTAAAAAAAGGTAGGACAGGGGCTTATATACCACTGTGATGTCAACTTGTCTACCCACTAAGTAAGCATTTACCAACATTACAGCAGAACAACTGATAAATTTAACATCGACTAGAAAGACCAACATCATGAAATACAGAGAGAGAATACAGTTATTGTGCAACATGAGTCTGACAGCACATCATGAGTGACTTCTCCTCCACGTTGAAGGTAGAAACAAAACAAAACTGTGACAAGAGGGAAAGAAATATCTGTACTTTCAAAATAAGATTTCAAAATAAAAGTCTATGAATAAAAAATATCTGAACATCTCTCAGTGGGGGTAGACTCGTCTGACCACAACACTTTTCCACTTTTCATCACTTCATCTCAGATTAGCTTGGGCCCAGAGAAGTCTGCAGCGTTTCTGGATATTGTTGCTATGTGGCTTTTGCTTTGCATGGCAGAGTCTTAACTTGGATTTGTAGATGCAGTAACATACTGTGTTCACTGACAACAGTTTTCCTAAGTGTTCCTGAGTCCATGTAGTTTCCTTCATACAATTACGTGGGTTTTTAATGCAGTTGAGCAAGTGCCACCTTAGTGGTTCATCAGGAGTAAAAATGTCAAGTTAAATCCAGTAAGTAAAGAAAATAATTTGTTTTACTAAATGTACACTGTTGAGATATGGTGTAAATTTGAAAAAATTTAATGAGGTACAGTATATGAAATGTCTTGTCACTTCCAATAAATATCTAATTATTGTTTGGAAACATGGGACACAGCAAGCTGTCTGAGTAGTTTCATATTCACAGAAAACCAGCCATCATAGATAGTGTGTTCCTTTGAGCAAAAAAGAGAGTTTAGTTAGTTAGTTTTGTTTTTGTGAAGTTAATAAAAGGTACAGGGAAGTAGTTCCATGTTACCGTGACATGGTACACTACACTGTGCTGCATTGAGTTTGTTTTTGATCAGGGAAGGGTAAACAGACCTTCGTTGGCACGCGTGGTAGAGAAATTATGTCTGTCTACTGTGAAGGATAGCTGTTTGTACAAGATGTTTGGACTCTCTGTGACAGAAATGTTTCTAATAAAAGGCAACCAGAAAGCCAGTTAGCCTATCTTTCACCTTGAGCCAGCCAGGACAACAGCACATTGTGTTTACAATAGTTCTATGTCAGTGACAAAGGGAAAGATGGGCCTCTCTGTTCTGTGCCAGTTTTTTACTTTTTCACAAGGGACACTGCTGCACTAGACCAAATCAGTGCAAATGTTTACTAATTTCTTTAGACCAGTGCAATATGCATTTTAAAATTCGACTCATTAATTTGGTTACTATAAACAACGGCTGTACATTTCCTTCACAACATGCTACTGTATGATAAATCAGGTTTTTAGATGAGAAGCACCATAATGGAAGTGGTTCCTCATTCACTCTCAAATGCTCTCTCTCACGTAGCAGGATGCATATTGTCCACAGGAGGGAGCTGTTTTGTCACAGCAGGACTACTTCTTCACATGTGCCTCATATTTACAAAGAAAGTAATTGCAGTAGCAGTTTGGAACCAAGCGCCCAGCAACAAGCCGCTTTGAAGCCAGTTTGACATAGCTGCTAAACCACGTAATGATGGCATCAAGTGATGCACTGTGGACTTTTCGTCATAAGGTTACACTGTGCAAGAAGTGGCTATAAAATGGTGATTCATTTTCTTTTAGTATTACAACCCCTGCAAAATGACTCGTTTCAATATCAGGATTTGATCCACTCGGTCCAATAGTGTTTGAAGAGTCGAGCGGAGACACGTGATTGAATCATTTAATCCCCATTCAAATTAGCAAAAGGCTAAAGTAGAAGTCTGCTGCTCGGCTGAAGGAAGTCACTACTGCACTTGCTCTATCGGGGTTTGTACATGGAAGTCGGCTTCATGTGCCACTGAGCAACTCTCATAGGAATAAACAGAGGCCTGCCTCCAGCGCTGTATCCGGTTCTCCTTAATACTTTCATGATTTAGACATGCAGATATATCAAAGTTGCCACCTACAGTCAAAAGACAGTAGACACTTTGTCTCAATAGCATATGTTCTCAAAATCTCAGGCTGTTCGCCACACTCAACAAGCAAACAAGAATTGCTAACAAAGGCTAAAATCTTGATTGGCTAAAACACAGGTGAAAATCAGAAAAAAGCACAAGAAGATCTTAAATCTACACCCAACTGAATTCGAACAAGTCAATACTGAGAATGTGCTCTCTTACAACACACTCCAACTCAAACACAAAATGCACACAGACTCTCACACAAAAAGCATACACCTTCCTCGGCCAAACTAACATGGCACTGTAACACTATTGTTATGAGCAGATTTTGGCCTCTCGTAGATATCTGTCCAAACATTTGCTGTCTAGCAGATGTATCAATAACAAACATAAAATCAGGTGATTACAGTCACAATTACTAGAAACTGTCCCTTGGACAAGAAAGGAAAGCCTCAAAACAAAATCCACACTTTACAAATCTGGTTCAGAATTTGGTCCACAAGGGCTTGAATTAAATTATAGTGAGCTGTTACAATCCCACTAAAATCATTTCATGTATTGGACTGAAAAATACAGAGTTGAATACAATTTGTGTAATACACATTGACAAATGGTAACAGAGCCTGAGAAGCCTGTGAGGTCACTCTGCACCGAGAAACACAAGAGAAAGAGAAAGAAAAGAGGGGGTAAGACAGAGTTTATTGGGTTAGGAGGGAGATTGAGAAGGCTTTGTTTACATTTTCAACCTGATAGTCATTAAAAATCACATGGTCGTGTGTGTGTGTGCTCTTCCAGTCGAGAGTACAACTGCATGCCTGCCTGTGTATGGTTATAGATGACATGACACAACAGGTTACAGTAACGACATATAGTGATATGTTATGATGAATAAATGCAGAGAATTAACAGTTAGCACTAATGCAGATGATACGGACTGGGGCTGAAATCAGTATCACAATAATCAAAGCTTTCTCAGAGGAAGAAAACTGTCATAGGCATCAGCAGTCCTCGGCTGTTGACCACTTAACAGCTCCAGCGATGAGGCTGGCGGTTACATGCCTTGCCCAAGGGCAGCTCAGTCATAGTTGAGAATAATAGAGAGAGAGCTGAGTCAGTCATTCATTCCTTTTCCAAAATCAGGCCAGCAATTGGAACCAGCAGTCTTCCGGTCACAAGCCAATTACTCCGACCTTTAGGTTACCACAACACTCAATCCATTCACCCAAACTCTTTCATCACAGGCATTATTGAACCCTTTCAGTCCTAAACCAGTAAATTTATGTCCTGCCTCAGGATCCAGGCTTATTAAAACATATTACTATGCTTGTCATGTGGAGACCCACAAGCAACTGGCCTGCAAGACTGTTGTTTTGGTTTCAGCAGATGTTCAAAAACAAAGGTGATCCATTGTTAGACACTTGAAAGATGACATCTGACCGCACATTCAAAGCCAAACACTCAAACACACACATATGGAGCAAAATATGTATGGGAGTACTCAGGTTTACTACACACAAGGAAACAAAAGAAACCAAACATGGCTTTGATTGAAACAAATCAACCAGATAATCCAAAATGCCGCAGATCTGCCTGGAAGTGATGATACTGTATGTGTTTGTGTGTTTTGTTAATGAAAACACCCACCCAACCTGTACACAAAACACCACACACACAGACGCATATATAGTCAGACACACACACACAGATATAGTGAGACACACACCACACATACACGCACACACATATAGTGAGAGACACACACTCTCACTCACACACATGCATGCACGCACGCGGACACACAGACACAGACAGAGACACAGACGCACAGAGACACACAGACACACACAGACACACACACAGCTCACTGTTGTGGAGTCACGCGCTGGGTCATACGCTCTCATCTGCCTTAGGTGCTGATTTTCTAGTCTAACCTTGCAAAGATGCTTCCATCCCCATCACAACCACCAGACCAATACATGCAAAGTCACTGACGCACACATACACACACAGATGAAACTTTCCATTTTGCTTATTGAAACAAGCACAAGTCAAGGATGTGATCTGGAAACCAAAAAGCAGAAAAAGAAACCAGTAGAATTGTAATCTTTTGTAAGAAATACTTGAGACTTGTGTGTCTAGAGACTAAATTAAAGAACTGACAACAAAGGAATGCCAAAAAACAGACAAATCAATTAAATTTACACCCACAAAGGCAGAAGAATGTTTCTTCCAGACAATAAGAGGCAGAAGCTGAATGTCTTCTAATGACATGGGAAAAATTGTATCTGGAAAAATAATTCCAGATGCTTGTTTTACTGTGTTTGGGTCACCAGTTTGGTGTTGGAACAATAATGTCAAGACAGTTTATACAAACATGGAAGCCTTATAGAAAGCTCAGTTCAACCACAGTTCCTGTTGGTTTCTGTGACAATTCATTTTTTGCACAGAAGGTTTGTTACATGCGCAGACATGATATTCTGTTCTATTCTAAGCTTAATGGCCATCTAGCCTACTCCTTTACCTGCTAATACCACCTTTCTATTTTAACAAAGATACAACAGACACCATTAACACAACTCTAGTTCCCATACTGCTTTGCAGTTTGCATGTCTTCAACAAAGCTTATAGAATGATACAGTTCCTGTCACCATGGAGCTAAATGTTGACTAAATTAAAACTATACTAATATTTGAACCACCAGGCTTGGTTGCACCAATTAATTCTGCATTCAGTATTGTCCATACTGAGGTTAGGCTGCACTGATTAACTTAACATCTACAACATAATTCACTTTACATGGAGCAGCTGGCCACGTAAGTCATGTCCAGGTTGTGGAGCTAAAGAGAGCTAAACTGTTGCACCTCTGTCTAAAAAACGACCACAATTTAGGTGATGCTCTCTGCAGCTTGTTCTCCAGGTGAATCCATGCTCTGACTTGGGTCGTAGCAGTTCATGTTGACGCGTGATATGCAAATTGAAGTATTTTCGTAATCGATGACGTCAAAGAATCGCCCCAGCCCTACTCACTTGTCACTTTCATTCAAAATAACCACATGTGTATCATCTCTACCTGCCGATATTGACATAATATTAAATATATGACTTAAATATTCCAGGTTTGAGTCAGCCTATTCTGCAGAAGGTAAAACTTAGATTTCTGAAAAGCGGTCTGACTGGGCTACCAAGCCATCTTTTGAAAATACGCACTTGTTATATGATAGCACAGGTTGTTCTGTAGTGAGAGAATACTAAAACAAATTACTGTAGACTAAATTCATGTTGTTTTGGCTGAGTAGTAGTATTTGATGCAAAAAGCAGCCATATAAACCAAAAGACTACACCACATTTCAGCTTCCTATAAAGTCCACACTTGATAAACGTGCACCACATGATGGGTTGACAGGCTGATACCAAAAGGGGTATCTCACAATCCAGTGCAGACAGCCAAGTCCTGTCGAATTAAACTTGGGACGTACCACATGACCCTGACACTACCCAGGTATTTGCACTGAAGTGGGCATCATTGAAAAAACACAACAATAAGCCCAGTGAAAACACCACAACAAGATATAAATCCCGGAGGCTAGACATGAACTTCACTGTTTGTTTTGTTAGCAGTGAGAATATGTTGCTAATGTCATGGGTCTTATATATAGGGGTTTTTATTGATGAAGGTGGTATAACTTACTGCACTGTTTTCAAGCAATCAGTCATGTTTTTAAGTGAAATCTCTCCGATTTTACTGTGAACTGAGTCAGACTTTTCATGGCAGCTTCATTGAGGTAAACATGTCAATTTCAATCTTAAAGGATGAGGATTGTCAAATCTAATATAAGTTTGGTCTTAGTAAGTGTCTGAAAGGAGGTGCAGCTTCAAGGCCTTTCCCCATATCATACTTACTCTGCATTGAAGCCGTTGACATGTAGGATCCTCATCTGTTTCACTATGGTGCTCTTTCCTGACTCTCCAGCTCCTGATAGAGAGATAGAGAGACAGGGAAATATTAGGGATCTGTTGGTGTGTGAAACAAGACCACGCATACACGCACAATGCTGGGATATAGACCATACACATTTGCCTGAAACACCACTTTACAGTACGTGCACAGTAGTTCTATTTACCATATTTAGAGACAAGAACCGTACCTGACCGAAAGGTTTTCAATATGGAAGCTCCTAAGCTGTTTTGGCAGTAAGGCAGTGACTTACTATGCCCTACAGGAAACTTTCAATGAACAAACAGCGAATTTCATACATGACTGTGACTTTATTTGGGAAAACTGCAAGTGGAGGCAAGGACAGTGCTGCATGGTCATGGCTGAAATAATAAACTAGATTATTCCACTAGATACTGTGATCCCAATCACAAGATTACATTTTTAGATTTGATGATGACTGCCTTTAGACTTTTTCCATAAAAAAACTAGTTTAAACATTTCCTTTTAAAAAGAGGTGTTACAGTGTTAAAAAAAAAAAAAAAAAAAAAAAGGAGTTTGGGAGGCAGTGTATTCCAAACAAAGTTTTAGTTTGGCAGGTTCACCATGTGGGTGTGGTGGCTTTGGTTGTTACAGTGGGTCATTCAAACATTTAATAATCTTCACTGCCTTGATAACCAACACCAATACACAGTGGCCTGCAGCTGACAATAATGTCATGTGATTGACTGCAAGATGTGTATTTTAATTTGTTGTACATCCATCGAGTTATAGTAGTTTGAATTAACCTCATGTTTTAAGATATTGCTAGTTGTGTCTGTACATAAGGTGACTCCTTCAGGTCATACCATTAAACAAACAGCACTAAAAACATCGACCTGCTGTGCGTTTACAGGTGTTAAGCTGTATTTAACAGCAGTCTGACACCTCTTCAAATTCAATTCAGTCTAGAATACATTACCAGTCATCCATTCATCCATCATTTAACCTCACATTTGACCAAATGCTGCCCTCTTCAATTTTTGATTCTTTTCCCTCCAATGATGTAACAGCTTTCTCCTGGGTGCCCCTATAGCTCAGTTGGTAGGGTGTGCGCCCCATGTACTTAGGCTGTCAGTCCTCTGCAGTGGCCGCAGGTTTGACTCCCGCCTGCGGCTCATTTGCTGCATGTCCTCCCCTCTCTCTGCCCCCCTTCCTGTCATATCTTCAGCTATCTTATCCAAATAAAGGCAAAAAAGCCCCCAAAAAATAGATCTTAAAAAAAAAACAGCTTTCTCCTAACAAATTGAAGTTCAGAGGCCCATCATGTCTTTTTGTCCTGTGAGAAAAATGTGATCACTCTTCTTGTCTGTGGTATCTGGCGGTCAACAAACAGTAAAATTGCAAGAATGATTAAACTAATGCTGTTAAAAGGCATTCAAAGAGACTGGTTGCATTTAGCATTGCTAACTAGCCAGCTGTATGCTGCAGGTCCCTGGATGATCTGTGTGCATCTGCTGCAAGACTGAAACTCACATCTGCTACTCTGTAAAGCCACACCTGCATTAAATGCATGAAGAGTGAGCAGATTAAAGTTCAGCATTTAAAAGCTGCAGCTCTTTCACACAGTCCGACGCCTTTCCTGTCTCAGACCTTAAACTTTTTTTTTTTAATTCAGCTGTCTCCTCTTGTCTTTATCTTTACAACTTCAGTGAAGATCAATACTTAACAATGACTTATAACTTTCCTGAATCAAATAAATTTCACGTCTTGAGCAAAGGATCTAAAATTATTGGTACAGTTTAAGAGAAATAAAAAATAAAGTCGTACTCCTCTTTAAAAGTCTGAAGCTTAAAAATGCACCAATCAGCAAAAATATCAGTCATAACAAAATATTTAAGCTATTAGAGTTATTTTCTTACAAGTGGAAACAGGTAAGATTTATTTTACTTACATTAAAATATTGTCATTTTATTATCACTCTGCATGCTTATAAACTATTAAACTATAACTAAACTAAACTATAACAATAGCTATTTTAATTTTATATTCCTTTTTTTTTTTTTTTTTTACATAAGAAACATCTGTCCTAGGACTACAGATGGTAAATGGCTTTTTGGCTAACTCCAGTGCATTTACAGCAGTTTGTTTAAATGTACAGTATCCTTGTAAAATAACCAATAAATTAAATTAAATCACACATTTCTCTAATTTACATGTCTAGATTATTATACATAGTTCTTGTACAGCCACGTGTCTCATTTCAAGACAATGTTGGTTGTGTCCAAATCTTTAGAAACATTTCAGCCTCAATATGTGACAATGCTCTGACTTAATGTCTTCACAGGTGAGGTGCCCCTCCTCTTGGAGTTGTGATAAATGCGTGTACTGACAACATTATAAAATCACAGACTCAATATTAAGATTTGATACAATGAAGATATGATGATTTGATATCTGAGAAAGGGGACTTTATCCTGGGCCGCCTTGGATCTCTCGGATGGGAAAAAATGATAACTCTGTAACCACACTGTTCGTCAAAAGTCCTCTAAAAGCCTGCATTTGGACTGTTTGAAAAAAACTATACAGAAGATTTGGTCCATGCCTAAATATCAATCTACTCACAATGCTGATATAAAGTGGTCAGACTAACTAGCGATTTGCAAGGTTTCTTGTAAGGATGTTCTAGCCAGCGTTTCCCACCTATTGGACCTATTTGTGGTAGACAGACAGGCACATTATCAGACTGGCCACAGAAGAGTCTGGGACTTGGGCATTTTGGTGGCTCAGCAAGCTACAGCGCATACCATGAACTCATAACATCATGCTCTCAAATCTGACTGATGACCTCATGTCACACTGTCAGCTCTCCTCTCTCTCTCTGCCATCTCCCTGTCTCTTCCCATGCTACACTGTCTCATGAAGCCATGATATCTTGCAAAATAACTTCATTAAAGAGTAACATACAGTAGTGGAGTGATGATTTTGGGTGACTGCCCTACCATTTTTGGTTGTATGTTCTCAAACACATGTGTTTGTGAAGCTGAATCACTTTGAGCACCGGTGTCCGTAGTACCAAACATTAAAAAACCTTTTAGTACAAATTGGCCCCCAAGGCTTGGCCAGTTTCTTAGTCTTATTTATTAATTATTTTAAATATTTATTTCTTGATTTCTATCATACTTGGTGCCTTATCAATATTTTCAGTCTTTGCTCTGCTGTTTGTTAAGACAATATTAAATACTAATATAAATATTTAGTAAGTGTGGTTGCATCAGTGGTGTGTCCAACAGGAAATATTCCCACAGTCTGGCTGTGTGCTAGAGAAACTTTGAAGGAATATTTCACCCAAAAATGAAAACTCAACTCCAAGCTCAGAATCGATAGTGAAGATAAAAACATGGTGTAAATAACATTTTTGTAGTTCACTTGACATGTCAGGGATTTAGGAGACTTGGATTACACCAGGCGGGCAGTTTGGAGGTGTTTTATCTTTTTATTCTGTTGTTTTTTTATGACTGAAAACTGGTCGCCATTAACTTCAATTGTTTGGGAGATTCTGCAACACTGCTTTCCTGTGAAACTCAAGCAGTGTTGTGTGGTCTAAAAAACTAAACCTGACCTTCAATTGGCATGAGAGTGAGTAGATGACAACTCAATTTTTATTTTTGGGTGAACTATCCCTTTAAAGCCACACCAATAGAGTTTTAAAAACTGAGCCAGAACTTCAAAATAACAAACAATTAAAAATGTGTTTAGTTCCTTCAGGAACTAAAATTAGGTGACTTTTGCAACACACAGTACCAACAATGTCAGACCGTGTGTAACTTTAATCAGATGAGATAGTGAGGTGAGAGCAGGGACAGAGGTCAGGAGAAGAGTATGTTAGGGATGATACTATAACCTACCAGCATTCTCAATATATGTATTTCTTCTGCAGAAGAATTTGAAAGAAAAAAAAACTCATGTGTTATGTTAACAGCTACTGTAGCATGGCTGCTGCTCTGAAGGATCTATAGACTAACCCTAATGACAAACTTCCTGATAACATCAGAGGTAAATGTATTGAATCTGAACCAGAGATGTGGAAATACGTCGACTGAAGTTGCCACTGTAATGCAGACACAGATGTTAAGTGTTCAATATGTCAATGAACAGTCATGAACTCTCATTAACTAAAATGTGCGCAATCTCTGGGGCAGGATGCAAGTCAATTTAACATTTACTGCAGTTAAATAACAGATAACTGTTGTAGTAACTCATACTTAAACTGTCAATTCAAATATTGCAATGATTTTACCAACAAGTTCAGTTCAGTTGTGGACAGTTGTGCAATTCTGCAGCAAATAAAAAGCTGAAAAGAATCTTGGGTCACAATTGGTAAAGATTAAAGAAGAATGAATATGAAGGGTTTTTTTTCTCTTGCCAAATACATTATTGTCCAGCCATTTTCGTTGGATCTGGAAATGTATCTAGAATATAGTATAAAAGATATAACATTTGGAAGCTTGTTGGATAAATGTTATAGGAAACCTGAGAGGCCATTACTTATCCTCATGCATCATGCATATACAGGTACTTTATTTGATGAGGCTAATTTAAAGAAATGTTACATTCATAATTTGAGACCAACAGATTGGGTTTGGTTAAAAGAATGTTACACAAAGGTTATCATATATTCAATATTGAGGGTCTAGTCTGTTATTTTATCAGTTTGGGACTTAAAATAACTGCTACGACTCAATACAACACATATTTTGTGCCCTTTCGTAGGCATCAGTCTTCAAAGTGAAACAAACTCAGTAACATTTTAATTAGGCGATCTATTTAATCCAATGACCAGTATATGTCTAGATGCAGGTTACAATTATACTGAGCAACATAAACCAATGATCAACAACTTCAGACATGCTAAAAGTTTTGCTCTGCACATAGCTGGTAAACCTTTGTTTGTCACCTGCACGTAACACAAAGACTGAGAGCACAGATGCTGAACGATTAGCCATGTTTTGGCTCCTGGTTGCTACTTTCACTGCTAGATTCTTTAAGGTAAGAATATGGATTGTACTACTTCAGACTATCTTTTCCTAACATGGATACAAACCAAGCACAAAGCCTAGCATACATTTTTGATAGTGAGCCATTCAGGCTTCATTTGGCTTTGTTCACTGTTTCAACATATCCTCCAAAATATGCAGGATCACAAACAACGGGTCCACAGGTCTGCGATAAAGTCAAACTAGCAGATTATATAATTGAAAGGCAGCTAACTTTATGGCAGACATCTTTGTTTTGGTTTTCATGTGAGTCCTGTCCTTCTGCTTTCCTAAAGTCACCACAACTTCCTCCCCAACATAAATACAGGCGTGTCGTACAATACGCACTCTCACTGGCATCTCTGTAATCAGATATTATGATTTTTACAAAGAACACCACGGCTTCCTAGAAGTGGTAAGCCTGCGAATGGACATACGAGGAGGGTACAGAGGAGAGCACGGCAGGGAAAAGTTAGACACTCTTATTTGTCTCTTATGTAATATAGAGACCCAGCCCACCTCCAGTTCACTCTCTGACACACACAACCACATGTTGAGTCTTACACATGTTCATTTCTACATTATGGAGTTTTTACCATATTTTTCCTACAGACACGTTATATTAAGACACTGTTTGGTCCACAAACTAGCATGTAATGTGAAACTAGTGTTAGTTAAGTTAGGTTTTCTGGCTCACTACATGGTTAGGACTAAATATTGTACTGCATGCCATGTAGTGCAGACAAAAATGGATATTCTGTTAAAAAAACATTTCACTATGAATGACAATAAACCCAGTTTTGATTGACGTGAGTGGTTGTTTATCCCTTGATGACCACTGACAGCCTAATATATTTACTCTACATCGTTGTATAATCTCCAACCAACCTATGGACTCTGCTACAGCATGTTTTTGGTGTTGGTAGTGGCAGACTGTCCATTTGACAGCGACATGCTGAAAACACAGCACAGTGCTGCATTTTTAGCCTTATGCAATGGCAAAGTCACACTGTTGACAATGTTTCCCAAAACAACATCCCAGAAGGTTATGCAGGGAGGAAGCAGAGCCTCCAATGTGTGGACACTGAGGACTTAGGAAACAAAAATTAGATATATAAGAAACTCACCTAAAAGTAGTAGTCTGTGTGTTGCTCTGTATATCTGTTTGTCTTTCTGGAGCTGCTTCTCTATCTTTTTGTTTGCTTCTCTTTGTGCCTTCTCCTCATTTCTCTGGTCTTCGGTCTTACTGTTGCCCAAACAACCCATCTTCCCGCAAGAAAAAAGAAAAAAGGGGGTCCAGGGGAAGGAGGAGGAGGAGGAGGAGGAGGTGGAAGAAGAAGAAGAAGAAGTGGAGGTGGAGAGAGAGGGGTGGGGAGGGGGTGGGGGGGGATATGTAGAAAGAAAAATAAATAAATAAACTAGTCTAGATCCCCTCGTTTGACATGCGGATTTGGCAGCAATGTCACCCACATTTACACAGTTTAACGTCCCCGGCCTGCTCCAAACACTGTCCGTGGTGCAGGACTGTAGAAATTATGTGTCCATAACGCGTATTTTGCTGTCAGAGAAAGAGAAAAGGGCAGGATACTGTTGCTGACGACACCGAGGCCGCCTGCCTTCTCAGTTTGCTGAATCCTGCTCGGGCTTTTTCCTCCTTCACATGCAGTATAGTTTTTGTTTTGTTTTCCCCACTCTCTCTCTCTCCCCCCAAAGTCAACTGTGCGGCAAACTGTAATCCACGACGTGCGTTAAGACACTAAAAGACGGGGTTTCACCTCAAACGGAGGCAGAATAAACAGCCTGATTTGCATCTCCGAAAGCCCGGGTCTCGCGTCTCACTGCTGCCCGCGACAAGGAGCCGAACTCGGCGTGTCCGAAAACCTCGCCCGTGCTGCGGCGCGGCTCGTTTCCACGTCTCCTTTCATGATAAACACTTCTGCTCTCTGTCTATTTCTCCGTCTCCCCGACGGCTGTCTTCGTCGGGTGGGGGGGTGGTGGGGGGGGGCCAGCAAGACAGGAGGAAAGAAAAATAATATTTACACCCAAACGAGCTACATGTGTGATATTGTCATCGCTTCCGTCGTCATCCGGCTCCTTCTCACTCGCTGCATCAAATCAACCCAAAACAGCTCCAAACTCACTGCGCTCGTCTTTTCGGCTGGATCCCCCACCACCTCCGACTCCGACACGACCCAGTATCTCCCCGATTCGTCCTCCTTATTCGTGATGGCTGTTCCCTGCTCGTGTTTTCTCCTCCAAAGGGCCTTCTCTTTCTCCCTGCCCCTCGCTTTTGTTGCTGAAATGTGTTATCAGCCCCTCACATCACCGCCGAGCCTCCAAAAACTGCGCACCGATGGACTTTTTTTTTTTTGAAAATAAATTCCCGGCTCGGCTCCGATGAATCCCTTCAAGAAGACAAATCATTTAAAAAGGAGGAAAAAAAAAAAAGAAAAGGAAAAGAAAACGTGACCAAGATTGTTGAAAATCCCTCGAAATGTATCCACGTTTCTTGCAGGTGAAAAAAGCAAACCCCCGCTGTCAGGCTCAGTTTTTAAAGCCTACATGAGGCCTGTACGTGTGTACACACACACACACACTGTCATACAAACATACATATATACTGTATATTCCTCCTGAATCCGAGGTGGGTAAATAGGCTACAGGCTTGAGACTACATGTGCATTTACATTCACAAAAAATAGGACGCGGGGTTGTTGTAGCAGCACTTTCCCACCGCGAAGGCCGCTCCCCTCCTGGCCGCTGGTCGTGGAAGGTGAAAGACAGGAATAACCAATTCTTGGAGGTTATTATTTTCTCCCTTTCTCTCTCTCTCGATTTCTCTCTCTCCGAGAATAGTAGCCTACATTGAGGAGATAGACAGCGCTGAAGAGAGACGGGGTGGGGCCACACAGCGCTCATTGAACCCTGGGAAGGAAGGACCGAGAGAGGAGGAGAGGAGAGGCCGCTTCGCCTCGTCACGTGGCCCGGGCGCGGAGCGGCGTCAGCGGCGCGGCTCTGCGGAGAAAACGGCGCCCTCTTCAAAGAAAACCACCGCACGCGATTAGGAGGGGTGGGAGGCATGTACAGCAGCCAGGGCCAGGGGCCGCCAGAGCTGGCTACACAGAGGACACCTAAAACCGTCCAGCACTAATCTAAACACCACCCAGTATTGTCTTTATATACAAATAAATACATGACTAGACATAGAGTAATTTCATACAGAAAAGAATGGCAAATTAGCCTCTACAGTATTATATTAAAAATATGTCTGTTTTTATTAATACAAATGTACATTTAAATGTGCAATATGAAACAATGTAAAGAAATAATAGTTTTGATGTGTCCAAGACGTGTAGTCTTGTGTTGCAGGAATATCTAGAGAAGTTAGCATGCTAACCAGCTAGCCCCAATACCCATAGATGTAATATATAAAATTTCTGGCAGTGACCACCTACGGTATTGCGGTGAAAAATTGCCCCAAAAAGCAATCTTCCCCATAAGCCACCACTGCAAAAGAGACAAATGTAAAACTGTAGAAAGGATGCCTCGAACTGCAAGCAAGGTCTATCATGACTCTTTCTATTATGAATTTTATAAATGGAGGTTTTATATGTGTAAAACTTTCCTAGTGATTTAAAAATGTTACATCATCAAGTCTAGGGGCCTAGCAGGAACTAGCAGGTGAGGGCAAGGGGGTGTAAATACTACTGCACATACTCAGCGGTCAGTATAATTTGGAAGTAAACCCAGAAGCTTGACAACTTTTTTTGGCTTGTGCCCCAGGCGAGCAACTTTCTTTGGACTCAGTTGGTGCCATCTTTGCATACTGTGTCTAGTTCATTACAATGCAACAGTAGTAATGTGTTCTTAAATCTATTTTCCTTCTTAAACAGAAAAAACAACAACCATACATCTTCTGAATTGTAGTTTCTCTCTTTTACAGAACTACTAAGACTAGCTTAATTGCCTTGTTAACTCATTGTAAAATTAGTGCTGGGCAGTAGTGGCACTCCAAATAGTAGCAATATAGTCCTACCACATTTCTTAATAGCATGGTGGTAGAATTGTTGTATTTTGAATCAAATAGCTTTTCAGTAGCTTAGCTCTCTTATTGATCAAGTAGCACAGTATCATCCCCACAAGCTACAATGTCCTAAGTAGTTTTGAAGCTCAAGCACAGTGGCGTTTTTTGTTGTGGTCTGAAATATAACTGCTGGGGATCAGTGAGTGACGGCACCTTGTTCACAGGCTGTTGCACCCAGTACTGTTGCCCAGTCGACCAACTCCAGTTCTGGTGCCCAATCCAGCACCACTCCCTGCTGGCATTCCCTGCTGGGTCCCCCTTGCCCCAGGCCATTAAACCTTTTCTTTCCAACTGTCCAAAGCTCCTGTGCTACAGGTGTAAACACCAAGACTGCTGCAGTGCTCCGAGCAGAGTCATCTAATAGGACCACAACTAGCTGTGCAGCTAACTGAGCTAACTAGACAATGGCAGCTACAGTTAGTAGCAGGTAGGAGTTACTATGGTGATATGTTTCCTCCTATTTGTTTGGACTATGAATGTCACATGTGGCCAAAATAGTGCAATTCTTTCATACTGCATCTTTAATGGCATTTTAAAATCTAAATTGCAGTTGTGGGGGTATTGGTCTATTTTATTTGTTCGTTTAAAGCAACTTTTATACGCCACCTGATAATATGAACAATAATAATGGTTAATATTCATGATAAATGCTTTTACAAATACTAAATCAAACATTTAGGCATAAATTGGGATATTTTATATCTAAACTGGTAACAGCACATGTGGATAAATATTATGGGGTCACATCCATCTATATTTCATTCACTCCACCCAGTTTGTTTTGTTTACCACCTGTGTAGGTGCGTGCCCCAGTTTATAGAATGACAGAGTTTACAATTAATCTAAAATACATGTGTTTTTCTGTGAGAGGAAACAACAATACCTGGAGGTAAACCATTGAAAAAGAGAGGACATAAACCCAGGAGCTTCATTCTGTGTGGGCACTTGAGGGCATCGTTGTGCATGCACAATGTACAGTTATTAGGTGTCCATGCCACATTTTTCATTTAGACCTTGCAGATTAGCCCAACTGTGGTTAAAACAATCAGTTTATTAGGTAAACAAGATGATCTATTGCAAACAATACATAATCTCTGCAATAAATCCGATCTCTGTGAGGTTAATAATATATTTGGCCTACAGATGATACTCATATTCCTGCTTAGAAATATCACAATGTTTCAACAACAGGCTAATCTAACTCTTTTCATATAACCTGTCATCATAATTTTCAGCATTAAAATGGTTATAGCATCATTAATGTTGAAACATGCTTTTATAATCAATAAATGCTCATACACAGGTCATATGAGAAGCAATTTTGTGAGTTAAATGACTGAACAAACACAAAATTGCAAAATATAGAACTGTTAACATAAACAAAATGTATATACAAATAATTAATGGTACTTCACAAGGCTTCCTGGGCTAAATATAGAAATTCTGTGTATGTTAAATGAAATCATGGTTCTTCAAATTAATAATGCTATTAAATTACAGGGTCATAATAATTACAGGGATAGGCTGCAGGTATTGTTGCTATTGCTGTTTGGACTGTCAAACAGTAGGTGGCAGCAGTCTTCTAACTCTGAGCAGCAGGTTTGGGGTTAATGTCTTTGCTAAAAGTCAACCCAAATAAGTGCACACTTCTCAGACATATCACAATATGGTAAAACAAATCTTTAAATAAAATGTGTTTTCTGAAGTGACTTTCAAAATGAACTGCCTGCTAAATTTCTGATGCAAATAGTCCTAAATCTTTAGGGTACATTTATTTTATAGTGAAATGTGTATTCAACAGTACTATGTCCATGTGTCAGTTCGTTCCTGATTGTGACAAACATTTCAGGGTTTAGATGGGTGTTTATTGTGGACTGTAAAACTAAAAATGTATTATGTAGGGACCTTAGTAAGAACATCTGCTGTTTATTTTCTGTAAACCATAACACATCACTTTTCCTCTGGTGAAAAGCAGCTGATCAATTTCCTTCCCTACTTTTTATGACTTATGAAAACACCCTCTATCCTGTAGCCAAACCTTCAAACTCCACCCGGATACATAACCAGGGAATAAAGCAGGACCAGCTTAGCACGGTGGTTTGTCTAAAAGTGAAATGCATTTGAGGGTGGACTAAAAGCTGTGGAAAGCTCTGGATTTGAATCCCCCAGATGTCCCCTGGGTATTGCGATGGGCTTTGGTAGTGAGTGTTGTGATGACCTGGTGCTCTCCAGAGCTTGAGGCCAAATCAGTCAAAATCTCAGAGGAGCAGCCTCCCCTCTGTCAGAGTAACGTAAAAAACATTACCACCACGCCTCTTTTCTCCAGTTTGGTTTTCACAATATGAAAATCCATAAATTTGTCTGTACATCAACTGTATAAAGAAATTATTAAGGCAAGATACAAATAGAAAAGTTAACACTTCTAACTCTGAAAAGTCTAATGTTAAACCTGAAGCCAAGCCATAACTTCAAACTATAAATCACAATCTGCAGTTAATTGCCACCCCGTCAGCAGTCCTTCCCTCCACTTCTGTGCTTGTTTTGTAAACATTAGTTATGTCAGTGTGTTTACATACCCAGTCTATGGTCTGTATTGTAAGTAGCTCTGATGTACAATGTAAAAATGCAAATTGTAGTGCCCCTTTGTAGAACCTTGTTGCTTCCTATTTAGCTTTTTGTTGTGGTAAACACACACTTTCTGCTTTCAAATTTAAATTTACAAATACTGGCTACTGCTCCTCCCCCTGTTTTGTGTCCTTCGCATTCTCAGACTTTTCACTCATGACATTTGCATACTGATAGTGCACATGCTACAATTTGCATGCTGTTACTGTGTTGTATAACATGGTAGTTTTCAAACTTTTTGAGCCCACCAGAGGGCAAGCTAAAATCTTAAGGCACATCTGTATTCATAACCATGCAAAACAACCTCTATAAACAACTTAAGCAACAGAGGCAACAAGTAGCCTACTAGACAATCAGAGGCAGATTTCCTGGTGTGCAGGTGGGATAAAAATAATTAGGCCTCAATCAATGAGGGACTTTGATAATATTTCCCACCATCCAGCAACTGAAAAATTGACTTTTTTAAAGGTATAGAATTTGCCTTCATTGAATGAGTGTTTACAAAGTACTGATATAGTAATTTAAAAATTAATTCCTAACTTTTTGTATAGTTGTGTATTTCAATAATGATGGATGGTCGCAAAATTCCAAAGGCACAACTGGATTTGCCTCATGGCACACCAGTGTGCTTCAGCACACCGTTTGGGAACCATTGGTTTAACAGTTTGGACACAAGTTTGAAGAAGTGCAATAGTGTTGAGGTTGGCAAATGACTATATGTAAATGTAGAGGAACTGATGTGAGACTGTTCCCGGCAACAGATCAATATTGGCTCAGCACGCATTTAAACCAGGGCACTAAAATTTGTAAGAATTTCTCAATCACGCGTCGGCGTGCCAGTTAGCCATTTGTGCCTAAACAAAAGTGATTACATTCTGGGGCATACACTTCCACACTTCCTCTTGAATACAAGCTGAGCACAAATTATCGATTAAGCTCTGACTCACTGTAACCTACAGTTATTTCTGATCTTAAAACCAAACTAAAGCTTTGACCATAATCCTGAGACAAGTGAGAACTTCCCAATTAGTTTTCCTTATCTTTCTACCCTTGTTCTCATAAACAGTCAAAACACACACAGAATTTCTTCTCCTACATCAACACCCAAGACCTTTTTTCAGCATGTCTGCTCACAGCTCTTTTTAACTGCACTGTCATGAAATGTTAGCTGCCTACTCAGCACTCATTCTCATCATAATCAATTTAGATGTACTGCTGAGGAGTAATTGAATGTGTGTTTTCCACTCATTGAGTCAGAGGGTTTATCTGTCCACAGAGGAACATCAGCCGTGATAATCTACAGACAAATACACACAAGGAATTCATTACTAAAGTTTGGGCTCAGTTAACAAGGTTAAGAACTTTTGCATTATTTGTGGTGTTAAACTGATTAAATGGAGATGAATAAATTAGATATTATGGCATTCTGAGAATTTTTACAGTTGTTAAGAAAAAGACTGAAGCTCTTCCTCCTAGAATCTGCAATATTCTTTGTAAAATCTCCATTCAAAGTTTGGCCCTCCTTCCAGGCTCAATGAACGAGAGAGAGGGAGACAGACATGGTTTCATTGTCCCGTTTGTGATCAATAGCCTTATTGGCTACAAAAACGCAGATGAAAGGTTAGGACATTAATTCAAATTGTTCTCAGTACTCAACTGTGATTTTAAAAGCAATTAAGGAAATAACATAGTATGATGCATACGAGTAAAAGTTCAGACTTAAAAATAAAATAAAGTACAAGTATCCAAAAAAATCTACTTAATTACAATAATTTGAGTATTTGTAATTAGTTACTTCCACCTCTGCTTAAAAGCCAAGGGTATGTCATCAAATAGCTTTGTTTTTGTTCAACAAACAGCAAGTTCTCAGAAGCAACAGGCTGAAACTTGGAAAAGTTCAGCATTTTGACAATTAATTGGATATGAAAATACTTGCTGATTATTTTTCTATAGGTCAGCTAATCAATTAATGAACTAACTGTTGAAGCTCTAGTTGCAAGTGTCCTCACAGAAATATTGCTGTAATCTAGGCTCATTATACAATAATTTAAGATTTTGAAATTTCAGATTTTGTCAAATAAAACAAATATTCAATGATTCGTTCTGTTTTTCAGTTCAGTGCGCCATAATAAACTAATCTATCAGCCTACATAAGTATGTTTTATCAGTAAGACTCATGTCTTAATGCCTTTCTTCATCATGTGTGATGTGAAAACCCTCAGATTTTCAGACAGTCAAAGAAAGTAAAAGTCTCTTCCTTTAGTTCAGTTATAAAACCTCTGCACGCTCCATGCTCCTTGACGCTGTGAATAAAGAGTTTATTTTGGCCAGACCACAGTCAGCGTTGGATCAGCAAAAAGAATCAAGATTGCTGTGGTGAGTTTTATTTTGTTTCAGCTGAATTTGAATGAAACTAACAATAATGATGTTTTGCAAAGGGAGTCTGGTGAGTTTGGTGAGATAAAACTCTCTCACTGTAGTGAACCTTTCCATAATGTTCTCAGACACTTATAATAATAATCTGAGCCTGTCAGTGAAAGCAAACGAGCAGGGGATAACCTGCCTGCACACTCTGCAGTGTGCTGGGATGAAGTGGTTGACAAAACATCGCGTGCGCTGTGTTTCTGTCAGCCTTCTCTGCTTCCATCACAGTTAGTTTTGTGATTTGTGGTGAATTAGAGCCTCTGTAAAGTTTACAGTGTACCATGCTGCTGCACACATATTATTATTTCATAACTTTTTTCTCAATTCCAAAACATCAGTAAGCAGAACATTCGGACATTTCAGGACACTGCTGAATAACAATACAATTTAAGACACAATACTTGTTATTTTTTAACATTTTAAGTTATTTTTTTGTTTTCTTGTTCCACACTGACCCTGTATAAATGGGCTCCTGATCTTGAAGTTACAGTAACATTAAACATTTCAACAGAGAATAATCAGCAGTTCTCTGTCTTCAAACTAAATAGACTTTACAGCATCCAACGCTATTATTCCCTGCTAGAAATGGTCATTAATTAAATTAACAGACTCCTGTTTAAAAGTCTGTCACTAGTAATAAAACTGTAATTAACCAACTCACTCACACTCATAGTCCTGCCTCATACAGACACAGTCTGAGCTGCTATTTTAGCATTTAGTTTATGCTGTGTAGAAATAATGTAATCTGACACATAAAAACATCATATTAGATTTTCCTTGGAGGATGGTGCAGCTTTTCTCTAATATTTTGGAGTAGAAGTTAATGTTTTTGCTAGTCCCAGTCCTTGCATTGATCATTCCTCTGTAATCACACCAGCTCTTAATGGCCTCACAGCCATGAATATTAGATACACTTCCCTTCACCCCACAGGGCAAATATGATGAGCCAGCCTGACGCGGCTGTGCGGAGACAAACACAGTGCTGTATGAGTATCTGTCTGGGCTTCAGAAATAAAGAAATTATACTGTGGTTTCAACATAATGCGTGAAAGAATGCAAAGATGCCTAACATACACTACACTAAAGAAAAAAGATTTTAAACACAATCCAAGTCAAGACCGCCATAATACAAAGTGTAAAAAGTCATTCTTTCTCTCTGCTGTTGCTGTTTCATTCTCTGTTTTTATGTATGAAGCATGTTTTTCAGTTATTTAATGATAAGCAATTTTGTCCTGAGTGAGATTTGGCTCAACAGGAACATAGTAAGAGAGATACTGGGTAACAACCCATTATGTCTGAGAGAGACAGAGAGGGAGAGAGGTGAGGGAGGGAAAGGAGGGTGTGACAGAGGCACAAGCAGAGAACGGAGAGAGTCATCATCTTCACACAATTTCAAATCCAGATTCTCGACCCTCTCG
Source organism: Lutjanus argentimaculatus (assembly GCA_034769285.1). Lineage (NCBI taxonomy): Eukaryota > Metazoa > Chordata > Actinopteri > Lutjaniformes > Lutjanidae > Lutjanus > Lutjanus argentimaculatus. Next base: position 10,624,086 of record JAWZSL010000007.1, read on the forward strand.
TGAATTTTCTTCACAGTGCTGCTTGTCACTGGACTGACATCACCTCTGTCTTTGAGTGTGTTGGACTCAAACTATATTTCCTGTATTTTCACGGCTGTATTTGAGGATGCTTTGACCGAGGCTGCATTCATTTTCTTCTGAGAAATGTGTGAGCAGGTTGGAGTTTCCCTCCACACCGCTAAGACATTCACTTATTTGTGCAGACATCTACAGGGTGATAGTTTCTAAGGGAGCAGTGTGGTGTGGGTGTCTCTGACACAGAGAAAGGAGACATGGCAGGGGACCTTGTGGTTGGGATGGTCTATAACTTATTACTACCACTGCTCCTACTGACCGGTAAGTTTGTGCTTGCTTAGTTATTTTATTCATATTCATTTTTGCTGATAGAATACAAATGGCATTTCGGCAACAGTTTCTGATCATATGTTGAAGCTGACACATCTTAAGGTGTCAAGTGGAGATGCTGTACATGAAAAATCCTACTAAATCAAAAAATGTGTAAAGCATTTTTTGTGTACAACATATTGAAGTATTTTTCAAACAGCCAAAAACTGTTTGGGGCCATGAAACCAACAACAGAAAAAAAAAAAACCACAATGCATATTGTTTTGAACAAACAGAAGCTGTGAAAAGAGGAACAAGCTGGCATGCTCAGTGTGGAGCTGTGGTCTGAAGGGTGTAATGTAAACCTTTCATACATTTGACTACGAATATTTCTTCTGTTGATTAACTGGTCTTTAATTCTTTTCCCAAAAACTGCTTTTGGCAGTGAATTTTATTTCTGCATCAACACTGGGTTAATAATATATTTGTTATAATTCCATCCTTCTATGGTTATACTGAATGGGTGACACTGAAGATGGTATATTGATGAGTTGGAGTTATTGCAATAAATCTAGTACAAGTGTGCGTACTGCTGCAGACAGCTGAGGAAATGCACAACACTGATTCAGTCTCAGGGATTAATAAGGCTTTCTATTATTTACATTCATATCTCATGATATACGAGTTGAGTCTTGTGTGTTGTTATCAAGCCAGGGTTTTGCAAGCAGCAGTGTGTGCAGCCAGCTCAGGGCTGAGATAGACCACGCTGACCACAGATTTACCTGAGCAGTATTGTTGTATCTGCTGTGTATTTGAATAGTGAAGTGTTATTTTTACCCTTGTCTTACACACTATCTGAGGTCTTTCGTTTGTACCCATTCGTGTCACTATGTGCTGCATGTGTTAACGCTTTACCTCACAAATTCAATTTGCTCTCTAGGTGCACATTTATTTTAGTAGGTGATGATAGTTTGATTTTTTTGATTATTACATTAGATTTGCTGATGGGAAAGAATGTTTTCAGACGGTCAGACAAGTTATAAGTTGCTGTTATAATGTTGTATTAATATTGTATATCACTTTACTTTCTCGTCTTGTATTTATTTATCATAAGAACAGAAAGAGGGTTCATGACTATTCTGCCTGTTCTTAAGTTTTATCTTTAGCCCCACTGACCTTCCATTGGCCAAGCATTGTTCAGTTTCACATCATTTCATGTTAGATTCTAGTCAAGATGCTAAAGCTTTTAAAAGTTATCAAATAGAGGCTGAATTACAAGAAATAATGAATATTTAAGAAATCTAGAATCTTCCATTTGATCAAATGGTGCCGTTCTAGAAAAAACTGTATAAACACTTAATACATTAATCCTTTATCTACCTAAGTAAATTAATTTTGCATGAAAAATAGGGATGATGTGGTTGGTAAATTTCTCTTGTCACAAATGATTTTATGTCCACATTTAAACTTGTGTCTTACATTAAAATACAGGACAAAGAGTCACTGCAGGTGACTTTCGATATCATTATGTCAATGAAAAACAATCTGAAATCTCACTTTGGGCCCAGGTTTTTCTATTTAGTGTGTTTGTGTATAAGACACAGAGCATGTTGGTTTAGATGAATTGTGGTCATTTCATTGCACAATTGATTTACTGTTAGTTACATTCCAGGCGAGAGGCAGGTTACACCTACACAGGTCATTGTTTATTTGTCTTCTTTTAGAGTTTCTGTGGTTATTAATGGGGCCTTTTTTGTGATTTACAGAAGATTACAAATATTAAAATTAGTTTTCTGAGGACAAGTGAATTTATTGAGACAATTTCTATCAAACAAATATGATGAAGTATGTGTTTTTTCCTCTGTACCTCAGTTTCTTCGTTCCGCTACAATGGTCTGTCAGTGGTGTATTTCCTGTTTTTGCTCACCTTGCCGTTGCTGCCGAACCCCAGCCTGGTCACCATGAAAGGTGAGAGGGAATCCAGACACAAACGATACCACACTCATGATTTTGCAGGTTTTTGCTCTGAGCCATGTATGAATTGTAAAAGTATTGCTGCAAATTTCTACACCTGTTCAGCTTGGAAGTTTGAGTCGTTTGTGTCTGCAAAATGATCTGAAACTATTTTGATAATCGAGTAATAATTTTTTTGAGGAAAAAAAAAGTCCATGTTCTCTGATTTCAGCTTCTCAAATGAGAATATTTTCTGGTTATCTATTTTCGTGTTTTCTTTAATCCATGACAGTAAAGTGAATTTCTTTGAGACGTCACCTAAGGCTCTGGGAAATGGTGGATAACATTTTCACCATTTTCTGACATTTTATGGACCAAACAACTTATCAATTAATTGAGAAAATGAAAGACAGATTAAGATCTTTCCACTATGTAACAAATAATTCTCACAGAAACCGAGACCAATGCTAATTTCTGCCATTATTAAGGGAGTGTAGAAACCTTTAATCTTGTTAAACATTTATAATTATAGATTGTAAGAAACTCCCGTGATGTTCTATGTTTAAATTCATGGTGGTGTATATTCTATAACATTGTGAGGTCCGCATCTGCATATGTTTTGATTCAAGACACTAATCTGTGCCCATGAAAAAAAAAAAGAAAAAATTCCAAACTTAATATTAATTTGTTAACTTAGCTGTACTGTCTGTAAACTTGTGTGGGGACAACTGAGCCAAAGTGTAAGTGTAAGTAGTTTTAAACGCCGTGTCTTTGCTTTGATTTCTACTGTCACTAGGTTTGGCAACTGAGCGGTCAACGTTACATGCATGCAACCTGTAAATAAACGTGGCATACAGCACAAAACACCCAAAACACAAGAGATTATATTGAGTAAGACAAGTGTGTGTGTGTGTGTGTGTGTGTGTGTGTGTGTGTGTGTGTGTGTGTGTGTGTGTGTGTGTGTGTGTGTGTTTTCTCTGTATTGATCACTGGCTTCTGGTGAATTAAAGTATCTGGACCCCTCCCTCAAAGTACTTTGTAAAGGGGATGTGGTTGGAATGGTCAAATCAATTATACATAGCCTGGTAATTACAGTGAGGAATTAAAAGATGTGATGTCAGCATTTTGACAGCATTTTTTTCTTTCTTTCACTTTACAGCCCTTCATTTAAAAACTGTTTGCCTCTCAGCCTGTCTTTGAAAGCTCCATATGTTCCACAGTTATCGTCATCTCCCTAATATGATCCCGTTCTCATGGGGCTAAGTGGTCAAGTGTGTGTACATCCTGTGTGCATCTGTTTCATGGGTTTTTGTTTGTCCACCTATACTTGGGAGAGTGTATGTGTGTATGTGATCATGTAACTCCTTTATTGGGCAGCAGAGAGGTTTGAGTGAAACAAAGCTTTTAGTAAAAATCCTGAACATTAACAGCACATTTGCTGGCTCAGCTCATGTTGAGCCACATCAGCTATTAAAGCTTCTGTATCTCCAACCTTTTGATTACAAGCTTCAAAATCTAGACTGAGATTATGAACGTATGATTATGCATTTGTTTGAAAACAAACAAAACAAACAAAAGCTTATTTTGTCCTACCAACAGTCCAAAACCCAGATTCTTCATTTTTCATTTAGCCATTCATAAAGCCATGAGTAAGTTTGTGTCTAAAGTCCTTCCAACATTCCTAAAAACTGTGAGTTAGTTTCATGTTTACTAAGTCCAGATTGATCCATGAAAACTTCAGAAATGTATAATAACAGTTGTAAGAGGTCAAATGATGTATATATATATATATATATATATATATATATATATATATATATATATATATATATATATATATATATATATATATATGTATACACACACACACATATATATACACATATATATATATGGCGCAGTGGTTAGCGCTGCCGCCGCACAGCAAGAAGGTCCTGGGTTCGAATCCCCGAGCCGGCAGGGCCTTTCTGTGTGGAGTTTGCATGTTCTCCTGGTGTCTGCGTGGGTTCTCTCCGGGTACTCCGGCTTCCTCCCACAGTCCAAAGACATGCAGCAGGTTAATTGGTGACTCTAAATTGCCCGTAGGTGTGAATGTGAGTGTGAGTGGTTGTTTGTCTCTGTGTGTCAGCCCTGCGATGAACTGGCGACTTGTCCAGGGTGTACCCCGCCTCTCGCCCAAAGTCAGCTGGGATAGGCTCCAGCTCCCCGCGACCCTCACGGATAAGCGGTTACAGAAAATGGATGGATGGATATATATATACACATACACATATAAATATATATATATATATATATATATATAAAATCCACCAAATTATCAAGAGCTGAGGACAGAAACCACAAAGTGATGTCAACCAATCAATCATAAGCAAATGTTTAAATGGAACTTGTTTCCATGCAGTCACCAGGTGTCACCAGGACACTCTAGTGGCCTCTACAAGAACTGCATTGTAAGATGCTTTTGCTCTGCCTTCAACATTCAGCTAACATTCTGGGCCTGCTTTTGTTTGAAACAAAGTTCATTTGAGTGCCTGTGATGACTGACTCTGACCTTCGCTTTTAAAGAAATGTTGGGCAACTTTCTAAGAAACTTCAGCCTGAACACTAAGCCTGCATAAATAGATACCCAAACTAACATATCTCACTTTAGCTGTCCTATTGATCTGTAAAAGTGTTCACAAAGAGACAGAACAAGTTCAATTTAAAATACTGCAAAGTGTCTAGGAGACAATATTCTACTGAAAAATGTCTTAAAGAGAAGTACTGGGTCCATCAATTACTCTGTGTGTGTGTGCGTGTGTGTGTGTGTGTGTGTGTGTGATCTTAGCGCGCACTGTTAGTGAATCACTTTGTACATTTTTTTGCGTGTGCAATCAGTTTGCACGCGTTTTACTACACGCAAACCTTTAGTAAATCCGGCCCTAGATGTATAATTTCAGTAGATATTATGCAACTTGTGAAAACTGAAATTGTGAAGTTTCACAAGTATGATATAAAACTAGCTGATGATGAAACCCCGACATTTACAGCTCACATGATGATCCTTTGACAGAAATTGACTATATATAAATATTGTAAACCATGAACTAACTCTAGCTTAGTACATTGTCTAAATTTGTCAAAGACGCAACTTTGAAATGAGTTTCCCTTTCCCTTTTGTTTCCTCCTGGTTTCTCTCATTTCCTGCTCTATCCAGGTAAAACAGGTCAGTTCTTGCGGCTGATCATCTATACTAGTCTGACCTTCCTGACCCTGCAGTGCTTCATGCAGATCCCCTTCGCCTACATCCCTCCACATGGTAAAAACAAACTTGTGACATTTCTCAGAATAACAAAGTGGTCTTGTAAAAAAGACAACTTTGGTCTTTTTTACAAAGAAAAAATTGGCCAGTCCTTTGAGTGCACCTCAAAGAAATATTGATTGAACTGACAATAAAAAAGCACAGAGAAATGCACAAACTGTAATCTGTAACATCCCTTTTTATGTAAAAATGTAAAACTTTCAGGCATTAAGAATAACAGCTTTGTTCCCAGTTTGATCACCATGTGTTTTTTAACAGTTAGCGACTTTTGGGAAGATGTCCTCTACCATTTGGGAATTGCAAGGTATGGGAGCACACTTGACATTCATATCTTCCAGGAACATATCAGTGGTTATAGATTTTTATATCCAACAACTCCAAATCTAAGTATACTTTACATCCTACTAGCCATTATAAATTGATTTCTTTCCTTTCAGGCAACCTTTTAGTTCAGTTGATTTCAAAGCGGCACAAAAATCACCTTTAGAGGCTTGTCACTTCTAGAAATTCTCAGCAAATAGATGCTCACACCTTTCTGGTATAAATGGAGATCAGTGGAGATCAAACCTATGTTAATGTTTGTGGGTTTCCAGATTCAGCTCAGTTGACGCTGGGAACATTGTGCGTCTCCTGGCACCTGATGTGGGCCTCCTCTTCTCTTCCCTCTTTGTACTGAGGCTGTGCAAAAAACTACTACACCCTGTGCCCCAAGTCAACCTCCATGAAAATGGCATACCACCATCTAACCCTGAGGTAACTGCAGGCACCTAACAGCTGTTATCAGTTTATGTTAATAGTGTGCAGTGATAACAATCTGATTGTTTTTTGCTTCTGGCAGGAAGTGGAAACCTCTGAAACTGAGTCTGAGGACGGAAGTGACACCGAGGGCTCGTCCTTTGACAGCTCAGATGAGACTACAGTGCCGGTTCAGTCAGGTCCACCCCAGTTTGTCCAGAAGCTGATAGTGTTTGCAGCCGGACTGAAGCTGCTGCTGTCAGCGATCATGAACACAGCCGGGAAAGTTGTGGTGACGTTATTGCTGGGGCTGGCAGGTACAGTACAGCAGCTGGTGTGAGCATGCAGGTGTACTGTAGTTTTAAAATCTTGGTCTGTTTCACTTTTTTTTTCTCTTGAATTGTCATATTTTGTGTATGCGTGTGTGCAGGCATCATCCTGCCCTCCCTCACCTCAGGTGTGTATTTCGGGGCGTTTCTCGGGCTGGTTTGGTGGTGGGTGTTCAGCCGCTCCATCAGCATGCTACTCTTCAGCTCCCTGTGTGTGATGATGGCCATCTTCAGTGGAGGTCACCTGCTGGCTCTGTACCTCTACCAGCTGCCCATCTCCCAACAGCTTGTGCCACCAGATGATGTTTACCCCAGGTACAGAAATGAAGTATTAAATGAAGGATTAGACTGACATCTTAGACTGATTTGGTACTTCCATTTTACATATTTATATCAGGTATCAATTTCACACTGGTTTCAGTGCCACCTTGACACAAAAAAGATTATCAGCTGAAATACTGAATGCAAAGACAAACAATTCAGTCTGAGGTGCCTAGTGTTTGGCTTGCACCCAAAGAAAAATAAACTGAAAAAATATGACTTTTCATTTGTTCTACATTTACCTTCAGTGTCTTCAAACCTCAAATGTGAAATTACTACCATTTAAATTAACTTTGCATATTTCACAATGGCTTTTTTACATGTTTGCATGTATTATTTACCTGCTTCTCATGACTGGTGCTATAAAGATATGACCGGTAGTTTTTTTTTTGTTGTTGTTTGTTTGTTTTTGCACACCTGAAGGTAAGAAAGGTTAAGATGTAATGAGTAAAGTTGGCTGACTCTTCAAATATTCATTTATTTTTCCTAGTAAATTTCATCAGAAAACTTCAGAAACATACTTGAGTTTTTATAGAGCATTTTGCCTAAGAATTGACATAATCTGTCAAATCAGATATTATCAGCTATAATTTCATAATCAGAATAATGAATAATAATATTATTTTCTCATTATTGGCCAGTAATTTATTCACCCATTCATCCATTTATTGTGCATGTCTAGTGTGGACCTGAAAAAACACACATTTTTGTGTTCACATTTATCTACTGGCTTTATTGAAATTGTCCTTCACCCTCGTCCAAGTTGGTTTATCTCTTTTGGACTCTCCTTAAAATTTCACTATACTCAGGTTCATATTTATTCCTGTTCCTCTCTCCATTTCTACTCTCTCCTACCATCTCACCTTTCATTATGCCTTTCTGATCTTCATCCTGCACTCCATCCCTTCTTCTTGTCCCAGATTGTTTGGTATGACAGGAGTGATCAGAACAAACAGTTCAGACCGGCACACTCTTGGTCTGCACCCACATGTCAGCTGGCCCGACTTTATCAATCCTTTGGTTCTGCTGCTGCTCTACTACACGCTGGTGGCTCTACTGCATAAATGGGTCCATATCACAGTGGAGGTTTGTGTGTGTGTGTGTGTGTGTGTGTGTGTGTGTGTGTGTGTGTGTGTGTGTGTGGCCACGATATGTGTGTGCAGCTTATGTTCAAACGCAGATGTTAAATTTTGTATGTCTGTGAACTTGGTGCTTCACAGCATAATTCTATAGTGTTATGCATACACGGGCTACTTACTAGTGCTGCTACTTAAAATGTATAATATTCCAGCTAGTGTTGCTGTGACTTAACATTACTGCTACTAGTAGCACTATTGCAGCTACAACTCCTACTGTTACCAAGCTGCTTCTTTACGCTTCTTTATGCTTCCACTGCTGGGTTGCCATCTCAATATGGCAGATTTTCCAAATATTTTTCGCTTTAATGAGTGGGGGCGTTAAACAATAGATACAAAAACTCCAGCACCAGTCAGTATAACCCATATATATAAATCATAGCTGCTATGATAGGGCGATTAATCAAATATCAATTATCAATTAGAAAATTAATTGCCAACTTTGATAATCAATTAATTGTTTCAGTCATTTTTCAAGCAAAAGCATTGTTTGCTGGTTCTAGTCTCTTAAATGTAAGGATTTGCTGCTTTTCTTTGTTATGATATTAAATGAAGAGTCTTTGGGTTTTGGTCTAAATGTTTTTTGGTGAAAATAACTGGCAGATTAACTGGTAATGAAAATTATCACTAGTTGCAGTCCTAATTTAAATGTATAATTCTTTTAACTTTTGCAATTAACTTTTGGGGGTTCAAAAAAGTTCCAGAAATGTATTTTGCATCCAGGGAGGCGGACGCTAATTATCAGTCTCTACAAGCTAATTCTGGAGAGTTGGCAATGCTTAATACTACAACTACTGCCACTGCAACTACCACTGGCACAACTGAAAAAAATTACTTGACCCACTCCTGTTGCTTATATTGTCACTACCTCTACCATTATCAATACACGCTACAGATGCAGGCACATAAACTTCAGATAATAATAACTTACATGACAGGCTTTTAATAGTAGTAGTTGTGTTTCTCAGGATAAAGCTGATGTTGAAGAGTCCGAGAGTCCAGTAGAGAGTCCAGAAGGTCCTCCAAGCTTCTCCAGGGTCATCTACATCTCAGGAGATAAACAGGAGGTAACCTACAAACATGTATATGCGAGTCAGTTGTTGGCTGGTTTGGACAACGTCTGCAAAATAAAATACAGACATCATACAGTAGTTTGTGCATTATTTTGCTTCAAGCCTATAAAAGTCAGCAATTTAAAATTGGCATTCTACAATACTTCAAAGACATAACCAATGTAAGATGCTCTCTATTTTCAGCTTTTAAGCAGCACAGATGAGGAAACCTATCTACCTGATGAGGTAAGTCATTCTATTGCTGAATATTGTTTGCAAGACGAATTACATTTTTGATTGACAGATAATAAGGAGAGACAACACTGAATACTGGTCTAAATTTACAGTACGATGTCTCTCTCTTTCCTCAGCCAATGATTTTAATGAGCTCCTGGCAAGATGTCCATAGAAGCGATCTGGGATCTCTGTTAGGAGGGGCAGGGTACACAAACTGTTACTCTCTACCACAGTATGAAGACAAAGACTCACCGTCATATGGTAATAATTAGACTCGCATCTCTAAATACATGACCTCAGCAACAACAATAACTTCACTGCTTTCATTCATTTGATTAGACTGACTGTATGTGAGGTTGCCCTAAAACCAGAAACACATACAGTACAGTACATTAAGTGTCAAGGGTATGAGTCAGTTTGATCTGTTTACTAAATTCTATCATTTCATCCATAACTTTTTCTCTCCCTTGTGCCAGAGACAGACGGTGAGGGAGAAATGAAGGAAATAGGGGAGTCTAGAGAAGACCTGGGGACTCCAACAGAGACCACACCACCACCCTCAGGCCCAAGTGGACTTGTCATCTTTGGACGGCTGGTGCAAAAACACAGCTATGTTAGCGCCCTTATCATCATGATGGTAAACTATACTAACATTGATTTATGAGGGGATTGAGTTTTATCCATTATGGAGGTCAACAGGAGAGAAAAAATATCTGAAAGGGATAGTTCACCCACAAATTAAAATTCAGTCATTATCTACTCACCCTCATGCCGACTGAAGGTTGGTTTTAGTTTTTTATTCCACAAAAAACTGCTGAAGTTTCACAGGAAAACAGTGTTGCAGAATTTCCCAATAGATTTTGAATTAATGAGTGACCAGTTTTCAAATGGAAAAAAAAAAAAAAAAAAAACAGAAAAAAACAATATAAAATTGCACAGGCACACCGTCACACCACACACACCCAGTTTAGACAGTGTGCACACACACATGAATGTGACTCCAATCTAAGGATCTACAGGTAGGATTTAGGCTTAAAGGCGTAAAGGCGTAAAGGGCATCTTTCAAGTCAACTTGGCATGTTGAGGCTTTAGGAGACTTGGATTACAACAGACGAGCAGCATAGAGACACTTTGTGTTTTTGTTTTGTTTTGTTTTTTTAAGTTGTTTTTTTTTTTCTGCTTGAAAACTGGTCATCATTCACTTGAATTGTTTTCCTGTGAAACTCCAGCAGTGTTTTGTACAAAATATGGACATGACTTCAATGATTCTTGCTGACCTCGATATTACCAGCTGTGTTTACATGCATGTTTGTTGATATGAGAATGTCACCAGCATTTGTGCCAAATATTTAATATTTGTTATAAGGCAATCTTTGTTAACAGATCCTATAAGTCCGTTTTATTTATTGTCTTGGTGGTGTGGTTTTATTTTATTTATATTTTATTTATTCAGTATATTTTCATTTTTTTTTCATGTTCAAATTCCAATGTCTGAATGTTGTTAAGAATTTAAAAAATCATTGCTCTTTGAACATGAAGTGGTCTTAAAATGACAATAATAATGTTTTTGTATATCGTCCAACAAAAACAGTTATAATGTCAGGCCTAACCAGCGGTCCACAACTGAAGATATTCATTTTTCAATTATATGAAACATTACAAATATAGAAAAGAAAAGTTTGGCACATGAACAATTAATAAATTACCAAAATAGTTGGTGAAACATTGTCTTTGCCTGACCAGCTAACTAGGTTGATGAACTGACGACAGGTGACTTTAAAAGCTTTATAAATTAAACGTTAGCCAGCTAAGCTAACTACCCAGCTAGCTAACCAGCAGGCTAATTTAGCACACTATCGTAGCATTAGCAGTGTTAGCTAATTCAGGTTTTTTTTTTGTTTGTTTTGTTTTAATAACTAGCATGACTAGTAGGTAACTATAAAAGTATTTGGAAAACATCATAAAAATATCTCTTTAACGGCAAAATGTCCACCTTATCAAAAATATGTATATTTTTAGATATGGAGTATCACCTACAACAACTGGCTGACCTTTGCCCTGCTGGTGTGGTCGTGTATAATCTGGATGATGAGAGACCGACGGCGTTACGCCATGATGTCCGCTCCCTTCCTGGCGGTCTACGGCACTGTGCTGGTGGTGCTGGGCTTCCTGAGCGGCCTCCGTCTCAGCCGGGCTGAGCTCTACCCCGGTTTGCCCCCTACTGTGATAGTGGACTTCGACCTGAACAGCTACCACCCTGCGCCCTGTGTCCACCTGGGAGCAAAGGTGAGACAGCGAGTGACATAAAAGGACTACACTATACTAAAAATACTTCATTTGTTGTTAACAAAACTACCCTTACAGGGTTTGACTGTGTCATTTTCTGTTCTTAAAGCTCTTGTGTATTATTCTCCCATGTTTAAGCACCTAAAATGTAGTTTTAAAAATGTTAAATAGTTCTTTATCACAAAGAAATCTTTATATTTATCTAAGTCTTATCTTTATCTGAATTTATCTTTAAAAAGCAACAAAGGTTTGAATTTTACTGTCTTACAGAGTTTATCATGGTTAATCTGCTTCATCTACTGCAGGCTGTTTGTTTTGCACAGATTTGACTGACAGTCGCATCTTCCTGCCAGTATGACCACATTTTTTCCCACATTTAAGGACAAAACAACAATAACAAAGAAAACAACAACGAGACAAAACAAAATAAAAAAGCTCAAAGAATTAACAATAAGTAAGCAGACATCTGTTTGGGTTTATTAATGCTGCTTACCACCACACACACACACAACACACACACACCCCACACACACACACAAACACACACACACTGTTGTTGTTGTTGTTGTTGTTGATATCTGTTGTGTTAGGAGATTCAACCATTTTGAGATGTTTTTTTTTTTTTTTCTACATTTCCAATTTAGTAGTATAATGTTTTTGACCATACATTTAAGTTACTGTCATCAGATTCAGATGTTGATTTTTATATGGTTGAATTCTGATGGGTGAATCTGAACATTCACTGGGCCTTTGGCATTTGGTAGACCAAAAAGTTCATTTTGAACACTGTGTTCAAACTTTGTCAGATAATAGTCTGTTAATGTAGGAAGGGTCTTTAAAGCAGTCACTACATATTTTTGTTTATAGCATTTGCAGAAAAGGACCAGCTCTTATTATAGCTGCCAATTGGAGACTTCCTGATCAAACAAGATTTTTCAGCAGATCAGAAAGCAATGCATTGACAGCTTATTTTTCCAGCTTATTCTTTTGGTTGCCAGTTCAGAAAAGCAGATTTTTTTGCTCAAGATTGTATTTTTTGCACAAATATTAATTGTAACCTAATTGTGCTTAGCTGATTGTAAGACCGTGTGTGTAGTTAACTGTGTTAATTTTGTTATGATGCTCTGTGCGTGCTGCAGGTCTTCTACAGCTTCAGCTTCTGGCTGATGTTTCGTCAGCAGCTAAAGGAGAGGCAAGAGGAGCAGAACCTAAAGGCGGAATCTCTAGATGACGTCAAAGTTGTGCCACGTAATTTATTTTAAAATTGCTTTTACAAAGATCACAGCCAGTGTGTTAGAATAACATTAAGTTTTGAGTAATGTAAGATCTGTGTGCTCATTAAAATCATCCTGACACGTAGCCAGGATATATGACTGACTTTCTGCTCCTCCTCTATTCTCTTCTCTTCTTCTCAACATATTTCCCTTCCTATGTCTTTCAATTCTTTCCTTCCTCCTCCTCATCCTTCTCTTCTCCGTATCAGCGAGGAAAATCAGCCATCACCTCTGGTGGCGATGCTGATCTCAGGTGTGAAGGGGATACTGGTGAAATACTGGATCCTCTTCTGCTGCTCCATGTTCTTTGTCATCAGCTTCTCTGGAAAGGTATCTACTGACAGACTTAACAACTAAGCATGGGAGAAGTACCATTCACAACAGCAGCAATGAGGCCTTGCTTGGAAATGGCATTATAAGATGCACGCCCAGTTTATTCTGCAGAGGGCTTCAGGGCAAATATGTATTATTTGTTTCATTAATCTTTCTCCGGTATTGTCACCATTTTATTTGCTGCTGTGGTGGCCAGTTTTTCCCACAGTGATCATTTAAATTTCCTGGAGTGCAATCAGTCACCTTCCACGTCATATGTGTGTTTTTGACACCACTAATAAAACATTAATTACAGATATAAATACATTTACAGAAAAATCTAATCTTCATATTTCCTGCATGTCAAGCCAAAAAGTAACTGGCCATGAAATGTACCTAATCCTGACCATGTTTCATTTGCTTAGGTGGTCGTCTACAAGATCCTCTACATTGTCCTCTTCCTCTTCTGTGTTGTCCTCTACCAGGTCAGTCATTTTCCAATCAGGTAATTTTAGTGATCATTGGTAACCACAGGTGTCACCAATGACACTAATTAAGATTCTGTTCCATTTAGGTCAAACAGCGTATCACAATTTCCCAGAGCCCAAAGTGACATCTTCAGGTCCAAACAACAATCCAAAACCCAAAGACTCTCCTTGTTTTGCTTGAAAAATGACTGAGATGAATAATTTATAATTAAAATAAACGGCATTTAATTTTCTTTCAATCGACTAATCAGTTAAGGGGATAGTCGGGATTATCTGAAGTGGGGGTGTATGAGTTACACCAGTTTAAAGAAGCAGAGAGGAGTAGGAAGCTGAGCAATCTACTGTATTGTAATCTATTATATATAATATTTACTTTGCCATCAGATCACTAACCCCCAAATTCTGCAGGGTAAAATTACTGATTTCTCTTGTGGAGGTTGGCTGGTTTGGAGAGAGAAATATTTAGCTTGTATAACTGCAGTTTCCCACCTGAAAAGGCTGTCTGATGGCAAGGTGTGAAAAACTGTGAAAATATTCTAAATAAACATAACATGTGACTCACAGCTATAACCTCTTTTATTATGACTAGTCTCTCAAAACATTAGGACTTTTTCTTGAAAAATTACAACTTTATTCTCAAAATATTAGGTCTTTTGTCAGTGGCCCTTATATTCTGCCATAGAAAAGTGACTATCATTTATACATTTATTCTCTGACTATGTACTGTATACATAGTAGAGTAGATGTGAGATGGAAATTTGATATTGAGATAGCAGAGGTCAATAATTAGAGAGGAAATCTACTTTAATTGTCGTGTAACAAATGAAGCCACCACAGTTTGAGCTTCATCTTACACTATAATGTGTTGACTCTAATATTGTCATTAGTGAATCATTCAGCTGTTGTTTGTGCATAAAAATGTTCAGAATGGATCCAGCTCTCATATAAACTGCTCATCGATACAATTTAACAGTTAAAAGTATTGATTATGACTCATAAACACATACACAGTCATTTTTGCTGCTGTTTTCCTGTTTTTTTTTTTTTTCCTCTCCTCCATCTTATGTTTCTGCTGACCTATTAGAAACACGGTAGGCACTTACAGGAAGGCCTAATGGCTGAGGAGGTGACGCGAGACAAGACAACACCATTTGTCTGTTCGGACAACATCAGCAACATCCTGGTGTTTGACATACTGTCGTGTGTGATGAAAGGAATATAAGCAACACCAGCAGTCATTAAATATGCAAACAGGAATTTAAATGACAGTAAATTTAGCAGTAGACAATTTAAGTCAATAATGATGTTAAAATCTGCACGCTCAAATAAAAGGTCTGTTCTCTGATCCCTCAGACCCATTACGACGTGTGGCGCCGGCTCTTGAAGACATTCTGGGCGGTGGTGGTTGGTTACTCCATGGTGGTGTTGATCGCCATCTACATGTACCAGTTCAGAAGTGTGTCTGCGCTGTTCAGACAGATAATGGGCATGTCGGAGGAAGGGTGAGTTTCTCTGCGTGTCTGCACATACTGGCATAAGTTTGTGATTCTGTTTTTGTGAGCTTTAAAAAGCTGTCTTGGGAATGAAGCAAAAAAAATGTCATCATGTTTGCTGGTGGATTTTGTCAGAACCATTCAGCACACTTGGCCCTTCTCGTTTGTTATCATATCATTATGCCTGTCTGACTTTTCAGTCTTCGTGATCTGGGTTTGGAGCGGTACGATACAGTGGAGCTCTTTGCACGTATCCTGCTCCCTGCTGCGTTCCTATTGGCTTGTATCCTCCAGCTGCACTACTTCAACACAGACTTCCTGACTCTCACTGACCTCGACAACGTACCTGTCAGACAGGCTCCCAGGTGATATGACAAGAATTTTTTTCTTGGATGTTAGAGCAAGCACTTACTGTTGTCTGTCTGTATGTACTCTATAGACATTCTGGTTGACTGTAAAACATATTGCATATCTCTGTTTGTCTCCTTTGTCTGAGCCGTCCTTTTCTCCACCCAGAGAGGAAGAGCTCAGGAGTTCAGTCAGTGTGATATCTGAGACGTAAGAGCTGCATTTATTCCTCCATAAATGTTTGTTGTGCTCACATTTCAGATGCTTTGATGCTTTGTGTAAAGACCCATCACAATTAACTGCATCTCACATGGTTGATTTGTTCCCTGCATATACATATATACGTGTGTGTTGTGTGTGTGTGTGTGTGTGTGTGTGTGTGTGTGTGTGTGTGTGTGTGTGTTTGAGCCAGAAAGAGCTACATTTGGCACAAACGTACTGCCTGTGACTCTCAATCAGCAATAAGTCCTGCTTAGGTTGTATGAAAATAGTTAAACATTGCATTAATTAGAATGGTGATGGTGACATTTTTTCAGTTTACTGTGTTCAGAAATATCAATAACACTCACTGTAATGTTAACATGCCTCTCTCTGATTTAATTCCCAGCATTAAAGAAAACATTGAAAAGTTCAAGAAAAGGTAAGGCTGTCGTTTGACTCTTGATTCTAGTTGTTTAGTCTAAAAGATAAGTATTCGCGTCTACAGTGCATACTCTACAATGCTTATTTGGAATATAATTCATATTCATACATACTTTGTGTGTTTTTGGATGGGGTATCGAAAAAAAGTCATTCCCTGTGACAAAACATGTTTGGATACATGTCAACCTGACACAGACCTCCCACCCACTCAGGCTTTCCAATATTTTTTAAGCTTTTCAAACCTTTCCTGTTGTCCTCCAGGCTCGTGAAGGAGCAAATGGGAAATGCAAAAAGTCAAGAGACTCTGGACAGCATTGGACTACAAAGCTCCTCAGAGAGAGGACCTGAGGAGCAGGAGGACATGACAGGAGAGGGTAACTACAGCTTAAGACCAAAAATGAATCCTCAGTCTCCTTTGTTGGGTCAATTAAGAGTGGGATAAATTATTGAGATGACATTATATTATGTTTTTCATACACCAAGTATGAATTTTATGTGCAACGTGGCTCTTTTAACTTAGAAACTATATTACTTAATAGAAGTTCCAGCTTTTGCCAGCTGATGCATGTTTTAAATTTAAATGATGGCTCACGTATGTTAGGTTATGTGCTCAAAAGATTTGTACTCTTTTCATTTAAAATCATTATTGATTCCTGCTTCTATTTTGTGTCATGTTTTCCTCTTCAGTTACACAGATATCACTGTATATCACAGATGATTGTCTTGGCATTAATTGCTGACTGTCCTGTATGAGAGCTGTAGCAGTGATACAATGTTCAGATTATGTCTGATGTCCTTCCCTAACTCTTCTGCCTCCTCTTCCTCCCAGAGTCTGTCCCCAGCAGTCCTGAAGACAAGTGGGTTGTGATTGTGGACCGGGCGAGCCTGCTGCTCATTCACGCTCTGTTAGGACTGCAGAAGGTCCAGGAGCAGTGCTGGAGACTGCTGGAGCTCCACAGCCTCAAAATCGTGTCGTCCGGCATCATCTGGGTGTCACTACAAGAGGTGGGATGTCTGATCTGTGCATGTGTCATATGAAAATGTGTAGGTGTGTGAGTATATACAAGTTGTCAAAAACACAAAGAATAATTCTATGATATTGACTTACTCAGAGCTGGTTTGATGGTTATAAAAGCGTTTCTTGTTTTCTTCATCTACACATTTCCTATATTCCAGAAGTGGAGGTAAAGTCAGCCAATAAACCTCACTGTAACCAACAGTTATTTTGCTCAGATCAAATGTTGAGTTCTGAGCTCACTTATATAAAAGTGAAATGTTTTAATTTTGGTTTTAACAGGTTTCGCTGATGAACTTGCTCTTTCTGGTTCTGTGGGTGTTTGCACTCCCGTTCCCACGGTTACGACCTATGGCATCCAGCATCTCCGCTGTGTGGGCCTGCGTCATGGTGGTGTGCAAGATGTTTTACCAGCTCAAAGTCATTAAACCCCTCGATTACTCCTCCAACTGCACAGCTGTGAGTATACATACCTATGTGTGTTTGTTACAATTTTCTATAATGTATCTACTGCACATCTGTTAGCAGGCTGATAACTGCACAGCTGGATCACCTGGCAGGGGGCTTTAGCTAACCTGTGATTGCAGTCTGTATTTGCACAATAAAAAAACAATAAAAACTTAACATTTAGACACAAGTATTTCTTCCTACTTGCTGTTGTTTGTTTCTCAGGGCCTGGTCCCGTCCAACAGCTCGGGCCTGGATGATGGAGTGGAGATGAGGGGGAACATGTTGGAGCTGCTCAGGAGGTCTATACTCTACATCGAGCCTGTAGACCCCATCTACTGGTGTGGAGCGCTGCGCAAATGTGAGGGCAGGATCCTCCCCTGTCTCAGGGTATGGTCACACACCTGCTAAATTAAAAAAACTTTATATGTTTGACATTACTTTTCAATCACAACCATCATTCAGACTGCATTTCTATTCATTATACAATATCAAGCACTCTCAATCAGGTTCAGGCTCTATCCCACTTTACTTTGTATTCACTGTAGGTAAAACTGTAGTTGCAAATCCTATTAAAGGGATATTTCAGTTTTTGTAAAGTGGGGTTTATAAGAGGTATTTATCTATAGTCAGTGGCAGTCGGCACACTCCTAGTCTGGAGAAGCAGCAGGAGTACCGGTGTAGGAAATTGTTCTCTACTGCTGTGGACAGGGTCAGTAGCAAAATGTTAGACAGCCTTTCCTGATGGGAAACTGCTGTTTTATAAGGAAAATACAGACTAACAACCAGACTAGATGGCACTATCTGTCATTTTACCTTCCAGAAAACATGAGATCTGTGTGTGTTTGTGCTATTGTGTAACTTTGGTGAATCCAAACCAATCTTTTTTGAAACACCAACGTCACACAATAACACAATAAACAGACTAACAGACTGAGGCAGTGGTACACCAGAAACACCTGGTACAATTACTGTTTTTGCCAAAGGAGTCTGGTGGCTTTGGACAGAGTGATATTTGGCTTATATAACATTTGCGTTGGAAAAGGCTGTCTGACAGCAAGATTAAGTGGTGAAAATTTTCTAAAATAGCATACACTTAAACCAATATTGTTTTCTTTGTGCCTTTTGCTGCTGACCCCAGTGCTTATTTACTGTAGGTAATACATTGACAATCGATAAGTACCTCTTACAACCCCATTTCAAATAATCTGAACTATCTCTTTAAAAGCTTTGTAAAACCAGAAGGAAGTAAGATACTGAAGATCTCAGACAGAAGCCCAGGACCAATCAATTCAGACAAATGACAAGATTGCTAACTTTGATTTTAATTTAAGAGGCGCATATTGAACTCATCCAGTGTGAGATTGTGTCCCAGGTCAGCTGATCTCTACAAAGTGTGCTCTGTGTTGTAGAACCATCTAATGGTACTGGGGCTGCTGGTGTTCGAGGCGACTGTCCATCGGCACCAGCTCTACTACCGTCTCCATAACGACCTGAAGCCCCCGCCATTCAGCATCATCTTCCAGGGCATCACAAGGCAGCACCTGGATCACGGCGTCCTGCCCTGCATCAAGTACTTCATCAACTTCCTCTTCTACAAATTTGGACTGGAGGTACTTCTCGGTGGCTAAAGTGTGTGTTTGTGTGTGTGTTTGTGTGTGTGTGTGTGTACGTACGTCTGCTCCCATGAATCTGAACTGTTTAACTGTCTGACATTCACACACTTCTTCTTAGATCAGTTTAATCGTGGCGGTCAATGTGATTGGTCAGAGGATGGATTTCTATGCCCTGTTCCATTCCTGCGCCTTAATAGCCGTCCTGTTTCGGCGACGCAGGAAGGCTATCGGGGAGGTGTGGCCTAAATACTGCTGCTTTACTGCAGGGCTCATGGTGCTGCAGTATGTGCTCTGCATCGGTATCCCACCTGCTTTCTGTGTTGGTATGAACTTTTTAATAATCTGTCATATGTTTGTGTTAATTAAGTATTGTTACATTATATAACAACAATGAAAACTTTTGAAAAATTTGCTGTTTGAAACACCTGGTGTGAGTGGATGAAAGTGATGCATTTTAAATATCCATAAAAAGCAACAGTGGTTTGGTTTGAGAAAATAGATGAGGAACTTAGTAGCACAAGTAGTGAGAAAGAAAAGAGTGAAACAAATCAAAGGAAGACACTGATGGATTAAGAGGAGATTTAATAAATCTTTTTTTTTTTTTTGATTAACTGCTGAATGGTTTAATCTATAAAATAAGAAAGCAGTGAAGCCTCACATTTGAAAAACTACAACCAGAGAAAGTTTAGCATTTTTGATTGATACATAACTTAAATGATTAATCAGTTTTCAAAACAGTTTGCAATTCATTTTCTTTCGATTGTGGGATTGTAAACATTAGTTAATTAATAATTTTTTTATAATTTTAAAATGTCAGAAAATAGTGAAAGATGATCCTCAATCCAAGATAAAAATTTGATCATCAGTCCAAAACCCAAGGATATTGAGTTTATTATCATAATATGACAAATAAAAGCAATTTCTCACATTTGAGATTGACTAATTGATTAAGCAACCCATTACAACACTACTTCAAACATCAATTTTGATTAACTGATTAATGGTTTAATCTCTAAAATAATGAGGTCATGTCTATTAATAGCTTTTTTGTCCAATAAAACAGTCCAAAAACCAAAAATAAAATAAACCAAAAGATATTCGGTTTACACTGATATAAAAAGAGAAACAGTTTTCTATCTATAGACCAATAGTAGGGATCTGGCTAACTCACTGTTTTACTATGAATTAATTGGATGATCAAAATTTTAGAGAAATAGTGAAAGCTTATCGTTATAATTCCCAAGTCCAAGGTAAAATCTTCAGATTGCCTTTTTTATTTGATCATCAGTCTAAAACCCAAAGACACTGAGTTTACTCTAAAACCTAGAGATACTGATTTACTGTAACAATTAAAAGCATCAGATTCTTACATTGAGATTGACCAACTGATTAATCGTCAACTCGTATCAAAACTTTCGTACAACATCAAGACCAGTTTATAATTTTAGTTTATCTGACCTCTGAAACAATAACAACTGAATACAGCACCTCCTTAAAATCAATAAACCTGTACCTTTAGGACATTTTAGAAATTTAAATTTAAACATCCCAACCTCTACTTGTAATTGTTTTACATAATGTATTTTATTTTACATTTTAATTATTTTAAGTGTTTTCTCCAATTTATCTACTTGGCAAATTTTAGGGCTTTTTACATACTAGTATTTTATTTTATTTTATTTTATTTTTCTTTCAGTTTTCCTACCCTTTTTATTAGCTATATGTGGTATTGCCTTTTCTCCTTTAGTATATCTCTTCATTGTTTGTTTTTTGCATTTGTAATGGACTCAGTGTCTTTGTAAATGAGGGTCACTCCCTCAGTGATCTCTGGAGTATAAATTAAGGTTGAATGAATTAAGTATTGCAACTCTTATTCTATTCTATTCTGTTCTACTCCTTTTTTTCTTATCAGATTACCCCTGGAGAACTGCAGTTCAACCTTTGACCTCTAATGTTATTAAGTGGTTTTATCTGCCTGACTTTGCCATGAGCCCAAATCCTTCGTTCATATTCTGTGAGTTTATCTTTACCCTTGTCTCTTCACTTCTGTCCTGACTTTGAACCTGCTCAGGTTTTGACTCCCCCACTCTCTCTCTCCTGCTCTGTGCAGATGACCACCTCCTGCTGCTCTGCTCGTCTCTGCAGTGGCAGGTGTTTGAGGAGGAGAACCGGGCAGCGGTGCGACTGCTGGCTGGAGACAACGTTGAGATCAGTCGTAGTCTGGATCCTTGCTCCTTCAACCAGTTCATACCTGTCAATAACTTCCTTCACTGCAGGTCAGAAATACCAACCTTACTCTTCAGGTCTTTTATTTTGGGTTTTTAAAATCCTCTTGATATTTGATTTATTTTCTGTCCCTGAATGTGACTCGCCCTCAAAATCTAAATTTATAGACCCTATATAAGAGGAGAGGAAATAGCCTGAATTCTATAATCCAGCACTTAGTTAATCTCCTCAAGAAGCTTCTTACTCTGTAGGTTAAACTGCAGGTGGAGAACTGGGAGTCCATCACAGTCCTTTGTGGTCGTTTTAGGAGCATTAAGGCATTGTGTTATATCATTAATTTATGTGCGTTGTCAAACTCATGAAAGCTGTTCTGGTAATGTGAAAGTGCTGGCTAAGCACTCATGGACTCCCATTTCCATAGACCTGTGCCTTCTTCTGCGCTTATGGGCTTTATTTCGCTTAATGCTGCTGGCCTTCACTGTTAACAGAATGATGATAAACTAGCACAAATCCACAACAGCTGCAACCACATACATGCATGCTTCTACATGTTCATGCATTCACAATGGAACAGGACCTTAATTAGTATCATTGGTAACACCTGTCCTTAGCCTACTATTTCATATCAAAATGGCTGTCATGAAAAATGCCTATCAGCCGTCCTTTGGCTCATGCCCACCTTTCCACAAAATCTTGTGCAAGTCCCTGAATGCGGCTGGAGGTTATACGCCTTCTTGCAATATGCCACTTCCATTGCTACATCTCCTTTTTAGCCAATTGACATGAACACAAACACACAGTTGACCTCCTTGCCAAATTTCAGCCTCCCTGGGCAAAAACTGTAGCTGCCAAAGGGCGAGGACATTTTTGTGGAATTACTGACAGAGCAAGCTATAGTTGCTGCTCACAGCTAAAAAATAATTCAATCAAAGCCAGAATTTGGCATCAGTCATATTGATGATCAGTGCATCGAGATGAAAGAAGCTGCGCTGTTGTAAGGGAGAAACTATCAGTACTTGTGAAATCGTACTGTAAGTCTCATTATTAATGGATATGGTGTTTTGTAATATTGTTTACTGTAATAAAAAAATGAACAGTCATAACTAATGCTGAAACAATTGGTCAATTCATGTATTATTCAATTGACTGGGGATGAATCAGTTTTCATAATCAATTATTTACGTTATTAGCTAAAAATTACTTACTATTACGTTTTTGTTTTGGAAACTGATAGAAACAGCAGTCATCGTTTGGCAAACTGGCAGCTTGCAGTCACAGTTACTGTAAAACCACAACAACAACAACAGCCCAAAATTAAAAAAAAAAAACTAGCTGTTTGAATGCTAAGCTAAGCTAATTGGCTACTGGTGGTAGATTCATATTTATCATACAGACATAAAAATAATATCAATCTTCGCATCTACCTGTTGGCAAGAAAGAAAATAAGCACATCTTCCAAAATGTTAAACTATTCCTTTAAATACAATTCTGCATTTTTAGGCAACATTTGAGTTTTTTAGATTTTTCAGGTTTTTCAGTTTCTCAGCAGTGATGTGTCCCAGTCTGTCTGGTTCTCAGGTCCTACCTGGACATGGTGAAGGTGTTTGTGTTCAGTTACTTCTTCTGGCTGGTGCTGTGCCTCATCTTCATCACTGGCACCACGCGGATCAGCATCTTCTGTCTGGGCTACCTGGTGGCCTGTTTCTACTTCATGTTGTTCGGAGGCAGTGTGTTGATGCAGCCGGTGAGATACATCCTGCGACTGTGGGACTGGCTCATCGGATACACCTGCTTTGTGATCGCCATGAAGAACCTGCTGTCCGTGAGTCAACACACAGTAAACAAATCAAGTCAAATAATTATAAGACACACATCAGTTATTTTTTTAGCTTTTGTAGCAGCATCTACACTGTCAGTTATTGCCTCTTTCTGCCATTTCTGTATTTTTTGTGAATAGCTCGGTTCTTGTGCCTTCCTGGACAGTCTGGTGAAGAACAGCTGCTGGTTAATTCAGGCCTTCAGCATGTTCTGCACCATCAAAGGCTATGACGTTCGTAAGTAATGATGATAACTCCTGACTTAGCGCATGTGTTTGTATACAGTGTGTGTGTGTTAGAGAGGGAAATATTATATTACATTACATTCATTTAGACACTTTTATCCAAAGTGACTTACAAAAAGTGCATTGAACCATGTGGATACAACTCAAGAATGACAGGAATCATCAAGTGCATCAACTTCATCAAATGAGCTGAACTGCTTTGCAAATGCTACAAGTGGCACATTTAGAAACAAGTAAGAGATGGAGAGGGTTTTTGTTTTAATTTACGTGGGCCATCAGAAACAAAAAGAAAGAATATATAAAATAAGAATTCTTGATCTTATAACCTCTACAGTGCATAAACTGTACGTATGTTTTTGCATTGCAAGTACAGTAAACCACAAATTTTCTTTTTTAAATTTAGTAAAAGTCTCATTTAGGTTAAAATTTCTGTTTCAAGAGCAAGTATATCAGATACAAACACAATGTTCAGTTCACAACATGATTTTGTTGTGTTTTTACTTTTGTTCTTATTTTTCTAGTTACATTTGGTTTGAAATGTCAACCTAGTTGTAGCCGACTATAATGATACTTTACCTGATACTTTGAAAACCTGTTTGTAGCAGCTTGATATATAACATGCAATATTTCTAATGGCTGTGGTTGAGCTTGGTCGATATTAATATCAAAACTAGGCTTAGTGTCATTTCATGTTTTTCGTAAATTCATTAATTTATTTGTTTATACTTTATTTAGCCAGGAAGGTCAGATTGGTCAAAACAGCAGCATAAGTAGTTTCACATAAAAAGCGATTTCACTTGTTAGAAAACATGCAGTACATAAAAGTAACATGAGAAAAATACTGTAGTAAAAGAAGAGGGTCATAGAGGTCATACCAACAATAATCATAACACTTTAACCTCAAGTCAGTGATGATCTGTTTGTCTCTTATAGTTTTGTCAAATTTAAGAGTGAATTGTTCAAACGGAGTCATATTTCATGTTTCAGCGGATCCTGATGATGAGTGTGAGCTGCCGGAGGGTGAGGCTGGCATCGTCTGGGATGCGATCTGTTTCACTGTCCTCCTGGCTCAGAGGAGGGTCTTCCTCAGCTACTACTTCCTCTACGTGGTGTCTGACCTCAAGTCTTCTAAGATATTGGCATCAAGGTCTGAACTCCTCACATGTTTAACAACCTCCTGTGTAGGTCCTGAACATACTTTAAAGCAGCAAAAACAAACTTTACAATTAATGTGCGAGGTACAAACGACAGTGCAGCATCAATGTTTGAAAACTGAAACTTGAATTTTGTGATGTAAATTGAACCCAACCAAGTTTGTCTATATCCAGTTTACAAAGGGAAACAAAAGGGACGTGATAGGTAGAAGTTTTTTTGTTTGTTTGATTCTTGTTTTGTTTGTCATTTTAATTTTAATGTTTTTGCAGAGTGACTGTAGCTGACACCAGAATCTTTGGCAATCTTTGTGAATCTTGTATCTACTTCAGGGAGGATGAAAATAGATTTTCTATTGCAGCCTTGGTTTGTTTTTCCTTGGTACAGTTTTCATAATAATAATAATGTAATTAGAGACCCAAAACAAAGTGTTATGCAGAGCAGTATTGTAAAAACCCAAGCACTAGTGATAGAAAATGAACAAATAGCACCAACAATTGAAGTCATGCTCTTTTTCTCCGCCTGTCTCTACCTCTAAGGGGCGCTGAGCTGTTTGAAGCCAAAGTGAAGAAGCTGGTAGCAGCTAGACTGGAGATGGAGAAGAAATCTGTGGAGACGCTGAAGAAACAGTACGAAACAAACAATACAGAATCAGTATAATAAAGTACATTTTCAACATTTCAGTTCTGCTGTTCTGACTGTCAGTCAATAAATGAATAGATCAAATGATGACCAACAGAATTTCCCCTCTCTCTAAAAACGTAGACAGTAAACTTTCCACCCTCTTCCTGTAGGATGGAAAAGATCAAATCCAAACAGAAAGGTCGGCCTGCAGCAGCAGACAGACCAGCTCTTCCTCCTGATCAGGAGCAGGTGACACTGGGTAACATGAGTGAATCAATCTTTGTTACTACTCTTAATAAAGCAGCAAAGCATGACCAGGCTCTGTCCATGGAAAGTATTTTAGATGCAGTCTATTAGTATTTCTGTTGGTATTAAAGTTTACATGAAAATTCCTCATTTTGAGACAGGAGAGATCCTCCGTATTTTGTTAAAAAAATTATTAAGATATTAAGTGCTTTGGCTGTATAAATTTGAGCTAAATTGCACATGATTGAAGAGTTAGTTTTTATGATGAAAGATAATTTTGTGTCAGCGTGGGATGTTTGGTCCAGTTTTATAATAATCTTGAGATATATTCTTATATAAGTTACTTATGAGACTCTTAAGTCGACAGTCATCATTAAAAGGGAGAAAATGAGCAAATTCCGCAGCTAACTAACTTTTTCTTTGTTTTCCAGCTGATGACGAGAAGGCGAAGAGAGACGCAGGAAAATGGTGGAAGCCTTGGGTGTCTCGGCCTGGAGGTGAGCAACAGCATCACACAACATGAACATGGATCAGTGCTCTCAGAATGATGTGCAAATGGTTAAATAAAACAGTGTAGCTACTGGAGCACCTCTGGATCAGATGCCTTGCTCAAAATCTCAACAGGATGCACAGTGATGTAGTTTTGCTCTTTGCTCTGTGTTTTATGCAGTGGAAAATAACTGTGGCTACCACTTATTTGAGAGTGACAGTGAGGAGGAAGATGAGGAAGTACCAGAGAAGAAAGAAGAGGAGGAACCACCAAAGAAGAAATCTGCTTTCCAGGTGAGAGCCAGAAGACCTGAAACAGCAAATAAAAGGGACACATTTAATGTTTTTCATAAGCTCAAAGATTATACACTGACTCATCAGTGAAGATGTGTATCTGTTGTCTCTGATTGTCTTTGTCCAGTTGGCGTATGACGCCTGGGTCACCAGCTCTAAGTCGGCTCTGAAGGACCTGAAGAAGGAGAAGAAAAAAAATCAAGAAAGAGGAGAAGAAGAAAGCAAAGAAAGAGCTGCAGAGACAGCAGGGTGAGAGATAGAGCCACATGTAGCGTTCTTTTTATTCTGTCATAATTTCATCAGATCAAATCCAAAGGTTTACCCTCTGCAGAGCATGAATATGCTGGAAATTTAATTGCAATCTGCCCAGTAGATTATAAGACACAGCATCTTCTTTGCAAAGATTTCTCCTGCCTAAAGTGTCCAAAATGGAAAGGGACATTATTTAGCTTTAGAATTTGTCCACTAGGGGCAATGGAAATCTGGTCAGAAACTGTTAAAGCGAACATTTGGCACTTCTCAGGTGGATATGAAGTAAATGCTGATGCTAAATTTAGTCAATTGTTGCATAAATTCCTCAGTGTGCTATATTGATCAAAAAAGCTGAGTTCTCCAGCTTGTGGAGCCGTGTTGGCAGTGCCTACATGTACCAGGATGCATTTCACAAGAGCTTCTGATGAGCTTCGGTGTATCACCTTTAAGGACCATGAGTTTGACATCCGTCTGTCCAGTAGCTGTGGAGACATCCAACTGCCAAAATGATTTAACAATAAGATCCTCTTTTTTCCAGGCATTGAAAGAACAGACTCTAGTGAGGATGAACTGGATGAAAGCACCGTGGAGGAGGAGGTAGAGGAGGAAAAAGGTGAACAAACCTGAGTCACTGTATGACTCAAATTATTTATATATGAACAATTTATTATACAGACACGTTAATACTGGACTTCACTCACTTATTTACTTGTCATCTCCTCACAGAAAACATTCTGCAGCGCGTCATTAGCACGTTAAAGTTCAGCTGGGTGTTCATTCAGGCTCTTCTTGACGACCTGACGGGGGGTCTGAACTCGTTCTGTAAAGACAGCCTGGATATTTCTAAGGTGCTGCGCTTTGAGCGAGCGTTACTCAGCCAACAGCAAAAGAAGGTGAGAGGACAGGATGGAAAACTGGTGGTTTATAACATGTCCGAGTTCAATATCAGACTGATATGATGTGATGTGTATGATATGAGGAATATGTATTTTTAGTGACAAACTGATATCAACTAATATACAGAAATTGTGAAAAGTTAAAGCACATTTTTTCTTGTTGCATTCTTATAAATAACTATAAATATTTTGCTATTTACAAAGTGTTAAAATAACAATGTGCAATGAGAATATGAGATTTTTCATTTTTGCATAGAAAAAATAGAACATTTACCCATACTTGGAAAAAGGATTTAAATCTGGAGAAACCACTGGATCTAGTGTATGTTTTGGCAAAACTATGGGACGGACATATATACTATATATGTATGTTTAAAAACAGAGATAACATGGTAATTTAAGTGTGAGAGTTTTTCAGTGTGTGGATGACAAGAAGCTCCTTCCTCAAATCTATGTATTATGAATAATGTTAACATTTCTCCTCTCTCAGGTCTCTGAATTAATACTTTTTTCTCTTAAACCTTTTGAATTTTTTTTGTCTATTTTTCTTCCCTACCTCTGGAAAAAGACTGATTAAAAAAATAATAATGCCAAAATTTAGCACAAAATAGACCTTGCTGTCTTTTTCACTAGGTGTCTACCTGCCACACACACAATGTTTGGAGTCAGCTGCACTTTTAGTTTGTTGGACAACGCTGTTTTAACCTCTTTGGGTGCTTTAACGTTTGGTTTCCCTCTTCTTCTCTCACTTTGCTGCAGGGCAAAGATGTGAGCCAGGATAGCGTGAAGCAGTTTTATGAAAACTGGATGTCCCGTCAGAACACACTCTCATCCCAAGATGACCTAGATGACTCCCTGCCCACCCCCTCCTCCCCACCTGCCGTCCCTTCCTCACACCTCGCCTACGCCAAGCTGAAGAACCAAGCCTCCAAAGTGTCCTGGGGCAGCAGTGTTTCCAGGTGGGTCACCTCTGTACTTTTTCCTGTATGTGCATACATGTGCTTTGTGTATAAAGGTAGAACTGACAACATATTGTAGACATGAATTCCAATACTTTAAGACTGTGTACTCATCTGCTGTCTCTCTCTCCTCCACACCTTCAGCTGTATGACAGATGAGACGATGCTCGGCTCCCGGCAGCCGACCCAAGAGGAGCTGGACGAGCCTCCCGCTGTGCTGCCTGCTGCTGACCAGGTCAGGCGGAGGCTCCTGAGAACAGCAAACATTGACATGACCTCCGTTGACCCTGATGAACTTTCACCAAGGTGAGGGAGGAATGTTGTTAATAGCTAGTTAAAAGTGGTTCACATACAGGTTTTTATAGGGTTGTGGAGAAAATCCAGGATTTTCAACACATGATAAAATAATATCCCTGTCTCTATCCTTGTATCAAAAGCTATGAAGATGGCAGTCTTCAAAAGGAAGACACCAAACAAGAAAAGGATGAGGAGGAGGAGGACACGGAGGGTGAGGCAAAACATGAGAAAGAACAAGAAGAGACAGAGACAGAGGAGGATAAGGAACAACAAGAGGAGGATCATGAATTGGAGAGAGAAGAGCTGAATGAAGAAAAACAGCAGAGAGAAGAAGATGAATGCGCCGATTACCCAGAATGCACCTCATTGGGCTTCAGGGACAGTGATGTGGAGAAAAGCCTCGACCTCACAGAATCTCCCAGACCCCTGAGTCAGGAAACGAGGAACCTCACCGCCAGCGAGCTTCTGCTTAACAAGTCAGTAGACACATGAAAACAAGATTAGAGCATTTTTTTATGAGCGTATGTTTATGACTCATTCTCTTTTCTTCCCCTCCATCCTCTCTACAGTATGTTTGAAAATGACGAGATCTCTGAGTCTGATAAGTTCTTCGGGACACTGCCGAGGCCACTGAAGCTGGTGTTTGCCCTCTATAACACCATGGTGTCCAAGTCAGAGATGCTGTGCTACTTCGTCATCATCCTCAACCACATCGTGTCGGCATCATTCCTCTCCCTCATCCTGCCCATTCTCATCTTCCTCTGGGCCATGCTGTCTGTGCCCCGGCCCACAAAACGCTTCTGGATGACGGCCATAATCTACACAGAGGTGAGTTCTTACAGCATCGTATGATGTGTTTAACAAGATCTCCAAACGTGAGTGATTTTTTTTAGAACACCAGGGCTCCAATTAAAAAAAAAAATAATTACAAAATCTTTCCATATTTTATTTTCTATTTTCTATTCTTTTTGACTTGCATTACATGCTTTTATCTTTCTTTGTATTACTATGACATGCTATGTTTATTGTTACTAAAACACCAAGGCAAATCCCTCATATGTGTAAACCTACTTGGCAATAAACCTGATTCTGATTCTGAATTGTCCACATTAAAGATGGCAGACAAAATCAAAATTAAAAAAGGAGTCGTTTGTTTTACCCAGTATTTCTGACAATGCAAACAATGCTTTGCTTGTACAGTGACAACAATATGGCTGTTAGCAATTTTGCGTATGGTAGACACTGCCTTTGGCAGCTGATATTGTGTTCATATTTTTTATAATGCTGCACCATTCAAATGAAGGCAACTTGTCAGAAAGTACAGTAGCTCAGTGCTGTCAAAAGCTTTAGGTTTAATTGATTTAAACTCGATTATTAAATCTGAACATGGCACAGTGGCATTGTTAGAAAGACCTTTTTACCTTCTTTCCTGGAGTAAATGTATGTAAACGTGTATAAAATTAAAATAAATCTGTGGTTGTTGATGCCAAGATTTGCATTATTGTATACATTATAACATAATATGTTTTAACACTAGCCAGAAACAGTTTAAGATTAAATTTGCAGTCATTTAGGATGGGGGTGACAGTGTGAGTACAGAGCTTGAAACTTTTTCACCAACCTCAGAAAAACTCACAAGGGGCAGTGCTAACATTGTTCCTCAGTGGCCACAATGACAAGACTGTGTGCAGAAGACGATATCTTTGGTTCTGCTGCGTCCACCTTGAGCTATAGGAGTGCAGTGCTAAATCCAGTATGCTGTGCTCTACTGAGATACAGTAAACCAATTTAGCCCCATACTGCATAATTTCTCTCCTTCAGTAACTTTGTCTTTAATTATCAAAACTGGTATAACAATGACATTATACAGAAGGTTTCTTTCCAAATGTAAATTTTTTGATTCACTGGTTCCATATGTGAACATCAAATACAGAAAAATCAACGTATGTTTTTGGAGAAAATCTAGTTTATCAAATAAGGGCTTGAGGTACTCACTACGTCTTTATTTAGTGGTAATTGTGCCCTGTTTCAGCTAAGGCCTGATCCAGAACTCTCTCCTCTGTTTCGCTCAGCTGACTGTTGTGGTGAAGTACTTTTTCCAGTTTGGTTTCTTCCCATGGACCACATCTGCCTACCGAGGCATCAACGCCGATCGGCCCTTCGCCCTGCCCAACATCATCGGGGTGGAGAAGAAAGACGGCTATGTCCTCTTTGACCTCATTCAGCTGCTGGCTCTGTTCTTCCACCGCTCTATTCTCAAGGTAACCATGAAAAATTATCACTGAAATTCATCTGCTTCTTCAAATACACCCATCTATTGCTCTATGTCTTGTAGGGGTACAACTGGCACCAGTTTTGCATGTTAAGACTGTTTGTGTTCATGACTGTCCAGTGTCACGGGCTGTGGGACAACAAAGAGGTTGAGATGCCTGATTTTTTCAAGAAGATGAAGAGGAAAGTGGACAAGAAGAAGATGACAGGAGATAAGACGGGCGGTAAAGGTAAACCTCAGCGTCGTTTGAGGTTCCTCCCTCTTCAGGCCTCCACCACCTCCATCTTCTGTAGACGGAAGAAAGGCGAGTCAGAAGAATCTGAAGGTGAATATTCAGAAGAAGATATTTTGATCCGCATCCAACTGTTTGGGTGAATCTTCTCTTTTCTGTTTTATTTCTTGGTCTTTTTTGTTGTTTCTGATGGTTGCTGTATGACAATTGCTTACCATATATGACTAACATTTCTCCATTTTACCTTTCATTTTTTCACTGGAGAGGTGAAGCCCAAGAAGGATCACAGCAAGAAGAAGAGAAGGCAACAACACAAAGCTCCACTGACCAGGAAACAGAGGATGAGACAGCAGATCAAAGAGAGGATGCTACAGGCCAAAGCTGCAATCATAGAAGTGTGAGTTGTGACATTTAGTCCACTTGATCAGGTTGAAAATGTTTGGGGGGGGGGTTGCCTGTCTATTAACACCATGAAGCAACAGGAAACAGTAATGTTTGACATCTGTAATTAGCACGGACCATGATTTACTGTAGCTCGGCCAGGATATTTTTGAATGGACAATACAGAGTGTCAGTTTGGAGGATTGAACACATTTTTTAGACATTTTCCAATTTGGGGGGGGTCATTAACAAAGCTATTATATGCATAATTACTACAGCCTTAATCATTACTGATCTGTTAGAATATTTACTTATGTCCCATGATAAAAGTTAAATTCATGCTCAGCACAGTCAAAAGGTTGTGTCGTGTTTTGGTTGGACTGAAATTTTATCATTTATAATTCTTCTGTCAGGGCACATTCAGAATCAAGAATCAGCCACTGCAGTTAAAACGCCTGTCATCTCCTTCATTTGAATCGAGGTGGTGTTTTTTTGAATCGAGGTAGAGTGTTTAGACCAGAAGTTCTCAATTTTTCTGAGCCAAGAACCCCTTACGAGGTAGAAAATACACCCCTCGTATGTCTCTTGAATTAGAAAGACAGTTTCCAACCATTAATAGGAGACGTAAGAGGAAGATTTATGTATATATTTATTAAGAGTTATAGATTGTTAGATTAGAATGGAATTTATGTTCTGTTTTAGAAAAAATAAAATATTATTCAATGAAATGTGAAGCTTTTTGAATTTGATCATTTAAATGAATCAATCTGAAAAGTTTTCATGGACCTCCTGACAGAGTGGGGCTGCTGGCTGCTGGCTGCTGGCTGTGGTGGAAAAGTTGAAACAAACCAAATTCTGAAGCAACGCAGCTGTTAATCGATTACATGAAGCTGTTCCATAGTCAGCCGGAAATATCTCTGAATCCGGGTAATATCCTGGCAGAGTTCATGGACCAAACAATGATATTCTCTAAGTTGTGTCATTGTTTTGTTTATTTTGTGCACCCAGCTTCAAAGTGTGCATCTGGTTTGTAGTTTATGCTGCAAAATACAAATGCCAAGAAGCTTCCTTTAGAGAGGGAGCATGTACAGCTGTTTTCATGCAATTATTTCCTCGTTGTTTCACTGCAGTTATGTTCTAAGTACAAAAAACTCTGCACACCCGCTGCACAACCCTGCAACTAATCACAGCAACACCTGGTTGTGTCTGCTTGTGTCAGCCTTCCAGGTTACAGATTTAACTCCATTCATTTAGACTAGACTAAATGGATGGAGTTTCTAGACTTGGTCTAGAAATGTAAACACAATAACAACATGAGAAATGTATGTCTTTTATTACAAAGTCAGCAGTAGAGAATTGACAAGAAATAAAGGGAGAGAGAGATGAGGAACAACACAAAGAAAAATAACTGCCCAGATTTGAACTGGAGACATTGTGGTTCATGGCTGTAAAAGCCACCAGGGCACCCCCAACATGATAATTTTATCACAGGATGATTAACTATTATATGAAGAGAGAATAAACTCTAATATTAAATAATCATTCCCTCTCTAGATTTATGCAGAAAAGAGGGGTTTAGTCTTGCATAATGTAACTTAAATGTAAAACCAGGAGGCCGGCATCTTTATGCATTTGGTCCATTAAAAATTATCCATGTCTCATTTTTGTTCTCAGATTCCATCTAAACTAACAGCATTGTAGTATTGATACCACTTTGTGTATCTGTGAAGACTGGAGGAAACAGACAAACCTCATGACACTTTAGCAATTTGTTATTGATCTTCCTCCAATAATCTCTTTTTTGTTCTACAGCGCCCTTCACATTTACTTACCCATAAGGCAGTTTTTCTACGACATCATCCACCCAGAATACAGTCCTGTGTGTGACGTCTACGCCCTCATGTTTCTCATTGATGTTGTCAACTTCATCGTCACTATATATGGATACTGGGCTTTTGGGGTAAGAGTCTGCTCTGCCTCTCATCAAAGCAACAATACACACACTTAAAGTGCATTATAACATTATGTATCGGATGTTATGACACAGTCAGGCTGATCTCTGCCTCCCTGTAGAAATACTCTGCAGCGGCGACATCACAGAGTCTCTGTCGGAGGACCAGGTTCCAGAGGCCTTCCTGGTCATGCTGCTAATGCAGTTTGGCACCATGATAGTGGGACCGGGCCCTTTACCTGAAGAAGTCTCTGCTGGGAAAGTGTGTTTTCCAGGTGGTGCTGGTGTTTGGGATACACTTCTGGATGTTCTTCATCCTTCCCGGGGTCACAGAGAGGTCAGCAACCGAAGTTATTCAGCTGATCTAGACTGTTGAATATTAACTTGAAAAACTAACACAAACCTACTGATCATCCAGGCACAGAAATTAATGTGAATTTTCATCTTCATTGATGTCTCCTCTCTCATTGTGTCTTTTTTGCTCTGCAGGAGGTTCAACAGGAACCCTGTTGCTCAGCTCTGGTACTTTGTAAAGTGCATCTACTTCGGCCTTTCTGCCTACCAGATCAAATGCGGCTACCCAAACCGCATCCTGGGAAACTTCCTCACCAAGCACTACAACTACCTCAACCTCTTCCTCTTCCAAGGGTAAGAAAATGGGTACTTTTCAGTAAGAACAAATCTGTGCATTAACAGCATGCAGCGACTGACACATTGTCCACACCGTCAGAGTGTTTGTCAACTGTTTTCTGTTTGGTTTATTTTATAAAATTAACATATAATAATATATGTATATATAATAATAAATCAATTTTTTCCTCTTGCCTCGTCTCTCCAGGTTTCGTATGGTTCCCTTCCTGACAGAGCTGAGGGCGGTGATGGACTGGGTTTGGACTGACACCACTCTGTCTCTCTCCAGCTGGATTTGTGTTGAAGACATCTATGCTAACATATTTATCCTCAAGTGCTGGAGGGAGTCTGAGAAAGTAATTGAGAGCATGTAGTACCCATATTGCTTGCCGCATTTTATCATCACCATCATCGTTATGCGTAGATCACTGTTACCACAATACCACACACTCGGTGTTAGATTTAAATAATATGAAAGGTGCATAAGTCTTTGCCTTGTGGTTTAAACTGACTGTAAGACTTGTATCTGCTAGGTTGTCGCTTAAACGTTGTGATGAACATTTGCCTTTTTTTAAATTTAGATTTTATTGGCTGAAGTATTATAATAAAAAGATCATTAATACAAATAATAATTCTATTCAGTAGACTGAGAATTTGAATTGCAGTAATTTCATTGTAATTCTTCCAGAAATACCCTCACCCTCCAGGGCAGAAGAAGAAGAAGGTGGTGAAATACGGGATGGGAGGATTCATCATCTTCGCCCTCATCAGCATCATCTGGTTCCCACTCCTCTTCATGTCACTGGTCCAGTCAGCAGCTGGAGTGACCAATCAGCCAGTGGACGTCTCCATCCAGCTCAGCATCGCAGGATATGAGGTCAGAATGGAAACGAGTAAACTGTGTGGCCAACTTTCAACTTGTAATGTCTGTGTATTTATATTTTAAACAGTGGAGTTAACAGGCTGCTAATATTCATAGAAAGATCCCTACAAAGTCTTCATCATTAAACACAATAACCTCTTATCTCTTTAAACAAGACTAGAGTATGCAGCCATGCTAGCAGGCGGCTCTCTGAGGCTGTACGGAGTCACGGCCGTGCTTTGACCTGAAGGCAGACAGACCAACGTTCTCATCTCTAATACTTGCCATCTTAACTGTGCAGTTCTTAACTGTGCCGCTTGTGTGTGTGTGTGTGCGTGTGTATGTTTTACTCTTGAGTGTGTCTGTTTGTGTTTCCACAGCCTCTGTTCACCATGAGCGCCCAGGAGCAGAACTTGGTTCCTTACACAGAAGATGGATTCAACCGACTTGCCAAAATCTACGCCACCCATCCAGTGAGGCTCACTTCATGTTATTCATTTTATTGTGAACACCAAACTGAGACCAAACACAAAACCAACTCCAGAAATGTGACAACACTTAATATAACTGTATAGTGTGTCCACTGTGCTGTGTGTGTCATAGCAGTAACTTTCTTGATCGGGACAATGGCCATTAGGGGGAGCACCTCCTATTCTCCATCTATGTAGATGTATGCACAGATATATATAAGTATATATAGTATACTTCTGTGGGTCTTTTTTGTCTGAATATGATTTTTAATGACTTTTGAGAGAGTTTGTGTTTGAACAAAAAAAATTACAAGGTCATGTTAAATACATGTTGTTGATTGTGTTGGGACATCGGGAGGTTCGAGCGTCTCTTGGTCTCTGTTTTTCAATATTAGCTTTCAGTATTTTAATGTGGATATCAGGAGGTTGCAGTATGCTGATACAAACTGAAGTGATTGTTTTGGGGCGTCCTGATGGATGAACCGTTAAGATGTAAGGCAAGGCAAGTTTATTTGTATAGCACCTGTCAGCAACATGGCAAAGTGCTTTCCATAAGACAAGCTGTGAATAAATAGTCCTAATTTTAATTTGGGGCTGTCTTGTTTGTATCCTTAAACGCAGAACACAAACAGGAAGCCAGTGCAAAGATCTGAAACTGATTGATCCACTTCCTTGGTCTAAGATACATACTGGTCAGAGACATTGCATATCTTGTTTCCTGTCTGTCTGTTTGATTTGACAGGTGGCACTCAGAGAGACAATGAGGATTTAATTCATTGCAGGTGACTCCTCTCTCTCTCTCTTTCTGTCTGTGTCTCACTCAGTCTGCTATGCAGTTCATAATGAACTACGTGGCGGACGACATTGTTGTTGCTAAGATAAAGAGTGATGCCAGTCTGCTTTGGAGCATCAGCCCGGCCAGTCGAGAAGCCATGATCCTGGAGCTCAGCAACTCCACTCATATATACATGACCTTACGCTGGACACTGCTCAGGTCAGTGTGGGTGTGTCTGCTTGCACTCTGTGTGTGTGTATGTGTGTGTGTACTGAACGCTCCTCTCCTTCCCCTCTCAGGAATGCATCCATATCAATGAATGCAGAGACGGTGGGAGAACACACTGTGAAGTATGAGGACAAGGCCTTGAGGGAGGGGATTGTCCACATGCTCAAAGGCAACAGCAGCAAACCTGTGTGAGTCTCAGGTGACACACACAACCAGCTGCTGTTTACTGCGTTGAAATATGACTGTATTTATTCTTCAGGTGTTGAAATTAGGGCTGCACAATTAATCAAAAGATAATCGAAATCTTAATATGGCCAAGTACAATATTCAAATCTCACAAGCTGCAGTTTTTTGTGGAAGGAAAACAGCGTGGTGTGACAAAACAGCATCTTAATGAAGTACTGTAGTGCTGCAGAGATGCCCTGGCCTACAAAACTTCCTCATGTAAGAAAACATGTTTGTCAATGAAAATTGTATGCAGAAATTATCATTCAATCTTCCCACAAACTGTGAATCATATCACAATCACAGTATCTGTCAAAATAATAGTAATATAGTAATATGATTTTTTAACCATATGTGCAGCCCTATCTGAAATGCATTTCCTTTGTTACTGGAGATGTTAATGCTCAAGAGCAGCTTAATTTAATCAGGTTAACATGGTTATAATTAAGATAAACTAATACCTAAAAATAATTAACTGAACATGACACTATATGAGATGAAATAATGTATTTTATCAACTATTTCTCAACACTTTTACAAACTGAGCAAGTATTTTCTCCGATATGATCTCAGCCCAGAAGGTGTTAAACTGTGTATTTCTGTCCTGTAGGATCATTAATTCTCTGCTGCCAAAGTTCATCAGGGGTCCCAAAGGACCAGAGTCCAAAATGGCAACCAGGATGAAAGTAGGTTAGTTACAGTTTGTTGTTCCATAGCCATTCTACAGATTTTTCTTTTATAAATTATAACTGCATTGTACTCAAAGGGATAGTTCGGATTTTGTAAAGTGGGGTTGTATAGGGTACTTTTCAACAGTCAGTGTGTCATCTACATGGCAGTCGACAGCCCTTCGTTTGAAGAAGCAGAAAGTGTGCTGACACGGCAGCAAAGCAATGAACTGCTGTGGACAGGATCAGCTACAAAATGTATTTTAGCCACCTAAAGAAAGGCTCATCTAAAGAGATCAGTATCACTTTAATGTACACTGTTTAGAATATTTTCACCCCTTCACCTCGCCATCAGGCAGCTTTTTCAAATGTGAAGCCACCATTATATAAGCCAAATATCACTCTCTCAAGGCCAAGCAAACTCCATTGACAAAATCAGTCATTGTGCCTCAGAACACAGGAGTTGTTGGTCTTACAATGTCTTGATCTGTTTGTTTGTTATTGTGTGACTTCAGTGTTTTAAAGGGTAAGTTTGGATTCACCAAAGTCACACAACAACACAAACGACGAAGGCAGCGGTAGACCAGCAACTCCTATATTCTTCGAGATAAAATTATTTTTTTTGCCAATGGAGTCTGGTAGCTGTGGAGAGCGAAATTTGGCTTAAATAATGGTGGTTTCCTGTCGGAAAAGGCTGCATAATGGTAAAGTGGTGAAAATATTCCAATTGTAGTGTACACTTAAACTGATATTGATTTTTTTAGAGGCTGAAATATGTTTTGCTGCTGACCCTGTCTACGGCAGTACATTACTTAGCTTCCTGCTGTTGGGGTGTGCCGACCCTCATCTTCTCTAGGTAATATGTATAAGTACCTCATACAACCCCACTTCAAAAGATCTTAACTATCCCTTTAATGTCCAGAGGAATCCATTTTGGCTGGTTTTCACAATACGATCTTATTGGTAGGTAATTCATCAAGGATTTGGGATTTTATTTCTGGTCTATCTGGGTATATAAAGCCTAATTTTGGTGTGCAGCAGTGAACTGTCTGGGCTCAAAAAAGTCCTGTACTGATGTCTTGTTTAAAACATGCCATGTCTTCCCTCAGAGCACTCAGACCGCCCGGACCTCCAGACACTGGCTTTCTTCAGGCCCATGTCAATCAAACTTCAGCAGGTCACTGGGGGATCAGAGAGAGACGCAGACCAGTGGTGGGTGGTGGAGGAGTGCTCCCCAGTTCTCACCTCCTCTGACCCCAAGTGTCACAGCATAGAGATAGTGGTGTTCAGTGATAAAGTCAGTCCCTCCAGTCTGGGCTTTCTGGCTGGACACGGGTAGGTAACAGACAGCACACCTGCAATTTGTCCATTTTTCAGTATTTTCTAAATAAAAGTAAATTTTTTCATTTTATTTTATTTTATTTTTTGTATACTTCTTCTCCTACTGCTCCTCTTCTCTTCACCCCAGCATCGTGGGCCTGTACATGTCAGTGGTGCTGGTCATTGGAAAGTTCGTCAGGGAGTTCTTCAACGGGATCTCCCGATCCATCATGTTTGAGGAGCTGCCGTGTGTGGACCGGGTCCTGAAGCTCTGCACGGACATTTTCGTGGTCCGGGAGACAGGAGAGATGGAGCTGGAGGAGACGCTGTTTGAGAAACTCATCTTCCTGTACCGATCGCCGGAGACCATGATCAAGATGACCAGAGAGAAGAAAGACAGCTAGGGCTTGGATGGAATACTACCTGTTCTTACAGGACATAGAGGATGAAACACCACCTGTGGACACACTGAACTCCCATCACTCCGAATGGACGTATCAGAGCAAATAAAATTTTGTTCAGTAGAGTTAAGAGTCTTTTCATTTTTATTTCAACATGAATGCAGTTTAAATTGTGTCAAATGGAGAAGCAGGGGATAGTTGATTGAAGGCATACTATGCAGGATTTCTCTAAAAAAACAAAACAATGTAGACTCATTAAAAAAACAACTCACAATTACCATTTATGATCCACTAGCAAAGTGTGGTGGTGTCTATCTGCAGAGACCCTGCCTGTAATTTCTTATTTTCTCATCATTTTGCTGTGTTAGGAATGCTGACCCAACCTAAAACAGTATTTGATGACCTGGGAATAAGACTCAACAATCAACTATCGTTCTGGTAAATTTAAAAACAGCAACTGACAAATCCTGCATATTTTACCTTAAATGATCCAGCTGGAATCAAGAACCCTGTTGAGGGGCCTCTGAACAGGATTCTGAGTCCCTTTCTGACTCAGCTACTAATCTTGACCTTTGATCTTCATGGAAAGGCAAAGCAGAGAATTTTCATAGCACAGATAAACACCAAAAAATGCAAACTGTTTTCATGATACCATCACAGAAACACTTTTCCTGGTTTGATTAGAGACTGATTATAGTTTCATTCCTGTTTCACTGACACTTGCATTACAAATAAAATTTATTTTAAATAACAATGCACAGGGAAAACAGAGAAAATATTAAGACATTTTACAATAACTGAGATGGCACTGAACCCCACCACAAATTAATCTGTACTGTAGTTGAAGAGTTCCAGCCAGTTGTAGTTTGTTTTTCAGCCCGCTGAGTAATGCATGCATTTGTAATGAACTTGGATTCATGTTTTTATTTGTGTATAGTACACATGACATTCTACTCCCTGACTCAGATTCTGAATGGAAAAATTCAATTCCAGTGAACTCTTGATATACTCATGGAGCAAGAAACACAGACATACCTCTGTAAATACCATGTTTCTGTATCTGACTATGAAGCTTACTGCACTTTTTTATTTATACCAAAAATAAAAATTGTAACAGACAAAAATGTCTCAGTGTCTCGTTCTGCAGGGCTGTAAAAATAATATTCACCATCAAGGAAAGAATACAAGGAAACAAAATGTAGTTCAGATATCGATCTTTTTAATTACAAATAAAAGGGAAAAAACAGCAATTTCATTCAGGTCCCAAGTCTCAACCCAGTCATCTTGGTGTCATCCATCTGGCTTTTTTCTCCACAGTGTGCAGGACAGGACAGGACCCCACAACTCAAGGAAAAACTATCTACATCACAGTCTCACATCCTGGAGGAAAAGCAGAGCAGAGGGATAGAAACATTACTGAAAATATCCTCATGAAAATCATTTTGCATCCCAAACAGAACAAAAGAATCACTGATATCTGTGACGGCAGCTTTTAGGGTTAGTCTACTTGGACAGTATACTCTCAGCTCCTAAAAGGAGTTTGGTTGACAAAAATTATAAAAGAAAATGTCAAATTTTGCACAGAAGTTGTACAAAATGGTTTATGAGCAGTAATGTGGAAACACTTGGAGCAGTGCAACATCAAAAAACATCACCACAAAATGTCAAAAGGCAATGATCAGGGCACAAAAGAGCATATGCTTAGAAAAACAGTGTAGGAAAAGAACCTCCACATCAGTTACAACTTTCACATGGTCCCTGACATGTCTGCAAGATGAAGGGATTATCAGGTAGATAAAGTCTGTAATGAGCAAAAGGTTGAGCCGCCTTTAGAAAATTGCAGTTTTGAACTGAACAACAAAGAGGGTGGAAGCTTGGGATTTCACATGCATCTGAATAAAATGATACATTATCATATTATCATTTTATGTGAAAATTATCCATTATTATATTCCATAAAAATGATAAATAAAAATCTGCCCCTCAGACTCATGTTCAGTCTAATTCAGAAAAGTCAGGCAGCAGATGCAATTCTGTATTGAATCATCTGGTTTGGAAAATCTTGTGAGAGGAGGTTCAATAACTAAAGTATACAGGAACCTTGAGCTAGAGGTACAAGTACAGTGCATGAGCGACTTGTCTATGCAGACCAGGGACAGACTAGACTATTCCCATACCCTGAACACACATTAATCATGCCTGACACTCCTCTGTATTTCAAGGAGAGGCAAGTGTGACATGGAGTGGTGACAGTGTGCAGGTTTTAATGTCAGCCACATACAGCAATGGAAGGATTCACATTTAAATGTCAATGCTAGTGTTGAAAATCTTGCATCCTAAATAATATATAAAGGCAAATGTACAACAGAATTATGAGCAGAATTTGTAGTACCCTATCAAAAGTGAATTTACTTATGCCGAACGGCCCCTTTCACAGTGCTATGATGCTGTACTGTATTGCCTAAGTGCTAATATCTAATTATATTTTTAATACTGTAACTAGAAAAGGTGGAGGTAATTTATTACTGATTGAATTAATTCACAAACTATTGAGTGTAGTGTTTTTCCGGAGACAGATCACATGTTTTGTATGCAAAATTTGCTTTTATAAAATTTTAGACGCAAGACTTTTACTTGCAAAGGGTCATTATCAACACTGCTCCACTGTCCGTGACTGCGATAAAAACCTGCACACAGTCGCAGCTGTCTCTCGCTTTAATACCCAGACCGTCAAGAGCCATGACCATGATTACTTTATGTGCAGATATGTGTATGCAGCTTCTCTTCAGCGCTGGTCATTTACAATGTCTGTTCTAAACTTACATGCTGCTGCTTTGGGTTTGAGGACTTTGACGTTGGCTTCTGCGGCCTTCATTGCCTCGGTTTTGAACTGCGGCTTCATCGCAGCCCGCACCGCGTTGGCGCAGATAGCAGAGAAGCGGATGTAGCTGCGGAGAGGACACACTATTAGCGGCATGCTAAAGGGCAAGCTACACTGACACTGATCCCTCTGGAAGAGAACAACACGACTGAGTCTTTAATAACTAATATTGTGTCTAATGCATTAATGGAAAGAATCGCATCTAAGAAGGTTTTTGGCTTAGCTGGCATTAGCGACGTCAGTAAAGCGCGTGTGTAGAAAAGCTAACTACAGCTAGCTATGTAACGTTAGCTCTGTGAACGGAATAACAACAGGGAATGTGTTGAAGTACGCAGTTATAATAACAAATCCTAGTTCAAATAACGTGGTAAACATTGGCCTCAAAACTAATTCTACAGATATAGCTACATTAATTTATATATATTTTACCTGAGGCCTGCCTGTCTCCAGTATGCGACCATCTTGCCTGTGTTGTGGCTTCAAGGACAGGTCGGATACGTGCGTGATGACATCATTTGACATACGCTGGTCTTTTCCTCACCCAATAACAACAGTGCTTGATGATGATTGACAGCTTTGACCTTCGCTTCTCCCGCCCCCCCAGTCAGCAACCTTTCTCTGTCTCTCTCAAACACATTGAATATGTCATTCAGGCTACAACTAACAGTGTTTTAGTTTAGTCTATAAAATGGACACTTTCCCAGAGTCCA
Source organism: Lutjanus argentimaculatus (assembly GCA_034769285.1). Classification (NCBI taxonomy): domain Eukaryota; kingdom Metazoa; phylum Chordata; class Actinopteri; order Lutjaniformes; family Lutjanidae; genus Lutjanus; species Lutjanus argentimaculatus. The sequence goes on from JAWZSL010000007.1 coordinate 10,666,898, forward strand.
AAGAGATTATTATTATATTTATTAAATTATTATTTATTTATTATATTTATTATATATTTATATTATTATTATTTTGTCCAACCAACAGTTCAAACCCCCCAAACTCTTCATTTACTGTCATACATGTAAATGACCAAGAAAAGCAGTGATAAATGATTAATTGATGCTCATAATAGTTGGCAGTTATTTTTTTCTCTCTCAGTCAATTAATTGATTAATCAACTAATCATTGCATCTCTAATTCAATGAATTAAAATGTTGGTCAAATGAAAATTGGAAGTGTAAATATGCCGTCCTTGTTATTTATTTATTATTAAAATGATTTTTGGATATTTAAATTGGAGTGACTTTAGTGATTTTTCTGATGACATTGTTCTTCTGTGGGTATACTTTATATCTAGCTGGTTTGTTGGTATGATCACAGGTTATGTACAGGTTTTTACTGGTGTATTAAAGGTTCTGCCAACAGAAATGGCAGTCTGTATTCATAGTACCCACACCTGAAGATGAAATATCAATTATTAAGTGTTTATACTGTAAGGGAAATTTAGCTACAATTGTAGGATTTGTTGGAGAATATGAGTGGCCAGCTATGACAGGTGTGTTGTTATATGTTATTCTTATCACTGCATGTTACAACAGTAATAATAATAATAACAATCATGATAGAGATCACTTGTTATTGTAACAATCAAGTATCATTATAAGCACTAAAGTAGAAGAGCTCCACAGATCTAAAAGTTTAAAAGCAGAATAACAGTAATAAGTAAATAGCAACAATGTTTGTCAAATAAATGCAGTGTGCAATATTTACCTCTGAAATTAATCGAAATGGAAGTATAAAATCAGATTATTAATCCCACAATGAAGAAATTTGCAGCGTTACAGAAGTAAAAAGGTATAGCACAATAACAGAAGTGAAGAATCAAAATCACGATATAATAATATCTAAAATGCAAAATATAATAAATGATTAAACATACAAGATACGAACAAGAGAAAATAAAACAATAAGAAGAATTTAGACAAGAAACCAACTCAACTGTTGAATTAACACTATCAGACTGAGGAAATATAGACATTTCACTGTTTGGTATGAACTGACATTGCACCTGAGTAAAATATTGACATTGCAGAGTTAAGTATGATTTGATGTTGCAACTGAGCGGAATATTGATAGTACACAGTTGGTATACATTAATAAATACTGCAGTGAATTTGTCAGTTTTGCTGTTTGTGAGATCTGCCGGAAGCAATGTTGATTGTAAAGTCTAACAGCAGCAGGATGGAAGGACCTGCAGTGTATTTCTATAAAGTATGGTTGTGCTAAAGTAAAGTAGCCTACAAGTTCCTCAGGATTGTAAAAACAACACTTGACAGCAATACATTTCACCGCTGGGGTTTTAAAATGAGAAATGTATTACAAAATAAATATATATATATAAAAAAACAGATTGTTCTAGAGGATGATGATGTGGGTGGCAGCGTGCAGTACCTGTTTGTGCCACCAGGGGGCGCGTCGCTGCTGAGGCTCCATTAAAGGTTGTCTCCTTCGGTCCTTCCCTCCTTCCTCACGGCGGTCACGCTGTCATTAGTCGCCGGCTTCCGAGCCCTGACAGAAAGCCTAATAAAATGAAGATCTGGGCGTCAGAGCACATTTTCAAGTGAGTACTTTTCTGTCTGTGATGACGACTCACAGAAATATGTCTTTTAAGTAACTGGTTTCCTTTCGTATAATAGGTTTTTGTGGGGTTCTTTTTAGTGACCGGGGCAGAGGTGCTAGCCTCCTTAGCTGTGGGCGTGTCTAGAAGGGAACCCCAGATGTGTGAAATTCTCGCGAGATTTGTACGCATTGTCTTTTCATAGTGCAACTTGTAGAAACAAATTGTGTATTACTAGTGTGAAAATACTGTGGTGCAAGTCTGTGTAGGTTTAGGAACGAAAACAGGTGTTTAAGATTTAATAAAGATAATGGTTTTTGTTCCAATGATCCCTCTCGCGAGCTCTTTTGCGTGTATGGGGTTCCCTTCTAGACACGAACTCCTTAGCTGCTAAGGTTGAACATAAGTTAGATAACTTAACACAAAGACCCTACGGACAAGTTGCCTAAACGTTTGTCACTTGTGTTATTTACCACGTTTATTAAGTGTCACATTTATGCGCGATCATGTTCTTATCAATAAATTCTCACACTTGTCGGTGTTTATGCCGCTTTAGCTAGCAGACTTAACTTATAGCTTTTAGCTGTTAGCCTGAAAGCTAACTTTTGCTAAAGGATGCTGTACCCAACGTTAGATGTGTATCCTTGTAACGTCATAATTAATTTGAAAGTTAATCGCAACATTTCAGCCGCAGGCTAATAAAAGATGAACAGATTCGTGATCTGTTCGGGTCTGTGGTCTTAATCGCGAAAATAAAATCCGCCGCTGAATCTCTCATTTAGCGTAGCGATCAACAACGTTACATAACGGGTCTGTCTGGCTGTCAGACCAGAGACCTGCGATGATCGATCGATCGATCCGGCTGTTTTCTTTGTATCTTTGCTCATCAGACAGCAATGACTGTGAAACAATGGTTGAGACTTTTTTGTCCATTCCCAGTAGTTTCTAGATAAATCCATGATGTTGATGACAGTCTGTGGGGGGCGTTCCTCCTGCTGCCAGTACGTCCCAAACATCATTCCTCCATTTTGATTCCGCACCAGTGTTTATATTGACAAGATCAAATATGAACAAGGACTTTTTTTTTGAAAATTACAGTGTATCATTGTAAGGGAGCGGAAATAGGAACACTTACTCTTTTTTCTCATAAATTAGTTGACTTGATCAAATTAATGAATTTTGTCAAGCATGATTGTAAACATACAGTTTACTTTTCTACTAAACTAGCAAATTATATTAATGCCATTTAACCAGTTAAGTTTATGTTGCTGCTGTTTCTATGTATAATGAGTAGGGCTGATCATTATCGATCAATCTCTCCATTATTTTCTCGAATGATCCATTAGCTGTTTGCTCTGTAAAATGCAGAAAATGATGAAAAATGTTGATCAGTATTTCCCAAAAACCAAGTGACGTCCTCAAAGATATTCAATTTATTGTCATAGAGGAGTAAAGAAACCAGTATATATTAACATTTAAGAAAGTCAATTTGGACATTTTTATTAAAAAATGACTCAAAAAATGAATTGATAATCAGAATAGTTGGTGATTAATTTATTAGTTGAATTTAATAATTGATCAATCCTTGCAGATCTAATACTAAGTGAAACACAGTGTTGATTACTTGTAAATTGTTTGCATGAGGAAAATTGTTAAGAGAAGGACGATTTTTAAAGTTTTTAATGATAAAATGTTTTATTTCAGTCAGTATTGATCATTTTTAGGGACCTGTTTTTATTAAAGACCAGAAGGAAAAATATTGATTTTTTGTTTGTTTGTTTGTTTAATTAATTTTGACTTTAACCACCTTATGTTGTATTTGACTGCTTTATTTATCAAGGCACACAGGTAACAGGCTTAATAAGACTAGTGGCGAGATGACCTGTTCTTTTGAATTAACAATTTCCTCATTGTCTGCACTAATTTTCTGTCTCCATGCTGTTTCTGTTGTTGTGTCACATGTTGGTGGTGCAACTAAATAACACATAGGTTAAACTATTGGCTGTTAGCGTGTGACTTGTAGCATGCTGCATTATCAAGGGATATATTTCTTATTGCTATAGATGAAATGTCTATTTCCTATACATGTTAGTATTGTTTTTATTGCCAAGACCTATACTAAACTTAGCTGTCTCAGTGGTGAAAATGGGCTGAATGACATAATCAATCTGATTTCCACTGCTTGATTTCCAACATGTTGTCGCATATCATTGCATTGCATTTTGTTCTATTTTTGAATTCAGAAGACTAGATCCAAAAAAGTATAAAGGCACTGACATCACCACATTTATTATAATGTTAATGTTTCAGATTCGGCTAATATTGTGAGTAATTTTCATCTGTCTCCTTGCCAGAGTGTTAAATGGCCTTTAGGAGGTTGCTTTTTCTAATGTTAATATCGGTTTTAATAGCCATCCATGGGAGACGGTGACCAAGGCAGCAATGCAGAAGTACCCTAACCCCATGAACCCCAGTGTGTTTGGTGTGGATGTTCTGGACAGAAGTGTGGACACACAGGGACGGTTACACAGCACCAGACTGCTCAGCACTGAGTGGGGGCTTCCCGCCATGGCCAAATCTGTAAGTTGGATGATGAGAGAAACACTGCAAAGATGCTTTAATTTTAATTGATAATGGGCTGGTTTGAGTTGAACCCCCTCACCCGGAAAGCTGATGATAGCAGGGGGCAGTGACAAAAAGCCAAGACAGACAGTTTTAACAACCACCACAATCTGAACATCATGTTAGATCTGGGATGTGTTCCAGTACCAATACTACCATATTAGTTAGTGCGCCAAAAAAATATTTATTATGTCCCAATAAATAGTAGGGATGTGCATGATTAGTTGACTACACGATTAAACGTTGCCACTCTCACTAGTCTAGCTAGCCTAGTACTAGTCTGTTAAACTATTTATCAGTCTTCTATTCATGCATGATGTCAGTGAACTGTTTCCTCTGAGATGTTATGCAGCTGCCTGCCTATAGCTGAGGCCGCAGCCTCAGCAGACAGCAGCCCTTCTCATCCAACAAGAATGTCCTGATGGCCAGGATCTTGTTATCTTCAAAGTGGGACAGATGACAGCTCATAAACAGCATGGTTTGTCAGTATTTTGATGTAGAAAATAAAAATGAGGATGAATGTAGGTGTGTCGGAATAAACTGGTAGATAACCACTTGACTGGTACATTAGCTGGCATCAGGCTGGCTGCTAACGTCAGCTCCAGGTAAGCAATCTTGTTAAGCCGCAGACACTTTGATCCTGTTTGTTCTGATAAGTTGAAGTATGTTGTGAGTTGTTGTCAGGTTTTGAAGGATACTGTACAATGTTCATAATGCACGGCGCAATACAATTATAATACGATTAGGTCATTGGAAATGTGATTAAAGACTTTAAATGACTCATAATACATGCAGTATTTTTCGGATGAGGTTTAACATTATCAGTTAATAAACCGTGCTCAATTTTACGTGCTTTCTGAGTGTTTTCTTACTGTTACAATTGTCGACTAGTCTAAATTAAAATTTACGTTTCATCGACTGGGAAATTGGTCACCAGAAACATCCTTAATAAACAGTATGTCAAAAATGCAGTGTGACAAAAATACCAGGATCTATAATATATCTGGTCTCATTTGCGGCATGCAAGCCAGCATGCTTCTCTGACTATTCTGACCCACAATCCTCTATACAGCAGAAGATAAGTCACATAAATTGAGCCACCATTGTGGTTTAATAAATGTTATCAGGCCAATATATTGAGCTTGTAGCTTCTTCTGTATGAAAGACTGGACTGTTAAAATGCTACATCGACCACCTGTGCTCATTATGGCCATGTTTTTGGTTTAACCCTCATATTGCACAATTATTTTAAACGGGCATGTGGGCATTAGGCTAGGATCAGCATCATATTAGTTTGTCACTGTATTTATTGGGGCCTGGCTCTAAAAACTGCAGCCACCTTTATGTTGTAAGGTTATCGTTGCTAATGTTGCCTGATTTGAGAGCAAGTCAGGCTCAAGTCAGACAGACATCGAACTGGAATTAACTGAGTTTTGATTTCTGGTGATTAACTCTGTGCAGGACTGGCTCATTTTTGAATAAGCCTAATGTAAAGGATTTTTTTGTTGATTTTATTTTTTAAATGAAGGCTGAATTGTGCCCTTTCCTGGTCATTTTTTCCTGCAGATCATCGGCGTAACAAGAACATGCACTTATGTTCAAGAACATTCAGTAGTGGACCCCAAAGAGAAGACCTTCGAGCTGAAATCTACAAATGTAAGCAGTGCTGACATAGATCATTTTTAATATGTAAACATTGAGTAAGAATTGTTGTTGCTTGACAGTGATACTTAATGTTACATACAGTAGCGTTAGTGCCAGTATTTATATGTATTTAAACTTATGTGATCACAGGAAGTTATTATCTCTGATGAATTCTGTTGGTTAACACACATCATTTTATCTATGGAGCTCAGGATTGTTTCCAGTCTCACGTTTATATCTCTGGTAAAAACAGAATTGTGTCACAGCAAGTCCACTGAGTCCATAATCATTTCCTCAGTCAGTGTGTTCACCTGATTTTCATTAAGTAGTCACAGCCGTTTACTTATGGGCCCTTCCACAGTGAGGAAGACTTGTTGCATCCTGATGATTTAGTAAGTTTGTTTCACATCATGTTAGGAGTTACAATATATCAGCTTGTTAAATTGCTTATTTAGGTATTCATTTACCTTAACTACACATTTGTTTGACGGAGGTTCGACTTGTGTCATTTGTTCATAAACATTCACATGATCTGCTCCTGAGAAAATCATTATCTTTAGACATGTTAAGACATATGAGTCTATTTAAAGCAACCTCTGCACAAATCCAGTGTGTTATTAAAATGAATTCACTGATCTGTGTAACAGACACGATGGTTGACATTCCACTTGTCAAACACAGGTTTGACTTGAAGCATGAGAAAATAGGCCTCTTTCACAGCAGCCATATTGATGCGTAACAGTAGGGTAAACACAGATGCAGTAAGTGAACTCGGAGAAAGATCATTAAATTGCCGACGCCTCTGTTTGGCTCAAATGGTTAGTTGTTGAGTCTCATTCCCAGTTTGTGAAATACTAGGTCCACACCACTTCCATGCCAGGATATGCCTGTGGGGTGCTGTGTAGGTGGAGTCTGCACACCATTGTAAACAGCATCTCCACCAGCACATATGCTGTATACCCTGCTCATTTCAAGTGGCGTACCAACATATCTCAGCCACATTGCCCATACAAACACAAACAAACAAGTCAAGGGAGATTCATAAGACAGAACTAATAAATGTCATTCAGGCTTATATTGTAAACTTTACTGTCTACACTAGGCTTGGGCAAAATCGTATCGCGTGCGATTTATCGTCAAAAAAACTGTTACCGATGAAAATTTGCCACTTTGCGATAACGGCGATAAATGCCACTTGATGAGCATTTTTGTGTGTGACGCCCTCGCCAAAAAAAAATCTGTTTAAATCCGAACAACTGTACAGCGCACTGTGTTTCGCACATAGGGGTGGGTACTGAAATTCTGTATTAAACGGCAGAATTATTAAAGACCAGAGTATTGGTAAGCGCCGACGATTTAAATTTTGATGTAATTTATTATCACATGGCTGCAGCGTCTCTCCTCTCTGCATCAGTGCAGCTCCTCCATACGCACACGTACAGTACCACACACACACAGAGGAGGTCAGTGTGTTTCTGCTCACCCTGTCTGTCTGATCTGTTGATTTTCTTCATCAGCAGGATGTTTTATAAAGCCAAAGAGCTAAACCCCAACTCCTTTTTTTGTTTTTTCCCACATTAAATTCACCCGCGATTCAGTTTTCACAGCAGCAGAGAAGCTGCATGTGGAGGAGACTTGTTGTTAATGACGGAGTTTATTAAAACAATCGAAACTAACGTGATGCTGAATTACACCAACCAGGTGCAACTTATAAGATTAAACAACTGTATAAGCAGGCTTTTACGTTAAACAGGAGAGTCTGTGTTTCTCTGTCAGAAACTGTCAGACCTTCTCACAGCAGAGCGAACAGGTGAGGGAGGAGGAGGAGGGCAGATTGATCGTTAATCAGTTGCTGGATGCCGTCGTCCTCTCGGACCGATTAAAAAAATAAAAATGCCCAAATTGGTCAAAAACTGTACCTGAGTGTCCGCACAAGTAAAGTCTCTGTGTGTGAAACTCTGCAGAGTGTAACATCATGCTGTTTACAGTTTGCTGTCATTAGTTTGACAGAGACACAGAGAGGGTCGTGTCTAGAAGGGAACCCTAGACCCGCGAAAGATCGCGCGAGTTCGATATTTTAGTTGAAACAACGGACACAAATCCTGCGACATTATTTCTGCTGTATTTTATCGTCATATTTATCGTTATCAGCTAAATGCCATAAATTATCGTGATAAATTTTTTTGCCAATATCGCCCATCCCTAGTCTACACTGTCTTTGTCAACTAAGAAGCTACTGTGGCTTTTGCCCTTTTGGGTGACATTTTTGTTTATTTTGCCAGCTGGCAATTACGTGGTTGCTGCCACTGGCTGACAGATTACACTCCAGGTTTCCTGCCTCTCGCCATTATGTGTTAAGCAACCCAGCTTCAAGGTCCTGTTGCATTTAGTATATTGAAACCTTTCAGTGAGCCAACATGCACAATAACAGCACCCTGACTCTGATTAACCTGCATGGAACAGAACTTTAATTAGTATCATTGATAACACCTGTGTTTACACTACACTGTTTCATATCAGAAGGGTCTATTACTATATATTCAAATTATCAGCCACATCTGTGTTCACCATTAAAAACGTCTTTTAGAGCAAAAAAGATCAGTGTGCAGACTTTGATCTAACTGTTGTCATTAAAGCTGCTGCTAAGTGAACTGAATGAATGACTGCAGACAATATAAATATTATGTGTGAAAAGTATTATTTTATTTTGTCCCTCCAGATCTCCTTCACTAACCTGGTGTCTGTGGACGAGAAGTTGACGTACAAACCACATCCGCAGGATCCTGAAAAGTAAATGACTGTTTTTCTTTTATAAATGTGAAATGTCAATCACAGCATCTATTAGTATTAGTATTAGTATTAGTATTATTATTGTTAAAGCTTAATTGCTAAAACTTACTAAAACATTCTAAAATGGACACAAACAGAATGAACTTTTTTGTGTGTGATTGTGTGTTCAGGACGGTGTTGACACAGGAGGCTCTGATCAGTGTGAAAGGTGTCAGTCTGAGCAGCTATCTTGAGGGTCTCATGGCAAAGACCATCTCTGTCAACGCCAGCAAGGTGACGCCGCCCTTAAAATCTCCCAATAACTCGTAATGACAATACGGCCCAGTGTCTGTTTTCACAACAATACACCTGTCGCTACACATCATGCTAACACTCCTCCTCCACTGTGTGTCTCAGGGTCGGGAGGCGATGGAGTGGGTCATCAGACGATTAAACACAGAAATCGAGGAGTTGGCGCGCGACCGCTCGTGGTACTATACGTGTTCCCATGGCAGCAGCCGTTGCAGACAAATGATACCGGCCTTCCTCCAGCTGCTTTCTCACCCATCCTGAACCTGTTGGACTTCTCAGACATTTCCTCTCACCTCACCTGCCAGCACAGCCTAATAACCACAGCCCCATCCTTCAGCCCTGCGTACGTTTTGTTTGTGTCAAAAATGTCATAAGAACTCGCTGTTCGTCCCTCCTCAGCAGTCCGCGCCGACGAGTTTGATACTCGCCACTGTGTGGGCAGTGACGGGGAGCGTTGAGCTGATGACAGTTCAAAAAACAAACAGGGTTGAGTTGGACTGCACTTGAAGCTCATAGGACTTAGTCTTGTGATGTTAAAGCTCTTTTTTTTTTAAAATTCACACTGTGCCTCCACATCATCTCATCAGTTCCCTCTGTCTGTCTTTCTCCTCTTCATCCTGTACTTTTCATCTCTCTCTTTTATTGTTTCCAAATCCTCCTTCCAAAGTTCGGTACTGGTAACAGCTGGAATGACGTCACTTCTCACTAACTTTTTCTGGATCGGCTGATCTTGCTTTGTACAACAGAACTGACCAAAACAAAAAAAAATCTCAAAACCAAAAGCGAAAAGTGGCTATAACAACGTATAAAAGTAGCTGAAATATTGAAGCTCCAGGCTTTTTCTCTCCATTGTCCTGTGAGGTCAGAGACTCACACTGAAAGTTTTGTGCCATCAGGTGGAAGCTGCACAGTTTTCTGAGTGAGTGTGTCTAATCCAGAATACTTGTAAGTGTAGGGTGAAGACCAGCTAAGGCTTTTTATTTTTCGAAAGTCTCAACATATTTAAAGGGACAGTTTGGATTACTTGCAGTGGGGTTGTATGAGGTACGTATCCATATTCAGCATAGTCGTAGTCACAGCAGCAGGAGTGCTGCTGGAGGAATCTAAGCAATGTACTGCTGTGGACAGGGTCAACAACAAAAGGTATTTTAGTCACTTAAAAAGGTCCACCTAAAAAAAATCTATATCAGTTTAAGTGAACAATATATTTGGAATATTGTCACCACTTTACTTTGCCGTCAGACAGCTGATTTTGATGGGAAACTGCCGTAAGCCAAATATTGCTCTCTCTCACTTAACCAGGCTCTATAGGCGATCAGTAATTTTACCTTGCGGAACAAAGGAGAGAGCGATATTGCTCTTATATAACTGTGTTTTCCTGTCATAAAAGGCTACCTGACTGCAAGGTGAAGTGGTGAAAATATTCCAAATATAGTGCATACTTAAAGTGATATTGATTTTTTTTTTTATTTTTTTTTATTGTTGGCTAAACTACATTTTGTTGCTGACGCTGACCACAGGAATACATTTCTTACCTTCTGTGCTGGTTCACTCTGTTTCTCCAAACTGGGGAGTGCTGACTGCCATCTACTGTAGGTAATCGATTCCCACTTCAAATAATCCAGACTGTCCCTTTCTGGTTTATGCAGTTTGGTCTGCAAAAGATGTCTGCATAGTGAACTGGTCTTATGGTCACTCTGGTCTGGTTCTGGGTACAAATGACTTGATTTCTTAATGTCTTTCTTGTCTTTGTTAGTCTTTTCTCTCAGACTGAGGATGTGCTGTTATAATTAAGTGTTGCAGTATGAAAATGTACTTGAATGTCTAACTTATTTTCAGCATGTATACTAAAATATACTTGTAAGTGCAGAGCTGTAAATTGAGTGTGTGAGCACTGAGTGACATGTTGGCATTCATGTGTTTAAGGAGCTCCACAGGGTTACGTTCAGGATCGCTGAGTGTGCCAACGTTAAATGTGAAGACTGTACCGGATTAATACCCCGAAACACTCTAAAACAAACCCACTTTGTACTTCTTACTGATGGTGTTATTTATGGTATATTTCTATTGGTAAACATGACATAGGCTGTTAAACTGATGGATTTTAAAAGCTGTTAGCTTGTGGTGTTTTTATACTACATTTCCCAGACTCTCAGGTGCTACATGGTTGACATTTGATCAGTTTCCCTGTTTGCTTCTTTCATAAAGACCGCACTGAGATGAGGGCGACATACAAAAACCCTGTAATGCTTACCCGTTCTTCCCTTTTCTTCTCTTTAGTCTCTCGAAATTTCAAGGACATTTTACAAAGTAAAGTTTACATTAAAAGGGTTTGTGGCACAATGAAAGCTATTTAGGTGTTACAGTATCCATCGATGGAGGTCAGCATCACAAGTCTTCCAAGATGCTCCACAGTCAGTATCTTGCTCCACTTTCAGCTAGTTCAGTAGATCTCGATGTAGCTACAGTGTGTCGGTCTTTTTCACGCCTGCTTCCAGTTCACCTGAGCTTCTTTTGAAAAGCTTGTTCATAATTTACTCCATGCATTGTCCAGCTCAGGATCGTTCTGTGCAAAGTCCAGTCTGCTGCCTAACTGACCGATCAGCCAGTCAGTATCCACACAGTCAGTGTCTCCTCTCATGAATGAAGTGTGAGGGTTTGTTTTTCTACGGGGAACATTTTAGGAACAGTGGCTGTCAATAGGCATATATTTATATTTTTGATGGTGTTACATTCCAAGAATGTGAACATGTAACAGAAACTAAAGAGTGCACACTGAAATGTTTCAAAATAAAGAGATGTCATTGTTTCATGAAGATATGGTGCTGAAGTGTTTTGTAAAATGTTTTCAGTTCTACTTTAACTCTTTAGTTGTATTCTCCCAAGGCATTCATTTCAATTGGTAGTATTGCCTATTTTTTATACAATATTCCTTCAGTGTTTTATTCTAGTGTTTTTGCCTCCATGTTTTTGTCTTTCAGTCAAAAAAGCGAGTAATTGGTTTCTGACAGTTAATAATCATTCCGCTCAGACTCTCATCTACTGTATATCATTGGTAGAAATTTGACAAATCAGAAACAAAAACAAAACATTTGGTATGCTTGACAATACCACTAAATTAGTTCTTAGTGAAAATGCAAATAAATCAAGATATTCATATACCAGGCATTCAGAGATTGTGTCAAGTGAAAGTTCAGTTAGGTCCCCATGACTGTCTAGCTGAGTAAAATCCTAACCTCTGTAATCATTTTGCATATTTTATTTTTTTTATATTTATACTTGTAAAGTTTGTAACCCTTTAATGGTACTGTAAACAATGGCACAATGTCACTGTATGCAGCAGCAAACCAGAATTATCTCGTTTTCTACAAACAAAACGTTCATGAAAATAATTTGCAGTAACGGAAAAAGTAAAATATTTATTACTGACAATACCACAGTGTAGAAATACTCTTACAAGCAAAAACCCTGCATTTAAAATCCTCTTTAAGGAAGTATTACCATAAAATACCAAAAGTAAAGGTACTTATTTTGCAGAATGGTCCAATTCTGAATATTATATTGTTGATGCATGAAGGTGTTCATCTCTTAAATGTTGCATCTGGGTGGAGCTAATTTTAATGACTTCATATACTGCTGGGTAGCCTTTGAATTTTCCCTGAAGATCAACACAGTTTTATCTTAACTTATACTACTACTACTACTACTACTAAATACTACTACTACTAATAATAATAATAATAATAAAATTTCTTTATTATATTGTGTAATAATAATTTGAATCTGTGGAGTGATTAAAGCTGTCAGATAAATGTAGTGAACAGTATTTCCCTCTGAAATGTAGTGGAGTAGAAGTAGAAAGTGGCAGAAAATGGAAATACTCATAGTGCAAATACACCATACCTTAAAATTGTGCTTAAGTACAGTAGTTGAGTAAATGTACCTAGTTGCATTCCACGAAAATGTATGTAAAATTTAAAAAAAAAAGTTCTGGTGACAATGAGATTTTCAATCCTTTACTTAATTACAATTTTTATATAAATGAGACATTCATGCATTAAGAAATATTTTTAAAAAGATCATTGTGAGTGAAGATTGTAGGCTGTACACCTCAACTTTATAAGCATTTATAAAGTTGAACTGTCCATGAAATCACTGTTAATTTGACATGAATGCTGCAGGAGTGTGAATTATGATCAGTACCAAAATATTGATTATGTGCTGCGTAGCAAGGCGTGTTAATGATTGACAGTCCAGAATCCACACTGGGGTAGATGAAGTTTTGCCTTTTAAACACACCAGTGCTTTGGTCATGTGGTGTCAGATCAAGACAAATTCAGTTTGTCTGCTGATTTAAGCCTTTAGAATCAGAACTGAGATGAAAAGCATCTCGTGTTTGATGTACCAGAGTTAAACAGAGCAGTTTGTCTGTCAGTTGAAGTCTCTGTCTGTCTGCAGCACCTGAGCATCTGAAGCGATGGCTATAAATCCCTGTGAGGGATAAAGACAGTGGTCAGCCCAACACAATTTCTTCTCTTTAGATCAGAAATTTCTCTAAAATCGAAACTAAATCCAACATAATTATCAATACTGACCTCTCCCATCTTCAGAACTGTGTTGACAAGCTCTGCTCGTTTCATTCTGGGTAAATCAAAACCTTCGCCAAGTTGCTCTGAAACAGAAAAGTGCATGTCGAGACGGGGACGATCCACAGTTCACATTGAACATTATTCAGCGTCATTATTTTTTATCTATACCTTCTAGTCCACTAGTTCCCACCCTTTTTCTTCAAGGGATCCCTTTTCTGTAATTGAATAAACTCACAACCCCTGACTATTTCATGGATATTTCATATTATATTCAATGCATGACAATACAGACCAACTGATAAGCTGTACAATTAATCCAAATAGTGAACACAATAACTGCAGGAAGAGTTGAGTTCTCCTGATATTTTTAGCAAACTTTTATAAGATTCTCTGTCTTTATTAAGTTTTTTTAAATGACATTCATACATACTAAAAATGTTCCTTTTTGACAAATTCATGTGTAGCTTGATGAAGAAAATCACATTCAACATTATAAGCATTTGTAGTTGTTTTTTTCCCCCCCCGGAGAAACACAATATATTTCCTACACTGCCATGCCTGGTCCAAATGTCCTCGAGCAAAACAGAAAAAACAAAAAACAAAATAAGGATTTAATATATTTTTGGAGCAATAGTGATGATTGGAGTGGAGTGTAAATTACTGTAATGTATATAAGCTACTAATCTTTCACCTTATGCCCTCAGAGTCGAGTTTTATGAGTCTTAATAGAGTTACTGGTTAATGACTGAAGTAGGAAACACTCATGAAGTGAGAAGTGAACACAAAAAGATGAAAAAAGACTCACTGTTCAGGTTTGTCAAAGCTACTGTCACTCCCATCTTCATAAGGCCTTGGATAGCACTAGTCTGCAAATACAAACACATGATTCCTTACAGTCAGTGTCTGATTCTCCTCAGGTAGTGAACACGTAAGGCTGCTGACTGTGACTAACATAAAATGTGGTGTAGTTTTTGTCATGTGTCATGTACCTCAAAGGGTCCCACTTCACTTGCTGCCAGCGTCACTGTAAGACTGTTTGAAAGGAAAGAGTATCATTGCTTTAAGTTTGTGAACTCAGGCTCAGGTGTGTGTTTTTAAAACATGCTGATGCTCACTTGTTCATCGCCATGGAGCCCTTCAGTTTCCCATCAGCAATCCACACTTTACCACTGAAGTCTGAGTGCTGGAAGAAAGAGAAAAGGGGATTTACGTTACAGCTTCTGCCAACATGTTTTAATTAATGTATCAGTTGTTTTTCAAGTTAATCAATTAATTGCTTAGTCAGAAATCTGTGAATGTTTAGTATATTTGCTTGATAAATGACTTAAACTATTAATAAATAATCAAAATATCCAATGTCCATTAGTTTCCTGTCAATTAACTAGTTTGATTTATTGAAGAATCCTTTTAGCGTTCATTTAAATATATCTTACTTGGAATGAAAGATTACATTAACCATTACAAAGAAGTGACTTGTCCAGAAGACAGCATGTATTCATTTTGCAGGGAGTTTTGTGCGCTCAAACTAAAATATTCTTTGAGTGATAATAATTTCTCTACAAAATGTGCTTTATGTGCTGGCAAAACATCTTTTTCTATGCTCAAATTGTCCCTCAGAATTGAGGCACAAATTAAAAAGAAAAAGAAGAAAAAGAAAAAGACACTGATAGCTGCTTGTGTTCATTCTAGGGTATACAGTATATCAACAGGCCAGAAAACAAAAGTACTCACAACATTGAGTTTGAACAGTGGGGTCTGGGTACCATTTGGCTGGATGGCGAAGGCCTTCACAGCGCCCTGGAAGCCCAGTGTGATCGCATCAGGCAGGAATGAAAACTGTGGACAGTTTGTGGCGTAAACCTGCAGACTCATCAGCAGACCTGGAAACAGTTTAGGAAGCTGCAGAGATAAAGAAAGTGAATGATAAACATTTAATTCTATGATATTTTGACAACTTTAAGGATATGTTTGATGAAGAGTACAGGGTGAAATGGGGCAGGAAAGCTGAAGAACATTTTCAGTTTACAGGCTCGTGCTATCCTGTCTGTTGGAATCTGGTCGACCACAAGATTTGCTCATGTGACAACTTAAAAGACAATATGCTCATTGTCTTTTACAAATTAAAAAAAACAGATCTGTACATCATACGTCATCATACATCATGAGTAGCATTCATGAGAAAAATACACCTAATACCTTTTTCTAAATTCCCTCAAAGTTACAGGTCAGTATAGTGCTAAGTTCCATACTTAATTCCTTCAAAATCTTCACTTTTGAAGGAATTATCACAGACATTATATGAGTTTGGACAGTCATGTATGTAAACTGTAACTTGACTAGTTGTTGGAGACGTATAACTGTGAGGCAGTAATTCTGTTTATTTGACGGCTCTGTTTTATACGACCATCCAGTTAAGAAGAGTGAGAAAGGCTCATGTTAATGTTGTCAGAACTTTGCAAATCTCCACTGGTTTCATGCCTTGTGAACATGGAGGGCCTGCAACTTTTTTTGTATGATTAATTTAAAGTCAATGGCATCTTGGGGCGGCCCTGTAGCTCAGTTGGTAGAGCATCTGCCCCATGTACTGAGGCTGTCAGTCCTCTGCAGCAGCTGCCGGTTTGACTCCTGCCTGCGACCCTTTGCTGCATGTCATCCCCTCTCTCTTCACCCCCCTTCCTGTTTGCTCTTCAGCTGTCCTATATAAAAATGGCAAACAAGCCCAAAAACATAACTTAAAAAAAAAGTCAATGGCATCTTGTTTGTTTCAGCTTTGTGGAGCGAGCAAAATGCTGGTTTTATTCTGCAGCAACCCCGCGAGTTCCACACAGAGCGCAGGAAATTCAACACAGGAAATTCTCCTGGAACAATGACTACATCAGGATGTTGTTCCAGATCAAATGATAAAAGTGTCTGTGTCTTTGTGGGTGAGCGGAGAGCTGTGCCAAGTGCAGCCACCATTTTGTGTCAACAGTATTACAGTATTTTGCACTGTTATCTGTATATTTAATGCACTTCAGTGATTTTTGGTGAGTTTTGTGAGAGTTTATTGAGTTTAGGCTACTTTGTGCTTGACAGTAATATGAGAGAACATGAGTTATCTCAGGTACTGTGTATAGGTGATAGGGTATTCTCCATTTTTCTTTCTTACTT
Organism: Lutjanus argentimaculatus; assembly: GCA_034769285.1. NCBI lineage: Eukaryota > Metazoa > Chordata > Actinopteri > Lutjaniformes > Lutjanidae > Lutjanus > Lutjanus argentimaculatus. The sequence continues at coordinate 10,683,645 of JAWZSL010000007.1, forward strand.
CCCTGTGTATGTGCATGTGCTGGAGAGCCCCATCCCACCTCCTTAACAGCCCCACCTAGTCAGAGAGGCCTGTGTGGTGGAAATGTAAAACAGATCCATCCATATACCACTTTGGTGCAGGTTTCGAGGTGTTTGGTGGCTTTAGATGATTTATGTTTTTTTTGGCAGAGTCTGTGTTGGGCAGCAGGGTGACAACAGTGTGACAATAAAATCCTGACCAGCTTGACAGGAGGACAGCGTCTACATCGTGAAAGCAAGCTGAAAGGCAAGTTTTTTAATTCAGTGCTATAGCCTTTTATTTATTTATTTTTAAACAAAGCAGTGATTCACTTTTGACCGTATTTTCACCTGTATAGTACAATATGTGTGATACGTAGCCCATGTTATGTTACACAATGTGATTGGATATCCTCCTGACCACATCTGAAGGATTCAGAGTATATAAAGTTTCCCTTACAACTCTCAAAACTGTGTTTTTTTAAAGGTAGAGTCAGTAGAATTTTTCTGAGATGTTTGTAAGCACATCAAGACATCAAATACCAACGTTTTGGGTTGGCGAAATGTCCTGAGCACAGCTGAACAGAGAGAAAAAATAAGGAAATACCAGCAGCGATACAACCACTACCACATGCTTTTAGTGGGTCATAGTGATGTTTGAAAGGGATTATTTCATATGAGTCTATACATTGTTTTCTTCTTATTCTGAAGCCATAACCTTAAATTACTCGCACAGGTTTTGCTCTCGAGGACAGAGATCCAATTTCAACAAGAAGGCATTAAAAAGCCTTCCAAATCTAAACCTAACAATATCTACTGAAAACATAGGTATAACATTTACTATTACAATCATATTTGTTTTAAAATGTATTTTTTTAATGAAAATGTTGGCCCTTAAAAGTTGTGTCCCAGATTTTTTAAGATTTCTAAAAAGGGTTAGCCAGGGACCCCTGTCTCACTTCCTAGTTTTAAAAATGCAGGAATACTGCTAAAGCACTGGTAAGCTTTCTATTTTTTGTTTTTTAATTAAATAATATTGTTATCTGTGTGTCAACCATAACATGTGTCTGTAGCCTGTCTAAATCAAAGCTAAATAAAAATTATGGTTTAAAAATGTGTCTTTTGATAAGCATTAAGAGGACTCTTTGCTACTTTTCTACATTTAATAAAAGGAAGTTGGCACATTACAAGGATTAATAGCCAAGCATTTGACTGTGTTTTTATTTTCAGTTGTATTCACCTGAATAGACCTTTGGTGTGAGGCTTGGTTAAATGTGCCCTTCATACAATATGGATAATACATAGCCCACGTGTGTGCCCTCTCACACACGGAATATGTGGGAAATATGGACACGACTTCACTTTTTGTGAATGCAGATAAGAGTTGTACTTAAGTTATGCTACAGTGGAGCACCAGACCTGATGGTTCATTGTATTACAGAAAACAGGACAGATGAAACCACAGCTATACGAAAAAAAAAAGTATAAATATTCATGTTATTTGATGATAAATAAATAAAAATGTTCATTGATGTAACATGTAATTTGTCAGCAATGTAACAGGCCTGTCTTTTCTCTCTTCTTTTATGGTGTCAACAGTGAAAAGAGCAGATGGAACATTCAATGACAAGAAAAATGTGGAACTTAAACCAAAGGTTGGCTATTCCAATCTTTGATTATGTGTCTGGATTATATACTGTCATGTGCTTTTTCAAGTAATATGTCAACCATGTACTCTACAGGGTGGCTCCCATTTGTCGTCCTGTTTATACTGAGATGGATGCTGGGTACTTCAGCGATAGTGGTAGCTCTAGTCAGAGGTATGTTTTCAACAGTCTATATTCTCAGAAGGAAAGGAGTACAGCTGGTAATTAAATTTCATCACAATATTGTAAAGAAATGTCTTTAATTCAAAATATTTATTGAGAATATTCAATATTTTGTCTGTTTGTTTTTCCTTTAATAAAACTCCCCGTGTGAGATCAGTAAAGTTTATCTTCAGTGTTGATGCATACAAGCCCGATACAGATAAACTTACCTGAGGAACAAAAGGGCCCATTGAGCTGGTATTTAGGTGCACAGGACTCTGTGGTGGGATCTAAGATGATGAAACAACATCTCTTAATCACAGACATGATTTAAGGCAGAAAGTGACCAATGCTCAACTTTAAGGAGGACATAAATGAATGGATTGTTGGTGACACAAAAGCTGTTCAAGACTTAAACCAAACTTCTCTGCTTTCTTCCTCTATGCATTTTTCAAGTCCACTTACCATGCTGTCATTGATGACGGCCTGAAACTGTCTAGCTGTGTAGTATCCGAATGAAGCAGAGTTCAGGGTGAATTCAGACAGGCCCAGTGACAACATGTAGCCGGGCTGCTCAGGCAGAGTGAAAGGCTGGGCCACAAAGGGAGGCTCCGCATGGGTTTTGATATCGTAGAACTCTCCCTTTAAGCAAAGATGAGCAAATAATCCATTACAGCTATTGGTCACATTTTTGTTGTTTCACATCATTTACTTTCACGTGTTTTGGTCCTCATCATAAATGATGGTTACCTGAGCTGTTGGACACATACTAGGCCTTTACCATTTTACAAAAAGACTACCCTATTTTTTATTTATAAGGTGTATAAGGTGTCTAATTAGGTCATTAATGAAGTTGTTAAGATTTTATAAATTGTTGATGAGTTGTTATAACACATTGGATAACAATGGCAAGAGCTATCTGTTGCTTGCCAGACAGTGAGCCCACATTTAGCTGTAGCCTCAGATCTCATTGTTTTCTTTGCTTACTTTGTCTTCTCCATCAGCAAAATTTATGCCTCTCAGCTTCATCAGAAAATTGTTATATGTTCCTGCCATTTAACCACTGTCAGCATACCCTAATAGTTAAAGTTTCATTTAGCATCAAATTAACAAATTAAATGACCAGATTTATACACTATAGTGTACAGTGTATAAGGCTTTGGTGACATTTACCTTGACATTTTCAGCATGCTATCAGCAGCCTTCCTCCCTTCCTCATTATTATCACAAGTGTTGACATGACATATAATAATAATAATAATAATAATAATAATAATAACAATAATAATAATAATAATAATTTTTATGTATTACCTTTCATAACATACTTTATAAGAGAAAAAAGAATCAAAAATCAATTACACAGGCCTTAAAAACATGAGACACAAGAAGTTAAAAAAATAAATAAAATCCTAAAGATAAAAATCTAAAAATTGATACTAGCAATCAAAACAAGTTAACTATAGCAAAAACCCATAAAACAATTAAAAAGGTAAATTTAATTGAAAGCGAGATCATAAAAGTGTGTTTTGAGCTGTTTCTTAAAACTATCAACAAAGGTTGCTTGTCTTATATGTGGTGGGAGTTTGTTCCAAGTCTTTGGTACATAACAACAGAAAGCTGCTTCACCACAGTTTTTGTAAGTCATGTTTGGTACATTTAGCAAGACAGTGTTAAACAATGAAGGGACTGGTTTGGAACAGTTGGAAAGGTATAAAAGTGTTAAACCATTTAGTGCTTTAAAAACACACTCTATTTTCAGTCACTATATTTTTGTGATTTTGTTGTTCTGTTTATGTGACATCTATTGCACGTCTGTCCACCCAGGGGGGAGGGGGATCCCTCTTCTGTGGCGTCTCCCTCAGGTTTCTTACATTTTTACCCAGTTAAAGGTTTTTTTTGTGTTTTTTCTTATTCTTTTGAGAGTCGCACGCTGTACAGAATTTAAAGCCACCTGAGGTAAATTGTAAATTGTGATACTGGGTTATACAAATAAAATTTGATTTGACTTCTCTTTTCCTGTGTTCTTTTTTCCTTTTTTTAAACTATCATTTTGTTATGCACAGTGGATATTTACCAGTCATAAATGGTAAGATGTAAGATCGCTGATGAATTAGTAATAAGCAGTAATTGGATCTTGCCAAAAGTGAGCCCACATCAATGTACGAAAACTGTGTTATAATTCTTAATAATTGTTTAGTAATTATATATAAAGTGTTTAGAACCTAATTAATATTCCAGTTATAAACAATTTATAAAGTATTTACAATGGTAGATTCATTGTAAAGTTCTCTTTTTCTCAAAGAAGTGAAAGAACTGCCTGAGTATGTGAACAAAAATCAGGGGACTTCCACAAAATGAAAACAGAGGACATGAAAGTACTTCTGTGTGTGTTTGCTTACCTTTAGACCCAGATTCAGACTTGAAGCATCAATAACTGGCAATCCGGTGAGAGGGAGGTCAAGAGTAATGTGTTGATTCACATCAAAGGAAACTGTTTAGAATACAAAACATTTGTAGACTGAATTATCTCTTGATACTTTTACATTCCCGACTGTGTTCTGATTTACTTTTAGTTTAAAGTCACTTTTGGCCTATGTAAGCGTTATCAATGTATATTTTGTTTTGTAATAAGGGTCTTCATGAAGATGTCGCCTGCTGCGATACCATTCATGGCCTGCAGGTGGTGCTCCAAGTTTACAATGGATTCCTCCACATGAGGGCAGATCTATGGAGGAACAAGAAGACAAATGTGCTGCAGTGCTCATCACTGAAAATCATTACAGTAGCATCATCTGATGACCATACAGGATATATGTGACTCCACTGATATATGTGACAAAGTAAGATAGAATCACTCACTGTCTCCTCTATTTCACCCCTAATTCGTCCCCTGTAATGCTTCACAAAAGGCCGGAAGATCCAACTATTGACAAATGAAAATGCAAGGCTTATATCTTGACATCAGTGTCACCTGTGTTATCTCTCCCCTCTCTGTTATACTGTTATATTCTCTGTTATACTGTACCTGGCTCCACCATAGAACTGTACGTTCACATCTCCGACTTGAGCATCACAGCTGACATTGGTGATGGACAGATGCCCGTCAGGATCTCTCCCCAGGCTCACCACAGAGGTTACATCCACATTAAATATAGCCAGGTTGAATGATCCTCCATCATGTCTGAAAATACACAGAACAAACAAGTTTAGTGCATGCTGGTGAACATTTATTCAGAAAATGTACATCTCCAAACCCACTAGGAATGAGTATTGTTAGGATTTTATTCATACAGATACAAATACTGATGCTGCTTATTGACACCAATACTGATACTACTTGCCACAATTTAGTACAAAAAATAAAGACATAACATGAAAAGATGTGAAAAGATTAAACAGTTTTTTTTTTTTTTGCAGAGGTAACTAGCTAAATTGTTTTCTGAGTTATTGCAAATTAGCAGCTTTTTCATTAAACTGAATGTTTTGCCCAGTCAGCTGTTCATGTAATGTTACATGAATACAGATGGTAGTATCATTTGTCCAGGAACTTAATCGATATTTTGCACTGACCAGTCAGGAACTGGTACCAATTTAGTATCGGTTCTCCATACCCATCTCCAAAAGGAGAGTATATGTGTACACACTAAAGTGGACTAAGCTCAGTGACTTATCCAAGTTATAACTTAATATACATGTATTACAAATGACACCTGAGTGAAAATCTATCTTCATTTTGAAAATAGAATTCTTTGCTTCATTTCTTCTTTGTTTCTCTTTCTTGCACCGTTGTTTCCAATACTTTTAATTGGTATTTTATCATTTCTGGCACATTAACTTGCTAACAATAAACCATTTTCTCCACCACCATATTGATCTGAAAGAGTGGGGCAAACACAGGTGTTCCAAATGATACTAATTAAGTTCCCAATCCTTTCAGTGTAGCAGAGCCTTTCTAGTGAGCCAACATGCACAAGAGCAGAGCCCTGATTCTGTTTGATCTGAACAGAACCTTAATAAACCTTACTATAATTTGCAACACCTGTGTTTACTCTACTATTTCATGTCAAATGACTGCTGTGAAAAAGGTCTATTCAAATATTAGTGGTCACATAATAAATCTGAACTTGAATGAAAAAATGTTGAAGGTTTTTGAATGTCTAAGAATAGGCACAGGTCTGTAGTTCAGTCTATATACGTTGATATAAATTAAACGACTCAGTGGAGTGCAGATTGCAGACACCTGCATAAGCCCCAAAATATCCCAGTTAGCTGTTACTTTCACCTTCAACATTTACTGAGTTGCTGACAGGACAGTGGGTCTCAAACTTTTTTTGTTGCATTTTTTGGTTCTCAAGCTTTTTTTGGTACATCCATCTTCAAAAGTCAAAAAAAGTTAATGGCCCCACCTTGCATTTTTTGACACTAGTTGGCGCAGCGAATAATAAATAATAATAGTTAAGTTTTAGTGTAATAAAGGTCAGTGCAAAGCATCAGCAAACTCTTTCCCCACATAAATCATATTCATTCAATTTAGTTTTATTCCATTTTTCTCTCCATCCACACCCCTACTGCAGTGGCAGTGGCTGCCCATGTGCTGAGAACCACTACCAAAATCACTCTTTTCTTCCTGTCTGAGTGTGAATGTGCAAATTTTGAGCCACTCCACCCAATACTTTTTAAGATGCATGTACAGTATATCAACTGCATAACCTTATTGTGGGAGGTCATAAACCACTTATCACTACATGGCTAACATTAGCTAATCAACCATCTGACTCCAGAAGAAAAGTTCTGGTTTTAATTTAGTTCATTTACAACTGTACAGTAAAATTATTGCTATTTTTTTTGTAACTCAAAGACAGAAATCAAGGTCTATTAAATTTAAAAGAGGACGATGTCCCATAATTAATGATGTTCCACTCAAGAGTACAAGACTTAAAACAGCGCGGCACTGGAGACATTGACATGACACTTTTAAAGACAAACTTCCTTTTCTAATTGACCGCAGATGAACTAAGAACACAAAAGCTCTTTTGAACCAGAGCCTTAACATCACTTCCTCATTAAGTATTTCTCTTTCAGAGCTTATAAATTCAAACAACAAGAGTTATACGTAGCCACTCTTTCCAAACACTTTATATCAGTATCAATACAAGCCCTGATTGAACAGCTGTGTGGTTACTGGCTTCATGATCAAGGAGTTTTTATGTAGGGCAGAGATTAGATTAGGGTTGACTCACATTACACCGAAGCGTGTCATCCACCCGCCGGTTAGTGCAACACTGAGGCCTGAGATGGACGTCTTGAATCCTGTGGCACTCTCATAGAACTCAACAGACGGCTCTGGGAAGTCGCACTTTGTTATTGTCATGCTGAAGTGCACATGAGGAGAGCAAAGACAGGTGTAAACAGGTATATGGACACAGAACCGAGTGATGTAAATAGGTCTAATGAAATAAATCAACAGGACAGAAACAGGATTATTCACCTTGGAGATCTGAAGAATTTGTACTTTACTTGAGTATTTCCATTGTATGCAACGTCATACTTCTACTTGATTACATTTCAGAGGTAAATATTGCACTTTGTACTAAACTGCATTTGCCTGACAGGTTTAGTTTACAATTTGACGTACCCTTTCTGTCCAGTGCAAACTACGTATCTCCAAATATGGTGATTTGATTAGTTCCTTCATGTGTTGAGAAATTTTAGAGATGCATGGTGGTCACAGGACAGTGAAGCCACAAACATATGATGATCTTACACAATCAACAAAAATAGAAAATAGAACAAGATCTCAGATATCTTCTGTGCACACAAAAGGTTTATTTGTCCCAAATTTTGTTTACAAATTTGTTCAAATCTGTGTCAGTGAGCTCTTCTCCTTTGTCAAGATAAGCCATCCACCTGACAAGCTACGCCTGTAATAATCATGCTGATTAAATAGCATGATTATTACAGTTGTAGCTTGTACTGGCCACAATAAAATGCCACTATAACATGTGCACTTTGCTCTGGAACACAGACATTTATCACTCTGTGAACGACGGCTATTTCATTTAAGGCTACAGATAGCATTTTTTTCCCCAGGAGGGCAAATCATGACCTGCCCTACTTTGCCTTGGTAAGTACTTGTTGCCTTCATTTTTGGGGTTGCTTAGGTTTAGGCATGCAGCAAAAGCAGTAAAATGCACACAGATCTTCTGCACATTAATGCAGAAATAATAATGGTAAAAAAAACACATCATATATATAATAGGAAAACACTGGCAAGGACCTTTTACTGCAGAATGACTACTTTTACTTTTCATACTTAAGTGCATCTTGTCTATATTACTTATGTATTTTACTTGGGTTTTGAATGCAGGATTTTACTTGCAGCAGAGTATATTACAGTTTGATTATAGCACTTTTGCAGAAATTATCTAAATACTTTTCCACCACTGCTCTTAACCTGTATATGGATTTCTGAACTAATTTGGAACTGAAAAAAACATCTCTAAATTCAAGAATATCAATCCTACCCTGTTAGCGTGTAGTATACGGTGCCAAAGACAATGTGGATTGCACCGCTGATGTCAGGGAGAGTGATATTCTCCAACTTGTCCTGAATCCACCCTGTACCTACATGTTTTCCTGGGACAAACAGCACACAAATTAAGTTTTAATACTTGTAAAAGAAACATTTCTCGTGTTCTGATCATACAGCATAATTTTATTGGTTTCTTTATTAAAAGAATCATGAAGCAACTATTTTGTGTTTAAACAAACTTAATAATTGGGTAGATGGTCTTATCTCACATTGCCTTACCGTACTGAAGTCCTTTATTGTTCAGAATGACTTGCACTGCAGGATTCTCTCCACTGGTAGAACACGTGAGCATAAGCACTACTATCACGGGCAGAAACATTTTCCTGGATCCCCTGTGGCGCAACAGCTTTACTGAAACATCAGTTCTAAAATGAAACATGTTACTCACAATGAACCAGTTTAATGGTATTATGTAACATACCTGAGTTACTGCAGAATAAAAAGTGCTACTTGCCACTTTAACAGTCAGTTCCTGAAGTCTTCACTGCTGCTCTGCCACGGAGCTGCAGCTTTTGATTTCAGTATATGAGAAGTGAAACTCACAGACATCTGACAATAGCTTGGAACTGACGCTGGTGTGTATCAGTGTAACCAACAGGAAACAGCTTTTTTGGATTCTGCTCTGCCTGTGTTAACCAAATAATTGGTAGAGCTAAATGTGTAAGCCCACTATATTCTAAACAGTCTCATCAGAAATGATCTAGTCTTATCAGAAATCATTTGAAAAACATCCCGTAGTCTTTGAATAAAGACATTTTAGCAACACAAAGATGTGATGTCCTGTTCTGTTCAGTTTTACATTCTTTAATATTTTCGGTAAGTAACACTTTCTAAAAGACGATATTTCTAATGTTTCTAAAAGACAGTGGAGTGAGATCCAGACTCACATAATCTAACCCGCATACTGTGTTTTTTCCTGAATTCACACGTGTGGTGCCTTCGAGATGCCAAGCTGACTACGACTGCATAGCAGTGGCAAGTTTTTACATGTCTACCCTCTGCAACCTGTTTAGGATTATTTAAACGGGCCATTGTAGCTGCATGCTACATGTGATTTGTGATCTGTGCAGCACAAAAATAAACAGTTAATTGAATTTGAAAAGACAAGTTAAGGTAATTTTGTAATGATCCAAAACAAATAAGTTTTCCTAGTCAAGTAAACTTGATTGATTCAGTTGTACATGAGAAAACAAGATGAATAAGCTTAAGATAAGCTTAAGTAAGTTGAACCAACAATTCCTCAGTCATACTGATGGACACTTATTACACTTAACTTTTCTTATAATTTATTGAATTTTAAATAATTGGGCGGGGACTGAAATCGGCTCAGTGTTTTCATTACTGTGAGAACAAGAGCCCATGACTTATATGTTAAAGTCAATTAGAGATTAACAGTAGCGTTTCATCATATATGTTTTCTTCAAATTATAAAAAAGAAGGGTCTTGGGAGAATTTTAACTCTTAAACAATGCATGCTGCAAAGTCTAATATGCTGGTCATATTTCTTTAGAAACGCAATATGAGTGGATTGAACTCTGCACAGTACATTCACTCAATTCACCATTTCAAGTCAAAAGTTTAATTAACTTGAATAAATAAAACTAGCATATTCACGTTTTATTAATGAGGAAAGATTGTTGAGTCCCCAAAATCCCCTCATGATATTTTACAGTGTAGTAGATAAATAAAATTGACTTGATTTGAACAGTGCAGCTGAAACCCACCGCCTTATCTTTGAATGCTCAGATTGTCATTTTAAAGAAAAGGGGAAGCTTAAATAGACTTTTTTAAAGAGGAACTTTAACAGTACAGTAAAAATGAAAGAGAAACTCGTATAAGCAAGGCCTCTCATGGGTCATCCCTGGCTACACTTCAATGAAACATTAGAATCACCAGCCATAAAATATTTGATTTATTTATCTCTTAATTCAACAAATACTCTTTGTCTCACACACCATGATTAGTTCCATTGAATCACAATTAACAAGGTCAATAGGAAGAGAATATTATCAGACAGACATTTTTCATATAACACAATTAGGACCCACTTGCTTGCACTTTGAATTCACTTCATCCAGAATGACACTTGAAACACCAAGAAAACAAACGAACCAACGAGGACTACTATAGGCATTAAGATGGAAAATAAAACACAAAACAAACTGAAAAAATAATTCTGTTTCAACAACTACACATAAGTTATTCATGGTTTATTATAATCCAAAGAGCACCATCTGATCTGATGGGTGCCTTGGTCTTATTTTTTCTCTGAAGTGGGATTGATGATATATCTATAGCAGCTCAAAAACCAATAATAACATATTCACTCCATTGTTTTCACATATTTCATTCCCCAGATATAAACACGTACACACTCACAGTTAGATCCATGGCGGACATTTTCACTGGATCTTTGACAACTTTGCATGAAGACCGATATACCTGGACAGGCTTGTTAATGCCCGCATATTTAATAATCACCTCCTTTTCATGCGGAGGCTGTGTTCCTCTGTCCAGTTCATAAAACATGTTTTCTGGAATGAGTGAACTACTTTACACTATGATTGTAGAGTTTATTATTGCACATTATCACGAAGGCAAAATAAAAAGATGTACATTTCACACAAATAATCCTCCTCATGAGCTTAGTGGTCAATTTGATGATTTGATAAGGTCTGCCTGCCCAAGTGCGGCATTTTAGGACATCGCCATTCAGTAAAGGTAATCTCTGAAGCTCTCAGTCTTGGATATTGTACTTGAACGCCTCTATGAGCCCTTCAATTGAATGAATGAAGCCGGATATGGCGCATATGCCTCCAATAACAAAAATGGCAACGTCGAAGAAGACGTGGTGCCACAGGAGATTCCTCCACTGGAGCTTCAGGTGGAAAAGGCTGGGCAAGAGGAAGCACAGGCCAGCGCCGGTGAGACTCCCAGTTAAACCCATAAGGAGGGCGAAATGGGGGACAAACACGGCCATGAGCAAGGTGAAGACTACGAGGGCGATTCGAAGGCCCAGACCCCATGATTTCAGCTGCCCACCAGGGCCGTAGCAGTCAGGGAAGAGGGCTCTCCCACCATCCTGGAACAAGGATTTCTCCAGAACCTCGACTGCAGCAAAGAAGGGCAGCGGGTAAGATAACAGCGCCTTGGCAACAAGGAAGATGTTCACCACAGCCCGGATAGTTGAAGGCAGGTTATCCGTGATGACCTCTTTGGTGGCGTCTGCCCAAGTCAAGTAGGCCACCAGGGCGAAGAGGCCCTTGAGGACGCAGGCTGCGATGTGAGACCACTCCATCATGCAGTGGAACTCGCTGGGTTTCTGCATGTTTCCCTCCAGGGAGGGCAGGAAGATCTGGGAGGTGTAGCTGAACACGATGATGCCGATTGAGATGGGGAACTTCTTCACATCGATATAAAACTTGACCTTCTCCCAGGCCCACTCCCGCGCCCTGGAGAGGCAGTAGGCAACCACCAGGATGTTAATGATGAAGTGCGCCAGGGTGCAGAGCAAGCTGAACTTGGACACGGCCTTCAGGTTCTTCAGGAACGCGCACGGCAGGAGCGCGACCGTGGCCACCACAGACCAGGCTTTCTGGGAGACGGGGAACCCGGGGAAACTGTTATACATCAGGTTGCCGCTGACCACGACGTAAAGAATACACGTCATGACCAGTTCGATTATCTGAGCCACGTTCACGACGTGCCCCCCCAACGCGGGGAAGCGGGGGGCGCAGCAGGCATTGGCGATGTCCACGTAGGAGTCCCTGACGCGCACTTTGATGCCGTCCTCGTTCTCCTCGTACAGACATGCAATGAGGATTTTGCCGGTATAGCAGCACACCACAGCCGCGAAGATAATGAGGAAGAGACCGAGGTAGCCGCCGTGGAGGATGGCGTACGGCAGGCCGAGGACGAACATGCCCTGCGGACAGAGAAGCGCAGTTGAGTGGTAATGGACGAGGCCCACATCGCAGTGACAGGCCGAGCCAGCCCAGGCATGCAATGACTGGCTCACACAGCTCACATCTTACATAAGAACAGGAACAAAAAAATATACATTTTGCGCAAAAATATGAACAAAAAATAACAGTGCAGCGCAGAAATGTGTGGCGTATTACGGCTGATTCATTTACAATGCTTGCATCATCAAAATAACCATCCTTTATTTTCTCATTCACATCGCCCATGGAAAACAGGCCTTTCGTTTGCATGGGCTATAGGCTGAATCGAATTAAGGAATTTAAAAAGACAATTTAAAAAACGATTCTTTAAAATTAATTTGATTACAACTTCAATTTGATGGAGACTCTGATAACCACGTGGGTGCCATTCAGCCTCAGGGCTATCAATTTGAAGCAGGCCCTGCCTGCAGCTCCGCTGATAAAAAGATTTGAATAAATAAATTGTAAGACCCACTAGCTGCAATGAATTAACTCACAAACCATGAATTCAATTGTAGAATACATTTAATTCTGGTAACATTTAGCACATTTTAATACATTTAAAAGCTTACGATAATTTTAATCGACAATACTGAACGCATTGCGTTATTGTAATCTTGGATTGTGTGAAATGATGCGCATCCCCTGTCTTCTCCTCGCAATAATCTTAAATCTTAAAATAGAAAATCTTCAAGGTGACTTTTTGTCCAGTTGCAGGCCTGCTCAGTGCGGTACACGGTGCTTTAGCATCTACACATGCAGGATGAGTGTAATCGATGAGAGTAATCACATGTACCTGAATGGCATTGGTGACGTTCCAGCCAGCTTCCCAGGTCGTGATTTTTGGTTTGTCCTCATCCAGTGACCCTCCTGTCTTCAGGGACGAGGGCCTCCGGCCGGTGCCGTCTCTCTGGTAGTGGCTGTCTCCCTCCAGCTCCCCCTCTCCCTCCATGTGTCCCCCTTCCTCCTCTCCCTGAAGGACATCCATTTGCATCCCTTGCCTGTAGTCATAATCCAAGTCGTCGCACTCGGCGAAACCCAAGCCCTCCTCGTCCGTGGCGGCCTGGAAGCCCAGCCGGGCGAACACCCCGCTGACCTTGGCCTGAGATTTGTTGGACACCGTGTGGGCCGCGTTGGTCAGCTTGTTGGTGAGCTTGTGTCGTATTAGATGAGCCATCTTTATCCGAATAAAATACGCTCTTCAGCTGGAAATGATTCTACTGAGTAAAAAGCGGAGATGCAGGTGCATGCAGGGTGATTTAATTGATTTTTATCCGCTACTGTAAAGTCATGCCTGTTGCCTCGTCGACGTCGTCAAGTCAGCGAACCAACCTTCTAACGGCAGCCTAACCGTTTCACCCAAACCGTTTAAAATCCTCAGCCGCTTTTCTTCACAAGCTCATCCATATTACTCCACACACACACACAAAAAAACACTCCTTGGCATCTGCTTCAACGAGGAAACGCCCCAACGACGAAATATGTCCTCATTTGTCTTTAAAAAAGACAAATTTTGATCCTTTTTTTCCCAAGCAGTTTTGTCAGTTGGGGGTCCTGTTGGTGACAGCACGAGCGCTGGAATCTCAGACTGCATCACCCAATGAGAGGAGAGAGAGAGAGCGCGCGAGGAGCGTGCACGTGTCTGTCCGCATAGAATGCCAGTTATGGTTCGGCTCGCGCACAGGAGAGCTGTCACGAAGAGAGAGGGAGAGAGGAAGAGAGAGAGGAAGGGTAGAGAGAGGTTGACCCTCGCAGCGGGACGTTATTTCACCGGCAGAGTAATCACGAGGATATAACGGTCGGTCAGGTCATTTGAAGGCAGCAGTAGTACAGAAGTGCTCCCGACATTATGCATGAATGAAGAGATCAAACATCTCACCTGCTTTCATGCTGCATCCTGTCAACAGGTCGACAGGCACTGCCGTCAACAAACAGCAGGCGTAATGCATATGCTAAATAAATATCTGACAAGGCCGTCTACTGAAATGTACTGAATTGAAAATAAATATTTTTACATTTTACGTGGCAGTTTTATCTTTAATTCTGCGGTATTTACAATACCAACAATCTTAGTGTTGTTAGTAGTAATAAACGCTATATGCGATCCATTCCAATATAGGCCTACCCTTTTCACAGCAGCAATTTTGACATTAAATAGTAGAATAAACACGGGTTACCAGTGATATTAATTAAGGTTCCGTTGCATTCAGGCCAAACAGAGTCAGGGTGCTGCTATTCTTGTGATTCAAAGGATTTCTTGTCATATGCACAAATAAACAAGTTATCAGTAAAATGAAATTCTCAGTTCGCTCTGCCTCTCTACTGGTGCCGTCAATTATTCTATTTACAGATATAAAAATATAGGCCTACTAGAAACTCAAGTTTAACAAAGAAAGAAAGAAAGAAAGAAAGAAAGAAAGAAAATAAACAAGAACATGGTGCATGTTGGTTCACTTTAGGCTCTGCTACACTAAATGGAACAGAGCCCTAGTTAGTATGAGTGGTAACACAGGTGTTTACCCTATATTTAATACGATAATGGCTACCGTGAAAAAGGTCTGTTACCAGTGCGAAAAGGATCTATTTTTTCTTCGTTAGAAAAAAAAAAAAAAAAACAATGTTCCGCCTCAACTGTATTTTAACATATGAAATCAATCTTAAATTTGTGAAATGAAGCACGCGGACTGCAGGAAGTCAGACTTCATAAAGTCAAACACACAATCTCATGGTATTTTCTCAAATATAAAGACATAAGGCCTTAAGATCCACGGGTAATGGCCTAATGTGTCCAAATTAGCATCTTTGCCACCATGATTTTTTCCCCCTGTATTTTCCAATAATGTTTTATCATTTTTTCTTACACGTTTTTATTAGAATTAATCTACGATATTTGTGTCAAAATATAAAATAGGCCCCAACTTCATATTAAAACATTTAAATTATTGGCACCGTTTAACCAGGTTTCCGTGTTTGAATTTCTCATGAATGCAAACGTCTACAGATTTGAAGTTTCCATCTCATTTAACAGCTTGATTCAATATGAGCATGTTCAGCAGGCTGTGAAAGAGTGCAACTCGTTGTTGATATGATGAACACATCCTGCAGCTGGCCTGCTGCAGAGCACCGACACGCAGCACCACGGACAGCTCCTTCAACAGACAGAAAAAAACCGGATCAGACTCCTCCTCACCCGTTTTTCTTTCATACTATTTTTTTAAGAGTCCGTCCATTTAACACACCATGCGCGTCATCTAACAAGTAGGCTATTTTAATTCTTGTCTTTTGGTGGGCTGCATTTAATAAAGATCTGCAGAGAAAAAAAAATCACAGCGGGAGAGTTTCCTCTGCACCTCAGCTCTAATCCTCAGGAATACGAAGCACCTCGTCTTTGCCTCCATAATCTGCTGTGACACGGCTGAGCAAAACTGTCATCAAATTTTTGCAGGCTGCTTGCAGAAATGCAGCCCAGTGTGGCAGGAAGGCTGAAAAACAAAAAAGGAAGGCTGAAAAATCAAGACATTTCCACCACAGCCGCTATTTATGAGCTTTAAAAACAATGGAAAATTCTGCCAATTAACCACCAAAGGAAAAAAATATATGGGCTAGAAATTTTTTTCATGGCTGATTTAAATTAAAATGGCGCACACAGAAAGAAAAAAAAAAATAAGAAAAGCATGATAATATTTTACGAGCCGCATTAAGACAAAAACCGTAACATGGACGAGAGGTCTAAATTTAGAAACCAGCCAGAGGACAGAGAAAGTTCCGCATATTTTCATGCTTGGCTTGGGCTGCTTTGCCAGCTGCTATTTGCGTTCAGGCCCACACAGTGTTTGTTAGTGAGTGTGTGTCATCCATGTCTGCGGGTATGTGCGTGTGTGTATGTGTGTGTGCAGGGCAGTGAGGAAATAGGGAGAGTCCTTGAGGCGTCTCTCCCTCCCCCATCACATGCACAGTCCCCGGGCTAACGCTGGGACAGAGGATCGGCTGCAAATGTCACACACACGCGCAAAAACGCGAGCACGCAAAATACATACTACCTCACCCTAAATCTGCAAAAAATAAAACTACATCTATGGAGAAATGTGAAAGACAGACATGTTGAAAAAATAATGCAGCAGAAATATAACATCCTTTTACAAACGTTAAATACAATGAACGGAATATTGAACAAAAATATATCGAAAGCCACAATAAATTCTCTTCAACACATAGATGTATTTCTAAGCTACTTCCTCGTGACAAAATGGATTTCCAGTCTCCTTTTTTCTTTGAAAGGGCTGTAAGATTGGTTGCTGGGGCGACCAATTTAGCTTCTAAAGGCTACAAAGCGAAGGATTAATTCAGGTTCCGTGTGTGTGCGTGTGTGTACGTGTACTTGTGTATGAGTGAGAGACAGCAAGATAGAGACACTGGGAGAGGGGAGTATATACTTGCAAGCACGCCCGGTTCAATGTGTGTGTGTGTGTGTGTGTGTGTGTGTGTGTGT
This sequence comes from Lutjanus argentimaculatus, assembly GCA_034769285.1. Classification (NCBI taxonomy): domain Eukaryota; kingdom Metazoa; phylum Chordata; class Actinopteri; order Lutjaniformes; family Lutjanidae; genus Lutjanus; species Lutjanus argentimaculatus. Next base: position 10,700,478 of record JAWZSL010000007.1, read on the forward strand.
GTGCAGGCCTGAGATACGGAGGGGCTTATACCCTCGTCTAACAGCCGTGCAGTGCTGACTGGGAGCAATAATCTCTGATAGTTGCCATGGCCACAGTAATTGGACAGGGTGTGTGCATGTGTGTGTTGAGATTTTAAAGAAAGGAGATTTTCTCAGCACAGGTTATTTGCTTTTTTTTTTTTTCTGAGAGCCTCGATTGATGGAAGAATAATTAAAACGTTTAAACCAATCTTAAACCCTTTGCCTCACTGGTGAGTGACAAAAGAAAATGCAAAATTTCAGTCAGGTAGCATTTGTCTCTACCTAAGCCGCACAGTCATGAGAATGTATTTTTTATGAAAAATATTTTTTGATGAATAAAGATGTTTTTGCGGACCTGCATCAGGATAATAGCGATTGGTTGATAGTAACCGTGATGTTTGGAGAAAACCTAAGTACTGGGAATATGGGAGCCTTATACGTGAATGAATAGCAGAAAATTCAACCCGGAATTACAAGCGAGTCAGACTCAGACTACTGATTTACGATCATTTTGACATGTTGCTGTCTTATGTTGCAGGATCGGTTAATGCACGCACTTGTCAGGTCAATTTAGTTCCAAAATGCCTTCTTTTAAAATAAGTCCTTTTCACAGAAGTCTTTTTATTTTTTCACAAAAGGAAACGCATAGTGATGAATAATGAAATTAATAATGGCTGAATTTCATTTAGCTGCTTCAGTTTCAGGGTCGTGGTATTGAATAGAACTGAGCCATCCACAATGTTATTATTTACTGTTCTTATTATGACAAGAACTCAAAATGTCTGATGTGAAAATGGGCTGCTTACAGGAATCTTGAAACCAAAGTGATGAATGACCAAATGATGAACATTATCACATGTGGTGAAGATTAGATCAACTTTATGGCAGGTGGGGTGAAAAATCACTTTGCAAAAGATAAAGAAGCTAGAATTACCCTCAGCTGTATGCCTTTGTTGCAGTTTACAGGTCTAGTTATCATTATATTGGCATACCACTCCACTGAATAATTTCCAATGAGAAACATGTTGTCTCTACTTAGAGACTATTTTTACAGCGCAGAGCAGAGGACTGATAGAGAGGTTCACTTCACTTTATTTTATCCCATCAGACATTTGTGTGAAATTTTGGCATAATTAGCAAATACATTTTTGAGTTACACAAAATAAACAAAACATGTTTTGTGATGTCTCAGTAAACTTTGACCGTTAACCACCAAAATCTAATTAGTTCATCCAAAAGTCCAAGTGGTCATTTGTGGCAAGTTTGAAGGATTTGCCTCAAGGCATTCTTGAGATTTTGCGTTCAAAAGAATGATGAAATGGTAGATTTTGCTTACGTGATTTATCAATAGCGATATGGTGGCACTATTGCACTTTTATGCATATCAACAACAAAAAAAACAACTTATTTTTGAGGGAATCTGAGTAGTAAATGAGACAAAGGTTGTGTCTGAAATCACTCCCCCTTTCACTTGTCATAACAAGTGTCATAATGCAATATTTTACTCGATAGTGAGCATTTCATAATAATAATTACTAATCATTATTTTTGCGACTGTTGCAGAGTCTATTAATGATAATGTCTGCACTTATAAAATTCAGAGAATTGCATTGTAGGATGGTTAGCAGAGACTGCCAACCATAGAGTCATAATAGAACTAGACAGGGCATTGCCGCTTAGCCTTGTTGCCAATTTGTCCCAATGGCCACTTTTGGTGAAAATTCTCCATGAGCCCGAAAAGCACTTTTACCCATAAGTCACCACATGTGTAAAACTGAGCTGCAAACAAGGTCAGTTATGAGTGCTTCTATTAGGACTTTTTGTTCCATGTAGTTTTAAAATTTGTAAAGCCAAACTGGAGCTGACAAAAGCCATTTAAAAATCTATGACTTCATAACAATCTTAAGTCCAGGGGCCAAGCAGGAACTTGTGGGCAGAGCCAAGGGGGGAAACACTACTGAGCATATTCTGTGGGCCAGGCCTTAACCAGGAAGTAAACCAAGAAGCAACTCTCATTAGACTGAATGGGTGCCATCTTTGTATACGCTATGGAGTTCCTTATAATATATTTATGGTGCCTACCCTACGCCTTATGTGTGCTGCAGGTGTAGTAGACAGTCAAAAAAGACATTCTGCAGTACCTCTTCTCCATGAATGCTCTGCTTACAGTACGTTACATGTTCAGTGTAGCCAAAGTGTTACCCTCTCTTAATGGATGTATTTTCCAGTCCTGAGTGGTGCTTTTTCTAACACAACCAGTATTGTCAAAAATGTAGTTAGCCAATGACACAGCCCAGTCACTTCTGTGATATAACACAAAGTTACCACTGTAAGCTAGCCAGGAACGCTAACATTTGCAGGTTACATTAGAGCAGACAGACACACATTTGTATCCATCCCTTACACTTCTGCTCTTGCGTTTTTGGTTTTGTAAAGGCTTAAAAAAAAACACCACTGCTAACTCTTTACATATCATTCTAGATTATGAAGATCGCTTCAGCATGTGTAGAAATCCAAAACTGGACAGGCCGACTATGCCTAGTTACGGCTGCTGTGATTGGACAATTGTTGTTCGAGGGCGTGCTTAGTCAGTTCCTAGCATAACTCCACCCAACGTCAACCTGACTGGTCTAATCAGTCAAAGTAATCACTACACAGTACTAAAATTTTAAGTGCTTGTTCTATAAAGACAGTGGCTGAAAATATTACTGTACAGACATTCATCTCATCCACTAAACTAGACAGAGATTTTCAACATCATGATACATATCAACATATGTATACACACACACTCATACACACACACACTTAATTTGAATATCTGTATTTTTAGAAAACCCCTTCCCTCACACACAGTCACATGCACACACACACTCACACATATACATGAATGCATGAATAGTGACAGGTGCACAAACACATTAATCACTCTATGGCCCAAAAAGATCTGCTGGGCTTACAGGGCCAGAGAGTGAAGAGAGTGATAGTGACAGACTCTGTGTGTGTACGGGGTGTGTGTGTGTGTGTGTGTGTTTTTCTTTTTTGTATGTGAGGGAAAGATGGGAGAGAGAGGAACAAAAAGAGAAAGACAAAGAGATATAGTGTATGTATGTGTGTGTCTCAAAGAGGAAGTGTGTATGTGTGTGCAGGAGGCGTGACAGGGTGCTGAGGAGAGTCATGGAGGTTGCAGGGGGTTTTGTCCGCAGTGTGGCTCTGATATATCAGAAGTGCTCAGAGTCAGGGCCGTTACATAAACTGGGCTCTCTCATTCCTTCACACACACACAATCACACACACACACAGCTTTCTTTTCTTTTCTCCTGCCTGTTTTTAGCCGGTCACTCCCACATGAATCTGTGAATTCACAGGAGTTTTTCCTCCTGATATGAACTGGTGAACTGATTTGCTTAATTATCGTCATTCTAATGAATTAAATTAGACTTTGAATGTATAATCCGGAGTTTATCACTACAGATGTTTACAAAATTAAGTTCTGTGTTGTCATGACGACAAGAAGGAAATGAATCCATTTCATCATCCAGTGATTCATAATCATGATTCACATAATTGTTACTGACAGATGTTTCCCCCCCTCAGAGCGTTCTACACAGAAAACACCATACTGCCATTGAAAAGTCACAGTCTTTTACCACCACTACACAAAACAGCATTTACATGTTCTATACATGTTCTATAAGTGAGCGTGTTGTTGAGGGGTTGCTGGTTCTAATCCCTGGAGAAAAACATGTGATCGTCTCATTGCTGCCAATGTATCTGTGAGCAATGTGAAAAAGAGACTGTAGTAGTAAAAAAGAATAGCATACATTAGCATATATAAAGGTAAAAAAAAAAATTGTAACAATTGTAACACTATCACTTCCGCCAATCAGAAACAACACAGAGAGATGACATTTATTCTGCACATGCTCAGTAGGATTCTGTCTCTGCCTGTGGAAGAAGAGCAGGATTATTTCACCTCTGCACTCTGCAGGAGTTTTTTTTTTTTTTTTTCATTCATTCATTTTGAGATGTGAAAGTTAGTTTTTGGGATGTATATTTTCATTTGCTGTCTAAATATGAGATGGCTGCAAATTTAAACTTACACTAATTTTATCTCTAGGTTATTGGTTAGAAATTAAGATCTGGGTCATGATTTTGACATGGCTGCAAGATCTGTGTTACAATTGCTCTCCAGCCATGGCCCAGTGTCAGCATCTTGTTTGTCTGTGCTGACACAGAAAATAGAAAAACATATTTCACAACATTTACATGCAAAATTAGTTTTAACTCACTTCAGATAATTTGTTACCAGCTGAAAATTTAGTCTCCTGCAAAAATAGAAATAGACTTTGGCTCTGAATGCATGCTTGTATTTTAGATGCTGTGGATTTCTATGAATTTTTTTCTAGTGTTACAGTTTCCCCCAATCACTGTCTCGATGGCCCACACCAAGGAGCAATCGTGACACTCTGACTTCTTGAATTAAATTTAACATTATAGTCTTGTCCTTGTCAGTGAACATATTTCAACTGTATTATTAATTCACATATTTCTTACATCAAAATATGACTAGTGTATTTCAAGTAGTCTGTGAGTTATAAAGAAAAATGTAAAACATATTACAACTGCCCCAGGTCTCCTAAATGATCTGATTATAATGCATTATAAATCCAAAATATTCAACATGTTCCTGTATTTAAAATGTTATTTTCCACTCATTTCTCTGCTAAATCACATTATGGTCAGTGGGAACCCACCCAAAAATAAAATTAAAAAATAAATAAGTAAAAAATAGTGACATTGCATTACTCGGAAACACTAAACATGACCGACCCGGTCTAACATGATATTTTTCCCTCCTTCTCCTCCCCGTCAGTGGGAAGTAACAGTCTGTTCATTCCTCCACAAAATGGAGGCTGCTTGGCATCACGCGTGGCAGTCCCAGAGTGCTTGTAGCCTATTAGTTCCCCTGCGCCTCATCACCGCTGCCTGGATGACAAGCACAACAAGCAGGGAGCTGCGAGCATCGTGCACGGACAGCGACACAATGTCACGTCTTGCCTCCTGGGAGGAATGGACGCCAGGGTGTGTGTGTGTGTGTGTGTGTGTGTGTGTGTGTGTGTGTGTGTGTGTTGAGAGGGAATCTAGATGGGAGTGTATTTGTGAGTTCATAATCATATGTGCATGTGTGTGTATGTGTGTGGGTGGGTGGGTAAGGATGTGTGGATAGTGCAGACATGATTGTGTGTGTCTTACCAGTGGGTATGTAACCGTGTGTGTGTGTGTGTATTTGAGAGGGTGAGCTGACCCAGATCTGCTTATTAGCATCAGGAGGAGGGGGACAGCAGTCACTTAGAGCTTTGTGCCTGAGCAGTGAACTGTGCTCGTGCTTCAGTGACACACCATCAAGCTTCATACAGTAACACCCCTCCCACACACACACACTTTCCGTCCTTCATCTTTTTCATCCTGTGCTCCCAAATATCTGCGCTATCCAGGAAATGAACCCAATCAATCAAGAAAACACACTTTCTCCACTATGAAATGATATATTCTTCTGGATCCTCAAGGTAAAATAGAAGCAATATTATAGATACACATTAAATCACTAAACAAAACCATCAGAACAGCAGAAATTACATGTACATTATAAGTGAAATTCTTTATTAGGAATAAGCCCTTAAGATGTACCATCTTGTTTTTGAGTGGGGTCCTCAACAGCAGACACACTAAACCAAAACATTTTACAAGAACAAAAATAACAAGATAATAAAAAATCCAAATAAAACAAACAAAAACAATACAATAGCCATACGAAGTCAGGAGATCATACTCCAAGCAGAGCATGAAAATGGATCATTCATTCATAGATTTTAAACAAATATTAATGTCAGCGATAGCATTACGTAATAAATTTGTAAAACGTAATTGTAGAGATATGTTTATGAACCTGTACAACTTATCCCATAAAAAGAAGACAGGGCATTTTTGAACACTTGTAAAGATGTTGTGGACCAAATGTTACGAGAAGATTATTTGAATCAGGATATTCCAATCAGTTGGATCCATGCTGTTCATAAACGCACCAGGACGTCAAACAACAATGTTTTGAGTTGGTGAAATGTCCCGAGCGCAGCAACACAATGAGAAAAATAGAAACAGGCAGAGGGCAGGGTCCTTGTAGATGCAGTCACCACCACACACTTCCAGTGGGTCATAAGTGACAGTTTAAGGGGATTATGTCGTATGAGTCTATACACTGATTTAGTTTTTGGAAAATGTTGCAGATTACACCTTTAAACATAAATGATTAAAATTGACTTAGTGACTGCAGAGTGTCTCAATTGATAATTGGAGGAAAATTATATCATAAGCTGCTTTATATAGGGAGGGTTATTGAAATATATACATTTGAAGATGAAATATAGCCAGTGTCGCTGTCTTCTTATGATTGGAGAGGGCAATTAAGAGTAATTTTAGTTTCGTGAAGATGGATCTGCAGCATTGCAGAATTGAATGGGGTTTAAGAACAGTTACCCCTGCATGTTTGTGTGCAATCTACTTTAATCATTGCATTTCAATTTGCTTTCAAGAGCTGCACTGGCCAGAGTATATAACAAAATGTATTGAAAAAGGTAATAACAAGGCAACAACAAACTAACAACAAGGCAATAACAAATGCAGTTGATTATTGATTTACAAAAACAAGTGCAAACAAAGAATTAAAAATTTCAGTGATGTGAAAAGATGGAAAAAATATTTATGTAAAAGCAAAAGATAATATGCACAAATTATGCTTTCATTTTAATACAAAACTTAGGTTTAAAGGGTTGAAAAAACCAGCACACATAATAAAAACAAAAAAATGTAAATGAATCGACTCTTAATCCACAAAGGATAATCAAACTCACTGTGAGAGATCCCCACCACGAACATGTGCAGTGACTGGATGGTCTGAACTGAAGCCAACTGGGATGTACAGTAGCTCACATGTGCAGGTGTCCCACATCACCAGCTGAGGCCTCACTCGGTCAGCTGAGAGTAACAGGACGGCAGACAGAGAGAAATCAGGGATCTCGGGGCCTGAGGGAGAATGTCTGTTCACATGGTTTAAATGTAGCTTCAACATGGACTCATGCATTTCTCTTTTAGTTTGCACACAGATGGAAATGGAAATGCCTTTGGAGCTATTTTTGGCTCATTTTATGGATGCATCTTTCCATTAAATGGAAACTTTGAGGTCTGACAGAATTTATAATCAAGGTTTTTGGGTTTGATCAATGTGTGGCTGAGTACAACAGAGTTTGTGCTGACTGGCAAGACAAAGAATCAGTGAGATTTATATATATATAGGTATATATATATAGGTAATATATTCTATATTGTGTAAATGGCAACTTTTTTACATAGCAGTTTAAAAGATACAAATGTAAGATGCTTATATAAAGTGTGGCTTTAATACTAAACATGATGTAACTAAGCGTTTGCCTACCCAATAATTCACCAATCCATGAAGCGGTGTCTCATTTCCCTAGGACACAGGGCATAGTATGACCTCTGGTGGTTAAACGTGGATATATTTTTCAGAATCACATTTATTTATTAGTGGCAATTACTGCACACACTTTCTATTCATCGGTGGAATCGCTCTTTAATAGAGATATTATTTCTGGAGCTCCCGGTTGCTTGGGTGAATGGGGCAGGCCAGATATTCTTTAGGCCAGGAAGGAGGCACTCAACACAGCTGGAAACATGATATAAATTCTTTGTCTTACTTTGTTCTTTATATAGTTTGCAACACACTATTTGGAAATATTCTGAATGTATAGCAGAATTTTGAGAAATACCAATACTGAAGGGGTAGAACAGGGTTAAAGAGTGATCAAAGGTGCAGATGTATGCTTTGTGTTATTACACTATATCCTTTGGTATGGCTGTATTGTGACTATTATCTATTTTATAATTCACCAGTCTATAAATGCCTTGGTATACCTACATGTTGCTATTGTTGATGCACACCTGAAAGTGGAAAAAACAGTTCAGTTTATTGTAAATGAATATACTTAGGGCTTGCAGTACATACACAATACATTGCAGTTAAAACTTTACTTGTAGGGCAGTCAAACAGGAAATGTGTGGCTGAAAATCCAAAAAATAGTCATCAAAATGAAAACTTTTTATTTCTTTATAGTTACATTTTTTTGTTTTGATGATACACGGGTATTTCCTACCTATTGCTCTACAGATTAAAGGGGCAGTTCAACCCAATACAAAAAATATGTTTTCCCTTTTACCTGTAGTGTTATTCATCCACCTAAATTGTTTTGGTGTGAGTGTCTCTTTCTAGAAATCATGACCCAGTTACTCAAGATAAACTCTATACACTGTTGTTTTATGTCGGAAACTATTTTCTTTCTAGTGAAAAAGAAAGTAGTTCTACCATAGAAAGAAAATAGTCCCTACATGAAACTGCTCACAATAAGGTCTGTAAAACATATATATTTGATTTTTGGGTGAACTGTCTTTCTAAATTAACTAAGACTAAATTAAAAACTAAAACTAGATGTAAACAAAAATAGGTAATTGCAAGAGAAATAAAAACAATACTTGAAAAACTGAACTGAAATGTTATTGCGCACTTACAACATTAAACTAAAATAAAATATACAACAAACTACTTTTACATTTATTCTTTGTCAGTTTGGTCAAATCTGACAGTGTCAGCACAACAAGCATGAGGAGGCATTGGTTTTTGTCTATATGCCATCACAAAGTGTTTGTTTTCTAATACTTATTCTGAACTTGACAGTGAAGGCAACTAATGCATGTGTTCACTGCTAACACTACTTCTAAATAACAGAGTAGAGTAAATATTTGTTTCTGTTTTAACTGAGTTAAAACCAAACCAATACCTTTTCATTCATGAACAAGTAACAACATAAAGGCAGATATAATCACAGCTAAATGGAATCTTATCAAAGTCCTTTTAATCATATGGATCAAATGGGCAAATATGCCCCATATTATTAAAGAAAACCTAAATAACATACTGAAACTAATAAAAACTAGACTAAAACTAAACATTTCTAAACAATAAAAACCAGTGGTGGAAAGAGTACTTAAAATCTGTGCTCAAGTACAAGTACTGTTACATTGCTAAAATATTACTCAATTGCAAGTAAAAGTACTGGTGTTAGAAATATACTTAAAAGTACAAAGTATTTGTCTCAAAAACCACTCAGAGCATTAGTTACTTTTAACTGTTGATGTCAAACTAGGGTTGTAAATTTTGTGCATTTTAGTTGAAAACAGTAACAACTGATTGATCATTAATAATTTATAAGATACATAACACATTTTATTTTCCTAATTTTCTTTTTTTTTTCTGTTTTATTGCCTTTTTTTCTCATTTTAAGTCGAAGTTCAACAAATGGCTCCACTAGACAAAACAATATCAAATGAGGTGCAATTACTTCCATTACTATTGATTAAAAATCAGTGAATACATCTCTAATAGGGTAAATTCTTAATGGCAATTAGTTGATTAATGATTAATCATTAACATCCTTACCCCAAATGTTTGCTGCTGCACAATTTTGTTTTGTTTTTCAGTTGTATGTCTTTGTTTTCATTGGCCTGTTTGTGATCAGATCACTTGATTGGCTACAAAAATGCAGATGAAAGGTTTGAATATTAATTCAAATTGTACTCAAGTATGATTTTGAAAGTAAGTAGATTACATGGTGAAATAAATACTTAAGTACAAGTAAAAGTACAGACTTGAAAATCTACTCATAAAAGTACAAGTACCCCAAAAACCTACTTAATTACAGTAACTTGAGTATTTGCAATTAGTTACTTCCACCCCTGATAAAAACTAAACGGAAACAAGAAAACTTACTCTGGAAACTCGTATGGGAACCACAAGTCGGCGACACCTGCCTCCACTCGGATGTATTTTACAGTGACACATTTCAAAATGGCCGCTAAAGACGAACCGGTCTATCAGATTTTCTCATTTCAGGACTGTAAATTCTCTCCCGACCCAGTTTTCGAGCTTCCCGCCCAGTGTGTGACCCCCTCACCGGCTCCGATAGTGATAGATAACGGCTCCTTCCAGACCCGGGCCGGCTGGGCCGCTCCGGCGCCGGACGGTGACTCCCCGCGGCTCCTCTTCAGGTCGGTGGCGGCGCGCAGCAGAGGGGCTGCCCGCAGCGAGACCCAGATCGGCAACGATATCCCCAACCTGGAGCCGCTGCGGTGGCTGCTGAAGAGCCAGTTTGACCGAAATGTGGTGGTGAACTTCGAGATCCAGGAGCTCATCTTCGACTATGTGTTCACACACCTGGGCATCACCTCAGAGGTGGGGGGGGGGGTGACTGATGTGACTGTAGTCCCCGCTGGTGTGTTTGTGTCACCTGGCACAGTCTCTTTGATTTCATGAGAAGAAAGACGCTTAAAAAAACAATTTAATAGACCCTTTTCACAGCAGCCATATTAATAGGAAAGGTCCTGTTCCATTTAGCGTAGCTGAGCCAACATGCATCCTGACTCTGTTTGACTAATGGGACCAAACATTAATCAGTATCATTGATAACACCTGTGGTTGCTGATGTTTAAAAACAGGTCTCTTCAGCTATTTTATTTAATCTTTTTTTTTTCTTTCCAAAAAGAGTTGGAAGAGTTTATGTTAGCCTAGCTGTAAAACGGTTCAGCATACCATTGATTTTATTTATACATTTCAGTTATATCCTTGGGTCCCCTTTGGCTCTTAATCCAGTCTGTACCAACTAGTTAACACACAGTATTAGGGTTGCATAGACCTAAGTCAAATCAGATTTTATGGCAAGTTAACAACAGTATAAGTCTCCAAACCCTCCACATTTAAAAATAGAAGTTATGGAAGTCAGAGCTAAACAAGTATACACAAATACCAAGATACATGCACAAGTACAGTAGGGCTGTGACTAATGACTTTACTCTACTGTGGTGTTAATTTTGTTTATTAATTGTGTAGTCCAGTGGTTTTCAAACTGGGGTCAGGGGACCAACAGAGGTCGATGAGTGGGTTTTAGGGGGTCTGCAGCAAAAGTAGGAGTAGATTATTTTAATTATTTTCTCATTTTTGAAGTTGGAACAACAAGGAGAGGAATAGGGGTGGATGTTTTGATTTATTGTAATTTATGTTGATCCTAGTTTGATCATTGCTTGATTATGAAGACTTTATTATCTTGAAATATAAAATAAAAGAAAATTTCTTCAGACAAAAGCCTCTCAGATTGAGGTTCTGATGGTCCACTTTGGTAAACCTGGATGCTGTGATATGGTGTCAGAGCAGTTTACATCCAATCAGTAACAGATCTGCAGAAGTTGGTCCTTGTTCATGTCCTCGTCATTCACGTCCTCGTCATTCACGTCTTCTGAGATCCCTTCTTGCTGGAACGAATTCTGGGTCAAGTGAGGATCACTCAAATTAGAGAACTGGAATGTACTCTAAGTGTTTGTGTAGCAAAATGAGTTGTGTATGAACCACAGTAATGCAAACTGCTAATATTTTACCTCATCATGACAGCCAGGTGATTATTTAGCATTGCTCTCCCCATGTAGGGCAGTGTGGACCACCCCATTGTGCTGACAGAGGCGCCCTGCAACCCGCTGCACTGTCGGCAGATGATGTCAGAGTTGCTGTTTGAGTGCTACCACGTCCCGTATGTCTCCTACGGTGTGGACAGCTTGTACAGTTTCTACTACAACAACAGTCAGAGGAACCTCCAGCCTCCACACACTGGCATTGTTTTGTCCTCGGGATACCACTGTTCACACATCCTGCCCGTCATCAACGGCAGGTGAGGATTCACACGCACAAACACGTGCTTATGTGTTTCCCTTTCCAACTTCATCTTATATCATCTTACTGACATTATGCATCCCTCTTTTCTGGTTGTTTTTGATTCCCTTACCATACACACATTTTGCACAGTTTGTTCTGTAGAGTCTGATTTCAATATGTTTTGATTCGAGGTTGGATGCTGTGAACTGTAAGCGTGTGAACGTGGCTGGAAGTCAGGCAGCGTCCTTCCTGCAGCGCCTTCTCCAGCTGAAATACCCAGGTCACCTTGCTGCCATTACACTCAGCCGTGTGGAGGAACTGCTGCATGAACACAGTTACACTGCTGTGGACTATCATGAAGGTGCAAACATACACACATTTATACACTGAGAGGTTCTCTGGGCAGCTTTACAACTTCATGTTGCAACAGCAAATAACCATTTAAGTTTTTGAGGATTTAAGAATGTTTTTGGTGGGGGTGGGGGGGTGGGGTGGTTGAACACTGAAGGAGGCAGAAGTCAGACATGAAGATGCATGCAAACCCTCTCCTCCCACCTTTACCTACTTTCCATTCTCTCTATGTTTTGTTCTCTGCAGAGCTGGAAAAGTGGCGCAGCCCCGAGTTTTATGAGCGGGAGGTTCACCGCATGCAGCTTCCCTTCTCGGGTAAGGTACCCGGCGGCTGTGTGAGTGTGGAGGAGAGGCAGGAGAGACGAGCTCAGCAGCTCCGACGGCTTCAGGAGATCAATGCTCGCCGCCGGGAGGAGAAGCTGCTGCAGGACCAAGAGAGGCTGGACAGACTTATGGCTGTACAGGCAAGAGACCTATACTGTCATTTACAGTTTATGCTAAAGCACTTTATGTTTTTCAGTCGCTGTTCATATCACTAAGACTTAAAGGAGTATTTTTCGACCTGGACCCTATTTTGTGATATTTTTGTGTCTAAGTGACTAACAGGGACAACAATTTTTGAAAATGGTCCAGTATTAAGGGAGAACATTGCAGCTGACAGCTCGTGAAACAGGCTGCAATGTAATGTTGATGGTTGATTGGGAACCATCAATGTATATCCAATAAAAGTGTTTACTTTTACTGCTACTCAGTTCAGACTGTTATTATAAGTGTCTGACATTATGGAAAGGATCCCTACAGAGATCAGTAGTTTTGTAAAGATTATGATACATTTTCTTTATCCAGAAATGGCTGTTTTATTGGTCTCGCCAAACTCATCAGACACCATTTACAGAAATCTATCATCGTCAGCTTCATTCAGACTCAACAAAAACTAAATAGAACGCACCAAAAACATCTTGGTTTGTCTCTCCACTGCCACCAAGCCACCAACTGTGGTTTGGCTGAAATAAACCCTTTATTCATGGTGTCAGATGTGAAAATATTAGGAAATGAACAAGAGGAAGGTTGGAAAATTTGAGAAGCAGCAGCAGCAGAGAGAAGCGGACACAGTGAATAAGAGGTTTATTTTGACCGAACAACCAGAGTTGGTGATTGTTGGAACAGTGGAAGGACGGACCGAGACGCTTTTGGTGAGTTTTATTTTGTTTCTGTCAAGTTTGAATGAATTAATGAATTCTGATTAAACAAAATGTATCTTACCCTTTAAAAATGGTGTATCTCTGTAGCGAGCCTCTCCATAATGTTGTCAGACACTTAAAATAACAATCTGAGTCTGGCAGTGGCAAAAGAAGTACTTTTATTGGACTAACTTTGATGCTGCGCAATTACCGGAATTCTATTTAATACACAGAAGGAAAACTTTTTGGGTCAATTTGCATCTAATAATTACAGACAGACAAACTGTAAAAAGGTTAGTTGTTCTTCTAGGGCTTTTTGTCTGCTACAGTAATAAGTATGAAACATCCAAAAGATGAAGAAGGTTTGATTCAGTTGGTGTGTGCTCCACACTGACTGTAGAGTTTTGTGTGTGTGCAGGAGCTGCTGGAGGATGGCTTGTTGGATCAGTTTCATAAGAGCCTGGTGGAGCTCAACATGGACTCAGCCGAGGAGCTACAGTCGTACATCAACAAACTGCAGCTGGCTGTGGAGCAGGGCAAACAGAAGCTGCTCCACAGCGATGGAGCCGAGGGAAAGACGGAGGTGGGTGTTACAAAAACAGAGTTAGAATAGGAGCGATCTGGATAGTTTAAAACCTTCCTGTGGTTGCCTACCAATTAATGTCAAAACAGCTAACGTCTATTCTTTTTTGAGTTATATATATTAGGTTACCCAAAGAAATATACAGAAAATATATATATTACATGAGCAGTGTTAAATAAGCAGTTTTTTATGTATGCGCTGTTTCACCTTGCTATAATGTAGGTATGCAAATACTTAAGTTTCCAACAGTAACAAGGAAGCAACATTATCAAACTCCTCTGTATTCTCCACAAAAGTAATGACAGCAGCTGCTTAACGTGACGGGCACTGAGCTCAAATGTACTAATAATTAATTAGGTGTACATGTCATTACTGTGAATGTGCTGCGGGGCTCTACAGGAACAGTCCTTGTTTGCAGTCAATGTGCTGCAGCTGACATGAAGCCTGAGGCTGTTCTGTCGCTCTCTGCCAGGTGTCTGAGCTGGAGCAGCCAATGGACGAGGGAGACGGAGTGGCGCTGATGGATCCTGACTTCCCGGAGGACACGCTGCCAGAAAAACCTGCTAATGTGGTTCAGGTAGGTATGCAGAGACTCTGGAACTTCCCAGACAGATATTTAGATCCTCATTAAAGCTGTGCAGGCTATTATCTGCCAGGTTAATGCATGAGAAAAGTTTTGTCCTGTTTTTGTAATGAAACTTGCTAACTTTGCTCCTAAGCTGGAACATTTTGCATCATATACTTCTCACACATTAATGTGAGTGAAATAACTTTGATCTCCAGCCTGTGTTCAACATGGCGGAGTACCATCAGCTGTTTGTGGGGACAGAGCGACTGCGGTGTCCAGAGATCTTGTTCCAGCCCTCGCCGACTGGGGAGGACCAGATGGGACTGATGGAGACACTGGAGTATGTCCTGGCCAGGTAATAACACAATATGACAGGTGCACGCAATAATGACAAACACACCTATGCACAAACAGCATGATTCACATAAACTCGTGTGGGTCACACACACTCTCTCTTTCTTTTAGTGTCTTTCTTATGTCTTCCATACCCTAATACAGGTACACTCCAGAGCAGCAGGAGGCGCTGGTGAGCAATGTGTTTCTGACAGGAGGGAACATGCAATACCCTGGGATGAAGGAGCGAGTGGAGAGAGAACTGCTGGCTATGAGGCCGTTCCAGTCACATTTTAAGGTACAAGGTCCTGTTATCCTGTTTAAAACCTTATTTTTCATGACACACTCCAAATGATTAATCTATTCATTTTCTACAGTCCATTACATAGCAAAAATTGAGAAAAATGCTTATCACAATTTCTCAGAGTGCAAAGTGACATCTTTGGATTAATTCTTTTGTTCAACCAACAGTTCAAAACCCAACGACTTCTCATTTATTTTCATGAATGACCAAGGAAAGCAGCAAATCTTTACATTTAAGAAGCTTGAACCAGCAAACATTTACATTTTTGCTTGAAAAATGACTGAAATGATTAATGGATTATCAAAATAGTTGGCAGCTTTTGGCGCTAGTTGTTGCTGTGGACATTTCACCGACATTTCTTTTAAGTAGCCACCTGTGCTCAGTTCACTGTCTTCCACTTAATTTTCGACACGGCTTCTCAAAATGTTCTCCACCTGATCTGCACTTCTCTTTGTAATAGTTCTTGTTTTGAGTAGTAGTTGCAGGAGTACTTTGATAGTATTATAAGTTTTAAAATAAATTTATTTCATTTAAAAAAGATATCACGTCCACATGCCACTGGAGAGAGCTGTGTTACATGAACAGTTTGAGAATCTAGGGACTTAATTGACTAATTGTTGCCACTGTAATCACATTCCACTTCACATACCACTTCCAAGGTAATCTCAAATACATTTTTACTCTGACTGACTCTCTTTCAGGTGACGATGGCATCGCGGCCAGCCTTGGATGCCTGGTACGGGGCACGAGACTGGGCCTTACAGCATCTCCCTACAGGAGGGGGAGGAGCAGTGGAGGGGTGGATCAGCAGACAGGACTACGAGGAGAAGGGAGGCGAGTACCTGAGCGAGCACTGCGCCTCCAACGTCTTCATTCCCATGAAACTCGCCAAACCAGTTCCTGCTCGCCCCGCCGAGCCCTCTGTTACCACACCAACACCAGCCGGAGCATCTGCTGCCGTCACCACGGTTACGTCTACCCTGACCCCCTCCTGTTCGACTGCTGCCGCTGACGTTTCCATGGTTACCTCCTAATCTGGGATCTCAGCTATCACAAGTCTCTGATGTTCTTTTTTTGTTCTCCTGTGACTTTTGTAACTTCTGACTGGAACTGTTTTAGAAATACATTTTAGTTTTATTTTCATTATGTTTGACGAAACCACAAGACACCGTTCATATTGAATGGTCGTCAAATTACTGATCGTAAAAAGTCCACTGGGAATATTTCATGTATGAATATGTAAATAGAATTTGTTCTATGAAAATATATTTTCAATGATGAAAACAGCTGTTTGCTTTTAATTGGTTGACAGGTTGAGAAGAAAGTCCGTCAACTGTTGATGCCACTGATCTTACATTTTAATCAGTCTTCTTCAGTCTCATCTCTTTATTTTTACTTCAGCTCACTTTAAAGAACAGTCAAAGGGTTTGCTGACTCAAATTACACACAAATATGCCCCTTGTTGTATCTGTCCATGCAGATTATGATTATTTTGACAGATATTGCAATAGCAATATGATTCACGGTTAGTTGGAATGATAATTTTTGCATCTTAAGTTTCATTTTCACTGAAAAAAAATTGTTGGGGTCTGTACCACATGTTCTCTCTGGACAACAAGATTTGCAGGTCAGGGCATGTCAGCAGTTCTGCAGCACATATTTAGTTTTTTCCTTCATCAAAAAATTGTAGATTCTGTGACTGGCATACTGCACTTGACCATATTGCATTTTCAATCATATTTCAATTACCTGTGCAGCCTTAAGGTGAATAGAAATTTGTCTGTGGGCTCACAGCAGTGAAAAAATTCAACTGCAATGTTTTTCCAGAAGCAGTGTCCACATTACTCTGCATTACTCCAGCTAACTTATTTTCATTACCCATTAATTATCAATTTGTCTTTTTCTTTTTAAACAATCAATTCGTATTTAAGATTTTTGTCTAAAAAATGGCCATCACACTTTCCCAGAGTGTCTTTAAATTGGTTGTTTTTTCCGACCAACAGTTTAAACCCCAAAGATATTAAATTTGCATTGAGGTAAAACCAAAAAAGAAACAAATCCTCAAATTTGAGAAGCTGGGTCTAATGGATGTTTGATATTTCTGCCTGATAAATGACTGAAGCCCAATGACAAAATTGTTGAAAATTGATTTTCTATTGATCAACTAATCAATTGCCTTGTCTGTTGACTGCCTGGACAATTAGATATGAATCCTTGACCTGTGGTATGATTAGGGAAATTATTTGCAATGATGTCACTTATTCATTTATGTCGTTTCACTGCTACTCTGGATAGACAGTAGAAAATAGTTCAGACAAATACAAAACCTTTGTACATGTACAAGAAGATTCAGTGTGCCATACTAACCTACATAGGAGTAATTTAATACAATGAAATACAAAGTATATAATAGAACATAAGGTAAAAGGATGCACTTGGAAAAGGAAGTAGGCATTGTGTGAATTGTGTGTGCATCGGTCACAGTGATAGATGTCTCTGGATGGGAATAGGTCCATATACAGTATGTGTGAGTTGCGCCTTTAATGTCTCCTGAAAAAGTAAATGAGAAATGTCATTTTAAATTTTTATTTTGGTGAAATGACCCTTTAAATACCATAGTGTGTATACTGTAAATGATTAGATATTGCAGTATAGTTTTGTACCACTAGATGGCACTGATTAATACAAAACAGTTTGCAGTTTGTAACCTCTACAGAAGAAATTGAGCTGCTGCTTTTTTTAATCAGCATTTTCACAACAGCAGCTGAGTCACATTCTCACTGGTTTCTATCAATGCTAAAACTTTGTGTGGATGCAAGCTGAACAAAATGTACTTTGTGTTCACTTTACTAATCTACAAACCCACAGTTTAATCAGCTTTATGTTCACTAGAACATGTGACATCAGGAACCTTTGATTCATGATGCTGTATGCTCCATAACAATAATAATAATAACCATCATAATGTGGAGTCTAGTTCTGTCTCGTCTGATCTAATCTAAAGGTTTTGACTCACTGAAGCTCTGTCAGGTGACTTTCAGGTGTGCTGCTGTTCTGCTCCCTGATGGTCCACATTATTAGCCCAGCAGACCTCTGTGGCCTAATAGTATTATGTTAAACTGTGCCACAGCTCAAGGTTCAAACCCCCTGCCAGCTCGGTCTGTTTCTCCTCAGCACCAGTAACACACACGCACAGGGTACCCTGGTTTCCATAGCAGGGCAGAGTGGGTCTAATCAGCCAAAACAGGCCTGTGACTGCAGGCTAATTGGCTCAAATTTAACAAGAGGGATTAAAAGGGAAACAAGGCAATCTTTTATGCATAATAGCAAGTAAACAGGATTTGTTTCTATGGCTACACTACATTTCAGCAGGGCTTTCATAATGATATTCAGGAAAAAAAAAACTTAAACTGCAGGTGCAACATAACAAAGACAATGGATTATAGGCACTTTTTACGTTTTCATTTCCATT
This sequence comes from Lutjanus argentimaculatus, assembly GCA_034769285.1. NCBI lineage: Eukaryota > Metazoa > Chordata > Actinopteri > Lutjaniformes > Lutjanidae > Lutjanus > Lutjanus argentimaculatus. The sequence goes on from JAWZSL010000007.1 coordinate 10,719,121, forward strand.
TGGTCATTGTGTTCAGCTAATGTTGGGACTTTTAGTTTGTTGTCTTAAACAAGCAAGTAATGTCTGAAGGCTCAAAACTGATCTGACTTTTTGAGAGCAGCTGATGTCATATTTTTAAATATGGCTGCAACAAACGACTTAATATTAACGATTGATCTGTGGATTATTTTGTCAATTTTTTGTAAAATTTTTTGGTCTTTAAGATGTCAGAAAATGGTTGAAAATGTCGATCAGTGTTTCCCGAAGCCTAAGATGGCGTCCTCAAATGTCTTGTTTTGTCCACAACCCCCCAGAATTTCAGTTTACTGTCACAGAGGAGTAAAGAAAACAGGAAATATTCAAATCTAAGAAGCTAGAATCAGAGAATTTTGATTTTTTTTTTTTTAATTTTTTTTTAATTACTAAAACTGAGTAATCAGTTATCAAAATAATTGGGGATTAATTTAATAATAGATAAATAATCAAACGATCATTGCAGCTCTAGTAATAATACCTGTTGATAGAGGTTGAGCTGTTCAGGGTCTGTTGTAGCTCAAATTAAACAACAAAATACAGAGGTGATGGGTGGTCATGATGCCCACAAATCTTTCTTTTTAAAGATACTTTTATAGAAGCAAAATAGCCATTTAACATAAACAAATACTTACTCAGGTATGGCAGAAATTCATCCTTTGTTCACAAGAGGAAAAAATAAATATATAGAAAATTTAATCAAGTAGCTCCTAATGTATGACAATTAAGTATATAGGTCCATATTACAACATTAAATAATCAATAGGAGCAGAGAAGGACACATTTCCACACTAATACATTAACCAAGGGGAGTAATGGTGGTAGTAAGGTCGGAAAAATGCCCCCGGTGCCCACTTTTACCTGTGCTTATGCCTGCTTTCACCTCCCCCTTGCTCTCCGTCGTGTCGTGTGTCACCACCTTGTCAAATGTCGGTGATGTACAAGTCAAATTTGCTGCTAGGACCAATAACAGTCATCATTATGTGGGGTTTCTACATAAATTCTCCACAGAACAGCTCAAGGGAAGGGATAGCGTGCAGGTCTCGTGTATTTTTAAACAAGCCCTGTTTGTGCCATACTGTAGTGTTGGCCAGTGTCCAATTAGGAGGATTTATGTGTGTTGCAGGTCAGAGGGAATACCAGACGGGGCTGAGCTCATGTCACACAGTCCTGTGTCTGAGGGCAGGAGGAAATAAGGACCCAGAGCTGGAGGTGTCGCAGATGCACAATGAGGTTTTTTAATGGTTGAACAATCTTATTTGATTTCATTATTCCCGTGTAAAACATGAGCCTGTCACACATTCTAAATAATTCTGGAAGCAACAACAGGATCCACTTCTTTTTTTTCCCAGTGATGGTGACAGAGTTTAAAATAGCCTGTTGGCAGCATGTCCTGTTGGCATAGTTACATAAGGTGAAAACCATAGACAGTATAATAAATAGTGGATGGAGCCTCTGTGGTGTCACTCAGAGGTTTCTGAAGATACATGAAGCTTACAGTGTGGTGCTCCGGCTTCCCCATCTTGACATTACCTTGTTTAAACCCTGTTTACTTCCCTCTTTCCTTCTTACCTTGTATCCTTCCTTGTTTCCTTTTTTAAATCCTTGTTTACTTCCTTCTTTACTTTTTTTACTTCCTTATGTATATTTCTTTATTTATTTGTTTGTCTCTTTGTTTCCTTCCTTGTCCACTTCCCAATTTCCTTCCTTGTTTCCTTTCTTTTTCACTTCCCTGCTTCTGCTTTTCCTTCCTTGTTTCCTTTTTTACTTCCTTTTTTGTTTCCCTTTTTACTTCCTTGCTTGCTTGTTTCCTGCGAAACAAACTTATTGTGTTTTTAATAAAGTCAGGCAATAACTGGCGTTTTCCCATCTTTCTGTGAGTAACTGTAATGTGATTTCATGCGTCACACAGCATGAGTCTGTGAACACCAGGGCACAGTGAAAGGAGCTGGTTACCTGTTGTGTGCAGCGTGTGTGAGGCGTGCAACCTGTCACCTGCAGCTCTTCATCTAACAGCTCACTGTGGCTGCTCCTGACTGTTCCATTAGTGCCAGCAGTATTTCAAGGTGATCCGCTGTCAACAAATGCCGAAAACGACAATCCTTCCTTGTTTACTTCCTTGTCCATATGTTCTTGTCACATTCTTCAGTGTCTTAGAGTTTATGTCACACTTTTGTCACATTTCAATAAATTATATTTTTTAAAAGCTTGTAGCTGGTCAAAGTGGAGCTAATTTAAACAATGTCATATACATTATTGGTGAGTTTAATCTATAAACAAATATATACCATATTTTTAATACTAAAGTCTTAACTGGAAAAGAACAGCAACTATAGCTGTCAAATAAATGTAATAGAGTTAAAAGTAGTGCTACAAAAGATTAGGATGAAATTAAAATACTCCGATTCAAAACTGTATTTAAGTACAGTACTTTGCACCACTAAAAGCAACAAATTGTTTTAAAACTTCTTGGGTTGATGCATTGATGTGAGAAGCTGTGACATCTGACATCTGCTGGATCCCGGATTGAACAGATTGACATTATGCTCTTAAAGACGGCCACGTTTGACTACTGTTTGTCTTGTGGGACTAATTTCGTAACATAAACCATGACCTTAGTCCTGTTTGGCAGCTGTCCATCTGGTGTCTAGAGTCAGGATTCATTAAATACCTATAAAATAATCTTTACTATTGATTTGTGTGTTGAGCATAACGGTGATACAAACAACAACCAGTTTTATTATCATGCATGTAAATAATGATCCTTTAAAACCTTACAATCCCTTTATAGTTGGACTTTCTCGACCCCTGGAGTTTCAAAGAAGTATCAGACATCTCAGTTTTCTCACATCCTCAGTTTTCTTTACCAGAAATGTTGGCTGCTGTCCAACCGAGGAAATTCACTGTATTCGCTGAGAGTCTCACAGTTCAGCTGGAACAGTTTCAACATGATAAAATGAATGACCCTAAAAGACCTGACATCTTTTGAGGATAAAACACTCTCCCTGTTGTCTTGAAAAGTGACTATAAAAGGTTTTTTGTTTCCTTCTCAGAGAACAGAGGCTGTTGTCAACCTGAATTCAGATTACTGAGAAAGGATTCCAATGGTCATAAGTTTACACAGTGGAAAAAATACCCAAAGTATAAATGTAGACACATATAAAAATATCTATTAACTATGTTGTCTACCAATGTATGTTCTGAAGCCATGCATTTATCAGCATGTACAGGGCAGGAAAAGTTGATAAAGTTACAGGAGAAGTTTGAGAAGTTTCTGCGGATGTTTTAATACTTTTAGGAAACTTGTCACCATTGGAAACCTTTGTAAAATGACTTGAATCCAACTGCAGACTTTTCAGCCGCACCTTTCAAGTCTACAGGAGGTACAGCAGGTGGTTCATAGTGAAAAGGTAGATTTTGGATGAAGTGTCTCTTTGAAGCAGCTGTGAAACACTGGCTGAATGTTCTCAGATTATTATTGTTATTTGTCCAATGAATAGTCCACCTGCACAGTCTTGAATCCACAGACACACACACACACACACACACACACACACACACACCCAGACAGAGTGCTTCTCCAGGTTAGTGATTCTACGTTGAACATGCTGGAGGCTGATTTTGGACATACAAGACAGCTCCAGGAGCTCATTTGCAAAAGATCTGACTACCAATACCACACACACACACACACATACGCACGCACGCACGCACGCACGCACACAACACACACCACACAGCTTTGACAGGCTGGTAGAACTATGGCCCTGTCTCACACTCAGATTTATTACTGTCTGCAGACACCTCGTCTGGCACTGATGAAGTCATTATAATGAATCTCTGCAGTTATGAGAAACCCAGGCTCCAGTTTTACAAAGGATCAGTATTTTTATTTGAACTAAAGTTTAATGCTTTCCATTGCATTTTTGTGTAAATTTCATGTTGATATAGATGTCACTCTGTTTTTCCATGATGATCATGTCCTGCTTTATTATCTGAGGACAGACGCGTGGTGCCAGCAGGTAATGAAATGTCTGTGAAGCTGAAAGTGAAGCGCTTGTGTGCCAAATTGAATTGTATTTGTTTTAACTTCAAATTGACTGTAATCAGAGACACAGGCCCATTAAACAGACTAAGAGGTTTTCTTATCAAGCAAAAGCACAGAGTGTTTTTACAAGAGCATAAAGCCAAAAGTACATCTGTGTGCTTTCTGTAGTCAGCACATTTGTCTTTTGTTTTCGGATTTGACTCCCAGATGAGGATGTCTGCTGAGTTAAGAGCCGATAAGCGCCCAGAGTTCACCTTTTCCAGGTTAAACCACGTTTGATGCCTATGCCAGGACAATTTTCCTTTAAAGGAAATCTAGTGATCACCCTCCCCTTCCAAGAGTGTAAGAGAAACCCTTCTGTGTCCATGAAACTTGTGGAAACATGTAAAAGGCTCTCTTTGTTTGTTTGTTTGTTTATTTGACAGTTTGTTTAACAGTTACATGGTTATAACACCAGTACATGCACAATTGTACAATTGAAAGGGGAACACAGATAACACAGAAAGTCACAGGACTCAGTTTCATTGTGGTCCTTGTTGTAAATCGATGGTATTGAGGCGTGTACATGTGCATGTACATACTTGCACATAGAAATAGTGTGGCAGAAGTAGTGAAGTACTGTACAGGTGTATGACATTAGCATATAAAAGCACATATACAACAATATTCACATCTAAGGCCAGTATTGTTGTAGTGTTGTTTTTTTCCATTCTGGCCTACTGTAGAAACATGGCTGCCTTCATAGAAGAGGACCAGCACCCACTGTAAATATAAAGAGCTCATTCTAAGGTAACCAAAGCACAAAATTCTTATTTTTAGGAGATTATCTGTTGTTTATTTGTATACACAAATTAAAACATATGTATCAGTATTATATTCCATTTCTGACATTCTGCCATTAAATTCATGAGCATCTTACTCATTGGACCTTTAACTTACCCAAAATTTTAAGCATCAGCTGCTTAAAACAGTCTTCTTCTGCAATTAATGATGAACAAGCTGAGTTTCCAAATTCCGTCAGTTTGCATTTGGGTCATTTACTGTGCTGATTGGCCTTTTAACAAGTCTTTAAAGTTTACAGACATGGTAATTGTGGTATATAATTATGTTTTGGAGTGTCTCTTGAGGACAGGAGTCTGACTAGAAAAAACGGTTTCCTCAAGTGTTTTGAAGGGGACATGAAGGCACCGTGAAACAACACACTTCCGCGCAGGTCTGTGTACATTTATCTTTGGTATCGTTCATTATCTTTTCCATTATTTTTCTTACCAATAACTTACTAGACATTTGGTTAACTTGATGAGAAACATAATACACTCACACAAAAATGACATTCCAGTCCGGCAGCACCATTTGAACCTCAAGGAACCTCATTCCCATGTCCTGAGTCTTTCTCTGTCTTGTTGCAGCTTTCAGTTGAACAGTGCTTTTTGGGATGTGCACTTTATAAATCTTTACTGATACAATTTAGACATCTGAAGAGGTTCATAGACACAGATATTCTCCCATGGCCTTTTAAAGGACACTGTTTGTGTGCTTTTCCATTTCCTCCAGTGGGCTCCCAAAGGGCCGAACCGTCTTCAGACTGCAGTGAAGGAAATGAAGGAGAAAGAGCCTCTGTGCTCCCTGCGGGAGCTTACACAAGTTCTTCTGATTGAACACCCTGATACAAGCATCAAATTTCTTTGGCTTGGATAATAATGAACACTCAGAAGGATGAAACCTTATCGTTTCAATGTAAACTGTGTCCACAGAGTCCAGCACAGTCACTGCAACAAGGGAGCAGAAGTGGCTATAATCAGATGTAAATGACCCCTTTCTCCTCCTCCTCCCCTCCTCCTCCCTCCTCATGCAGAGAGCAACAGGTCTAAATCCTGTCTGTGCACGACTGTGCAAAGCTTGTGGTTGTTGATGACAAGGGGCTCACATTAAACCTACGTTTCTATAAACTGGAGCCATGATATTTCGGACAGCAGTAGAGCATGCTAAGAAGCATCCTGGCGTAAGTAATTGTTATTTATTCCCTGTTTGTTTCTTTTTAGTACTTTAATATCAGTCATAGCAACAATTTTTATATTTCAAAATGTTTAATGTAATTTAATTTGAGAGAGAATAACAAACTCTTTGCTTGTTTTGTTGTTTTTTTTTCCTGAATTTTTAAGATCTAAGTCTAGCTGAGGCTAATGTGCAGCCCCCATTGGTTAGGCATTTAAATTCAGGCAACCAGTCAGGTTTTGTTTTTTAATTGGGTACTAACTCAAGTGCAATGTATTTCTGTCTTCTATGATGCCACTATAATATGAATCACATCCTCCTAAAATGCATGTATTGATTTATTGTACATATCTGCACTGATAAAAGAGTGTTGAACCAACTTAAAAAAAAAAAATCCAATTGTTAACACACAAATAAAGTTAGTTTGTTCAAATCATTTTTAAAGCAATTAATTAATTTCAGTTTTTAAAGTTGGTCAAACAGTTTTTCAGTGTGAGAAAATGTTGCACTATGACTTTTTGATAGATTAAAACACCAGACTTTACTACTAATTAAAATACAGTAACAAACTAGATGATTACCTGCAGTGTTTGCAGAGTGTTGTTGAATGAAGAGACCAGAAGTCTAATTCTGTCTCATCTAATCTTATCTTAACTCTAAGTTGCTCCAGTGGCTCATTTAAAATCAAGTCAGACTGAGAGAGGCTTATAAAAACACAGCCATGACCTTTTACAAACCTCCTAAATCTGAACTGACAAAATCTTAGCTTTTAGGAAATATGAGTAGTTGGAGTAAAATACATTTAAAAATATGAGTTGTTCCTACAGGGGATGGGATTATTTCTTAGCTGTCAGAGAGCGAAGTGACAGAGTTTTAACTTCTTGTCATCAGCCTCCCAGGAGAGAGAGAGAGGAGCTGCAGGGAGGAAATCCCTATGAGACTCTACCAGAGCTCCTTGATATTTGCTATCATCCTAACACACAGACACACAGACAGACAGGATGTGTGTGTGTGTGTGTGTGTGTGTGTGTGTGAGAGAGAGAGAGAGAGAGAGAGAGAAGGAGAGAGAGACAGACAGACTGCAGGGAGCAAATCCCTGTGAGCCTCTACGTACAATCCTCCTTGATCAAGATACAGACAGACAGACAGAGACACAGACAGAGACACAGACAGGGAGGCAGACAGACAGACAGAGAGACAGAAAGACAGAGATGGCCCATTCGAGAGTGTTGGGATAAGTCCAAGAGAAAGACTGGTATTCAGCCACACAACTGGAGAGATAATCAGACAGATAAAGCTGGAGAGGTGTTATTTAAACATTTAATGAAATGTACTCTGTTCATGGGAAATATTCAATAGCCTCAACAGTTTAACAGTTATAACATTTTAAACTGACAAAATAATAAAAATAAACTCTTTTCTAAAGTTTGTGTGTCTGGATGTTACCTTCAGGCAGTAAAATTGCGGAACAGCCTGTAGGAATTAATGTGTTGAAGAAAATCAGCAAATTTCAGCAAACTTGACATCAACAATCTGTTAATCCAAACGATCATAACACTCTTCAAATCAAGATAATGAGTCACATTTTAGTGTTTGATCATCTTACATTTAAGTGATTGTTTTCAGTTTCCTCATGTCTTTCCTGACATATAGTTGCCACCATTTGTTGTGTTGCTGCCATCTTTGGCTCACTGCTTTGAGTTAAAATACAATAAAATTGTTGTCAATGCATTTCACACCTTAACTTGGATTGGTTGAAAAGTCAACTTAAATACACAACACACACACACAACACATACACAACAAACAACTGTTTTTGACCATTTAATTATCAAATAATGTACATTGAGCAATTAAAAATGAAATTGTACTCATCCAAAATTAATATTTTTTAGTGTTTTTTTTTTTTTTTTTTTTTTTTGATTTTTGGATTTAAATGAAACCATGTGAGAAGTTTAGAGAAGAAATCACTATTTGTTGGAACTGTGAATAAAAAGTACATTATATTCCTCTGAAATGTAGCAGAGCTGAAGTATAAACTAACTGGAAATAGTGAAATAAAGTAAAAGTAGCTTAGAAGTGTACTTGAGTAAGTTATGGTATAGTTTCAACCACTACCTCACACACACACAGATGCAGTCCACAGTGCAGTGTGTCAGCAGGTTCTTTGGGATGACGGAGGTTGACAGAGCACAATCAGGCCAGTAGTTAATCCTCAAAGCTGTTGTTGATCTGCTGCTCAGGACAACACTGTTACAGTAACTTGTCTGTAATCTGTAGACAGGAAGTGTCAATGCATCTGGTCCAACAGATCCACTTCACCAAAGACATTTCTTATTTCATGAAAACTTTGTGGAGTGTAATTTAAAATCACTTAAGAGGAATTCGGAATAATTTCCCCTGGTGTTATTGTTGATGGTTGGCATGTCATTCAGGAGAATTTCTCACAGTTTAAGAAGAGGGCTGACTTAAAAAAAAAAAAAATGCTGCGTCTGCCCTTTTTTAATCCAATAATGTGCTTTTATATTTGCATATTCACTGAATCTTTCAGCTAACATGTCAGGAGTCATGAAGTTGATGAGCTGACTGAGGCTGATGCAACATATAGGGAGTTACTGTTTTCCATTATGGTAATAGCTGCTTAGCATACTGTATACTGGATTATTCTCTGGCACAGCTTGTTTTTTTTTTTTACCACTGGGAAATCAGGCTTTTCTAAAAATGTATAAAGTGTGCAGTGGTAGTCCATAATTTCTGCCCATACACTGCTGTGAGGGAGCAAACACCTTCAATAAAGGCTGAAGAAGCAGATGTCTTATAGTCTTATAAAACATATCACAAAGAGTGACGATAAATGACACAATTGACCATTTAAGTACAGCAATGAGGTATTTGTACTTAGTTACTTTCCACCTCTGCATCTGTTATTATTGTGTGTAACAGTGAAGGAATACAGTTTCATTCTCCTGTATACTGAGCATTCAGCCTTGAACCTTGAACATCAGCTCCACACACCTAGATGCTAACTTTATTAGCAGCAGCCTGATAGTAGAAAAACTCAATTCTACATCACAAACATCTGTAATAAAATAAGTGCCCATAGATAAATGCTCCAATGAGGTCACTTAGGGAGAAAATGAAAGATGCTTGTCTTTTTGGGTCAAATTTTGACAAAATTGTGAAAAAAATGTCAGTTAAGCAGCAACTGTGGCCTACCAGCAACAAGCAGCGGTTGCTATTAGCACAGAACATCCAACTGAATCCAACTGCTGGAATCAGACCAACCAAACTGTCATTAAAATCATCCCAGGAGTCAGTCCTGGGAATGACAGTGTGTGTCTAACCAAGTTTCCTGGGTTTATCGGTTTAACAAGTTATTTATTTATTTATTTATATTATTTTTTTTAATGTTGATTAAAAATAGTTCAGCTGAGTTTCAGAGGATACAGCTATGGCTATCAGCAACACTGGAATCCGGGTGTAACAATATATCAGTTTGGCTCAATGTATTGATTCAATGTTGAACGTCATGTTTGAGATATGCTTTTATTTTGAAATTCCTATGACATGTCTGTGTCACAGATGTCCTGAAGAGTTCAGCAAGAAAACTGTTGAATCACGATTTAGTTGCCTTTTGTAAGCTGACATAAAAGTAACAGATTGTGTTAAATAGACGTATGATATCCTGTGATATTGATAACAAACCCCTGAATCAAATCAAAATGGTATCGTGGCAAACTTTGTGATATTGACAAATATTGTATTGTAGTCCCAAGAATCAATACAGTATTGTATTATGATGAACCTCATGATTTACAACGTCAGTTGGAAAGTAATAAAGTGTACATTTACTCATTACTTTTTTGGATCAGGCAGTTTACAGGGAAATAAGATCCTTCACTGTGTGAGAATTAAGTGACAAGATTGATACTCATATCTCTACGCTAAATGGCTGCAGCTGGATGATTGGACAACTTAAAACATTAAAGCACATCTTGCAGAACAGACTAAATTGGCAACAAACATACTGCTGTTTGTTTACTGTCAACAAACTTCTATATTATAATCAGAGGTGTGAGGTAACTTCTGATACTTTTATAGAATTAACTTTTAACTTTACAAGCTGTGAACATCTGTATATTGTGGATGTTACGCCGTCTTGTTGTCACTTGTGAACAAGCAGCAGCTGCTGGATATCAAATTCAGAACTAACAAGTAAACCTCTGCTGAATAAAATTAGATTTAAGAATCTAAATCTTTTCACGATCTCTCTCTGTCTTCAGCTCATCCCACAGTTCTTCTTCATCTGTCTGGGAATGGGCGGGGCAGCTCTCTATTTGATCCGGTTGGCCAAAGGACCCCACGTCACGTAAGGACCCTCACATTTCCCTATGACCATTTATGCAACGGAGATAATATGAAATATGTCAACATGATATTTTATAACAAAAAACTGTTTTGAACTGAAAAAATCTGTCAGGTGACGTAAACATCTGTATTTTCTCAGTACTTAAGACTAAAATTCAGGTAATACATTTTCCCATCATTCCATTTATCTCTTGCACAAGGAATCAGGGGAAAGCTTGTTCATGTTTCCCTTGGTTTAGACATCTGTTCAGCTCTGTTTTCACATTATTTGAGCACAGTGTGACTGCAGAGTAAATGATAGATTTTTGACTAATTAAATTCCCTTCCTGAATATAACTGAATATAAAAGAAATGCAGATTTTAACATTTTAATAAGGCATGTGGAGAGGTTTGTTTTATGATTGTTACTGACAACAGGGGTCCTCAGTCGCTTTCCCCTCGAACCACCTCTTGCTTGGACTTCCTCTCCTCCTGCTGCTATCAAAACTGTTTATTTACCCTTAGAGATGCTCGAATAACAGCCAAGTGTTTGTTTATTTTTTTGTCTCTTTGCATGTCTTTCATTATTTCTTTGCAGCAGTGATCGTTTTAATCTTTGCATTCTTGATAAAATGTGTCTTGGTCAGTAATAATGAATATAAATCTTTCCTCATGTCTTCTGGTTTGCTTGTTGGGGTGTTGGGCTGCAGAGGTAAAGTCAAATGAAGACAGAAAAATATTTATTTTCATTATTGTGAAAACAAGCTAACATGACGTATCTTAAAGTGTATTACAGACACAGCAAGTTTTCATCACATTTCTTCATATTATAAATAGTTTTTGAGTTGCTAAGTGTTCTGAAAATAAATATAATCTTTAAGTTTAATTAACTTGAATAAATAAAACTTGTATATTTAAGTCAATGAGAAAAGATCAGTTGATTTCACTTAATTCCTGTATAATTTTTACAGTGAAAGCAGGGATGAAATAAAGCAGCTCTCAGGGGTATCAGATCACTTGTGATTGAATGTTTATATTCTGGGTCTGAAATGAGAGCGTCATGTATCAGATCCACAAAGAATCTAAATGATCCCAATTCACGTCTGTTTGTGTGTTTAGTTGGAACAAGACCAGTAACCCAGAGCCATGGAACAAACTTGACCCCACATACCAGTACAAGGTAATGCAGCACTGTACACATATTCATTGTTAGGAAGCTGGCGTGACATTCTAGCTGTAAGTTGATTTCTTCTTCCCCAGTTTGTGGCCATCAGCACAGACTATAAAAACCTGAAGAAGGAGGGACCCGAGTTCTGAATCTCTCACCGGCCTCCTCTCACAAAATCCAGAGTGGGAAAAATAACAGAAGATCCTGATCTAGGGTTCAGATTCACTTCCCCTCCCTCGTTTGACGTCCTCACTGCAGGTGAAGGTGAAATGGATGCTAGATCAGGAGCCGTAACTCTTTAGTGTCTCTGTGCCTGTGTGACGTTTGTAAAGCAGCTGTTTGATCTGATAAATGTGACTTTGATTGTTAGTGAAAGGATCCTGATGGTACATATGAAAAGTGACAAAGTAAAATATTTCTACAGGTTCACATTTAGCAGGAGAGCTATGACACACATATGCACACGCTTCCCTTATGGCTAAACTTTTCTGGTCTGTTTCACTTGTATATTTTTGAAAAATATAGGAGTAAAACAACAAGATTTGGCAACATTTTATTGTCTACTTGTTAAAATACCAGGGATGGGTTGCACCAACTGGTCATTTCTAAGCCTGGTCCTGAGTGGAAAGTCCGTCTTTGTTAAGAACAGACTTTAGAATCTATTTTACATACATGGCACCAACCAAACTAAAGATTTGTCTTAATTACGCCAGGTCTTAGCGATGCGTGTCCATGTGAATGCCGATGTTTTGGAGGATCAAAGAAAAAGACTTGGGAAGCCTTGATTTAGAAAACGATGTACAGAAAAAGTGGAAAGACCCCCTGAGCAACTCAAAGGAGGACGTTTCTTTGAGAAAAATCCATCAAACTGGCAGACAATCTGACCATCCAGCCTAGATTTAGACATTACGTCTGCTCCTGACTAGGTGTAAGATTTACATCCAGTCTTACACCCGGAGAAGAAGGCTGAAGCCTTAGATGATACAACCAGTGTAAATATTAGGTTGAACTTAACATGCTATATTAAGACAAGCTTAGCTTAAGACCAGGCATAAACCCTGTTGGTGCAACTGGCCCCATATCAGTGGCACTACATTTTTTTGCCAATTAAATACAAATAAGGGATGCACATCATACATGCAACTGTTCTGTTAAGCATGTTGCTACATTTTAGCATTTTCAGTGTATTATTTTGAATGTTTCAAGAGTATTGTTTTTTATTCACTCCATCAGGTATCAATTATCAAACTGCTGTTGATTATGTAAATGAGCTTCAGGAGTCTGCTAATTTGATTCACAGAAATAATTGGAGAAGAATAGTTGTCTGCAATAGAGGGAAAAATACACCAGAAAATTTCAACCTGTATAGCATGCATTCACAACTTGTCAATGTTTCTTCATCACTGGCACATGATTGCAGGTTTAGCAGCCACTGAATTCGGCAATCACTGTGTAAGTTATGAAAAAAGGCAGAGATGCATAAACTGGGCTGGATTCTTTCAATAAATGAGCTGTCTAAGTCATGTTTGGATATAAGAGTGTTTGTTGCCAATCTGCACCATCACACACACACGTATGCAGACAGACAGACTTTCCTCAAACACCTGCATCGTGAAGTAGAGTCAGATTCAGATCTTTTTCCACATCCTCAGATAAAAATACACAATCAGTGACTCTGATGGAACAGATCAGTCTGTCGGCAGTGCAGCTGTCACTTTGCAGCCTGATTGCTGGTTACACGATCACATTTAGTGGTGTGTGTGTGGTGGTGTGTGAGTGTATGTGTGTGGTGGTGGTGGTGGTGGTGTGTGTGTGTGTGTGTGTGTGTGTTGATGTGGGGTGCATGTGTTTGTCTGTGTGCTCCACTGTTGTGACAGGAGCCCCGAGTCTTTGATCATCTACAGCAGCAGTGGCAGGATGCTGAGCAGTCCCCAGCATGGCGTTGATGTGTGACAGCAGAGCACAGTGTGTGCAACCTGAGTATAACACACACACACACACACACACCCATATCCAGGTACCACAGTTTCTCCATACCACAGACATGAGTATATAACTTGTAGCTACATGATGAAAATCAAACTGCCTGATGAGGTGAATCAGGTGAAAACTTTCCCTAAATACCTTTTAACATCTAAATCCACATCTGTCTTTAAAAAGAGACGCAGACAAGATAATTTAAAATACAGTTATAAAGATTTTAGAGTAACCAAATCTCAGTAACAAACACTTTTCTTGAAAGATGTTGCTGTCATGCTCAACTCTGCTTCCTCCATTCTTATTTTATTCATTTATAGGTCTGGTGTGTAAGATTTAAGGGAATTTATTGGCCAAATTTGGCAAAGAATTGTATATAATATTCGTAAGTATGTTTTCATTAGTGTATGATCACCTGAAAATAGGAACCCTGTTTTTGTTACCTTATGTTACCTTCTTACCAGTGATCCTAGAGAGGGAGGGAGGATTTTCACCACCATGTTTCTACAGTAGCCCAGAACAGACAAACACTGGTGTGTTAGTAGTATTGACAGAAGCTGTCAGGTGCCCACACCTGCTGCCTTCTGTATTCTCTGTGGTACTTCTTATCACTATGGATATAACATATTTTTGGCCACAAGTGGGATTTTGATCGTGCTGTTTACCGCTTTTAATAAAGTAGGACATGGGACCTGTAGCTCAGTTGTTTGAGCGTGCCCAAGTAATAGGCGAAACCTCTGCAGCAGCCGTGGGTTCAATCCCAGCCTGTGGTCCTTTGCTACATGTTAATGCCCCCACCCCTTCCCTTTTCCCAATCATAAAGGCACAAAAAGCACCCCCCCAAGAAAAAATTGTCAAGTTGTCAGTCTAAGATGAAAGAATTGAAAAGAGTCAGTTCAGATCGGATCTTCATTACCTTAGCTTTTTTTTTTTTTTAAATGTTGCGCCCTTTCCAGCTGACAAAGTCCTTCTCTGTAGGTTTTTAGCAAACTTCCACGTTTTCCTGAACTCTTCTGTGGTTTAAACATCCTAAAATCAGCTTAAATTGTATATTCAGCATGTAATACAATCTATTCTCGACATCCGGTATCTCCAACATGGCTGCACATCCAGGTTACTAACCAAACACACTGTGCACACACTGTAGTCTGGAGGTTGTATGTGTCCAATGCGTGTGCACTTGTGTTTGGGGAAGGGTTTCCTCCCTCACACTTGGAAGGAGAAGGTGACACTACACACTGGTCCTTTAAAGATGATACAGTGAACAAAGTGCTGAATTAAAAAGTATCATGAATATATATCGCAGGGATGAAGTTAGAATAAATATACCTTTGTGGGACCTCTCAGTAGACTAATTTGTGACTGGATGGCATAAACTGTCCTGTTTTAAGACTGAATCTTTTGTCATATCAAATATTGACACACAGTGTTTATGCCTCACTTATTTTCCTCTTTATTAACTTCCACAGCAGCACTCTCGCCACTCCTGAAGGATAAATTAAAAACAAACCCTTAAAGTCATGCAGGCTTTGTTCAGTGAAGGTGAGACTCTTGTTTCATCCTCTTCAGAAACCTCAGACCTCTCTGTCGGCTCTCTCTGCCGCTCTGAGCTCGTATTCATCTCATTTCCTCCCCGTAATACAATAAAAAGAGCGAATGAAGATAAAAAGAAAGAACATCAAAAAAAATCATCCGACTTTTAAACACTACAGGGATCCTTGTGGCAACAAGGAGAGGCTGGAGAGCTAGAACGATGGAACATGTGGGATGTTGATTTCCCTAAAGGATATTCAAAAGCCTTAAAACTCACACACACACACATGCACAGTGCGTCAAAGGAGCTGTCAGGTCATGAGAAACAGGCAGAGCAGCAGAGATGAAGCGGATGAGTTGTTATTTGTGTTGTGTGATGCTGCGTGTGTGCATCCGTGTGCGTGTGTGTGTTTTCTGACGACAGAGCTGAAAGCTTCCCCGACCTCTGACCTGTGATACAGCTGGACGGTCTCTGTGGAGGGGACACATTCCTCTGGCAGAGACTCATGCAATAACCTTCAGCCAGAAAATTGGAAGACAGACAGAGCGGGACACAAAGACGTCCATTCAGTTCTTCAATGAAATAAATATTTAGCGCTCCAATAAGCAGCATGTTGCAAAGCTCATTTAGTTCGTCTTTATGAAAGACTTCAGAGGAAACGTTTCTTACAGAACAAGAAATAAACACATCAAAATAAAATATCAGCAAAGTTTATCATTTCTTCTTGGAGTGAAAGAAAGAGAAGGCCAGCTCTAAAGATCTGACTGCAGCAATTTGATGAACAGTGGGAGAGGAAGCGTTTGAATAAAGAGAAATACAAGTTTGAAGGCTTTGTGAGGACAGTGAAAGACTCTGGTGTTACATAATGCTCTCATCTTCTCATGTATATAATATAATACTGTCTGTGCTTATTAGCATTATGTAATGTGGGTTTGCAGAGTGACATAAAGAGACAGAATTACAGAAATGAAAACGGAAGCAGAGCCTTCTTTAAATGGCTCAGTGAAGATGGTCTCACCTCTGCCTCCTGCTTTGTTTCTTTGTTTGTTCAAGGGTGCAGATCTCACAACAAAAACTTTAGTTACACCATCTCTACGACTCTTTTCTGATTCACAATCTACGAGCGATCTACAGGCGCACGTCCTTTACTCAGGGACATCATTAACTAACCTGTGATGAAGTTTTTCACAAAGGCGTTCACGTTCTTACTGACACTGACTTTACAGCGCTTGTCGTCACCCAGGAAAGTGACGTATGTGGTTCATACCAGTAAGCTGGATAGAGACGGGCGGCACAGACCAAACCTTCAAAAAGTGTTGTGTTCATATGTGAATTAATTCAAAAGAGGAGTTCACTCAATTATGTAAATTATGTAGAAATATTTTTTAGGGGAGAACTTCATGTTTTTCAAAAGTTGTGGTGGACATGTCCCCACTATCCCGGCAGGATCTGCACCCCAGTGTTTGTTTCCAACAGATACAGTCAGTGTTTATCTGAACTAATCGTTTTTAAAAATAAAAAAGTTTTTAGACAGGTGTGGAATAAAAGTTTTTGCTTTTCTGAAAAAATAAATGAATAAATAAAATGTGAATTCATCTTTTTTATATATATATATATTAGTAATCCAATTACTAGTTAAAGTGTAATTTGCAGTAGTTGGGTTGTAGTTTAACTACATTCAAATCTCATTAGCTTTTTTAGTACTACTTTGATTAATGTAGTTAGGTAGTTAATTACAAACTACATATCATAGTATTCTCATATTTTTTGTCAAAATATATTGCACAATGCTAAAGCTCATTGGCAACGGCTGTAATTTAATTACAATCACCTGCTATTTGATTAAAATCATTTGTGGTTTATGACAAAGATGTCTGCCATCAAATACTACACTGTAAAAAATCATACACAGATTTACTGAACTCAACGAATCTTTTCTCATTAACTTAACATAAATAAATAGTTGTATTTATCAGAACTTAAAACCATGAGTTCTTCTGTTTTGAAGTCGTTTAATTTGAAATGATAAACTGAATTAATTTACTGAACAGTGTTCAATCAACTTATTATATTAAGTTTCAAAAGAAACAGACTCACAGCGATACATAGCACATATTGTCTTTGTGCTGGAACAAAGCAGCTGTGACAGGAGCAGCTGCAGCTGTAAATTCTCTGCGTGAAATGAAGAACTGACTTTTGAAATTTGTCCGTAATGTTCATGGTGTGAGTGTAGAGTTGTTGGTGTAACTTCACTACTTAAGCTTATTATTCTCAGGTTTCAATTAAAAAAAGTTTGTTTTGAATCATTACAAAATTACCTCAACTTGTCTTTTCAAATTCAGTCAACTTAAAATTTTAAGGTAGCCCAGACACTTTTTTTTTTTATGTTGAAACAAACTTTAATTTTACAGTGTTGATTCTACCTAGAAATTCAGCACTTTCCTGATTCCATGTTAACAATTGCTCCTTATCCTTTCTTAAATCACATCCTCTGGCTCCCTAAGTAAAGACTGGCCCACCCTGGTCCCAACACAAATCAAACACACCTACACTTTACTCAGTTGTACCTCAGTGTAACACAACTAAGATTATGATAATTTCATATGATGTAATATGTATGTAGTTGAACTACACTTTGAAAGTAGTCTACTTTGTAGCTAGTGCTTTGGTAAACCACACTTTTAAAGTAGTTTTCCCAACTCTGTTAGTCCTCATGCAAATAAGTTAACTTAAACTGAAGTCACGAAACAAATCATTCGCACTGAAAGCAACAGCAGCTGTCCAGTGGAGATAAGAAGTCTATACTGGACAAATCAGTGTCAGAAGCTCACTGAAAACATATAAAGCGATTTCTTCCAAGCTCTGGCTCCAACTGTCGTCTCTGTAACTGTCTAAAAATTTGGCCTTTATTTTCTTTTTCTGGATTGTTCCCTGTAGTTGACAGTGAGAGGAAATGCCAGCAGCTTAACATGGATCAATGTTTATAAACACTGCAGTCCCTCCCTCTCGCTACTGTAAACATAAATCATCTGCCTCTCTGACAAATGCATGTGCACAAGGTATTCATGAGACCAATACAAGAGACAACAAAGAGCTTTTTAAATATGAGAAAACTTGTAAACATTCAGGATCAGTATTTATTGCAATGAAGAAGATCTACTGTATATACATTGCACATTCTTCACAATACAAAGCAAAGTGAAGGTACAGAAGGTGGCATTAGTATGTTATACAAAAAAGCCTAAAAACTTGTTGTTTGTGCATTTTAACAGTGTCCCCCTTTTGGCTTTTGGTTTTGTGAGTGTAAGCTGAGTGTGTGTTCAATTCCCAACACAGCTGCTGTGAGTTTCCCAGGCCCCGGGACAAAGCCTGACGTTGATAAGGCCTCTAAAAAGAGCTTAGTGACAAAAAGCCAAAGACCTAAAACACTCAAGGTCCTTCTCAACTTAGACCAGCAAACAACCTGTTTAAGAAGCGCAAAACATATTGGAGCAAGTGCAGCAGCTGTTGATGCGTTAACTGCCAGATAAACATTTTAGGCCACTGTAAACAATCTTAATGGAAAGCATCATCACCTGGCAAACAAATAATTTTTCATCCCTAGCAGGTTCAAACAGTTTCCCAAAGGGCCTATATGAGTTTTGCACATTACTATAAAAAGTGTAATAAATTCCAAAATATGGGCTGTTAACGAAACCCACTGGTGTGATAAATTTATTGTAACATCATCTCTATTATCGTGGTATCACTTCGTTATGAGCATAAAACATTTAGGTAACACTTGAGGTCCCCCATATTTAGCAAAGCAGTACGTTAATAAATGGTAATAAAACTATAAAGTAGTACAAAGTAGTTAAAGCGATGTAAGGACATTTTAAAGTATTTATTAATGTATGGTGTCAGCAACTATAACTTCTCATACAAAGACATATTTTATATGATCAACTATTAACTTCTATTTTTAGAAGAACTATATTATCATTCATTATCTGTTTCAATGTCTCACACAAGGAGTTATAGTTGTTGACATACAAGAATAAACTCTTATATCTGCTTACAACTCTGCTATAAACATCTATTCAATGTGTATAGACGGCTTATAAATGCTAATAAGGGTCCTAAAATGAGGTGTTACTGACATTTAATAATAATATGACTCATATCTGACTTTTTATTTATCAGGCTTTGACACTTGACACTTTATTAGGCAAATTCTTTGGCAGATGTTTGCTTCCATAGCAACACTGTAAAACACTAAGACTGTTACATTAGACGAGTTAAAGGACAAAGGATATGTTCATGACGGGGTGGGGAGACTGCCTCTCTCTGTGTTGTTATTAGTGGTCAGTGAATCCGGGCATGGGGAAGGGCCTGGCGAATAGCTCCACCCGCTGGCGGAGGTCTGCGATGCGTGACACTGTCTCTGAGTCTTCCAGCAGGAAGGACTTGAAGCTGGCCAGATTTCCTGTTGGGACAGAGAGGAATAGATGAAACTTCAGCTTTTAATTTCATAATCTGCTAAAAAAAAAAAAAAATAAAAAATCATTTAGTGCTTAACGTTGTTGTTGTTGTGGGGACTTTATTGGAAATTAGTGGTATGGGGAGACAGGCTGAAATTTGTCAAATATATTATTATTTTATTATTATATTTATATCAATGAGGCTAAATACTCTAAATACTAGGAACACCTCTTTATATGATAGAACACAATTCAGCAGCACTGTAACCTTCTATAAAACTGAACACAGTAACCTTCATGAAGAGGGGAATTTATTGCAGGACTGTTGTATTAGATCAGTTTTAGCTGATCTAAAACTGACTGTACATTTGTATAAATTATGTGGGAAATAGTCTTGTGCAACACTTAACTTTTAAAAATGATTTTCTCCCCTTTTATGCTCATTCATCATGCTATTTTTTAAACAAATTATCATGATTCATCTTGGTCAGAAAGCATTTGAAAGCCTTCTCATGTTTTTTCTACCAGTATATAAAAACTCAGACTCCACCACTCTGACTGGAAATATCAGAAGTCTACTAAAAACAGAGAACTTCTTCCTCTCTCACCAGTCTTCTTCTTCACATCCAGTGCGATCTGAATTCCTTCATCAATAAACTCCACCACCTTTTCAAAATCTGCCTCCTTGAACTGTCGGGATGTCAGAGCCGGAGTTCCTGAGAGAAAGACAGACGCATGAAAGGATGGTAAGAATTAAATGAAAAAGATATAATGATATTAGGGCATAATAAAGTTAATAAAAAGGTTACGACTGGAGCGATGGAGAGATGCATGCAGACAGATTGACTGGCAGGTCAATGCACTACCAGACACAGATACAGACAGACAAAAGCAAGCAGAGACACATCACACAGACAGACACACAGAGAGAGAAGAAAGCGTCCAGTATCATATTGGGAGGAAGACTGACTGACAGATTCAACCCAAACAACCTCGACTTCTGCAGCTCCTCACCAACAGTAATCATCCCGCACAAGCTTTAAATCACTAATCTGAGTACCGAGTCTGAGTCCTCCTGGAGTCAGGGCGCTCTTGTCTCCGGGGCAGGTGTTTTTGTTGGCGGTGATGGACACCAGCTCCAGAACCCTCTCAGCTCGAGCCCCGTCCATCCCTCGAGGTCGAAGGTCAACCAAGACCAGGTGGTTGTCTGTTCCACCTGAGAGACGGAGGTGGAGGAGGAGAGAGATGAAGGACAAAAATTCCATAACAAACTTTCAACATAATGCAACTCAAGAAGGGCATCCCCTTAATAGTTGACTAAACCCTTAGCCTTTGAGAAGAGTGTTTGTCAGTGAAGTTTTCATTTATTTGTAAGCTGCAGAACAAAACAAAACTTAAACCCCTTTTGGGAGTTGTGTCTTGCCATTAGGTCCTGGGGATTGTTGCAACACAGACCTTTTCTCTTGTAATACTGAAGTCACCGGCACACTCCTGGTAACTGTGCTGTAGCTGCCATTAGCTAGTTAGCTCAGTTAGCAGTCTTATTAGATTGGGATACAGCCTTCGAGACCAACAGTTTAATGACCGGCCAGGACTCTGACTCTGGGAGCAATGAAGACACGGGAGGTTCAGGCGGGCACAGGAGGTGTGAAGTGGTTAAAGAGCGTGTTTGTGACTTAAATTAATGTGTTCATAAGTCTGCAAATATTTGTTGAACAAGACTTGTGTAAGATTATACTGTGTTGAAATGAATTAATAAAAGGTTCAGTCTCCTGTTTGTCCGACACATTCAGAATCATCAGTGCTAATGTCGTTAGCATTAATCAGGCGGCTCGCTTCGTGACCCAGAAAATATGTATTTAAAGCTGCTACAGGGAATTTTAAACTGGTTATGAAACAGTCTCAATAATTGGCTTTAACTGACGACTGTTAGTGACTACCTTATTCAGAGGAAGCCCTAAATTCAAGTATTCTGAGAGAAAACAAGACTTCTGCTCCTTCTCTTGGCTCTGCTTTCAGGCTTTAGAAAATCTAGCCTGTGACAGGAGACTTTGACCAGTCATAGGTCGGTAAAATAGTTCATTTGTTGAGTCTCATTCCAAGATCGTCAAATACTGACGCTTTGGGTTGAAGACACCAATGAGACTCAACAATCAGCTGTCTTTCTCCAGAATCACTTACTGCACCATTAATAGTAAGATGACATTCAGTTGAGCTCAGGGGAAAATGTGTCTGACTGTGAGATAAATTGCTATTTCCCTTCACTCTTCACTCAAAACTTCATAGAGACAATACTAAAAGTATCATTTCTCTAAAATTCCTCATAATAATGCTTTTTTTCCCCATTCAACTGTCAAGTGAAGCTTAAATGAACTTTTCCAGAGTCAAAACAGAATGCAAATTAGGTGGAGCAAATAAAGAGGCAATGTACTTTGAATGATAGAAATGCAATATTACTTCAGATGCTAAATCCAATTCCATGGTCAGAGAAAGAAAAATCATGAAAATATGAACAAACTTCTCATATGTGTGTGACTGTTTAGTGCAAATAAAATAAAGTTCTTTTGCAAATGATTGCATTCTGCCTTTTACACAGCGTTCCAACTTTTTTAGAATCGGTGTCATAAAAAACAGTCTTCAGTACCTGACACCAGGGTGAAACCTTTCTTTAGCAGAGCGTTCGCCATGGACTTGGCATTCAGCATCACTTGAGCGATGTACTGTTTAAACATGGGAGTGGTAGCCTGCACAGACAGAAATCATGCTGTGTAAAGACAAGGACCATATCGGGACACTCCAGATGACAAGTAGGACTTTATACATGAGCTGCTGAAGATAAGATGTTGTTCAGAATGTTTTAAAGAGTGTTCTCCCACATTAGATTGTCTTTTATTATTTTTGCAGATCATTGATGAATAGTAATAAATAAAGTTGATATCTGGACCTGTTGGAGGGCGACGGCCACCCCAGCAATGGCGTGGTTGTGAGGTCCTCCCTGAAGTGATGGGAACACGGCAAAATTCACTTTGTCCTCCAGGTCATAGGTCACCTCCCGACCTTTCTTATCCACAGAACGAACACCTTTCCGGAAGAAGATCAGACCGGCCCTGCAGAGTGGAAACAGACAACCACATGCACTCAATCTAGTAAGTTCATTTTGTTTCTTTCACTTCACATTAAACAGTACGATCCTGCATGGCTTATTAGGTATATGTTTTCTTGTACAATACAAAACCACATCACATTTAATTGATCCTTTCCATGACCTGCCCCTTTTCACTCTGTGCTCCTGGAAAAGTTGAGCAAGCTTAGTACCTGTACTTAGACATGCTATGTGCCAGGCTTCTCTATGTTGAGAAGAAAATCAAATTTTGAAGGTGATTAAAAGTAAGAGTCGATATATTGGCTGGAAATTGCGCTGATATCACAGATATATCAGTACTGGCGTATATGATTACCATATGCATCGATATTAAATTTTTTTTTTCAGAACATATAATGCAAAAAATGATGTTTGGGTAATTTATGTTTAGGAATACATTTATCAGGGCAAGAGGACCGCCCCTGCAGGTGTAAATGCTGAGAGGCTGCTTCTTGTTTTACAACCTGCCCCTAATTGACCGGCAATTTCAGATTTTTTTTTAATTAAAGCTCAAACATTCACTATATCTGCCACCATATTGGTAATCAGAATTTTCCCATATCCCATATTGGTTGGGCTCTATTTAAAAGATGTTGCTGGGGGACCTGTAAAAGTGACATCTATATTACATATTTAGTTAGCTAATGTTAGCAAAAAGCTAGCAAACTAGCTCACTAACGATTGATGTAGATTACAATGTAGTTAGGTAGTGTTTTGCTAACATGAGCTATCAGATGATACTAGCTAATGAATCCTGTAGATTACCTTGCTAGTTAGTTAGCATTTTGTTATAGAGTAAAACTCTAGCTACCTAGCTATCTAAAGATTGACGTACATTAGGTAGCAGGTGAGAACTGTTATTGAAGCACTAGTCTTGCGTAGCCAGGCTTCTCTCAGCACCCTGTGGAGAAACATCAGGCTCTACACATGCTCATTCTGCTATGGGAGGAAACACTCTGGGTTGTTTGTACTTTCTAAATTAAACCTAATCACAACCATCTTGGGTGGCTTTAAACCCAGAATGCAGCAATGGTGCCCCTGCAAAATAGTGTCAGAGGGTTTTGGTAGACATTTAGATTTTGTGGGGGAAAAGTCCGGGTCTAAATCACCGCAAAAGAAAAGGTGCTACTTTGCATGGAAAATGTAATGGAAAAAATTAATTGCACTCAACATTCAGGCCCTCACCTTGCTCCACGCAGGGACTTATGGGTAGTAGAAGTGACCAGGTCAGCGTGTTCGAAAGGAGAGGGAACAGCTCCTGCTGCCACCAGGCCGCTGATATGAGCCATGTCTGCCAGCAGGTAGGCATTAAGCTCCACACACAGCTGGATCACACACAATCAGACACAAAAATCCTTTTCAATCCTTTCAGAAATTGATTTCCTAATTCTCTTAGCTTCTTTTCTCTTTGCTTGTTTGTCCTGTTTTTAATGTTCTT
The DNA here is from genome assembly GCA_034769285.1 of Lutjanus argentimaculatus. Classification (NCBI taxonomy): domain Eukaryota; kingdom Metazoa; phylum Chordata; class Actinopteri; order Lutjaniformes; family Lutjanidae; genus Lutjanus; species Lutjanus argentimaculatus. The sequence goes on from JAWZSL010000007.1 coordinate 10,743,242, forward strand.
ATTACTGTATTTTGCCATTCATGCTTCAGGGACTCAATAAAAAGATTTTTTTTTGAGAGCTAAAGGCTTGCAAATGTTTCGTACCACTACTTGTACCACTACTACTTTAGAACACAACATAGCAGACATATTTCCTGATATGAGACAGACCTTCTTCATGCGAGAGTAATCGATGAGGCGAGCGTAGGCGCTGGTTCCTGCTATGATGAGTCTGGGTCTGAAGAGTCGGGCCGTCTTCTCCAGCTGGTCATAATCTATCAGACCTGTTTCGGGCTGAGATCACCCAGGAGGACAGGCATGTTGTTCATTTTTTTTACACTTAGAGCGCCTGTTTCCTTCACAGATTCAGCTTGACAGTTTTGGTGGGAAACTTTAAGTCAACCATATTACTCACATTCAGCTTGTAAGGCATCGACTCAAAGTAGATGGAGGTGGCTGAGATTCTCTTGGTGTCTGTCATATAGCCGTGGGTAAGGCTGAAATGTGGTGGAATAAAAAACATGCTGTGAACTTATTTTGAACTCTCTAGATCCTTATTTCTCTTCCACGTGGCCAGTATATTTATTTAATCAAATATGGTATAAGAATAATAACTGTGAAGCTTCAAAAACCTTCTTCACTCTGCTTCCTGCCGCTGATCCTCTTTAGCTTCTGTAGCTTGTACATGAATTTACCTAATTAGATAAAGACCAGATCCTTCTTATATTATGTTGTTATATTGTTGGTCTTTTGAGAAGAAAAATGCTGTTTCTTGTTGTTAGCCTCTGACATTAGGTGTATTGTTCTGCTATTTATTGTTATATACTAAATATGAAATATTTGTATAGGTTTATATCAATATCCAACCTCTCTCCTTCTTACTGCGCCCCTACCAACCTCAGCCAGCCATCATATACTTTTTATATGGTGTCTAGCATATAAAGGTTGCAGGTCCGCATTCATTCTAAAGTTAACTACCACCTGCCGCTGAGGTGTGTTATTGGGGCATCACTTTAGACAAATTATTGTTTACATTTCCCTGAGTTCTGCGGTTGCTGTTAAAAATATATATTCACCTGAAAGAGGGTGGTGCTATGTGACAACTCCACACTGTGTGACTAACATTTTGTCATTTACATTAATTCCTCTTGACGCTAAGTCCCCAGAACAACATCCAGTTTCATGCAGGAAAACGTCAAAACCACACAGGCAAAGTCTCAAAACATTTCATGGCCCATTTAACAAAATTGTAGCAACTAGTAGTGTAATAACTGTCAGATAATGTCATAACATGTCTATTTCAACGCACTGAATAAAAAATAATTCTTTGTTCTGATGGCACAACATCACATTCTTACTGTATACCCATTATTACTTGTTCAAACATCTGGTAAGAATCACAAGAATGTGAGTTATTACATAATTAGTCAGTGTTATCATATGTTTGGTTCATCATGAAATCAAATGTAATTATTAACTCTGTAAAAATTAAAGTTTTGAATTTTTACTTAACTTTTGTAAAAAGCAGAAAAATCAAGTCTGGAAGTAGCAGACAGAATCGATTTATATATCAGTTTATTCTTCTGCTGGCTGTTTTTGGTAACATTAATTCATTTTTGTTTAACTGTTCTGTTGTTTTTACAAAATTCTGACAAGCAGCTGTTACCCAGAAGCTCTACATTTGTGTATCTCTGGCTTGAACGTGTTTACTCACTGTCCTCCGTCAGGCAGATCCAGGCCCATGATGCGGTCATGAGGCCGCAGTACAGATGTGTAGGCTGCAAAGTTAGCGGGAGATCCTGAGTACGGCTGGACATTGACGCCCCACAGATTGGGTCCAGACCAAAGGCGGTGAGCGCTCGCTTCTGACACACCCGCTCAATCTGATCTACGATCTCTGCACCCCCATAATACCTGAGAGAGACAAAAGGCACTGATTCAGATTTGAAAGTATCATATCAAATGTTAGCATTTTATATTACATAATATCATATAGTAACATACTGCATAATTTTGTAAAGTATCACAGTGTATCATACATTGTATGTATTGTAATGTGTTATATTATTTTGTATCAGTGCTTCCGCTATGCATGCACAAATCACATGATTTGTGTTGAGCAGCACTTGCCGGAGGCAACACCAAAACAAGCCTCATCATGGACGCAGGAAATAATATAAAAAACATCATCTGATTAAAAATAGTGAGTTAGTATCTCATTTAATTCCATTTTAGAATTTACGATTATTCTTCAGTGTAGCACTAGAGGGAGCTCGAGTGCCATCAGTGGCACTAAAACCATCTAATCTAGGTTGTATCTTATTATGTTGTATCGTTTTGTATTGTATTGTAACAGCTTGTATTATATTATACAACAGTGTAATAGCGTGCGATGTTGTATAGTCCTGCATTGTATTATGTTATATTGCATCATATATTTTATATATATAACCATCTGCTCTCAACCCACTTCACTGATGTTTTCAAAAGTAAATTTAACAAAATTGTACTCTTCCACTTCTGAAAAGTTTTGTAATGATTGTTACAATATATTTTGGAAAGCGTACGTCCTGTGTAGTTACCTCTGTCCCGGGTATCCCTCAGAATATTTGTTGTTCAGACAGGAGCCCTGGGCCTCGAGTGCTGCACGGCTGCAGAAGTTCTGACAGGACAAACAAGCACAGTGTCAAGAACCAGAGCCACACACGGTACATTTTTTTTATCATGCTTATATATTCAGAGCACTGTCACCATCCAAATATAACCTTTATTTACCTGGAGAAGGGTGATTGAACACTCCTGCTCTTTTTCAGCAACACCCAGCTACACGGTACAACCACAGTATAACCTGAGCTATCCAGTATGCAACTATAGTTGAACTATAAGCATTTCTCTTGAAAATAATCTCAATAATAAAAACAATAAGACATGTTCAGGGAAGGATAATCAAAGCTATTTAAATCTGCTGAGTAAATCTGACATGGTTCATTACAGCCTTTTCTGTAAGCTGCAAAAATGAATGAAATTGGCTTATCTAAAAATATTAAAGTATTAGAGGCGCTATAGTCAAATTAAGGAATGAATATGGAGGAATCTAACTAATACTGACTCCCTGTGGGGTTCAGCACACTGTCAAATCTCCCAAAGACACTTGAGAGTCAGAGGAGAGATGGAGCTGCAGAAAAGGAAATGAATGTGAATTAATTTTTCTCGCTGTCTCAGTCTCCTTTTTTTTCTCCCACTCTCACTTCTGCTCGTCTTCCTCTCTCTCTCTATCTGTCTCTCTCTGTCCTCCTCAGCCGCCCCCTCTGCCTTGTTATTATACTAAACCTGTCACTGTTCAGGGATCCCTCAATCATTCCAGAGGGATTTAAAACCAGTCCCATATGTGACATAAATCTCTCTCTCTGACATTTCAAAACACTATCTCAACTCTCACACATATAAACACACACACAAAACGATCACCCCCTCCTCCTGTGTCTCAGCTTTAAGTGTGGAGATCAATGGCAGAAATCACTGAAGGAACCTAATGGGATCATTTGACTGTGTTCCAGAAGAAAAAAAGGAGGCTCTCCGCTGGGAGTCAGCCTGCAGCGGCGACTGACAGCACATGCACACCAAGATGAAAATCTTTCAGATGTCATTGTGACTGATAGAGCTGTGGATACATAATTGCTGGAGAATAAAGGAAAGAAAGCTCCTCTCTTTTCCCAGAGCTTCCACTTAGATGAAATCAGTGACTTGCGCAGGGAAAAATGCAAAGAAAATCTCAGTGAACTCTCTGAAGAAAACAGTTAAATTCTAGAAACTACAACTCTGGTGACTCTGGTGGTTACACTGCTGAAGAAGGCTCCTCTGCAGTTTAGGTTATTTTTTTCTTGCTTCCAGTGTCACATACTACAATCTTTAACACCTCTGCCTACAGAAAAGCACAAAGGATAATTAGCAACATCTTCCTTTCTCCCCTCGCAGAGGGCACAAGGCACACTGTGCTCCATCCACTATACCTTACAGGCTCATTATTCAGCTATCAATTTGCACTTACTCTGATTACTGCAAACGTCGCAGATATGATTTTCACATTTAAATAAATTAATTGACTGTGAATTATCTGTGTTAGCCTGTAGGGGTGTGAAACTGCTGTCCGTTTTTTTGGCTGAAAATATGCTTTGGCACAACTTTATCTCTTGTACCAACCATTTTGTAGCAGAAGCAGGTGAGACAGAAAATTTACCAGATAAGCCCAATTGGGAATGTCTATTTGCACCCCAGTGAGAATGGTAACACGGCAACTATTCAGCTATTTAACAGCTCCTAGTTTAGCCATAAAAGATTATTGTCTCTGCCAATGCCAATGTGGCGATTTAGACCTGAATAGCATTGCTGTTTGCCATACAGGGCTATATACACCCAGGTCTAAATATTCCACCTTGAGTGCAAATAGAATAGTTAGCTACTGGCACCCACATGCAAATAGTCCCATTGGCTATTCCACCTCAGGAGCAGATAGCATGGTTAATACAATCATTTGGTTGTTCATATCATCTGCAAAAAAACAAACAAAAACAAAAACAAAACCCTCAAACAAAATAAATGGATTTTGGCTTTTGCAAAAGCTGTACAGCAATCCCTTAGAGAGTTTATGTGTCAAAACACAGCTGTTTTTCCAGCACCACTTTCACACACTGACTAAATGTGTGATGCAAGATACTGAACAAACATTTCAGCAGTCACCTTTGATCCTTCTCATCAGACTGGTGGCCATGGGTCATAACAGTACAAACTGCACCTGAGTCATGTTTTTACAAAGAGGATTATACATACATAAAAGAGGTTGTGAGTGTACAACTTGTGAGACTTATGATTTATAAGTGCTCGCAAATAATCAAGAAGAGCAGGAAGAATTTCTGAGCGGGCAGTGAACATATAATAACTGCATGGTACTTCCATAACTATACTATATGTACTATAGTAAACCATATTTACCCTTTCACACGACACTCATTAAAAGCCACTTAAGTCATGCTCTGGGGTTTTAATTAAGTTGTTTCCAGTTTTAGTTTGAAGTTCCTGCCTTCCATCTTGTTTCTGTTTAACTTCCTGTCTTTGTCTTTCCTTTTTTGATTAGTTTCACCTGCCCCCAATTAGCCTCTCTGTGTAGTTCGTCTGCCTGTTACCCTCCTTTTGTTGCCAGGTTGTCTTCTGTGCCAAATGCCCTTGCTTTATCCCCAGCGCTTTCACTATTTGCACTTGTATGTTTTCTTGGACTGTAGCTGTTCTGTTCTGTTCTTTGGATTTTGGATTTTTAACTCGTTGACACAAACTGTGACAGTTTGTGTGTCAAGCAGGTAACAAGAAAACACAGAATTGCAAACAGGGGAAACACTGGGGATAAAGCTAGGACATTTGGCACAAAAGACAAAGATGACCTGGAAACAAACAAGGGTAACAGCAGACTAAATACACAGGGAGGTTAATCGGGGACAGGTGAAACTAATCAATGATCAAAAACAGGAAGTAACACAGACAAGGCAGGAGCTTCAAAATAAAACAAAAAAAAAAAACTAACTAAAACCCCAAAACATGACAGCGTTAGATAGCAAGTGTTGATCTACTCACATTTTTATTACTGTCTGTGTCTATGATCTGCTTTTACTGTAATAAACATGCCTGACATCATGATCATGATTATTGTCACACACTTGTTTCTTAACTTTAGATTTGTCCAGGGACTATGGATGAAAAGTAGCCTTTTGGCTAATTCTGGCACTGCCCCAGTAAATTAAATAAATAAGCTTGAAAAACTAAAAATGACAAACAAATAGTTTTCCTAGGTCACTGCCTCAGTGTGTTGAATCTTGTTGCATTGCGCTTGTAAAACGAATCTGAGGTCTTGTTGTCCTTGTGCCATCACTGTGATTGTACTGTGTTCAGGGCTGTATATGAAGCTTTTTTCATTTTTAAAAAATCAACAAAATAAGCCAAGACATCAGTCCACCTTTCCAATGGTGTGTCATTACTTACAATTACTCTCTACCCATCTTTCAATTTTCAGTTTCAGTTTGAACAAGCTTCGCTGGTGAGACCAATCATGATAATCTAAGCTTACTAAAATATCTTATCAATAGTTAAAAATAAATGTGACAAACATTAAAAGAAAATTATGTAACAGTCAAACAGATCATGAAAGACAAAAAAAATCTCCATTCCACTGCTTCTCTCTGTCTACTCTTTATACTTGGGCTTTTACCTCTGATGCGATGAGCTCCAGTCCCCGACACTGCCTGTCCTTCTCCTGCTGCAGGAGGCTCCACATCTCTGGGTCGTCCTGGGCCAGGCTCTCCTGTCCCGTCCACCCACTGGCGCTGCTGAGGCCTCGCCTGCAGACTCCGCTGTGACCTGCCCCTCTCGGCCCAAACATCCTGAAGCCCTGGGAAGATGGGCTGCATAGGGAGGGAGGTTAATGAACACATCATTTCAGTCAACAACTAAAACTGTAAAGCTGTTCTCTGTCACTGGAAATAAAATGTGAGAAAATATGCAAATCCTGTTTGGGTGGGAAGACCCTGGAGAGATGGTGCTGTTCTACTTAAAACTCAGTGTAGTTAATAAAACCCTAATGAGAAGACAAATACCAAGTCACAGGATTTGATGCAACTCTCTATTGTGTTACAAACTGTCTGTTCAGAGTAAAAAAGTTTCTCAAGGGTTCTTTTTTTTGTTGTTGTTGTCCAAGATTGCTCCTTTGGTGTCTTTTGAAAACCTCAGTAAGAGTGAGTCTGAGCAAAAACACTTTCATCACTCAAAATTATAATACTTTGCACCGGGGGTTTGGAAACAAAGGAGTTAGAATAATGTGTCTTTTGATGTTCTAAACAATCCATTAAATGAAAGGCTGTGAAAAAGCAAATGTGTTATTCAGTGGAGTAGTTACGGAAAACCTTGGACATGAAAAGTATAACGAGGGCCAGCCACACGCACAGTGACTTATTTATCAGGGTCTTGTTTGTTGAAGACAGCTTGTAGCTGCATGATAGTTACGTAACAATGTGTTACTTTGGCCTAATAGACAGATTACTGTTCAAGCATAAATATATGGCGAAGCAAGTCTCCTTTCATCTTTTGTGTTTATTATGTTTTCTAAGCCTTGAGTATATTAAGTCTTGCATAAAGCGCAGTGCGTACAGTCAACTTTCCTCCAACAACAAAAAAATATTCTGGGACAAGCAGTAGCACTCCTTTCTCTTTTGACAACCTGAGAAAATCGCAGTTATCAGACAAACATAGTGACACTTATGCAACTGGACTGACAAATTGAACATATAACACAATATGAATCTTCAAACCACACATTTCTGTCTGGGTTGAGGTAACCTGAGGTGATAAACTGACCTAGTTTGCAGAAAAAGTGATTTAGTTATAAATGCTCACTGGAGCTGGTGAGATCTACTAATGCAGATGCAAGTTTATCTGTGCATACATTTATAATAAATACATTTTTAAAACAATTTACTCACCCGTAAGGTTTGCCGTAATGAGAGAGAGAGCATGTCTGTGACAGCTGAGGGCTGGGAAAACAGAAAACTACTCAAGGTGCAAAGGGTGGACGTAAAATCAGTACTGGAGGAAAGCCAGGGACATGCGGACTTTGTGACACTGATAAAAGTGACAACAACAGTAAATCATCTGTTTCATCTCACTGTGTATCAGATCTTTGAAGAAGAAATATCTAATCAGTCAGAGTCACTGTACAGGCAAGGAATTAATTTTACAGTAAAAAAGCACTTGAACTCAGTCCATGTTTCAAAAATTACAAATGATTCTATCCCTAAAGATGAATCTATTTTGTATCATTAATAAGCTAAGAAATCACATTTTTCAAATATTAAATTGTGGATTTACAGTCTTCACTTCTATTAATGCATGTTCATAAAAGAAAATTCATAAAGTGCTACACACAAAGTGATCAATATCAGTAAAATATCATGGATCAAGTCACTGCTTTTGTGTAAAGACAAAGTGGAGCTTTTGGCAGGTGAGTGTAGTTTCAGACAAACAGAAAGCTCACACGTTATACATCTCATCATTAACAAGTGCTGCTATTAACACATTAAACAAGTTTGGGCTCAATCTGCACTCACTGCCAAGTTGAAAATGTGTTTTTAACAGCGTATAAAAACAGATGATTTTGAAGGATGAATGAAAAGTTTGACATCTCAGTTCCAGCATCTCATCCGAAGTGCTGCTGGCTCTGCTCTGTCTGAAAGTTGTGGTCCGGACAGACTTTCTGCACCAGCCTGTAGTCGGTGCCGGTGAAGGCGATGAAGATGCATATGACTTTAAAGGGTTTGGCGCAGATCCAGGCCGCTTGGGACTGGGTGTTTTCTGAGTAGCAGGTCTGCCCCGGGTCGTACATGCAGGGCTTGGTCTTCTTGGACCGGTTGGTTCTCTGGTATTCGATCCGGCAGTTGAGTTCAGTCAGCATCATCACGTCCTGCTGATGCTGCTTCTGCTGGTCCAGAGGGGTGGAGCTGGTGGACTGAGGCGGGCTCTGGAACTGGGGCGTCAGATCTGGAACTAGGACGGAGTTTTTGGTGTCATAGCTGTTAGCCTGCCGCATCCAAAACCTCCCATCCTACAGCTTTGGAGGGCGGGACGATGCTGACAGATATGTTCCCCAGACGGGACGAGTTGTGGCGGAAGTAGACGCTGAATGTGCCGTTGATGTGGTCCACGATTTTGCCCGTCACCAAGAGGCTGAACTTTACTGTTTTCACATTGAAGTAAAAATCACCCCAGCCCAGGATCTTCTTAGCCTTTGTGGATGTTTTTGCGGGAGGTTTGGACTTGGGAGGAGGTCGGTACAGATACTGATCCATGGCTTGGGAGAAGTTCTGAGGCCATCCGTATGGGCCGAGGGATCCATAAGCAGGTGTCTTATGTTTGGTGGAGATGATCTGTAAGTCTTTGGAGATATGTTTAACCTTCAAAGCAGCTCCACAACGTCTGCTCTTCTTCCTTCCTCCTCTCTCCAATGTTGGCTCTGAAAGGGCTTAGCTGTTTCTTGGACCTGCGGACAACAAAACATGAATTAAGGACAGCTTATAATTTAGAGTGCTCTTTACCAAAGCCCCTCAAGGTTTACAGGGATTTACTGGCATAAATTGAATATAATATTCATCTACAGAATGGACAAATCAAGATATAGCCTTTTACATTTTGCAGCCACCGTATGTTCTCCTACACACCCAATAGAGATAATAAATAGTGGATCAAGCATCCGCGATGTTGCCCATAAGATTCTGAAGAGCCATTGCTCACACTGTGGTGGCTCTGGACTTTGCCATCTTGGCAGTGCCTGACTCTGCCTCACTCCAAAAATGGGCAAAGAACTAGAGTAAGGGTGAAGCTGAGGTGCCCAAATGAAGCGACTACTTAGTGGCTAGTCATCTGTGACGGTACCCATCTGTCACTCAAAGTGAGCATACCCTGAATTATTAATAACTTTAAAGCGATATTCCACCCCAGAACGATAATAAACTCAATATGTACTCACCCCTATGCCGATGTGAGGATGGGTGAAGATCTTCAGTTCACAAAACAATCCTGGAGTTTCAGCAGAAAACAGCACTGTAGCCAAATCCAGTACAATGTCAGTGAATGGTGACCACGGATAAAATGTAAAAAAAAAAGAACACAAAACAAACACAAAATGTCTCCATCCTGCTCGTGTGGTGTAATCCAAGTGTCCGTTAGCCGTGACATTAAAATTTAACCACAAAAGATGCCATTTACACCATGTTTTTAGCCGAAATGTCAACTGTGGCCTCTCAGACTCGAGCCAGATGCTCAAGAGATCTTGCGATATTTTCACACGTGTGTCCATTAAGAGATATACGTAGTCTCATGATACATCAATGCCATTTTTACATGCTACCTGGGAGGCTACAGTTGACATTTCGGCTAAAAACATGGTGTAAATGGCGTCTTTTGTGGTTAAATTTTAATGTCGCGGCTCACAGACACTTGGATTACACCACACGACAGGATGGAGTCATCTTGTGTTTGTTTTGTGTTCTTTTTTTTACACTTTATCTGTGGTCACCATTCACTGCCATTAGCTGCAACCCTGTTTTCTGCTGAAACTACAGGATTGTTTTGTGAACTGAAGATCTTCACCCATCCTCACATCAGCATAGGGGTGAGTATATATTGAGTGGATTATCATCTAGGGTGGAATATGGCTTTAAGCCTCACTAAAATTTAAACTGGGCCGCCATATTTAAATAGTGAAGCTACCAGCAAAAGTGACTGCTCTTTTATTCTTTTTTGTGTTTCATCTCACTGCCTGTAGCCTTCTCTGGAACAAAACTTGTCTCCTTGCTGTGACAAAAAACCACAAAATGAGAACCAAGTACGATGTCCTCCATCATTCCTGAGTGTGTGTGTTTGTGTCCACGTTTATAAGGATGCCATGGCAGTTTTGTGCAGCTTAATGACGATCCTGCCCACGTTTAAGGGGTACTATCGAAGTACTATACTGTAATGGAAAACAAAGTGTCTGGTAACCGAGTAGAGTCCAGTTGAGTAGAGCTGCACCAAACAATGGAAATGAGCCATTTATTATCGGGGTCTATGGGGATTTTGTCAAGCCAGCCTCAAGTGGCCGAGACGATGTGTTTGCAATTGGAAAGTTCACTGCTAGGTGTCACTAAATCCTACATTCTGGTCCACTGGGGCAAATTGTGATCTGTGATGCTGGGCTATATAAATAAATATTGATTTGACATTTTTTCTAATACAAAGGCTAGTAGTGACATACCATGCAGATAATTTTGTTTTTGTATTTTTAAGTCTCTGAGATTTGTGATGTTATCTAACCACAATGGATGTGAACCAAATTTGTTTGTGGTGATAACAATATTTAAAAATATTATTTAAAAACAAATCAACATCATATTTTATTTCCAGCAGTAACCCTTTTGGATGCTGATATCTCAGAAACCAGGGCAAATAGAACCCAGCCTATTTGCATGGCCAGTGAAACAACAATATAAAGCACATAATAAAAGGAAAAGTGAACCACATGTTTTGGTTCACACAGTTTTCCAGGAATTTCTGATGAACCTTATTAAAATGATAGTGACACATAATCTGTATTATTCATTTTGAACAGAGTATGAGGTTTGTATTGGTTATAGCTCAGGGAGGGCCAGGTACAGCTTTACTGTCTAGAACAGTCAACAGTCCACAGCAACACTAAAGCTGTGCTAAAGCTGTGTTTATATCATCACACATTCAACAGAGGTACTTTATATAATATTTGTATTTGTAAATCGTTTTGAAGAGCTCATTCTTATTGGTGTTATCTCTGTGACAGTAAATACAGTGTCACAGGATTTGTAAAAGGTGACAAGACAGAAGAGACAGAAGATAGGCCTCTGGACCAGCAGGACAACTTCTGATGAAGGACAGTTTCACTGTGGCTACATTATAAAGTAGCAGGTAATCGATTAAAATAATCATGCTTAGATGTGTCTGGCCCTCTGAATGAGAAGTGACTGATCAATAGGTCAGCTCCTTCAGGCAAGGACTACAGAAACACACACACACACACACACACACACACACACACACACACACACACACACACACACACACACACGTCACATTCATACTGCCATTAACACATTTTAATTTGGGTGTCCTCCCTCACGCTCTCTCTCTCTCTCTCTCTCTCTTGCTCCCTTGTTAAAACTTTCAATCACCTTTTCAATGCGACCTTGGTAATGGACTGAATCTATGGGCTTATTAATCAATGTGCTTGGGAGACACAGGAACATGGTCAACAGATGGGTCAATGTTGAAGATACTGCAGAGAATCAATACATTTTACAGCACATAATGTATGAAAGACCTTAAAATCTGCAAACTCTCAACAGCATCTTTTTCATAGTCAGCTCCCCCTGCACCAAACATACCTAGGCTGCCTGTCAGCTTTCTCCTTTTCACCATTCTCCTCCTCGTCATTCCCTTAAACATCCTAGTTTGCATTCCCAAATTGATTTGGATTACATACTTGAAATTAATAAGAGATTAAGCCTTCACCTGGCTTCACCTTGTCAGGTTATTATTTTATACGGAGAGAAGTTCATGTTTTATTCACTTACTGTATCATCATTGCATTTCTCTGTCTGCACACAGATTCAGCTCCTTCCAATTACTGTCCCTCATATTTTTATACATACACTCTATAAAGGTATCTCACATATATATAAGCTCACTTTTCCAAGATGACACAGTATGGGTGAGCTGTCTGCAGATTATTTGCACAACTCTGGCAGAAACTCAACATGATGATTTACCTTCTTGCAATGTTAAACTCAAAACAAATATAACAAAGTCATTTAGTCCTCTGAGAAACACTGTATGAGCAGAAAAACTGAAATATTGCTTGGAATAGCTAAGTAGGTAAATATTTTAATAAGTAATTGTTTTTTGTTTTTTGTCACAGTGGTTTCAGTAATAGTTTGGTTTAGGGCTGGGCAAGATATTGATATTATATGACATTCTGATATGAGACTAGATATGTTTGATACAGAAGTAGATTTTGTGATTATGATTAATTATAAAATATATAATGAAGTTCTATCTCTCCCTCTCTTTTTAAAAAAAAAGTTACATAAATTCTGTTTAATAGATTGTTTTAAACAAGAACTCTTTACAGTAAAGATATATAGAAATGATAAATATCCTTCATTCAGGGATTCATCTTAAATTGCAGTGATGCCGCGTTCATGTTTCTTGATAGATTCATCTCACTGCAGTTCACTGTACCTGAATATTATACATATATATTAATATTCTAATATGTTATAAGGATAATATAATATCAAAATTAAGTGCTTATGTAAAAATGTACATATAGATAAAAAGTAGTAAAAGTAGCATTTGTGAATTTCATTTGGGAAATAATTATTTACCAGATAATAAGCAAATTTGAATAGAAGAAATATCTGTTTCCATTGCATTATTTGTGCTTTGCCGAATAACATATTTGTATTTGGATACATCCGTAATAATTTTCTGAACTTACCAGACTGTTCTAGCTGTTCTATCATTTGCCTTTACTGTTGTTGTCATTCTAATTACATTACTGATGATTTATCAACAATCTCATATTTCATGAAAGCACCAGTTGACACATGTGCAATATTGTCACAATACTGAAGCATTTGGTCAAAAATATTGTGATATTTAATTGTATCCACATTGCCAAACACTAGTTTGGCTCTCATCGCTCACACAGAGCAGAATACATCAGTTATACACAGAAACCCAGCTGACTCCACCAGACTGTACCTCTCAGTTACAAAATAGCACTGCATAAAAAAGTGAGACTTTGAAAATTAAAAATTTACGTGCATGTTCAGATTGATGAAGCTATTTTATTTCATCAAAATGCTCAAATCCCACTAAGTCCAGCCATGAATGAGGCTGTTTATGGGACTGACAATTCAATGCACAGTTGACATGCAGGGCTGTTTTCCTTTGCAGAAAACAAGTGTGCACAGATCATAAAACACCAATGTTACAAAAGTCACTGAGTTGAATGTAAAAACTAATTGGGCCAGGTGAATCCAGACTTCATTTTCTTTCACCAAAAAGTCTTCAGTTTTTAAGTGGAAGTGTGAATGCAGTGTGGGAGACAAGTCAACATTTTTTTAATGTCTCTAGTGAATTGAAACACGAGTTGGACAAAAACTTCTGCTCTCTCCTTGTTTAGGACTTGAATTCTATTTTCATCGTAATGTGTCGAAGGCAGATGGAGGTTTAAGGTTATTCTCCCCAAGATTTCTCAATAAACAACTCCTAGGATATCATTATTTCTCACCAACAAGTGGGATTCATATCACCCCTAACCACCCCAGCACGGTGTGCCAATCTCTGCCTTTCTCTGGTAACCAAGTGAGCTCCAGCTGTGCCCATTGTTACAAACCCAAATCTCCAGCTATGTGCTGTTCTCACCTACCCTAATTGGAGCCCACTGTGTGACAGCCGTGTCATTGGCTCTGTGTCAAGATGCCAGCACAGAAACTGCAACTGAGCAACAGCGGTGGAGTGGATGCAAGCACAACACCTGTGCAGAAAGCACCTGCAGAGGCAAAAAAACTGAGAAACCTCAGAGCAGTAATTGCATTTTAAGGACAGTGAGAACATTCTTGCCATTGGCTATAACGATCCTTAATGTGTCAGTTTTCCACAACTTCACAAAAAAATGTTTCCTGAGCCCTCAGGGTGATAAAACTTTTTCAACCTGACAAAGACTGCACAATCATTTAGTTCAGGTAATAAAGCACAAAATTAGGTTGCTTTGAGGTTTTCACCTGACAACTTCAATGTTAAAGTTACAGACGCTGTAGTTGGCTGCTCATGCAACAAAGTTAAGAGAGTTAAATTAAAAACTGGAGAGCAGATTATGCCTAAAAGAGAAACACAGACCACAAGACTAGAACAAATTAAAATTTTGAGGATAGTACATTTGGGCTGAATGTCACGATCTATTAGACGAGTCAACTTTGTCCCAAGACAGTCTCACATCATGAGATGCAAGCCTGAACAAAGAAATCATGTTACAACAAAAGACCAGAGCAAATTTCATTCCTTGAATAAAACAGCATGTCTCAGACTTTTGGAACAATTTCAATGTACAGATGTAAATATTTCCTGGATTCTTTACTCCTCTATGACAGTAAGCTGAACATCTTTGGACTGTGGACAAAACAAGACATTTAAGGATGTCATGTTGGGCTTTGGGAAACACTGATCAACATTTTTCAACATATTCTGACACTTTATAGACAAAACAACTAATTAAAAAATTGAGAAAATAATCAACAGATGAATTTGACAGTGACAGTAATCTTTACACACTCTACACTACGGTAGAAACTAAGGCAAGTCTTGAACAAGTGTAATTAAAATTATTACAGGAGTCACACCTGAGCACACGTCAATTAACTGCAGCTCTCAACCCTGTCAACCCTTAAAATAATTTGGAGTATTCGCTCTGCAACCAATGTCAATGTGTCAACTTACCTATTTTTATCCTTTAAAACTGCCATAACACTGAATTTATTTTAAGCTATGAATCAATCATTCTAAGTTTGTTCAGTTAGATGTCTTATTTTTGTAACACAGCAGTTTCAAATATTTCAGAAATTATGGAAACTGGTAGATTCCCTTCCTCATACACAGAACATACTAAGGCTGCAACTAATGGCTATTTTCTTTGCCAATTAATCTGTCAATCATTTTCTCAATCAATCACTCAGTTGTTTGGGCTATAAAATGTCAATTCAAACGTCTTGTTCTGGCCACAACTCAAATATATTCTGTTTACTATCATAAAAGAATAGAGAAACTAAAAATGATTAACATTTAAGAACCTAGAATCAGAGAATTTTGACTTTTTTGCCAAACAAGCTTAATGATCAATTCATAATCGATTCATCATTGCAGCTCTAGAACCAATACACCCCTCCATTGAGAATAAATAAGAAAACACTCCAAACACTTCAAACAACAAAAAAGGACCACTTGCATTGCTTGCAACAATGCTGCAATATGATGATCAGCGGCAGAGCCAGAACGTGAGGGAATTTCAGATTAATTAAATTATGACCTATTTGTTGCACAAACTAACAGTACATATAAGTACATCAGCAGGAAAATAACAATTCCCAGAGCCACAACAAAAACATTTCGTGTTAATAATGAGCTGCAGGAGCACAGCGGAGCAGGGAGCGACTGTCTGCTGATCTTTACTCACCGCTGATGGGAGAAGCCACAGACAGGTGATGGCAAAGTTCAAACACAGCGCCCTCATTTTGCAGCAGCGTGGCTCCATCCAGAGAGCAGGTCGTTTCTGAGGCAATCTGCCCGACTGAATACTGTAAGTGGTGATTTACTGAGTCAAGGCTTACGCTCACTTCAAAAGTAGAGAAGAAGACATTCATTCCGCAGTGAGGGACTCAAAAATCCCCAAGAAGATCTGGAGTGAATACTCAGCTCAGTGCTCCTTCTCCTGTCCCCCACCATCCCACTCTCTCACTTTTCATCTCTCTCCATCTTTTCTTCCTCTCTCTCTCTCTCCTCTCTCTCTGCCCCTACACACGCGCACGCACACGCGCGCGCGCGCGCACGGAGTCCTCACTTGCCTCCCTGCTCATTTTCACCACCTGGCCGGCCCTTATTATGACTCATCAACCCGGGGAAAGGCGCTCTCAGGCGGGCACAGTTTGACAGCCCTCCCCGCTGTCCCCGCATACTTTAGCCACGGGGAGGCTGACAAAATGACAAGGGCTCTCTCCGGGAAATGTAAAAATCACTGACAAGTCTGCTGAGATGCTGCCGCTGCCTCAGCCTATCAGAGGAACTTCAAGCCGACAAATCACTCCATGTAATAACCACCAGACAAGTCGTCTTTAATGAAAGATAAGAACCTGTAGAAACCCATTAAGTTTCTTACTTAGCCATGTTCAAAGGCTCCTACGTTTTAAGCCAGCTGTTAGCTTAGCATGCTTCATGCGAAATAACTGATTGTGAAAAAGGAGTACAATAAAATCAGTTCAATACATCTGCTTTACTTCTACTGTGACAATTATGTCCAAAACAAAATAACTCTACATGTTTAACTCGTCATATCGTCACAAGTACACGAGAAAAAAAAAGTAAAACTGAAGAAAAACTTTGTTGCTTGGTGGTGACCGAACAAGCAGTCATATTATCTGGGTTATTAAAGGAGGGAGAGACGGAGACCCACCTCCTGAAGCAGTTAACTTCTGTGCACAATTTAAGGACTTTTTGTGCCTAGAGAAAGGACATCCTCTGGCACTGAGACACTCTTTAAAACACGGTATGTTGTGACATTATCACTTCACACAACGACAGGGAATCAGCTTTCTGAAATAACAAGTTATCTTTGACAGCCCACTTCCCCGTACGTGTTTTCAAAGTTGTGTTTATTTTTGTCATTTATTATTTGACCGTCAGTGACACCTATAGTTGTTTACGTAATCTATATAGCGTTACTAAACATATATCTGGTAACAAAGTTATACACGATTTATTTAGTCCTCTCGCTAATTAACTACAGATAGCAAGAAGCCGACCGACAAAGTCGTGTCTAGAAGGGAACCGCAGACCCGCAAGAGATCTGTGGAGGGTGACCATTTTAACCCAAACTCCTTCCCCTTACCACAATCAAGTGTTTTCTGTCCCTAAACCTGCATAGCTTTTAATCACGGCGTTGGCACAAATATGATTAGTTTGTGCAAGGTGTGCAATGAAGAAACAACGCGAGAGTTGCACAAATCAAGGGTTCCCTCCTAATCACGACCTTAAAAGGTTCAGATGTTGGTGCGGTAGCGCAGCGCCATCTGTTTCAAGATAAACGCCAATAGTTCGCATTTCGCCATATTCGTAAAGTAAGTTATGTTTGCTGTGGTTAGTTTGAGTAATTACCTTAAAGAGGCCAATTGTGGTGTATGTTTTGTGTAGGTTACAGGCAGTTAAGATGGTGCATTGGAGTAGTGGCTCTTGAAGGAATCTGGGGTCCTGAAAATTTTTCAGATTCAGAATTCAGATTCACTGATTTGAATTATCATATTTATTATTGTGTGCATGTATATATTTGCTTGTTTATTTGAATATTTATTTATTCACAAAAGCTCCATAGTTCGACAAATAATATTACAATTTTTAAATTTAAAATGCTTCAATGCTTATATTTTAATCCAACAATGGTGGAAACCACCTCTCTCAATTAAAATCCCAGGCTAGGCCTCTTATTTATCTTTTATTTTTAGACTTTTATTATTATATCTATTTAACAAGCCTAGATAAAAAAAAAATAGTATCTGCGAATGAATGCAAGTGAAACTCTCGATGTGTGTATACACATCGACAGGCCAACAGACAACACAGATTACCCATCACATACATGTGATGGGTAATCTGTGTTGACATGGTCCATTTTTTCTACTACTTGTCTGATATGTTTCTAAGACATTTTCTTGTGTGATTTTGTGACATAACTAAGACGAAATGTTAAAACACATGTCTATCCCAAAGGACATGTATGAGTGTAGATTTTTATATGTATTATTATTGTAAGGGTCCTTGGCTGAGAAAAAAAAGAGAACCTCTGGGTTAGAACCTGTAGAACGAATGTGAAAGGACAAAGATTTCGGTGTTCACACAGTTAGTGTGGAGTTGATGTCATTCCAGAGTAGAAAGTTGCTAGTTTCTCTGTCGTTTTGGTGCGATTAATGAAGGTCCTCATAGTAGACGGTGTATCTGGATACGAGATTATTTCAGTTCTGTTATTTTTGTACAGTGAACCATAAGTGAGGATCCTAAGGCGGAGGATTGGGTCGCCACTTAGGCCTTTTATAGTAAATAATTTACGTGTTTGCGAAGAATAAAGATTTTCGTGGAGAGGAACATTAATCCAGTCAAATCGTATAAAGCCCTGCACTCTGTTGGCCTGTCTATATCTGCAAAAAGAAATAATAATAACTTGAACATTTTATCACACATGTATAAACAAGACATACAGCACATGACTCAATTGTGAGTTATATCTCCTCAGCAAACTTTGGTTGATCAGTTTGAAGATGGTGTCTGCGCTTGGAGATTGTCATTTTAAAGTCCGTATATCTTTGTTTCTTTGGTTACAAATGATGATTTTATCTGGTTCAAGCATGCATACACACTAGTATGCGTGTAAATTGTTGTATAAATGTTAAAATTTTAACCATATTATCGTAAAGTATGTACCTAACAAGAAATAGATTGCCTGATAATCGTATACCGGGTACTCTGACAATAAAACAGTAAGAACGTCCTGCAACCGTTTACCCTCTTGACATACATATCATCTCTGTTTTGTGCGCATGCGTTCCAGTAGATGCTCGTAAGAAAAATATTTAAAAAAACGCTGTCAGTTTATCGGATCGTTCCAATTTATCGCATATATGTCACCCCATCGTTTCATCTGTACTCACATAAACTCTTGGCGAACGGAAAACGGAGAGTTTTCATTTTAGAAACGATATTTCAAAAACAGAGGCGTGGTCAGGTCGCCATATTCCCACAATGCCTAGCGCACATATGGTGGTTACAAGTTAAGCTTGGTTACATTTGTGTCAAACCTGCTGCGTTTTGGTGCGATTATTGGAGATCTTCAGTATAGATTGTTTGTGTATTGATTACAAATAATATATGTAATGGCATTTTTATTTTCTGAACCGTAAGCGAGAATGCTAAGGCGGAGAATAGGGTCAGAAGCTCCAATGTCAAACTTCAGTACACTCTTGTTTCTCTTCAGATCGTATAAATCTTTCGCCTTTTACTAAAGATTTCCGTGGAGAGGAACAACAAGAGTTTTACCCAATTTTTTGATGCCCTGCGAAAGTGGGGCTTACTGAATTGTTCAAAATCAAATTTAAATACAACAACGAAAGATATGGTGTGTATCGTATTATATTGTTTATTTATAGGGTATGTCCATTTATTATTGTAGTGGTGTCTGGAAATGTGAAGTCTTAACCGTCCAGATAAAACGTGGAAGTTGTCCTGTTAATATTGTCTTTGTTGAAAACAAAACTTCGTCTGAATGATTTACAATTGAAACGAAAATATTTATTTTTCAATAACAGAGATGATAATAACAATAATAATAATAATAATTCTCTTATTTCAGGTGGCACACAGTAACCTTCGAACAAGACATGCAGTGAATCAGTTGATTACGTGCCTATGACCACTAGAGGGCGCAGACTTCAAAATTAACCCAGACTATATGACTATAGTGACTTGAGCAGCGACTGTCAAGTTTTCAATCAAATAATTACGTTTGATATCATGTGGATGTTGACATTACCATGCCCTCGTCATAAATATAAGTCATCATGGTATTTGTACAGTGCACCGTAAGTGAGGATCGTAATGCGGCGAATGGGTTTGGTCATTTAATCTCATAGGTTTGATGTATTCCTGTTTCTCACAAAACGTAAATGTTTAACCTTTTCTAAGGGTTTTCGTGGAGAAAACATTAGGGGAGTTGTCCAG
The DNA here is from genome assembly GCA_034769285.1 of Lutjanus argentimaculatus. Classification (NCBI taxonomy): domain Eukaryota; kingdom Metazoa; phylum Chordata; class Actinopteri; order Lutjaniformes; family Lutjanidae; genus Lutjanus; species Lutjanus argentimaculatus. Next base: position 10,763,360 of record JAWZSL010000007.1, read on the forward strand.
TTTAATCGTGAATAAAAGTTATCGAAATAAATGGTGGCGAGTTTATTTATCCAGCAATTAATAGGCAACAAACGACAAACATATAATGTATGTTGTAGTAGTCAAATTCAAATTGTTGATGCCCTGCGAGGCTCAGTATTGTCGTGAAAATACAATTGTTTGTAGTCGAAGTTGACGGGTTAGCCAGTAGGGTCGCAAGTACGCGCACACATAAGCCATGCAAGTTGCTCACAAACGTATGAAACGGACATCACGCCTCTGTTGTTTATTAATCTGCTCGTCTCATGTCTGACTTTACCGTGACAAAACACAGCGGAAACGTTTCGTCATCTTGTTTGTCTGGCTTAGAAACAAAAGTTCGTCTGATCTATCTCCACATACAACGCAAGAGTCCCATCTTATTTGCAGGCGGTACAGAGTAAACTTTTCAAGCAGACAGGACAGTGAGTGCTTCTTCTTCTTCTTCTTTGTGTTTTTTTTGCGGATGGCGATGGTAACTCTTAGGTGCACACCACCACCTACTGCACCTACTGAGTATTTACAGGCAGTGAGCCAGTTAATTTACGTGCCTCTCTGCCTTTGACCGTGACAAGGCACATTTAGTACAAGATACACTACAGCTGGTTCAGGCTTTAGTTCTTCATTCTGGACAGATTTATAGAAACATTAATTAAAATTAGGTAAAGGTTAATAAATACTGGCTTTTAGACACTCAAACTTTCAGTTTTAGTGACACAGATGCCAGAGGTGGAAGTAAATTACCAATGAGCAAGGCTCAAGTTACTGTTGTGTGAATCAACAAGTCATGTCAAGTCGTTGCTGAGGTAAGCAAGTCAGAGGTCAAGTCATACGACATTTTGGTGATCCCCATATTCCATATATAAAGCAGTTAAAAAAAAAATACTTGAGTTTAATTTTCAACATTAAACTAAAACCAGTTGCAGCTGATTGTCAGCTTTGCAGTAGAAATCACCCAATCATTTTTCAAAAACATTTTAACTGATTAATATAGAAACATACAATTGTTTATAAAATTTTTTTTTGAGTCATCTGTCTCAGGTGTAGTTGACTGTCAAGTCATGAATACGAAGTCAAAGTCAAGTCGAGTATATAATCAGTGTTAGTCAAGCAAATCTTAAGTCCTCAAATTTTGTCAAGTCATGTGACTCAAAATGTAGAAAAATGCATATTCTTCGTTTTTTAAAAAAATCATGCTGCAAGTAGACCACTGACTGCAACTTTCAAATGATCAAGTGTTTTATCTGTGAATGTTCACATCACCATACCCTCATAACACCAGTTAGAAGAGGTTTCTGAACGTTATAGATGCGCCATGATTTTGTTTTCAGTTTTAGTGACTCACTTTTGTCAAATTAATCTTGATTCTAGTTGACGTGACTGCGTGGCTTGTGAACGGGATTCAAGTTGAGTAGCTGCATTTCGCGCAGTCGCCTGTGGGGCAGTAGTACATCAGCGGCGCAAAATCTGCAGAAGAAGAAGAAGTACGGGGGGGGGGGTCGATGTGGGGGGAGAAAACCAAAGGAAAGAAAAACAAAATGTCGAGCACCGTTAACACGTGAGACTGGTCAGTCTCTGCCATCATCAGCCTGGAGAGGGATGCTTTTCTCGTTCATAGATTAGTTGTGTAACGTTACATCACTGAAGTGAGCTGCAGCCGGGAAGAGGAGGAGGAGGAGCGCTTACAGCCGAATGAAAAGGGGGATGAAACAAGTGGACCAGATGAAGAGCAAATGCATGTCGACCAGCTGAGAAAGGTCCGCCTGTAAATCTTGTTATCCTGTAAACTGTTGATTATTCAGAAGTTAGATGTCCTCAGTTTAAAGCAGCCATGGATGCTGGTATCATTGTAAAGATTGAAGACATAACAGACTGTGACATTGCTGCTGTCGCTACTGCTGCTCCTGCTGCCAGTGATCATCACAACAAGAAGTGGGGGACACACCACCAACACAAAAACAAAAGAGGAATAAACAATCTGCAATTTGGAAATATTTTACTACCTGTGAGGATGATGTGACCAAGGTGGTGTGCAACATATGCAACAGAGTGATGAGCAGAGGCAAGGATTTAGGACATTTAACCACCAGCGCTATGCACAACCATGTGCATTACAAACACCGCAATGTGGCAGGCATCCGTAGCACTCAAGGTAGTAGGAGACCACCACAGTCAGCCCCTACTCCCCCTGCCTTACCCCTACCCCTGCAACCCTTTGCACCACTTGATTTTCAGGATTTCCATTTTGAAGCCCTCAATCAACCAAATGACCCAATGACCCAGACAATCACTGAAAGTGTGGGTGAAATGATTTGCACAGATCTTTTGCCATATTCTTTTGTGGAGAACAAAGGCTTCTGTAAACTTATGAACGTGGTGGCACCTCAGTACACACTTCCCACATGCATTCAGTTCAGCAACAAAGTTGTGCCACAGCTTCACCAGAGAGTCAAAGCTAAAGTGCAACAGAACCTTCAGAACATTGAGGGCAATGTTGTGCACTGCACAGCTGATATTTGGACTAAAAGGTTCTCCACCAGCTCCTACCTGTCCCTCACAGGACATTGGTTTGTACAGAAGACATCAGAGAGTGGGGCTACGACACATAAACGTGTCAGTGCGTTGCTTAATATGAAGGTCATCGATACAGAGTACACTTTCACCCCAGCGGAAATCCGGCAACACCTCCAAGAGCTTGTTGAAGAGTGGCAAACTGTGGTTCAGTGCAGATTTACTGTTGGCTTCTTTGTTAGTAACAACACTTGCAATATGGTGAAAGCCATGTCAGACAGTGACTTCGTGCACATTAGATGCATGGCTCACTCCCTTCACTTGATTGTAACAGGTGCTATTGAGGAGTGCCATGGTGTGGTTAGTGTAATGAACACTGCAAGACAAATCACCAGCACTGTACACAAGTCTGATAAAGCCACAGCGAGGCTGCATGTGATACAGGAGCAACTCGGCCTTCCTGTGGCTGCCTTGATCCATGATGTGCTGACCAGGTGGAACACCATGTTGTTCATGCTGCAGCGCCTGCTGGAGCAGAAGGAGGCACTGATAGCCCTGTCCACAGAGATAGACCTGGGTGGGTCTGTCTCAGAGCATCAGTGGACTTTGATGGAGGCCATAGTCAAAGTCCTGGAGCCGTTTGAGGAAGCAACACGCACAGTGTGCCAAGATGATGCATCTATTTCCTCTGTGATTCCGTGCATCCAGGCCCTCAGAGCTGCACTGAACAAACTTGTAGCAGATACAGATGTGGGTGATCTGTTGGAGACTCGCACCCTGGTTTGTTTACTGCAGAGCCACCTCGAGGAACACTTTCAACGTGTCTTTGAAACACCCACCAACGCCTATTTTAAAGCTACCCTCCTGGACCCTAGATTTAAGATCATGCCCATGGCACTGCTCAGCAAATTGGATTTTGGAAGACTGAAAGCTGCCGTGGCAGTGGAGGTGGAGGAGTTGTTGGAGCAGGACAGCATGCCTTCAGCAGGTGAAGCTGGCTCTTCCTCAGAGGGCATCAAGCCAACAAGCCTTTTCTGGGGTGCAATGCAGAGCCTCACAGCTCATAATGCAGCATCAAAGAAAGTGACATCGTCAGGTTTAGTGGAGTCCTACCTAGCAGAGACCAGCACACAGTCACTGGCCTCTGACCCAGTCATTTCATACTGGTCAGCAAAGATGGCACAATGTCCTGCACTGGCTCGAGTGGCAATTAAATATCTGGGCTGCCCACCCACAAGCGTCTCCTCCGAGAGGCTCCTGAGCACAGGAGAAGATGCTGTTGGTCCAGATGACAGACTTCTCCCTGTCCATGTGCCACAGCTGGTTTTTACCAAGTACAATTTGGTGAAATTTCAATAACTGTCTTTTGCTGTGTGCTGTTTTGTCTTAAAGATGTTGCACTCTTACTGTAAGTTGTCTTATATATGCCATTCTGTTTGACATGCCAGTATTTAAACATTGGATCGAGCTTGAAAGAAAGAAAGGAAAAAAAACTGACACAAGTAGGCAAAAATGTGTGGATAAAGCTTGATATGTAGTTTTTAGTTTCCTTTGGTATGTGAAAGTTGTGGTGTTGATAATAGAATAACCTGTTCTAAATGCTGTTCTAAATGCTGTCTATGTTTAAGTGCCATGTTCAGTGTCCATGTAAGTTAAAGAAAAAATATCTTCTGCATTCTCCCCAAAAACTTTTAATTTTGCCCTGCTGGACACTTTGTCATCACCCACACTGTGCTGGATCTGTGACCCACTGTCTCACCACACTGTATCTTATATTTTAATTTGTATATTTTGGTGAACGTGTTGCAATAAAGAATAAAAAACATAAAGAGGGTTGTGTGATTCACACCGTTTCTAAGTGCACTTCAGGTTTAATGTTTTATATATGTATATAATTCAAGCATTTGGATAATTTTATCAGCAGCAATTAGTGCAAACATTTGAAACCATTTTGAGCAGCATGGCTTGTTTGTGCAAGCCCAGTCTAGTAAATTTTCTTTGCACTGTTTACATTCTTTGTTAATATAAAGCTATGTACATGTTGAAATGGCTTTGAGGCCTCTAAACTATTAAGGACCCAGAGAGCCTTGCAAATGGTAACAAGCATGTCATTAGATATTTTATTATACAATAATCATTAAAATGCTGATGTTTTTTAAAACACATTAATTAATACCATGCAAAGCCGTACTTAAGAAGTGGAATTTGTAAATGAATAGTAATGTTAAATGGGGATAAATAACTAAATTCATGTTTTTAACAATATAGCTCAATAGTTTAACAGTGGTTATTTATGTTTGTATTTTGATTTACTATCAGTTTCCCATTTGCCAACTCTTATCACTATTTATCTGGCACTCAGAGGTTTTTGTTGTGGCCAAACTTTACTTACCTGTTGTGAGACCTAACAGGAACTCTAACTCTCCACTTATTTTAAAAACTGTTATGTCAATCTCATTTAGAAATATATTGATGCAGCACTCAAAGTGTAAACAGGAACATGTTGTATTTGTATTTGGCATTATTTGAGATGTTGCAATAAAAAATGAGTAATTTTAAAAAAGAAATATATAGATGCATGTCTTTATGACCTTTTGCAAAGCTCTCCAAGTTTCCTTCTCAGTGCAAACTACAGGCCTAACTAGCAGAACTTAAGCATCTGATCATTTGTACGATCATTCTATTCACAACAAAGCCAATGCATCACCTGATTGTATCTTACCAACTTATAAATGTACGTAGTGATGAAATAGTTTTTCAAACTATTAAACGATTAATCTCTACGTTTCTCATGCTTCACCACAGATACATCGCAGCAAACACATTTCTGCTGTGATATTTTTTAGATTATAAATATAGAAAATTGCTGATCTCCAATTTGTGCCGATATTTAAAGTGTTTTGCAGGCTCTTAGGTTGCATGTCATGATTTTTATGTCACAGTGATCTCCTCCAGCAGATCAGCAGGAAGTAGCCCAGCTTGCGTCCAGTGCTGACCTTCAAGTAGCCGCCCTTCTCATCTCCTTTCTTCACCACAATCTGAAACACAGAACACAATAAACTAGTGCAGTGAGTTGATGTTATGATGTTACATGTCTGGTGCTTTTAAAGATGTCTTTTTTTCCAGTGATCACTACAGACAAAAACTGTAGTAAAGGTATGACATCTGCTCAGTCCAAACATTAGCACCAACTAATAGTGTCATCATATCAGAATTTTAAACTTAATGCAACAGTATATAAAAAAAACTCAATACCTCTTCCAATATCAAAAGAAAAAGAAGTCTTATTGGCTGAACATAAGATTTCTTTTTTCTTTTTTAAAAAGTTAACAACCTGCGCACAGTACTGGGCCTGGTACAGAAAAAGTCACTGAACACTGTCTTGACTTGCAAATTTTTAAGCAAAAAAGACTGAACTGTAGTCTTGTACCATTTCTAAAAAATAATTTTGGTACTTTCAATACTATCAATATAATAATCAGAGATCTTACTAGTTTAAACATGTGGTATCAAAAAAGTATCGAAGTATCAATACTTTTGACAAGCTTTGCATCAACACAAAAAAACATTGTTCAGTATTGTGCAAAATCTAATTAAAGATACTTTGCATGTTGTTTAATGAAACACTCAGAGAGCAGTTACCTGATCCTTCTTCAGTGTGATTTGTCCCATCTCTCTGTTCCCTACAAAGGAGCGCGTCACCTTGTAAACTTTTTCTGATGCGCGCACTTTTAGGAGGTAGTTAGTGGGGAAGTAGCCTGTCTTCTCTCCCATCTTTCCCTAAGAATTAAGAGTGAACAGACAGTAAATTCATCTTCCACCAAGAATGACTAAAACGGGGTTAACTGCAAACTGAAACAGCACATTTAAAGGATCAAATGAAAGCTAAAAGAATCAAGAAACTTGATTGACAAGAAAAATTAAACTCACCCTCCACCACTCTTCATTGGAGTCATCCAATACTGTGATCCGATCACCAGGGCTAACACATAAATACGTACACAATAAATGTCTTGTATCACTGCCTTTTTGTTTGACAATTAAATTTCAAAATCAAAATAGTACATTGTTCACTGTGTGAAAATTGGAGTAGTTTTTTAAAAATAAAATAATGAATGCTTTATACTGGATGTAATAACTACATGTTGGGAATTATTTGCGTCAGTCAAACGTACTGGAAGTCGAGGTCGTCTTTCTCTATGGCCTTGAAGCGGTAGAGAGCCAGGTAATAGTGGGAATGGGAGAATGTACCCTTACTCTGTTGACAAGACAGGACAGATGCTACAGCATGTGACAGCTGAATTATAACAAAAGCTTGCATGCATATAGTATTACAGCCAGTGGAACAGGGCAGTACTTTTAGTAGGTGCTTGAGAATAAAACTGAACTGTTTTTTTTTTACCTTGTCATCGGCTTTGTCTCCTCCTTTCTCCTTCTTATCATCAGGCTTCCCTGTATGAACATCAGACATCAGAGTCATCAACAAATTCTTTGCTTTTGATGCCAAACTTAAAAGATGGAGAATGAGTCACTTCATGTTATCTTCAGTTTTTGGTATGTAACATCCTTGTTAAATTAATAACTTTTTAATGTTTTTACTGCACTTAAAAGAAAACAATTTTTCTGAAGTGTTTTGATTTTATTAATTCCACATTGCATACATGAATATGCACAAACAGTTATTTTTATAACCACAGCTACCATAGTATTGCCTGAACCACAGACAACATGTAACCATGATCATAGTTTCTTTGTACCTTCTCCTCCCTCCTCGTTCTCTTTAGGCTGTTGGTTCTCCTCTTCTTCTTCCTCCATCATCATCATCATCTAGAGGAGAAACATTGCTAATCAGAACTTTATTTAAATATTTGTATTTATATTTCATACCATTTCCAAACAGTGTATTTGTTTTTATATTGTTATGTCTGGATTTATGCTTGAATTATTTCCTGTACTGGTATAAAGGGAAAACAGATACATTCCTGTGTGTGCAGGTGGCTGGAGAACTCAGCAATTTATTGCTTCAATTGACTACATTTACCATTAACACTGACTGGAGGTCCTCATGAAAAATGCCAAATTTCCTCTTTAATTTTAGTGAATAAGTGAAATATATGGAAGTTTTTTTTTTTAGGTCTTACAGTTTGATTAAAATCATACTGCACACTCACATTTTTCTTGTCATTTTCATTCTTTTTGCGCTCCTTATTTGCCATGATGACTCCCACCCGCAGGGTGTCAAAGACAGGGTCATTCCGGTTTGGGTTGTCTGGTTAAGGACAATGTAGTCAGATTATTAAAGGGGATTATTTCGATAAGTGAATTATACATATTCACAAATAGACTGGACTCACTTCACAGAAAATAATTTGATTGATGAAAAAAGTTTAAATTGAGACATATTGTGGACTCACTTGGATCTGGTTGGTCGCTGCTGTACAGGGGGGAGCTGTAGGCCCGTCTGAAGCCAGGTGGCTACAGGAAACAAACATGTCATGTTTCAGTATTTCCAACCATTTTAGTTAGTGACAAAAAGTAGTGGGAAGCTGTATACATTTTAGTGGGCTACTGTTCTAACTGTGTATTGTTTTTTATAGGTCGTGACAGCAGAAGGAACAGGACTCACAATTTTACCAAAACACCTCTGGAACTCGACATAGGACTGACATGAATGGTGGATGTTGGTCTTGCAGTTTTTACACCTCAGAGCAAACTTGTTGTTCACTGACAAATAAACAAAGGAAGAGCATTTTGGTGAGTAAGAAAACAAGATTAAGCACATATTTAAGAAAGTATAATGTAATGTTGATGTTTGTGTGTTTTTTCCTGACATGATTTCTGATACATACAGACTATCATGCGAGCGCAGACGTCACAGAACTTGGGTTTCTTGCAGTAGTGGTCCTTGAACTTGTGGGGTTTGTCGTTGACCCGTAGGACAGGCTCTGGAGGTTCTGGTTCCTTCTCCTCAACCTCAACCTCCTCCTCATATATGAAATAGACCTGGACACACAAGGGTTGTTTCTCATTTAAAAGTAATTTAAAAACACAAAACGTGTTATCCTGTCAGAGGAGGTAATCAAATGGTTGCAACTTTTATGTTATTAGCACACAGGCTAATTCTCACAGTCTCCCAGTTATATTATGGTTAAGAGATGTCATACAGCACTTAAAACTATAGAAACTTCTTTGCGGCTCTGAGAAAATGTTGCGTCCCCTCCTGATCTACCCTGAATCTAAGCTTTAAATGTCCTCATATGTAACTTTCAGACATCATTGTCATTGTTTTTGAGAACACACTGCATCAATTAATCTTTCTATAATGAATTCTTAAGAAACTTCAAAACCCCACCCTTCTTTTGTGTGTTTTTTTTTTTTTTAATCCTCTGTTAATCATTTATTAATTTCTTGACCTTTTTGCTGTTTGTAAAACACAAAAAATCTAAATGTTATATTGCACTTACCTGTCAAAATGAAAATCAAACACAATTAAACACAATTGACAAGATTTGCATTTTGTTGTTGTCTAAAGAGTCCTTAACCCTGCAGTGATCATCCCTCACAGAACAGGCAGCAGTTTGACTTGGTCCCACGGGGGATAAAAGGCAGAAACACTAAAGTCCAGGCTCATATTTTTCCAATTGACGCTGCACTGCGTTCCTGCCCCAGCTGGTGGCTATTTTAAACTGGCCGGGAATGGCACTGCTAACAGTGGGGGGTTGACATGCTCCTGTCACTCACAGTGTCTCCGTCCTCTTTTACTACGTTGTCAGGAGCTGGAGGGTTGTCATGGATATCCACAGAGTTTTTGTCATCCTCCCTGACACACACACAAAGAAAAAAAACACAGTAGGATCAAATTATGCAGCTGTATATCTTACTTTCACGTTAAAGGTTTGTCTTTCCACAGTCTTAGCTTTTAATTTAAACTTGGCCTCTTATCTCTCCTCCTCCTTATTTCGCCTCTTATGTTTATCATTCGGTGAACATTCGATACTTGCACTTGACGTGAACGTAAAAACGGCCGAATAAGACTTTCACAGCATAGCCTCATGGAGGGACCTGATATAACTGATGTGCTTTGTGGTGATATCAAATTGCTATTCCACCTCTAAATACTTGAATGTTGATTATTTATTCTGGGAGATTCTCAAATTTTCTCTAATGAACATGAAGCTGCTTTATCATCATGTAAATGTGAAAACTGCATCGGTTTGGAGGATTTTATGCTTTTCAGTCTGGTCTGTTGCAACATTTAGCTCTCTAGAATCTGAATGGAGGCTCAATGGAGATGGTGAAGAGGTGCAGGCAGGCAAAGTAGGGCAAGGAATATACTCACTGGTCCATGATGTTTGGTGGATAACGTCAGTACTGTGTCACCTACAAAGATATAAATATATGTTATGTTGTTAGTTTTGAAAGAAGTAATGCAGATTCATGATATCGGGGATAAATGTCAATGATTTTAGCAAGCACTTAATTAGAGAGCTAAACTTCAGTCTTGTTTCTCTTCAACCTCAAATAACAAAAACAGTGCATGAAATTAAAATGTGTTTTCTAACTATATCTTTTCTTATATCAGGTGTTATATTGGTAAAATTAATAAGCATCACAAACCATATGTGCATCTTTCTAAATTTTCATAGAAACACAACTATATGAAATAAGCTGATATGTAGCATTTATATTTGTCATGTATGACTGTTGGCCTTCACATGGCATCCAGTCAAAAAGTATCAGATTTTGACCCAGTGTTTTATCATCCTTCATCCTCTATTAGAGGATAATGATTTAAAAACTGAATTAACCTAAGTATGGTATTTCTGATGTAGATAATAGATTAGTACAAACACTATTGTTCAATACAAGGATACAATGAGATATATTAGTCATTTACGACAAGCTTGTATAACAAGATTTCAGTGTAGTTCTCTCTTTGATTGGTTGATTGGGTTGGCTGAGGAGAAAAAAATAATATGACACAGAATAAACTAATTATACAGTTAATCAATTGTAATCATTAACCAATTATACAAATACACAGTACACACTGATACAAACATATACAGGGTTAGTTTAGTTTAGTTTATCAAGTTTATATATATCAATATATATATTAGTCTCAGAAAAGAGAAAAATTGCCTTGTACCAGATTTAGCTTACTAGCTAATTTCCATCTGCAGTCCCAGTACGGGTGAAAATGTTCACCATGTGTCTGTATGAACGCTTAACAAAAAAACTTAGCTATGCACAGACATTCACACACAAACACACATACTGTGTGAGTGCACTTGTCCACTTCACCCAAACTATTCTAGGGTTGTGAAATTCAATCTCATCGCAGCTAAATATGGACCCAGTCAGGAAAAGAGGAGTAAAATTCTAGAAAGTAGTATGAGCACAATAAAAAGAAGTCACTGTGAATTGGCAAAAACATTCTCCTCGAGTTAGTTATTCAGCAAACCTTTATGTAACTTCCTTACTGAAATAGAATAGAATAAACTGACTTACATGCTTTTGTTACAGAAACACATTTTCTAGTGAAATAACTCAAAACTTCAGTCTTGTACTGAAACATACCTGTTGTCAAAATTCACACAGCCCAGAGGAGAAATTTAAAAAATCCAATGTGTGAGTGAATGTCTCTGTGAATGAGTCCTTCACCTGCTGGTGTTGACTGGAGCGCTGCACAGCCGGGGATCTGAGTCCAACAGACCAGCCAACCAACCTGCCTCCTCACTTCAGGCCCTCAGGATTCAACACTCTGGGCCCTCTCTTTATTCCCTGTATTGTCCCTTTAGGTGATTTCCAAAGTGCTCGGGTGTGAGTGTATGTCTCTATTTGTGTACTTACCTATGATTTGGTGCGTGTGTGTGTGTGTGTGTGTGTGTGTTTGTGTGCGTGCCAGACTGAGCACTCATGTGTCAAGCTGACTGTTTGGGACAGCTGGGGACCTCAGACCAAGCACCGATGACGAGGAGTAATCAGATAGTTCTCTCCCTCTGTCTTCATTACGCACATATACACACCTCTTTCCCCTTGTCCCACTTCTTCACAAACAACAGCAACACACACGCATTGATACTGTTCATCGTCCTGTTATCCTCTGGAGACTAAGAACAATGCTCAGACCTGTGTCAACTTTTTATTAAACATTCTATCTGATAATTCACATTAAATGTAGGTATATGAATTATTGTGGCCGTGTTGTGTTGCAAGCAGGACTGCAGCTACAATCTGAGACACTGAGTTAATGTCCTCAGTAATATTTGATAATTTTGGAGTTTAAAGATCTGAAGCTGAGTTTACATACACACTAATCTTAGACGTATTTTAAGACTGCTTCTGATATTTCTTTAGACAAATCTCTTAAAATTTTACCATTTGAAACAGATTTACACCATAATGTATGGCGATATAGAGAATATACAACTTACAAATGAATAAATCAAATTTGATATGTTTTAATCCATTCAATTCAATGACATAATGACATTCAAACAAAATCTCATGGAGTTTTTTGTCTGGACCTAGATTGATTTCATGAATGAAAGGTGGCTGTAAGTGCGTGGTGAAGTCACAGGGACCCTGATAGTGGTCTTAGAAGGTGGGTCATGGGGTCACTTAAATCAAGCATGTCTTTTTTTTTTTTCATGTTACAGTAAGAGCATGAATGTGCAGTGCAAATGTTGTTAGTTTACAACTAACGGTATACCTGAGAATTGTTTGTCCTGATGGTGGCGCTAGAGGTAACATCATGGGTTCACCAGAATCAGGGCCAGATTGACCGTCTGAGAGTCCTGGAGTAAACATGAGTTGTTTGCCTCTACCCCTTTTTCTCACCTTCTGTGCATTGTATGTATTAGTTAATAGTAATCAACGATTGGTAACTTAATGAGGTACAAATATATTTAGGGATTTTGCATCATGTAAACCCAATATAAGCTGAATTAATAAAGACTACATTTTATCTCTTGATCTTGAGGGAGGTCAATATTATGTAATAATTGGGTGTTACCTTAAAGTAGCGCTGAACAATTGATTGAGATTTTATCAAAATTGCAATATGGCCTACTGCAATTTTCGAATTGCAGGAGGCACAATCTGTGTTGAAGAATACCACTTTTAAGTAAATAATGTCACACTGGCAGATGTACTGGCTCACACATCATTCTACACACTTAAGAAAACTTTGTTCGATACAAATCCCTGCAAAAATCACACCGTGATAATTTTAATATATTTTTCAATGAAAATGAGCATAATGATGTAAAAAATTATTTGAATTAAAATAACCTCAATTAGATTTTTTTTTTTTAATTGATCAGCCCTACCTTACCCTACCTTGTCATTTCACTTTATATTGTGCTTTAACTGTGTACACAGTATGACCAAATAAATCTGTAATTAATCAAATTACCACACAATAATTTCCATATGGTGAAACTGGAGCCCTTGGGCTCCCTGAAGGTCTCAGGTCCCAGGGCAATTGCCTGCTTCTAATTCAGTCTTTACTGAAATACAAATACAAATGTAAATACAAATAGAAAAATACTTAAGTGTCTGCTTTTGGCTTGCAATATACAGAAATTTGTTTCAACATTAAAACACAACATATCGCATCCAGACAGGACACCTTTAAACATATTTACATTAATTAAGAGTATGCTGATTGAGATATGATCATCACAGCAAACACCAAACACGCACAATGTAATTACTTTACTGCCTTGGCAGATATTTCTGCATTTAATGTTAAATTAAAGGCACAGTTCACACCAAAATAAAAAATATATTATAAGAAAGTAGTTAATAAGGTATGTGAATTGTCTTAAGTGGCAGTGTCATAATTTGGTTTCAAATTTTTCAAATATATTTTGGTGCTTTGAGCACCACAAGCTGAGTGCCATTTAGTCCCATTATACCGGAGAGAAGGTAGACATCACTACAGTCAATATCTCTAAAAGTCAGCAACCAGCTCCAACTGGGAATACTGGGAATTAAATGAAAGCCGGAGCAGCAGTATGGATTGTGATATGCATTAATAAAATTTCCAAATTAGATAAATAACAATTATATAAGTGGGAATTTGTTATATTCCATTTCTGTATGCTGTTAAATGACGTCTTATCTGGGCTAAAATTCAATGCAGAGAGCTGCTCATGCATCCATTATCCTGAACTGCAGACATGTATCTAGGGCCTTTTACTATTCTGTCTTTATCATGTCCTCTATCCAAGGAGCTCCGCACTGATGTCTGTCTGGAACACTACAAAGGTCCCGTTGCATGTCGGGTACAATACTCCCTGAGCACTCAGTGCGCATGCCCGACAGAAAACTCCATTATTTTTTTTTTGCTCGGAATCTGTAAGAAAAAAAAAACAGTGGGAAACTGTGAATTTGGGATTACATGGGTCGTAATGGTTGTCGGAATACATCTGAACGCTAGACGGTTTAGCGGAGCAGAGCCCAAAGCGACGGCTGGATAAGTGTGCACCGGCAGCGGGACATCCTTCAGTCTTGTTGGGACACTCCAGAATCAAGTAAATTTCAGTCAGCTAGCTCTGCTAGCCTAGCTGCTAGTGTTAGCCCCGAGATCCCAGCCAGGCGCAGTAAAGTGAAGCGTTATTGCCCTTTGTTTTTAAATCGGACTGGCAGACGTTACATAAACGCTTAGAGCTGATTGATCGCGCTAATGCATGGTTTGAGTGGTGGATTTAATTATTTTACGGTTATTTATTAAAGTATCAGCCGTTTTCAAAACAGTCTCTGGCTAGTGCGTTAGCTAGCCAGCTAACTCTTGATTCTCCCGCGAGCCAGAAAAGCGAAGAGTCCAAAACTTCGCCAACACAGAGAGCCTGACGCCTCCAGAGAAAGGTTGAGAGGTCCTGCTAACACTGACGGCTGCTAACGCCTGTCTGTCAGTAACTGCAAGCTGGTGATAGGGTTTATTTGTGAAGCAGTATTGTGGCTGGCTCAGTTCTTGTTATCGTTGCTAATATGCAAGAGTTTTGCATCGGAGTGTTTTGTGCGCCTGACAGCTGTCACGACAACATAGTACAAAGTAGGGTAGCTTGCTAGCTTAGCTGTTAGCCTAGCTGCTAGCCTGCCTGCCGTGTATCAGTGGTGTAGTTTTGTGGAGATATTGTTCCATGGCTGCACACTGCAGACATGTCGACTGGAGCTCAACTACGAAGCCCATTAATATTTTATTTCAGGCTCTTTTCAGGTTGCTAGCTTGTTAGCTTGTAAGTTGTTTGTTGGAATAGCTGCTGCTTATGTTGTGGCTAAACATTCAGTAAACCACGGGCCTATCCAAACACACCCTCCCACTTCAAAGTAGCCACAGCTTGCTCTGAAGTTGTATTCTTTTTCATAGAGTAATACATCTCATGTAATCATTTTTTCAAGTACGGTTGGATCGCATCATTTGCAGGAAATAGTTTATTACACCAGTTATTTACCCTGGTTCTCCCTGTCAGATTACATAACCCACCTCCCCCTTTCTTTGCAGACTGCTCACCATCTTCCTCCAAGACCCTACTCTGATGTGAACTGAACAAATACATCAGCAGGAGTCATCCTCTAAGTTGAGGATCTGCCTCATAGCTGAGGAAAGTCCAGGAATTTGCACAAGTCAGTTTCTACTGGCAGTCTGTGTGCTTCTCACCCACCAGCATGTACATTGGACAGTGGATACCTTAGCCAAAACAGATCCTGGCTTCCCAAAGATGACAAGGTAAGCATAATATGCTTCAGTTACTTTATTTTTTTATAACTTTACCTTGACAGCAAATCAAAAACCGTTTTCTTTTGTTGTGGCCACACCCTGTAATGATAAGTTTACATCATATTTTGGGTATTAAATGTTAGGAACAACATTTTGTAGAGGCTTGAATTGTCAGGAGCATGTGCATAAGGAAAATAAATGTTGGGCACTTTGCCAGACTTTTTTTGGAAATGAAGCGGACAGCTGGGACATAAACTCTCACTAGTTGACATCGAAATAGTGTAAAATATTTAATTAACAACCATTGTTGTGTGCATTCTTTGTGACTGTTTAGCCTAGGATGATTTAATCATCATCCCAAGGTTGCATTTTTTGATATTTGATGTTTGACATTGACATTTGGTTTTGTGTAATTAGATGAATGTGGCTCATACATTTGGCATGCAGATTGAGGTTGCTTTAATTAGAACATTGATATCCCAAAGACTTCACTGCAGAGACATTCGTTCATTCATTTTATGCATGCATGTGTTTACTTATTTAGTGGCTCACAGTGAGGCACAACAAACTACACTGATACATGCAACAAACTAGTTGCATGTTTACACAGGGATGAAACTATTTTGAAGTTCTTGCTGGTAGTACTAATCCCAGCCTCACTGCTTCACATTGTTCTCCTTCTACCTCTGGCTTTGGTCATCCCTGAATCCATGCATTCAGTTTTTTAGCACCTGTATAGTATACAAGGATGTTCTTAAAGCAACTTATAGCAAGTGATTTATTTAAATTATGTAAATGCCACAGAATAATTTGTGAATGTTGACAAAACTTTTGAAGTCACATTGTGTTTTGTTTTAAATTAAAAGAAATATACTATAAAAATGATTGACAAAAGTAAATCAGACACACCCTTTAAGGCATTGTTTGTGTTTTGGAAGTAAAGATGTGCACCCGCACTGATATTAGGCCAGAACAACCTATGAAAGTTGCATGTTTGACCTGCTGTCTGTGTTGATGGGGTGAAAAAAACTGAACATCATGAAACATGACAATGTATTTTGTTTGTCCTTTTACTTGGGAGATGTTCGCAAGAAATAATTCCCCAACAATACTTGATATCAGACAGTAGCTGCGGCAGAGGTTGACACGAGCCAGCAGTAACTTAACAGTTTTGGAAAGGCAATGGGGTTCCCTCCAGCACAGAGTAAAAACCCACAGGTCTGTGCTGGGCACAAACAAACTGGAACAATTTGGAGGCAATTTCTAAGAAAAATAAGAGTTGTTTATGTTGACAGAACATTATCAGATGTGTTTTTTGTTGGAACTGCAATCATCATGTGTTGTTGTATATGGGCAGCGTGTTGTGCTCTTGTCCCAGTGCTGCTTACCAACGCTGAGTGTGTTAGTGGTTCAGAGCACCAGACTTTATCGGCCTAGTTTCAACCCTGTGTGTACATTCATTAAAAAAATGATTTCAGTTGGGTTTGGAGCCTTTTCTGAATATATGCCATAAAATAAACTAACCTGGTGATTTTAAAGCTTGTTTTAGACAATCACTGCAACCTTTAAAATACAGAACAATGGCAACCCATGGCTCCATTAAACAAATTTAAGCTCATTTTATGGGATTAATGAAAATATATGTTAACACTTTGCTGCTCTTCTAAGGTGCTGGCAGGCGGCAACTACAAAATGATGGGAGGCAGTGAGACTGTAAGTGGGGACAAGGATGGGGTCCACACCACTGCAATACACGTCCCCATCGGCTGGCAGAGGAGAGTGGAGGGCGGGCAGGTGATCTATATCAGGTGGGTTGGTTCCGTTGATCAGAAAGCATGTGGAAAGTTATTGCTGGTGTTTCTCAATATTTGGACTTGGATGTTAGACATATGAACGTGTATGTGAAATTTGCTGGTGACTGTAGCTTCTATGGGTTTGTTTTAGAAATTTGCAGGTTTAAAGATGGAGATTTTTTTATTCTTCAATTAAGGTTTTCAGTGACACTTTACAAAGTACGGCTTGTCAAGTTTTATTAGTGTGCCGTTGTATATGGTCTCTAATTAGGGTATAACTACTGTCTAATAAAAAACACATTTATAGTTTTTTGTCTAATTTGATTCAAAGTGCAGCTTGTTAGATCTTATTTGTGTACTATTGTGTTTAGTGTCTAATTGGGGTATAACTACTCTCCAATGAAGAACATAGTATTTGTAGTTTTTGTCTAATTGATACAAAGTACAGCTTGTTACATCTTATCAGTGTACTTTAAAATAAAAGTGGGGTAAGATTTTCCTTTGCTTTATTTTCCTTTGTCAGCTCAGGGCAGAAGAGTTTATTTTGATTTCCATGCATGGCACCAAGGTGTCCAAAAGAGCCACTGTTTAACCGCTGTTTCCTCTCCACCATGCTTCCTTCATGTTGCAAGTTTACTAAAGAGTAGATGCATGAATCTGACATCACTGTTTTGCAATGCGTATCTGTCAGAAGAACATGCTGACATGGATGAAAAGAATTGATAAGCTTGGAGGCAAATGATTCTAATGGGTGAGATAATTTGGAACTGGTTCTCACATGGATTTGTTTCTCTATTCCCATCCATAATAATAAGTCTTATAATAAGATTTATGTTCAGAGTTTCTGTTGTACAGCAGGGTTATCTGAAGCAGCCATTTAATCACACTGCGTTTGAGTTTGTATATGCAGCCACGTTGGCTATACATGCTTTAAATTCTCAAAATGTAAATATGGAGACCATGAGATGTGTTCAGCTTTGCAGCATATAAGTTTGCTGGGCTTTGAACGTATCTTGGTTCACATCTTTAAAGTTTGCTGTGAGTTTGCTGTAACAATTTGTCCCTGTCTTCTGTCTGTAGTCCCAGTGGCACTGCCCTATCCTCTCTGGACGAGGTCAAGACCTATCTGTTGACTGATGGCACCTGCAAATGTGGTCTTGAGTGCCCGCTCATCATCCATAAGGTAAAGCCAGTCTTTAAGTTTTAAATTTGTGTGTGTGTGTCTGAGTGAGTGTGAGAGAGGATGGGGTAATACACTTAAAATACTGTACATACAATGTATATATAGTATATCCCCATATATCTGTTCTTTTGCATTTTCAGATTTAGTAGCTCTTTGATACCTGGATGTGCACTTGTACACATATTGACAGCATGGTGATGACCTTTTAATCTCTTCATTTTCACTTGACCAGTGTGGGTTTGTTTTACTAGCATTTGTTCTGACACCGAGGAGATCGATGGACTGTGTGCTGTTTTTACAGCACTGTATTTTGATTTTGCTGTCATGTAGAAAACACGATTTAAAATGGCTTTTAACATCAGATATTTTGTTTGCACAAAGAAATGTTAAAATTGGTTCAAGTTCATAGTAATATAGTATGCAGGTATGTATTTCTACGTGTGTTTAATTAAAAATTTAACTAACTTTTTGAAAGAAGCTTGTCCAACTGTGTGGAATCATGGCTAACCTTTTAATCTTGAAAATGGGAGTGTGGAGCAATCCTCATTTGACAGTACATATTATGAATGCAAAATAACCCAAACTGAACTGTCCTTAATTTGATGAAATGTGATGCAAATAGTTCTCTGAATTCTGTCTACTCCTCGTATCCATCATGCAGGTTTTCAACTTCACTGTGGGAGTGAAGGTGGAGCAACACAGCCAGCAGTTAGGCAAAGCAGAGCAGGACATGACCAAACTGTGTAACCACCGCAGGAAAGTGGTAGCGATGGCTGCTCTCTGTCGGAGTATGCAGGCCTCACAGCTGCCCTTTGCCAACCCTCATCATCCAGGTATTAAGGTTTTAAAGCATTGAGACACACTGCACTCCTGTACCTTTGAAGTATACAGATTCAGTGAACAGATGCTGATCAGCAGCATCATTTTAATTTTGGTGTGGATGGAGTCTCTGTGGACCCTTTTCTACCAACATGGAACAGGCCCCATTCTGGTTCAAGAACATAATTTTGAATCATTTTGAGCATTTCCACCAAAAATGAACTGGTTTGGAATCTGAAATATTTGTTCCCAGCTGGAACAAAAGAAATTTAGAAAGGTTTTCCTTGGGAGCCAAAGTGGGTGTGTCATATTCTCCAGGTTGTTGTACCTTATGCAACACCCTCTGTTGATGACATCCTTGATGACAGTGGTTCTGCTCAAAACTGGTGGAAAAATGGGCTGGCTCACTAGATAGCACCAAGGTTCCAAGAATCTTGAATGGAACCGATTTAAGAACCAGAGCTTATTTGGTGGAAAAAGGGCCCTCTGTATGCTCTCTCTAATTCATGACTGTCAAACTGTAAATAAATCTGTGCTACCCCCCACCCAAATCTGATCACATATTAGGGTTGGGTGTGCTGTGTGTGCATTTTACTCATGTAGAGGGTTGCTACAGGATACAGTCCATGGGATCAACAAATATTAGGTGTGCGAGCACTTTGTCTTGACATCATTGGTATGTGAATTAAGATGAATTTATTCTGAAGTTAATGGCTGTATTGTATTTAACCATGCATGTAAATACACATACAGTAAACCATATGCCTCCAACATACAGTAACAGATGTTTCCGTTTAGTTTCTCCCCTCACTCTCTTGTTCCCTTGACGTTAGCTATCAGAGAAACTGACATGATCCATATCTGTGTTCAAATACACTTTAGTTCCTACTGCCTACAGCAAAATCCATAAAGCTAAATGTGTCTAGTTTTCCCTGTTGGAAGGGCCAGACAGAGTTTCACTAGAAAACATTTTTGATGGTGTGTGATCAGAATCACCACAGATGTGGACGGGAGTGGGATGGGGTATTTGTTAGACAAGCCAGTGATGGTTGTAAATCCTGTGGGAGCAAGTGGATGTGGGATTGAAAAAAATGATGGTCAGTGCAGCAGCTGTCAGACACACACAGTTGAAACCAGCGATATTTTAAAAGCAGTCATGAACTTCCACGTTGGGAACAGATGACATTCAGAAAAGATCATGATGTGCAGTTGGTGAATACTTTGTTCGCTCAGATGTGTGGTCTTGCTGGTGTTTATTTCCATCAATATATCTGGGCACAAATGAAATGTCTTAGAGTATGCAGCCATAGTATAGCAGAGGTACAAAGCTAAAGCTGTAAGTAAGTAAGCAAGCACAGGAGCGCACCTGTGATGAGCGCACCACTGTTCCTAAGGTGGCAAATTTACATACAGTCGTTTAACTATAACTGACCACACGATCAGATGTTAGACTGACTTTATGAGTAGTTTCATTATATTGAGAATATAACACAGCTCTCTCTTGCTCTTTCTCTGCTGTGAGTGCGAGCCTGCATCACACTTTTACATCAGTTAAATGTCAATATGGTAACTTTGACCATACCATTTGTTTGCTGTCTGGAGAAAACAATTGGGAAAAGACACCACATTGCAAAAACTGCTTTCTGTTTGATTGGGGCCATATGGTTTGGTGATGATTAGAAGCACTTTAAAAAATGGATTATGCAAACAGCAAATATTCTATTTCCTCACTCTGAGAAAAAGTGTCCGAGCATTGTTCTAGTGGCAACACTACACCTAAGAAGTCAAATTCATTTCTTATACACATATAGGGTGTGATCATGTATAAGAAAACAAAAGGTTAAATGTTAATTTTACATGTCAGAATCAAATCCCTCAGTGCTCCTTTCAGTACTATGGATAGCATCACTCACACATGGCAATTAATTGCATCATCATTCTTGCAAGTTACTGTTTTAATACAGCTCTATGCACAGTGTGCAGGAAACTTCAATATTTGGTAGATGAATAGATAGAATAATATATTTTGCTTAGATAAAAAATGCTTTTTTTTGAGATACTTTATATTTAATATCTAGGTTATTTGGCATATTTCTCACCAGACATTTTGGCTGTTGATATTTTCATTTGCCTGACAACCACACGTGATACTTGCAAAAAGCCGGCATATCCTGGCAAACGTAAGCCCTGGTTCCATCATTGTGGGCTTGTGGATCAGTCTTCAGTTAACACCGATCCACCATAGTGCATGAATAGTATTCAGAAAATACCAAGCATATTAACACTGGGAACACATGCAGTTACAATGGATTGGATCTCACTCTACTACAGATTTCTACATCACACAGACATGCATCAAGTGCCCAATATCCGTTGATTCAATCAAGGACACTCATGACTGTACAAGTCTAAGTACATGGGCTTCTGGAGAAGGATCATGATTGTCTTTTGCATACTTTGACACCCATTCTTCTTCCACAGGCACATCATAATTTCTAAATCTAGTAGCTTCTACAAGTGGAAAGTTTCAACTTCTACTGCTCTCACTTACTCATATTTCCAAAGTAGGGTCCTCAGGACTTGGGATTAAAATTCTCCTCCTGAGCACTCAAATATGGCAAAAATTTCATTCTCAGTAATTAGATTAAGAACTATATGCAAGACCTTTTATGAAAGTAAATAATGCTGTCATTAGGGTTGTAAATACTTCATGTTATCTCCAAATAAACTAAATCAGCCATAGTGCACTGATTGACTCCACCTGCTGCCTAAACGGGTGCTAATCAAAGTTATACAGCATTTCCAAGCAAATGAATTCCTGCAGTTTGACCATTTCTTTTACACACGTAGCTATATCGTTACATTCAGGGAATGTCTATCAAGTAAATTTACATACAGCAGCAACACACACACAGCAGTCACATCGGCTACCATTTGCAAACAGAACTCAGTGCAGTTTAAACTTGCACAAAAAGCAACGGTGCTACTCTCGTTATTTAGTTGTCGTCAAATTAACGTTCACAGTTTCTGGACTCTATATTACAAGATTAAGCCAACATCGCCCCAGCAACATGCTAGCGCCAAGTTCAATAGGCTAAGCTACAAAACAAACACTAAAACAACGTAGAAAATGTCAAAATTTACAGCTTACAAGTTTGAAGTCAGGTCACAGACAGCCAGAATCAATCTATTACTGAGCTTGAACTGTTTATCAGGTGACTCTGGTTGACAAAACAGTGTGACAAAGTAAGATTCACAAACACATTGTTATCAGAATAAACTTTTTATTCACTGATCTCTTCTGTCCACTCAGATATAAAATACATCAGGTCTTCATGTGTCCCTCCCCTGACAATAATGGGTTAAGAAGCTCTTCTTTTCCTTATTAAAGTGACACCAGCGATTGTCCAACCAATGAGAATTTAGTCAGACAAGAGCCAACTGTCCAACCGACCAGAAGGTGTCAGCCCTAGCTGTCAAACTGATGAAAAAACAATTTAGTAAATGATTTTTGTGCATGTGTTTATGTCCACTTTCAGAGATGAGCAGTGGAGCGGACAGCCGCGATCCAAAGCGAGTACTTATGGAGCGGGAAGAAGAGGACCATGGAATTTACCATCCCAAACTCCATTCAGTCCCAGCTCGACCCCACAGCAACCTCCATCCAAACCCTTGTGCCAGTCCCAAATCCTCGCACCAGTTTATTTACCCTTACAATGGTTCCTCCCCTGTCCTTCACACAGGCACAAACTCTCACCACCCCTTGGAGGCTTTGAGAAGGCTTCACCATCCTCCTCCTATATCTGCCTCCTCCAGCTCGCCCTCCAGCTCCTCATTCCCATCTTACAGCTCTGCCCAGAGGTCACCCCGCACCCCTACACCCCAGAACGTCAATCAAGGTCAAAGAACGCCCAAAACCCCAGAGACTCCAGGTTCTCCTCGGCTAGGACTCCTCTCTTCACCTCCTCCCTCTTCCCCTATGACCATTGGTGGAGGAGGAAGAGGAGCACAGACTCACGCTCATCATCCTCATGGTGTCATTGTGGGAGGCTCCCCCCTCTCTCCGCCTCCCTCCTTGTCTCCCTCTGTCCCCAGCATGAACTGCGTGTCTCCTCACCAGCGGTCTCGCCACCCTTCTGCCTCTCCTTCCCCTCTCTCCGATCAGGGAGGCGCAGCAGGAGGAGGCCTGATGGGAAGTAACATGTCTCAGAGGAGGAAATCCACCTCTTCCTCTCCGCACTCCCCTCTCTCCGCTGGCTCCCCAAACCCCAGCCCCCACTTCCCCAAGTACAAGCTGGAAGACATCTTGGAGCAGTTTAAGAACTCAGGCAACAGCAGCACTAATAATCACCACCTCCTTCTCCCCACTAACCCCTCCTTACTGACCAACCAAAGCAGTAGCAACCCTCACACTCTCTCCTCGAAGCCCTCAAAGAGCACCATGAGTCCGACTCCCAGCTCAGGACCGCCAAGTTTTGGGTTGAACTCCGCAGGGCCGTCAGGTTTACCTCTGGGGCCGTTTCTGAACCATCACCACAGCCATCAGAGCAAGCTGCCACACCCGGCTTCTTTCCCTGCGAGTAGCTTGCTCTCAGCGGCTGCCAAGGCTCAGCTGGCCAACCAGATAACCCAGAACCAGAGTTCAAATGTGGCCAGCAACCCGGCGAGCTTGCCCTCTTCTCTGGAGGCGCAGCAGCAGCAGTCAAAGGTAACAAACAGCACTTTACATAACAGCCACCCTCCCTCCTCCATCGCTTCTACTAGGCCTCCCCATCCCTCCCTTGCAACAGCCTCCTCTGTCCTTCTTCCTCCATCCCAGTCTCTGGCCCAGTCCCTGGCTTCTTCCTTGCCCCACCTGCCTCCCACAGCAGAGCGCAACGCGTCGCACAGGAAGAGGCAGCGGCGATCTCCCACAGTGCTCAGCATGCTACGAGACACCCAGCAGCTGGCTAATGGGCCGCAGAAGACCCCACCAGGAGACACGGTTTCTGCTACAGCTATCAACCTATCCTCCTCTTCCTCTTCCTTCCCCTCCTCCTCCTCGCACTCCTCCTCTACCTCAGCTGTGCAGAACCAGAATGCTGTCATGTTAGAAAATCATCATCATCTCCTCCCCGGGCAAACGGCAAGGCCCGCCGCTCCCCGACAGATAGCACACCTGGCCAGGCCTCCTCGACAAAATGAAGCTCTGGATTTCACTACACACCTGACGCCAGCACCTCTCGGCTTGGATCCTCCGACCCAGCCACTGTCTGCTCTGTTACACCTGCTCAGTGTCCAGAATGCGCAGGCCACAGCCTCAGTGTCCAACTCAGCTCAGCCAGGATCTAATGAAGGAGGCGGTAACACTAGCAAACAGAGCCCCAGACTGTCACCCACTTCTCCAGTCGCTCATTCTAACGTCAGGCACAGACAGACTCAGTCACCGTGCCAAACCAGTAACACTAATCCTATGCCCTCAACGCCACAACCGCTTTCTCCCCCTCCCACCTCCTCTCACTTCAGATCAGTGCAGTCTCCATCACATCCTCAGCCTACTAAATCCAGTCCTCTACAGAGACATTCTCCTCCTTCTTCAGTGCTGCCCAACTCAAATTTAGCTTTACACAACAGCAGCAGCCCATCTCAGCACATGTCTCTAACCGCCTCAGACAAGCATCAGCCAACTGAGAATCACATTCCTACAATAGACTCCCAGGCACCATTGCGGGAAGCTTCACCACAGGGCACCATGGTGAGGGAGATTGGTAGTAACAGCATATCTACATCAGTGGACCTGAGTCATTCTCAAGGCAGTGTTTCTATGGCGATATCCAGCTCCCCAAAGCCTCTTGATCTTAGCAACCATGTCCTGGCCCTTCTCGCAGCATCTTCCACTGTTCCTCAGGGGGACAGCTGCTCCTCAGACCGTACCACTGATGTAGTGATGTCTTCCCAAGGAAATCCCACAGCAGGTGAGGATAGTTTTCACTCTGAAGCATCTTAAGTCGTGAACATGTAACCTTAACTTATGAATGCATTTCGAAGTAATATTGTAGAGCTTGGCAATATACTGAAATTGTACCCACATAGTCATCAAGAGTCTTTCACAAACTTTGCTCATTCAAGACTAGGGCTGGTTATTGTATTAAAAATTTTCAATACCAGTACCCTTAAAGTTATACAGATACCAGTAGATTACTACCCATCATGGAAGCATTCCTGAAATAATCCTTCTACATTTTATGCATTTATTTTTATCAGACGCCACAGGCGTGTGTTATAGTCATACTTTACATTTGGTTATGTAACATTTTGACTTAACAGATTATTGCATTTCTTAGAATGGCTCGGAGCAAGGGGTACACATGTTTTCTTATGGGTGCCCCCTTTGTTGGTATCTAAATCTAAACTGATTTGAGTGCACATTTTTATTGATGTGTTAGCTTGTAAATTTAATATTTTTGTAGCTAACTGCCTGGGGTCATATTTACAAACATTGTGAGAATATTCACAGAGAGCTCTTAACTGAGCCTGAGTGATTTAGGAAAATACAAGGAAGGGAAACTTTTACCTTATGAGGAGGTGTGGTTGACCCCTGTTGCTAGGTATTAGCCATTCTTTTAAAATATGTGATCAGTTGATCCAAAAAAGGAAGAAAATGCAGTCTTAGTGATAATGGGCATAGAACAGTGAAATTATGAATACTATTTTATGTAATGAATCTCTGTTGAGTCACACTGTTTGAAAACACTGGCCTACTTGTGTAGTAGCCTGATCACATACGGATAGTTATCGTGTGTGAGCCTGCAAGGTGTGGACATCCAGTTGAAATGAACTGCATATCTATATTAGACTGTGAAAACACTCTAATTGTTTGTGTGATCACTGTGTGCTGATGGAAGGTTGCGAGGTATCACAGAGGCATCGTTGCATTTTTCCAGTTGTCAAATATGTGAAGTGTTGTGATCACTTTCATTTCTGACATTGTAGTGTTATTGCACTGGGTGGGGGATGTGAGTGCATCTCTAATGAGATAGACAACAAAAATTATTCCTGCATAATCTCTTCATTAGTGTTCACCAACTCGCTGTATTTCAGCATTTGAAATGTTTCTCCTATGTCTTTGTCTGTCTGCCTTTTGCTCCTCTGATTAAGCCTCTTAAAGGTCTTCCTCCCTACTCCTAACAGTTTTTCACCTTAGGAGAACTCTTCAGGGCCAAGATGCCTTGAATAACTTTTATCTTTGCCAGGATTTACAAAATGTCAATATTCTAACAATTTTCTCTTTGTATGAGGCTTTATACATACTGATGCTCCTGATGCTCAATGCTGTACCAGAGTCAGGCACCACAGTTAAATCCTGCGTTAAACGCTGCATACTGCACAGCTCAGTACTTGTATATAAAATTTGTTTACTGATTGAAAAGTAGTCCAGAACAGATGTGAGTGATTCATGTCTCTCCCACAGTGTCAGAGGAGCCTAGATGTGTGGACTCGAAGGTCTCCATTGTGACCAAACCTCCATCAGCCACCAGCCCCGGGCCCACTGTCTCCTCTCGACTTGGGGACAATCACAGTCCTCATACACCTTCAGCTGTGGGTGACTCAACCACTCCCTTACCTCTGGCAGAGGCCTTCCCCTTCATGAACCAAGAGCAGCTGCTTCAGCTGCTGTCATCCACAGGAGGTCTGCCATCCCTCCTGGACCCTACAGTCCTGGCTTCATTGCCTCTAGGGGGGCTGTGGTTGGGAGGGCAACATGCACAGATTCCCTCTGCCAATGCTACACCACAGAATCTTGCAGAGCAGCAGCAATCAGAGCAGCAGCAGCAGTTACTGATACAACAACAAGAGACACAGCAGCAAAACCAGGATCAACAACAGAAGCAACAACAGATCAACAACAACCCTCTGTTTCCCTTGTTGCCCCTCTTGAGTGGTGCTCAGGGGGAGCTGCCTCTGAACCTTTTGGGCCTACTGAACCCACTCCCAGCCCCAGCCTCAACCCCCACTCCAGGACAGGAAGCTGATTTAGGGCTGGCAGAAAAACCTAGCATTCAGGCTCTGCTCATGGCATCCTTGTTGCTTGGGCAACAGCAGGCGCCATTGTTACCTCTATCTGGGCTGGGTCAGTTGAGCCAGGTCAGCTTGGAAGTTCCACTCCAGCAGCCGCAACAGATCCCCACCACACTGGAGGGTATCACCCTGGATAAAACCTCTACCCTTCTAGATCCATCAACCATGCCAGGCCCAGGGCTCCTGGAGGTCGCCCAGGGCCTCCTTTCCATTCCTCCAGGAGCTGAGGGCTCCATCCAAGCCCTGCAGTCTCTGCTCCTTCCTGCCGCTCTTCCTCCTCCCCCCGCAGCCTTCCTGCCCCTCAGTCCTGCCTTGCTCACTGCTGCCCTGAGCTCTGCCGAGCTCCACCCACCTCCCCACACCCATTTAGCTCCTGCACAGCAAACCCAACATACCCAACCTCAGGTAGGCTCCCCTGTCTCCTATAGCTGTTTCCTCTGAGCTCCTTCTAGTTTCCAACCTCTGAGCTCATTTCCTAAACTGCTCCATTGTTTCCCTCTGTGTTAGTTCTTTCCTCCAAAATCTATCAAACAATTTCCTTTGCTGGTAAAATATGAGTTTTCTCTTTTCAAATCAAGCCTTCCTCTGTTAGTTACAGTCTAACTTAATGTATATTTTGCGTTTGAGAAATGTAAAGCTGTCTTTTTTTCTTTAAATTACTATTTTGTCATTCATTTGGCTTTAACTTGAAACCCCTCCTGTTGTTTACTCTCCAGGTATCTACTGATGCTGGTGTTGACACCCTCATCCCCCTGTCTCTCCAAGGCAAGGACAACCCCATCCTCCAACAGCTATTGCCCACTTTGCTTAACCCT
Source organism: Lutjanus argentimaculatus (assembly GCA_034769285.1). Lineage (NCBI taxonomy): Eukaryota > Metazoa > Chordata > Actinopteri > Lutjaniformes > Lutjanidae > Lutjanus > Lutjanus argentimaculatus. The sequence continues at coordinate 10,791,287 of JAWZSL010000007.1, forward strand.
GCTGTATTAGGTAAGATAGAGCAGACCCTCTATAATACTTATTTCTCAAGATTGAATTCAGTATGTTAGAAAAAAAACTTAAGGTCCAGTGTGTAAGATTTACAGGAATTAATTGGCAGAATATGGTAGAAATTAAATATAATAATAAAAAATGAAAAGGTGTGTTTTGCATAGTGTATAAACACCTGAAAATAAGATTGTTGTGTTTTTGTAACCTTACATTGAGCCGTTTATCTCTACAGAGGGCATGGATCCTCTTCCACACCATGTTGTACTATCATATTTCTAGAGCAGCCCAGACTGGACAAACCACTGGCTCTAGATACAGCTTTTCAAGTTTTGCAGCCATCATAGGTTCTCCCTTGGAAGGGGAGAGTGAAAAGAGGCATTTACAATCTGCAAGTTCACCACTAGATGTCCCTAAATCCTTCACACTGGTCCTTTAAATGATACCAGTGAAATGACAAACTGTTCTCTGTATTAAAACCGTAAACATTGCAGGCATTCTGTAGCAGTAACAAATTTATGAACTGTCTTCTTTGTAGGAGATCTTTCTGCTATCACAGGCCTCCATAATATGTTGGGGATTGGAGCAGGTTCCATCCTCCTGCCCCCAGTCCAGACCTCTGCTTTGGGCATGCCTCTGCTGCAGGGTCCTGATGGAGCCATCAACTTACTCAACAACATACAGGTAGGTAACTGGCATGTAGCTGAGTGGATAAAGAATATCAAGATGTTACTGCCTAAACAGGGCTGTAATTTCAGATTTTTCAGATGTATGTACATAGATTGTTCCATGATGCTTTAGATGTTTACTAGAAATGTCAAGAGCTGATCCTAAAGATCGTTATTGCAGCAGGTCTGGACATACTTTAAAAGTTCAGTATCAGCTAAAACACAGCTGAGTCACCCTCGTAATGGAAAGTGAATTACTCTTGAGTCCTGACACCTGGAGTGATAAATTAACATCATGTGTCATGGATTTATTAAACTCTGACTCATACAACTCTCTCATTACCAAAGAGCAGTGTACAAAACATTCAGTTAACAGCTTTTAATTTTTAGGCAGATTACACTGGGTATTTAATTAATGTTAATTCTGTGAGTAACAAAACATAAATAAAGGCTGTTGCAGGTAGAGCCAGACAAGCCAGTGTCTGTGCTCAGCCACCTTCTGAAACACTCCTGGTGGGGCATGAAGTTTGATGCAGGACAGATCAAAACTGTGTCACACACAGGTCATCATAGAGCCGTGCCTGGTGGAATTGATGTCCTCTCACGAGTGGATCGCGTCATGTCAGTTTGAGTCGCTTTCTCTGAGTTAAAATCTATATTCTATCTATAATTTAAGTTTCAGACTTAATACTTGAACCAGGAACTTCAGTATTTTGATCAAGTGGCTTGTGAAAAAAAATGTGTGCCAAACTTAGCTGTCTACATCTGTTATTTCAATGTGTCAGATCCGTATTTAATGAACATGGAGGTAAATAAGTATTTGATCAGACTCTATTAGCAGAATGCTGAAGGATTTGTACAGGGTTCTGGGCCAAAAATCATCCCCAGTTTTTACTTGTGTTTTTACTCATGTTACTCTGTTGCTGGTTATAGTATTTTTACACCATAACTGGAAAAGTGGATAATTTGCTTTTGGATTAATTTGCATCAGTGAGAAAACAAATTATTTGTACATTTCATAGCACCATTTCTTTTCGGATCTTTGACTGTCAATGATTTCATCAACTTTTTCCCTCTAGCTGAACCTTGCACCACCCGCAGAAGGAGAGAAGCCAGTCTCATTGCAGGAAACACAAAGCCCTGCCCCACAGGAAGACATTCCAGCCAGTCAGATCGCTCCCAACGTGGTTCCCAGTCCTGTCCCAGCTCCAGCCCCTGCCCAAGAACCCACCCCACCCCCACAACGAGTATCTGAGGGCAGGTCTGTTATCGATCCCTACACCTCCTTCATGGACACGATCTATACCTCCTTCCTTCAAGTCAGTGCTAAAGAGCAAGAAGACAGGGCCCACATGGGGCCTTCTGACCCCACTTCACCCTTCTGTGCCTTACCACCGGTCTCTTTCCCTGTGGAGCACCATACCCCGTCCACCCCTGTCCCAACTCAGCCCCAGGCAAGCGCCCCAGTCTCCCTCAGCCCACGTCGGGCCTGTTCCCTCCGCAACCCAGACTTATCTCGACTCAGCCTGGAAGCAGCAGCCCATTCCCCGGCCCAGGGGACACCCAAACCCACTGAGGACGGGTCTACTCCACCCTTACAAAGGAAACCGGTCATGGTAGAGGGACACACTCACCCAGAGCCTCCTCTGCCACCCATATACCTGGAGGAGGCTAAGACAGACTGTACTGGGCCTGCTGCGGCTGTGTGCCCCTATGTGGAGGCAGGGGTGGACAGGCAAGGGCATCTTTCCCATGTGGGGTACCTCAGTCCCAGGGATGGATGCAGTGGGAGGTCCAGTGAGGAAACAGCTGGGATGTTGCTGGACAGCGAACAGGGAAGGGTGAGTGCCTGGGTCTCCTAGTAACATCAGACTTAAAGACAAGATTTTACATAGTTGGACTGCATAATGATCCTGCTGAGACACCAGAATTTAGTTTTGGTACAGACCCAAGAATGTGAAAAGGGGACATTTAGCATTGTGATTGAGTTAAATGGCTGTTTTATACCAGTGATACCTGTACATTATCTTATTATGTTTTTATAATGTGATTTCTAATTCTACTTACCAAGGATCAAGCAGGAGCAGCGGGTGGAGCCAGAAGAGGAAGGAAAAGGAAACAAACGTAAGCTGTCTTAACAGTTCAAATTAGGGCTGCAAGTAAGGTTGCAGTGGTATAATGGTATCACAGTATACTGTGATATGAACACGTACAGTTATAACAGGTACATTTGCTCATCGATGTTATCATACTGTAAAAATCTCATACCATTGTACCCTTGTTCTGATGTTTGATAACTGTCATATCAGGTTTATTTGCCTAAAACATGCTGTATTGAGAGCTAATGCGCTTCCTTGTGTATCAGGCTACAGAATGTGTTAGAAGACTTCAGAGACATGGATGCTACAGCACTAGAGGAAACCAAGGCTACGGTAAGACCCAGCTCCCCTTCACTGACTCACAGATCTGTCAGTTTATTTATCAGCACCACTGGTTGTTTATCACCTCTCACTAGTATCATTGAACTGTTCTGAGTCAGTCCATTTCCAAACCACCAGCGTTACTTTAGGACACTTGACATCAAAATCAAAACCACGTATGAGTTTTAGAGATATCGGCCATAGAGATGTCAGACTTCTCTTCAGTATAATGAGACAAAATAGCACTCGGCTTGTGGTGCCCAAAGCGCCAAATACATGTGAAGAACTCAAATGCAGTGTCTCTGTCTAGAGATCATGACCCGGTTACTCAAGATAATCCACAGACCTTGTGTAAACGGTTTCATTTAGGAACTACATGTGGGAACTACACTGGTGTTGAATTTTTCATGTTTTTTTTTGCCATCCAGTTTCATTGTATTTAAGAGAAGGCAGACTGTTCAACAGCCAATATCTTCACTCAGCAAGTCTCACCAAAACAATCTAAATAGATAAATAACACTACAGGCCAGAGAAAAAATATGGATTTTTAATTTTGGGGTGATCTGTTCCTTTAAAGTACTGCCTGTTTTTCCCCCAGTTGTTGTTAATGAATATGTTGCTGTTAATTTTCAACAGCTTAGAATTTGTTTTAGCCATGTTAGTGGCTGATCCTCTGGCTTTTCCTCTAGCACCACCATGAGGCTCACATCTCTGATTTTGTGTAAAATGTTTCTAACTATTGGATGGATTATGATGAAATGTGGTAAAGACGTTCATGTTCCCCTCCAGACAAATTTAAATCACCATGGCGATCCCTTAACTTTCCATCCAGCGCCATCATCAAGCCAAAATTTTGGTTTGACAAAATATGTGCAAAAGGGTCTGTCAGCCTCAACTGTATTTTCTTTTGTACTTAAAAAGAAAGAGCAGGTTTGTTTACCATTTCTTTTTTACCTGCTAAGCATCAGCATGTTAGTATTGTTATTGTGAGCATGTTGGCATGCTGACATTAGCCGTACAGAGCCAGTAGTATGGCTGTAGAACACCAAGAGCTACAAGTTAATGTAATGATGTATGATATTTTGATATAATCACCAATTCCTTCATATGATTCAGATTTGTAGCTAATAGTGAATATCACTGTTTAAGTTTGCTTGTCCAAGGGAAGCTCAGTGCAGATACACCACAGCCATCACAGCTTAGTACAGAGATCTTTTCAAAATATAAAAAAATAAAGCGTCAGAGAAAACAATCTCATCACAAAGACCATTTAGTTGAGTGTTGTTTTAGGAGCTTTCAATCATACCGCATGATCTTTATTAGCAGATGGAAGTCGCCCTGTTGTCATAAAATTTTAGATGATCGAATTTCCATGTTAAGGATTTCTCGTCTGTGCTGGCTTAAAAGTTGAGGTTCAGCATTTTTTCTTGGTCTTTAAAACAGGAAATATATTAAATAGGCCTGAGATTGTCTTCTAAACTGCTGTTTCCAAGGTGAAGAAAGTACTTTTAACCTCAGAGCAGCATTTCATGTTTTTGTTACTAAAAATAACAAAACTAAGACTCTGAATCTGTGTAAGCTTGAGGGACAGTACTCTTGTTTTTCCCTGCTCTGTTAAGCGTGTAAAACAAATGCTAGATGTGAAAGGTTGGCCGAAGAGAGGTTTTTGTTCCAATGCAGATAATGGTTGTGCCCTTCTGACTTTGGAGGTAAAATTATTCCATCCGTAAGAGTCTAGGAAGAGATGAGGCTGATGTGACAATAATTCCTCTCTCTCTTGTACCAGACAGCACTGCTGAAGCCTGAGAGGTCAGTCCGCGGCAGGAGGCGACGAGGCGCCAGGTCTCAGAGGCAGTGATTGGTGGAGGGGGGCTGTAAGTCAGAGCTGTTCACCAATCAGAGGCGGCCAGATGCCTCTCTCTCCCCCTCCATCTCCTCACCATCAACACCACTGTTTAGACCTTTCTTTTTTAATTCAACTGCACTAATATTATGCTGTTGTCATGTCAACCATTGTTATGGCAACCACTATGAAAAAAAACACATAGGAGAGAGATCTAGTCTGAAAAATTAATTTATAAAAAGTGAAAAAAAAAAAATTGAAGAGAAATTTTGTGGATACTTTTTCACTTAGGTCTTCTCTTAGGTCTAGTTCACAAAATAATGGTTGCTTGACATTGTGATCAGAGATCTGTTAATTATGGTTGGTGTTAGACTTATCAATGAGAAAACACAAAAAAAACAAACGAGTACTGTTTTCTTCTCATCAGTGTGTAACTGTGAGTCAGGATAAAGCCCATCTACTTGAACGATGCTCTCTGTTGAAAGTTTTGTCTGTACGTGTGTGGATGTGCGTGTCTTTTTATGTGTCTGAGTGTGTGCTGGACGACAGTGCTATTGCTGAGCCCCTCACTGTCCGACCGTTGGTTGAATTTATTTTCACTTTCGTAAACGAGACCCTGTCTGTTTGTAAGATGAAGGGCTCTTTGCAGAGACACACAGCGGTTGTATTTCAACGTTCTGAAAGGTTCTCAGAGGTGCTGGAAGGGAATATACGAAGGAACAGACTTGATTTTTTTTTTTTCCCATTCACAGTATAAAATAACATTTATAGGGGACAAACCGAGGAAGTAATGTGGTTCAGTGTATCAGGTTTCTTCAAGAAAATAACTTTATATCATGAATCCACATGTCCTGTGAGATGTTCCTTAATGGTTTGTGCATCACTAATAATTTTATGAACTGAGAAAACATTCAATTAAAACAATGAAGTTCTTTTGTGCAACTTTTTGAATCATGCCATAACACTTCAGGGTACCCTGACAGGTCAGGAAAATTGGTAACACTTAATTTGGAGGGGTGCGCATAAGACTGTCATGACATTGTCAAAGCCATGTCATGACACCTGTCATGAACATGAAGGAGCCTTTATGAATGTTTATAACTGTTTAGCTTCATGCCTGAACATTAATTTTACTCTCATATGTGGCCATTATGAGACCATTATAACTGTGTCAGGAATATCAAGTAAAGTGGTAAATTTTATTTTTGTCATAAAGATGTCATTAAATATTATAATGCCCCTTGACATCAACAGCACCAAGTTGATTTAGCTTACAGAGTTACCTGATTGAGATAGCGGTTAGCTAGTTTACTTGTTTCTAAATGCTAACCACTGTCTGCTGTTATCATTAGCTGGTGATACCCAATTAGCTTGGTAAGCCATGGAGCTAGCTGCCTAATTAGCTCACTCAGCCATGGGATGCTATTCATGACACACTCATAATGACCCCTTGATGGCCATTCTGAAAAAACAACCACATATGACATGTTGAAACCTAAAGCTAAATAGTTCCTTTAAGTTTGACAGTGTCAAGTTGTCATGACAAATACCTGGACAGGTTATGCTGTCTTGGTTCATGTCAAAACAAAGTCAGTGTTTTTTTGTTTTTGGTTTTTTTTTTTGGTTAAGTTCAAGTTGGCATAACAAAGACATCTCAAACAATGTCAACTTTGCATGAAAAATTATATAATTGACCGAATAACAGTGACTGCAGTCATAAACATTCATAAAGACTCCTTCATGACCATGACAGGTCTTCGGACATGGTTATGATGGTGTACTGACCATCTTATGCGCACTTCTCCAAATAAAGTGTCACTAGAAAATTAAGTGACTCTGACACAACATCCAGTTTTTGACATCCACAACAGATCTGGAACAATTTAGTAAAGAAGATTCTATTTCACATGCTGTGTCATTTGTTGCTGTGAAGAATTATAGTGTACCTGTGGTGTGATGGAGCCTGTTTTGTGTCTGTTCACCTGACACCCCCCAGCCGTGAGATAATTGTCTGGAAAAAGTATTGAATTATGAAATGGGACATTTGCAGGAGTTTCTACAAAGTATAGTACAGTATGTCCTTTGATTGGTTGAACGAATGGCTGGAAAACTTCAAACGCAGAGAGCGATAATTATGTCTTACGTGGATCTGTTGAGTCCGTGTGTTACTGTGGATTTGGAGTAATATCCTCCCTCTGTCTCCTCATATCACTGTTTGAGCTCTCCTCCACACACTGCCCTGCCCCCAAGAGTACTGGCATCTCTAGCTGTATTTAAAAAAAAAACAAAAACAAAAAAAGAATAAAGAAAAGTGAAAAAGAAAGCAGATTATGCAATTTCTACACTTGGAGATTTGTACATATGTACAGTTAATGTGTTTTATTTTGATTTTATATTGTTAGAGAAAGAGACGAGAGAGAAAACAATGAATTGTGAATTTTTTCTGGGAATTGTAATTAAGTATTTTTCTCATTCTACCCCTTGCTTTCAATACTTCTGTTTAAAAAGACGATTAAATTGTGGACTGTAGCTTTCTTTTTTATATGGGAGTCTTTTTTATTTAATATTAAACTATTTACAGAAAATGTACCCTGTGTTGATTTCTCTTCTGAAAAGGGTGTGAGAAACTTGATGGTGCAGTTTGTAGGTGTGGGATTTACTTTAAACTCACATGTGGTTAAATGAGGAATATATTAAACAACAAAAACTCTTTGATACTTTAGCACTCTGGTTAAATTACTGTAAAAGTGCACATTTTTTAGTCCAAATGAGAAGAATATATTAAAAAGTTTCAAGCAATTTCTGTCCTGTTAGCAGGTAAGAGGTTGTAGGGGCTTTTTTTTTTCCATTTGCACATGAGTGCATATAACTCAGATAAACAAAGATCAGAGGTGTATCCAGAAAGGTCAAGAAGAGAAGACTATGTGCTGGGTCTAGATTCTGCTTCCCAACCAAGAAATAAAATCAAGTCCCAACTACGTGTTAATATCTGGAAATAACTGGGTTAAAGGTATTTATTATTAGTGTACAATTACTGACCTTAAGGAACCCACAAATCCCAGTTTATTACATCTTGTGTTTTTCACTGTTTATTTGGCCTTTATCAGGGTGTGTGCTAAAAATTGTTCCCAGATTTCATTTTTGTGCATATCTCTGTCAGCTTTGTGAAAAAAAGAAAAACAGAATATGTAATGAATACGATGTCATTATCTGAAACAGTAGAATTATACAAAAAGTACACACTTAAGTAAAATACATTAAAGCAGCAAAAAAAAAAATATGCACTATAGACAAAATCAAAACCCACACAAAATTAGAAATCTCACAATATCCCATAATTGTCCATTTGTCCATATTTTGATGCAGGTAAATAATTATCCATATTTTGATAGAATGCTACCCCATTCAACACGACATTAAAAAAAGAAAAAAATAGGATCATTCTTTTTTTCTTTTATCAAAAACCTGCACACAGTGCTGGTACAGAAAAATAAACTGTCCTGTCAGTTTTTGCTGTGTGCCAGATTTTAGTCAGGACAGTGAAGACTGAACTGAAGTGAGGTCTTTAAAGAGCTCTTAGATCAGTCGTTTTATAGCCTTGGTACTTTTGGTACTATAATTAATGGATATTGTGTAGTTTGAAACACTTAGTACTAAAATCGTATCGACACTTTTAATACTTTTGACAACCTTATCAGCAATAGACAATAATAGCAATAGTTTTTTTATTTTTAACCCTTATATTATTTTTTGATAATATAAGGATAACACAATGACATTGCTCCCCCAAAAAGAGGGCAGTACATTCAGTCATGTTTTTGATGATCCCTGACCCACCTCCCCATCCCACTTTTAATTGCATGACAGTACATATTTTTCCACAATGGAGAAAAAAAGACAAAAATATATTATAATTCCCACTAAGGAATAAAAAAACAACAAAAACAACAAATAAAGACCAGTAACAATAAATATATTTCCCCTGTTTGTTTGTTTTTTATTATTATTAAAATAGGTCATTAAAAGTTATCAGTACTTATCAATATCGACCAAAATGAAACATTTTATTGTGACAGTTTTTTTCTGCTGTGCCTCCTGGGCCTATCTAAACCAGTATGAGCAGTATTTTTTAAAAAGTGCATGGTAATGTTTGTTTCAGTTTGGACATTGTGCTGCATCATCCCAGTCTCAGAAGACACTGTAATGCTCCATCAAGGTGAGCCCTAAACTCATCTTTTAATCAATAACCTCCTCTGCCTTCCTTCCCATAATGGTCCCTTATGCCTTCCAAGAATCTCAGTCAGGCACCAGAGAGGAGCCAAAACATGGCTGTGATGATTAGTCACTGCATCATCAGCGGCCTGGCAGCTGATTGAATAAAGTTATCCGTCATTTCTCTGTCGGATGTGACGTTGCAGCACGAGGCTCTGGTTTCCTGTGAGGATGCTGAGCTGATGGAGCTGATGATGGTGATGGTGATGGTGGTGTGGGTACCACTTTAAAGAGACGGATGCAGACCACGCCCTTCCTTTACCAGCCGATAGAGGGCGCTGTGGCGACCACCAGCAGCTTTACCTCACTGCCCTTCCAGCATCTCACCTTCAACCGGCCACACGCACATCCACCGCCGCACCCGAAAACGACAAGAAAATAACGCACCAGAGAGGAAGACAGCGTCAAACACACAGACAAGGAGCACCGAGCAGCATCAGAGAGTTGTTTTAATGATGTAGGGGATCGTCCTGCGCTTTGACATCTGATTAGTCCGCCTCACTGCGACAAGAAAACACAATCCAGCTGCGCAGAAATTAACTGCACCCTGTCTCCGCCTGTCAGGATAAAACCGTCCAACCTGTCCACCGCCCTCACTGTCCTCTCCTCACAGAAGGACGAAGTCTCTGTTCACTGCCCGTCGCTTATTTGACGGTCAGATCAGGCCCCGATCAGCCTCAGCAACAGCAGCAGCATCTCTTCTAAAACAGCAGCATCCTTCCTCCTCCTCCTCCTCCTCCTCCTCCCTGAATCTGCGCCATGGCCGATGTCCCAGCGGAGTGCAACATAAAAGTGCTGTGTCGCTTTCGTCCTCTCAACCAGTCGGAGATTGTACGCGGGGACCAGTTTCTCCCCAAATTCCAGGGAGACGACACCGTGGTGGTCGCGGTGAGTAAAGGCAGGGAGGCGCTTTGTTGTGCATCCAGGCCCTTCATCAATAAGTCATCAGCCCGACCCAACACCCTGTGTTTTGGGCTGAGGATCAGCAGGGAAACATGATAATCAGTGCAGCTCAGAGACATGTCACACATTTCACCCCAAATCTGTCTTTATCTGTCTTTAACACGACAAAACGTGAATACATGTGATGTTGTTTAAGTGCGCAAACTGGCCTCTTGCATCAGCTGACTGAGGTCTGCACTGTGGAGCATATCAATGAAACACAGCCAGCCTGTCACTTTATTATCAATAAACATACTTTATATAGCACTTTTCTAAACAGACAGAGATGTTAATATATCTTATTTTAAACTTTACATTAGGGCTTGGCCAGTACTCGATGTTTGGGGCCGATAACGGCATTATGGAGTAAAAAAAAATCGATTTTTTTTTTTCATTGTGCAAAATGACATTTGGACACTGAAAGAATGGACTTTCATTGGTATTTTTAATAATTATAAATAACTGTAGGCTAAATTTTTAACATACACACAAATAGAAAAAAAATATCTGAATATATTAAACTTGAATTAAGAAATAGGATCAAATATACATAAAATGCTGCCTATAAAGCTAAAACATAAAATAAAAACAGTTTGAATGAGGTCCTGTCAAAAAAATGTCATATCAGACAACAGATATGTTGATACCAGTACAGACCGATATAACTGTTGAATGTCTCACATTAGGAGGGCCGCCCAACCAGCCCTTATGGAGTTGTTTTTTGTTTTTTTGCTCCTCCTGCTCATTATAATTATTGTTTTGCTTTGCTTTACTTCCCATCACAACATTCTGTATGTATCTTGTTTTCTTTTTATTGATCTTTTATGTATTTTCTTTTCTTATGTGCAATGAAAAAAAAAAAACACAACAAAAAAAAAACTGTGATAAACCAATATCAGGCTGATAATATCAGCGACTGATATATCAGTCTGGCTCTGCTGTAAAGTTGCTGTATTTTTCTGTCAGCCTACAGTATATCAGTCAGTTGTGGTCCTGTATGAGTAATCCTGATTCATAACACAACATCAAATACAGCCCTCAAATATAAATAAATGAATATAATGAACAGTGTTGTTTCTGGGTACATTCATTCACTCTGGGTATGTAAAGGTTAATTAGCCTAATTAACTTATCCTTAGGCCTGATGCTGCCATGAAGGGGCGGGTTCATTACTCAGCATGTGCCAGACAGACATCAGTTTTGGTACAAAGGTGAAAAACAGTGATGATCTTTGTAGTAGATTTTTGAAGTTTGGATATTTGGGGGTGGACCAGAATCTGATGATGTTGCATGTGTTGTTTACTCTGAAGATGATTTGTTTGTAAGGATGGATGCACCAATACACCAACATAATCCAGTCCCTAAATTCTAAATGTTTAATAGTAGGAGACCATATATATCCAAAAATCTGTAATCTGTGGTTTACACTATTTTTTTTTTTTTTTAAATTTAGGACAAGAATATTTTTTATTAGTTTCTAATTCAAATCAAATTCTTTCATGTTCTACTTGTCTGGATTTTCAGGGCAGTGATCTGCTTTATTTACTAATTTCTAGAAAAATCTCAAATCAAGCTACACAGGCAGATTTTTGTCACTTTATTTTTTAAAATACAGTTATATAGTTTTGTATTTCAATTAAAATAGGTTTGATAAAATGGAGACTTTGCTGCATAGATTCTTTGAGACTATGATTTCACCATTATTGCCTTACTCCTCTAATCTTTTTATTCTGTTAGTTGTTTATGTTTGGCTTCTTCAGCTCAAACCTTATATGTTGTGTTTTATTTGTTGTTTTAATGGCCAGTTTTACACCAGGCTCAGGGACCATGGTTGAAAATGATCTTTTTGGCCCATTTACTGTGGTGCTGATGATGTGCATTGTCCCTGAGAATAAATTAATAAATAGTAAATTGCTATGCGGTTCACATTTACTGTCAAAATTCTGGGACATGAATTTGAAATGATCACATAACGGAATGCTGAAATAATGCCAAATATTTCCAATGTAAGATCCAAATAAAACGCCATAGTTGAAAAAAAGATAGAACTATTCATATGAACTGTGGCTCCTCATAATTATAACACAATTTTTTAAATATTTGCTCATATATATTGCTTTTTGTCCCTCATTAGATGTTTTATTTTTGGCCACGTGTCTCATTTCTGAGGAAGGTTAAAAGAAACATAAACAGAGCACATGAGGACCACCTGGAGTGCTAAAAGAGGAGGAATAGAAGAAATAGAGAGAAATGATGCTGAAATTTTCTGCTCTTGTCATGGAAACATCTCGACCTTTCTGTCTCCTCTCAGCGTGACGATGGACAGTAGAGTCAGAAAGTGATCTCTCTAATTGCTCACAGCGAGGATCAATAATCATCCAGTGAGCTCAGGCGTCACTCACTGGCCTGCTTTCTCTCGTCTCTGGCTCCATCTGTCTGACTGTCTTTCTGTCATTGAAATATTTTACATTTTTTTGTCTCATTCACTGTTTCTCTCTCTCTCTTTGTGACTGCCTCTTTGACTCTCGTCCTTTTCTCTCCTCTGCTCATCCATTTTCATGTTTTATGTCTCTTTCTGTGTCTCCTCCTCTGTCCCACCCTCCCTTGACCTGGGACTGAATGTCTCTCTCTGCTAAATCACTCCGTCATGGGGGCGGTCTGCAGATGAGTCAATTTGTTAATGACATTTAATACGGCTCATGTTCTGGCAGCTCACGTTATTGTGTTGCATTGTGGCCTCAATATCAGATGGGACGGTGACATTCAGGAGTTTAATAGCCAGCTTTCTGCAGCCGGGCTTGTTAGAGCTGACTCACACAGAGGTTGTTTGTATTTTAGGAGCAGCTGATTCATTCGGGGGCACTAATTTAAAGTAAACAAAATACATTCCTGTGGATTTAGCCCCCAACGTTTGAAGTAATCCAAAATAAAATTCGAAACTGCTGTAAAATGTGCCCCCAAAATGAGGGCAAAAACATCAAGGGTATGTTGCAGTTCTTGTGAACTTAATTCTGAGCTTTGCAGTAATTTTAAATTCTATAAACACTGTGGAGGAACTTCATCTTTATGTATTTGCTGACCTACTTCCTTGTAGTGTGCACAAGTCAAAATGTTAACATAAGATAGTCCTTTATTGGTCTACCAGATTGGAAATTCGGCTGTTTTTATACATGTAAATATTAAGCGAGATTCTATCTGAGAAGTACAGACTGTCTATTTAATTGGTTTTTCAGAAAAGCAGAGTTTATAAGTTCATATTCTTTACAAAATGTATCTATGGCTTTACAACACAGTAAAATCTGAACATTTTTAAGAATAGTTCAACATTTTGTGAAATATGCTCACTCACTTTCGTGCTCAGAGTTAAATGGGAAGGTTGATGCCAGTCTCATCTGTCCAACATGAAGCTACAGTCAGGAGATGTTAGCGAGCTAACAACGTTAACAAAGCACAAGCCAAGATAGATTTTTGTGCTAAGTAGCCAAGTAGCATGGCAAGAAGACTGGAGGCAGGAGAACAGCTAACCTTCCTCTGTCCAAACTTTAAAGTCAAGATGGAATAAAAATGTCTTTTTAACCTAAGGGTTACACACATCCCTGATCATACTATGCACCTATTTAACAAAAGCCTATGCCAAAGAGTACCCCCAAAAATCACTTTCTCTGTATTCTTATATCAAAATTCAGACATGTTTTCTTCCTGTAAAACAAAATATGACGTGTGCTTACATGGGCTTGATCCAACCAGTTTCAACCAAAAATATCATGACATCCACCCGTCAGTCAGTCTTCAACTTTTAGTGGCTCAGAAGATTTGTGAGTTAGTTAGTTAGCAACGGCCCCACCTGTACAGAAACTGTACTCTCTTCATCTGGTGTTAAAAAGTCTCATTGTCTCTGTGAGGTTGCCAGGCAACCTGCAGACTCCAGGAAAGTCACTGTGCCTGCCCAGGAAATAGTTTGGCATTTTTACAGTTCATGTTTTTTATAGATGAAACAAACACGATTAAAACATAGTAAATAGAGAGCTTTAGAGGCGCTGTTTGGCAGATTTTGTTCCTGCTTATCACAGCCTGGCTAGCTGTTTTCCCCTGTTTCCAGTGTTTGTGCTAAGCTAAGCTAATGGTCTCCTGGCTGTGCCTTCATGTTTGTCGTACAGCAACTCTTGGCAAGAAAATGAATATATTTGTCAAACTATTCCTTTAACAATTAGAAAATGATAATTATTGTATTTGCATTAAGCAAAAACATGTGCCATGAGTCTTGGTACACTGTCAAAGCTTCATGGGAGATGTAAATCCAAAATACTGACAAAATTATGTTCAAATTTTAAGATCCAACACCGCAGTAGACACTCCCTTATCTTAGATTATGTACAGAAAACCCCCAGAACATTTTTCAATTTTTCAGAACGCCTGATGAAAGAAACCCACAAAGAGAAAACCCACTGAGTTAATATGCCAACAAAAGAGTGACAGAAGCTTGTAGGACTGACAAGCTAAGAGGGTACTGCAGAAAACGTAATAGCCCACATAGCTGTTCATGAAATGCCTGTAGTGTCTTTCACATGACTTTGTTCCCATGTTAGATATAAGGCTAGTAATAGGAAAAGAGCATTTTTAACGACCTTGGTGTGTTATCTGAAGTTGCCAGGTGCTGGATGAAATATGGCTCTGACTGGCTGGGAGAGAGAAGCACTGCACAGCTTTCTCACTCTGCTGATATCATCTTCTTTTGTTGTGTGCTCACTGTTGGAGGATAAAAGCAACATTTTAAAAACCATCCACACACAGTGGCAACACTGAAGCACTCCCGGCCCACTTATGTGTCTACTTTGGCATGCTATTGATTTTTTAATGGATATATCATCGTATTTATGTCGTTAACACATTTTATGTGTTGATATAAGTTAAGTTACTACACTCAAAAAATAGTCTTTGAAATTTTAACATGACAACAGCAATATGTTTAATTGGACCATAACATAAATGTGTGTTTTCTTATGAGGGATGACATTTAAAAGTTTAAAAATGACGTTTCATATATGTGTAAATCTCATTCTTTCATGGTCAAGTCAATTTTAGTCAACCGATACCTCCGTCATACTGACCACCTCACAGTGCTGACATCATTTCCCAAAGCTCAGACTGATGACCAGCTGCTATAAAATAGATTAAAGTGCTTTTTGAATCATGTTTTAATAAAATGTTTGTCAGATAATCCTCAATACTGTACGGCATCAAAGTTGCACTGTAGGACGCTGATTGATCGTCATTATTGTCTGTTTAATTCCTATCACATAATTTCAAAACATTTTCTTCTGAAAGATAAAACATCTAAGATTAAATCCACCACCTTTGAGTTATTTGAATGTCCTGAGATTAAAATGAAAATTCCAATCAAAATTTGGAGATAAACAGCCTCGTATTTTAAATGTTTTTTTGCTAACTGTTTGTTGTTGTTCATTATCTTCACAGGGGAAGTCCTACTCGTTTGATCGAGTGTTTCCGACCAACACCACCCAGGAGCAGGTGTACAACACCTGCGCCAAGCAGATTGTCAAAGGTATGGATGTTTAGTCACGTCAGTCAGTATATGTCAGGTATTAGAAATGTGTGTGCTGTGGTCTCATTTGCTGCTCTGTGTTTCTCGTAGATGTTCTGTATGGATACAATGGCACTATCTTCGCATATGGACAAACCTCCTCCGGGAAGACTCACACCATGGAGGTACAGTATTCACAGTAATGAAGTAAAACCATTTCTTCAAGGAAACGTTGGATTTATTATCCAACTGGTCAGATCTCGAAAGCCATTTTAATGTGACTAGAGACTTGTGGCAGGTCTCACAGAAGTGATCTACCAGTCCTTCACATAGTTATTTTGGTTTTTACTTTAATATTTGATCAATATTTTGGTAAGTTCTACCATGATAGACTATTGATTCTTTCAAACCTTTTAGTGGAGATACAATCTGCTTTCCAATTCCAACCTGATTCCTATACCTGAATTTGGATATCTGCAGATACTGATTACTCAAGAAATTTCAAGCTTCTGTCTTGCTTTTCTGTGTTTTTTCTGTGTTTGAGACTAAATTGTCTCCAAACTAAGGACATATTGAGTTAACTAACTGTTACTAGCTTACTCAGTCGTCGACTGTCTTATGTTACGGTTCAGCAGGTTCATGGTCCAGTGCAAAATCTGTCTGTACATCTAACTCATGGGGGCTACTGGATATCTTTGAAGCACTGTTTAATTACTAATTAGTTATTTGTGCTATAGGATTTTGGCTGTGGGCATAAAATTGCAACAAACAAAAACATCAAAATATAGAATCTGTACCGGTATGTGGGTCGGTGACGTCAGTCTGATATCCCATAAGTGAATTACATCAGTATTGGCATCTGATACTGATGATGGATCAGAGCTGTTCCAACTCTACCTCTTTCTGTCCGTAGCTTTATTTTACAGACATTTTATGGAATTAAAATGCATTATTGCATGAAGTCTTGACCCTTGATAGCCATCACCATCTCACTCCTAATTATACCTTTATCTGTGACTTCCTGTTTAGGGCAAGCTGCACGATCCTCACCAGATGGGTATCATTCCTCGCATCGCCGAGGACATTTTCAACCACATCTTTGCCATGGATGAAAATCTGGAATTCCACATCAAGGTAGACTCTGTCTGATGATTTACACGCGTTAATGTCTAGTGTCTTTCTTACGTTACACTGTGGTGTAACAACTAACTGTAACTGTAAATTTGTGTGCACTTTTACTTAATGAAAGTTTTTTCATTTGATTATTTGATTTATCTTTCTTCTCCAACAGGTTTCATACTTTGAGATCTACATGGACAAAATCCGTGACCTTCTGGATGGTTAGTGCTAATGAGCTCTTCATGAATCCCCTGAAACAACATTTAGTTGGCTTCATCGCACTCTATCCTAAAACACTTAAAAACACTGATCATTGTCAATTTTCTTTGTTTTTTAGTGACAAAGACCAACCTATCTGTCCATGAGGATAAGAACAGGGTGCCATATGTCAAGGTTTGTGCTTTGTGTGTCGTCTTTTTAGGTGAAAATCTTTATGTGCTGCATCAGATCCGTGATATTAAGTCTGTCTCTCTTTTATTTCCTCCCCCCTTGTATCCTCAGGGATGCACTGAGCGTTTTGTCTCCAGCCCCGATGAGGTTATGGATGTGATTGATGAAGGCAAATCTAACCGCCATGTTGCTGTGACCAGTGAGTCTTTATCTTTAAATATTGTTTTTCAAACACAGGATATAATATAAATGTTTTGATGATTTTTTGATATTGAAAACCAGCCCAAAACAAGCATGCTTACAGGTAGCCTTTTTTTGTGATCAAATCTTTATTTTATTTTTCAATACACGTACTGAACATAGATCATTTTAACAAAAATATACAAGAATTTTAATACAAATATACAAGCATGGTACACTTATTAATCCACATGTATTATGACATCCATCAACTGCACTTTACTAGATAATAAAATAATATTAAAATATATAAATATATAAGTTATAAATGTCAAAAAACTGCCACAGAACCTCATCTTGGAAATAGTGTGAGCATTTGTATACAGTCACAGACATTATTTCACAGAAAAAAAGAGTAACACTTTATAATAACATCATTAATAAGATGAAATTATATTTGATTACATTATTAATCTGTTTAGTATGTAAACTTTATTATTAAATTGTATTGTGGTGCACATAACAAAAACCTCTCAGACAATCTCAATTACATTACAAAACAAGTAAACATTATTAATTATGATTTCATCATTTGTTAACAGTGAAATAACAATTCACAGCTGCTGGTAGCTGCTAAAAAGGCCCTTATGAAGAAATGTTTATTACAGGAGAGTCCAGTTTTAAATGCATGGATGGATATTACAGTGGATAGTTTCAAAATGGAAAAGATAACAGCATATTTTAACCACAAATTTGTAAAACTGGGTTAAAAAACTGGGTTAAAAACTCTGTTAACGCCCCATAGGCCAGACTTTATTTTTGCAAATTCATGATTTGTGTATGTGTATGTTAAGCAAAAGATCACTCCCTAACTGTACATAGTTTCACTTTTTTAAATTTTCCCTTGTGCTAGTTGTAAATCTCACATTAAGGCCTTTCAGACAAACATAAATGGATTATGTATACATACAATATTTAAATAAATTTGTTTACTGAATATCAATAAAAAATTACACAAAAAAGAAATAGGGATTAACTAAAGTTTAACCAACTACCGACTTGCCATTTATCAATGATGGTTTTTATGAAGTCTTACAGAAAAATGTGTCCATCTTGAGAATAAAATGAGTTCGTCTTTGTCTTCTGCTACTTTTACATCAGAGCATCACAGGACACAGTCTGTCCTCAGAGCCAGCAGTAGCGCTCACAACTCGTTACTGCTGCGTGATGTGACAGCTGAATTCATGTAGCTGGTTATTGTGCCTTGTTATGTAATCTTCGTGTTACAGCCCACTATAATTTTCAAGCTTCATTCATTCTCATAAAAAGAAATAAGACCCTGTCAGATGGAGCTCACTGTAATGTAACTGGCACAATAGACACAGCAGAACAACATTTCTGCCTGGAGCCATTATCACAATAAAATCCTTCCTAGTAACAAACAGAAATAGCTCTCGCTCCTTTGCTCCTTTAATAAACTCACACTGCAGTTCACTGCAGTATTCAGTATTTCATCTCTAACTGATGTTACAAAACAGTCAAGACATGAGAAATAAAAGCTCTCTGCACTTTGTTTTGGCTTTAATGCTGCTGACTCACTCCTCTGTGGTCCAGTAATAATATCTGACTAATGGCTCCAATCCTGCGGGTTTACACGCAGGTTAGAGTGGAGCTTTAGCTTCATTGTACAACACTTCATTACAGTGTGAAAAAACAAGCAGCTAAAAATAACGTGACCTAATTACCAGCTCGTACTACATCAGATCCATAAAAATGCTTCAGTAGTTTAACCATTTCTCTTACATGGCAGTGAAAAAATTAAAAATCTTAAAAATGTATTATTTTTAATGCAAGAAGAACAATTATATCTCACTGGCACATTTTTTCACATTTATTTTAACCAAGTAAGATTTTTGTTTCGCGGCAGATTTGGTATTGCAGTGGAGGTGTTTCAAAAGGTAAAAATACAAAAAAGAAACTCCTCTGAGAACTATCCCAGCAACAAGCCAGTGCAGCATATTCATTTATTTGTTGTGTGCTGAAGTCTTGTGCTGACTCACGGGGGTGAAGTCGACTGAAGTGAAAAGATCAGATGAGCTTTGGGATTCGGTGCTCGACAAAAACACCAGGACTGCTCCGCTGTAATAAATCTCAACCTTTCCTCACAGTTAATGGATTTTGTGCCTCAGTGCTCAGTGTGTGTGATTGTTCGTCTTCACATCAGACTCTGTGACATTTTCAGGAGTGACTGA
Organism: Lutjanus argentimaculatus; assembly: GCA_034769285.1. Taxonomy (NCBI): domain Eukaryota; kingdom Metazoa; phylum Chordata; class Actinopteri; order Lutjaniformes; family Lutjanidae; genus Lutjanus; species Lutjanus argentimaculatus. The sequence goes on from JAWZSL010000007.1 coordinate 10,810,922, forward strand.
CAGAACAAACTGGTGTGCGTACTTACCCAAGAGGAACAATCTGACTGACACTTTGAGAGATGAACTGAACAATATGTGCTAGAAACTCTGATGAATAAGTAACTTGGGGATGACAGCAGTTATCTAAGCACATGGTTATCTTGTTGAAATTAAACATACCTACAGTTTTTAACTGGTTATTAAACAACCTCAGTCTAATACTGATGCATCAATGACACCTTACAAGATTTACACCAGAAACCCCATCATGCCAAGAATAATTTGACGTAGCTTATTTTTTGTATTAAAAATATTTGACCATGTCAACACAGAATACCAATCACATAAAAATTAAAACATAAAATAAAGGATTCAAGGACATTTATTATCATCATACAACACAGATGATAAATTAAATTCAGAATGGCAATGGGTGAAAATGTAAACAAAATAAATACATAAATACTACATTTGCTACTCTAAAAAAAACGACATTTGATTATTTTGTCATTATTATCAACCAGAAACACCACAGAAATTAACTCAGCTTATTGTGTAGTTAATTCAGCTGTAGAGTAATCAAATGCTATTTATCTGGTACATTTCATTCATCATGTCGTCACATCAATGGGACATTTTGTAAGGTAGATTTTGAGCTGCAGCTCCAGACATTTTATGGCTCGTATATTAACATTCCTGCTTCTAAGCGCTGAGTGCTTAATCACCTTTAAAAACTGAATCACTGCAGCTTCCTGACCATGAGAATCTGAGCCAGAGGGATGAATCACTGATCAGAGGGATACACACATTCATAGTTAGGTTAATTGAATACACCAACTGTGATGACAAAAGAAATGTAAAAAGAGTACAAATTCAAAACTCCATCACTTATATATGAACAGATCTTTCAGATTAAACACCAACAACAGACAACAATTTAATCTCAGTTATCATTAGAGATATTGTACTTTATTGTCTTTCTAAGGAGAAATTTGTCTTGGCACGAAGGCGAACATGACCACACACAATCAAACTACAATTAACATAGAGTATCACACACAGATTCATACACACCAAAGCCAGACACTCCAGGAATACTGCATGATGCTCTAAACCAAAGTATTGCACTGATGCCCTACACAGAGTAATTGCACAGATGCATTGTTTTCAAAATGTGTTTACATCAGTAATACTTGTAAACACAGGAATATAACAGATCTCTGTGTGTGCATTGTTATGTGCTTGAGAGGCACAAAAATGCTGAATCTTCATTTAGGAGTCCAATTCTTCATTTACATGTGGTAATCGATCTGTTAGAAGACTGTGTGCACCTCGGGGCCATCTGTATTCAGTCCAAGACTTAATTATAGAGGATGAAGTCTTATCCAAAGCTTTTGTGTCTTATGTAAGGTAGGCAAAACTGAAATGTTTATAACTAATAATAACAGATATTTGTGTTCAGCAGAGTTTGAATAAAATGACTTTGTACGCAGACAGGCAGACACTCAGTAGTGTTTTTATTTCCTCTGAGAATTCGGCATTGTGTGTCTGTAAAGATGAAAACTCGTCTGGTACACAGACTGCTATAAAAGAACATCGCTGTCATAAATCGTCCATCTATTGAGCTGATCTATGAGAGAGCTCTCACCAGCAGGACAATAAAAATACTGTGCAGAGCTTGTGCTCTGGTAGAGGATACAAAGTCAGTGCGTGCAAGATCGCCATAAATATTCATTTCTATCTGTGTGTGAAGACTTTAAGTAAACAGTGTCATTGTAATGGGTTGTGTAACAGCTGTGAATTAGAGGATTGTGTTTATGGATTTTAAGTACTTGTGAGGGAGATAATGGATGTGTTGCAAACAAATTTCTTCATGGAGACAAATACATTGTTGTAAAAAAAAAAAAAAAAAGAAATTTAGAAATAACCCATAACAAAAGAAAACCTGCTCAGTGGAGCAGAAGTAATTCAAAATATTTTCATGATAGTAATGTGATAACAATCAAATCCTGCAACAGTCTCACTTAGAAAATAGACTGTAAGCAGCAGCAGTGGTGGATCAGAAGTGCTTAAGGCTGCGCACCTGAGCAGCTCAGTCTCAGTTTCCAGGCTGCTGACTCACTGTGCTGCTGCAGAGCAGAGCGCTGTGCTGTGCTGATAGCAGACTAATGGGCGACACTCTGCAGACACTGAGCTGATGCCCTCAGATATCATCTGCAGAGAAACCTGAACTCACCGTCTGTGATGAGGTCCGTTGAAGAGGGACATTTAGATCAGTGCTGTCTGCTATCGGCACTCTGTGAAATGATGATATCATCCTGCTGCAGTAGTGACTTGTTCTGATTGTCAAGAAAGACTCGGAAGATTTCAAATGCACAGATAAATTACATCAAATTAATCTTTACTTGATCATAATTTTTCATAAATTTGATTTGTGTAGCACTTTTCAAAACACAGTTACGAAGTGTTTTATAGAACAAAGTAAAATAGTACACAGTCTATTTACAGACAATAAAAACATAAATAACAATATAGAATCACTGGACCAATAAAGCAGAAAGTGGGAACAGTTAAGAGGCTCTGACCTGAGGAGCGCAGGCAGCGGCTCGGCTCATAGGGCTGAAATAAATCTATGATGTAGGAAGGAGCAAGGCCATGTGGGGCTTTAAACTAACTGGTGAAAGTTTAAAATATTTTGTATTAAACAGTTAGACAGTGTTGTAAGGAAGGGAGTGATATGGGCTTGTCTCTTAGAATTTTTTAAAAGCCTGGCAGCTGAGTTTGGAATTAGTGTGAGTTGGGAAATGGCTTTTTGGCTTTGGTTTGAGTCCCAAATACAAGAGTTTACACTAATTAAGACGTGACAAGATGAAAGCATAGACGACTTTTTTAAGGTCAGATGAAATAAAGCTCAGAGTTGACACACAAATTGCAGGTGGAATGCTTAATGTCCAAATCCAAAGATTAAAAAAAAAAAAAAAAATCACAGGTCAGGTTTGGAGGACCAAATACAAGGACCTCAGATCTGAACTCACTGAGCCGAAAGAAATTTTGTAACATCCAGCATTTTATATCCGAAAGACCAGTGTGAGAGATTGTCAGTGTCCTCACTACTGGACAGTCGAACATAAACTTAACAGTGGAGGTTAATATTGTCACCTGTGGATTATTTGACCCGAGAGAAGCATGTACTGAGCACTGGGGAACACCACATGAGAGAGTCTGGGGATGAGGAGAATTCTCCCATTACAACAGAGAAATCTGTCAGAGACGTATGACCATTGACAAACAAAGATGGACGAGGTGTCTCCACTTCCTCCCGCTGTACAGAAATGAAGTTAAAATATCCTGGATCCCTCAAGCGCTGCCATCTTGCACTGATGACATCGTTTGGAGCCAGAGTTTGGGCAGTAGTGATCAGGCTGGGAACTGTGGTCCCGCTTATACAGCCAGCCGACTCAATGGCGAGCTGCACTCAGCTGTCAATCAGGCCATGAAGATGAAATTAGATGTTTTCGCTTCACTTTTGGGGAGTTGTCATGTTCTCCATGTCTGTATATATCAGTGTGTATGACTGAAACCAGGCAAGAGCAGCGTCCTTAATACCAACACAGTTTTCAAGATGATTTATTAGGATATTTTGGTTGACCTTATTAAATATGGGATTCACATGCATCATGTTTAAATGGTTAATTTAATTTTTTTCAGTTAATATCACCATGATTACACATGATTTGTCATAGTCTCTATCACATTCTAATTTCTATAGTCAAAGTATAGTCAGAGTCTCTTTTTGGTACAGAGGCAACCTTTAGAAGAAAACAAAATAAAAATATAAAGAAAGAAAAAACGTTCATTCATGGCAATGTTTAATCAGATCTCGTTTGTGAATTCCTTGTCCCTTGGAAAACAGAAGGAAGCAATTTAAAGCAATTTTAACATCAGTTTAAAATAGAATTATTTACCCTTACTTGTCTTACCCAGCTGATGAGTTGCTTCTGTGTTTGTGCAGACATGAACGAGCACAGTTCTCGCAGCCACAGCATCTTCCTGATCAACATCAAGCAGGAGCATGTGGAGACTGAGCAGAAACTGTGTGGAAAACTGTACCTGGTGGATCTGGCTGGCAGCGAGAAGGTAGGAGACACTCTGGAGGGGGAAATATTGTTTATAAATCAACAGCTCCCAACCTGCAATTCGGCCGCTTCAAACCGACAGACTTCATAATGATTATTTCTGTGCTTTTCTTCAGCTGCTCATCTCTCATGCTTGACTTCACTCGCTCTGTCTCTTTATTCCAGGTCAGTAAGACTGGAGCTGCAGGAGCCGTCCTGGATGAGGCTAAAAACATCAACAAGTCTCTGTCTGCCCTGGGAAATGTCATCTCTGCCTTGGCTGAGGGCACGGTGAGCCATTTTCACCCTACTTCCCTCTGTTTATACTGTATAGACAGTGGGGTATTAAAGTAAAATAGACCAGCAGAAATATAACATGGATTTAACTTTAAAAGCAGCAAAATAGTGGTAAAACATATTTAAATTTTCCACAACTGGAGCTTACATTTATTGTAGAATTTGGTGCTTTTAAATGAATGAAAACATGTTTAATTTCCATTTCTATGCCTCAAAGTTTCCTGAAGTTTCAGACACTGAAGCATTTAACCTTGGGTTGATATTTCTAACATTAAAGTACATTAGCCGTCTGTCCTTTTTGTCGACTTTTTATTGAAATACATTCTGTCCAGTACCCACACCCTTCTTTCCTTTCTGCCAACTCAACAGGTTTGGCTGTCAAGTGCCAAAACTTTCCCTGCCAATTATAAGATTAGTTGGATGCGGCACAATCAATCTGCCACAGTTTTGGGGTTTGTTAGAATCCAAAATACGGAAACCAAGAGGAATAGGAAAATGTTCATTTTTGCTGAATATAATCAGCTGATGAATCACTGCAGGAGTAGAAAGTCAGGACTTTCAGCAGTTTCTGTCATTATGTTGCTTCCAAATTGTCTCTTGATCTTGATCTTTTTTTCCTTCTCTCCTTTCTGTATTTTCTTTCTCTCTGCTTCTTATCATTTTCTCTCCCTCCCCCCTCCTCTCCCCTCTCCTTCTCTCTTCCTGCAGAAAACTCACGTGCCATACCGTGACAGCAAAATGACCCGCATCCTGCAGGACTCCCTTGGTGGAAACTGTCGCACCACCATGTTCATCTGCTGCTCTCCCTCCAGCTTCAACGAAGCTGAGACCAAGTCGACTCTGATGTTTGGACAACGGTAGATACATCTGTGGATACAGTCAATTCATATTTGGAAATAGGATATAGTGTCCTTGTGAGGAAGGAACAGTTTTTTTCACATGCTACCATATTTTTCAGTAAGGACCCACACCAATTATATTTACCCTTCAAAAGGAAGGCAATGAGCTATTTTGAGCATGACCTAAAATCAAACAAGGCAGATGCAAACTGAGGCTGCCTACTACACTTTAATAGCACAAATCTCTTTTTGAGTCAGAAGGCTCTAGAAAAGTTCTCAGGAACAAAATTTCATCTGATATTAGAAATCAGGTGTTTGTTTGGTGTTGTAACTATGTCAGATTCTTTTTTATTTAGTATCATACTTGACCTTGGAACTATAGAACTAGTAAAACTGTTAATTAAACAGAAGCACTAATCAGTCCTTGTCCTTGTTAATTTGGAGAAGCAGCAGGAGCACTGGTGTAGGAAGCTAAGCAATGAACTCGGCAGGGAAACATTTTATCCACCTAAAAAATCAATATCAGTTTAACAGTACGCTATTTCTAGAATGTTGTCACTCTCTGTTATATAAGCAAAATATCACTCTCTCTCCATTTGCAAAAAGTAATTTTACCTAATAAAACACAGGAGTTGGTGGTCTTTTGCAGCTTTGAACTGTTAATTTGTTTGTGTTATGATGTGACTTAGGTAAATCTGAACTAAGCCTTTAAAACACCAAACTCATACAAAGTCTGGTTGAGTCAAAGAGAGAGATATTTGGCTCATATAACAGCGATTCCAGACAAGCTTGTCTGACAGCAAGCATGGTGAAGCAGTGAAAATATGGTGTACACTTAAACTGATATTGATTTTTTTAGGGGGCTAAAATACATTTTGTTGCTGGTGCTGTCCACAGCATTATATTACATAGTTTCCTGCACTGGTAATCTGGATTGGGCCGTGCTGACTGCCATTTACTGTGGGTAATACACTGATTATGAATAAGTACATCATACAACCCCACTTCAAAAAAATCCAAACTATCCTTTTAATCACTTAAAAAACCTAGTCCGCATTTTTCTCCTGTGTCTCTCTGTCTTTGTCCTGCTGTGTCACAGTGCCAAGACCATCAGGAACACCGCTTCCATCAACCTGGAGCTGACGGCCGAGCAGTGGAAGAGGAAGTACGAGAAGGAGAAGGAGAAGAACAAGACTCTGAAGGACACCATCCAGAAGCTGGAGCTGGAGCTCAACCGCTGGAGGAATGGTGAGACTCGCCTTGTTTCAGCTACATAACCTCAACTCTTCTGTGCTGATATTATAAGCAAACCTGCATTATTCTCACATGTTTGTCCTCTTTGTCCCTTCATCCCTCCCCTCAGGAGAGGACGTGCCTGAGACTGAGCGCACCACGTCAGACATGGTGACCCGTATTGAGTCTGTGGAGGAGCGCCCCATTTTGGACAACGACACCTCCTCCATTGTGGTCCGTATTTCCGAGGAGGAGCGGCAGAAGTATGAGGAGGAGATCCGCAAGCTGTACAAGCAGCTGGATGACAAGGTCCAAACACAAAAATCCAAATGATAATAGACACTCTTTTTCTCCTTTTGCTCTGCTTAAATTCCTCCTTTGTATGGTGTAAATGCAAGTGTTATTTTTATGATCAAATATATATAGACATATTTTTAGTGTCTTTCTGACACACTTGCAATATCTTACACTGAAATGTAACTACAGATTTATGAATGGAAAACAGTGATGGACAAAGGAAATAAGAGTATGTATGTATAATATTGTGTTTGTGCAGGATGATGAGATCAACCTGCAGTGCCAGTTGGTGGAGAAACTGAAGCAGCAGATGCTGGACCAGGATGAGGTCAGTGCTCAAAAACTCTCGCACACACAGACCTGTATACACACACAGAGTGTCTGAGAGGATACCAACTAATACAAAACTTAAAGCAACTACATATGTTGAGTTTAGCCACGAAGTTGCTAGTGCTAACATCAAATTTATACTCAAGTTGCTAATGTCACTCATCGTGTCCAGTGGGTTTTCCCTGAAAAATGTGTCGTGGTATGTCCTCCTCCTCTTCAGTCACCATAAATTCAGTCATTGTCTTATGTTCCACAAAAGATTTCACTTTTAAGAAATTGATACAGGTCCCCTAAAATTGGTCATTAAGGACCCTCAAGCAACGCATAACAATATACTTAAGTAGCTCAGGGCAGACAATTAGAGATTCAAGGGGTTTCCCTGTACGAGATCCTAAGGAAATCCTTTTGATGATTTTAGGCAACTCATTTTTTCTTAAGGCTTTCTTAGATGAAAAATTAAGGGAAACCTTAGCCTAAGCTGTTTCACGGATTTCAAACAGCCCCCTGAAGAACTGACAACAAGATAAAATGTCACTTTTTAAAACATGTCATAACCAAAGTCCTTCTCTCCCTCTCTTTCCTTCCCTTCCCTACTTCCCTCCAGCTCCTGGCCTCATCCAAGGGTGATGGGGACAAGGTCCAGGCTGAACTAGGCAGGCTGCAGGTGGAGAGCGACTGCGCCAAGGCTGAGGTGAAGGAGGTGCTGCAGGCTCTGGAGGAGCTGGCCATCAACTATGACCAGAAGAGCCAGGAGGTGGAGGAGAAGGGCCTGCAGAACCAGCTGTTGGCTGATCAGCTGTCCCAGAAAATGGTACATTTTCAGAAGAATGGTGTGAATGTGAGAGTGACAGAAGGAGAGCTAAAATCAGAGACAGGAGGAGGAACAGAAGGAGACGCTCGCTTGCCTGCTGAACTACAGGGACGAGCACCTGTTGTAGCAGAGCCGCTTCCTTCAGTGGAAAATGCTCCAGGAATTATATGACAACCAAGGGCCTTTTTTGCAGTTGGGTGTCAGTTTTTTATCAGTGTGGTCAAATATAAACCACCTTAACACTTAGCACTAGCACTGTGCATTCAAACTGAAAAGACTGGTGCACACATCTAATCTGAGCAATCCTGCTAGATTTGACGGCATTTCACCTATAGGTGGCACTAGCATCCTAATCATTTTACACTAAAGGTGAACAGGACAAAAAATTGATACATTAAGTGATTTTCTGGTGGAGATATTGGTCTCTTTGTGCTTTAGTAATCCACACTGTTTCTAAACTTCCTCTCTTTTTCTCTGTAACAGGCCAGTCTGATGGAGCTGGAGGCAGAGCTGTCTCGTATGCAGGAGGTGAGCGGTCAGCAAAGGAAGCGCATCGCTGATGTCCTCAATGGTCTGATGAGGGACCTCAGCGAGTTCAGCACCATCGTGGGCAACGGGGAGATCAAGCTGGTGAGTTGGACCACAGTGTAAAAAGACTGTAGGTACGTTATACAACACACAAGGGAGTGAGTGCTCTTATTGAGCCTCCTGTGTGTCCTCTTCTGTCCTCAGCCTGTGGAGATCAGCGGTGCCATCGAGGAGGAGTTCACGGTGGCTCGCCTCTACATCAGCAAGATCAAGTCGGAGGTGAAGAGCATGGTGAAGCGCTGCCGCCAGCTGGAGAACATGCAGCTGGAGTGCCACCGCAAGATGGAGGAGACCGGCAGGGAGCTCTCCTCCTGCCAGCTCCTCATCTCTCAGGTGAGGGATGGAGGAGAAGAGATGGAACTGAAAAAAAAAAAAAAAATAACTGACTGTAGTTTGTCATGTCTGTGTTTTTATAGCTATTCTTAAATTTCCTGTGTGCCGTTTCTGTTCGTACAGCATGAGGCTAAGATCCGCTCCCTGACGGAGTACATGCAGAGCGTGGAGCAGAAGAAGAGGCTGCTGGAGGAGAGCCATGACTCGCTGAGCGAGGAACTGGCCAAGCTGCAAGACCAGGGTAACATACACACCACACATGTACACACACACACACACACACACACACACACACACACACGCACACACAAATATTGTTGCAAAAATTTTTTAAAAAATAACAGAATTTACACCCATTTTTAAATATTATTTTTCAGGAATTTTCTTGAAGATGTTATTAGGTTGTGGTTATGTGGTGAATGCTTTCTCATTCTTGTTTCTTCTACTAGATAACTCCCTGCTCGAGGAGAAGGAGGGAGAGAAGGGTGAGACTGAGGATGGAAATGTGAAGGTAAGAATCGCTGTGAGGCAGTATTACAGACGCAAATCCTAAATCTAGGAATCCTATATTATTTTACTTCATCCTATCTTATCAAGTAAAGTTTTACCATGTTATTTCTCCCGTAATTACCATGGTTACCGAACAGTTAAGATAGGATCTGCAAGTTAGAACATTTCTGTAATACAGCTCCTGATTTGATTCTTTTGTGCAATTTCATGCTTTCTATTTCTGTTTAATCTTTCCTGTATGGTGCTACATGATGAGCTGACCTGTAATATTGTCTCTGTTGTACAGAGCGCTCCTCAGGCTCTATTGTTTCAAAGAATAATCTCAAACAGATTATGTGGCTTTTTATTTTATTTACTCTCAAGTTTTCCCTGCTGAGTCAGCATCTTTGAAGAGATGTTGTGCGTTGCTCTTTTCTTCTCCAGAAGACGATTCGTCAGCAGGGCGAGTCTCACCGTGGCGTCCATCACAAGCAGCTGGCCCGCCTCCGGGATGAAATCAATGAGAAGCAGAGGATCATTGACGAGCTCACCGAGTATGTGACCGTCTTAATTAGCTCTTCCTATTTGCACAAAGATACTCATGTCTCATTATTAATCATCATATGCTCTTATTATCATTGACATTATTAGATGTTTTCAACTGCATTCACAAACATTTACATATTATTAAATATGAAATAAAACAGGTTTGCTGATATTCATTTTAATTTAAACTCCGCCGTATGTGTTGTCATTTTCACCTCCAGTCGCAACTCCAAGCTGGAGCTGGAGCTGGCTCAGGTTCGCGCTGACTTCGAACGCCTGAAGAGTCAGGACAGCACCAAGAGTGAGCGCTTGGAGGAGCTCTCGTAAGTGATGGAGAGGTTCCTTTTTTTAACCTTGACTGCTCAGCAGTGGTTGAAACTAAACTCTGGGGCTTACACTTTATAATAGACGTTACTTAATAGGCATAAACCCTTAGAAGGTGCTTATTAACAATATATGTGTTAATAAGACTATATAAGTGTTAATGATAGCATCATAAGCATTACTGATACATTAATAATATTATTGATACATTATAAGATATTTAAAAGCCCTTATAAGAAATTTGTTAACAGTTTAAAGACCGCTTAACAGTTTAAAGACTGCGTCATGAATTTCTTGTCATTGTTTTTAATAGCATTACAAACACATTTATTGAGTTTAACTAACTTACCTATTATGTCACCATTGACTAAGTTTTTGTTTGCCTTATTAAGATTTCTACATACTTTATTATGCATTTATTAACAGTTCAGTATGCATTTTGTGGACACCAGACCTACAATGTGAACAATGTTTGTTAATGCTAATAAATCCTAATTCCTATTAACTAACACTTATTACAGGCACCTTATTAAGTGTTACTGGTCTGGATATGGAGTACTTTATGTGTTGAATGAAAAGGACATCCAACTACAAGAGTCAGCATATGTTTTATGATCTCTGGTGGCGTTTTCATGATTATTTCAGTGGAGGATATAAAAACATTTGCAGATAGAATTGAGGCAGTTCAGTCTTCTTTCTCTTAAACTCCAGCAGAGGGCCCCCTAAACAACACATAAATGTTACCTTGTCCTGAAGTACACAGAAATTTTGTCTTATTTGTAATGATGGTTTTACTGTTTCTGTCAGATTCCTGCATGAGCGCCATGAGCAGACCAAACAGGACTTGAAGGGTCTGGAGGAGACCGTCGTGAGTAAAACATAAACCTCTCTCTGTCCACCCCAGTCTCTTCTGAAACATTGTCACCTGCTATGTCTGTCTCTCTTTCCTCACACCTTATAGTCAGCTCTCTTTTCTTCTGTCTAACCTTTCTCTTACATCACAGTGTCCAGAGTTATCTTCCTAACCTCCTCTGCATCTGTCTGTCCTCCAGGCCCGCGAACTCCAGACCCTCCACAACCTGCGCAAGCTGTTCGTTCAAGACCTCACGTCGCGGGTTAAAAAAGTAAGCAGCTCAAAGATGATGAGAGAGGGAATTTTGTCTTTTTAATCTTGCTAAGGGGGTATTAAGAAAACTGTGACCTGAATACCACCTGATAAACCTCAGTAGCAACATCCTCCATCCCTCTAATCCCCCTGACTTTTTGATATCATGTATGTGACACAAGAAATTCACTTTATGTGTGGACCAGTGGATTAAACATGCAACAGAAAGCTCTTGCAATGAGGTCATGTGCAAACATGCAGAATATTGAATGAACAGCTCTTCTTGTTTTTGGCCTAGAAGGGGCTTATTTGCCTCATTTTATTGTATGTATATTTTATGGACAACTGAGAGGTGGAGTCTTCTCATTGTAATCAGTGAGTCAAAGCCAATAGAACACCTACAATAGAGAACCTCCATCTCTGCTTTGCTCTTGTTTATTTTCTCATCTTCCTCCTTCTTCTTCTCTGCAGAGTTCCGAAATGGAACCTGATGATAGCGGGGGGTCTTGCACCCAGAAGCAGAAGATTTCCTTTCTTGAGAATAACCTGGACCAACTTACAAAGGTTCACAAACAGGTGAGAAACACATTGAAATTACAAGAGAAAACTTTTAGTGATGTAGACACTGTGTGTGTCAGGTCAACTAAAATTTTATTTATGTAGTCCAAGATCACAAATCTCAAGTTGCATCAGGAGGCTTTACAATCTGTACAGTATACAGCACCACCTGTCCTTAGACCCTTGATTCGGATAAGGAAGATCTCATCAAAAAAACCTTTTAACAGGAGAAAATGGTAGAAACCTCAGGAAGAGCCACAGAGGAGGGACCCCTCTCCCAGGATATACAGGCACACGATAGATGTCGAGTGTACATAACACATCAACAAAATCCCATTCAGTACAGATTCTGATTTCTGATACATGTACATTCTGAGATACTGTATATTTGAAAAATTTGGATCAGGAGGATGTTGAACAACTTCAGGTGTCCCAGTGGGACCTGAGCCATATTACCTGCTTTTCACCATGAAGGTCTGGACGAGGAGGAGGACAGACCAAATGAAGAAGAGACAAAAGAAAAAAGAGCTAGACAGACAGGGGAGGAGCTTGGAGACATGTGGGAAAAGAAACAAAACTGAAGGTTAGAGAGATGGAAATTAGATATTAGAAAAGTTTTTTCTCGGTAGGCTAAAATGGATTATAAGTACAAGAGTTAAAAGATTCATTGAGACTGAGACTGACCCACAAAAAGGCGTTAACAGGTATGAGGCCTGAACTAATAGAATAAAAAGCACAAATTGAAAATTGAGGTGAATACATTAGTTTTATGTTTGGATTCTAAAGCCTCAGATTGTCTGATGTTGGCAGAGAGGTTGTTCCAGAGGAAGTGAGCACAACAGGAAAAAGCCCTGCAGCCAGCCTACTTCTTTTTAACTCTGGGGGCACATAGGAGCCCAGTATCAGGAAAAAACAATTGGAAAAATTATCTTCTGCCATTCTGAACACATTTTATGTAAAGTAATTACAGTATGCTGAAAATCCGCAAATTGTTAGTGACAGAAGAACATTGTGCAGTTGTCGACCTTAAATGCCCTTTTCTTAACAAGGTGAAGAGCAAGTTGAAGTGACTAACTAAAGCTTATTGCATCATTTTATGGCAACTGAGCGGCTTTTTGTATGTTTGTCCTCATTATATAAGGTTTAAACAGTAATTCAATTTAGCTCCTGAAAGTGCAAGTGTTGTACTTTGCTACACACTTCTTCTTCTTTTCTCTTTCATTTATATTCTAATTTTCTGCACTGTGACATCTCTCTCCCTCTCTCTCCCTCCCCCTCCAGCTGGTTCGTGACAATGCAGATCTGCGTTGTGAGCTTCCAAAGTTGGAGAAACGTCTTCGGTCTACTGCTGAGAGAGTTAAGGCCCTGGAGACTGCACTGAGGGATGCGAAAGAGGGTGCCATGATGGACCGCCGGCGCTACCAGCAGGAGGTCGACCGCATCAAGGACGCCATGAGGGCAAAGAACGCCATGAGGCGCCCCCATGCAGCACAGATCGGTAAGTGAAATGTCTGAAATGCATGCAACTGTGAACTGACTTTCTTTTATTTAACCTATTTATTGTGCAGAAACAGTGACCCAGTTTCACAGTAGTTGTACCCTACCTTACATTGCTTTATCATCCCGACAGCCAAGCCAGTGAGACCGAAGCAGCTGCCTGTCTGCTCTCCCACCAACCCATTCTACACTTACATCCGGGCCACTGAACACGCCAACACCTTCAGCAACGCCCTTTTCCAGGGCAACGTGTCACACCTGAATTCCGCCAGCGTCAACTGCAACCCCAACTCTGTCCAGAGCAACACGTGAGTTTAAATCCTTCCTTCCACCTTTTTCAGTCACACATGGTTTAAAGTAATCAAAACCATGACAGATCTTTTGAAGTCATACATTGACCATTCGGACAGGTATGGAGGTCAGATTGTATCTGATTATGACATGCAGATGGCAGGTTTCTCTTGATATTAATTTTATTATATCTGAAGTATTACTTTAATACCGTGTTTCTTTTTTACTCCACCTACCGTTAACTTTTCAAATGACAGGATGAGACAAGTCTTTACTTGTAAAGTCACATACTGGGCTCATAGTGGACTGTTTTTTCCTTCTGTGGTATTTCACAGAGTTTCCACAGCGCTGGGCTACAGAGCAGGCAGATATAATGGAGACATACTGGAGTCCTACCCACTCAACATTGACAACGGTAAGTTCAAGAGCACAAACACATGTACCCGAGTCCAAACTAATGTTCACATATGTACAGTATGTTCAGTTCTTATCATGAGATCATTGATAGTTATATTAAGTGTATGAGATATTTATTGTCAGGAGCCCCATATGCCGTGTTTTCATATCGATGCATACATGATCGTGCTTGTCAATCTGTGAAATCAAACTGTTGTTTTGTTTCGAACAGGTAACAGCATCAGTGAAACGAGAGACATCAATGACAACAGGTGAGGATGTCAGTTACAGTAAACAAAAAGTTGCTGTTTATTGCTCCTGGTCGCTTTAACTAACTTAAGACTAGATTGTATTAAATCTGCATTAAACATGAAACAGTATTTTGAATGAATGAATTTGTGTTGGAGCCTGCAAAACTCACATGAAATAAAAATTCAAAATTCTCGTCAATTATTGTTTTTAAATGGCGTCCAGCAGGAGTGATGTACGGTAGATACATAATTATGATAATTGGTTGTTGTACTGACTGTTTGTTTGTGTCTGTGCATTAACAGGAGTGATGTTCACTGTGGCAGTGAGGTGGATGACTCAAACAGGCACTACATCATTCAGCAGGAGACCGCTGCAAGTTAATGCCATGGTATTTAACAAAGCACCCTGAGTCATACACACACCGCACACACACACACACACACACCACACACACACACACACACACACACACACACACACACAAATTATCTATGAATCACCTACATTTTAAGTTACTATTGATAAGGGGGTAAAATAGTCAGTAGCAATTCAATAACAAAATTGAAACTTCAAAGAAACCATAAAAAACAACTATCAATTAAATGAAAAAAAAAAATCCATGGATTTCTGTCACATAAAGATATGCAATGATGATTGCTGAGTAATATGTATGTTGATGTTCAAAGTCTCTATTTGATCATATGACAAGTAAATATAATATACAGAAGCTAATTTAGGCTTAAAATCTGCTTAATAACTAGTAATAACTGGCATGCACCAGGGCCTGTCATTAGAGTGTGAACTAGGGCCCACTGTAACAACCAAACCACACTGTTCTTTACACACTCATTGATGCAGGGCTTTTTAAAAAAGAAATCTCTGATGTGTTCTCAGATATTTAGCACTGACGAAATTTGGATAAAATTTGGTAAAATATTGTTTGTAGCCAAACCAAAGTGATAGCTCAAAGTTGATGTTCGTTGATAATGGGGTCGGGGAAAGAGAAAGAGAAGTAACTGCGACTTTACTTTCCTAGCACACAGACATGAAGTTCAGACTTGAAGTTAGAAAATCCATCTACAAATTTTTGCTTTGGAAAATGGGTAGCAATAAATCCAAAGCACATCCAATTTAATTTGTTCAACTAAACAAGACAATTTGTATGGTCCTTTAAAGGAACAGTTCTCCCTAAAATTGAAAAAACGGAGTTTTGGAGATTTCAGCCGTAGAGGTTGTCTGCCTTTCCTCAAATATAATGGAACTAGATGACAATCGGCTTGTGGTGCCAAGGTGCTAAAAAATGCATTGAAATAACGTAGTCCCTACATGAAACCACTGTGCTGTGGATTATCTTGACCAACAAATACATCTTCTGTGCTTTGAGCACCACAGGCCAAGTGCCATCTAGTTCCATTATCTTTGAGAGAAGGCAGACATCTGTATGGCCGACATCTTCAAAACTCTGCAGCTCACACCAAAACAATCTAGATGGATAAACACCACTACAGGAAAGAGGTAAAATATGCTTTTGGGGTGAACTGTCCCTTTAACAAGAAAAAATAGAAAGCTGATTTATAATCTTTCAATAGAACGGTTAACAGATTTCTGTGTTTCTTCCTTTAATCGTCTCTTTCCAGAAGAAGACCAAACACTGTACCCGTCAAAGGACCCTCCCCTTCCATCTGCATGCAGCCTGTCTCCCGTCCCACCACTGCATCACTGATGAAGATGATGATGAAGATCTGTAGCCCCTGTAGTCTTCTAACTAGATGAAGTCCCTCCTGCTCCCATGGTGACCACCCTCACCCTCAGGTTTGGGGTCCAGTCTCTCCCAGTTCAGTCAGTGCAGGAGGTAAATTAAATCATAATTACACATTTTTTATTTAAATACAGAACTCATTGATCCTTCAGCCAATCAATCATCAGATATCACTGATGCTGATCACCTCCGGAGGCACCTGAACTGAAACTGGACTCCATCCCTGATTACTTAGTACACACATGTTGTATATAATAGTGCTGTATACTCCAGTAGAGGTTTTTGACCAGCAACTGTTTGTGTGAATGCACAGCCTCCACCGTCCCCCGCGCACACCTTCTTACTGTAAGGGCATCATGTGGACGACATACCGTAGGCAGACATGACCTTTTTCTCTGTCGTAAATAAGAGTCTAGTGTGTAACGCCAGCTTGTAACAGAAGACCCACACTCTGCATGCATGTTGCTTAGCGGGTTAGCTTTCAAATCTTTGCATGTGTCCTGATTCCAGTCAGGAGCTGCTGGTATGCTGTGAGGGAAGCGTCTGATCGACTTCGACAGATGTCACACACACACGCAGACAGACAGAGAGCAGAGATAGCTGGTTTCCCTTAATCCTGATCCTGGTGTCAGTGTTTTAGATTTTAGAGGACATATGATGGAACATGCGTCAGGGAAACCCAGCACAGACTCGAGGAAACCTTTTGTAACTGCTTTGATACTGTGATGTCGCAACTGTATGATGCCATTGTACATTTCAGGTAATGCTGCCCACATCCATTTAATGTGGCTCGCTCCCTGCATTGCACCCAGTCTTTATACCGAGCCTTAACAAAAGCTGATTTCTCATGATCAAACTAATACATGCGTACATTTGTAATTACTACCTCTAGAGCAACTCATTATCCACTTATTATAGTATACTAAAATATCATCCTTTTAAAAGCTGAATAAGAGCTGATCTTAGAGTTTCTAGAGACAGTTGCAACAATAGCTGTAAGTAGATTTAAATGCTTTCTTCTCCTGAAGTTCATTCATACTCAGATTCCTTCTCCATCATAGAACAGGATTAGAGTTGGGCTGAAATGGAGCATGCAAAAATGTTCTAGTGCAGCAGAAAGTTTGGGTTCACCACATCAGGGCAGATCAGACAGGTCTGTTGTCAAAAAGTATTCTACATTGATATTCAAATATTTTCCTAAGCTTTCTGTTGCTTGATGCATTTTCCAGTGGTCCCACCAATAAGCATACTTGCCAACTTTGACGATTTTCCCGGGAAACTCTTGTTTCTCATTGCCCTCTCCTGGTTCCTGCTAGAGGCACATTCTCTTGTATTTTCTCCTGATTTCTGACAAATTTTTTTACCAGTTTTTTCCTTTTTGTTATCACAACCTTTACTGGTACTGTTCAGCATGTATATGCCCTATGACTCTAAAAGTCTACTGTCTACACCCAGACAACAACACAGCGACACCAAACGGAGACAGAAATGGAGAGTAGGCTGCTAATAGATAGAAATACTCAAGCAAATTTCAGAAACCTGGAAAGAAGGAGTAAAATATTCATTTCCTGTCTTATTGTAATCACATTTGAAATTGTGCAAGGCTAGGCAAGGCTCAATGCTGTTGTCCCATTGTGTTTTCCAGCTTACAAGTGTCAATTATAGGTCATCTGTTTGCAGAAAAATATGTACTTTTGGGGCACCCCTGTAGCTCAGTTGAGCATGTACCCCATGTACTGAGGCTATCAGTCCTCTGCAGCAGCCGCTGGTTCAACGCCTGCCTGCGGCCCATTTGTTGCGTGTCATCTCCTCTCTCTGGCCCCCTTCCTGTCATATCTTCAGCTATCACCTATCAAATAAAGGCAGAAAAGTGTACTTTTTAATCTGTTGTTATCACTCTGAATCTCAGTTTTTTTTTTTTTTTTTTTGTGGAGGAAGACCCCCATACCACCCGCTTTGGGTTTAAAATCCTACCTGTTTTTGAGATCTCAAGGTTGGCAAGTATGCCTGTAAGGCTGAACGATGATGCATCACACGGTTACACTACTGACATACTTCCCCTGTGTTATCTAAACTTTGATTTGAAAACACAAGTGAAGCAACATTTCAAACCCATTTAAGACAATAAGGAAGTTATTTAGTGATTCAGTGCTTGTTAATCAGAACTATCTACAGTCCAATAATGAGGGAGCGTCTGCAAAAGGTTCCCCAGCTGAGCAGCCACTAGTCTGGGACAGATGGACCATTTGACAGAAGCTTGTTGTTTGTAGCTTGTTGTCAGGTTGTGCTGTTAGTCTTCTGTTAGAAATCCTGACCAGCCAATCAGGATGGAAGAAGGCAGCACGTCTTACAGTAGGTGGGTGATTAAAAGATGGATGTTTGGACTGAGCTGAGTCACTGAATTAAGGGACTGATTAGACCAGAAGTGAGTCATTCATAAAAGAAGCCTGCAGAACAACCAAACACATTTTGAAAGAACACATGCATCTAAGTGAATAAGTCAGAGAAAGAGTTCATTTTGATTTCCATTTGGTAGTTGACCGATTCTCTAGACTTTGATTATTAACCTGTTAATATTTGCATAACAAAATTTGCAATTTTATATTGAAAAATATTTCTCTATGTAAAGTTCAGTGTATTATATTGCATGATTGGACTTGTTCTACGTGTAAATTAGACCCAATAGTTTGTCCCCATCTTTCTGATCCTTGACAGCCTCACTCATGACGTTGCCGCTCTGTCTCATGCTCTTACTGGCATTAACAACATCTCAGGGCTTCACATTCACAATCACAGCCACCATGACGGGCCACCACCGCTGTCTTCCTCATAGACTTAAACCATGTGACTGCTGATGAACAATCAGATCGGTGTGTGTTCTTCGAGGCTTAGCAGATGTACAAGATGATAAATCTAATATTAAATAAATAACATCATTTTATACATCGTATATAACATCTCCATTCTAGCACATGATGTCCCTCAGCCGCACCTGGTCAGACCCTACTGTATGTGTCCAAGCAGACCCTCTATTTGACATCATGTTTTAAGTATAATCAATAAATCTGAAGGAGGGGGAAATGTGTACTATATTGTCACCTGCTGTTCCACTGTCTGATTTTCAGCATATCTAAAATACATGTGCTATATATTGTTAATCTTGTAAGTAAAATAGCGTGCCATGACATAGTAAAATGCAAAAGAGAGGCACACGCTAACTTTGTTCAGAGAAATGTTTGTTTTATTTATTTCTGTATGCCTATACTGTAGCGTCGACATGATTATGTGAAGAATCACCGTGCAAAAATTTCTGTATATATAGACTCATCACTATGCTGTATTGTATGTGAACCATTGTGTTGTAGTACAAAGTTAAATAAACTTGTAGAAAGGAGTTTGTTGAAGGGAATTTTTTTTAAATATCTTGAATGATTTGAGGGAAGAGGATAAACGTGCTTCAGCTGACTCATATGGAATTGCAGAGCTGTCTGGTGCTCTCAAGGGTAGGGCAATCTTGTAACAGGAGAGACTTTGAAAGTTTGCCCAAAGTATGCTGGAGCACACGGACTAAAGGCAACAAATTTTACTCAGTATCTAACGTTTCAACGCCAGATACGTCTTCTTCAGAATCAAAAAGATGTTTGAATGATATTTTATAGAAAAGAGAGAAGGGTGGGATGGAAGAAATAGGCTGTTACACACTGTCAGCTGAAAATGGCCCCATCTAGTGGGAAAAAAGGGAAATTGCATCGACATAGATTTATTTGAAGAAGAAGAAACAGATGCCATCTACAGAGGAGCTTTACATACAAAAAATGTATTGACTCCTGAGTTTAAAGTCTGTTTTAATCCTCTTCCATAGCCATCAACTCAACCTACAGATGCAATGTAAGTATACACAGGGAATGTATACAGATAAAAGAAAATGTCCCCCAACTCTTTATATAGTTTTTAAGCCCCATTTCAAGTTAAAGAGAGGGTAACTTTAAAAACATGCTTAATTATATTCCAGATGTTGGTTTTCCAGCTGAGTTTTTTACCCTATCAACTGCAACTCTGCTGAAAACTATGATTTGATTGCTATCAGTAGTATCTCCCCTGTGTGGGCCCTCGCTGTTGTTATGACGACCTCTGACCTAAGCAGGAAATGAATTTTCAAACTATGCTGTGAGAGAAACGCTTGCCAAAATTATGACACGAAAAGCGAGATGTTGATGCTGGAAAGTAGAAATGAAATCAAGAACAACATGAATCAAAATGTCAACAGTGTAGATACCATCTCACATTTGCCCACTGAAACAGTACTGTATGGAGATGTCAGAGTGATGAGATCATGGTATACCGGGGGAAAAGACACAGCTTTACTTAAAAGACTCTTTACGAGGCTGAAGTTGGCATCCGATTCACAGCTTCTGATTGGAATTTTCCGGTCCACCTTAAAAGTGTCATAACGCCTGTAGATGGCGGTATTCAGTCGTTTTCCTAATTCATGAACTGAGAGCATGAAACATTGTAGGACGATAAAAAGAGAATCAACCCTAGATTGCAACGGTATTTAATTCATCTAAAAACCAGGATTTTATTTATTTTAATTGTAGATCTACTCTCTAATATGTGTAACTCACAGTAAAATGTAAATGATGTATTTCTATGTCTTTTTCTGATCTACATCACATTAGACCTGTTCCTGATATAAAACCACAAGACTTATACTCCTCAAATCTGGACTAAATTATTAAACAGAGTCTATACATTCATAAAAACACAGTCTCTGATTTGTGAAACCTTTATTCTATTTGTGAAAATGCAAAAAAGGTGCATTTCACTGCTTTTTTCTCATCTAGACCACATTAGACCAGGTCCAGGTCTACAACCGCTACACTTAGACTCCTCAAATCTGGACTGAATTATTCTACAGAGCCTAAAAAGTCATAAAAACACAGTCTCTGATTTGTGAAACCTTTATTCTATTTGTGAAAATGCAAAAAAGGCACATTTCACTGCTTTTTTCTCATCTAGACCACATTAGACCAGGTCCAGGTCTACAACCGCTATACTTAGACTCCTCAAATCTGGACTGAATTATTCTACAGGGTCTATACATTCATAAAAACACAGTCTCTGATTTGTGAAACCTTTATTCTATTTGTGAAAATGCAAAAAAGGTGCATTTCACCGCTTTTTTCTCATCTAGACCACATTAGACCAGGTCCAGGTCTACAACCACTACACTTAGACTCCTCAAATCTGGACTGAATTATTCTACAGGGTCTATACATTCATAAAAACACAGTCTCTGATTTGTGAAACCTTTATTCTATTTGTGAAAATGCAAAAAAGGCACATTTCACTGCTTTTTTCCCATCTAGACCACATTAGACCAGGTCCAGGTCTACAACCGCTACACTTAGACTCCTCAAATCTGGACTGAATTATTCTACAGGGTCTATACATTCATAAAAACACAGTCTCTGATTTGTGAAACCTTTATTCTATTTGTGAAAATGCAAAAAAGGCACATTTCACTGCTTTTTTCTCATCCAGACCACATTAGACCAGGTCCAGGTCTACAACCGCTATACTTAGACTCCTCAAATCTGGACTAAATTATTAAAAAGAGTCTCTACATTCATAAAAACACAGTCTCTGATTTGTGAAACCTTTATTCTATTGTGGAAAATGCAAAAAAGGTGCATTTCACTGCTTTTTTCTCATCTAGACCACATTAGATCAGGTCCAGGTCTACAATCGCTATACTTAGACTCCTCAAATCTGGACTGAATTATTCTACAGGATCTATACATTCATAAAAACACAGTCTCTGATTTGTGAAACCTTTATTCTATTTGTGAAAATGCAAAAAAGGTGCAATTCACCACTTTTTTCTCATCTAGACCACATTAGACCAGGTCCAGGTCTACAACCGCTATACTTAGACTCCTCAAATCTGGACTGAATTATTCTACAGGGTCTATACATTCATAAAAACACAGTCTCTGATTTGTGAAACCTTTATTCTATTTGTGAAAATGCAAAAAAGGTGCATTTCACCGCTTTTTTCTCATCTAGACCACATTAGACCAGGTCCAGGTCTACAACCGCTACACTTAGACTCCTCAAATCTGGACTGAATTATTCTACAGGGTCTATACATTCATAAAAACACAGTCTCTGATTTGTGAAACCTTTATTCTATTTGTGAAAATGCAAAAAAGGCGCATTTCACTGCTTTTTTCTCATCTAGACCACATTAGACCAGGTCCAGGTCTACAACCGCTACACTTAGACTCCTCAGATCTGGACTGAATTATTCTACAGAGCCTAAAAAGTCATAAAAACACAGTCTCTGATTTGTGAAACCTTTATTCTGTTTGTGAAAATGCAAAAAAGGCACATTTCACCACTTTTTTCTCATCTAGACCACATTAGACCAGGTCCAGGTCTACAACCGCTACACTTAGACTCCTCAGATCTGGACTGAATTATTCTACAGAGCCTAAAAAGTCATAAAAACACAGTCTCTGATTTGTGAAACCTTTATTCTGTTTGTGAAAATGCAAAAAAGGCACATTTCACCACTTTTTTCTCATCTAGACCACATTAGACCAGGTCCAGGTCTACAACCGCTATACTTAGACTCCTCAAATCTGGGCTGAATTATTCTACAGGGTCTACACATTCATAAAAACACAGTCTCTGATTTGTGAAACCTTTATTCTATTTGTGAAAATGCAAAAAAGGTGCATTTCAGTGTTTTTTTCTCATCTAGACCACATTAGACCAGGTCCAGGTCTACAACCGCTATACTTAGACTCCTCAAATCTGGACTGAATTATTCTACAGGGTCTATACATTCATAAAAACACAGTCTCTGATTTGTGAAACCTTTATTCTATTTGTGAAAATGCAAAAAAGGTGCATTTCACCGCTTTTTTTCTCATCTAGACCACATTAGACCAGGTCCAGGTCTACAACCGCTACACTCAGACTCCTCAAATCTGGACTGAATTATTCTACAGGGTCTATACATTCATAAAAACACAGTCTCTGATTTGTGAAACCTTTATTCTATTTGTGAAAATGCAAAAAAGGCACATTTCACTGCTTTTTTCTCATCTAGACCACATTAGACCAGGTCCAGGTCTACAACCGCTATACTTAGACTCCTCAAATCTGGACTAAATTATTAAAAAGAGTCTATACATTCATAAAAACACAGTCTCTGATTTGTGAAACCTTTATTCTATTTGTGAAAATGCAAAAAAAGGCGCATTTCACTGCTTTTTTCTCATCTAGACCACATTAGACCAGGTCCAGGTCTACAACCGCTACACTTAGACTCCTCAGATCTGGACTGAATTATTCTACAGAGCCTAAAAAGTCATAAAAACACAGTCTCTGATTTGTGAAACCTTTATTCTGTTTGTGAAAATGCAAAAAAGGCACATTTCACCACTTTTTTTCCATCTAGACCACATTAGACCAGGTCCAGGTCTACAACCGCTATACTTAGACTCCTCAGATCTGGACTGAATTATTCTACAGGGTCTATACATTCATAAAAACACAGTCTCTGATTTGTGAAACCTTTATTCTATTTGTGAAAATGCAAAAAAGGCACATTTCACTGCTTTTTTCTCATCTAGACCACATTAGACCAGGTCCAGGTCTACAACCGCTATACTTAGACTCCTCAAATCTGGACTGAATTATTCTACAGAGCCTAAAAAGTCATAAAAACACAGTCTCTGATTTGTGAAACCTTTATTCTATTTGTGAAAATGCAAAAAAGGCACATTTCACTGCTGTTTTCTAATCTAGACCACATTAGACCAGGTCTAGATCCAAAACCATGTAATGTAACGATAATATGAGAACATGTTTAAGCATCCAGCAGCAGTAGACAATAACTCTAGCCTTTGATTTCAGGGGTGTTACAGTGTTTTTTTCTGATTGCTCATGCTTCTTCATTCGATATCTGATTACAGGTGCCTTGGTTTTGGTTGCATGAGATCACAGGCTTCCAGACTACTTACTATCTTCTCAAAGTTAACAGTGTACTAACTATTTTGAAGAATAAAACTTTTTTGGGCAATCTATAATGACCCGTATTTCTTTTTCTTTTCTCTTTAAAATATTAAATAACTTGGACAAACTATTTAATTAGCACTTGGATTATTAGGATGGGGGGGAAATAACTTTTTTTCATTGATGAATCGTTTAAAAGGTTCAGATTATGGCAGAAAATGTTGCAATTTTTGTTCTTTTAACTTTTGGGGGTGTCAACTCTGTTTTTGTAAAGTTTTGTCTTTGTAACGATCAATACATATGACGAACCATTAACAAAATAGTCACAATATGTGTCAACAATGTTATAATGAACCCTGTGACACCATGGCATTTCAAAGCAATTAATTGCCTGGACCTGGTCTAATATGGTCTAGATGAGAAAAAAGCAGTGAAATGTGCCTTTTTTGCATTTTCACAAATAGAATAAAGGTTTCACAAATCAGAGACTGTGTTTTTATGATGTAGAGACTCTTTTTAATAATTTAGTCCAGATTTGAGGAGTCTAAGTATAGCGGTTGTAGACCTGGACCTGGTCTAATGTGGTCTAGATGAGAAAAAAGCAGTGAAATGTGCCTTTTTTGCATTTTCACAAATAGAATAAAGGTTTCACAAATTAGAGACTGTGTTTTTATGAATGTATAGACCCTGTAGAATAATTCAGTCCAGATTTGAGGAGTCTAAGTGTAGCGGTTGTAGACCTGGACCTGGTCTAATGTGGTCTAGATGAGAAAAAAGCGGTGAAATGCACCTTTTTTGCATTTTCACAAATAGAATAAAGGTTTCACAAATCAGAGACTGTGTTTTTATGAATGTATAGACCCTGTAGAATAATTCAGTCCAGATTTGAGGAGTCTAAGTATAGCGGTTGTAGACCTGGACCTGGTCTAATGTGGTCTAGATGAGAAAAAAGCAGTGAAATGTGCCTTTTTTGCATTTTCACAAATAGAATAAAGGTTTCACAAATCAGAGACTGTGTTTTTATGACTTTTTAGGCTCTGTAGAATAATTCAGTCCAGATTTGAGGAGTCTAAGTGTAGCGGTTGTAGACCTGGACCTGGTCTAATGTGGTCTAGATGAGAAAAAAGCAGTGAAATGTGCCTTTTTTGCATTTTCACAAATAGAATAAAGGTTTCACAAATCAGAGACTGTGTTTTTATGAATGTAGAGACTCTTTTAATAATTTAGTCCAGATTTGAGGAGTCTAAGTATAGCGGTTGTAGACCTGGACCTGGTCTAATGTGGTCTAGATGAGAAAAAAGCAGTGAAATGTGCCTTTTTTGCATTTTCACAAATAGAATAAAGGTTTCACAAATCAGAGACTGTGTTTTTATGACTTTTTTAGGTTCTGTAGAATAATTCAGTCCAGATTTGAGGAGTCTAAGTGTAGCGGTTGTAGACCTGGACCTGGTCTAATGTGGTCTAGATGAGAAAAAAGCACTGAAATGCACCTTTTTTGCATTTTCACAAATAGAATAAAGGTTTCACAAATCAGAGACTGTGTTTTTATGAATGTATAGACCCTGTAGAATAATTCAGTCCAGATTTGAGGAGTCTAAGTGTAGCGGTTGTAGACCTGGACCTGGTCTAATGTGGTCTAGATGAGAAAAAAGCGGTGAAATGCACCTTTTTTGCATTTTCACAAATAGAATGAAGGTTTCACAAATCAGAGACTGTGTTTTTGAAATGTATAGACCCTGTAGAATAATTCAGTCCAGATTTGAGGAGTCTAAGTATAGCGGTTGTAGACCTGGACCTGGTCTAATGTGGTCTAGATGAGAAAAAAGCAGTGAAATGTGCCTTTTTTGCATTTTCACAAATAGAATAAAGGTTTCACAAATCAGAGACTGTGTTTTTATGACTTTTTAGGCTCTGTAGAATAATTCAGTCCAGATTTGAGGAGTCTAAGTGTAGCGGTTGTAGACCTGGACCTGGTCTAATGTGGTCTAGATGAGAAAAAAGCAGTGAAATGTGCCTTTTTTGCATTTTCACAAATAGAATAAAGGTTTCACAAATCAGAGACTGTGTTTTTATGAATGTAGAGACTCTTTTTAATAATTTAGTCCAGATTTGAGGAGTCTAAGTATAGCGGTTGTAGACCTGGACCTGGTCTAATGTGGTCTAGATGAGAAAAAAGCAGTGAAATGTGCCTTTTTTGCATTTTCACAAATAGAATAAAGGTTTCACAAATCAGAGACTGTGTTTTTATGAATGTATAGACCCTGTAGAATAATTCAGTCCAGATTTGAGGAGTCTAAGTGTAGCGGTTGTAGACCTGGACCTGGTCTAATGTGGTCTAGATGAGAAAAAAAGCGGTGAAATGCACCTTTTTTGCATTTTCACAAATAGAATAAAGGTTTCACAAATCAGAGACTGTGTTTTTATGAATGTATAGACCCTGTAGAATAATTCAGTCCAGATTTGAGGAGTCTAAGTATAGCGGTTGTAGACCTGGACCTGGTCTAATGTGGTCTAGATGAGAAAAAAAGCGGTGTGAAATGTGCCTTTTTTGCATTTTCACAAATAGAATAAAGGTTTCACAAATCAGAGACTGTGTTTTTATGACTTTTTAGGCTCTGTAGAATAATTCAGTCCAGATTTGAGGAGTCTAAGTGTAGCGGTTGTAGACCTGGACCTGGTCTAATGTGGTCTAGATGAGAAAAAAGCACTGAAATGCGCCTTTTTTGCATTTTCACAAATAGAATAAAGGTTTCACAAATCAGAGACTGTGTTTTTATGAATGTATAGACCCTGTAGAATAATTCAGTCCAGATTTGAGGAGTCTAAGTGTAGCGGTTGTAGACCTGGACCTGGTCTAATGTGGTCTAGATGAGAAAAAAGCGGTGAAATGCACCTTTTTTGCATTTTCACAAATAGAATAAAGGTTTCACAAATCAGAGACTGTGTTTTTATGAATGTAGAGACCCTGTAGAATAATTCAGTCCAGATTTGAGGAGTCTAAGTATAGCGGTTGTAGACCTGGACCTGGTCTAATGTGGTCTAGATGAGAAAAAAGCACTGAAATGCACCTTTTTTGCATTTTCACAAATAGAATAAAGGTTTCACAAATCAGAGACTGTGTTTTTATGAATGTATAGACTCTGTTTAATAATTTAGTCCAGATTTGAGGAGTATAAGTCTTGTGGTTTTATATCAGGAACAGGTCTAATGTGATGTAGATCAGAAGACATAGAAATACATCATTTACATTTTACTGTGAGTTACACATATTAGAGAGTAGATCTACAATTAAAATAAATAAAATCCTGGTTTTTAGATGAATTAAATACCGTTGCAATCTAGGGTTGATTCTCTTTTTATCGTCCTACAATGTTTCATGCTCTCAGTTCATGAATTAGGAAAACGACTGAATACCGCCATCTACAGGCGCTATGACACTTTTAAGGTGGACCGGAAAATTCCAATCAGAAGCTGTGAATCGGATGCCAACTTCAGCCTCGTAGACTCTTTAACCCATTCAGTCACTACAATATCTTCCTCTTTGGAGTAGTTTTATTGATATTGGACATGTAATATTGGGAAGTCTGCATGGGGAGAAATGATTCCAGTTAACTAGCTACACCATTTTACTGCATTGTTTCATTTAAATCAGAAGACCATTTGTTACCAAGCCTGTGTTACACTGACAGTCGCGTGAAAGATGAATATAAAATACATTTTTGTCATCACATGAGACTATTACATCAAACCCACTAATCACTCTTCCGTTGATTTATTATATTATCGAGAGCCGGTCGGCTCTATACGCACATCACGTAAGTTGCGTAAGGGCCTTGCGAGGTACGCATGGCCCCGCCCCTCCCTCATGTCAAAGCAGGTGTCAGTGTTTAAAACTTTGATGAGAGGATGAAGCAGAACTAAAGAGAAAATAACATATGGAGAGTGAACGGGGTGAACAGTAATCAGGTTAACTTGTGTTTCCTCCTCTCAAACTTTGATATCATTCATTCACAGTAACGTTAAGTTGCTGCTCCTCCCTCTGTCTGTCTGATGTTAGCTGTGCTGCAGTCTGTCTGTCTGTGTCCTGCTTACTGACACATCCAGGGCTGCTCTGTGACTTTGTGTCTGACAGAAGTGAGAGTGAAATAAAACTATTTATCACGTTTGATGAGCGCCAACGTGCAGAAGATATATACTTAAAGTAAAAGTATGCATGTTGCAGTAAAATGTTCCTTGTCAGTGTTTTTATGTCTGATGTTTTTGTATTAACATTATTACTTTAATGTTACTGCTGTTCACTGCTGTAGAAGTTTAAGGTTGAGCTCATTGTAACTACTTTATAGGTCAGTGTTGGCTAGTTTAATCCAGAGCAATGCATCATGGTCTATAAGACCATCAGATGTCTGTAGCATCACTGTCCTGTGAGAACCATGTATCTCTAAAAAAGTCAGTAAACAGCCTTTTTTCAGCTTTGTGGATTAAAAAGTACAGTATTTGCCTGTGTGATGTAGTGTAGAAGCATAAAATTGGATAAAATGGAACTAAAGTACAAAATAAGTACAGAACTTGATGTAAATGTACTTAGTTAAAATCCACTACTGATTACAACTCTGAACTAATGCAAGATGGAAATGAATGGACTGACATTCACTGATGATTGATTAAATATGGAATTTAAAATCAATTAACTGATTAATTACCAGGCATCAGACCCAACGCTCAGTGTTGTTTTAGTATTTTCTATGTTTTATATATTCTAAAATTTATTATGTATATTTTTTTTTTGGAATATTTTATTTTCAGTTTTTAAATTTTACAAGAACATTACAACTTATTCCCACTAAAACTCAATAATGAAAGATACACAGTTAAGAAAAGACTATGAGGTGAAAGAATAATTGGATAAGCAAAATAAATAAAATAGGAAGTCATAATAAATAAAAATAATGGTAATAAGGTAAATTACAAAGTAAATAAATAAATAAATGTTAAAAAAAGCAACACAATCAAATACATTTATTATGATGTGACATGTTTGTCACTAAAATATGTCAACTATTGTACCTGAATGTTAGTATTAGTCTACAATGGACCAGGTCAAAGGTCACAGCGAGTCCACAGTTGATAAAGGTAGCTTTTCCATATATTCAATAAAGGGCTGCCAGATCTTTAAAAAGAGATCATATTTGTTCTTCAGAACATAGGTGATCTTCTCCAAAGGCATACAGTTCATCATTTCTGATATCCATTTTGATATAGAAAGGGCGGAATCCGACTTCCAGGTTAATGCAATACATTTTCTGGAAACAGCAAGAGCTATATCAATGAATTTCCTGTAACTCTGATTTAATTTCAAATTTGTTATGTTTCCTAGAAGACAGAGTCCTGGGTCTAATGGAATCTGTGTATCCATGATTTTGGTCAATGTGTCACATATATCATACCAAAATGATGTCACTTTAGTACATTGCCACGTGCAGTGTAACATGGTACCCTCAGTAATGCCACATCTCAAACAAATATTTGGAAATGTAGGTTTATACTGGTGTAGTTTTTGAGGAGTAAGGTAAAGCTGATGAAGAAAATTGTAATTGACCAATTTAAATCTGGCATTCACAGTGGCAAACAAGCTGTTCTGACACAAGTCAGACCACAGGCTTTCATCTATAGTGATGCCCAGGTCAGATTCCCACCTCTCTCTTGATCGATGTATGTTTTGTTTTGGACATCCCTCCATCGTTATCGAGTATACCCTGCTAATAAATTGCCTTGAACCTCTTTTGCTGTGAAACACCTCCTCCACCCTTGTCAGGTCAGGCAGTGCCATTTGTTCCCCTAAACTTTTTTTCAAGAAGGCTCTCAGTTGT
This sequence comes from Lutjanus argentimaculatus, assembly GCA_034769285.1. Lineage (NCBI taxonomy): Eukaryota > Metazoa > Chordata > Actinopteri > Lutjaniformes > Lutjanidae > Lutjanus > Lutjanus argentimaculatus. Next base: position 10,840,856 of record JAWZSL010000007.1, read on the forward strand.
AAATAACAAAGAAGTGATTTGTGAAGTGTTTTGTTTTTAGCTGTTCAAAGGACATGAAAATGTTGTTGCTGTAACACTGTTCAAGGTATATTATCCCTCTGTCACACCAAAGCTTAAAAATTTTATTATCAGAGATCATTGGTATAAGTTTGTTTTTCCACAAAGGTGTTTTGGGGGACAAATCATTCCTTACTCCAATAATTTTTATTATGTATTTTAATGCCAATATTCACTTATCTGAAGATTCTACACAAAATATTCTATTCAAAATCTTTTTTTGTTGTTGTTGCTGTCCCTCATTCTGTTCTATAGATCTAATTCTTACATCTCATTGTTTGACCGACAGATGGAGCAAACTGGGGAGGGAGGACTGTAGTGGAAGCACTGGGGTGTGACTGTGTGGAAAATGGTTTACGTGGCTCTCCAGTCAGTTAGGAGGGACCCTTAGCAGAATTTTGCTTAGAGCCCCATGGAGGTCAGGATCAGCTCTGGACATAGGTTAAATCAGAATCGTGTGTTTGCTTGCCTGTATGTGTGTGTGTTGTTGTACTACCTTGCTTCATTTATCAGTGTATGACAATATATCTGTGTGTGTGGCTTGTTTTTTTTCTCTTGCTTAGCAACCATGAGGTCTGAGGACCAAGTGCTGAAGCAGATCAAGTTGCCACAGACCCCCAAAAGGTAAGACAATAGCTTTCACAAATGGTGGACTTTAGATGAGCGATATTGTGGCTTTCATTTCTACGGTCCAAGGTTGATTTTTACAGCAATGTCTAGAGGGGAACCCTAGACCTGCGAAAAATCTCAAACTTTAAAGGGATAGTTCACCCAGAAATGAAAATTCAGTCATTATCTAAACACCCTCATGCTGATTGAAGGTCAGGTTTAGTTTTTTTGTCCACAAAACACTGCAGGAGTTTCACAGGAAAACAGTGTTGCAGAATCAAACAATGGAAGTGACAAGTGTTTTGTGGACTAACTAAACTTTAAACTCTCACTCAGCATGAGGGTGAGTAGATAATAATGATGGAATATTCATTTCTGGGTGAACTATCCCTTTACCACTGATCTATCAAGAGTTTAGCAGATTAAGGGTTCCCTTCTGGACATGAGCAGGAGGACAGGCTCGCTGCAGCAGAGGGAGGTCAGTTGTAGTTAGTTTATACGATATGAATTTTTTTCAGCCGAAGCGATAATTACCTGCTTCACATGGCCGTTACCAATAAGATAACCGATGTTTATATTTTTGAAAGTTCATATAGCCTGCAGTTTTTACCTTCATTTAAAAACTAAAATTTGATACTCGACAGCTCTGATCAAACCAAATCTGACTCACATCACTATTACAACAAAAACAAAGAACAACTCTGACTCTTCAAACATTCATTTATTTTTTCACTAAAAAACTTAACAAACCTACTTTTACTTTTATTCAACATTTTGCTGAAGAATTCAAATGAAATGTTTGACATCATCTGTCAAATCAGACATTATTAGAGCTGATACTTATCAGCTAATATATCAGATCAATAACCAGCAAAACCAGTTAAGTTGAGCAAAATTAACAGGACATGTCAGCGACCCATAAAGTTTTTGTAATTTGGCTCCATTTAGCTAAACATTTATTTAAATAGTGGGACGATTTCATTCAGAGACCTGATGACTCTTCTGACAACTGTTAGCTAACATTTTATATAATATATTAATATAATATGAGAGACAGACAAATGGATCCAACTCTGAAATGGCATTTTATTTTTAAGGATTTACAAAACCATGTTAAATGTACGTTGATTACATCTGTTGACTTTAATCTTTTGACCAGCTACAAAAGCCGTTTTGCCCCCTGAATGCGTGTGCACCCTGTAATGTTTGTGAACAAGAAACCTGTCTATACATTGTATGTTTTACTATAAATGCCAGATTATTTAGTAAATAATTCCTCTTTATTCTTCCACTGCAGAGAAGAAGACTCCAGTCAAGAAGGCGGATTTTTTTCAGCCCAGGAAGAAAACTTGTCCTACAGTTTTGGTTCAAATTTTATTTCAGGGTTTTTATTCATTTTAAATTTTAAAGGAGCAATGTGTAGGACTTGCACATGCAGAAATGAGTACTGTAGTCCAAATAGCAAGTTGACAACATAGATAGTCTATTAAATAGGTTGAAATCCTATTTAATATACGACCTATGGTTGAAGAGAGTTGTCTCAGACGACTCCCCTGTTGTTATAAACATCTATGTCTTCTACAAGATTATTAATGATTTCTTATGACTCACAAACAGACACTAACTCATTCAGAAAACATTCAGTATTGATTTGAACTCTGATTAAAGAGAAACAGGCAAACAAAACAGTTATTCTGACACAGAATCTCTGATCTGATGATCTCTGACATATCATGGTCATATTATGATTTATTACAGTAAACATATTACAGACTTCTCCTTTAACCAAACATTTTAATTGCAAGCTATTAGTGCATGAATGTTAAAGTTCTGATTGTAAAAAATGCTTTAAAACATTCATGTAACAGTTTTCCACAATGTGATGTTTTGATCTTTTTTCACTTTGAATCAAAAGATCAGGAAGATGAACCACTGCTTCATTTGAAGAACAACTTTGGCACTTTTCATGTGTTTATCCAGTCAGAACTGTTGGTAAATGTAGTCAATTGAAGCAATAAATTTCTTAGTGTGTGTTATATTGACAGAGAAAGAGTTCTAATGCTGCAAAATCTGTTGTTCTTCCTGCATCCAGTGTTGTCACAGTGGTGTAGTTGGTGTTAATGAAGAGCTACAGGCTGTTTTAGCTTTGATTTCTAGTCTCCACCTCTGGGTAGCCAGGGGGCGTGCTAGATGAGTATTTCTGTCACCTGCCACTATGTTTTGGCCAAAGTAACAGCTTTATGCTGTAGGGTGGTGATACATGGCGACATGGCAACGTGGGAGACAGGTCAGTATGGTGCTCATAAAAACACATTATGGATTAGAAAACACCAGGACTGGAGTGAATCTTGAAAACAACAGCAGAGGCAGAAAGAGTTTGTTCAAAAAACTTTATTGAGAATGAAAAACAAATTGTCTCAAACCATCCAGTTACTGGAAGTAAAAAACAGACTCATCTGGCCTCTGTAGTGCCTGTTGGTGTTTATTTAGATCAGTGCTGCTCGGACCAAAGTTGGCTCACCATGTTTGGTTCGGCCTGCCAGATGTTTCTAGCTTTAATTTCATAAGTATGAATTGTTATTAATGCTGTCTTGTCTTGTTTTTTTTTTTTATTAGTTTGTTTGTTTGTTTTTGTCGTCTCCATTGTCTGTCTCACCTTTCCTGTCTACTTTCACCTGTCTTGTCCAATAGAAGCAAAAGCCCCCCCCCCCCAAAATCTGAAAGACTCTTTAAATAGGATCCCCAATTGTTAATGATTTTTCATTTCTTAGCAGACAGGTAGAACGACTCTTTGTGTAGGAAGTAAAGGGAATTTGGATCTTAGCATCATTTTGTATCTTAACTGTATGATAAATTAGGTGTGTGCTTTTGGCTCATGGCCCAACAGTAACTTTCAGTTTTGGCTCTTGAAGGGAAAAAGTTTGTCCACCCCTGATTTAGATATTCCAAACAGTTCATGCTCCCTCACAAACAGCAGTGAGCACAAGTTAAACCTGCCTGTTTGAAGTCCTGGAGCAGCTCTAATCCTCCATCAATCCAGAACAGGGTAAATATAACTATTGTAAAATAAAACTGTTCAAGTCACTTTGAATAAAGACTGTTTAAAAGTGTGTTTTAGTTCAGGACTAGTTATGGGTCTTTAAATGTTTATTCATTTTATCTGATAAATTAAGTTATTATCAATGCTTGTTTGTTAACTGGCCTCCTGTCATTTGTGTGAGTGTCCCTGGTTTACAGAATGTCAAGACTGTTTCAAAAAATGAGTCAGTCAGAGACTGAGAAAAGCTGGAAAAAATTAGTTATTATTTTTTTAGTTGTTCATCATGAAGACTATGGAGAGCCAAAAATGACATAAGTATAAATAAATAAATAAATAAATAAATAAATGTATAAATAAATAATTAAATACACGAATAAATGAAAAACCAAGGGCATTTTGGTAATAAAAAAGGCTATTTCTGTATTTTTACATTTATTTATTTATACATATATTTATTTATTTATACATTTATTTATTTATTTATACTTATGTCATTTTTGGTTCTCCATAGTTTTACTCTGTGTGGGGAAAAAAAACTGAACCAAACCAGTGTTTCCCCTACCCTAGTCCTCAGGGCTCACTGTCCTCCATGTTTTAGATGTGTCCCTGCTCCAACACACCTCATTCAAATGATCAGCTCGTTATCAGGCTTCTGCAGGGGCTTCATGAGGAGCCGATCATTTGAATCAGGTGTGTTGGAGCAGGGAAACACCCAAAACATGCAGGGCAGTGAAGGCCTGAGGACCTTCACTGCAAACAACTGAAACCTGTCCAGAGATCAGTAATTAACTTTGTTGGGGAGGTGATTTACTCTTTAGGGTAAAAACTAAACTGAACCACTAAAACTTTTCCACGGATCATAATTTGATTTGTTTCAGTGAGGAGGGGTTACTCGGGCCAAAGTTTGAGGTACTGAATTGAACAAACAGTTCTTTTTGCTGTTTATTGCAGAAGCCCTGAAAAGTGGTGTTTTTCTGTTGAATTCTGAAGAGTTTCAGGGAATATTTATTTTGGACTTTACTGAAAATGACTCTCTGGTTAAATGTGGTTTTTCATTGTCCCGTCAATCAGTGCATCATAGTGATTTTGTAAAATGTTGAGCGGGGTGGAAGTAATGAATGACAACTAATCAAACTACCATGATCTAAACATGTTTTCATGAACCTGGCCTCATTCAACAGTTTTTTCCCCCAGTTTGATGTTACCTGCGTCCATCTTTTTAGGCAGGTTTTCTTAGATTATTTCAGTCTACTGACCTACGTTTTATCTTCATTCAGTTGATCTTTGCTGCAGGCTGTCGTCAGTAACTTGGAGGTCCGGATCAGTTCATCACTCCAGAATCTTTCCGCTTCCCTTTTTCAGCAACAGTCACAGGTAGGTTATTTTTAATATTATGAGACATTGCTGAAAATTATCATGTAGGACAAGATAATTATTGTGGTTGGTATTATTTTCAAACCCTTATGTGTATTCTGTGTATAGTCAATCCTTATTAACTAATTCAGGTTTATTATATACATGTTTTGTTTGTTTGTATTCTTTAATGTTGTGTACACCATTCTTCAATATTTGTAATGTTGTGTACACCATTGTGTTGTGCTGTTACAGTGGACTTATACATGTATTTTCTGCAAGTGTATTCACTTATCATTTAACTTTTAGACTGTACTGTGCTATTGGCTTCAATGTATGTATACTGCTTGACTTTTGAATTTTACTTGAATATTTATAAATTTTAGCTTCCCTTATATTATTTTCAATTGTTAACCACCATTGATTTCATGTTTGGTTCTAACTCTGTGCTGTTTGTTCTAAAGGGATAGTTCACCCAAACATGAAATTCAGTCATTATCTACTCGCCCTCATGCTGATTGAAGGTCAGGTTTAGTTTAAGTCCACAAAACACTGCTGGAGTTTCACACGAAAACAGTGTTGCAAAATCTCTCAAACGAAGTGAAAAGTGACCAATTTTCAAATGTAAAAACATAAAATGCCTCCATACTGCTCGTCTAGTGTAATCCAAGTCTCCTAAAGCCCCAACATGCCAAGTTAACTTGAAAAATGTTATTTACACCATGTTTTTAGCCTGAATCCTCACTGTAGATGCTGAGCTCGGAGCCACATTCATGTGCTCATGCACACGTCTTAACTGGGTGCGTGTTGTGACGGTGTACAAACGGCATGATGGGACTTCAGGAGGCTTGGATTATACCGAATGAGCAGTATGGAGGCTTTTTTTTTTTCTCTCTCTCTCTGTCCCCCAGTTGTTTTTCCCCATTTGAAAACTGGTCACATTCACTGAGATTGTTTAGGAGATTCTGCAATGCTGTTTTCCTGTGAAACTCCAGCAGTGTTTTGTGGACTAACAAAATAAACCCAACACTCAATCAGCATGAAGGTGAGTCGATAATGACTGAACTGTCATTTTTCAGTGAACTACCTTTAATGTCACTGAACATTTGCCCTTGGGGCAGTGGCGGTCAATAAAGTTTCTCTTACTACACTAACTTAGTTCTCTGTTCTTCATGTTATAGCTGATCAAAGTAAATTATTAAATGCTTCATGGATTAAAAAAAAATACAAACTGACAAAATGATCACTCGGTTGTCCTTTATTCTGCAAAGGTGATCATTTGTTGTTCACAGTGCAGCAAATACCCTCAGGTATGTGTAATTTCATCACAAAAATCTCATCTTCTACTTTAAAATTATTAATTTATTTGCTCAAACTTGATGATATATGAATTTAATTGAATAATATTAATTGAATATTTCTGTATAGATTTTATATACTTAACATTGTGTCTACCTGTCATTGTAACAATATTACAGTCATAATTATCAAGGATGACATGATATGAATAAATAAATCTAAATCAACATTACCTGATAATCTGCATATTAATCTCTTTAGGAATGACACTGCATCTTGTAAATTAATCAGATATTTATGTACACACATTTCAAGAGAATAAGTTTTGTAATGTATCAGTTTTTGTTTCATTCAAAATTTTATTTGTCATTTAAAATTTTTACGAATTTAACTTACCCAAGGGTTTATTTCTTGCCTCGCGAATAACTTATGAAATTGTGGGTGGTGGAAACTGGGGGGCGAATTTTGATGTTTCGCCATGAAACAGGAAATTGCTATAAATTTAGTATAAATGATCCGATCTGCACCAAATTTCTCATGTTGGATAATAGTCCCGACCTGAACACATCTACATGGCAATATTCAGTCATAGCAGAGCCACCTGCTGGCAACAGGAAATGACATTCTTTAGACTTTGACATACTCCTCCTAGCAGGTTGAACATAGCCAACTCAAATCTAGTCAGAAAGACCGTGACATGTTGGTCATGCTGTACGGTGAACATTGATGTATCGTCAGAAGGTGCTGCAATGATGGCACGACGAACTTCAATGCTTTGCCATGACACAGGAAGTTGCTTTAACCTCAGTGTATATTGTCGAATCTGCCTGAAACATCACATGTTCATAAACAGTCCAGGCTTGAACACATCTACAGGCTAATGTTGAGTCAGTGTTGCAATTTGGCTCCATAGCGCCTCCTTGAAAATGTCAACAATGCAGCCTCTGCATCCCATTTCATTTACATGTATGAAAATTGGTACACACATGTATCATGCCCACATGTTTCTTGGACCCATCGCCTAAACCCGACAGGAAGCTGGCCATTTTGAATTTCGTGGTCAATACTGGCCATTTCCAAGTGTTGTATTCTAACAAACACCTCCTACAGAATTCATCAGATTGACTTCAAAATCGGTGTGTGCCATCTAGACTACTTTGTGATCAAAAGTTATTAAATTAAGTTATTAAAGATTTAGTGCTCATTGAAGGGCGTGGCCATGGCATAGCGTACAATTTTGATGTCTCGCCATGAAACAGGAAATTAATATAACTTTAGTATAATCGATCCGATCTGCCCCAAGCTTTAAAAGTTTGATAATAGTCCCACCCTGAATACATCTACATGACAATATTCTGCAATAGCCATATCGCCACCTACTGGCAACAGAAAATAACATGTTATAGACTTTGACATGCTCCTCCAAACAGGTTGGCCATATCCAACTCAAACTCAAATCTGGCCCTAAGACCTTAGTGATGCTCTATTGTGAAGGTCTTGACTTATTATCAAACGACGTTGCTATGATGGCACGGCAAAGGTCGATGTTTTGCCAAAACACAGGAAGCTGCATTAACTTCTGTTGGCCAAATTTGCTTGAAACTTCACATGTTCAATAGTAGTCCAGCCCTGAACATATGGTATGAGTTTTGTCAATGGGGTTGGCCAAATGGCTTGGTCATGCCTTTAAAGTGCAGCCCCGGTGGCATGTTTTGGTTCATCTGGGCTGAACCCAACAGGAAGTCAGCCACTTTGATTTTCGTGGTCAGTTTTACACATTGATTGCTGTAGCACGATTGGCCCCTGGGCCTATTTGAACCTCCAGCAGACTACACTCTGTCTCCCACAACAAAGTGCTAGCATGTTGTTATGGTTTGTTTCATCATAGTAAGCTGTGCAGAAGTGTTGTCAGAAGATGGTTTGTACTCTGTGGAGTTTTGGAAGAGATTGTGTGTAAAGTAAGTTCAAACTTAAACTTTGTAAATACCTGTAAATATTAGGGCAGTTTGGAAGGAGGGAGAAGACTTTTTTTTTTTTTAAACCCTCCTGTTTCTTTAATTTTAGGAGGTAGGTTAGTAATTTGTAATTTATTTACATTTTATTTGTTTAGAGAAGTTAGGGTTAATTTAGAGTGTTTTGTTTATTATGTTGGCCTGTTCTCCCTCTGAAGAGAAATAAACTGCTCAATTTGAACCTGGCTTACTTGGTGTTGCTGGCCTTTCTTGGAGTGGGAATTCTCGGGGAGCACCTATTCATGTTGTGTCAAGGGTTCCACGAGAGCGGGGCATAACATCAACACAATAACTATCACCTCAGTGGGCGGAGACAAGTAGGTGCGCCTCCTGAGGTGGGTGGCACCTCCTTGGTGGGGGTTGCCAGCCACGCTGGGGCTCTCCTACTTAGGTAGGGCCTGCCCATAGATATATACACATAGATGCTGCCTTGATCGCTGCTCTTCATTGGAGCGATATGTTAAAATGGCTGCCATATTGGGACAGTGAGCCATGCCTCCTAATCTGCTCCTAATGCATATCAGTGTATGGAGGCAGGAGGTCTGTCCACAATTAAAATCATCATAACTGGATTCATTTTTAACCCTTTTTTGGGGGGAGGTTGTTATAAATGACAGAATTTTATAGGACACAAATTCAAGGAAAACACAAAGTTTCACTTTTCAAAATGTCACCTGTCTGTAAGTGGACTTGACATCTAGAGCTACAACTATTTGTCCATTAATAGATTAATTGTCAACTATTGCAGAAGTGCCAAGTATTTTGATTGTTGATAAATCATTTAGATTTTTTTTAAAGGAAAAATGACCAAATTCTCTGATTTCAGCTTGTCAATTGTGAATATTTTCTGGTTTCTTTACTCTTCTGACAGTAAACTGAATATCACCATTTTCTGACATTTTATGACTCAAATAGCTAGTCGATTAATTGGGAAAATGATCGACAGATGAATTAATAATGGAAAAAAAAATTAGTTGCAGTCCTATTGGCTCCTATACAGTCTGGGCAGAATGACTCCTGATCCAATATGGCAGCGGCAGAGTGACACATCCCACAAGCCCAGAGGCGGCATTTACATGTATATATCAATGGGGCCTGCCTACGTCAGTTGGGGGCCTGTGTGGGTGATGAACTCGGAGGGGTTTGTGATAAGTTAGACAGAAAAGTTATTTGTCTCGTAATAAATTGCAGAATACATTATAAATAAATGGTGGTGTGATTTGCATAAAGGGAAATCATTTTTAGTCTCTTTTGACAAAATACACTGAATACAATTTGTGTTATTTCAAAGACATAAATTGTAACTTTAAAGGTGAGCCAAGATTGACTGTATGCTGTTTTGAAGGAAAAGGGTGGTCACACCAAATACTGATTTTTTTTTTCTCTTGGCTCACTTTGCATTTTGTAAATTGATAAAAAATAAACAATTCCATTTTATATTTTTGAAAACTTTCTTACTTTACAGCATTTCTTCACACCTGCCTAAAACTTTGACACAGAACTGTATCTCGAAAAACTTTGTGGGATGTAGTGTAGAAGCGTAAAATTTGACAAAATGGAACTCAAGTAAAGTATAAAATAAGCACAGTACTTTGTAGAAAATCTGCTTATTTAAATTCACCACTGATTACAACTCTGAACTAACGCAAGATAGAAATTAGTGGATTGACAGTGACTGATTATATATGGAAATTAAAATCAGTTAACTGACTAATTACCAGGCAGCAGACCAGCTCAGTGCTTTAGTATTTTCTACACTTTATATATTCTAAAATTTCTTATTTATTTTAAAGTCAGTATTCACTTATCTGAAGATTCAACTCAAAAATATTCTATTCTATATACATACATATATGTAGGTAGATAGATAGATCTTGACCAACAGATGGAGCAAACTGTTTGAAAGGAGGAGAGATTGTCGTGGAAGCACTGGGGTGTCAGGTGTGACTGTGGCAAATGGTTTACGTGGCTCTCTGGTCAGTTAGAAGGGCCCCTTAGGAGAATTTTGGCCCCGGTCAGGAGCAGCTCTGACATTGTTATATTAATGGCAGTTACTATCCGTATGAAAATCGACATCACCCACATTCCTCAAATTCTGTTGAAGTGATGAAACTCTCATTCTGCAGAGGAACTTCCTTTGTGCCCTCTGATGTTATAATAAACTGCTCTTCATCGTTCCCACGAGAAAGGAAGTAGTGATGTAAACAGCAGCGGCATGTGAAGCATCATCGAGAGAGAGAGAGAGAGAGAGATGCATGTCCTCAGTAACAAACACTACATTCATGAGAGTTGATCAGGACTTTTTATCTACACTTGTTCTCAGGAAACTTGGATTACTACATAATCAAATTAACCCACAATAACTTTAAGATTTAAGCGGTTATAAATTAAACTGACTATAGTCTTTCAAATTGTTTATTTAGCGTAAATGGTAAAAAAAATTGTAATTTTCACTGGACAAGAAGAGTATGAAAAAATGTAATTTGAAAAGTAACCAGTAACTAAATCTGTCAGATAAATGTAGTGGTAAAAACGCAAAATATTTGCCTCTGAGATGTAGTGGGATATAAATACTAAGTTGGATAAGATGGAAATGCTCAAGTAAAGTATAAGTACCTCGAATTTTTACTCAAGTACAGTATATCTGTAATGTACTTAGTTACATTCCACAGGTATTTTTCTTATAAGGGTCAAAATTATCCCAGGCCAATGTCGAGAGGAAACGTAATGCTCAGTGCGACAGAAATATTTGTGTGTTTTTTCCCTCCACTGTATAGTTTCATTCATCACCACCCACTCTAGAAGCTGACCCATTGATTTCCACTCACACGGTGCGCATCCCCGCGGCGCGCTCCCGCTGCACAGTGGAGGATCAGACGCTGGAGGCTCTGCGGCACTAGCAGGACCCCGCACCGCCGACCCGAATATTACAGGGCTCGACCGGAGACCTTTTCACACCTCCAGGTGGACGCACAGACGCGGACAGACGGAGCCTGTCCTCCTGTCCCGCTTTGCTGCAGCATGTTCCCGCTGTACCGCTGGTCCGGACATAAGGAGCGTCACATAAGGTAGAGAGCAGCCATTCATTAAGTTTGTCAGTGATGTGCTACAGAGGATGAACCGTGAATCTATAAACGTTTATGTATTTTACTTCATGTTAAAATGTTAAAGCACAGAGTTGTTGAACTAAAACCTCAGTGAAACGCTTTGTGTCACAGAAGTGAGTGATTGACTTGTCACATGCTGGTGTCAAGTTGGAACAACACTGTTTGCCCTTTGGCAAGTCGCACAAATGAAGATTTTTTGGTGAAGCAAAAGCTTTCTTTTCTTTTTTTTTTTTTTTTTTTTTTTTTTTTTTGTACTTTGTAAGTCACAGTTTGGTAGATTCATGTCGTGAGATGTCTTTTCTATAGTCTCCAGCATGCAGGCACTGTAGTTGGTAAAGGCCCATGTGCACACATAGGCCTATACTGAGGTGTGTATTCTGCCACAGAGCTGAAACAGAAGCTGAACAAGCCTCCAAGCTTCAGTTCACTCACACACAGATGTCTGCATTATAAATGCATGTACTGCGGTATGTTGTTGGAGATCTCAGATCATCCTGAATCACTGAGCAGAAGCTCATTTAACTGACTTGCTAGATGAACATTGTTTTTAGGAATTATTTAATTAGGAATCTGATATATTGGATTATTGCGGATATCCAAAATGCTGACATTTGCCAACTCATTTTTGACTGTCAGTGCCGATGTATACACAATTTTTCCCACCTTGTTGCGAACATCAAGTCTCTGCTGTAGTGGAATTAATATATTATTATGCCTACTTGGCAGATGGCCAGCCACCATAGTGCCTGGATCTGCTCAAGGTTTCTGCCTCTTAAAGCAAAGTTTTTATCTTGCTACACTGTCCTTAGCACTTGCTCATGGTGGGAACTATTGGGTCTTTGTAAATAATATTATAGAGTAGGGTCTCGATGTGCTCCATGTGAAAAGTGCCCTGAGAGAACTTCTGTTAAAAATAAAACTGACTTATTCTTACCATGATGGCCCACTGTCAGATGCAGACATAAAACACAATGCTTTTCAAAATGTGCACATTCACTGGAAAAAGATATAAAAACTACTGCTGACAGTTGTTTTTCATTGATGCCCGTTTCTCTTTGTTCCTCACAATTTTGTTGTAATGACTGAGATGACGGCTCTTCAGATGGTCAATTGAATTTCTAGTGTTGAGGGAATGCAATTTGACTCCTCCTTGCGTGACTGATGCACATTGTGTGCTTGTAATTAAAGCGTCAACTTAAAGGCCTGTCATATAGACCCTTTTGCGATTAGTAAACGTTATGAAGTTTTTTGTGGACAGAGCTTAGGGGAGGATATAACTCCCTAAATACGTAAGCTAAAAGTACTTTGCGTGTTTTGATGGTTTGGTTTTTACACAGTGTTTGAGGAAAATATGAGCAAAAGTTAACATTAACCGACGGGACCAGACTGGCTGAACATTATGTGTTCACCTCATTCTGCAATTGCTGTTGCAGCTACGACATACGACACTTCAACAGTTTCCTTTGTTTTGTCTCTAGCAATATGATTAGCCAACAATGTTAGCTAAAGCGCTAAAAGAGTTGGCGTCAAGAGAAGAGCTGCAACAATTAATCGATTATTAATCAATTATTAAATTAATCAACTATTTTGATGACCGATTAATCAGTTTGAGTAATTTTTTAAGAAAAGGAGTCAAAATTCTATGCTTTGGGAAACACTGATCAACATTTTTCTGACATTTTTAGGCAAACAAATATCAATCGATTAATTAAGAAAATAATGGATCGACCATGAAAATCAGTAGTTGCAGCCCTAGTTATGAGGGAAATCATCTACCCCTCCTTGTTCCCTAATTTCTGATGATGTGGCACGACAAACCTTTAGACACATAACATTATCCAGACCTACAACATTTTCAACTTTACCCAGTGTGCAGTAGAAACACAAGCTCTTTTTTTCAAGATCGCCTCAGTCCAATCCTTTTGTCTTATTGCGTTTACTCAGAGTTGTTGTCAGTTTTTTTGACTTGAAATGGCACCTTCTATCTGATAACATTTCAATTTGGATCCTTTACTCCTTCAATTCTGGCACCCAACAACACAGCAACATTACATTTTCCTTTGTTTATGTGGTTGTCTACTCTTTGTCTTCAGTTTTTCCTTTGTGTTGCCTCCAGCTAACATTGTGATGTAATCATGACAGCAGCATTAAAAGGGTTTATTTCAGGCCAACACAATGTTTCATTTTAAAGCCATTATTACCAATACAGACAACATACAGATGTTGTTGTGCATCCCTAATTTTAATCAATTTACAAATCCATGTCTGACAACATGCATGCAGGCCCACACAGCCAAATGTTGTCTTGGTGGTCACACAACACAGCCAGTGTATCATCAACAAGTCTGTATGCAGCTGCATATCTTAATAACGGCTTATTTATGCCTTATTTTCCACGACACATCAGCACCCGGCGGGCCATGTTTCACTCTAATAGAATCAATATCAGGAGGATTAATTAATCCTTGTAGATATCCTTTTAATCAGAAGCCAAGGAGGAGGTGCTAATCTTGCCAGCTATTTGCTCCGCTGGCGGTCAGTTACATAAACTTAGGACTGATGATGTGATGACACACACACACACTCACACTCGCAAGACAGTGTGCTCAAGTGTCACTCATCTGAATCAGAATTAGCATGATGAAGATTTGACTCGTCTTCAAAGGGTTGATATTTGATAGTCATGGTTGCATCTCGTGTTATTCCAGTTGGAGAGTTTTGTTACTAAATGAGATATTTGTGAAGAAATCATTGACCTGACCTCTTAAATCCACACCTCTGTAAGCCTTCATTATTGCAGGTACAAATGCATGATTTATTGGGTTGTTAAACATCTTTTACTAGATATATACATGAGTTTGTAATGTCAACATGATATAGTTTGACATGAAATTAATACACTGTCATTTTGGTTTAAGATGAAAAGGATTTGGTGATTTGCAAAAAACAGCAAAGTAACACTCCACTTACGGGGTGTCCGTGGGTCCTTTAAAAAGTCTAAAATCCAATAATATTAATTTTAGGCCTTGAAATGTCTTAAATATGATTTTGACAGGTCTTAAAAATTGATTTATTGGAATATGAAGTTAAGGTTACTTTTATAAAGTTGCATTAATCTAAGTCATACTTTTAAATGTGTTTTCGGGAAAAAATGTATTGATCTGTTCTAACAACTATAAACCAAATCAACATAGACCTAATTTTTCCCTCATATCTGTCATATCAAAGTCTTAAATTTAACTTGTTGAAACCTACAGAAATCCTGAACTAGAAATTGCTAAGTTATTTAACTTGCAGTTTAACTAATACCAGTTCAACTTACTTTTCTGTTTGTTTATTTATTCATATATTTCTTTGTGCATGAATATAATAATTCCTTTGAAACTAAGGATGATACCAATGATTTATAAGGAGTGATAGATTAAATAACTGACAGAGGTAACAGCAAGTAGTAATAGCAGATTGTTTGTTGTTTCAGTCACAAATCAGAAACAGAAGAAAATGTATAATAAACTGTAAACTGAATATTAGGGCTGCAGGTTGCAACCAATGGTTACTTTCATCATCAATTAATCTGCCGATTACTTTCATGATTAATCGATTGATCGTCTAGCCTGTAAGATATCAAAACTTGTGAAAAATTTTTCATCAAAATTTCTAAGACCCCAAAGTCACGTATTCAAATTCTTCTTTTGTCCAAAGATTCTTCGTTTACTATCATAAATGACAAAAAATGACACGAATTCTCACATTTAAGAAACTGCAAATGTTTGACATTTTTGCTTGAAAAATGACTAAAATGTTTAACCATTATCAAAGGAATGGCAACTGCTTTTCTCTCGATGGACTAATCGATTATTAACAAGTCATTGCTGCTCTGTTGAATATGTTGTGGTTTTTTTGGTCGTTGATAGCACTCCATGTGTCAATTTTAAGACATCTGTTTGGAAACTTGTGGTTGACATTTTTGATATTACAGGCTAAACAATAAGTGACAGAGTAACTGATAAAGAATCAGTAATGTCAAAATATGTCTGCTGCTGCCCTGAACGTCTCTCTCTGTGTTATTCCAAACCTAATATTCAGTGTTCCTCCTGTGTGACCTGAGCCCTGTGGCTTCACTCCTGTAACCAGCTGTTACTGTCTGTCTGTGTGGCTGCGTCTTCTCTGCTCCGGGCCTTCTTCTTCTCTGCTGTGTGGGCGAGGTTATAAATAAGAGGCTGGAGGTTTTTGCGTGTGTGTGTGTTGTTTAACCAGCTGCCGAGGAGGTTTGTTTGTCTACCCTGAGTGCAGGTGTACTCTCTGGCCTCTAGATGCTGTTCTCGGGCCTCTTTTAAGGTCCCCTCCTCCCTGACCAGGGCTTACCACCCTGCTTTTACCTCAAGGATTTGAGTCTATTTGTGTTGGGTCAGCATCACCTGTCTCTTGTGCTTTAGCTCTGTGTGTATGTGGGTGACTTTTTTGACTTTTATTGTTCAATAAAACATAAAATATTCCCCATGGTTTGACAAACTATTTGGTTTCCCCTCCTATTTTAGCACAGAACACACTTTAATGTGTTTAATTCTTCAAAATAGATAGGTATATTTATTTTATATAGATGCAGGAAACTCTATATATTAGGTGATTGGTGATATATAGTATGAGTGACGTCATAATAATAATACATTTTACTTTTAAAGTGCTTCTCAAGATCCAAAGTGTCATAGGGCTGTAGATTGTCTTTCCTATTCTCTGGTGATTTGAGAGTTTGGGAGAATTATTCTTTAGTGATTTCTGTGAGAGAAATTTACTGAGAAAACTTACATCTGAGAAAAAGTTTAAGAACCTATATTTTGAGGTTTTTATGCTATTTCTGATCTTTGAACAGCTCCCCTAAAATAAATTACAGCCTTACGATGTGTGTGTGTGCGTGTGTGTTCTCGTCTAGACAAAAAGGAGCATGGGAAAGTGGCCCCAACTTTGCAGGGCAGACCACCAGCAGTGAGAGGCACATATAGATCTAAATATTGACAGCTTTATATCCACAGGGTCTCCATACTGTATCATGCAGTGCAGTATATGTTTCAGTAGGGCTGAGTAATATATTGGTATTATATTGATATCCTGATATGAGACTAAATATAGTCTTAGATGTTGAATACCTTTATATTGTGATATAAGTGTTGTCTTTTCCTGTTTGTAAAGGCTGCATTATAGTAAAGTGATGTCATTTTCTGAACCTATCAGACTATTCTAGCTGCTGCTATTATTTTCCTTTTCCCATTATACTATACCCTTTATATCCACATTACTGATGATTGTTAATTAAAAATCTAATTGTTATAATTTTGTGAACGAACCAATCGTCATCCCTACAATATTTATTACAGATTTATGTTATTGTTGAGAAAATGTATATTATCGATATATATATCCCATATCACAGAATAGCCTAAAATATCAAGATATTGTTTTTAAGTCATTGTGGTTTTTTTTAGCATGTTTGATGAGTTTGGATGAAAAACACAAAGACAAACCAGGTCCATACTGGAGGTCATTATGAAGTCACTTGTGTACAAACCTACACAGAGTGTAGATATACAGTTACATATACACAGTATATAAAGAGACAAATAACAAACACATAAAAAAGATTAGAAAAGAAAAATAACACTATAAAACTGACAGGATTAGGAAAGGATTAAATTTTTTTCAGTCCCAGGGATGTTATCAGATCTTTAGCCCAGTGTCTAAAAGAGGAAGTGGCAGATGATTTCCAAGAATTCTCCTTTGTTCAAGATGTTTAGTGAAGGCTGTTGCCTCCATCTTGTTTATTAAATCAAATAAAACTTATGTAATAAGAGGGGGATGCACATCAGCTGAAGAGAAACACAGTTGTACCGTGTCTCTTTGAGCTTCCAGTATCTTTGAGAAGTGTTCTTTAGCTGCACTAGCAGCATAGCAGTGGAGATGTTGTCTCTGTGTTTGTCTCTCCACCACACAACATCCACTGGATGGATTCTTACATGACATTTATGGTTCACTGGAGCTGAATCCTTCTGATTTTTGTGGTCCCCTGACTTGACCTCCAGCAGCACCACCACCAAGTTGTCATTTTTGATTTTTACTGAAATATCTTGACAACTATGTATGGAATATTATGACATTTGGTACAGATATCAGTGGTGTTTAGAGGATTCATTTGAACGACCTTGGGACCCTCTTACCTTTCATGTATTAAGTATAGTGAGTTTGACTTATCCTGTGAAAGGTCTTAATATTTACTTGATGGTTTGGCACACTACTTGGTACAGCACCTCATGGTTTCTAGTTGATAATAACTCTGGTGATCTCTGACCTTTCCTCTAACATTGCAGTGGTTTTTATATAGTTTTTATACTTCTGATTTTAAGTGAAATATCTCAGCAACCATCCAATAGTTGCAGTGAAATTTGGTAAAGACAAAAAATATCTCCCTCAGGATGAAATATAATTACCTGATTTCTCTTTTTCTCTGATTTTTAACTTAGCAAAATCATCAGATCGAAATTTTAAAGTCCAGATGAAACGTCATTTCAAGAGTATCTAGCTTCTGTATCATACTGAATTTCCAAGTGAAACAGGATAGGCAGACAGGCCATAACGCTGGGAGGAATTTGATTGAACATCAAATAGTGGAATTGTGTCTCTTGAATCTTAGCTTCTTGGCTGTTTCAAGCCTGCATAAGTACTTGTCATATTGTGTTTTACAGGAAGAAAACATGACTGGATTATTATAAGAATACAACAAAATGTATTTTTTGGCATGTATTGATAGATAGGTGCACATATGACCAGGGATGTGAACTAAAAGGGTTAAAAAGACTTTTTAAAATTTATTTCAATAAATTTCATAATTTGCACTGTTAGCATGGTAACAACACAAACTGAGATGGTGAACATGTTAAGCATGATACTGCTAAACATCAGTATGTTAGCATGGTCATTATGAGCATGTTAGCATGCTGATGTTAACATTTAGCTCCTTGTGCCTAAGCGCAGCTTCACAGAGCTGCTAGCATGGCTGCAGACTCTTTGCCTTGTTCAGTTACAGAAACTACAGTAAAATGCACCGCAGGGAAATGTGCATGCACATGTGCAGTTTGTTGGCGATGTGATTAACGACTTTTTCTTCAGGCCTGCTGTGACTTGACATTCAAGATCAGGGCTGCATGTGAATCATATGGGAGTCATGGCATAAGAACCAGCCTAAGGAACACTGAATGAGTCAGACATGAAGGTCCATAAGACCTCGCCAGCAGACCACAACAGGGACAATGCTACGGGCTGACTGAGTACTTTTCTTTACAGTAGATGGTCATTAACTTACTGTGACATGCTAAAGGAGTATCAGTAGGAGTAGGAATGTCTTGATTTGTGGAGTCAGTCTTTTTCTTTTGGTCATTTGAGGTTATCTTTGTCTGTTTTGTTTGTCCATTCAGCTACTGTAGGCGTCACATTTCAGTGAGACAGACACAGACACACACACACACCTCTGTGAGAACAATATGTTTTAAAACATCCAGTCAGCCTCTCACAGTGCATTCTGAGTGACCCAAACAGCTCATGGTGATTTATGACCGGCAGGGTCAGCTCCAGAGGAGGCTGTGAGGGGTCACACAGTCAGTTGGACGGCCAAAATAGACACTTCTCCTTCACTCCCCCGCTGGGTCGATTTGTCTCTCTCAACCCGGAGCTGTCGCCATAAAGCAAGTGTTGAGTCACACAGCCTAGATCTTGTGGGTCACTCTGTTAAAAGACCTCGACTGTTTGAGGTTTATCTGTAGCTCACTGTCGTGCCCATACTGGGTTTAGTATTGGTGTGGTACAATATTAGCACCCAGTGGAATACTGAACAGTTTTGTATGTCACATGGGTGTCATGACTATAATGATGACATTCCTGCAACGCCTGTCTGCACCTTTGCAAAGTGGGTCACTATGTGTACTGTAGCTTCTCCACAAGCATGCTTACAGTGTTGCTGTACCAAACTCGAGTTGGATTTACTTGTTTGGAGCTAGAAAATTTGACTTTATTCCAACAGCATAAAGCCTGAATGGAGTAGCGGTGGGGTGAGCGGTTGGTGATCACTACAGCTGAGTACAGAAGTGTTAGACACCTGCCAGTCAAGGTAAACACATCCTAAAATATGTCCGTCTTAAAGGGATAGTTCAGATTATTTGAATGGTGTAATGTACTGATGTGCGGTCAGGGTAATTTTGCCACTTAAAAAAAGGTCTACCTCAAAAATTTGGAATAATTTCACCACTTTACTTGCCGCCAGGCTGCCTTGTCTGACAGGAAACCAAACCAAAGCCAAAGGTTGCTTTCTCTCGTTCAACCAAAATTCAAACCAAAACCAAAATTATAATTTTACCTCTCAGAACATGGTGAGTTGCCGTTCTACCGCTTCCCTGATTTGTGAGTTTGTTTGTGTTATTGTGTGACCTCAGTGAATTGGAACTAACCTTTTAAAACACTGATGTCACACAGTAACACAAACCAACTAACCAATCAAGGCAGCAGTAGACCAGCAACTTGCGTGTTCTGTGTGGTAAAATTACTGATTTTGCCAAAGGAGTCTGTTTAGTTTGGAGAGAGTGATATTTGGCTTATATAATGGTGGTTTCCAGTCTGAAAAGGCTGTCTGATGGCAAGGTAAATGGGTGAAAATATCATAAATATATCATACACTTAAACTCATCATGTTTTTTTTAGGTGGCTGTAATACCTTTTGTTGCTGACCCTGTCCTCAGCAGTACATTGCTTATCTTCCTACATCGAGACTCCTGCTACTTTCCCAAACTGGGGGTGTGCCGACCATCTACTGTACCTAATGCACTGACTATGGATAATGACACATACAACACATAAAATAATCCAAACTATGCCTTTAAAATCTTGATGGAACAATTATTTTAAAATGGCAACAGACAAAAGAAAAAAGGAAACAAACTATTGAGATCTCAGCTCATATTGACTTGTATGAGAAAGAAATTTGACCTTTGACATCCAGACAGACGTGATATTTTTGGAGATGTCATCTAGTGGTTATTTCTGATACAGCATCTTAAGGCATTTGCACGTTGGACTGACTTTAGAGGGACCAGCTGTGGTCATTGCTGCTTTGAGTGAAAACCTATGTGGATACAGCTAAGTGAACTTGTGCACCAGAGAAACCATAGGGTTGTTAGCCAGTATTTTCCTCGTCCACCGACCAGTAATTACAGATCAAGAGCCGCACAAACAGTCAGGAATGAAAAGCTTGTGGTTATCATTTTTCAGATCGAGTTAGAGCCAAATTCTTTTCTTTTCTTTGCTTTCCTTTATTTTTTTTCTGAGTGGTTTGAAAATCCCTTTAGCAGGCTACTGATTTGAGCTGTCAGCTTTACTGATTTGTTGCCATACCAGGCAGTAATCCAGTATCTAATGATGCTTTCCAGTAGAACTGTAACAAGAGCTTTTGCCCAACACCGTATACCCCAAATCTGTTCAGAAAATAGACCTGTTGCCGCAGAAATGAGCAAGACACCATGAACCAGACCGAGTTGCAGCTTGCCGAATTTGGTTTGCAGCTGCTTTCCATCAGCTAAGTTGTTCAATCAGACTTTCTTTGAAAATAAATATGTCTCGTTCTGCATCTGCATTCAGAATCTACAGTTGTTGGTTCTGATTAGAAAAAAAGTCTGAAAGCCACTTCAGAGAAAATTGCTCTGTATTATAGTTACTAATGCATCACTCTTCTTAACCAGGCAGTAGGGGCTGCAAGTCATCAACAACTGCTAGGCTAAAAACAAGGCCTACGCCACATTTTGGCCTTTGTCATGGCTCAAAAACTGACATATTGATATACTTATATATTGATATATTGAAAAGCATCTGCAGATTAATTCCATACTTGATATGATATAATCCACTTAAGTTAGGAATATACAAGATCAATAAATCCCCACCGTCTTTATTGTATCTCATGGGCCACTACTGCATGATGTACCTATGTATCTTCACAGTCACCACACTGGACCGTTCAAGGTTCACTATTAAACAAATGAGAGATGCAGACTTCACCACAAAATTGAGTCGACTGTGACTCTCTTAATTTATCTGTGGCCTGGCAGAGATCTGAAGTCTACCAAGTGCACTCTTTTAGTTGGTAGCTTGGAATAATAGAGGAGGTTTAGCTTCTGGTAAGATCCTTAACTACTGTCAAAAATGTTAATCTAACCTTGATTCGGTGGCTTTCTGGAATCTACAGCAGCTGCTTATGTGTCTACTTTCATGGGATTCAAACATGCTTGTTTTGTTTACCACCACAAACACGCCTGCTGCATCCCAAGAACTCCATAAAAAAGTTTAAGAAATACTGAAGCAGCCAATTGCTCATAAAACTGTCAATTATATGAAGTTCCAGTGCAGCCTCGCTCTGACCTCCGCTTGCTCACTGGACGAAATGCATCCTCAGCTATGTTAACTGCTTTGCAGAATGGTAATGAGGTGCTAGCTGCCTAAGCCAGAGTTTGGGGTGATGCATGCTTGAAGTGCTGAGGATGCTGCAGGCAAAAATAGACAAGGCCAAGGCTCGAGGTGCGTTTGTTTCCATCACTGGCTCGGATTATCAGCTTCTAAACACTCTGTTCCATTAAGGCTATTGTAACAGAGTACATCGACTCATGAACGCACACACACCTTTTTAAATCCGCTCTGACACAGTCCAACGTTGACAGGGCTGCTTCCAATACAGTAAACAGTGTAACAGAGGACAGGTTGTTTTATCATTCAGAGTGTACAGGCATTGTTTATAATTGGGGCCCTGTCTTTTTTATGGTCTGTGAGTGTTAATTTGCTTGTACTAGGACAACATGTGTCAGTTGAGAATAAATATTAAAAAAAAGGATTGCAAATTGGAGGATGCACAGGATGCGGTTCCTGGTAACAACCCTAAAAATCCTTTCACAAAACAAATATATGATAAATGTTTATTTAAAAACTATGTCAACTTAGAGACAGGCAATAGGAGCCTTGATCTAAGAAACAAAGCAAATTCACTAAATAATCTATTTGTGGGCCTGAACCAGGGGAACTGCTTAAGGCATTATTTTTTGTCATTTGAAAATTATACATTAAACAATTTATAAATTGTTGTTTGTCCAATTATTAAATTTTTATCGCATATTTACTATAATAGATAGAAGGGCATAAACTTAATATAGGCTCCTTATGTCCCAGACCACATTAAGAGAAGCTAAATTGTGACTTTGCATTGTTTGTTTGATTGTTCGTTAATTATCTGTATTGTTTTTATTGTTTTTAACATCTATCTGCCCAGGGACTGCAGAAGTAAATTAGTAATAAAGCTGACTCTGGCTCAGTTGTTGTGTTGTGCATGGTTAAATAAACTAATAAACTAAACTAAACTAATAGTGCAGTGAGTGCCAGAAATTTGTAACACAGAATTTTTTTGAGGCTCATTTATTATATTTTTACCATTACAAGTTTTTCCAAAACTTATCCCTGGTTTTTCAGTCAGAGACAGTCAGCTTTCTCTAAATTGCTTGTAATTTGCAAATTGTTCCCAATCTGACTGACAAATCTAGCAGTTGTTTTTGCATGGTTTAGTGGAAGCAGTGCAGCTTCAGTGCATCTTACAGGTAAAACTATGATTTTGAGAAATTTGGAACCCTGGAACTCATTTTTATTTCAGCAGTGATCCTTGTCTGAATCACACACAGCCCATATCCACCCTGTGTGTGTAACAGTGAAGCAGTTTGTCATCCTCTTTAGATTGTAAGGACACATGTTCATAGATTTATTTTTGTTAAACATGTATTTTTAACCATAGAGCCAGTTTGTGCAGATTGCAATTCACAATGACAACCTGACAAAGAAGCAGAGGAGGAGGGGCAGAGATTTTGAGACTTAGGATTAAGTAAAATGTCGTGTTTACAATATGTATGAGTGAAATGGAGAGAGAGCGAGAGAGGTCGAGACCGAGTAAGAAAGGGATTTGAGAGAGAGAGACAGAGAGATGAGGACAAGGACGACAGGGCCTTGGTTGCGACCAGTTGAATCAACAGCTTCAGGACACGCTCACTCTGCTCAAACCTAATACCACAGACATGCTGTCACACACACAGACACACACAGACACACACACTCACATACATATTTTTCTCTGTTATCCCCCCTCCCTGGTGCTTTCCTCCTGTCCTCCCCCTCTCTGTCTTTCTGTGTCCCTTTGTGACTTTTGCACATTTGCCATGTCACCCAGTAGAGTCAGTGCATTAACGGAGCCTGGAGGAGGACCACAGAGAGGGGAGGGGGGGGACAAAGAGGACAACAATGATAGCTCCAGAATATGACAACAACAACATCAACACACGTTTGGCTCCCGGCTTGTTCTCAACTGCAGAAGTCGAGGCAGAGGGCACGCTACTCTCAGATACATTATGTATAATATTCTTATTGGTGCATCACATCAGCCACTGCACGCACACAATCTAGGTGCTGTTTAAATATAATGAATTGATACCAGTTTTACTGCCCAGTAGTGCTGAAACGACTAGTCAATTAATCACAATACGAGAAAAAAATCAACAAATTTGTTGCCAAAACCATTTATCAAGATAAAATGCCAAAAATAATCTGTTGTAAGTTTATCAAATATGAGGATTTGCAGCCTCCCACTCGTATATATCTTTGAGCCTGGACAAGACAAGCAAACTGAAGACAGCACCTTTATTGTTGTTGCTCGGGGAAAATAAAAGAAGTGTAATAATAAATAACTTTATTATATACTAAAACTAAATATTATACAGTATATCCTAACAGTAGCACAACTGATTATCGATATTTTTATATGCAGGACAGGGTTTCCCCCAGAAAACTTGCTAAGCCTGGTGGTAGAGAAGCCCACCGGCGGCCTACCGTGTTTTTGTAAAAAAAAAAAAAAAAAAAGTTAAAAGTTGACAGGAATTTTGAAATTATGACTATTATGTGTTATTATAAGCCATTTATTAACAATACTTAAACGTAGAGTCTTACAAAAAGGCACAATCTTGAAATACGGTTTTAACAAACACAAAAAAATACAATTAAAATAAATAATATCAATTGTTTTCACTTAAGTTAAATCCTAGTGAATCTTAAAACGAGCCATTGCTGGTCACATTTAAAAGTAAGTAACATAAATAAAAAAGCGCAAACATGGCCAAGGGGTAAAACCAGGGAACTCAGAGGCTGAAGAGGTATGCTGTGCTGTGCAGTGTTGGGCACGTTACTTTAAAAAAGTAATTAGTTATAGTTACTAGTTACTTCTCCCAAAAAGTAACTGAGTGAGTAACTGAATTACCCCACTATAAAAGTAACTAGTTACCAGGGAAAGTAACTATTGCGTTACTCTTTTTTTTAGTTTAAATATGTCTAAGAATTTGGATTTTTTTCTAAGCAGGTTTCACAAGCCGGTTGCATAGAGTAGAATTGCATAGACAGGTACTTACACATAACTTTTAATATTTATTGATTAGAGTTGCTTACAACGGACGTGAACAAACACTTTGCTCCGGACATAATGTACACTTCACATGTACGTTCTTGCCTTTTACCTCAAGAAGAATAAAGTAGTGTCTGTACTTCCACTTTGAAAACACCAGCTTTCCCTCCAGACTCGCCATTGCTGCAGTTTACCTCTGCTAGTTTGGGTGTGTGGGGCTGCGGTGTGTGGTTTTGTGTGTAAACTGAACACTGCCTCTGATTGGCTTACCGTGAAAGCTTACGCTACCTTAGCCAATCATCATCACTTATGCGGTTGTCTCGTCCCTCCCTCCTCCCTCACCAAAGAAAAAAAATAAACAGCTGTACAGCTCTGTTGCTGAGAGACAAGTCGGATGACAAGAGCTTCAATGAGTAGCTTTAGTTTATAACGCGCCCCATTTAATTGTCGGTGACGGTAACGGCGTTGTAACGATGGAAATAGTAATTAGGTAGATTACCCGTTACTGAAAAAATAACGCGTATAACGCCGTTATTCTCATCACTGGTGCTGTGTGACCTCTTCTACTTTTTGCTGCACATGGTGCAGGTTGGATCAGTGCAGCAATCCGTCTGGGCTTTTCAAAGAACTCTTCATGCTTTACCA
The DNA here is from genome assembly GCA_034769285.1 of Lutjanus argentimaculatus. NCBI lineage: Eukaryota > Metazoa > Chordata > Actinopteri > Lutjaniformes > Lutjanidae > Lutjanus > Lutjanus argentimaculatus. The sequence goes on from JAWZSL010000007.1 coordinate 10,866,488, forward strand.
TACTCTGTCTTGTAAGCCATCCGCTAAATTTAGGGTCAGCTAACCATTTTGGATTAAATCCGCTAGTTCGATGTTTACCATCGCGGCTCGCAGAAGGCTGCTCCGACGACTGCTAACATCTGTGCTAACTCGCACTGGCTCTGCCTCATCATCGAGCCGCGGCTCGGTCGGCTCGCCGGGGATGCACTCCCCTTGGCCTGGGGGTGAACGAGTGGGCTCATCGTCTCCTCCAGTGCTGACATGACACGTAAAAGTTGTTAGGTGTAGACAGGTAGAGGTTTTGGGCGTTCAGATGATGGAAAATACACCTGACCTCTCACCCCCTATGTGTTCACGTATCAACCATAAGCTGTCGCCATTGCGCTTTCAACCGTATCACCAGATGCGGTTAAAAGCTCTGTATACCATCTTTGGTATCACTGTTTTGGTGCATAAAAAAACCTATTTAAAATAAATAAACAAGTGACGCTTAGCCTGGCGGGGTGGCAAGAAAAGCCTGGCGGCCCACCAGGCCTATAAAGCACTGGGGGAAACCCTGCAGGACATTTATAGATAAATATTTTACTGTTTGGTGTTAGTAGATTTACTTCACAAGGAACCTTCATATTTTCTTGATTTTGGAGGCCTCGTTGGACAAAAGCAGTAGAATTTTCACCTATTTCGACCACCTTTACCAAAAAATGAAATTATCCAAATAAAAATCTCCTTCTGGTTCCTTTTAATGCCATTGCCAACATACTTCTTGCTGTTACTTTGGCTGGAAAAATGTAAATGTGTAGAATTACTTAATCAGATTTCAAGGAGTATCCGAACCTGGTGGCAGGCATAAAGAACAATTATATAGAAACAGCCAATCTTCTTGCAGATGGTCTCGTTTATGTGTGTCAGACAGAGGCATTAGTATTAAATTGAGAAAATTCATAATTATCCACTTAAAATTCCTTATAGTACAATGTTTAAACACAAACCTGAGGTACTTTCTGCTTTACTACTACCTTACTACATTTCAGAGTGAAATACTGTAGTACCTCTGACCCCATATTGAAAATGGCAGATTTAAAAACCAGACCACACATTCAGTAAATGACAGTTTTTAATATTATACTATATTTAGACACATGTCAGTTGAAATTCAGAATTTATTGAGGTTCAAACCGAGCTCACAATCATAAACCTGTATGTGCAAGTGTCATTTTCATACAGGTTGTAACTTTTTGATGACCTGAGCCGCGTGGTGAAAAAGCTGTGCAGGAATGTGCTGTGCGGATTCTGTGTGGATCAGAGAGAGAAAGAGAAAAACCTCACTGTCAGTCAACCTCTGTCTGAGCTCCACTTTGACACGTCCAGGTCAAACATACAGAGCTGAGATATTCTTACCGCTGTTTCACAACAGCTTCAGTCAGTATGAGCTTCACCCTGTAGCATCGCCTCTTCCGCTTGAACACTTTTTCTTCCCCTCTCACGTCTTCACCTCTTCTCTTTGAGTCGTGTTTCCATCGCTCCTCTAGTTTCATCTCCCATCACAAAAATATATTTTAAATCTTCACTCAGGATGAAGATTTTCAGGTGTCCAGGACAAATATGGCTCATGGATCATGTCTTTTCGGCTCAAGTGCTTCTCCTGTTATTTTTCATATCTTTGTGTTGTATCTGTATGCAAGTAGTTTAAATGTGAATAATATAATGTTTTGTTTGGATATATATTGAATTATGTATCTTTTGTTTCCTTCTGGCAAGACACTTCTCTTCTCCCGGCTCCTTTTTCTCTTTTTCCCCTCTGTGTTTGTCCTCACGATGGTCTTGTGACAGTAAGAATGATGCAGTGGTGGATGTTGGTTTTTCAAAACAATTTTGAACGCTGCTACTTCAGCTTTGATGTATTTCCCCAGCTTGTTAGCCCTCTGGGGAGCTGATTAATTCCCTCCTGATTTGAGAATTTGCACAGGATAGTGACATGAGTTTTTGGTATTTTTTCTTTTTAATTCTTGGTCTAGATGTCTAATAGCTACCTAAACAATATGTTTAATTGGTAAAGAAATTTAGCACAAGAAGCATAAGTAAAATCAAGCATGATAACAGAGTATTAGAGAATACAATTTACTTTAATATTTATGTAATGTCATTTGAGATCTGTCTGTATTATACCTCAGCAACAATTATTATATTATTTTCTTTTGTGCACTTCTACCACAGCCTTGCAAACTTTGGTTAGTTGGTTTGGCTAACCATCAACAGGCAAGAGAACATGTGTCGCAAACTGCGCAAATAAAAACAAATTGAGATGCATATTCTTCCAACTATTGAGTAAAGGAATTTCTGTCCATCTGTCTGGGTCCTTGACATAAATAAAAGATGACGACATGGCTTCACTTCCTCCCACTGTACAAAACTGAAGCCAAATTATTCTGAATATGAGTTCTGCCATCTTGTGTTGGAGCCAGAGTCTGCTCAGTAGTGACCAGCATTGGAGCTGTGCTTTTCAGTTACTGCACACACAGCTGGCTAACACAGCTGCAGGTGTTTATAGCATCAGATAGCCAATTAAGAACAAACAGATAAGAAAAATGAACACTTGAACAAACATGAGCATAATAGGAACTACCTAAAATGACAGAAACCGTCTTTGGGAAAAATTTATTTGACGTGTACTTTGATGTTTTAATTTGGCCCATGTCCCACCTATTAGCATTGGGGAGGCTGGATTTATGACCGGTACTGCAGCCAGCCACTAGGGGGCGATCCAGATACTTTGTCTTCACATTTAGTTGTCCATTTCTATAAATACAATCTATGGTCTGTATGTATGACTGTCCTTTGCGTGTCTTGGGAACCGTTCAACCGATTGACTTCACGCTTGGCAGGTGTTTTGCTGAGGCCCCAAGGGAGTACAGCGTCGAATGTGGTACAATTCGGGCTGAGATGATGGCGCTACAACAACTAAATTTACAGTTTGGCTGGTAACTTTTAAACCGTAAGTCTCAGAAACAATATTAATCTATCCATATAAGCCACATCCATTTGCGTCGAGATCAATTTTCAGCTATTTTGAATTTTTTCACTACTACTCCTACACATTTTGAGCAATCATGACCAAATTTGGTACAGAACACCTCCAGACCAAGACAGTTTTTTTGTCTTTGTCTTTTTTAATTTCATTTATTTATTTATTTATTTATTCTTTAAATTTTGCTGAGGACCCAAGAGAGTGTGGTGTTGAGTGTGAAGTCAGTCAGATGAGCCGTTCTCGACAATCCTACAAGCAGCACGTTTGGGGGCCAAGTAGTCAGTCTGCTCCGAATGTCCATGCGCTCAAAATGGCTACAACTCCTGATAACACTGTAATTATACCGGGGAGTTGTGCAGCAATTTCTTTTGCTAAGCTTCAATAATGTGTGGTTTAAAAGTTTGTGTTGACGGGCGGACGTTTAGCTCAGTTGGTAGAGCGTCTGACCCATGTATGGAGGCTGTTAATCCTCTGCAGTGGCCGCTGGTTCGACTCTCGCCTTTGGCCCCTTGCTGCGTGTCATCCCCTCTCCCTCTCTGCCCCGTTTCCTGTCTACCCTCTGGATGTCCTATCCAATAAAGGCAAAAATGCCAAAAAAATAACTTTAAAAAAAAAAGAAAAAAGTTTGTGTTGTCAGTGAGGTCATCTCTACCTTCAATCTGGCACACAGGTAAACTTGTTTTTGTCACTTTTGTTACAGGACATTACATCGACTTGCATGAATTCCCTGGAGATTTTGCCTAATCTTAATCATAAACCTTAACCTAACATAAGCCTAACCTCAACTCTTACCCTCAACTCTTATATCATACTTCATTTATTCTGTGGAGACCAGCTTTTTGTCTCCTGTGACTATTCATAATGTGACAGTTTGACCAGATTTATATCCCCACGTAACATGAGTAATACAAGCACAAACACAAACACACAGTCTCTGAATCAGCGTATCATTTTGTGTTGGCTGGCAGTGTCTTGTTGGTATCAAGGATCATGAAGTGTAAGAGTACACCACAGAGAAAAACCTAAGAATTTACACTTGGATTTACTGTGAGGCTTGTTTCTCTCTCTCTCTCTGCTCCCCCTCTCTCACCTCGCCTCATGTTTGGTCACGCTGCCCCTCACACTCAGACAAACATAGCACCCGGCACTCGAGGTGCTGCGAGAGAGCAAACACAGAGAGACAGAGGAGCAGGGACAGGGAGCAGAGAGAGCACAGTAAATCAGAGACACAGAGAGGGAGGAAACAAGACAAATCAAAGACTAAGTGCAGCTCAGCTGAGGACTCGCCGAATGCTCATCCAGCTGGCTTAAGGTTGTCCTCACTCACTCAGCTATAAACGAGTGTCTGGGCAGAATGGATTTCATTTTGGTCCAACAGCCGCCAAGCAGCAGCAGGAGCAGCAGATCTGTAGATTATTATCTCTCCGTTTGGATTATTTCAGAAAGAGCTGCTGTTATGATGAATGGGAGTGACAGCGTGCAGAAAGGAAGATGGTAATATGACAATCTGCTCTGTTTGCTGTGAGATGCTTTTACTTCTATCCTGTTCTCTCTCTGGCTTTGTGTTATTTCTTATAACTGTCACCTTAAATCATATTTTAATTTTAAATGGACCTCAAAGTTTTCTGACTGAAAATGTGTAGCTATTAAGTAACACTGCAGAATTGATGTGTTTTCTCCACCCTCGCTCCTGTTACACAGCTCTTAGCTACAAAGTGAGAGCTGATAGACACTTGGTATTGATTTATTTAGCTAATATAAAGTTTTGGCAGAGCTCGTATTTATATGACAGTATTATACCAGCCTGTCTAAAGGTTTGGATGTCCTGTGAAGTTTCAGCTTCCTGGCGTTCAACTCATAATCCATCATTTTGCTGTCGTACGCCTCTCTGTGAGAGGAGAGCAGAGGGTGAGGTGCTTTATGTTCCTCCTGCTTCAGAAGGTGGCTTGAAAGTGCTGAATAACATCTGTAATGCTGAAACTGCTGGGTTTGAACATTGTTGGAGTCATGTCAGATTTTCATCTACAGTGGTGGTTATTAAACAATGAAGTCAACAACACCCACACTACTTCATGCTGTCATCAAAATAATCTTTTGTTATTATTTTAAAATGAGAGAGACTCCGAGCAGCAGAACATACATATTGTGGATTTAACTGAAAATCATTACTAGCAGCGTCTTATAATACACACCTTGCCTCTTTTAACATACCTTACATGATTAATTCCTGTATAATTTCCTTGTAATGTGTAAGAGATGACAGTTACAGCACTGTCTCCTTTCAAAATAATACTAGGTCCATTATTTCTTTTACATCCTGCAAGTAGACTTTTATGTGAAAACATGCTTGTGCTCTGTCTGTGTACAAGGTACAGCATAGCTGCCATAGCTTACACTGGCTACTGCTCTCTGCTCAAGTGTTTTGACTCAAGGTGAAGGTCTCAGGTTACAGAGCATTAAGACAGATTTCACAAACCGGCCACTGTATCTGCCTCCTTCCTGGATCCCCACTTACTGGCATGTGAGTCATGCAGGAGCTAGAACAGATCTGGTGTGAAGAAACATCCTACAGCATCAGAGAGGTGATGCTGGAAGTCAGTGCTGTCTGATGTATGGATTTAAATTTGGAAAGTTCACACTTTCTTTTATTATCTTGGCCTGTTGAGATTCTCAGCCTGTACATCATGCTGAAGATTTTTCTGAATGTATTTTCTATGTGTAGCAGAGAGGGTGTGTCGGTTGTGCATAAAGTGGATTTTGTTTGGCACTCACTGACTGGGTGGATGTTATGTAGGGAGCTGAATTTTAAAATGCCCGCCCAGCTCTCCTGTAGGTTTGATTTGGCAGGACACTGCATATGTGTGTGTGTGTTGTGTGTGTGTGTGTGTCTGTGTGTGTGTGTGTGTCTTTGGGTGCCTGTGTGTGCTGTGATTTTCCCGCTCTGTTTCCTGCATATTTGCCATGTCGTTGAAGCCAGAGTCCATTAACCCGACTATTCCTGTTTTGGGAGTGACCTCAATGTTTGGGTATTTGTTCCTGTGTTGACCAGGTTACACAGAGCATCCTTTTTCTCTCAGCAGAAGGACGTCTTGTCCCGTCCTGGTGATTCAATGGAAATACACAACAGTTAGCTCAACAGCTCTGTTTGCAAAACTACAAATCATCACCTCGCCTTTACCTGGCGCTCATTCGTTTATGACGCTGCTTGGGCTCAGAAATAGGCAGCATCTGCTGTCGAGTACACAGCAACACAAAGAACTTTTCAGTAGAACTGCAACCATTAGTCTAGTTGATTAACTGATTAGGAATTTGATTGAGAAATTATTGATACACTTAATTGTTTTGTCCATAAAAAAATGAAAAGGTGAAAAATGTCCATCAGTGTTTCCAAAAGTCCAAGATGATATCCTCAAATATTTGTCCACGACCCAAATATGTTAAGTTTACTATCACAAGCTACTAACTTCGACTAAGCAGAATTAAATCAGTTTAAAAACACGCTTTTTTTTTCTTTCTGAAAAGTGACAGTTGTGGACATAGTAGGTTTCTTCCCAACACCAATAGTTATGGTGGTGTGTTGTTAAAATTATGAGTTTTCCTAAAATTAGATTTTAAAAATAGCAATGTATCACTTTGTTACAGTATCATAACATATCGCAAAGTATTGAATGCTAAGTCCTGTATTGTATCATTCTTGCTAATACATAGACCTAATTTTGATAATCCATTAATTGTCATTTTTGTTTGAGCAACAACAAAACTGGACAAACATTTTCTGATTTGAGCTTCTTAAATTTGAGGATTTGCTGCTTTTCTTTGTCATTTATGACAGTAAATGAAGAGTCTTTGGCTTTTAGACTGTTGGTTGGACAAAAGAAGCAAACAGAAGGCGTCATTTTGGGTTCTAGGAAATTGTGATGAGCATTCTTCACGTGTTTTTGACATTTTATTAAAAAAAAACAAGTAATTCATTAATTGTAAAAATATTTGGGCAGATTAATCGATAATGAAAATAATCATTAACTTCAGACCTACTTTCCTAGTGACAGTAACTTTGAGTTGACGTGTTGATTGAGCTAATGTGGCTCTGAGGCAGCTGGTCAAAGTGTTGAACACTGACGGGTGTGGACAATTGCAAAGTGTTAATTTTTACTCTCTGAGCAAAACATACAGTCATCATTCCCCTGCCTTGTTTTGAGATTCAGTGCATTTTCTTTCAGTCTTTTTCAGACAAGGTTTTTTGCCGAGCTATATGAATACCCTCAAAAATCAGATGAAGGCTTGTATGATTCCCAAGTCCCAGTTATGGTGACAATAATTTGATCTGTACACAATTTAAAATATCTGACGCTATATAGTTTGATGTTGGTTCTGATTAGCAACTGTGTTTTCACCTGTTTTTTCCGGTATCTAAGTGATCGTTTCTGGTTGTTTGTTATGAAATCTGCCCGTGTGAGTTACATTAAGCACAGCTGTGGGCTAATTACAGATGAGATGAGCATGTCAGTGAAAGCTAAACCACACTTTGATATAATAACACAGCTCGCACACACACAGCGCAGACATGTCAACTCACTCATGATGAGTTTAAAGACGCTCTTTAAGTCTCGGCTCATTCATAATTCCCTGACGTGTTTTTAATGACTTAAACACAGGCCTCGGTGCCTCTTGACTGCTACTTTTACAGCCACCTTCAAACCGTCCTGCTGATCAAGGCCGTCATGATTAGTGTTTGCCTTCCTCAAACTCCGATTTGCTGATCCCCGTGAAGCTACTAAATATACCGTCTGGCCATCTCGGTGCCTCAGTGGTCATGTACAGAAGCTCACTCAGCCTGTGTTTATGTCCGACCTCAGTGTAATTTGGTTTGTGCTTGTGCTCGGGGGTGTCACCGGTTAGAGAGCCACAAGATATTGCACTCAGAAAAAGAAACTGATAAACAGAAAGAAAAAACTTTTGCAACTTTTGTACCTTTTAGTCTAAAAGCTGCACCTTCAGGCTAAAAGGTATAACATATCTATTAGGTACATCCATTTACTCCAAAAAAGTAACCCCCCCACCCCCCCACCCCCCCTCAACAAAAGATGGAATTTGGTAATACCTTTTCTCCAAGCAATCTCTTTTCCTGCAGCAGATTTTTAAGCTTTAAATAGCACGGAACAGTAAATTATTTAGGCGCCACAAAAAATGCTCAAAGAAGATACCAGATGTTTTTGGGCAACCTGAAAAGATCTAATATGTGCATTTTCATCTCAAATCTCTGGACAGTTGCATAGGGCTGCAACAATCTTGATAGCCCATAAATCATAATCCAATAATCATTAAATAAGTTGTATTTAAGGGTTGTAGCTTAAAACATAAAATCATCAGACTAGATCAGTCATTAGAGGGCAGATCTCCACCGGGCAATCAAGAAGAAATTTGGATGTAAGCCCTTAGTAATCAGTACTGTGTTCCTGTCATCAAACTGTCCTCCCATCAGTCTTGGAGGTTGTGTTCAGTCCTGGTCCAGTTGTCTTCAATAGGAGGCTTCTGAGCCTGATTCTGTTGCTGCTCCCAGCAGGACAAACTTCTGTGCTAGCGCTGTAAACACCAACACTTCCCCAGCTCCAGGGTCAGCTAACTGCGGCTAACTGAGCTAACTAACTTGTGGCAGCTTAACTGCCAGTTCGTGGTTACTTTAGTTTAACTTTCTTGTGATATACTGCCCCCCATTTGTTTGGAGTATGGATTCGACATGTGGTCAGTTCTTACATATACCTCCTTTAAACATCCAAAGTATTGGTTCCAATATATAAAAATTAAAAATAAAATTGTTAAAGGGGAGGACATACTCCTCTAATTTAATCAGATTAATGCTTATTTGTAATGTAACTCCTTGAGGTGAACCATCTCCTCTTTAAATTTGTCCTCCTCAGACACAAAACACATAAACATTAACAAAGATGTAGTAAACATAGTGCCCTTGTGATGTTAGTTATTAAGTTTGGTTATAGTTCTGTTATACTGGTACTTGTTAATTGATTTGTTGTTGTAATTCACAACTGAAGGAAAAACTTCAGAAAATGTGATGACATGTTGCTTCTTCACCATTAAAGCATCTCAACCTTTATAGGCATGTATCTGTGTTGACAAAGGAGACTCTTCATCACTGCACATTTTATACCACGTCTGGTGTGAATCACTTCTGTGCTCTGTTGATTGTTGCAGCTGCAGTTTGTCACTGCACAACTTCTGCGTCAGCGCTAATCCGTTTACTGCACAATTGAATTTTCCACTGCATTACAAAATAGTTAGGATTGTCTGTCACGTTTTCTGGTCATGGTTGGGTGTCATTCAGAAAGTTGTCAGTGAATAGTTCAGCAGAGCAGCAGGCTGAAAACAGCAGTTCATCCGAGTGCCGTGACGCAGATGTTAGTGGGGGGAGTCCTTCCTGCTCAAAAGAATATGATGCAGATGCAAAAAGGCTGTCTATGATGATTTTGTTGCTGTTGTTTTTATTTATGTTTCATTGAGTGCTATAATAGCGCATTTTTGTTTGATTGTTTTGTTACGATATGGCAATCCCATTTATTTCAGAGCGCTTTTTAGGTCCTGCCATTTGTTTTGTAGTGATTGTACAACACAACTCTCAGAAAAGTTGGTGGTAAGTGGTTTTAGTAGAACAGTTCAGGGTCGGTCTCAGTGCAAACATGTTAAGCTGTGGTTTTGGAGAAAAACAATCTCTGAATGGCAGCAATGACTAAAATGTTTTGACATTTGAGTTAGAGTTCACTTTTATGAATAAAGAATGGGACTGACTTTCTTTCCTAATGGAACACAGGTCATCCACAACTCACCTTCATCGCCTCTGGGCCTAGGATGCCTTCTTCAGCTCCATGCAAGTGTACTTCAGTTCTTTTGCCTCTGCTTGTGGTTTTCCCTTGTTTCCTCTTCACTTGTGGGTTCCCTGTTAGAGCTTTTATGGTTACATTGGTTTTGGTCTTCTGCAGGATGTGTCCAGTCCAACCCCACTTCCTTTTCCCCATCTGGGTGTCTGCTTTTTCCTGGTTTGTTCGCTCCCACAGATCTTCGTTTCTGAGGCTGTTTGGTCAGTGTATCTTCAAAATGGCACTTATGCACATGGAGCCATATTACAGAAACTTCCTATCCTAGTCTTAAGTTATGATAGAAAGAGTCTAAGATAGGATGTTTCTGATTTTGGTATTGCAGAGGCAAAACTTAACTAACATTAGGAATCATATCTTATCTTACTTTATCCCATTTTAAGTCTTTTTGGAAAACCCTACATAGTTACCTAGCAACTGACATCATTTTTCTCATCTCACCAAGCTTAACAATTTTTGAGTGTTGCTTTTTTTTTATCAATAAAACATACTAAAACATATGTAATGTAATGTATATATATGTAAAAGCATAGAAAAAATGGAGCAAACAATGGTTGGCACCTAATTTCATGACAATTGAGTTTGAGATTTTGGTAACATCTGTAAAGAAATATGTTCTTTTTGGGAAACTTACATCAATGCTAACTCAGGAGATAAAAGAAAGATAGCAGACACAGTCTCCACTTATCTTATCCGGCATCTATTGTGTAAAAGAGCAGCCGTGCAGATTAATCAAGTTAGCTAACTGCACTGTTAGCTACTATTAGTAAGCACTACCATTAGGTACTGTTACCAAACGCTACCGTTACCTACAGTCAGTCAGCAAACACTACTGTTAGTGAACACTACCGTTAGCTACCATTAGTTTGTTAGTATGTTAGCTATTACTGCAGGTGTAAAAGTGAAAATTAGAACAGTTTAAAGACTATCCTAAAGTTAAGAGTAGTTTATTTAAGATTTTGGGAAGTTTGCTTGTGTAATAGGCTGCACTTTTACTATATTAAATTAGGATCAGAACATCGACTGAAGAACTGTTCATCTGTAATGACTTTTTTCCCCTCAATGAGGTCCTATCATTAATTGCCATAGTCACTAACGAGTTAGGACAGGATACACAAGTCAAGGAAACTAAAAAGTATAGTTTCCTTACTGCAAGTTAGGAAGTTTCTGTCATATGGCCCCCAGTAACAAAGGTCTGGACCTTGGTAGAAATTTTTGTTATTTTTCTGAACCGTAGAGCAACTCTGATTTAATGTTGTTGTTAAATATCTTGAGTTTGAAGTTTGGGCATATTTCCAGATAGGTCTTAGTTAAACAAAAGCATTCTAGCCTTCCCAATTCAGGCTTGAATGTCTGCATCTGTCCCTCTGTCTGTGTGCACAACACTTCCAAGGTAGGTGAAAGTGTTAAGGTCTTGGCTCTGTTCCTTCCACTTGGATGGAGTCATTTCTGGTGTTGTTGATGTGCATTACCTTGGACTTGTTGATGGTAAGGCCTGTCATGGCCAGTGTTGTTGCAAGCAGGTTTGTCATTGCTTGTATCTGTGGGCGGGTGGATGAGGTTGAGAGCGGTGAGGTAATAAACTTGCCAAACAAAAGTTTTAGTCCGTAAACTTAACGTAAATCTTTCTTGTCATCTAAGCTGACTAGAATTGTAATAAAAACTTGCATGTTGTTAGTTCTGAAAAAGAAGTTGTTCTTTCTTTTTGCGTTCCAGGAAGGTCAATTAACTGCAGTGCCCCTGCAGTCAGTAAGAATTTAGCTGATGCATTTCATTTGACCAAAACATCATCCATCCTCCCGACCTTGATTCTTCACTGACTCAGCATCTAATAGGCCTAATTATCTACCAGTATTTATGAATGTTTCATAAAGCTTTCATATTCCCTGATTTGTCTTCAAATGAGGTACAGCAGGAGGATACACAGGTGAATCCTCAATGTAAAGGTAACAGACATCGCTTAAATATACCTCTGTGCACTCAGAGATTCATAGAAAAGTCCAAGATTGTATGAGGCCCAAGTGCCTTGTCCAAATGGTAAACGAAACAGGATTTACATTGTGTACTAAGTGCTACAGAATGAGAAGTGTTCCAGCGATGGTGACTCTGAGTTGTAATTAACTTTGTCACTGTAGGAATGATTAACTGAGCCATAAGGCTCCTGGATGGGATTAAAAAGGTACCTGTCCACTGATTAATCTTCATGTTTAAAACAAATAGAATTTAAGCTGTGAAAGAAATGCTGCAACAAATGAGATGTGTTCACTGTTGGTGTGATATCATTGATCTTTTTGTCAGTTTATATAGATATCTTACAGGAATATATCACTATTACATCTCTCAGGCTTGCATTTGCCATGAATGAAGACTCAGGTCACACCTGCCGATTAACAGTATTAACCAGTGTACCTCATAACTAACATGATTTTTGTGCAGTTAGAGGATTATTTGCATGCAGTTGTTTGTCTAGCCTTGTAAAATCCAGTTTAGTAGAAGATATTGTTGTTTCAACCTAAAAACAAGACCGTTGTCCTTGAAAAGTCAAGATTGTTAGGAATACATAATTCCATAACGCTCACAGAAGCTGTAATAATGAAATGGGATGAAAGAAGTTCTTTCTGTATATAAATCCATGTCTGTCCCTCAGCTCCTCTTTGTGTGGGCAGCAGGAAAACCATTTTAAGTAGTTTGTGTAATCCAGTAGGGAATCTGTTGTTTTTGGTTTTTTTTTTTTTTTTTTTTTGTTTGTTTGTTTTGTGATGATGAAAAACCGCACACGCAAACACAGGAAATGGATTCTTTTCATGCTTATTTAGAGGCAGTATCAGTGTCTGTAGAGGCTTTGAAGTTTGGCCAAATCACATCAGTTCTGCTTATTGCCCCTCACATATTTCTCAGGCATCTTGAATACATAATATCACAGAAGCTGAATATTTGTGTGGTTACTTCATCTGACTCATAAGCTGAGGGGAAGTACAGGTATTGTATAAATAAGAAGAAGTAAAGACAAAAGGAATTTGCACTCATGAACTCATCCAATCAGAAAACAAGCTAAGGTGATGACACGTATTCTGCACATGCACAGTAGCTTTCTCTCTCTCTGTGGAACAGGAGCTGGATCATTTCACCTCAGCAGAAATTTTGAACAAAAAATGATTTTTTTGTGGTGTGAAAGTTACTTTTTGGATGTTCGGTATTTTTCTTCTGTTGTCTAAAGTTTATTGACTGCAAGTTTAAACTTACATCAATTTTATCGCTAGGTTATTGGTTAAATATAAACATGAACCAACTATGCCTTTGTGTGTATTACAGTGAGTTAATAATGCTTATTCAGTGTTGCACGGGACAACAGCCCCTGGTCTCCCCTACTTTTTGAGATAATTCAGTTTACTTTTTCTGAACTATTAAAAACAACATATTCGGGTTAAAATTTCTCTGTCATACATACAGTGTGGATGTTTTTATTCTCTTCAGGATGTAGTTTGTCTACATCATTTACCAGGACTGAAATGAAGGAATGATTTTGGAAACTATTCTTTTCTAACATGGTTGCTATCTAATGGCACAGTGGGGCTCATCCTGGTGACCTAGTTTAAAGGTCTAAGATCTGCACCATATAATCCTGACATCCTCAGTTCAAATCAGGCCGGGACCTTTGCTGCGTGTTATCACCTCCCCCTCTCCCCACATTTCCTGTCACTTTCTACCAGATACTATCAAATGAAAAAGGCGAATTGCCCCAAAAACATCCTAAAAAACTGTAACGGTCACAGCTGAAGACACACGGCAGGGAATAAATGTTCCACAAGAATGCGTTAAGTCACCATGCGTGCTTTCCTTTTTTCATCTTTAAATATTTTGTTCTTGTCCAGGCAGGAACCTGCTTGACATCAGGAATGTGCAAAGACTATTTCTGTTTCATAATGATACTGGACAGAGATATTCAAACTGTCCCCAGCTCCCGCACTGGGACATCTTATCCACAGTAATGTGAGCGTCTCTCTGAGTGAGAGGAAGATCTGAGTGTTTATATAGAGCCGTGTGAATCTTCTGCAACAGTATGCTGACCCGGCCAGACGGACAGGTCCACACAGCCCACTTGTGCACCACATACTGGACACAGATACACACATAAACGCATAAAGAACACACTCAACACAGCATGCATGCTGGAAACAGCAGGTCGGCCTTTACAGTAACTGGTGATGTCTCATATTACCAGCAGTGTTAATACACTGAGTTAAGTTTAACATTTTATAAACACTTCACAGGCTTCCTGTCCTTTGCATGTTTATTCATTTATCGCCTTTGCCACAGGGCCCAACCCAACATCACTATTTAGCTTTCTTCTTAAGGTCACATTCATTTGATTTCCCAGACCTCCCTCTCTGACAACTGAGAAAAGACACTTGCTGACATTATTTAAGAGTTGATGAAGCAGGTGCTCATTGTCTCAGGATGGGAAAGCATTTAATTAAAGTTTTATGAGCTGTGAACTGAATTTGCGTACAGTACATATTGTGCTTCTGAGCCTGCCACCATCCTCCCCTCCTCGTATTTGACCTCCATGATTACCCTCCTCCTCCTCTTCCTCCTCCTCCTGCTTCTCCTCCATGTTATCACTATGACCATCACTGTGTTTTGTCCCAGCAGGGTGGGGTAGGACTGACCAGAAATCTGTGAGTCACACTGTTGTTTCTGGAGCTGTGGGGGCTGAGAGTCCAGCGTTTTTAGATCATAATGTCAGGAGAGAGGACAGAGACGGTGGATAACCATTGCTGCTTGTGAGAAAAACATGAGAACAGGCAGAAGCAGATATATAAGGATCAATAAACATGTATGTACAGAGAAGGAAAGAGAGGTTAGTGAGACAGTCCACTTGTAATATAGTGCAGATACCGCCAGTCTTTAGTGCTACGTGTTCTTTTTCAAGGTGCAGAATCAGATAGCAGAGCTGGTGAGTCAATGAGCCAGTGTTAGTCTGAGGGGACATAATTCATCACACCCTAACACACCCTTCTCTGTTTGCATCTCCACATATCCATGTCCGTCTTTCTTCTTCTTAGCACAGCTGGGAATGATTTTAACAAGCAGATGTGAGACTGGTATTGATCTTCTAATTTAAACACATGACAACATGAATAAAACTTTAAAGCACAATATGTGAGTTCTGCCTCTAAGCGTCTGCTAACAAAAGACAACAACCACTGCAGACGACTCTATCTGATATGGCTCAGGCAGAAGTCATGTTTACTGACAAGGTAATGTATTTTAGTTTTATTAACGTTTATTTACATTGTATAGATTATGTAGACCATAGATTTTTATTAGCAGTGGTTGTTGTGCCATGATCCCATGCTACTTCACAACGTAATCAAACTACATCTTTTGTTATCGTCTGGATGTTCGAGACCCTGAGTGGAAGAGCGTGAATGAATGTAGTTCCCAAAATGACAAACTCTTCTTTAGCCTAAATGATTAATTTACTCAAGACAGACAGATCTTTATTTTTTTTTTTTTTAATTTTAAAGAATCTCCACATGTCTGTTTTGTTTCTTTCTCCCACACTGACTGGAACAATGTAATCTCATACAGTAAATGACACTGAACACATTTCCTGAGGAGGAAAAAGGGCAGCAGCATTCACACATCAGCCTTCCTGATGCCATATATCTCCCCACAGAGCCTCAGCCATGCTGTATATACAATAACCCCGGAGGTCTGCTGCCGTGGCCTTTGCTGGGCTAAATAAAGCAGGGCCTAAAAGTGGGTAGCGGGCCATGAGTTCAGGTCAAAGGGAATGTGAAACCATAAACCAGGAGCTAGCTAGCCTTGAGACCAGCCATCACACACTGTGTTTACTTGGATGTTTGCTGTCAGACTGGCTGACTATATGTTTAATGACGAGCACATAGTGTTTGTGTTTGTGCAGCTATTCTCTCAGCAGGTCATGAGGTTGAGGACAAGTCCTGTGTAATTTACTGTGTGAGACGCCAGTGAGATGAACGTGACTGACTCCAGGTTTCCTGTTGTGTAGCATTACCGTACATTACAGGGGATTTAAACTGCCATTGTGTAAGATTTATGGTGATCTACTTGGCAGAATATGGGACAAAATTGAATATAAGTTTTCATTAGTGTACAATCACCTGAAAATAAGAATTGTTGTGTTTTCGTTGCCTTAGAATGAGTCGTTTGTCTACACAGGGCGCGGGACCTCTTCCACTGAGGCAGCCACCATGTTTCTACAGTAGTCCAGAATGGACAGACCAAACACTGACACTAGATACGGCCTTTTCATGTTTTCATGGCCACCATAGTTTCTCCTAACAGACATAGTCAACTGGCCCTTTAATTCTCTCAATTCGGCCGACTCATCATTTTTAAATAGCAAAAGACTATAGGCTAAATCAATAATTCCCCCAAAAAGAGAGAGGCTAATTAGCTTTTAAAAAGTTTGAACTCGGGCTGTTCAAGCAGAGGGAGTTTAGGAGAGTCAAACTGAGTGAAAAAAGAGGTTAAATGCAACATTGTGTTTATTAAAACAAAACACTACAATTGATTAATTCTTGGTAATTACTCCATAATATCCAAGTTTGACAACTAATTAAATAGAGAGAAAAATAAGAGGGTTCATTGTTTTACATATTTAAAGTCCTAACTTTACAGGATTGACAGGAATTATAAATGTCTGGCTCCTTGGCACTTCACTTTTTTAAAAGCTGCCCTTTCTAAAAAAGTAATTGAATAGGCCCGGACTACATACCTGGAAGGAGAGAGCGATGTAAGGTGTTTGCAGTCTGCAAACTCCCTGCTAGATGTCACTAATCCTACACACTAGTCCTTTAAGTTAAGTTTCATCACAGCAGAAACAATAATGAATCAACAATTTTAACAATTAATTAGCTGTCATTTATCAAGTAAAAATGACAAATATTTTCTGTTCCAGCTTCTCAAAAGTGAGAATTTCCTGTTTTTCTCTGTATCATTTTGTAAATTAAATATCTCAAGGAATCTAAACCTGTACCCCAGCTCTGTTTGGCATTACTGATGGAGACGATCCTCATTTGACACCTGCCAAGCACCACATGGTTGTCTTTGCCTCGCTCTTCTTGGCTAGACACGCAGTCTTGCTCAAATGGCGGGATGCTGCCCTGCTCACACTGTCAGTGGCTTCAGTCGGAGACATTAATGTCCTGCCTTAAATTGAGATGATACGCTTCTCAGTCAGTGGCTCTGAGAAGAAACTCTGTAAGACCTGGGGGCCCTTTTGACATACTTTCATAACACCCAATCAACCCAAACGACATGGCATAGCAGGCATTCTAACTTTACCCTTGACATGGAAAATAACACCAGACTCCATGTTAGTGGCTACATCTTTAGTTTTATTTCTATACTTCTAGACATTGTACCTATTCTAGATAATCAAGTCATTATTATCACTGTTTTATTTGATCCTACACTGTTGTATATTTTATAACAATGTGTGTTTTGTCTCATGTGTTTTCAGAACCTTGATTCTCTGGAGGGCTCGATCCAGAACCTGCTGTCAGTGCTGTACCCGCCCTTTGAGGCCACTGCCCCCACTCTTCTCAGCCAGCTCTTCCAGATCATTGATAGTCGTTATCAGGGAGATGCCCTGCGCTGCCTGCTGGACTTTCTGGTCCCAGCCAAGCACATCTTAGACACTGTGCAGCAGGCTGCATGTGTAAGTTACTGTACTCTGTACAAGTCTAAAGGGACAGCATTCATTAATTTGTTAAAGGGGTAGTTCAGATTATGTGAAGTGGGCCTGTATGAGCTACATATTGATAGTGTATTGATTACAGTAGATGGCAGTTGGCACACCCACAGTGTGGATAAACAGAGGGGAGCACCAGTAGGGAAGCTACGCAATGAACAGCTCTGGACAGGGTTAGCAACAAAGGGTATTTTAGCTGCTTAGAAAATCAGTGTCAGTTTAAGCCTGTATTTAGAACATTTTCACCACTTTAACTTGCCGCCAGACCGCCTTTTTCATCTGGAAACTGCTGTTATATAAGCCAGATATCACACTCTCTCATCACCTCTCAACCAGACTCCATGGCGAAATCAGTAATTTAACTAGCAGCGGTATCGATCGACTTCTGTGTTTTAAAAGGGTAGTTCAAATTCACCAAAGTCACACAGTAACACAAACAAAATATCAGATCAAGGCAGTGGGAGAGAGAGAGAGAGAGAGAGAGAGAGAGAGAGAGAGATGAGAGATGAGAGAATGTCAACTGTAGCATGTAAACATGGTGTCGATCTTGCGATATTTTCACACGTGCATCCATTAAGGGATATGCGAAGTCTCATGATACCTTGACGGCATGTTTACATGCTACCTGGGAGGCTACAGTTGACATTTCAGCTAAAAACATGGTGTAAATGGCGTCTTTTTTGGTTAAATTTTAATGTCGCGGCTCACAGACACTTGGATTACACCACACGAGCAGGATGGAGACATTTTGTGTTTGTTTGGTGTTTCTTTTTTTTTTACATTTTATCTGTGGTCTCCATTCCTGCCATGCTGCAACCCTGTTTTCTGCTGAAACTCTAGGATTGTTTTGTGAACTGAAGGCCTTCACCCATCCTCACATTGGTATAGGGGTGAGTACATATTGAGTGGACTATTATTCTGCGGTGGAATATCGCTTTAAACTGATATTGTTTTATTAGATAGTCATTTTTTTATGTCGCTAAAATATGTTTAGTTGCTGACCCTGTCCACAGCGGTTCATTTCTTAGATTATGTGCTGGTGCACCTCTCTGCTTCTCCTATCTGGGGGTGTTTCAACTTCCGTCTATTGTAGATAATATACTAACTATGGATAAATACCTCATATAACCCCATTTCAAATAATCCAAACTACCCCTTTAATGTCATAATAAAAGTATTGATATACTTCATATTTATGAATTCTTATGCTCCTGTCCTTGTCCTCCTTTAGGCTCAGTTCTCTGATGTACTGTTTCTGTGTGAGGGCTGGCCTCTGTGTTTGCGTGACCAAGTTGTCGTCCACCTTGCTCCCATCAACCCCCTGCTGCTTCAGCCGGGCGACTTTTACCTCCAGGTGGCACCATTCTGTGACCAATCAGCTCGCATTGTGGTCTGTAGCCTCCTGGAAGAGGAGGGGCTCAGAGTGGAGGTAGTTGAGGAAACCCCCATCCCTGAAACGTCTTATCCTTGTATATTCAGCCACGACTGGTTAGAGGAGATCAACCAGGGCCGCCATGGAACGCCTCTCAGCCAGTGCCTGCTGGCCACCGAGCAGGGCGTGGTGAGGTTACCATGGGAACGGGTGGCCGTGCCTGATTTTGTGGACGTGCCATCGTGTGCTGGGAGTAGCATGGCCTCTGCGCCTCCTTCATATCCTCCTTTACCACCTCCGCTTCCTCATCCTCCACCTCTTCCTCATCTTCCTGAGAACACTTCAAATCTTTCGTTTACTCCCTCTCCTTCAAAGGAACCAAAACAGTATCCTGTAACCATTAAAAATTCAATTTTAACATCGTCTTCACCTCCCACTGCCTTCTCTGTGGAGACCAGAATATGTCCAGCGAAGCACGGCATCGCTGTGTCTCTCTGCCTGGTGGATACTAGAGCTTCTTCCTCATCCTCATCGAAGCTGGTCAAAGTGAAAGAGACGGAAACAGAGTCTAAGCCTATTGGCTGGGTGTCCCCTAATACGTGGGACAGCTGCACCCCTGCAAGTGGAGATACAAATACATGCAAAAGTGAAGATAAGAGTGTAATCATTTCTGAAAATACAAGACAAGATAAACATAAAGATACCAACATTAAAGAAATTAGCAGGAGTGGGCCAGCAGGCGACGTTGTTGCAGAAGGGGAATATATTGATATTCTGCAGGCCACTATGCTTTTTGGTAGAGCTCAGTCAGTAATGAAGAACAACAGAAATTAGAACCACAAATGCAAAGATATCCGCACAGACAAGCACAAATGCAACCACATGCACAAATGGAGCTGTACAGGCAAACACAAAGACAGCCAAACACACAGATAACACCTCAAGCTCAGTCACAAGCACATATGCAGTTACCTACCAAACCACAAAGTCATTCTTTACCAGAGGCTGCTGTATCCTTAAGACCCAATGTGTCTGCTGAAATGGGACCTCCGTCAGCTCTCCACCATTCCCAACTCCATCACCCTCACCCTGACTCTCTCGACCCTTCTCAGTGTGTCCGCACTGTCCGCTTCTCAGAGAAACCCTGCACCCCGTGCATGAGGAGAAGGCAAGGCGGGAAGGTTTCCAGAGCTCAGGAGCTGCGATGTCGATACAGAGACTCCTACCAAGCTGCTATACAAAATCCTGTCGCCTTTGGACAGGAGAAAGAGAGGGGGAACATGTTGGCCGTGGTGGAGGAGGATGGGGATTTCTCACAGTGTGATGATAACAGAGTGACTGAAACAGATAATCCATGGTGCAATGTTCAAGGAGTGTGGTTGGATCGAGGGATGCAGCACCAGACTCCTTCCATCTGTAAGGAGTCAGGAGAGAAGAACACTGTTCCATGTTGGAAACCAGGAGACACAAACACTGCCCCCTGTGTGGATTACAGCGGAACAAATGTTTTAAAATTTGGTGGGCTACCAGATCAGACAACTGAAAGGACCATGCTGCCATTTAGGGAACCAAGGGATGCAAACTCATCCAAGACAAGTAACTTACACAATGTGAACGGGACAAACTTAGCAGCAGGAATGAGGATGAACAATAATAGAGCTTTGTCAGGCTTAAATGATCCTAAACAGTCAGATGTGGTCCCTGCCAAACACCAAGGATTGCCATTTATGTCCAGTGAAATTTCAGCGATGAATATAATCCCCACACCTCGTGAAAGGATTCAAAGTAGAACCATATCCACAGAAGTGAATCCTGCGCCACAGAACAGACGGGAGTTCCTGTCAGATGGAAGATGTTCATCCCTGTCCACAGCTGTGGTGGACACCTCAGAGAAGTGTGAGCTGGTCATCGTTGAAGGTCAAAATGTTAGAAGAAGAGAAAATACTGAGTCCTGCGCAGCGATCCCCCAGCTGCATGTGGTTAAATGTAAAAACAGCACCGCCTTTCGACTGGTTTCACCCAAGATCAACAGGAGGAAGATGGTCATTCCAGGTACAGAGTGATGCTCATGTTCTATGTAAGGTATAATGTACAGCGAGTGGGTCAATATTTTGAAATAAACCCAAATAGAGATGCATTATTTCATAATAGTGACCTCCTTGCTGTACATTATCCCGAATACATGGCTACTTACTAAAAAAATAACAGAAAATATTGATTAGAAATTACTTCATTGCTTCCCACTAGAGTCATCAAGGGTCAGTTTAGTTAAATTCAATTAATTTCAATTCAGTATGCTTTATTGGCATGAATATCTTGTAAACAGAAAGTGTTAATGACACAATAAAAGGGGTAATGCAATTGAATTCAATAAGGATGAATTAATAGTGTTAATTAATGGAGTCTCTGATCAGAACTGCATCTATAGCTAGGGTCTGTTACACAGAAATAATCCTAGAATCAAAGTCAAAATCAAGTATTCAACTAAGCCGTGTAATAAACTAATTTGATCTTTAGCATGGAGGTTTTATTAGGTTCATTTCATTATTGTTTATTAATGGATGAAAATTAGTCCTCAGCTTCACTACAACCAAACGTATCCACTTTCTGCAGATGGTGCTCAGCCTGTCAGTGCTTCCTATATCCAGCAGAAATGTCCATCAGATGGAACCGTCACAGACAAACCCACCTCCAGCAGCAGGCACACAGATGATCCCCCAGCGTGCCTCTGCTCGTCCCAGACCGGATCACCTTCCCCTGGGATCCCCAGACCCAGAGCCCACCCCCTCTATTTAGGAGTAGCATCTCTCACAGGTAAACACAGTAAATAATATCAATGCATTGTTTGGTAGCTTTTCCTAAGTTGCAGAAGTTCTTCAGAGTGCTTAAGAGGACACCGTGTAAAATTTAGATTACATGAAACATATGCTGCTCTGAAAGCAGAAAGAGATTACATTGAAAATATCAGTTGTACAAAAGAAGAGCAAAAAGAAAATGTATTATAAGTTTAGTTGATGTTTACAAAAAGAAGATTTGCAAATAATATAAGAGCATATTAGTTTGTGAAGATAATTATTGATTTGTTTTTGTTTGCTGAGGCTGATTATGGCTATTTAATGGTCTTTCCTTATCTAACTAATCCATAGGATGGGAACGTTCTGGGATCTTGTGTTATTTTCCGGAAACAGTTCTCTAAAGGTGACGAATGCCCTTTGACAGAAATTGGGGACATTCCTAAAACATCCTCTTTTGGTGCTTCAGTTTTAAGTTCCCTATAAGACTGTAGGGGGACATTTTATTTTTGTTTTTTTATGGTCACATTACAACATTCTGTTCGAATACAGAACATGTTATGTCTGCCTTTGTGTCATTTTGTTACATTAGTATAACATTACATAAAGTGTTGATGAAGAAAGATGGAACTGAAATTAATATTTTTGAATGAAAAATCCAAAATAAAGTCAGAAATCATGCTAATAAAGAGATATTGTTTCCTCTAATATGCTTTGATGATATCAAGTCCAGCAGTATAAGCAGTAAAAAGAATTATTAAGCCACTGAAATTCTGAGAAACATGTTGGCCTCGTGATTATAACACGTGTGGCTTTAGGTTTCCCCCAACATCAAAAACATATTTGTTAGGTTAATTCTCCTGTCAGTGGCCTTGACCAAGGTACTGGCTCAGACCTGGACTTGGTCCCAACACTTAGGATGGGTTAAATGCAGAGACAGTTTTCAAATTTCAATTAATAATTTCAAATGAACAATTTTTGATCCCTTCTGCAAAAGTTCCTGTAATGTGTTATAAAGGTTCCGACATTGTTCTGAAAACATGATGGAAGGACCTAAATAGGACCAAAATAAAATTATTGCTTAGTCCCCTAAAAGTTCCTCTAATATCACTGAATGTTCTGTGGACATTATGGGAATGTACTGTAGAGATGTAGAGGGAGCATCCTACAGTAATGGTCTCCTACAGTAAATGTTCCCACAATGTCCTGAATGTTCCCTAAAAGTCCAACAAATAACGTACATCTGGGAGTGTCGTAGGAACATTACTAAGGCAGCGTCCTTTGCACAAGCGGGGACATTCTCAGAATGTCATGGGAACATACAATTTCTTGCTGGGATTTGTTTTACTTACTGGTTACCTGCAGTAGCTTTGACCCTCTCTGTCTCACTTTACCTTTGCTGTTTGCTCTTCTCTCCTTTAGCTTTTTGGTCTAAATGATTTCTGTTTACTGTAACTAATTTACAGAAAATTGCACTTTATTAGTTTGACTGATCTTTGTTCAGGCGGCAGAGACAAGACAGGCAGGGCGATAGTTGAGCTCTATGGAGACCACCAGGGATGGAGTTCAGCTGTAACAAGCCAGGAGCTCTTCAAGATGCTGCTCTACTTCCACTCTATCACCAGGTAACAGCCATGTGCCACTAAATCAATGAATCAGTGAACTAATTAATTAACCAGACATGAATCAAACAAATTTAAAGTCTTACTGGAAGGAAGCTTCAGCATCTTTGTGGTCACTGTTGTGTGCTAATTAGTCTTTTATTAACCCAGTTTTTATTTTAGTTTCAGCAAGCTATTGCAACCATATTCATATTTTTTCCTGTGTTTTCTATTTTTTACAGCTGTATCTAAATGTACATATAGATATATATATATTTATATATAATTTATAGATAATTTAACAAAATGAAATTAAAATAAAGCAAAAACAAAACTTCACTCCAACCTAAAGTATTAATACTTGGAATAAAACCTAATATGCCTTTTGATCTGTGTATCCAGGAGAGAAATCAGAGAAGCTGGGCTGACACTCATTTTCGATGCAAAGAAGACAAATCCTCAACCACAGCTCTATAAGGCCTTGATGACATTTCAGGTAAGTAGAGAAACTTCTGCAGTACAGCTGACTGCAGCAGATCAGAGTTAACTGTTGTTTGGGTGTTTACTCGTGACTGAAGGGCCAGGGAGCACTGCAGTTTACAGACGATAAACTCTGAGTGAAATGTCAATGCTGAATAATGTATCAGCTCCTGAGCATAAACAGCAAATCCAGACTCCAGTTTATTGAGGAGTTACTGTGTAATGTGACGAATGATTTTGCTTCACTTATTTGTAATCAAAGGGACAATATATTGTATAATAAATAGGATGTTTTTCATCAATCTAATCACTTTATAATTCAGTTCATGTTTGCATTTGAGTTATACAGTTTTCTGTCATTGATATCAGTCTTATTTACTGTATAAAACTGGAAAAAAATAATCTCCATTGATGCACATATGTTGGGTTGTGTTTGGATTTTTCTGTAATTATCAATAAAAGGTTGTAAATTAAAATCAAATATGCATGAATGTAGTTAAGTTGGACTGATTAAAGTGTTAAACTGTTGCAGGAGCAGATTCCCCAGGCAGTGAACAGTTTCATCCTGCTGGTGGACAAGGAGAGCGGCCTCCGGCCAGAGAGATGTCCCGGCATCCAGGTCAGCTTGTTCAACCTTTACTGCATGTGCGGTGTTGTTTTCAGTCATGCTAACAGTGTGACTCGAGGAATGACAATGTCATTTGGTTTGTTTGTTGGCTCATCATGTTGGTCCAGACTAAAACATCTTGAGGACATGGATTACCATGAAAATTTGACGTTCACTGCCTCAAGAGGATGAATCCTAATGACGCTTTAAGTGAAATCTCATGACAGATGTTGGATAGAATCCCACAAAACTTTTCATCTAGTGCCACAAGCAGGTCAAAGTTTTCATTTATCTTTAGGGGCCACAGCAGGGCTTTGGCTGTATTTACTGCCAGACATTGGTCAAATTTTTTTTTTTGACTTTTTAACTTGAAAATTGTAATAACTTTTACAGTTTACAGTTTATTTCAGCTCTACAATAGCTATATTAAATGAAAAAGAAAAGAGCAAAGTTGAAGTTACAGTTGAAAATCAACAAATAAATAAGCAACGTTTCAGAAAAATGTGTAATTTATATAACTATACACCTGTTTCCTGAAAGCAGACTGAGGTGATGACATCGATGAAAGCCTTGTTGAAGCTGGTGGAGGTAAATCAGCTGAGCTCCTGTCTGGACGGCGCTCTGTCTCACAGCCACTGTGACTGGATGGAGCTGCACCAGGTGGTACATTACCGTCTCTCTCTCTGACTTCTATATAATCAAGTAGTCCACAAATTGATTCTTCACTGCTCATTATTTACTCGTGTCCACATCTTTAATTCTGTAGAAGCTGTTCCCGTTTGTGTCTGATCTTCATGAGGCGTCGAGCCTCCTTCTGAGAGCCATCAGTAAATTAGAGGAACCCCAGAGGACGGACACTGTACAGGTACCATAATGCTGCCTGGTTATTATTTGTGTCAGTGTCCGCATTGATTTTCAAAATTATTTTCTCATGTTTTTAAAGCACATCATGGTCTTGCACTGGCATTTATGTCTCACATGCTCAGAATGTATGAACCAGTACGGTCTCTCATGTCCTCGAGCTTGAGTCTGTAAATTGTTCTGAAGTGCAGGACTAAAACCTTTGCAGAGGCGGCTTTTATCTCTTATGCTCTGAGCTGCTGCAACAGTCTACCTGAGGATCTGAGGGCAGCTCAGTGTCAACATTTTAAAATGTAAATTTAAAACCTACCTCTTCAGCCCAGCTTTTGGTTAAGAATGGTTTATAGATTATATTAACTTTATTTTATTCACTTATTGTATTTATATTGTGTCATTTTATTTAATTTAAATTTATGTTACTTAATTATTAGTATTTATATGATATTTAAATCCCTTTTATCGATTTTATTTGTCGTTATTTTTTATCTAGTTTTTGGTCCAGGTTTTATCTAAGCTTATTATCACTACTTTTAAATATATTTTATTTTATGTCATTGTCACTATTTTTTATTCTTTTTGTTTTGTTACTATTGCGGTATACATTTGTGTTGTCTTATTAGTGGTTTGTCAATCTTCATCTGTGAAGCACTTTGAATTGCTCTAATCTGTATGAAAGTGAGATGGTGATTGATTGATTGATTGATTGATTAAAGATCTGAGAATATCTACACAAACTAGCAGTAAAGTCATATCAATAACACTGTTTATATGAAGGAGTTATTCTGTTATTTGTTGATCTTAAAATGCCTTTTTTCTTGTCTAACAGACTGTGCAGCAGTGCATGATGGACCAGAGGACTCTGATGAGGGATGTACTGGAGGACAGCCGATTGGTCAGCCTGCAGAGGGAGGGGGGGCCATCCTGGCAAGGCTGAGGAAGGAGAGTGACCTCAAATACCCCCACTGTGAGGACCTCAGGTAAACACACAATCTCACCTGCTCCCACCTGCTATATTTACATGTATATGTACACATCAACCACAAGTATTTTTGCTTTACAGTCTTTTTTGGGGCAAACTTGTGTACATGACCTCCGGTACCCTGTGACAGGATATTTTTGCTGCTTGAAAATAAACCCCCTATCTAAACATGATCCTGCCAGCCACCACACAAAGTATTTGCAGAAATTATTACGGTTTGCAGCTGCAACACACTGTCAGATCATTATTTGATTTAGCAGGTGACTTCAGATGCACACGACAGAAGCAAGTATTCCAAAAGAAGTTTATTGTCTTACAGAGGAGGACACACCATCATATATTTAATTTTTTGAAATCAAAATGTAGATGTAAAACTCAAAATCTGACTTTTGCGAAAGCTGAAAGGCAAAAGCTAAAGGAGTTAAATGTTTCTGTGTCACACCAGCTGTTGATTTTATCTTCATATTTATTTTTCTTAAGCCTACTGTATGATATGTGTATTTCTTTCATGCAGTGATGCAGTGGACTCTGTGACCAGCCTGTACAACCAGGTGGAGGAGCAGGCTCACATCCTCGTGCAGAGATCCAACATGTCGCTGGAACACCTGGAGTATCTGCTGCAACTCAGAGAGATGGAGGGACACTTCATGCAGGTGCATCATGATAACATGCAAAAAGTCTACAAAAGCAATGCACATGCACTGGGAAATGTTGTTTCTAAAAGTAACTCACTAAACTACGACGTTACTGCTATTAAAATGTAAGTCATTCACAGTGTTACCTACTGAGAAAAGTAACTTGTTAGAGTACCTTTGCGTTGCCAAGGATTACCAGGAATGGTTATAGCGTCCTGATGATCTCACAGCTGCCCTATGAAAACAATGAGACACGGGTTTGTTTGTCATACAGTACATTGTGTTTCATTATGCCAGTTCATGTCATCATGTCAAATCACAAAGACTAACCCAACCAGTGTTCTCTGAAGTTTACTTTTTTATAATGCGGGAGAAGTTTTTCAAAACGTGTCTGATGGTTGGCTCCTCTGATAACAACCTCTCCACAGGTGCACTAGTCTGGATGCTGTTGGAGTATTGACTCGAAGAAATATTTCATCATGTGGAATTTGTTCAATACATGCATTTAAAAACCCCACTTAAGATACTCCACAATCTCTGTGTCTGCCGAGACTGTAGCCTGTGTCTGTCCTCTGCTTTAAATGCAAAAAATTCATCTTCAGAGTCCCCTCTGGTGTCCCGGCAGCGGTAGTTCCTGCAGCCACTTTGTAATGTGTTACCCCAAACACTGGTGATAAATACGAGGTGCTGGGTGTTGGAAAAGTCCAAACACTAGATAATGCTCTCATATACATTTATTAGTATACCACTGTGTGACTTGTTGGGTGCAAGTGCAAGGGCTTGAAGAAGAGCTTGAGCCTGCAGCATCACAGAGTGATATACTAATAAATGTTCATGGGACCATGATCTAGTGTGCAGCCTGCATTATGATAGCTTACCATCAAATCTGCCGACTGATGTTCAGATGAATGCAACTAACCTTCAAAATATATTAGGTTTGGTAATTGCAGTAATGGACCTTACAGTTCCTGATATAATGAAGACCCAGTGTTCTAATGATAATAATTCACCATGTGAGTATGATGAGGAGTAGATCACATGCTATTCTTTGAATTTCAGGATTAGACATTTGAATGGAAAATTAATGAAATATTTATTTTAAAATAGATCCCTCTGTTGTTTTTCTCTCATAAATAAATAAATCAGGGCACACAAAATGATACAGTTCAGAAATGTGTATATATATATATGTGTGTGTATATATGTGTGTGTGTGTGTGTGTGTATACATACACACACACACACACACACACACATACATATAAATATATATATAGATGGCTTCTTTATTTCTTTCCCGCATTTTATGCCACTGTACTGCAGATGCTGTATTACAGTGGAAACCACTTATACTGACCATGACTTAGTTTAATAGTTTGTAACATTAGATGAAGGACTTTTAAAATAAATTAATCTCAACATGTATATCATATCCTTGAATATGCACATGCTCATTCTAACAAACACAACACCGCTTCCGTGTCTTCCATTCCTGCAGATGCAACAGTGGATTAATGTGGAGGGAGAGCGCCACCTGCTGGAGGCTGAATCAGTCGAGGACTCTGGAGACAGAATGGAGCAGATCCTCAACAGCTTCACTGGTTTCCTCATTGAAGCTAATGTGAGTCTGTGTTTTTCTTGCAGCTCTCCTTCTGTCTCTGTGTTTGTGTTTCTCTGCTTGTGCACCTGTCTGAGTTTTTATCTCCTCCGTCCAGGACCGACGGCACCATGCCATGACGTTAGTGTCGGAGGCAGAGCGGCTCCAGCAGAGTGGGCTCTCTTACCCAGAGACGGAGGCGTTCAGGACTCTAGTCGGCAGCTTCAAGTCAGGCCTGGAGGACTTTCTGTGCAGGGCAGAGGCGTGCGGCAGGGAGCTGCAGATCATGGTCAACGTGTGTGATTTTTGTGAACAGGTTGGTGTAACATCATTATTCAAAATTCAAATGAAATTCAGACATTCATTCTTCCCATTCTGGGACCCAAAATATCATTTTGAAAGGAATGTAGTTATATAACTACAGTGTAAAGGTATATTACTACTATTACAAAGAGCTGCTACATTTAGAATGATGTAGGGCCAATATTAACTAATCACACACTAATGACTGAGACAGCTTTTTCACATACTTGTACTTATACGTGAGATCAATGTAAAATCAGTAATTCTTCATTGAATTAAATTAGATTTTTGATGTATAACACAGGATACAAACACTCTAATGCAGACCCAGACAGTAACAATAAAGACAGTCTCAAAATAATCTCAAAAGGTTATGTTGAGCAGAGTTCGGGAGAGTATGTATATTCATATAGAAATGGACACCATCACTGCGCACTTTAGCTCTTTCACAGAGACTGCATGTATTTGATTAATGTTACAAAGAGCCATGTTTGTAAATGTCTGATGATTTTTGTTTTACTCAAAAGGAAAAAATCATCTCGTCGTTGTCTTAATGGTTTGTTAAACTTTTTATTACTGTACAACTGACACATCTGTCGATACCTTTCTGTGTGAACCCTTCATCAGAACATATGACATGAATAAGTTCTTTTTTTAAAATACACTTCATATGATTAAGAATACTTTTTGAATAGTGCAGTTTTACTGCTACTTGAGTGACATTTAAGTCAGGTTACAGCTCTTCAGCCTGAGTAGAGTCGCTTGATATTGAAAATTAAAATAAGAATAAGCACTTTTGTTCTTATGTATAATAATAATAAAAGAAAACCTCCTTAATGTCCAAACAGGCTACAGCTCTGGCCAGCGAATGCATTGAGTACCTGGACCAGAGTCAATTCAGTATCAATACAATGCAAGACCAGAACAAGACGACAGCACCTGTTAATCAAACGAACGCTCAGCCAACACAACATGAGAACCAGGCGTCCGGACCGAGCACTGCATCTCTTTGCCCGTCTGATACCCATGCAGCACATGCCTCAGCTCCAGCCACAGCCAGTGTTTTACCGTCAGCGGATGACGGCTCCGTCCTACAGAATTTCCAGGACAGGTTCCTTCAGTTCAGCCCGGAGAGATTTCAGGAGGTGAAGGCCCAGGCCAGCGCCCTGCGGGGCTCCAGGGGTATGCGTGTCTGGAACGTGGCCTGGCTGAGATGCCAGGAGGCACGACAGCAGCTTCAGGAGAGGATGCATGATGTGGAAGAGGGGTCCCACCAACAACCAGATTCCAGCAGCTGGTGTGAACGTCATTATGTTGACGTGGTGAGCACTAATGTTCAGACAGCGTCCCCCGGTGGCCAGAGCCTGGTAGTACAGTCGACGCCTGGGCCACGGCACCCACAGTGGGAGGGCATCATGTCAGGAGATGTGGATTTAGGGAAGAGAAGGCCGATCCTGGGCAGCAATAGCACCAATTCAACAACTGCAGCCTGCTGTAATGTCACTGTCAAACCTGAGGGTCCCAGTGAAGCTGAAGCCAACCAGGGGTCAAAGGTCACTACACAGTCACCTCACAGGTAATTCAAGGTCCATTTGTCTCACTTGACTGGGACTTAGTAGCTAGACTAGTTGGTTTGCTATGATTTCCAAACAGTCCTGAAATATTGTTGTTGGAAAGTGTTTTCTTTTTTGCAATGGCCTATTTAATGTAGTTTGTAACCCACTTTTCATTTGTTGGTGATTGTGAGCTGGTGTCCAGGCCTGGTGTAACAGAGAACTACAGTTCCCAATCAGAAAAATAACAGTATTAATGTCATGAAGATTTTGGCCTATTTTGCTTCCTTAAAATGTTTTCTTTCAGACTAGTGAAAGAAAACATCCACTATACTGGGATATATGCTAAGGATTTGATTAGATATTGTGTCTGTAATTGACTCCCTAAAAACTTGGTATTTCACCTAGGCATTACGTCCTGCATTACACAGTGTGTTGTGTGCTTGATGCACGTTCTTGTTAGCTTGCTTTGTGTTGTCCTGTTGGTCGTTCCCTAAAAAGTTATTTATTAACGTAATCTTTGCCTGAACCTCAACATTAAACATACAAGAGACTTCACACCTAATTGTAACTGAAAACATAGATGATTTTTTTTTTCTGATCATCAGTTTAACTATATACACTTACATTTTTATTCCTTTTACTGCTGGCACGACCGCTACTGCAATAAGACTTTCCCTGCAGATTTTCAGACTCATACTGAAAAATATGTACAAATATGGAAGTTATTATCTTGCATCAGTAGATGCCCAGCATGGCCCCTTCACAGTTATATACATTAAATAAACTGCAAAATCACACCCATCCAGGCGAAATACCAAGAATCCAGTGGTTTACAATAAAAATGCACAGAATTTTACAATACATATCTTTAAAGGCCATTTTTCTCGAAATTATTTTTTTTTCTCATACTCTGATCCATTTTGTTCCTAAAACATGACAAAAAATGTATGTTTTATGTCTGTTAACATTATTTTCTGATTTATGAGGTGATAAAAAGAGATTCTCTCTGTAAAAACCTTTGAATCTATTATGGCAGTGAAACAAAATTAATTTGTGGAAACTTGCAAACGCTCTGCACATTTTGCATATTTAATGAGATAACGTCTCAGTTGGATGATTGAACAAATGTACAATTTCAATGTCTACTACACAAAAATGTCTTAATGTTAATTGGGGAGGTTAGTTAATTTTTTTACCCTATTCACCAGTCTTGTGTTAACAATCATAGTTTGCACAGACATTTCAAAATTACAAGGTGATTTACAATGAATAAATACAGCTGCAGCAATTGAAATGATTTTAAATCAATAAAAGCATAATACACTGTAATACTAAAATAAGACATACTTTCCAATAAAATACCAAAAAAGAGAGGAAACTATAAAATATAAATTTCACCTTTTAGTTTCTCGAGAGGTTGGAAAAATCATCTTATTTTGAACAGTTGGACATTAGTAAAATTTGTTATTTTTGCTGCTCTTCATTGAAGCGCTGTAGTGTCTACATTTCATACAAATGTTCCTGTTATTCAGCCTGATGTATTTGATATCTTTGGAAATTTTTGGAATAACACTTGAAGTTAAAAGTTCCTTGGGTTGGAACAAAGCTTGGATACACAGCATGAGTGTGTACTGACTGACTCATCAGTAAGTAAGTGGGGTTGAAGAGGGTACAGGCCCTCACAGTAAAGGTTTGACGTCCTTTATCTTAGGTGTAAGCCGCAAGAATCCACAATGAGTTCTAACTCATTATTGGTGTGTTTTTATCATTTGATGGCAGGTCATCGAGGAGAGGAGAAAGAGAGACGAGGAGGAGACAGGCAAGCAGGGCGAGGAGTGAGAGGGATGCCGCTGCTCTGTCTCAGTCCCACACAGTCGGCTGCCAGTGGTTTCCGTGGGGACGAGGTCTTGGAATGAGGTCGGTGAGCCAGGACTCGTGCACCACGGCTGTAGCCACGGCAGGGTCGTCCACTCCTCCAGAGCAGCAGGTTCGATCCCCATCATCCTGCTCGCACCACGGTCAGCCGTCTTGTCGGATCCTCCAGGAGGCTCAGAAGTTCCAGATCTCCCGTCACGGCAGCTTCTGCTCGAAGACTCCTGCCTGAGTAACCAGGGGGCTGCGGGGGGTAACGGGACTTTATGCTGCAAACACTCCAGCCTGCCCATCGGGAGATACGAGGAGGGGTTTTGTTTGGCAAGTCCACAGGAGAGTGCCAGCAATGCCCTGTAAGTTTAACACATGGGTGAAAATTACTGATTAAATATCTGAATTATCATAAATTTGCCTTGCAAGATAATATTCTGTGACGTGACTAAGAAAATTCAGTGACATGTCCTTCAAGTTGACTAATCCTGTGAGTCTTAATGAGATTTCCTGCACTCCTTTCTGTCTCTAAGCTTACAATGAAGTACTACAGGTATTGTCTCTTCTGATTCTCTTCACTCCTCTTTTTCTACTCATCAGTGTGGATGGATTCCTGAACAGACCTGCCAGACACAGACCCTCTGTTTACGGCTGATAATGAGATAGTGAGATCCATGTATCTCTTTGCAAACTTAATGGGCTTAGTCATTAGCAGGGATAGCCCAGTCACATTTTTTTTAGCTTGATGTCAATTTTAGTCATTTTAATAATGAGAATTTGCTGATCCTGGATGCATTTTCTTTTTCTTTAATATTTTTCTTTTTCTCCAGCATTAATACAGCCGCCCAGCCTATGTTAAGCTATGTCTATGTCTATATGAGGCCTACAACTTAGTAAAGCAGTTTAAATAAGTGTGACAGAAGAGTATCTGCCATGTAGGATATGGGAGGTGTTGTTTGTGCCTAATGGCCTGTTATCATAATCCATCTATACTTGAATGTTTCTTCAGTGCATGTAGAGAGAGTGTCACTGTGTCATCTGGTGAATTGTAAAAGAAAACTGAATGATGCATAACTTAAAGGGAAAAGTCACTACTTTTTTATATGGCTTTGTGTTGATAGTAAATGTAGTCAAAAGAAGCAATAGATTCTTCAGTGTTTACTATATTGACTGAGAAAGCAGAGTTTTCCAGCTGTAAAAATGTGTTGTTCACCCTGCACCAGCAATGTCACAGTGATTTCTAGTCTTCACCTCTGGGTAGCTGGGGGGCAACAACAACACTAACACTTTGTTTTGCCCAACGCAACAATAGCTATAGGCTAGGGCGGTGAACACAGCAACATGGTCATAGGTGTCAGAGGCTCGTGTGCAATGCATCCTGGTACATGTGGGCACTGCCAGCATGGCTTCACCTCTCCTTGGTCAGTATGGCACACACTGAGGAACGTATTGCTTTATTATTATTTTATTACCATCAGCACTGACTGAACATCAAATGAAAAGTGCTAAATTTTCCCTCTAAATTCAGTAAATATTAAACTGTATTTAAACGTGTATTTTTTCGTTTTGCTGAGTTAGGGACCAGATAGCGAAAGAGCAAAGATAAATCATGAGAATTTTAAAGAATAACTTGATACCGTCAGAAAAGCTTGTCTTACTTTCTCAGTAGTTTATTTTCTGACCTTGCTGCAGTGATATGCAGGTGTACCTCAGAGCCCCTTGACATCACTGTGTTGGTCGTCAGTGCTTTGTGGCACCTGTAACCCAACGGTGAAGCTGTGTCTGGGTCAGAAGTTAAACAGGCTTGACATTCTCACCCAGAGAGGACAGCAAAACACTGATTTTCAAGTTACTCTTTAGATCATGGGTCTTCAGCAGTGGGTCTGTGAGCCTTAGGGGTCCTCAGAGTTACTGCATGGGGTCACATTGCCAAATTGTTATTGGATAATTTTTTTCATTTTTTTTCCCTCAAAAATTAAAATATGTATCTGAAAATAGACATTAACATGAATCTGACATATTAGCAAAGAGAAGCTCTATCTATATAGCAGAGGTCCATGGTCTGAAAAACATTACAGATCCTGCTTTAGACATTAGTCCTAAGTCATTTATTAATATCCTTTCATCAAAAGCATGAT
This sequence comes from Lutjanus argentimaculatus, assembly GCA_034769285.1. Lineage (NCBI taxonomy): Eukaryota > Metazoa > Chordata > Actinopteri > Lutjaniformes > Lutjanidae > Lutjanus > Lutjanus argentimaculatus. The sequence goes on from JAWZSL010000007.1 coordinate 10,900,906, forward strand.
TCACAAGTCAAAGGAAATCAAATTATTCAGCATCATTCATCAAAGACGGGGAAAACAGAGTAACATAATGGACAAAGATACACAGCCTACCCAGCACACTCAAACTGAGACTAACAAATACCCTGAACCACTTTCCTCAGATTATTTGGTTTGTACAGATGCAGAAACTCCTCCAATTAGGTGAAGAAAAGGTGAAATAAGTTATTTACAAGTAACATTAGCAATAAATGCATAATTCAAAATATTATTGAAATGTATTTATGTACTGTAGTGTACTAGAGATAACAGTCTGTGTCAGTGGATATTTGTTGTGTTTGTGTCACCAGGAGGCTGCAGCGAGTCCTGGAGGAGCTGGTGTTCACAGAGAGGGAGTACGTCCGCTCACTGGGCTACATCCTGACCCACCTACCTCCCCTGCTGGACAGACCAGACATCCCCCAGGACCTCAGGGGCAAGCGAGGCGTCATCTTCGGCAACCTGGAGAAGCTTTACGATTTCCACGGCCACTACTTCCTGCCAGAGCTGGAGGCCTGCCAGAGGGAGCCTGCCATGGTGGCCCGCTGCTTCCTCAGACATGTGAGTGGTCACTGTGTAACCGTAATAAATAAAACTGTACATATTTATGTATATATTTTTATATATGTGTGGAATTTTCATTGATTGATTTATGAAGCAAAAATTGTATTGTTTTAGCTTAGTTTTTATTTGATTTTACTTCTATATTTATTATTGCTGTATGATTGAAATATCACATTGTAATATGAAGAACTCTTCTCCAGATGTGATGAGGTTGACATATACAGTAACAGGATTTCTCTCATATGATCATGATGGCTTATTAATAACTAACTAATAAATCTTTTGATATGGTTTAACTTGTGCTTATTCCACAGAGTGAGAGTTTTGGCCTTTATGCTCTGTACAGCAAGAACAAACCTCAGTCAGACGCCCTGATCCTACACCGTCGCCATGACATCTTCAAGGTCAGTTTATGTGTCTTTCTCATTTTAAATGTGCCAACGCAGATGTTTTACATCCCTTTCATTTTGTGGTTCCAGCAGTACACAAGCTCCATCTTCCTTAGAAATTTTAATTTTTCAGACATTGTATCTGCACACCTGCTTGAAGTACAGCCATTTTAAAACAAAATTAATTTCAGGTCTAGTCATCAAGCCAGATCCATTTTAGTCTTGATCTGTCATCCATTACTTGAGCTCTTTAACCCGTTATGTTCCCAGTATTCTCCCTCATTTTTCATTTTGACTAAGATAATGCTGTCGATCAAATCACAGCTTTGTTCATTACTTCCTATATAACAAACACTCAGTTATTTATTCTGTAGTGAGCAGTAAATTGAGATTTCTGACTTGATGGGTAAAGTGTTACATGACTGGTTTTTGTATTAATGAAATGTGAGGCATTGCATTGTGGGATTGTAGAAAATAGTTCATGACATGAAAACATGAAAAGTTTTTTAGTTTAATGGTGGGAATTTTGAGGCCACCGCACAGTGCAAGAATCTCTGAATTCAAGCACTGCAATTAAATATAGTTATTAAATGTAGTATATGATTGAACACAGTTACATACTTTAGGCCTGTTTGGTTACTTCAAAACTTTCCTAATTTGAATAATAATTTAAGTCCAGAGGTTTGTTTTACATTTTATAATGTAAATATAAATAAAATACAGGGTTGTAAGGTATAGGATGCCAAGGATTTGATTAGATATTGTGTCTCTAAATAGTGATTTCCAGTCAAAATATATGGAAATTTAAAATATCTTTAAAGGCCATTTTCTCAAAGTGAGTTTTTTTTTTTTCTTCTAATATTCTGAGCCAGATATCCCAATTTTAATAGCACTGTCATACCCCAGACTTTCTGGTTTTATTAATTCTGGAGGTTTTTAGGGAAGGGTTTGTTCATATATCACTCATTATATAACATTTTATTCCTAAAGACATTTTGAAAAGTTGATTTTTATGGATGTCGATAGTGTTTTCTGATTTATGGGGTAATAAATACTGATATCCGAATTTTCCTCTGCAAAAACTTTTGACAATAATTTGACAACAAAATGAAATGAAAATATAATTTAGAACCTGGCTTTATCCAATTTTCAAATTTCTGTTTTGGAAATGTATACATATTAGTGTATATTTGGCGAGATAATACATTATATGCATATTTTAAAATAATATATGAGAAAACTTGTGATACAAAAATAATTGTGTTCATGTAAGTAATCAAGTGGGGCAGTAGTTCATTTGTAGTGTCTTGCCTTGAATTGAATCTCTGAGTGCTTTGAATTCTGTTTACTCATGAGTTTGTGATGATGCCCACACCAAAGGGGTTCTTGGACTTCAAGAAGAAGAAGAACAGCCCCCTGCCTCGTCCCTCTGAATAATCTGGAATGAATCTGTTTGGTGAACATGTGTTTAGTTGGATGTGTTTAGCTCTGGTGTCTGCAGTAGTCATCACACAGCTAACCCTGGTAGTGTCACTGTGTGTCCCCTCACAGAGGAAGCAGCAGGAGCTGGGGGACCTAATGGACCTTTCATCCTACCTGCTGAGGCCAATCCAGAGAATCAGCAAGTACAGTCTCCTGCTGCAGGACATGCTGTCTCTGGCTGGCTCCTACAGGCCAAAAGACATGATCCAGGACACGCTGCTCGCATCTAGTATGTGCGCACAAAGTGTGTGTGGCCCGGGTGTGTATGTGCCTGATCTGACGAGCGGTGAGAAGGAGCGGGAGAAGACTGAGATCCAAGCTGCTGCAGACCTGGTTCGCTTTCAGATGCGTCACGGCAACGATTTGCTCACCATGGACGCCATCCAGGACTGTGATGTGAGATATTAAAATGATAGATAAGATATACCTGATACATGGGAGTTAAATGAAGCTAACAGTCACTCTGCTGATCCTTTGTCAGGTGAATTTAAAAGAGCAGGGCCAGCTGATTCGCCAGGACGAGTTCACAGTTTTCTTTAGGAAGAAGAAATGTGTCCGCCGCATCTTTCTCTTTGAAGATCTCATCCTCTTTAGCAAGACCAAGAAGACAGATATTGGCAACGATGTTTACATCTACAAGCAGTCATTTAAGGTCTGTACCAATGTTATTAGTTAACTGAAAATAACCAAAAAAATAAAAATTTTAAAACTATGTATGAAAATAACATTTTAGTTAACTGAAAAAAGAAAACTATCTGAAACAATTTTGTGTACTTATGAAATTAACTACAACAAAATAAAAAATAAACAAGAAATGTGTTTAGTTTTAGTCTTCAGCAACCTGGTCAAATTTGTCAACACAAGCATGACAAGGCACTGGTGCATATGCTTACTATATGACTGTGAATCAACTGCCTTCACAAAGTGTTGTGTTTGTATTGTTAATACCTATTCTGAACTTCTTAAATCTTAAAAAATACCCCAATATTATAATAAAATCAGCTGAAACTAGTACTGAAACAAAGTAATACTAAAAACTAAACTAAAACTACATATTTATCAACAATAAAATATACAAAACTATAGTAACTCTGGTCTACACATATCCTTATATATCACTGTTTGTGTTTCCTCTCGCAGACAAGTGACATCGGAATGACCCACAACTCCAGTGTGAGTAGTTTGTGTTTTGAGATCTGGTTCCGCAGGAGAAAAAGTGAGGACACCTACACCCTGAAGGCCTCCAGCATGGAGGTGAAGAAAGCCTGGACCACTGACCTGGAGAAGATTCTGTGGGATCAGGCCGCACACAGTCGAGGTGGTAACATCATCACAACCACATATCTGATTTATAATGCACTTACCTAAGAGTAATGTTCACAAAATGCATGAAAACATGTTGTGAATATACTGTATGTTCCAGAGCTGCGTATGCAGGAGAGGGTCTTCATGGGAATGGGCCGCAAACCTTTCATGGACATTCAACCCAGTGATGCTGCCATCTGTGACCGAGCCGTCAGCTGTGTCCTGCCTGGCAGAAGTAAGGAGCTGCATACACAAAACGCATCTAGTGCAAATGAGAACATTTTACACTTAAACCAAGTTCAGTACCATTTTATTCATATAATACATAAACAGGTTTTGGTATGTGTCCAGATTTACTGATATATGGTCGGACAGGGTGTCACATAATGATGTTTGTGCCGTAAGTCCTGCTAGTTGAGGATTTTACTCACCAAGTTAACTGTAGATATTTGTGCTTGTCTAGCTTTATAAAAGGCTTCATTAGAACAAGACAAAACAACTGTAAAAACAAGACCCAAGTTTAAACAACTTATCTAAACCACTTTCTTGGAGATAACAAAGGCAAATGTAAAAGCCATCACTGTCAGTTGAAAGCATCTAGACAACTTCCTTGTTCAACTTCGCTCCACAGTCGAGTATCTTAACTATTTGCTGGATTGGCACAAACATTCATTGTCTTCATGGGATTAATCCTACTGACTCTGGTGAGCACATGACTTTCCTCTAATGCCACCATGAAGTCTACATGAAAGGTTTCAACTACTATTGGACTGACTGGCAAAAATTTGATTCAGACATTCTTCAGCTTTTCTGACTTTTCATCTAGCACCATCATCAGGTTAAATTTTGAATTTATCTAATACTGTTTTGTTTTATGGCCAAATACCTGCAGATCTAATAATTAACTGTGGTAATTAGCAAATGTTTGCATGCTATCATGCTAAACAGAAATGAGTGGTAAACATTTTCAGGGTTTCTGCAGGTTTCAGTAAGTTAAATTTAAGCCTTTTTAAGACCTTTTAAGACCGTTATGAATGCAGTTTAAGACCTATTTCATGACCATGCTGACCAAAAAAAAAAAAAAAATACAAAGGATATGAAGGAAAATCTGAGTCACAGAAGTCACAGAATTATAAAACTGAACTGAACATGACTACAAAGAACTGCATACACAAGAGCAATAGTAAAGTAGGAGTAGAGATTATTGGTTCCATATTGGTTTAATTTTGTCGTTGTTACAGCATGACTGATTTTTACCAAAAACACATTTAAAAGCAAAACTTAAGTTACTGCAACTTTCATATTTTGGGATTTTAGACTTATTAAGATTTTTTAAGGATCCAGAGAAACCCTGATTAGCATGTTAACATTGTAAGCATGTTAGCATGCTGCTGTTAGCATTTAGCTTAAAGCATTATTGTGTTTAAGTGCCGCCTCACAAAGTGGCTAGCATTGCTGTAGTCATGTTTACATTTTAACATGTTTAACTTTGTTTTATTGCTTTTTTAAACTTGTTTTACATTTTGTTATCAGGTTTAACAAAACAAAACTGGCTAACGAAGTTACTAAATACAGCAAAATTGAAAATAGTTTTCCTAAAATAACATTTCATGCTTGTGCCCTCATTGCTCACTGACCCTGCTCATTACGTTCTTATTGACGACGTCTATCTATGTCTGTCGTCAGTCCCTGTGGCGTGTTGTTCACACAGGGGCCTAGACTATCCACGGCCACACTCCATTGGCTCTGGCAGCACCGCCTCCACCACCCTCAGCCAATCATCTTCTTCCTCTGGCCGGGGCTCGCTGCCCCCTGCTGGTTATCCTGGGAATCAGTCGCAAGGACCGGAGACCAGTCCTGCCGTCTGCTCCTCCCCTGAGGCTGTGACTGAAAACGAACTCAACAATCATCATCTTCATCAGCATCATCTTCACCGTAACTGTGAACAGTGGAAAGTTCATCATCCTCTGCGTGAGTTTGTTTATAGGTTTCTGTTAAATATTTTTGTTTTTTTATCAGAAGACAGAAGTACTGTGGACTTCTCATGGAAACTCAATACTGCCACCCACAGACAAACTTTCCTTTAGCCCTGTAATTTTGGCCTTTACTTGACAGGTCTGGTTCATGTATTGCTTTTAAATAAGGAAGTAGCAGATATGTGATTTCACTTGAGTTTCTAGTACAGTTCTGTTGTAATGTGACCCTTATTACCTTCTAATAAAGTCTAATAAGGGTCTAATAAATGGTCTAATACTGTCTTATAAAGAACATATTATTTCTAGTTTTTGTCTAAGGTCATACAAAGTACAGCACATTATGTCTGTGTACCGTATATGATCAATAAATATGACATTTAAATATGTGAAAGCATTTTTAAAGCCACTCTAGACTTTAGTTTGGCGCCATCTGGTGTTCTCATCTTGAACCTCAGCTTTCATTGTGTCTCTTGTTGTGTTTCTTAGTGGACAGCACTGAATCATCTGCAGAATGCATCAACCTCTTCAGCAGCTCAGACCGCAGCTGCCTGTCTGCCATCGGTGGAGAGGTAGTGGACGACTCCTCCTCGTTTGCATCCCAAAGTTCAAAGCCCCGCCCACCACTCTGTCGGACCCCCAGCCTGAGGAGAAACAGCTCTCCAGCAATTACTATAAAGAGACCAGGTGTCGCCCCCAAACCTCCACATCTGGCTAATGCTCAGGTACAGGTGAAGGTGTAACAGTGATGAGCTGATGTCAGACCTGATTCTGTGTGTGTGTGTGTGTGTGTGGTGTGTGTGTGTGTGTGTGTGTGTGTGTGTGAGCTGAGGACAAATGGTTCGGGACTCAAAATGGTCTCAATCACATGTTGCTTTTCTAATGACAGCAGTTGTGAAAGTTTGAAAATGGTCTGAATGTCTGTTGGGTCTGTGTCAAGATGAAAGCCTAAGTACTATGCATATTCATTGTTCTGTCAGCAAACTGCAGATTTTTTTTTTTACATTACTGTTTCCTAAACCAAGACATTCTGCTAATGGGTTGTTTTTTTTGTTTTGTTTTTTTTAACCATTTTATTGAAGAATAATCTAATCTAATCCGATCTAATCTGATATGTTATGTTATTTGATATGTTGCATTGCAGGGTGATGACATTATAATCGGTAAATCAACAGAAGTTTAACTCTGGATTCCCTGCAGAAGGTGAGAATGTTTTGTTCTTAAATTTACATGCAGTTAACCTGAATATGTAAGAGTTATTTTGTAACGTTAATTTTGAGTTTTTCCTAAAGAAATTAAATGAATAAAGCTCAAGAATCAGTTGTTAGGTTTGTGAGACATTATTCATAATTACTGCTAAAAAAATCAAGACACCACACACATATTTTATTTAGTTCCTGTTTCACAGAAGAATCCTTCTTGTTTGTGTTTAAGCAGCCAACTCAGATAAGGCTGGTTAGATCTCTAGTCGATGAGGTTTAGTCTTTCCTGCCACCATTCAAAGCTTTGATCTTTCACAGACAAACACTGAATTCAGAGCAGCAGCACTGCATTGGGGATGATGTGGTGTTTGTTCATTTCAGAATACCACAGTCGATGATCTCTGCCTATAGACTGTAAACAGATGAGAGATTTTTAACACACAAGAGAGATAGACGTGTGTTGTGTTACAATATTTTAACAACATCTTCAGACAACCTCAGTTCTTTGAGAGTCTGTCTCACTGACATCAATATGTTGATAAGATATAGATGATTTTAGGAAAATTAATTATATTTATCTGTCATTTTTAAACCAGACTGTTGAGGTAACCCTACCTTGTCAGCTCTTTTGCGTTTTGTATCATTTTTCTTTTGGTGTTATTTTTATTGTTTTGGATATTTTATGATATTGTTGGCAAACATTTTGCTTATTGTTATTTTTAAATTTTATTATATATATATATATATATATATATATATATATACATATATATATATATATAATATATATATATATATATACACACACACGTATATTTCTGCTTTTTATATGCATGCAGTATTTTGGGTTCAAAATGACTCATAGGTGCCAAAACTTTTGTAACTGGTTCAGTAGATTTCCTTAGCCGGCAGGTGCAAAACAGGCTGCAAGTGGTGGCAAAGTAGTCCTTGGGGGCAAGTATTTTGTCAAAGTACATCCACTAAAAGTGCTTGTTTTTGCCACTGACAGCTCAGATTGTTATTCTAAGTGTCTGAAAACATTATGGAAAAGAGCCCTACAGAAATAAAACATTTCAGATGGCCCTTTCTGGTGGGAAACTGAAGCTGTTATATTGTCTTTTTGCCAGGCAGGACATGAGAGTTGCAGGTGCACTGCTGCTTCAGTCTGTTAGTTTGGTTGTGTTAATGTGTGATAAATATTACGACCAATCTAAACTTTTGTACTTATAGTCATTTAGACTCATAATATATACATATTATATATTGTTTTTTTTTTTGTTTGTTTTTTGTTTTGTTTTTTGTGAAGCAGAGGCTGCATCTCTCATTATTTATACATCTGTGCAATCTGTGCCCTAAATATTGTTGCAGATCACCAGTCCATTGAAGCAGTTCAGTCCTGTCGGAGATCTTCTGGCTGCCCTGCTGACGGACGGCTTATCAAGTGAAAAAAGTTATTTTGTGTGGCTGCACAGTCACAAGGCAGTCAGCTTTGTCTGGTCACATGTTTGAAATTATTGACGAAACTGATATTTGGTATGTTGGTATCATATGCCAGTCACTCAAATGTGGTAGACTGATACATGGGTGATGTGGTTAAGTCATGCCATATTTCAGTGACAGGCAATGTTAACCCAGCAGAATCATCTTCATCCCCAAACATGTTTTTATTTTAATATACAGTTGTAGAACCAAGCATCAGCTGTTACAACCACAATGCATTAAATTTAATGAAGCAGCTCAAAATGTGAACATTTATTGATGTACCTACCGTTTAACATAAAGTCAACAAAAAGAGTTGATCCTCACAAAAACAAACCTGTTTTTTTCTGATTGTACTTAAACTAACCATGTTTTTATATGGTTAACTGTCTCTCCTGAACCTGCTTGTTACAGCCTGCAGTCTATACTTTTAATTGGAGTAAAATATGCTTTTTGCTTATATATTTAGTAATGAGTGGCACATGTTTGTGCTATCTCAATAACACAGAAGGATATGTATGTGGCCAGGGGATACATTTTAATTATATTTTGTGGGATTGTCTGTGCTGTGCAGTCTTAAAAATTATTGTTATGCAGGGATCAAACAAGAGAAGTCTATATTTATGATCATCATTGAAATCATCATCATGTGTGGAACAAACACACAGGACCAGCATCTGTATTTGAGAGCAAACTGCTTCAGTCCAGTAACAAAAGTAAAGTGATTGCTCTGTGTTTCATTCGCATTGCCTGCTATTGTATATCATTATTCTCTTGACAGCTGGACTACATTGTTTTGGTTACAAGGGAAACTTAATGGAGTCCAAGATGCAGTTCAGAGCTCCAGAACTACCCACTGGCCATCAGCCCAGAACCTGCTGTAGACCCAAACTCAAGGTTGATGTCCATACATGGAGAAACAAGTGGATACATGTGCAGATATGGAAGTAAAATCATTTGATGGTGTAGTGATAAAGTGAGGGATAATGTACAGTGAGCGGGCCATTATTGCAAAATAAGCCCTGACAGGGTGGTGCAAGACAGGTTTATTCTGCAATAATGACCCACTCACTGTACATGTTCTGCTTATTACATGGCTACTTAACTTAAAAACATATATAATTTGACACAAAATATTAATTTAAAATGATTTTTGATTTAAAACTTATTTAGACCTTAGAATGTTAACCAATCAGAATTGAGTATTTAAGAAAGCCTTCTAATAATATATAGTAATTAATATGTAAAAGTATTTATTTTTCTCTTACACAATAAGAGTTCCGTGTTTATTTCTTTTGAGCCATTTTTATACTGTACTGCTGTCTTTCTAAACATTTGTTTGTATCTGTCTGGCTCAGAGATTCTTATGTTAGTCCTGTATTTAATAATTTATCAGAAGGGACAGACCACTTGTGTGTTTTCACATCTTGGATTTGAAATATGATGATAAATGAACTTGTGCAACGAATGCAGAGAGACCATCTTGAAAGGCTGGGTTGGCTACATAATGGTACTGCATACTAACAGACACAGTGTATGAATACTCGCTGACAGGCTGAAACCACTCGCTGTTTATTTAGGGTCCACCATGGTTCCATACTGATCAATGTTCCAGCTTTACCCTCATGAAAATGACCATTACAGAAAAGTATTTTTCACATTATTTGAATGTGTTTTAATGTATTTGTTTGTCTTCTTAACAAGTTGTTGGTGAAAAATGACATTTTTTGTAAGCTCTGCGATTTTATTGTCTGTGCAAAATGTACAGGATACAAATCATGGCAGGATCTTGAAAAACTGAGGTCATAATGTCAACTTCTGATTGTTTCATTTTGAAGCCACTAACTTTTTATGACATGACAGATTTGTTTTTTTCTGCTACTTTCTGTCACTTTTTTATTTCTTACTTGCTTTCTTCCAAGCTTTTCTTTTGTTATGTGTTCATTCATTCTTTTATTTGCTTTTTCAAATGTGGGGACAGTGCAGTTGTTTCTTTTTCTCTCTTTCTTTCTTTCTTTCTTTCTTTCTTTTTTTCTTTCTTTCTTTCTTGTTTTTTTTTTTTTAAGATGAACTTAAAGGTTTTGTTTTGTACAGTTTCTTCCCTCTGAACCCTGTGCTGCCTTCAGGGAGGGTCCAGACAGATTGCAGTAACATGTGGATATGATAACCAGACTGTGACAACTCTTCACTTCCTTATTCTGCAGACAAGAGTAATTGCACAGAAGGACAGGTATTGCAAAAGTTTTCATTGCCCTGTGTGCAGCCAGTGCTGCAGTAGTTAATCAGTTCGGCACGTCAAGTTGCAGTTTCATTGCCTATTTTCAACTTCCTCCAATAACTTAAAAAGGTTGTGTCTTGATGGTAAACCCAAAGATCTCACATGAGTAATCATTTCAACCTAAATCATGATCTGTAACCCAAACCAAGTGTTTTTTGTCCTTAAACTTAAGCAGATCATAATCACATGGTTGTCACATTATAGAACCATAATAACTGTATATTACTGCATATACGACATCCACAATAAAGTAGTGGATCTTGTGAGAGTTTTGCAAATCTGGGGTTCTCATCTAGACACAACACTCAAACAATGCTGACCTGAAAAAATGTGTGAAGTATTTTACTGCTTTTAAAAAAACTGCATTGAAAAGTGTATGATGTGTAATTTCCTGTTTTACATTATAAAGTGTAATTTATCCTTTTTTGATTCATTTTGAATAATAACATTTTGTTAATGTTGAATCATATATAAATATACTGAATGTTGCAGCTAAATAATAAATAATTTATGAAAAAAAAAATGTTTGTTGTATTTTAATTTTATAAAAAGGCCTTGAGGCAAATGAGAAAAAAAAATCTGGTTACCCATTTTCTTAGTCTGATCTAAATTGCTTTTTCTCCTGTGTGTGACACTTCAGAACAGGTGGGGATAAAAGTTTTGTCAGGGTAATTTTTCTATATTAACCTTACTTTTTTTTCTTGTGAAAACAGTTTTTAAAAAGTTTTGTCAAGTTATTTTTGTTTTAATTTTTGCTCAAGTGCGCTACTGCCCCATGTTCTAAATAAGGCTAAAACCATTCATGTTTTTTTCCAAGTCAGTTTTAATTTCTCTATATTATGTGTTAACAAGTCATGTTAACATTACTGTCATGTCTTTGTTTTGGCAAGAAATGTATTTTAATCAAAGCTAATCTGCTTAATAGCCACTTGGTGCACTTCAGCCTCCTGCGGCCAAAACGAGTATTACAACCACAAATAGCCTGACAAACATAAATTTACCTGCCATCTTTTTTCTACCTGTTTTCACAGATGGAAAAAGGTAACTGTAGGGGAGATAGAGTACAATTATTCTAGCAAAACTACTTTCTTACTGTTTCATATGCACAGATGAGATTTTTTTTTTTACTTGCCTCTCAGGGCTGTTGTAAATTTTTCTATTGCCTAAAATGTATTTTAATCTGCGCTAAAAGTCCAAAACATTTTTCACCTGTTCTTACAGATTTAAAAAAAAGTAACTTAGAAAAATGATCCTGGCAAGACATTTACCCCTGTTTCACAGATGGAAAAATATTTTTAATCATGAACAGAAGAATTAACGATTAAACATCGTCGTAATTTTTTCTGACTTGCCTCTCAGGGCCTGCGCAGTTGCTGTGTTGTGCTATATTGTATATTTAACAAACACACACACACAAAATCAAAATTATGCGTTACAAATTTGCTGACTAAGGACCAATTTTATCACATTTCCTGCTTTTTTACTTGAAAGTTTTTGTTTTCTGCAGAAATATTTTACAATAGTTGTAAGGGCCATGGTCAGATTAAAGGAGGAGGGTTGTATAAGTCTATTTGTCCTTCCTGCCTAAAAACAGAATTACTGATCTGACGAATAGACAGATGGGGGTGTCGAGATCCGGTTTCACGTGCTACAAATATCACCCAGGAGGAACTGAGCCACTGTAGGGATATAAACCAACAAGCTGCACCCACAGACTGCAGCCGAAGTTTCACTTTGCACACGGAAGCTGAGAGACACAAGTTCACTGCAAACATGAGTCAAGGTAAGGAGGAAGAAAAACTATTTCTGTCTCATACTGTATAGTTTCAATTGGTGTAGGATCTTCAGGTGAAGATGCAGGCTCTCTCTCTCTCTCTCTCTGTGCTGCTTCATAGAGTGTTAGCGTGTCAGATTGAGAGTCTTGAAGTGTGAAATGTGATGAGTAGGAATGGTGGTTGACATTAGATACATCAGATCTTAGAGGAACACTCTTGCTTTGAGAAATGATTTATCATCTCTTAATGAAACCTGGAGATGGTGATCTCATTTCGATCAAGTCATCAAGGCAAATTTTCACAGTTTTAATCTCTGACATTTGTTTGACTTTTAATTGATGCGACAAGTGATCTGTGTTTGTATCTCTCCACACAGTCCTGGACATTGTGCGCTGTGATCTGGACATTAAGAGCAACAACAGCAGCCATCATACAGATCTGTTTGGAGAGGATCATTTGATTGTCAGGAGGGGACAGCCCTTTAGAGTCATTTTACATCTAAAACCTGGCAGCAGAGAGTTCAAACTGGGTGAAACCAGCTTCACACTCACCCGTTGAAACTGGTAAACATCTTGTTTCACAGTGATGCTGTTTATTATGTGTGTGTGTGTGTGTGTGTGTGTGGTGTGTGTGTGTGTGTGTGTGTGGAGAAAGAGCTGTTTGGAGGGTGGTGTATATGCATGCATGCATAAGTGCATCACCAGTGTGTGCACAAAGATTTGTGTTTCATCTGGATTTAGATTTAATAATCATGACCAACTGGTATTTTAGCAATAATTGTTTAAATTTAAGGATGTGGCAGAAGGATTTTGAGTGCACAATTGGTGACGAGGAATGCAGAATTTATTAAATAGGTTTATTAAATAGTAATTTGTGCTGGAAATGAGACTCGAAGATTTCCGCATTGCATATGGGGATGCAAAATGGTCCAACCTTTGATGATAAAAAGTCCTACAATATTTGGGTAACTGAGTAGGGACGACATTACTATTTTCACCTCATGTCTATTAGGTGACAAAACACAAGTACCCCAAATTTCAAATGATTCAAATGATTTTGGGATTTTGAATCAAACTCAAACTCTTAAGTTTTGAAATAAACTGAACAAATTTTTGCTGACCTAAAATCTTTTGTTGATAATTTACTTTTCTTCTCTAGATAAATTTGAATCTTAGAGATTTAGAGACACGCAACCATGTGTATTTCAGATGTCCACAGTGAGCGACGAACCTGATTTGTCATTATTTGGGTGCTTTAAAAAATGGTTGCAATTGAAAAAAATATATTTATTACCATTTTCACATTCACATCAGTGAGTTAACTTAACAAATTTTGAAATTAAAAATTGGGGGATTTCTAAAACTCTAAAATTCAAGTTCATCCAAAGAAGACAAGTAAATCAGCTCAACAAAAGATTATTAGTTGCTAAAATTGAAGCTTTTTTCCCTCAACTTTTTGGTGTTTACAGTGTTGATGAAAGAAATAAACCCAAAGCTCCTGCTTGGGACCATTTTTAGATACATATCACTCTTGACTGACAACTTTTCCTAACCTTCAATGTTTTCTCACTCCTTCCTCCGTCCTTTTTAAATTTTCTTTTAACTTGCCATGTAGCTAATAACAAGAAGTGACTGTTTTGCTTATCTTGAATTGAAAATGACTGTGTCATGTACTGAAAAACTGATAATGGAAATAAAAACTTGAATTATAAAAAAGAGATTTAATATTCATGTCCATCTCTGTCTCTGAAGGTCCGGTACCAAAGAAAGAATCAGACACTAAGGTTTCCTTTGGTCTACTTGAGTCCACAGTGGACACTGAGTGGAGTGCATCTGCCACTAATGATCCCTCTGGAAACGCAGTGTCTGTATCTATCAGTTCCTCACCCAATGCCTCCATAGGGCTGTATTCTCTGACTCTGGACCAGGACGGCCAAAAGACAAGTTTAGGACAGTTCCACCTGCTGTTTAATGCTTGGTGCCCCAGTGAGTACATAAAGTTTGTTTTTCCTCCAAATTCTACTGTATATGATGGTTTATTTGTGCCTTGTTGTGCTCCACATGCAGCTTGTATTTGTAAAAAAAAAATCATCAGAGATTTAGTAGAATCATTCATTCATCATCATTCATTAATTTAATGTTAACGTACATTTTATTTATTCAAGTTGATTGAAGTTAAGATCTCCAGTCTTTAATTTCGTTTCCTAAAGAAACATGAACAGCATATTAGCAGACTTCCCAGCATGCATTGTTTGATAGAGTTAAAACTATCCTGATACCCTTGAAAATTTGTTGTGTGTCTCTAGTACACTTTAAGATCAGTCATCGTGGCTGGTTTTCACAGTAATGAAAATACCGTGAAACACAATTCTTTATTCTTTGTAATAACAGAATAATGGAGCAGTTCTCAACATATAATTTGTTCATGGACTTGGTACTACCAGAACACCAGTACTCACTTGACATAACACCCATGACAAAAAACACTGCATAGTAGTTTATCACCAAAGAAGTGAGGTGTATTATTTGAGATGACAGTATGCATGAATAATAAAAGACTAGATTTCAATTTAGCTTCACAGTTAGCCAGGATAATCGATTATGTATCTCACACACAAGGAATAAATAACAAGGAAATAATCTGGCTGCTCTGTTGTGTGCAGTTTGAAGAACAGGTGACTGAACAACCTTGTTTTTTACAGAATATATGCAGAACATTTCTTTGAAATAGCAGTGCCCTCTCTGATCATGGAAGATGATGTGATCGATCTGCACAGACCAAGACAGTAAATTAATCTCATTTAACACCCAGTAATTTAGTTTTAGTGACCAACCAGTATCCCATCTATAGACAAGCTGAGAGCAGTAGTGTTAGACAGAACATTCCTACTGCCAAATACAATACGTTTAGTTTTGGCGATGCTCAGCACTAATTTGTTCATTGTCACCCAATTAGTCATGGTATGCAACACAAACTGTAGATTCTCTCTCAGCTCTGCTATTGTTGGTGATGCACAGAACAAAGTTGGGTCATTAGTGTACATAATAGCACAAGCATTTTAAACAGTGTGTGGAAAATCATTTTTAAAAATTTAAATAAGAGTGGCCCCAAGTAACTCCCCTGTGGAACACCGCAAGATATCTTTTTGCTGTAAGAAAAAGTGCTACTGAAAATGTGCTACCAGAAAGGTAACTTTTATCAAGATAAGAGCTAAAAGTGAAAAACCATAAAGTTTGAGCTTAGCTATAAGAAAACTGTGGTTAATCACATTAGAAGCTGCAGTAAAATCCAAGAGTGCAGCCCCGACTGGTTTCCTGTCATCCATATTAGTTAACCATTGATCAATCATGTGTACTAATGCAGTTCTACTAGAGTGCCCTGGTCCATAAGCATGTTGTGCTTTTGTAAGAAGGTTAGTATTAAATTCAGTCCCTACTCTCTGGCACTTGAAATTTAATAAATTTACTTCACACATTGTCTTTGAGCGAATGCTGGATCACAGTCACTCCAGCAGGAGCAGCTGCAGCTGTAAGTTCTGTGTCAAGCTGAGAAAATATAAAATGAAATCATATTTGTTTGAAATGTTTGTCAGTGTGACTGCAGAGTTTTCAGTTCAACTTAATATCTTAAGCTTGTTGAACATGTTTTCTCAAGTACAGCTTAATAAATATCAAGTTTAAAAGTTTATTTGTTTTAATCATTACAATATTACTTAAGCTTGACTTTTAAAAATAGCTAATTAAGTAGTTAAACTTAACTAGCTATTTTTTTAGTTTAAGTAAATAGTTTATTTTTACAGTTTGCACCTTTAGATGTAAGAAAAAAGAAATCCACCAAGCACAACATACCAATGTTGCCAAATTTGTGATGTTTCATAGGATGCTGTCATGCTGGTTTAAATGTGTTGGTGCTTTTTCTGGACTGACTCACAGGAGATGCTGTTTACATGCAAAGTGAGACGAAGAGGCAGGAGTATGTTATAGCACAACATGGGCTGATCTACAGAGGAACATATAAAAGAATCAAAGGGACACCGTGGAACTTTGGACAGGTACACAAAAATTAACTGAACTGTTCCCAGAAAAAAAATCATCATGTCCAAATGCTTCTTTGCTGAGACTGAAAAGAACAATACACATGGCACTATTTTATTATCTAGTCACAGGATTTTATTCAATTAAGTTTGCTCAGTTAGTAAAACAAATCTTTACATGCTGCTCCACTAATATCCTTCTGTCTCCTCTATATACTGCATTTGTCTGTCTACAGTTTGATCCAATTATACTGGATATCTCTCTCAAGATCCTGGATGACAACCCCAAATGTATCTCTGATGCTGACAAGGACTGTTCTGCCAGGAAAGATCCTATCTATGTGACCAGGGTGCTGAGCGCGATGGTAGGTCTGTGAGGAGGCTTTAGAAAGAGTTCGGATCCTATAGATGCCATTCAACCAGCTAGTGAATAGCTGTTTTGCTGGCTGTGTGCAGGGATTACCATAGTGCACATGAAAACGCTCCCTTACTTTCTATTGCTCTGCAGGACAACCCCTCTCATTCTTTTGAAACTTTCTCTTCTCTCCAGGCAACTTTTGTGATAGAAAGATGGAAGTTTTTTACATGTGCAGCCCTGATCTCAAGCCTGTTGCAAGGAGCTGTGTAATAAAATAAAGTCTGTCAGCAAGTTTTTCTTGCTGCAAGTCAAAATAGCTTTGTGAGAAACTCAGGGCTATTTCTGTTGTGTTCTGTGTGACACATTCCTCTGTTGTTTCTGTCTGCTTATTCTAAGACAATGCTGATAACCATGACAGAATCATGCACTATGTTTAGATTATATATTTATTTATGCACTCATGCAAAACCACCATTACAAACTGCTAATTATTCACATTGTCTGATACATGTATGTAATATATTATAAAGAGTATTGTCTAGACCTGCACTATATGGAAATTGCTCTATATGAATAAAATTGACTCAACTTTGAGCAGGGAATATAAACTATAATCTTCTTCTAATGTCTAAAGAATCAAGTGCTGAAATCTATCAGTATTAATTTACAGTCTTTAACCTGTCCTTTCCTGTACTTTAGGGACAGATGATTTAACACAATATTGCTTTTCAATGTCTCTTCCCTCTGATTCCATCAAGGAAATACTGTATATTTTGCATGTACTGTTCGTAGTCACTTTGGTGTTTGCTGTACTACACTTCGTAAGGATGTCAGATTGGTTGTGTCTTGTGAACTAACTCTTTCAAACTTTCTTGTTTTGTGTATTCAGAATCTGGCATGGCTAAATCTCTATCTTGTAGTGATGAATGTTTGGAGAAAATGTGACATGAAAAATAAGGACACCTTAAGAGATCTTGAGGCATATAGGAAAATGGCGCCTAAGATCTATCTGAGACTTGCTAAGATTAAAAAGCAGATTCTTGGAGGACCATGGCTGGTAACTACCACAGCTGAGATGTAGGAGGGTACAGAGGTAGGCTGGAAATTTACCCAGTGTTCCTTTATAGATAAAACATACCAGTGCTGGTCAGTGATGTCCCACCCACCAAATCTTAAAGAATGCAATGGTGGATAAGAGACTTTGCATTTGAAATGATATGTAGAGTGCATTGTTTAGAAGGCTTTTCCCATGGAAGACACTTACAGACACTTAAAAAGCATAAATAACTTTAAGCAAACTTTGTTTCACTTCAAATATATATGTGACAGGATGTCAAAATAACTTTGACTCGGGGTGCCCCTATAGCTCAGTTGGTAGAGCATGCACCCCATGTACTGAGGCTGTTAGTCCTCTGCAGTGGCTGCTGGTTCACCTGCGGCCCATTTGCTGCGTGTCATCCCCCCTTCTCTCTACACCCCTTCCTGTCTTATCTTCAGCTGTCTCTATCAGAAAAAAAGCCAAAAAGCCAAAAAAAAAATCATCAAAAAAAAAACAAAAAAACTTTGACTCTCATTTGCTCATTCACTTATGGTCCTCCTTCTCTCTGTTTATGCTCTCTGTCCTCTGTCTGTGCCCACAGATCAACAGTAATGATGATAATGGTGTGGTGGTGGGGAATTGGGGAGAGGTTTCAGGAGGGGTTGCTCCAGGAAGGTGGGTCGGAAGCGGGGACATTTTGCGCCAGTGGGCAGAGAGTGGCCCCGTCTGCTACGGCCAGTGTTGGGTCTTCGCTGCAGTTGCATGCACAGGTGGGAGCAGAGTATGGAGTGCATGAGTCTTGGCTCACTATTTTTTTTAGCACAGGCTGGTTTGCACAGAGTCCTTATGGTTTACATAGATGATATCCACATGTCAAGTTGGCATAATGCCATTTTATCAGAAAAACACCTGCCTGCTATCACTCATATCACTCAGCGATGCAGAAACAGTTTTTTTCAAACAACAGTTACTATGCAGTGTCAACAGTACTGATTTCTGCTGCATTTCTCTCTCCTCTCAGTTTCATTTTCATTTTCATTTAACCTTTATTTAAACTCGGAAATACATTGAGGTAGAGACCTCATGTACAATGTTTCCTGGTTACATCCTCCAGTCCACCTTCACTTCCACACAATCCAAACTTCAATATCAAACCCTAAATTTAGACTCTAATCTCATGGTTTGGCAGTCATCTACCCCATGTGCCATTTTATGTGATGACTTTATTGTTAGTCTCTGATGACAGGTGTTATCTCAAGCATGTGCTTCAGTTATCTAGTGCGATGAAGTGTGTCTCTCCTCCTCCCTCCTCCAGTGTCCCGTGCCCTAGGAATCCCGTGTCGAGTGGTTACTAACTTTGAATCAGCTCATGATAGTAACGCCAACCTGATTATAGAAAAACTGTATAATGAAGATGGTGAACCACTTTCTGAAGATTCGGTATGGTGAGTGTGCTGCAGTGATTATTTACCCGGTTTTTACACATACACTGTGTGCACAGACACAACTGTCTCTTTCAATACATATTTTTTTATATTCTTTCTCTTGTTATCTTTCATTATTCCTATCAGATAAAATTAAGCGTTATAGATTATTTGATTGATTGAAGCAAAATAATAATATTATTTTTCTTTATTTGACTAATTTTACCAGGAACTTCCATGTTTGGGTGGAGAGCTGGATGACTCGTCCTGATTTGGATTCAGGGTTTGATGGGTGGCAAACTAG
This sequence comes from Lutjanus argentimaculatus, assembly GCA_034769285.1. Lineage (NCBI taxonomy): Eukaryota > Metazoa > Chordata > Actinopteri > Lutjaniformes > Lutjanidae > Lutjanus > Lutjanus argentimaculatus. Next base: position 10,920,526 of record JAWZSL010000007.1, read on the forward strand.
TGACCCAACCCCACAGGAGACAAGTGATGGTAAACTTTGATTTTAATGTCATGTTGTTTGTCCTGTCTCCTGAAAAGAAGAAGTATTGTTGCATCTGTTACCATCCTCACAATGATCCTTCACTGTCCGTGTTTTATTTGTATTTTAATATCTTTATTTCATGTAACTTGTTCATCTCATTCCTGTGTCAGGTTATGCTTTATTTCGTTTATCCTTGAAAATCAATTTGTTAAAAAGAAACAAAAACTATGTAACGCTTCATGAGAAATAAGCTCATTTATCGTGGTGGTTACAGACCATGGTGGTTAGTTTCAGCTTCTGATATGAGTCACAGGTTTGATGTATGGTTACGGTTGTCAATCAAACTTGTGACGGCTTGTGTTTTGCATATTCATGTGACTTATCTCTTGACTGTTCTCACTGGCACAGCAAAAACAGTTTTGTTTTCACAAATGCACCTGACACAGATCATTTGGCATTTTTGGAGACCTGTTGCATGTATCAAAATGGTTAGGGAAGCCTCTTTTGTTGCTAAATGCTGCTACAGTAACTGCCATCTGATTAATAAAACCCAATGAAGTCTTTTACCATTAAAGGTGTTTACATAATTTGGCTATTCCATGTTCACAATAATTTGACAAAAATGCAGCTCATGAAAAAAAAATACTTTCATACCTTCAAAACATTTTTTTTTCTTTTTTCAAAAATGCAGCATTCTAGCGTGTTTCTGATTGGAAGAATAAGACTTGTTGCAACTGTCCCCAGTCTACCCTACTGACCACAAAAAAGGGTTTTTAAAGTACTTGACCGGTCCGTTCCCTCTGGAAGTGATGTATTACTCATCACCAAAAATATTTTGCATGAGCATTTGTTTTATTTTATTGTATTACTTTGGTGACTGCATGGCCTGAATCCAGGCAGTGTGTGTCTGCTTAAGTCAACCCTGTCTCTGGATGTGTGATGCCTTCAGGTGTTTTCTGTTGTGGACCGGCTCCAGTGAAGGCCATCAAGGAAGGAGAGCTGACCAAGAAGTATGATGCTCCCTTTATTTTTGCTGAGGTGAGTTTTTCTGCCTGAACCTTTTCAACATTTTTAAGAAAAAACATACAGAAAATTGTACATAGGTCACATTTAAGCTGGACTCTATTGCCTGTAATGATTTTTTTAATCAAACTTTATTATTGCCTTTTCAGTATTTCAGCAAACATTACGAATTTAACAATATACAGACTTTAAAAGGTTAATGACAAGACTCTGCATAAACTAACCCACCAAACACAGACTGATGAATTTTGTGTTCTGACGCAATTTTAAAAGATAATGTGTTTATGCATATCTCATATCTCTGTTGTAAGGTTGTGTTAAGTGCTCATCATTTCTCATAATGTTTGTTGTTGACTGTAACATCTTTGTAATCAGTATTATTTGATGTCATCTCATGTTGTGTGTGGAATCAGGTTAATGCAGATGTTGTGAACACGGTGCGTCTGTCAAATGGAAAGCTTGTCAAGTTTGGTGGATCAACCAAGTCTGTTGGACGCTGCATCAGCACCAAAGCTGTGGGCTCAAATGAGAGACGTGACATCACACACCAGTACAAGTATCCAGAAGGTACTGCAGAAACATGTGCTCTCTCTCTCTGTCTCTCTCTCTCTCACACACACACACACACACACACACGTAAAGTTGTCAGGTCATGAGAAACAGGCACAGCAGAGATAAAGCAGATGAGTCGTTATTTGTGTTGTTGACACATTCCTCTGGCAGAAACTCAAACCTTCAACCGGAAAATTAAAAGACAATCTGAAAAGCTGAGCACGACACAAAGATGCCCATTCAGTTCTTCAGTGAAATAAATAGCATAAAATTTAGTGCTCCAATAAGCAGCATGTTGCAAAGCTCATTTAGGGCACAGATGAACTTTTTTTCAGTTCCGGTCAGATGGCAATATCTGCTTTGTACAGATACTGTACTGACACCAGAGGTCTTTTTTTTCTTTGTTATTCTTATTCTTATTATGTGTATTATGTGTAAGGTTACATGAGGTTGAAACTGAACTTGTTTTACAGTTTAGTGGTGAAAAGTTCCATCAGTTGATAGACTGTTTGTGTTCATATCAAGTTCACCATCTGGAAAGCCTGTTTAAATTCGTGCTGTAGGATTGTGGCTTGTGACATTCACATATACTGCAGACAGAGCTGAGAGACGGCCCTCATTTGCATCATATCTCATGATGCATTGCTGAGAGAGAAATTAAGAGTGTAGTTTTTGAGTGTTTCTAATGTGTTTGTTCAGAACGTAGTGGGTTTATGATGGCTTATGTTGACACTTGGTAGTTGATTAAGTTTATTGTTGCATTTCTTCAGACCACCTGTGTATTCAACTGGTCATTTGGAAGGCGGCTCCATGATAAGTACTGATGTGAAGTCTTAATTTGCACAATATAATGCACTGTTTATAGATAAATAATATGTGGGTCTGTAGTATTAAGATCAATTCATGCATCAGTGCCGTTGGTCTGGTGTCTGATGAGTGAGATATGTCTTTGGTTTCAGAATAAGAAATAAATACATTAAAATAAATCAACAACAAAGTTTAGAATTTCATCGTGGAGTGAAAGAAAGAGGAGGCCGGCTCTAAAGATCTGACTGCAGAAATTTGTTGGGAGAGGAAGTGTTTGATACTATAACAAAAAATACTAAAAAAACATTTAAATGTATTGAAATAGCAATAAAATGTCAATGTTTTGATGAAAACATTGTTCATGTAAACAAATGTGTGGTTTGGAGTCAGTGTGCAGGCAGTGCATTATGTTCCTTCTACTGTAGTCAGACACTCATATTACATACATATAGTACATGCATTCATTCACACACTGTATAAATATAGACACAAATATTGACACACATGACGTCAACTACCTCAAGTTAAACGTAGTCTTGTTGCTTGGATCCATGTCTATCAAATCTATATGATGGAGTTGTTTGTATCTGACACAGGAGCTCAAACATGACTGTTGTACTTATGTGTGATTCTCATGGTTTTCAGGCTCAGAGGAGGAGAGGAAGGTGTATGAGAAGGCTCAGCACCACAACAAGCTACAGCAGCGAGGAGAAGAGCCGGGCCTCCGTCTCAAGGTGATTATTACAGTTCACACATTTGCAGAGGGGAAACACATCAGAGAAAAGGACTTAAAAGACTGTAAAAGAGATCTGAGTTTTCAAAGCAGCACAAGACAATTTTACAGCTCCAGAGATGCAATGTCATTCTTACACCAACAGGAAACGTATTCAATGTGTCAAACTGAACTGTATGAAAACTAATGCCAACATATTCAAAACAGGCAAACTGTGGCAAGAAAGAGGAACAATGGTCACAAGTTGAAAAAAAACACAAGATTGGTGTGACAGGCGTACAACACACACGTGGTCGTCAAATTCTGCTAACTGTCATGCAACCTACAGTATTATGAAGCACAGTTGTGTTTGCACTGGTGATATGTTTACATCGAAGTTAAAAGCTACTACAAGGAGTTTTCAACAGTCTCAATTTACAGTTTTTTTGTCACCCTAAGCACACACATGCCTCATGTTGAACTGTGTTGAACTGTGTTAGACACTGCTGAGCTCAATCTAAAACATGTTTAACATTTCTACTTTTTTTTTATGAAAAGTCTGGGGTTTTAAGAGATATTGTTAGGGCAGTGGTTCCCAAACTTATTTTTGGCATGCCTGCCTTTTAGAAGCCAAAAAAAGTTTGCACCCCTCACCTCCATCCATCATTAACAATAATTGGGGGTGGAACTGTTAAAAAATGATTCAAAGGATTCATTTTAGTGGAACAAAGTTCAGTAGAGTAGAATCAGCAAACTTTTATTTGCTTATTTGCCTACATAAATCATATTCATTCAACTTTGTTTCACTCTATATTTCTCCCCTGATCTTCTGCACCCCCCTGCAGTGGCTCTGCCCCCCAGTTTGGAAACCACTATGTGAGGGTAAAGTGCATGAATATATGAATCAGACACAACAGAAAACAGTGCTACACCCTCATGAAAATAATATTTCTTTCCACATCGTAAAATCAGTCAATTCATCCATGTATTTCCAAATTTTGCATTTTGCAGTGAAAATCAGAACAGAACACTCTAAATAGCACATGAACACAACAGCAACATGTGTGGATACAAAACAGAAAATATGAATTACACTCAGGTTCTGATCTACATTGTACTGATTTTAGAGAAATGTTTTTTTCACCTGTGCTCATGTTGAAACATCCAAGTTACAGTTGCAGCAGCAGATCTGTTGAGGTTGGGCTGAACTCTCTGTCCAGTCTCTCTCAATATCAACCTAAAGTTTACAACATGGTCAACCAATGGTGAACATCTGATAAATTTGGTACAGCTAAACTCACCTGTTGCCTTTTTTGTAGTTCTCATGCCTGACTGGAGAGTTTAGAGTTAAGCAGCTAAGTGTCTGAACACCTGACAGCTTTGTTTGATCCACTGTTTAAATTGTGTTTTATTTTGAAAGGCAGCGTTTTGAAAGGGCAAAGAAGTGACATGATATTAGATTTCTGTGTCTAATATAGAGAAGTGTGTTTAGTGTTTTGAACAACACTGTGTGGTGTTTTGTAAAAAGTGTGAGGCTTATAGTTGTGAAGATCTGGGTTGAGGTTTTGCTCCCTGGGTGTCAGGTTTCACAAATTGTGTGTTATTTAAAATTTTAGTGTGTAAGCAATCGGAAAAAACTGTAAGAGAAGCAGGAGGAGATTTTTATTTTTGAGTTTACATTTTGTGGTTATTAAGGTGGAAACATTACAGCTTTTGTCCACAGAGGTCTCTAAAATCAACAAAATATGAAAGTTCCTTGTAGTAGCTTTAAATGTCTCCTTTAGGTAAATAGAAGAATAGATGGGTAGTTAAATAAAAGCCTAATTTAATATTTAATTGCTATGTCTATGTTGCATTTGCTCTGAAATTCATTTAAACTTAAACAATTTCATTATATTGTTTCAAATATCAACCATATATATGTATATATCCACGTATTTATCACATTTATCAAATAGTGCATCATATTATGTGCAGACTAAGTAACACCTCAAATTACACGTCATATAGAACAACGCATTAAATCATTGAAAGGGGTGCAACTATTCAGTACATCAGGTTACAGTAGGTACAGTAGCGCAAGGGCCTCATATTTTCATGTAGATTTCTGTTAGTTTATAACAGTATTTCATAGGAGGAAATTGTCCCCATTCACTAATTTTACAGAGACATCTGAAAATTCTTAAACTACATGCTTATAATTAGAAATATAAAATATAACAATAAAATATAATAATGTATTTATATTGTTGGTTGTCCATAAATTAATCATCTTGTAATTCTGATTTTAGATCAAACTGGCTGATAACATGATCGTGGGCGCAGACTTTGAGGTGCACGCTGTCCTCACTAACGACTTCATGGAGGCAAAGACCTGCTACTTCCTGTTCTTCGCCAGAGCCGTCAGCTACAACGGAAAACGAGGAGAGAGCTGCGGATTTGCTCGGGAAAAAGTGGAGGTGCCGCCTGGAAAAGGTTGGCTCTGATAGTGTAAACACTTTACACCACAGTAATCTGAGCTGTTCATTTAATGATCTCATAAAAACTGTGTTTCTTTCAAATAGTTTTTAAAGTGCCTCTGTGAAACAAGGCCTTCAACTGTCACAAATTTAATCTCATGCTTATTTTAAAAGCCTAATTAATATGGATGCAATGTATGTGTTTTTTCAGAAAGGCGCCTGTCCCTCAGACTGAAGTATGGCACTTATGGACCAGTGATCAATTCTGATAGGTTGATCCAGCTGTCAGCCATCACCATCGACAGACAGACTGCAGATTACCATAAAGCTGAGAAAACCATTGTGCTAGATGAGCCAGAAATAGAGATCAAGGTAGGGGCGATGGATAGGTAAAGTAAATGTTCTTTCTGGTCTTATTCCTCACTTGTTAAAGAATCATTTGTTTGAACCTGATCTGTGGCTCATGATTTTTGGGACATCAATAATCAGCGTTTTGGGTTCTCTCATCTCTATTTCAATAACCATGTAACCTAACCCTTGTACTACTGTAGAGTCCTCCTAGATTTCATGGATAAGATGCTATATGTTCTGCAGGCGCGCTACACGGACAACAGGAGTTCTGCGTTTCTCGAAAAGTGGGTGCCCCTTGGAAAAGGATTAGTTGATAGTGTAAACCTTTACAAGTATTGTAGTGTTATTCATATTCATAAAACTTTTTCTTCAATAGAAATTTTTCAATTGTCCTCTGTGAAACAATGGGCCTTAAAACTGTAAACAATTTAATTCAGTCATATTTTAAAGCCTAATTAATATGGACATGTAATGGGTATTTACAAAATGCCGCCCTCTGCCCCTCAGCTGTAAGTATGCGCAATGACCGTGACACCGATAGGTTATCCACTGTCAGATAATGGAGACAGGACGGCAGCCAATCAAGTCTAAACATCTGTAGTAAACTGACCAAAGTAAGTCAAGGTAGGGACATGGTAGGTAATTAAGATGATCTTCTGTCATTTTCCTCTTTAAATCACTTTGTTAACCCCTCTTGCCCTCATGATTTGGGACACTCAATAAGAGAGTTTTGGTCTTCTCATTTACGAATACCATGTGACTACCTGTTACTATGTAAACGGTACATCCTGGTCTTTATTGTAATCATTGTTGGCCGCGCCCGTGACAACAGGAGTTCTGTTTTCTGTGGGTTGGCGTACCTTGGCAACCTTATTATAACAGCAGTCTTTTAGTGATGTATTTACTTGAAATTTACACCAATCGACAGTTTGATTCATTTCTCAATTACATGGGAAGCTTAAGCCCTCACAGAGTCAGCACAAAATGTATTTTAGCCAACTAAAAAACCCAAACCCTAATCCAACTAAAATCAATATCAATATAAGTGTACGCTATATTTTCAGCCCTTTACTTTGCCATCAGACAGCCTTTTCCAACAAAGAACTGGTGCCACACAAACCAAATATCGCTCTCCTTTGCTCAACCACACTCCTCAACCAAAAGCAGTAATTTTACCTTGCAGAAATAGTTTATTTTGTGTAAATTGGTTAATTGATTTAGCTGATCGGTTAATTGACCCCTGGTAGGTTGTTACAGCAGATCGCCTGTTTTATAGAGATTAGTTTGAACCCTGCCCCCACTGTTCACATGTTGAAAGTGTTGTTTGCACTTTTTGATAAATGTAATCCTTTATTTAACTGTACAGGTCTATTATGACATAATTAATTTTCAATATTATACCACCTGTCACATGATGATGCCTGTTTATCTGAACACTTGTCTGCAGCTGGTGGGAGAGGCCACAGTGAACCAGTCTGTGACGGCAGAGCTGACCATGTTGAACCCTTTACCAGAGTCACTGAAGGACTGCAGCTTCACCATAGAGGGTGTCGGCCTCACTGACGGCAAACCCATAACAGAGAAGTATGTTAACTCCATCATGAATGTCAGGAGCAGATTTAAGCATTAGTTATTTATTTTAGTGTTCCTGTTTTTTTCCTATTTTTTCTGCTTGATGGGTTTACATGTATCGTCAGTTTAAGCAAAGAATACAATGGAGGCCTACTGAGAGCTGTACAGACAAACAGAGATAAACAGAAAACAGAAACCTTACCTCTGATTTTTTGTTTGATGATGTTCATTATATATTGTGTGTGTGATTCTTGCAGGATTGGAGCTGTGGGCCCCAAAGAGGAAGCCAAAGCCAGCATTGACTTCCGTCCCACCAGTGTTGGCTCCAGCGTGCTCCTGGCGAACTTTGATAGCAACAAACTGAAGAACATCAAGAGCTTCATCAATGTTGATGTGAAGGAATGAGTCAGTACTGAAGTCTGACAAAACTAAAAGCTTCTATTTTTAAAATCTAGTTAAATATGTTTATTTAATTAGACGACAGATTACAGGGCTGCCCTTGGCTTAGAGGTCTGAGGCTGTTTTTTTTTTAAATCCACTTATTATTTTCATCCATTTATTATTCTAGAACATAATTTTATTATGAAACATAATGATCCATATCCACTAACCACTGTGCCTTTGTAGTATTCTATAATACATTATTGGCTGCAATAGTATAAGACACTCTCATAAACTAATTTATTTTATTTGAATGATTAACAATGAGTGATCATTTTGATTTAGTTACATGTAAATGTGACAATAAAGCTGTGAGTTAAAGCACTTTTGGTTTAGGGAGCAATGCTTCCTCACCTCTTTTTAGGAAAGTTTTTGTTGTTGGTGATGAAGAAAAAAAATGTAATTTGCTAACCAAAAATAACATTTTTGCAAATAAAATTTGGAGTCTTGGTATTGTTTGTTATTTGTTGGTGGATTTGTGTCCTTGCAGAGTCAGTGGACAGATATCTCCGTTTCCTGGACAATTCAGGCAGTCTCATCAATTTACAAACTCCCCAGGCTCAGTCAGCCTGTCAGTGGAGTATTTAAGTTCACTAATAAACTATTACAATAATTAACAATTCGTTTTTATTTCTACTTGACTTTGGAGACAGTAAAAGTAAACTCCTGCTGACGTCTCCACCAGAACTCAGGAGTCGCTGTTCTCGTTTTGGAATTTAAGCTGCTGCAGAAACTTCATGTCTTCAAGTCATGATTTGACTTTTTTCTCAGAGTTTGTTGGACATGAAATTGCAGCCTTAAATTAGCCCACATTCTTCACAACATGAAACCTGAGGATAATCCTCCAGGATGGATATCCGATAAACCAGAAGAGAATGATAACTAGTGGGCTCTTAAATCTCTATCAGACAGAAATATATAATAATATATGTAAGTATACTGTATGATTCTAGTTGTTTCATACCAATTTGAACTACCCTACAGCCAAATGCAACTGACATGTATTAATGATTGATTCAAAGTGACAGAAGAGTTGCTGAGTTTGTGTCCAGTGCACAGCTAACTAATGTATACAAAATTATATACAAAACTGATGTTAGCATTTTTTGTTTTCTTACAGTACTTGAATGTTTAAGTGGCCAATAGTATAGTATATAATTCTGAGTATTTATAGTGTATAGTTCAGAGAATATTAGATCCAAGATGAAATGCAATTATAAGTCTGCTACTTCAGCACCCAGGACAGCACCATTGATTTGTCAATACACAGCATACTTCAGAGCCATGGTCGAGGACACAGATTCTAACTTGCACAAACCTCAGTCAGGTTCAATTAGTCAGAAAGACTAGAATGACACATTGTACTGGACAGTCCCTCTGCCCCTGTAATCTCCCTTGCAGATTAACAAGGGGGTTGCATTTTGGTCATTTTACTAACAAGGGGGTGGCCTCCCCTTCATATTGCCTACTGCTGTCGGGGTTCTTATACTTTTGAAGTGTTTGAGATCAGCTGTGTGTGTGTGTGTGTGTGTGGTGTGTGTGTGGTGTGGATTAGCAGCTTTCACTGTGGAACCCCTTGTACATAACATACTATAATCAAACTTTTTCTATCCAAACAAATAGATATTATAGTAAAACAGCCATGACAAGAGAATAACACATGGGAATAACTGTTTTTTTCCTCTGAATTATAGAATGTTGGATTTTGTTTATGACCCGGTGTTGTGATGTCATAATGATCCGTTCTAGAACCCTGTGTGACAGGCCACAATTTTCACACACAACTAGAAACACTAGTTGAGACTCAGGGGAGAAACCTGCATCTTCGACACAAAGAGCACAAGCCCTCATATTGAAGAGCAAAGATGAGTGAATATAGCTCAGTGTACAACAAGCTCCGTCTAGAGAAACTGCTGTGTGATGCAGTGATCAAAGTGGCCAGCGCTGAATTTCACGTGCACAAGGTCATCCTCTGTAACTGCAGCTCGTACTTCAGGTGAGCTGGTTTATCAGGTGTTAACAGGGGGGATGCTGTTCAATTTACTCTCATTAATATAGTTTTTTTAAAAAGCAACAAACTGCAACACAATCTGAGACACTGATAACAAGAGACACTGGTTCATTAAGAAACAAGTTGGTGCAACAAAGGTGTATGAAGAATCCTTCATGTATTTTAAAAGTTTGTACTAAAGGTAAAGTTCACCTTTTGCACATGTCTGCATGATTATATGCTAGGTACCAAAGCTATTTTTTTTTCAGATGATGATTTTTACTGCCTGCCTTTTTGTGTACAGTAGGGTACACAAATTGTTTTACGTGACATTAGACATCATTTTAAATGAGCTGCATTGTGATTGTAAATACCGGATTTCCAATATTCATGTGAATATAAATTCAACTCTGTGTATTACTGGTAAACAGAACACCACTTTTATTGATTAATACTTGGAGGTCTAATTTGTGCATTACTCAAAAAAGAGAAAGACATTATATTATAAATTACTTCCCCATTCTCGATGTCAATTTTTCAAATTATGCCATAATTTTCTGGACAGCTTCAAAGGTGCACATGTTTGAATGCAAAAAGACTTCTACGTTCATTAAAGCTACCACAAAGAACTTATATTTCATGCTGATTTTGGAGGCCCCTGTGGACAAAAGCAGTATTGTCTCCTCCACCATAATCAACAAGTGTAATGTCAAAAATAAAATGATGTAAATAAACATCTTCTGCTTCCTTTTAAGCGGCACTACACTCACTGCAGCTTTGCCTAAGAAAATATAAACACAGGCTTCTTTCATCTGATTTCAAGGACAATCCAACCGGTTGGCAGGCATTAAGAATAGAAATTAGAATTAATTAAGAATTAATATATAGAAATAGCCAATCTTCTGATGCTCTCGTTTGCTTATGTAGGTCATGTATAGGCATCAATATAAAATTATTATTAGACTGTTTGATTACCAGTTAAGAACTCCTTGTAGTAGCTTTAAATGCATGAGATGCTAATTTTAGACAAATAACTTCATCTTGCAGGATTTCTGGGAACTTAAGTTGATTTAAAAATCTAAATCTGTGCAGGGTCTGGATACAGCTTTAATTTCACGTGTTTTATGTTTGGCATTTCATTTTAACTCGGTCACATCTGCTCTGAAAAGTCCAATATGGGGTTTATATTCATATTATCATTTTATGAAGTGTGAATATTAAGGGATATATGGACCACTTCATTTCAAATCCTTTGTTTGTTTCCTTCTTGGCCCACAGAGCCCTCTTTACCCACTGGTCGACCCCAGACACTCGGGACTATGACATTCCCAATGTGTCCGCTGACATGATGAAGCTCATCATTGAGTTTGCCTACACTGGCTTCGTTCCTGTGACACAAGAGAATGTAAAAGAGGTTTTTATAGCAGCAGACCAATTCAGTGTTTTGGGCATCATACAAGCCTGCAGTGACTTCATGGAGGAGCATCTGACCCCACAGAACTGCATTGGCATCTGGTGGTTCACAGACATCTATTACCACCCTGAGCTGAAACACAAGGCCTACCTCTTCATGCTGAGGCACTTTGAGGAGGTTGCTGCTACCTCAGAGGAGTTCCTGCAACTTTCTGTGGAGGAACTTGTTAAAATCACTGAGACTGACCGACTCTGTGTGAAGAAGGAGAAGAAGGTGTTTGACGTAATCCTTCAGTGGATCGCCTACGCACCTGAAGAACGCAGAGGACACATCCCTCTGCTTTTGTCCAATGTAAGTAAGATGAATGATTACTCAGCCTCTACATTAGGTTTTTGATCTGCATATTTTTTATCTTGTTAATGGTGACAAATCCAAAACACGCGTGAACGCTGCAGGTTCTACAACCCTGATAATATTAGGTCAAACTCATGTATTATCAATAGTCAAACGTCACTATTGAGTGTGAACAGCCTTGAGATGAAGGATAAAGAATTTTATAATGTAATGTATTTCCAAAACTAAAGCCAGAAAGTTACTGGAATTTTTAAGCAACAACAGCAACACACAAACAAATAATTTTGACCATGATCCTTTAAAGTATTGCTAAATTTAAAAATTTTAAAAAATATGAAATAGGTAGGCATGGAGTGGAACGTCTTTCAGGTTAAAAAAAAAAAAATCTTGTGAGCACTCTCTAGTGGACAAACTATTATTTGCAACACTGCTTATAAATGACCTTAAAGCTATAATATGTAATTTCTGTATTAAAATGTCCAAAACGCTATATATTTTGTTGAGTTGTGTAATTGAGGGATTCCCGCTAGCCGTCGCTAGCAGTAACTTCCTGGAAAATACTGGATACAATGGATATGTCAGAGACTGAGAAAGGAAGTTGGCCAGTGTAACATGAATAAAACTTTGATATATTACCACAGTTGTGAACATGATTTCTGTCTGAGTCACGTCAGATAGATCTTCTTCAGCTATGGCGGTTGTCTAACAGCTAAGATAATAACTCCCATGATCCCACGCCTCTTCATGATGTCATCAAACTATGTCCTTTGTTTTTTGTTTTTTTAATGTGAAAGAGACCCATAGTGACAAAACTTAAATACTGTGTGTCTCAACATAAATTTGGCCTTTCTTGTTACTTAAAGACTGAAGTATATGCTAACACAATATATCTGTGATACGCTAAAAGTGGCTGATAATATCAACAATGGACTCTATTTTAAACAATTTATTTCAAACTTGTGTTCTCATGTGTCGTTTAGGTCAGGCTGGCTTTGATGAGTCCAGAATACCTCCTAAACAACGTTGCAAACAACCAACTGGTGAAAGCAAGTGAAGAGTGTCGAGCAACAATCCTCAAAGCCATAAAGGCCATGCTTGACATCCGAACAAGGAGGTCATCTGGGTCTACTCTCCTTAACCCTCTGGCCCGTCCACGACAGCCTTCTGCTATCCTGTTGGCTGTTGGAGGTTGGAGTGATGGGAGGCCCACCAACGCCATTGAGGCATATGATGTCCATGCTGACCACTGGGTCAGAGTAGCTAACAGTGAGTGGGAGGTTCCCCGGGCCAACCTTGATGTTGCTCTCCTCGACGGATCATTGTATTGTGTCGGTGGCTATGACGGTGTTGAACACTTCAGCACCATGGACAGGTTTGACCTGGACACACGCACCTGGCAGGAGGTGGCGCCAATGCATACACCCCGATGCTACGTCAGTGTAACTGTGTTGGATGGGTACATATACGCCATAGGAGGTTTCAATGGAGCTGAAGCACTTGATACTGCCGAGCGCTATCTGCCCAGTACCAACCAGTGGACAATGATTGCGTCCATGAACGAGCCGAGGAGTCATGCCAGTTGTACAACCCTTCATGGCAAGGTGTGTGGTGCTAAAGAGCAGCTCTGAATAATTTAGAGTGCTCTGTCTTTGGACTGATAGAGCACAGAAGTTCACATTTCTAGTTTGACTCCTAAAGGGATAGTTTGGATTATTTGATGTGGGGTTGTATGAGGTACTCATTGATAGTCATTGTATTAGCTACGGTAGATGGTGGTCAGCACACCCAGTTTGGAGAAGTTTTAGAATACTAGTCTTCAGTGGAAATCTTCAAAAGATGACATAGCCTATTACCTCTTTAATTATCTCCAGGTGTACATTTGTGGCGGCTTCTCTGGGGCCGAGAGCCTATCAAAAGCTGAGTGTTACAACCCACAGACCGACCAGTGGACACTGATCGCCTCCATGGGCAGCAGGCGCAGTGGAGTTGGGGTCATCGCCTACGCAGACCAGATCTTTGCTGTAAGTACATGGAACACTGCCGACACTCACATAACACAGAAACACTGTGAGACGCAGAGGCATGAAAAGATGTCGTTAGTAGAGGTTTCAGACTGGACTAATATTCACCTTTCGTTACAAACCAAGTCAAGTCAGTGGTGGATCCAATTTATAAAGCCTGAAGGTTTGCTGCTTTTCTTTGTTTCCCCTGATACTAAACTGGATATGTTTGGGTTTTGGTCAAGATCAAGATCAAACAGGGAATTTCAACTTGTCAGTTCATGCTTTGGGGAATTGTAATGACAATTACTTACTATTTTCTGATAATATGTTGAGAAACTAATCAGTAATGAAAATAATTGTGAGTTACTTCCCCATATACAGTAATGGAACTGAACAGACTCAGCGTCTTTAAGACCTCATGATGTCATCAAGACCTATTTTTGTCTCAGTTTCAACTTGCACACTGAAGTTGGACATTGTAGTTGTACAAGAGACTCGATGCTGACTTGAATAAAACTTTGTACAAAACAAATAATTCTTGTAATATTCTGGCAGGAGAGTTGCCAGTTTTAAAAACATATTGTCAGTGGCCTGATAGCTCAGTTGGTAGAGTTTTACCCCATGCACTGAGGCTGTGAATCCTCTGCAGTGGCCAGGGGTTTGATTCCCACCTGCAGGCCCTTTGCTGTGTGTCATTCCACCACTCTCTCTCCCTGTTTCCTATCCTCACTTCAGCTGTCCTATCTAATAGAGGTTAATGAAAGCTTTTCTTAAAAGAAAAAACAACAACATATTGTCAGAATATATAGACAATCAGCTGCTTGCTACTTTTTACAAAACATAACTTTATTCAAAGCTGCTACAAGGAACCTTCATATAGTGTTGAAAGCTGTGGACAAAAGGTAGTGTTTTCACCATAATAACCATAAAATATAATGTCAGGGAATTAGAATTAGTTCAATTTGTGCAATGACCATTATTCACTATTTTCACATATTACATGTAGAGAAAATAATCAGCAAACTAATAAATGATGAAAATAATTGTTAGTTGCTTTTCATATGCAATAATGCACTAAACTGATTCAGTGTTTAACCTTGTATGTCTTTAACCTTATTGTATGTGAGTTAGTGAGGCAGAGAAGAGAAGAAGAAGCACAGAAGCACAGAGAAGCAAATGTCTCTTCTATTGGAAGTTCTAGTAGACAAGTCAGCTCCATGATTACCTTAACATAGGTACAAAAGGTTGCATTCACTTTCATCAATCACTGATTTAATGTACTCAGTTACTCAATTTAACATGACTTCCGACAGATAATTTTGTTAGTTGAACAGACATAGATACACTGAGTGTGTGTAAAACAGATAATTCTTGTAATATTCTGACAGGAGAGTTGTCAATCACCAGAATATATGAACAATAAACTGTCTCTACTGTTTACTGACCGGTACTTAATTTAACTTTATTTAAAACACAGACAGAGGTACATTTTTTACAAGTCTGCTGAGTGTAAAATGAGACACAAACAGACAGGAGAAGCAGTCCTGCCTTAATATGCCACCTTTTCTCTAATAGGTTGGAGGTTTCAATGGAACCACCCGTCTGAGCACTGCTGAGGCCTACAACCCCAACACCAACACCTGGCACACTGTGCCCTCCATGCTGAACCCTCGCAGTAACTTTGGCATCGAAGTGATCGAGGACTGCCTGTTTGTGGTTGGGGGCTTCAACGGCTTATCCGCCACCCAGGAAGTTGAGCGCTACGATTTTGAGGCTGGTGAGTGGTCTGATGTCCGTCACATGGAGACTTCACGTAGCGCCCTGAGCTGCTGTGTGGTGTATGGACTACCCAGCATAGCCGAGTACGCTGCCCCTTATTACCCCCCGCAGTTCACCAATGAGGAGGAGGATGAAGGATGAAGCTCCATCTGACTATAAGCTGTGCTGTTCTGTAAATAAATGTCTCTATGCTTGAAACTACAGCAGCACTATTGTTATTACAGTAATTACAAAGATTTTCAGTGTGTGTGACAGCTTGTCAATTTCATGTTATGAGACCAATAACAAACCCAGGTGACCTCTGACCCCCTGCTAAATGGTGAAAAAAGCATTTCATTTTCATGTGTGCTACATGCAACATAAACACTGTTGGCTCCATTCAGTGTGAAGTTCACTGAGCTCTAAGACTCAGTATTTGACACACTACTTAACATAAAACTGTACTAAGTAAACAGGCTTGGGGAGTAACAGATTACATGTAATTAGGATACAAAAAGGATAACTGTAATACATTATAGTTACAAAAAAATAAGACGGAATCAGTTACAGATAGATTTAATGAAAATGGGGATATTTGCAGGATTACAATTTTAAAATATCCTTTAAAAAATGCTGCATACTACCATATCGCTATCTTCACGAGTCTTAACACCACTCTGGTCTCAGTGAAACCAGCTAATCTGACATCAGTCATTATTTCTTGAAAAAAATGCTTTCACTGAGTAGACTTTTCACTATTGTCTTATCTCAACATCTAATTTAAAGAAGCATTTACAGGTAAGACCAATCACAAATGTTAGCTACACAGACCAAGTGCCTACTTTAGCTACACAGACCAACCTACACAAACCAACTGCTAACCGTAGAGATAATCCAAAAAGTAAAGGAAAGTAATCAAGTTACAATACTAAAATACCGTAATACTTGGATTAGGTTACTGACTACATTTTTTAACAGGTAATCAGTAACTGTATCAGAATACATTCTTAAAGTAAGACTCCCAACCCTGTAAGTAAACAGGTTGGGAAGTAACAGATTGCATGTAATGGGATTACGTAATCTGGATACAAAATAAGGTAACTGTATTCAGTTACAGTTACAGATAAATTTATTTAGCAGGATTACAATTTTAGAACAAAAAAATATACTACCATGCACAGTACGCACATATTACAATACCTAACAACACACACAACACCCTTTCGGTCTCAAGTCGGTATGATTTGAGGGGAACAGGTTTTTTCAAAAAAACTAAGACAAGAATGAATATTAAGCAGAGATGTGTCTCTGTTAGAGGTGTTAACTTGTGGAATAGCTGTGACGATGAATTAAAAATGTGTAGTTCACTTTCATTTAAAAACATGTATAAAACTAAAGCAATAAGAAAATATATAAATCAGGTATGAAGAAGAGTAATAATGAAAATACTGAAACTTTTGGCTGTGTTTGCTTGTATTATTGTTATGGAACTTTATTGATTTACTTCTGTAACATGGTTGAAAATTTGTTGTTGTTGTTTTGTTTTGTTTTTTTTCTGTTTGTTGTTGTTTTTCTGAAGACTTATGGTGCAACTCAGACCATATTGTCAAGGAGTGTGCTTGCATTAGACTCTATGGAGAACAGAACCTGCTACCACACATTCACATTAGTGAGAGAACCTGGTCTGGTCTTCACTACACACATATACAAAATACAAACAGCCATGCTGCATAAATGGTTAAATTAAGACATTATAGTTTAATATGACCCATGTGAAAAATGCATGACAGATTGCAGAACTCAGTAGTTTCTATGACATTTTCAGATCTAAATACAAACTATGAGTCACAGTGCAGCGATGCATTTGATTAAGTAATGCAGCAGATCCTGCAAGCATCATCATTATCCGATATGAAAATGTGACACTTTACTTCCAGAAAACTATGTGTCCAGCAACTATATGGCACCAGGTTTCAGTCTCAGTGACTCAGTGTTGTCAGTGTGTTTTTTATTGAAGAAGATAGTTTTTCCTAAACTGTTTTAATAAAAAAAAGAATACTTCTGGTGCTTATCTTAAGACAAAATCACTTGTTTTTGGTATGCTTTTTCAGGAAATTCTATGTCATTGTGAGCTTTTTTGCTAACTATAACCTCGATTCTTAAAGTCAACTCAATCAAGAAACCAAAAAGTGCATCTTAGTAGCTCATTTGGTAGAGTGTGCGCCCCATACAGCGAGGCTGTGAGTCCTCAGGAGTAGCTGTGGGTTCAAGTCTGACTGTTTCAAAAAATGAGCCCAAATGAGTGAGGAAAACTGTAAGGAGCAGCAGGATTTTCTCAAACCACAAAGGAACACTTCATCCTTCAGTTTATCACAAACATTCAAAATCAAGACATCTGGACATACAGGGTTTTCAATGGACAGGAAAATTGTAATGAGAAAAGTAACTAGTAACTAAAGTTGTTAGACAAATGTAGTGGTCTAAGTACAACATTTGATGGAGTGGAGTAGAATAATAAAATTCTATAAAAAAAATGCTCAAGTCTAAGTACTGTGAATCTGTACTTACAGTAAGTGCTGTACTTGAGTAAATATACTTAGTTACATTTACCCAAGTAATGGAATATTGGTTGTTGGAAATCCCTAAAGTAAGCTAAAGTCAAACAACTGCAAAGCTTCTCCACGACAGGTACTTAAGTACACTGACAAGCTCATGTCCAGCTCAGCACTTTTGAGGATGAGAGAAAATATTGCAGTAATTTTCATGACTGAATACTTACACACTAAACTAGGAGTCTGCCAAAATATAAATCTGTCTGGAGCCACAACTATTTAATGCACAGACTCTTCTCTTTTTTTTGCATCTGGTATCCATGGTTGGCATTGGGAGACTTACTAACCACCACCAAAATTTAGAGGAAAAGGTGCAGAGCCCAAGATGTAAAAAAAAAAAAATTTCCTTATGTCAAAGCCACAGAGCCCTTTAAATTTAGATAAGGCTTCAGGGTCAGGGTGAGGAGGATCTGCGCGATTTTCCTTAATAGGTCACGTGATTCTCATTATATTTGTAATATTATGTAATATAGGATAGTAATTATTCTTATCTCATCTCATCTCAATTCTATCACCCAAATTTGTTTTAAACCTAAACAGTAGAACATGCATCCTAGAGAGTAACGACACAAAAATGTTTATTTATAAAGGTCTTCTAGCCGGTCAGGTAGTTTGGTGCCAGTTTGGTTTGCAAATGGAGGACGCTCAACAGGATGATGTGTCTGACTTAAGAGAGGTTTGGAACAAATGGAAGAAATGCTGGAGCTGCACTGTCCAGAATTTGTTTCTCTTCTCGAGTCTGGTGTCTGTGGCTCTGGGTAAGTTAATGTCCTGATGTTAGACCCGGTGTGACCGTAAACATCGTGAACATGAAACACGAGTAACAGAAACAACAGTTAACTAGCTAACGAATGAAGCTAATGAAAGAGAACGTGAACTTTTTGACAGAACAGTAAGTTACAATAAACAATAAAAATGAATTAATAAGTTACAGAATATTGGCTACAAGTATGGTCTGTTTACACGTTTATGTACCCTCAAAATTCACAGCGAGCTTCACGGTGACAGTTTTCTTTTCCTTTAGTAATATTCATATTTTATTATTTATGTTTCTTTTTATGTCACTTATATTATTTCAATTAGCTTCGTCAATTTGTAAAACAAGGTGAACGTGTGGAGAGAAATGCCGGCTAAAAGGCCACGGTATGACGTTGCCATGGTAACTCATGAAGGTGTTGTCAACATGGCGGCTGAAGTCTTCTCCGTTTCGCGCTGCCGCTGTGAGGGGTCGAGGTTAGGGGTTGGATTGGGACAAGGTTCAGGTTCAGATGAAAAGAAACAGACGGTGGTTGGCTGCGTAATTTACAAACCGGATGTGATCGCTCCAGGTGAAACAGCGCCATCCAGTGGGCAGTTTGAATCGTTACATTTGTTAAGAGGACACGTTTAAATGGGCAGTGATCATCGATTTTACATTAAGTATCCACAAACATGAGAATGTACAGACATTATGCGGGCATGTGAAATAATATGCATCCTGAACAATTCTCAGTTCTTAATCTGACTGATCTGGTTAACATTTATGTTTAGAATGAGCTGTCAGTAATAGTGTTTAATGAAAGGTGGGATGTTATCTCTATTCCTGCCATTAGCCTAAGTGTGATATTTTGTTTTAAGCGGTCAAAGTGGCTGCGTTATGGTTTTTGAAATCATAAATCAGATTAAAGTCCCACTCCACTCAAAAATCTGTTTTTCATTGCTGCTTATTTACCTAAATGTTTCATTGAGCAGAATGGTGTATGTGCATATGCAGTGTGATACAAGGGGGCTGTTTTCACAGTCATCTGCTAAAGGAGGAAAATTTCTCCTCAACACTCCTCTCACCTTAAAACAAAACATGCAAGTATGTTTTTAAGAACGTTGAAATGAAAGACATTTGTATAGTCATAGATTCTGGGTTTTTGAGAAAGAGTAAAGCAAGAGCGAGAAAGAGTAATTTTAATAATGTTGACCAAGGTAACCAAACCTTTGGACAGAAACACCATATTAAGACACAAATTATTATTCCAAGTAAAGTATTTTTGTGTCTTAAAATGTGTCTAGAGGGGAATCTTTAAGAATCTGATGAACTCTGTCAATTTATACCATGTGATTTATGATAAGAGCAGTTTAGAAAGAAGAGTTGTATTCATTCATTTTAAACTATCATCTATTGCAGTGTTTCCCAATCCTGGTCCTCAGGCCCCCCTGCCCTGCATGTTTTAGGTGTTTCCCTGCTTCAACACACCTGATTCAGATGATCAGCTCATCATCAAGCCTCTACAGAAGCCTGATAACAACCTGATCATTTGAATCAGGTGTGTTGGAGCAGGGAAACATCTAAAACATGCAGGGCAGGGGGGCCTGAGGACCAGGACTGGGAAACACTGATCTATTGTATGATGCTGTAATTATAAAGTCTGTTTTTCCAATCAGGGATTGCTGTTGGCATAACTGCCAAGACCTACTTCAACCTCTCAGAGGTTGACAAACTCCACATCGGCTTTCCAGGAGACATGCTCATGCGGGTGCTTCAGTTCATCAGTGTTCCTCTGATAATGACGAGTGTGATAACAGGTAAGCTTTCTCACTCTGTTAACTGTTACATCAGGTTATCCATGTTACTCACACAGGATTTAAAAGGGCCATACTGGTGGTTTGGCAGATTTGAGACCATTATTTGTGAAAAGTGGACCAGTTCCCTGTAGATACCATAAGGATTAAGTGAGGAAATATATTTTTTGTGATTATATTGCAGTGATGTATGCGTATATGCACTCATACATGACTTTGCTGATCCTCAGACGTTCGGTTCATATCATATGTTTTATGTTTCTCCTATAGGAGTTTCTAGTCTGAGTGTTAATACCTCCAGAAAGATAGCAGTGTGTGCGGCAGTGTACTTTGTGTTGACCACTCTTATGGCTGTGACTATAGGTAAGAGAAATTTAACATTACATTAAAGTATATTTTGGGTTCTTTCACCTTTTTTGTGTACATTTCTGCATATAGTCACGATTCAGTTATCAAACAGATGTCGCCTGATGCATTTTTTGTTACTTAAAGTCTTTTTCTTGTTTTATTTGAGCATGTAATTGTCATCAACTGTCACAGCCATTTTCACACTAGTTTCTCGGATGTTCACTAGTTCACTAGTTTGGAGAAGCAGCAGGAGTTCAGGTTTAGGAGGCTAAGCAGTGAACTGCTATGGACAGGATCAGCAAAAAAACATATTTTGGCCACCTAGAAAAAGTTCACCTAAAAAAATCCATACAACCCCACTTCAAATAACATGAACTATCCCTTTCATATTTATTTTCACACTGTTATCTTTCTTGTTTTTTTTATGATATATTTGCTAGATGTGTGGCAGTACCATCTTTTATCATTGTTTCATTATTTTGGTTATTCAAGAGCCATAGCAGCATATCTGGCTTGCACGACATCTTGTATTTTCTCATTTTTACCAAAACATTTTTATCTTATTCAAAGTTTTCTAACTGAAATGCAAAAGGGAAAATCACACAAAGGTTTTCATAAAAATATTTTTAAAAATCATGCATTGCCTTTACCGTTGTGGAACAAACTTGACTTGTTAAAAAGACTGTAGAATGTAGCAGTTGTTTTTAATGGTTTTACACCATGTATAGAACTCTATTGAAATAATTGTTTGTGTGCCATTTTTGCCACTTATGCCCAACCCTGGATATGTGTTGTAGGGCTGACACTGGTGCTGCTGTTCAAGCCTGGGGTTGCTTATGGTGTTGACACTGGACGGGCAGAAGATGAGGAAATATTCTCAACTGTGGACATCTTGTTGGATCTGGTGAGGTGAGAAGAAAGTGCGTTATGTCTGAGATTACGCTGAATTTCTTCTATAGTTTGTGGAAGATTTACAAGCTGTGTAATATTTCTGATCATCTGATTCCTCAATCATAGGAGATGGTAGCTTTTGACTTTTCTTTTTCTTTTTATAGAAACATGTTTCCACAGAAGCTGCTCCAGGCCTGCTTCCAACAGGTATTTTTCTCATTAAGATCTGCTATATACCGCCCATTTCCTAAACTTCTAATGAAGGAGACAATGTAATATTTATGTGAGCACATTATTTGTTTTTCTTAGTACAAGACTGAGAGGCTGGAGTTTGAGACCCACACAGTCGAACCAAATTCCAGCCTGGAAACGGTAAATCTTTCTCCTCTTATCACTATGAAGATCCTCTTCATTTGCAGTGATACTTGATAATACAACATTGCTCTCAGACTGCTGTTATTCATGAGTTTTCCTTCCTTGTTTCAGAATGGCACTGAAGTACATCTGATGGGTCAATATGTTGAAGGAGCCAACATGATGGGCCTGATTGTGTGCTCCTTTTTCTTTGGACTGACCCTCAAGAGGATGGGAGAAAGAGGCAAAATCCTCATGGAGGTTTTCACCATCCTCAACGACTTCATCAAAGATGTGATCAATGTGATTCTGTGGTGAGTGAAACACAGAGTTAAACACGCTGGTGGAATTTAAGTACATTTACTCAAGTACTGTACTTCAAGTACAGTTGTGACTTTCTTGAATATTTTAATTTTCTTCTACTTTCTACTTCTACTCCACTACATCTCAAAGACAGATGCTGTTCTTTTTCCCTCACAACATTTGTGTGACAGCTTTGGAAACTAGTTACTTTATAAAATAAGAATTTTACACACAAAGCATATGAAGAGTTTATAAAATATATCATGTTTCATTGCAAAATTAAACTACCTAACAGTTTATACAAGTACAGCTGAAACAATTAGTCAGTTAAAATATTTTGATAATTGTTTGTCATTTTTCATGTAGAATCACTTTAGGGTTTTAATCTATTTGTAATAATTGTGAGGTTTGGAATGTTGGTTGGACAAAACAAGCATTGTGAATGAATTTCTACAAACCAATCAATCAATCTATTAATGGAGAAAATAATGACCTGATTAGACCATTATGAAAGTAATCATCAGTCGCAGTCCTATGCAAAATAGTGTAAAATGGTATGACAAAGGATGCAGGATATTTGACAATTTAACAATAAACCGTAGTTTCTAAAATGATATCAGGGCTCTGAAACAATAACGTTTCACCAGTATTTTTAATAATTATACATAACTAAAAAAAGCAATCTGCATTATATTGTATTTAAAAAAAGGTTTCATGTTGGAGAATATAAATACTGATATCAACTGCAACAGACCAATATCAGGCCAATTACTTTAGTACATTTTCCTGATTATGTTTAACATACTAACATTTTAACTTTTACTTGTAATGGAGTATTTATACATTGTGCTTTAGTACATTAAGTAAGTTGAGTGAAATATCTGAATACTTCCTCTACTATGGGTGAAAAAGCATAATCTATACAAAATGTTAAAGGATAGAAATAAATATTTCATTTATTTACAGAAATAGAGAAAATATTCTGTGTAGAATAAGTGTTTATGCATGAACACTGATTTAACTTTAAATATGGGAAACAATGAGAAAATATAACAGTATCTTTATCTCTTCTAGCTTAATCGTCACTGATTGCTTTGTGTGTTCCAAATGTTTGATGAGTAACTGACATATTCCCTTCCTTTTCTAATTGTCTTCTATCCTTTCCAGCTACTTCCCAGTCGGAGTGATGTTCATAATCGCCAGTTACACTACTGAAGTTGATGACTGGGATACCATCTACAGACTGGGAAAGTTCGTGGCAGTGGTTGTCTTTGGGTATGTTCTCCCTTCCTCGACTTTTACTGCCACCAAAATACCAATGCCGATGATACAATTCTAGTGAATTGACAATGAAGGCACATGGGGACAGATGAGTGTGTCTGATACCAGAGAACAACCATTTAAAATACTTTGAGTGGATGAGAGCAGGATTTATGGCCAATAGCTCTTTCTAGTCACACCCACTGATGCAGATGTGAACCAAAGGTCTGCCCAACAAAAATTTAAACAGCTCCCAAACTGATTGACATGTCTTTTAGTGCAGGGACTAACACTGGACAAGATGTTTTTAAATGATTTCCAACACCGTTAAAAGCAGCAGCAGCTATCAAGACCTCGATTTTCTATGAACGGTTGTCAATCCCACAAAATCCAAATTTTTCATCCATAAGTCAGACGAAAAAATACCCACTGGGCCTTTAAGTGCCCGCCCTTTTGGTCTCATCAGTAATTTCATGTGATTAGTATCATTATTCAGCAGTATTCATTGTGTACTGAATTGTGTTTCAGGCTCATAATCCATGGAGCAATAGTTCTGCCAACGCTCTATCTTCTGTTGGTGGGACATAACCCATGGGCAGTCATCAAGGGGGTTTCTCCTGCCTTACTGACCGCAGCACTCATTTCGTCCGGGTAAGAGATTTTAGAGCTTGAGCTGTCACCATTACTTACTTTAATATTTACTATCAAAGCTGCCAAACAATAGATAGCAATTTACATTTTTTCAAAAGGAATTCACTTTTATGATTTCTTTTACATGATTAGTGTACTTAGGATTAATGCCTTCTGTCTCCAAGCTCTGCCACGCTGCCGCTCACGTTCCAATGCTGTGAGGAGAGAAATAAGATCAACCGCAGAATCAGTCGCTTCATGCTGCCCATCGGGACCAATGTCAACATGAATGGAACTGCCCTTTATAAGGTGATCGCGACGGTCTTTGTTGCCCAACTCAGCGAAATCAATCTGGACTTAGGCCACTTAATCACCATTGGGTAAGTCACAATCAGATTGGAGGAATGAGAATGAAATTATCTTGTATTACTATTGGTTAAAATACATAATATGAAACAGGAAGCAGCTACATGGTATTGTTTCATTTTTCTGTGTCTTTAAAAATCTACTTAAGTCATTCACTGAAGAGTCTGTGCATTTTCTCTGCAGAGTGACAGCAGCAGTCTCCGGCATCGGACCAGCAGGGATCCCAGCAACAGTGACCACCCTCTTTGTTGTGGCAGCAGTGGGTTTAATTGCAAGGGAAGCCTTCCTCTTGGTGGTTGTAGAATGGCTGCTGTAAGTTTAATTTGTAATTAGTAAAAGTCAGAAATTCACGTAGATTCTCCAATGAATAGTGTAGAAAGGGATTACTACAGCTGCTTCTCATAGTCAGCTGTGAGGAGACAAAATTGTAGAAGCATGAGCTTATATTTTAAACAATATGCAGTGCTGAGCCACTGTATTTTCTGCTTTCAGAGTTGACAGTGATTTTTGTCTTTCAGAGACCACTGCAACACTCTTGTCGATGTTCAGGGAGTCTGCATCGGGGGTGGCGCTTGTTAACCAACTGTCCAAAAAGGAACTGGCAGAAATGGAGGAACAAGAGCAGGACAGGACAAGGTGATAGTGTAGAGCAAACTTTTTTTTTTCTGGGGACCCACTTTTTAATAATGACAAGCCATTGAGACCCAGTTCAGGGAAGTCCTAAAAAGAGTTAATTTGTGCATAAATGAACATTTTGTCAATTTTTACTGCCATTTCTGCGTCTTATATTATCTTGACATGTTATTGAAAACAACAATCTTGCTTTCCCCAGGGGCAGCTTTTGCAAAACGACAGGAGTCCAGGGGCCAGTTAATAAACAAACATTAATAATAGCATTATTTACCAGATAAGATGATAAGTAAAATTTTGAAAAATTTGCTACAATGCTACACTGAAGCCAGCTTGCATGTCGTGATGGTGCCTGATATTAGCAGCCTTGTATGCAACAATTGTCATTTGGCAAATTAACACAGTGGTTTAGGACTGGTATGAGGAGGCAAAATAAAGGCAAATTTATCCTTCTGTTTCTCACTTGAATTGGCGGTTTTCATTGTCGACCTCTCCATGTTTACTGTCGTCATTCATCTGTACCAAGCAGAAAATTCGACCCTGGCAGCCCCACACAGGTTAGCTGTACACAGAATTCAGGAGTCAAACCAGCAGCCTCCATACATGGGTCGGACGCTCTACCAACTGAGCTAAACGTCCGCCCAGGGTCCAGATTATTTAATATTTGAAAATTAGTTTAGGTTTTCCAGGATTTCTCAGACTTTAAAAAATATGTCAGTCGGATAAACAACAGAGAGGTTTCAAGATTCCTCACAGCAAAAGTCTACCTGACCCACTGGACATCAGACAGATGTTATGGCAGCAGCTGGAGGCTGCCCAGCATTTATTCTTGAGTATTTACAATTTGTATCACACCATTAATGTTGTGTTTTGTCTGACCAGGATGGCTAACAATGGTGATGCTGAGGGGCTTGTCCAGGATGAGGAGTTTTACCCCTGCTGTTCAAGCTCTTTTAGAAATACGGAGTCCCATCATACTGCAACTGGAATATAATCACTCCAAGACTACATTACAGCAAACACGCATCAGCGAGAAGAAACAGGGTTGACTTTGAAAAGGTTTCACTCGTGCCACAAAACTGTAGTATCCCTGTAGGCTTTTGTTAGGATTAGTGATTATTTTACATATTTGATATCACATTCATTTTGTTTTGTATTTTACAGTTGTGCTGTAGTTAAACATGAAAGCGTCATCTGGTGTTAAGATTTTTGTCAAAGTAATGTTTTCGCTCATGATTGATGTACAGTGTAGAAATATATGTAGTTACAGAAATTAATTGATTTGCATCGATGTAAGATAAGATAAATCTTTATTGTCTCCCTTGGGAGAAATTCATCCTGGACAGACAAGAGACCCAAGTAATGTAATACATGTAGCTATTAAATTAATTTATTAAATGAATTGAAGTTATTTCTTAATTTAAATTTTATTTTATTATTAAATAAACAAGAAACTTATTTTCATTGGTATTATGTAGTAGCCTCAGATCTTCAGATCCACTCACTCCACTGAGTTGGCTCTTTCTGTGGGAATGAAGTGTAACGGGTGGACAATTCAGTCTGCTATCACAATTATTATATAGATGTCTGATTTAATACTGTATAACACAGATTGTTTTATGGGCAGTATGTGTTTAACTAAAGTCAAATCTTAACAGAAAAAAAACATAAAAGCAACACATCTAACAGTGTGGGTTAGATGTTATATTGACAAAATACAGACATACAGTATTTTTGTTCAAATGGTTCCAGTTTATTGGCATCCACCGAATCACTTTAATTACAGAAAAACACCACCCTACTGGTAGAATCCTGCAGCACAGTATGATTCTGCAGAACGAAACATACCACACAGCAAGTAGGTAAGAAAACTAACTAATATCTACAGTGAAGCACACCTGGGGCAAAATGGTGCTGAAATCCTTCCTGGCATACAGAGTTTACATTGAACACTTTTTGTATTTATCTCTAATTTACCACTGAATTATATTTTGATCAAGCCAAAAAATGTGTCAAAATTCCTCGACCAAAACAAGCCCAAAGATATCTGAATATCTTGTGACCGCGCCAGTGAATGTGATGGTTAGATCCACACCTTTGGTTTAACAATCATTTCTGAAATTCATATTTTTACCTGCCATTTGAGATGTTTTGACCGTAGACACAAATCAATCTGACAGTTTACTGAACAGGATTTGCAGCAGCATTTTCCACCCGAGCTTGTTGCATCAGCAGGAAAGTTACAGCAACTGTAATCTTCTTTAATGTAGAAAACACTCCATCAGCAGGAGCTGTGACACAAGTAAACAATCTCTGACCTTTTATCATGAAACTTCTCAGATCAATCTTCCTTTCTGTATCGACAACTTAAAATCAAATATGAGCTAAACAAATGACACATGTTGTTGTGGCCTTGACAGAGAACTGTTGGGAAAATCTAAATGATTTTGGGAAAAACATACACTTCCTGACCTCATTGTCTAAATTAAGGGATTTATAATGTGGCTTGTCAACTCATCTTAAAAAAGAAACCCAAGAAAGGAGCTGCAGAGGTGAATCTGTTGATATTTTTTAGTAAAATATTTAATCACTGGACATCTATGCACAGATAGGACTGAGCAATTTGTATAAATTATTATTCAGCATTTTATATCATTGTGAGAGTTTAATATTTTTAACCACTGAACATAAATTTCTTTAATATTTGAGAATTCAGCTTAAAATTATTAGTGTGTACTGATTTTTTATACCAAAACACATGTTGTGATATATAATAATATCAGAAAAAGGCCTTCATCTGATCTACTTAGTTTTTTTTTTTTGTCATTTTCATATTGCCCAGTACTACACATACTAAAACTAAATTATAATTAACACTTTTCTCTAGTTTTTCTCTTCTTTTTTCCTCTCTAATGAAATGATTTTACTTTTTTTTATTGGAAAACAAACTTTGTTTTGAATAGTTTCCTTAAACTTCCAGGATTTGTTTTGTAAAACACAAACCTTGTCTAGTACACATACAAACATAATTACTTTTTCCATATTTCAAGCATCTGTCCAAATTAAAGCATGACAACAAACAGGCATGGTGAACTGCAAGAGTGTTAGTCTGAAAATTAAAAAGAAAAACACTTGCAAACAGGGGCAAGATACCAGAGCTTGTCTGCTGACTTGATGCTATGCTCATACTGTCCAACAAGATGTATTTAGTTACCATTTCTCTGAAATGAGTGTGCTGAGTAACAGCTGTTGACCATGAGCGTTCAATACACAATCAAAACGCAACGTACACTGACCCCCATCTGAGATATCTTCTCTAACTGTGCACACACATCAAAACCACCTATCAGACTATGTGTCAATAAAAAGCCCCCAACTGAAAGCCAAAAAATAAAACTAATGAATGGTACATCCTCTTCACAGTGTAGTTATGACCTCCGAGCATTTTGAGAGCAAAGGGCCAAACTTTGCGCGCTGAATCCAAAAATATACCACACAAAGAGACACTTTGATTGACACGTCGTGACAACCAACATTTATGTCTGTCTATGTTTTGCTTCTTCACCCGCCACCCCTCCTCCCTCCTCCCTGATCCCTGACATTTCCAGCGTTTAAAAAATAAAACTAAAACCAAACAGGAAACAAACTCGTTCCAAGCTGGTGGAGTGGAATCCTTGTCGATTCAAGCAACTGCTGGAGAAATCCAGGCTGACAGAGTCTCTGTTCTCCTCTGAAGAGCATTTTGATTTCACCAAAGCTTCCTCCTTCTTTTGTCCTGCAGGACTGACCACGTGTCCTCTGGCTGGAGATGTAGCTAGAAGTGTTTTGTGAATCAAACGTGGAGCTGGGTTTGGGTGGGGAGGGGCAGGCGGGGCAGTCCGTCTGGGCAAAGATCTCTCAGTCGGTGGAGAAGAGGTCCCCGGCAGAGGGGAGCGGGGCCAGACCCCCGGTCACATTGGGCAGGAGGGAGAGATCAGGGAGACTCTGGATGTGGGACTTCAGCTCTTTTCTAACCTGGGTCACCCTCGCCAGCTTCTGTTTATACTCCTGCAGAGGACAAGATGGCACAGTACCGGTATAAGCTAAAATGGTTCCTTATTTACAAATTTCAGTTATAGTGAAAGTCTTTCAAAATGTCTTGTAAATGCTTTCCGGCATGTTTGAAACATATTAGTCACTGTATCAGTTATAATTACACTGTACTCAAAGTAATTTCTGAAATCTGGAAAAGTTATAGGCAGGAAATACAAGCTGCAAGTTATAAGCAAGCTATGTTGAAGGATAGTTCAGATCTTCTGTATGAGGTATTTATCCATAGTCAGTCTATTACCTACAGTAGATGACGGTCAACACACTCTCAGCTTGGAGAAGCAGAGAGGAGCACCAGCATGGAGGCTAAGCAATGTACTACTTTGGACAGGGTCAGCAGCAGAAGGTATTTCAACCACTTAAAGTGGCTGAAAACAGCCAAATACAATTTATTCATTTCATTTTGAATGTTTGAACTGTGCTGAAACAAAAATGCTGCTAAAAGTTCTCCGCAAGAAAAAGTTTAAATAAAAAGAAGTAGCGGTATTGATAACTGAGTCATGCTGCGGACCGAGTGTTTTTTAGATGGCTAGACTACACAAAGTGCATACATACAAATGTATTATTAACAGCTTAGTTGTTTAAAAGAGAGAAAAAAAAAACAGTATAGGATTGATATCGCATATTGATTATTTGATTTACGTTTTTTCATGGCAACTGCTGACAAGTTGTGTGTTCAAATATAAGCTGCATGTGGATAAAACAATCTATTTTGTAGCACCTGTCCATATTTTTTTTTAAAAAGTGCCTACATTCAGATCTTTGCAACTTAAATTACAGGGTGTCTGTCTGATTAATCTGCTACACTGAAGTATTAAAGACTTTTTGTGCCAGTTTAAACTGAAAATAAGTAAATACCAATGTGCTTTCTGACAAAAATCTAGACATTATTGACTCTCTTAACAGAACAACAGTTCAGAAATGCAGTGCTGTATTAAATTCAGTAAAAGCATGATTCAACACTCAGTATTAATTAGTGAAGGAGAGTTGTATGATGTTGACTGTTAGGTTTGTGTCTGCATCGTCTTGCCTCTAGTTTCTTCTCTCTCTCCATGAGCGCCTCCCTCTGGCTGCTGATGTATTCAGTCAACATGCGAGCCAGCTGCCTGCGGTCCTCCAGCTCCGCAGCCAGTCGGCCATTATACTCCGCGAGCAGCAAACAGGCTTCATCCACCGTCTTCGACAGCTTGTCTGCTGCATCTTTGTCTAGACAGGCACCAAAGCAGATTGTTTAAGTTACAGAATGACATTTATTTTGAGTTTCTTCAAGTACAGGGAATTTTACTTTTGTGTATTCGCTCAATTTGATTTTACTATATCCTATATCGATCAACATTATTTTATAATCTGTGCTTATCAGTGTTCTGTGCAAATAAAATGATTATAATTACTATAATGTGGACACAATGCACATTTTAATCATATACAGAATACTGGTGTAAACTGGCTAAACTTACTGACTTTAAGAGGAAGATTGCTGGTAACAACTGAGTTAAATAACTATTAATTGTTTACTTTTTTTTTACCTTCAACACTGTATGTATTGTTTTATCAAATGTTGTTAGCTGCTCATCTTCCACAGTGGAATCACATTAGTTGAAAACTATCTGAGGAAGTCCAAAATATAACAAATAAATAAAAGCTAGAAGCATGTGTCAGTAATGAGGAAATATAAAACCAATGCAAATCCAGGTTGGAAAAGCTGCACTCTTAGGCCTCACCTGTGATTTTCTCCAGCAGGGAAACATCCTGGACTTCCTGCGGCAGCGAGGCGATCTTCTGACGAACCGCTGCATCTCCTGATGCAGCGTTCTCCAAGTCCTGCAGCGCCTTCACCAGCTCCTCTGTCTGAAAGTGTGTGTCAGAGTGTTTAAAGGGAACAGAGGAAGAAAGTTAACAGGAGTTGAGGAGGAGGGGGGAAATGATCTGGGAGGAGAAAAACAGTGGGAGAACAAAAGACAGATAAAAAGGAATGGTTCAGAACAGGAGAAACATTTTAATGGTCTGGCTTCCTACCAGTTGAGTTGCAGCGGTGTCTGTGTTGTGGGGGGAGTGGCTTCTGTAGTCGTCGTCTTCATCATCTTCGTCTTCCTGGATCTTCTGATAGGGTCTTTTCACAGCCTTCTTCTCCTCTGCAGAGTCCAGTTTATAAACCACAGATTTTACCATTATATTGTTTACATAATTTGCATAATTTCTTTTTTAAGACCAATGTCATAATTAAGAATTTATTTAAGATGCATTTGTTATTTATTTATTACTTTAATTTGTTAAAGCATTATTATTTTGAAGTCTCAGCTAAAGGTTTCCTACAAGTCTCACTGGGTTCCTTACTATAGGTAAGCCAACAGTACAAACAAACCTCCTTACAATACTAATAATTTTATGCAATTGTTTTTCTTTTTTACTGATTTTTTTACTGACTATTAAATAGAAATTAGCTTGAGTTAACTTTTAGATTATGCAGAAAAAGTAATGCCTGAAATTCCAAACTAAGTTATAGTAAAATTAAGTTTTAGATTTTTAAATGAAGTAATCAACACAAAAAGTTCAGACTGTCAAAGCATTCAATATGTAAACTAACACCATTACAATTTATATTTTTCTGTCATAATGTGTGATATGGATTGGTATAAAATGTTTTAAGAAAGAAATGTTTGGAGTGAGTGAACTGAAACCTAAAGTATTAGTACAAACACTTACAGTAATAACTGAATATATATTCAGAGGCAGCCTATTAATGATGTATGTACCTCATAAATTATGGCTTACTTCTCTCCACTACATTCTACATTACATTAGCTGCTTTTGATAATAAAAGTGTTGGTGTATATATTCATGTAGAGGGGAAACAAACTAATTATCAATAAGTCATCTAACCCGAAGGCCTGGGGCTGTTCGAGTCTTCTATGGCCAGTTTGAGCTGCTGAATGAAGTCACTTCTGTAGAGGCTCCTCTCCTTCCAGATGTTCAGCAGTCTCTCCATGTGCTTTTTACAGCTCTCATCTGCTTCACTGCAGGGAGGCAGGTGAACAGTAGAGAACAGTAGAAGAAGAGCAGAGGACACTGTTTAGCACATTCCTCCAAACAACTTGTGCATCATAAAAAGGTGATTTCACATCACATCACATCTACCTGGCAACATGTGAGCAGGCATCGACGAGGACGGACTCAAAGTCTTTGGTGAACTCTGGTCCTTTCTTCTTGCTGTTCTGGATGACATCGTTGGCCAGATACAGGAAGGTCAGCTTCCTATTGCTTTTAGCTACAGGACACATAAAATCATCATATTTCAAGATTTAAAAAGGAAAAAAAAAAATCACACGAACAAAGCCACGTCAGCTTTACCTGTTTTTGTCCATGTGTTTTGTTTTATGGTGCCCTTTTCTTTCACTAGTTTCAGTAATAAATACTTAATATTTTGTTGCATCCTCCTTCTTCAAGTACTATATAAAAATACTGTATGAGGGTCCCTTAACAAGGGACGCCGACTAGCATTTACAACAACAACAACCCTAGCTCCTAAAGCCTCTTCCTATCACAGATGGGCTATCTCTCACAATCACTGCCATAGGTCATAGCTGGTATGCTGACAGGCTTCACAGCCTCTAAACACACGCAAATTTCACTCGCAATAACACGTTCACCGATGTCATGGAAAACTCAGTAACTGCAATAACAGACTTTTTAACTTTAGCTGAACATAACTCAGTCTTAACAGTGACAGTAAACCATAACAGTTAACACCACATGTCCCCGAGTCCGTTACCATACCATTACCATGTAGGTCAAATATTACCACACTGTACTAAACATTTTCTGTTCACAGCTTCACAAATATCAGGATGTGATAGCTTTTCTCAATTTCAAATACATGCAAATTTGAGGCTGTTGACTAATAGTCAGACAAACTAGCTATTTTAAAGGGATAGTTCGCCCAAAAATGAAAATCAGTCATTATCTACTCACCTTCACTGAAGGTCAGGTTTCATTTCTTCGTCCACAAAATTACTATTGGAATTTTACAGGAAAAAAGCATTGCAGAATCTGCAATTTAAGGGAATGGTGACTAGCTTTCAAATGATAAAACAAACAAACAAAAAAAAACAATAAATAAATAAATAAATAAATAAATAAAAATAAGATAAAATGCCTCCATACTGCTCATCTGGCACAATCTAAGTTTCCTAAAGCCCCGATATGTCAAGCTGGCTTGAAAGTTGTCATTTACACCACGTTTTTAGCCTAAAGTCTTGACTGCAGATCTTTAGCTTGGAGCCATGCTCACATGCGCATGCACACCATCTGAACTAAATGTGTGTGGTGTGACAGCGCACAGGTGCGCAAGTGAACGGGGCGTCGGGGCTTTAGGAGACTTGGATTACACCAGACAAGTAGGGTGGAGGCATTTTATGTTTTTTTCATAGTTTTTTATGTTTGAAAACTGGTCACCATTCACTTACATTGTTTGGGAGATTCTACAACACTGTTTTGCAGCGAAACTCCAGCAGTGTTTTGTGGACTGAAAAACTAAACCCAACCTTTAACCTTTAACCCTAACCTTTAATTGGTTTGGGCTGAAATATGCTAATGAGGGACAGGTTCGGGTAGGTTCCGGACAAAATTTACACTTATTAACACTTAAAAACCATTATTCTGGACTTGTTTCCAATCATGATACCAGAATTCTAAACTTTAATTACTTGATACCTCCTTTGATACCACAGCAAAAAGAGAAAACAAATCCACATACAACATAATATGCAGCTGTAGCAAATCAAAAAATATATCTGTTTTCTTTTACTTTTTATTAACATCCTGACACAGTGTTGGTACAGAAAAAGTCACTGAACATTATCTGGTTTTGCTGCAAGCCAAATTTCAGGCAGGACAATATAGACTGACTGAATGAGGTCTTGAATGGACAGTTAGATCTTTTCTTTCTTTATTTTTGACACTTTTTTTTATAGTACAATTAACGAGCGATCGTTTGACACGTTTATATTGAAAAATATATAAGTATTGATACGTTGACAAGTGTATGTTTGTGACATCTGGATATTCTGAATATTTCTGGATGTTTTCTCTCTCTTAATTAAGTTGCTAAATAAAAGGCACAACAAGACAAGTTTTTCTTACCACATTCAAGTCTGAAAATAGAGACAAAGTCATTGTGTACCAATTTCAGCCTGTTACAAATTTTAAAGTCTATTTACAGAAAGCCCATATGCCACAAGACACCTTAAACTCATCTTTAAAGTTACAGGTTTAAACATTTTGCAGCATCAGTCAGTGTTGTCAGCTCTCACCTTTCTTGAGCTCTCTGTGCCACACTTTGACGATGAGTGCTGAGTGTTTGCGGTGGTGGATGATCCACAAAGACAGAGTCTGGACACTCTGCTGAGAGCTGCTCAGCTCCGTCAGCTTCTTCTCCAGGGCCGACTCAGAGAACGACGACATGCCGGTGAGAGAGTACGTTTCCCCCCGTGAACCCGACCGACCCCGACCCGCTCTAAAGCCTCTGAGCTCCGACCTGCTTTGGAGAAACTCGCACTGTCATCAAAACTCAAGTTGAGTCGCCGAGTAACTTACAGACATGCAGCATTAAACTGCCTCCTGCTCCACCTCTCCTTGTGTTTCTGAAGTTGTACTAAACCTCTGTGTCTAACTGAATTACGGACCAAATCTACTGAACAAACCTGCAGGATTTGAGCTGGTTTATCAGCTGCTGCTTCTTCACTGTCCACATGTTTGTTTACAGCCGCGGCTAACTAACGTTAGCTAGCTAGCCGAGCTAAGCAGCCATCTGCAGAGCAGTGCAGCCCGGAGCTGAGCCTGCGTTATAACCCGAGTTTAAATCAGCAAAGCACCTGTAATATCCCGGTTCGATATATCTTCAGTGCGCCAACAGAGGAAACTAAACTGCTAAAGAATGGGCGGTGAAACTCACCATCTGTCTCTGCTTGTCTAACTAGTCAGGAAGATTCCTTCTAAAAAATGGCAGCTTGCACTTTCACCTCGACATGTGCGTCGCACAGTAGTGACGCAATCAGATTCAGGCATCATTCCCTTTATCCAGGGGGGGCTGAGGTGGGGATATGAAATACAAATACAAAACCCACGATAAATGCACAGTGAGCCTAGAACCAGTTCTCAACTTTAATCACTGTACATATACAGGAATATTTTCAATAAAACTGTGAATAGTGTTACAACTGCAGCAAAAGACATAACAACTAAATATTGAATGTAACACTAACTCTTTGTGTTTTACTGACAATAACAATAGATAGACTGATTAATCAGGTTTTCAAAGTGGGTGGCGGACCTAAATATGTGTGATTTGGTTAAAGGGATAGTTCCCCCAAAAATGAAAATGCAGTCATTATCTACTCGCCCTCATGCGGCTTGAAGGTCAGGTTTAGTTTTTTAGTCCACAAAACACTGCTGGAGTGTCATAGCAAAACAGTGTTGCAGAATCTCTCAGTGCCATGTATATTAGATTCCCAATGTGCATGGAATAATGGAGTGACTTTTCTATGTTTTTATATGAGCATTTCTAATGGACAAGTGTCACTGTATTTTGAGACAATATTTAGCTAATTTATACACAATGAGAGAAATATTGTAATATTATATGATGATATTATAAGTCCTTCCTAATCTAAATGTATTTTTGAGATTAGATTAGAATTTAACTTAGACATAGACTTTAAGACTATCCACAAAAAAGCACACAGTAATTGGCACAAATTCTCTTGGAATTTGTTGTAGTTAATCTGACGCCATTGTGTCAGCAATGCAAGAATTAATTTAATCAGCTCACTGACTTGCACGTTTGAATAGAAATGACCATAAAATCTATTACCAAACACATTTTCTGTTGAAATTGGAAAGCTAGCACAATGCAAATATATTCACTCAAATCTCTGTGTTTGTACAGACATGGAGATTTACATGTCAATTTGCCTCCATAATACTGTGGTTGACAAAAAGGACAATATTCCTGTCAAAACAATGGGTTTGGGTCCTGTCACGCAGGTGAGTATCAGGCAAATTGTAAGTTGGCACAACAGGTGTGTTTAGCAAAATGGACCTCAAATATCAACCAAAATGCAAATTCAGCCACACCTGCACAAGCCTTTTTCACAACAGGCATTTTAACTAAGCAGCAAAAACACAGATATAACTAATACCATTAACTAATGAAAGCTCTGGCCCTTTTTTGTCTTTTCAGTCTCACAGCCAGAGAGCCAGCATACACAATACCAGGACCCTAAAACTGAGTCACGTAAATGGAATGCAGATGTGTTTAATGTTATCATTACACTTGTGCTTTTTCTGCTCTCACAAATAGAGATATCTGGTGGGGAAAAAGACTGACTGAGAAATCTGGAGTCACTGAAAAATCCTCTATTTATGTGGAATTTGACAATATTAGGTTCATATTCAATCAAATGTCCTAGAAAGACAAACTTCTCTTTGTGTGAAGTTTAATTGTGATTATTATTGTGTTGTTGTTGTTATTATTATTATTATTATTATTATTAGTTGTAGTAGTAGTATCATGGTGTCTGACTTTTTCTTTCACTGTGTCCTTCCTACAAAAGATGACAGGCAAGGATGAAAAACATTTCCTGAGCAGACTGGTTTACCTTACCCAAAAAATCTCATAGCTTCCTGGGTACATTTTATAGTTAAGAGACGTTGTACAGGACCTGAAACTTGAGAAACTCAGATAAATACTTGGTCGCTCGCTAATAAATTTGAGAAAATGTGGCATCCCTTCATGATCTACACTTTAAATCTCCTCTCAAGAAACTCCCAGTCATATAGTTATTGCCATTATCATTTTATTTTATTTTATTTTGCAAATTCATTAATTTATCTGATATACCAGATCAATGAATCTTCCCATATTGAATTCTTAAGCAACTTGATCCCCTCCTCTTTCTTGTGTGTTTGTTTTTTATACTTTGTTGACTTTTTTCTTTCCCTCTTGCTCACGTTGTAAAACTCAAAAATGTCATTTGCATTGTACTTATCTGTAGATCTTAATCATCTGAAGACCAGTAAACACAATTTAAAAAAAAAATCCTGAACAAACAACATTTCAATTTCAACAACACACAAAAATCAATAAATTATATTTCAAGTTTCAACACTGTTACAAGAATAGCAAACATCAAGAAAACAGAAAAATCCATCACAAATACTTGAACAATGCAGTAGAAAAAGACATAACATCAAAAATTAAACTTAAAAAAAATTAATCGTTCACAGGAGTGAGAAATTTGGTGGACATAAATTCTATGTAAGTCCCCAGCTAAAAATGAGAAAGAAACCAAAATATAATCCTAACATGTAAAGACATAGTGACATATTATTATTATTATTATTATTATTTAGATAGTATGTAGATGATAGTATAACAACCCAACTGTGATTTTAACTACGTGGAAAGTTCAACCCAACTGCTGTCATGAACATCAATAAACGAACATTACTGAAGTTATTAATCATCTAACATTTCCTTACAAAACATCTTGTTTGTCCATAGAATCACTGGTGGTTTTAAAATGTTAATTCATAATTTTTATGTGGAAAAAGTAATTTAACTATGTAAGAGTCTTAAGGAAATTAAATAATATTTTTCAAGAGACACCTTTTCCCTGATGAAGGTCTAAAAATTTGATTTGAATTCTCAAGTGACCACCCAGATAGGAGTGTCATTTTGAAAATCCTTTAAATCTGACTCAAAACAAGTTTTCTTAAAACAACTTTAATAACCTGAAACAACAGATTTATGTTTACTCTGCTTTACAGTTGTATGTCATATCAAAGATTAATGAGAAAAACACACCAGTCTCCCTTTTCACGGCTCAACACATATATGCAGTTCATTTAAATGGGAGGGAAACCCTACAGTCACAAAAAACAAATATGACATGCAAATAAGCTTCACTCAAGCAACGCTCCCCGGAAAGATGCAAATTTGGTCCTCTCATCCCTCCCTCCATCAATCCACACTTTCAAAAACAGGCTCTGATCCGTTTTGCAAACCACACCGAGCTTCCACAGCAGCCGTTTAGTAAAGTATGGACGTGTGTGGTGCTCTGTTTCTGTCCTTAGGCTGGCTGATGCTGCAGTCAGTTGATGGGGGACTGGATTACATCTCCCAGGGGCAGGGGATGCAACTGCAGGGTGATTTCTCCATCGCTGGATTTTTTCCAGTCCACTATGGGCCTGAAGAAAGTGGTACTTTGCCTGCTTTGAGTCCATGCAATGAGTGAGTTTTATGGTTTTACTGGACAGTAAATGTCCAACTCTACTGATTAAATGTATCTCACTTGGTTAAACTGTTCACTACTTGATATGTTTCAATCCATTTTTGTTCCCTTTTCTAGAGGAAGAGCCAACCAACATGGATTTCACCTGATGCAGGCCATGAGATTTGCTATAGAAGAAATCAACAACAGCACCGGACCACAGCCTCTTTTACCAGGAGTGAAGCTAGGCTACCAGCTGTACGACACCTGCTCGGTATCGGCTGGTATCCTGGCCACGCTGGACATTCTGGAGCATCACAGCTCCTCCACATCTGGGACAGAGAGAGAATCAGACTACAACAGCAGTCAAAGGCCACTGGCTCTGATTGGGCCAGACAGCAGCAGCAAGTCGTTCGCCCCTGCTTCTTTACTGGGAGCCTATCTGATACCACAAGTAAGTTACTACCTTCTTTTTATTGGTATTTAAAAGATAACAAGTACAAACAAAACAAAACTTCTTTGTTCTGGGTGGAAACATTACATCATAGAAGAGTTGTTGTCTGTAAATCCTCATGCGGGGGTTCTGGGTGAAACCTTTCACAGATGGTTCTAGGTATAACTCTTTATACACTGCCTGGCCAAAAAAAAAGTCGCCACCAAAAAAAAGGTCATACACTCTAATATTTCGTTGGACCGCCTTTAGCTTTGATTACGGCACGCATTCGCTGTGGCATTGTTTCGATAAGCTTCTGCAATGTCACAAGATTTATTTCCATCCAGTGTTGCATTAATTTTTCACCAAGATCTTGCATTGATGATGGTAGAGTCTGACTGCTGCGCAAAGCCTTCTCCAGCACATCCCAAAGATTCTCAGTGGGGTTAAGGTCTGGACTCTGTGGTGGCCAATCCATGTGTGAAAATGATGTCTCATGCTCCCTGAACCAGTCTTTCGCAATTTGAGCCCGATGAATCCTGGCATTGTCATCTTGGAATATGCCCGTGCCATCAGGGAAGAAAAAATCCATTGATGGAATAACCTGGTCATTCAGTATATTCAGGTAGTCAGCTGACCTCATTCTTTGAGCACATACTGTTGCTGAACCTAGACCTGACCAACTGCAGCAACCCCAGATCATAGCACTGCCCCCACAGGCTTGTACAGTAGGCACTAGGCATGATGGGTGCATCACTTCATCTGCCTCTCTTCTTACCCTGATGCGCCCATCACTCTGGAACAGGGTAAATCTGGACTCATCAGACCACATGACCTTCTTCCATTGCTCCAGAGTCCAATCTTTATGCTCCCTAGCAAATTGAAGCCTTTTTTTGCGGTTAGCCTCACTGATTAGTGGTTTTCTTAAGGCTACACAGCTGTTCAGTCCCAATCCCTTGAGTTCCCTTCACATTGTGCGTGTGGAAATGCTCTTACTTTCACTATTAAACATAGCCCTGAGTTCTACTGTTGTTTTTCTTCGATTTGATCTCACCAAACGTTTTAAGTGATCGCCGATCACGATCATTCAGGATTTTTTTCCGGCCACATTTCTTCCTCAAGACGATGGGTCCCCACTATCCTTCCAGTTTTTAATAATGCGTTGGACAGTTCTTAACCCAATTTTAGTAGTTTCTGCAATCTCCTTAGATGTTTTCTCTGCTTGATGCATGCCAATGATTTGACCCTTCTCAAACAGACTAACATCTTTTCCACGACCACGGGATGTGCCTTTCGACATGGTTGTTTAGGAAATGAGAAGCAACTCATTGCACCAGTTGGGGTTAAATAACTTGTTGCCAGCTGAAAGATAATCGCCCATGCAGTAATTATCCAATAGGAGGCTCGTACCTATTTGCTTAGTTAAATCCAGGTGGCGACTTTTTTTTTGGCTGGGCAGTGTATTGGGTTCTAGGTAGAACTCTCTGGTTCCAAGGGTTCCAAGTGCAACCTTTACAGAAGGTTCTACCAGGAATGAAAAGGGGTTCTTCTATGACATGGGTGGGCAATTATTTTTCATGGGGGGCCACATGATAAAATGATCAAGCTGCCGTGGGACATAAATGACACAAGTCAGAAGTGTTCTGTATAGGGTCACCCTCTCTGAATTGCCGTGTTGAACTGTTGGCTAATATTTTGTTGGCAATGTCCAAAACTTGATGTTTTAGTGTCCCATGCTTGCCACATACAGGTTGCAAAAATAGTAGTAGCAAAAGTAGAAGAACAACATAAACAACATGGATGTACAGCACTGAGTGAATAAAGTTACACTTTAATATAAAAGATAAAGGTCATTATCATTACCAATGAACACAACACTGACCCCTTTCATAATAAAGGTTTGATAACGGTTTAATGGTAAGCAAAATACTGTTGACTGTCTTTGCTAGATTTTGAATTTTTTGTATTTTCATGATGGCCTTGCGGACCACATGATACCTTTCAGTGGGCCACAATTTGCCCAGGTCTGTTCTACAGGGACAAGCTGAAGAAGAATTTATGGTTCTAGGTCGTACCTTTTCTGTGGTGAGTGTACTGTGGTTGCTTACCATTCCAAATAAGACTAGGAAAGACTTATCAAGTTGTGAGAATGATTGATCCTGATCAATTGGAAAGTTTTTATCCTGGCCCTTGAATGAGTACATACTCCACATGACATGAGAAGATGTACATACAACATAGAATCCTTTCTTTCATGTTCTTGCTTCATTTTAGATCTCGTATGAAGCATCAAATGAAATGCTGAGCAACAAGCACCTCTATCCCTCCTTTCTCCGCACGATTCCCAGCGACAAGAACCAGGTGGCAGCTATGATTCAGCTACTGGTTCGTTTCAACTGGACCTGGATCGCTCTGATAGGCAGTGACAATGCCTACGGCCTGGAAGGGATGAGTAGCCTGTCCCAGCAGGCACCAGATCATGGCATCTGCATTGCCTACCAAGGAGTTATCCCCTCACACAGACCTGACACAGTCCAGACCATGAGGAACATTGTGGAAAACATACTGAAGACCAAAGTCAACACCATTGTGGTCTTCTCCAGCAAGACCAAACTCAGCGGCTTCTTCCCATACGTTGTTGAGCAGAAGGTGAGAGATAAGGTGTGGATTGGGACGGAGGACTGGTCAGCGTCTTCTCTTATATCAGGGTTAGATGGCATCCACACCATCGGCACTGTGCTCGGCGTGTCCATCAAATATGCAGCCATATCTGGTTTTGTGGAGTTTGAGAGGACGGTCTTAGAGGCGGCAATGCAACACAGCGACACAGAGGGAGCTTCAAATGTCACCATGAGCTCCGGCAATGACTGTCTGCACAGCACAGGCCTGTACAGCCTCGCCAAGCTGAAGTTTCCTCTGGAGAAATATGACATCACCTCCTCCTACAACGTGTACAAGGGGGTGTACGCTGTGGCTCACGCTCTGCACAAAACACTTGGCTGTGATTCAGGAGAGTGCCTAAGGAGGAAGGTGAAACCATGGGAGGTGAGCACATGTAAGCTTAAATCTCTCGGAGCCCCATTTGTTTTGTTACAGCACTGATGTTTCCTTTTCCCCTCTGCATCACAGCTTCTCCCATGGCTGAAGCAGGTGCGATTCAGTCTGGACAACACCTCGGTGTACTTTGATGAGAATGGTGACCCGCCCACTGGATATGACATCATTTGCTGGGTTTGGAAGGGGATGAACTGGTCAATCAGAGAGGTGGGCTCCTTCAGCCCAGATCCCATCACGCTCACAGTTGATGCTGATAAAATTGAGTGGCACAATGATGGACATTCGAAAACAAGTAAGACCTTCAGGAGTATTTTTGAGTAACATTAGGAAAACTTTTGTAGAGCTTTAAAACTCAACATCTAATTCAATGCAAACATGATGCAACTATTAGAGAGGAATCTGCAGGTTTCATGAACAGCTGCAAGGAATTGTTAATCACATGCCCACTTATTGTATTTTGAAATCAACCAGTCAAACTTTATTTGTATAGCACAGATTAATGCAATTCAGTGCTGAAATATAGACTGACAATCAACAATAAGACATAATAAAGTGATATAAAAACTATCAATAAAACTGATTAAAAAGACAAATGAATCAAAACGATGACAATAACATAGAATAAAATAGATTAGCCTGGACCCCCAGTGATATTGGTCTACATTGCCACTGCTATTTAGAGACATATGTGATTGTTTCTGATGTTGTTTGTGGCTTTTGTGTGTGTGTGTGTGCTTTTTGTTTGGTCTTATCTCTCTTGTTTGTCTGGAGATTTTGATCTTAGTGAGATGACCTGATTCATTGCTTGTGTCCAGGTGCCGCTGTCCATCTGCTCTTCACCTTGCCGAAGAGGCCACAAGAAGTTGCAAACAGGACAACACCGATGCTGCTTCGACTGTCAGGCCTGTCCCGCTGCCACGTTCCTCAATATAAGTGGTAACATCGAGACACACAGAAGAAAAACTAGCAAAGCACCAAAAAAAAAAAAATATTCAGACAAAGAAATAATTGAGAGGAAATAAATTTATACAGATTGAGAAT
The DNA here is from genome assembly GCA_034769285.1 of Lutjanus argentimaculatus. Lineage (NCBI taxonomy): Eukaryota > Metazoa > Chordata > Actinopteri > Lutjaniformes > Lutjanidae > Lutjanus > Lutjanus argentimaculatus. The sequence continues at coordinate 10,963,819 of JAWZSL010000007.1, forward strand.
GTTGTAACATGTCAGCTCATGGTAAAGATGGGAGATTGAACAGGCCATGCAAAATTTAGCAGTTTATTATACAATGTAATTAAGTCATCATCATCACCTGGTGCAGGTGAGTGGATGTGTGAAGGCAAATAAAACCAACATAGAAAGATATCCAAAAACAAATTTAAAGGGACATTTCACCCCAAAATCAAAAATACATACATAGTGCAATTCATCCATCTTGACTGTTTTAGTGTGATTTGCTGAGTTTTGGAGATATCAGCCATAGAGATGTCTGCCCTATGTAATATAACAGAACTAGATGGTGCTCAACTTGTGATGTCAAAGTGCTAAAAAAAAAAGTACATTTGAAATCATAACCCGGATACTTAAGATCATCTACCTTGTTGTGAGCAATTTCATGTACACTACAAACTAATTTTTTTCTACAGTCTGCCAACCAAATCACGTGCAGAAAGAAGCGTGCATCTGCTCATGTAAGAGAGGCTTGTGCTCATGCAGGATGTGGACATTAATGGCGTCTTTGGCTATGCTGGAGCCTCTCATTCATGAGTAGATGCATGCTTCCTTCTAGTTCTAGTTCCTGCATTAAACTCTTCACACAGGTCTGTGGAATATCTTGAATACCAGGTCATGATTGAGAGACACTGTAGTGTTTGAGTCTTTTTTTTTGTTTGTTTTTTTTGTTTGTTTGAGCACCACAAGCTGAGTGCTATCTAGTTCAATTATATTTGAATGAAGGCTGACATCTCTACAGCCAATATGTCCAACATGATCACACAGAAACAATCTAGATGGATGAATATCACTGCAGGTAAGGTTATTTGTGGGCAAGCTGTACCTTTAAGTGCAAGACAGAGAGTATCAAAGATGGTAGCAGAGAGAGGCCCCACACTGACAAATGGAGAACATTGGAACGTTCATCAGGTAAAGTTTATGTAATTGTAATTTCTAACTTTGTACTTTTCCTTCTTCTTTGTGATTTTTCCACATTGAGTGCTGCAGGGTATCTAGTGATTAGCTGTTGGGAGAACTTCTTCTTTATGCTTTCTATCAGAAAGCCTGTCTTGATTTGTTTTAAGCTAAACCTAATGAAGAAGGGCTTTCTGGCAGAGAAATGTTGATGGATAAACTTTAGAGGGAAAAAACATGTTTGGGTTAACATAGCAAGATTTCAGAAAGGGCCTTCTGGCACGGAGCCCTGAAGGCTAACTTCTGTGTGCAAATGATCAACACTCACATCAGTATTCACCAGCTGTTGTGTGTGACTTTGACCAGCAGGTGGTGCTGAGTACTCACACTGTGTCCTGATGCAGAGTTGCAAACCCCCTTTGGAAATGGGTCACTGTGCTGAACAACATACCAAATGCCTAAAAAATATTGCTCTGTGTTTTCTCCTTCTAGACCAGAACATTTTATCTTGATGACTCACCAGTGTTACATTTGAAGTCTACCAACTGACAAAAAAAAACAAACAAAAAAAAACAGCCATGCTTTTCATTCCAGTATTTCTCTTTATCTCTGTGCTGTTTCTCTTCCTCAGACCCCACTACATGCCAGGACTGTCTCCCGGAGGAGTGGTCTCTCGCAAGCAGCGAGCAGTGTCTAAACAGGACCGTTCCTGCTGCTTGCCTGGGACGACCCCCTGGCCATCGCCCTGCTCTTCTTTCTGGCCAGCTGTCTTCTCATGACCTCCAGCTCTGCCATAATCCTCCTGGTCAACCTGAACACGCCTGTGGCCAAGTCTGCCGGAGGCCGCACCTGCCTCCTGATGCTGGCAGCCCTGACCGCCGCCTGCCATGAGCTCTTTGTGCCACTTTGGCCAGCCGTCTCCTCTGGCCTGCATCCTCAAGCAGCCTCTATTCATCTTCAGCTTCACTGTGTGCCTGGCCTGCATCACTGTGCGCTCCCTCCAGGTTGTCTGCATTTTCAAATTTGCATCCAAGCTGCCACCGGCCTATGACAAGTGGGCCAAAAAACACGGGCCAGAGATCACCATTTTCCTTGTGTCCATCACCATCCTGCTCATATCTGTGTTGCGTGTGGTCATCAACCCTCCCCGGCCGTCCCAGGATCTGAACTTCTACAAGGACAGCATCGTGTTGGAGTGCAGTAACACCCTCTCACCTGGTTCAGGCCTCGAGCTTGCCTATGTAGCTCTGCTCAGTGTCCTCTGCTTCTCTTTCAGCTACATGGGCAAAGACCTGCCAGCCAACTACAACGAAGCTAAGTGTGTCACCTTCAGCCTCATGGTGTACATGATATCCTGGATCAGCTTCTTCACCGTCTACCTCATCAGCAGAGGCCCCTTCACCATGGCCGCGTATGTCTTTGCCATACTGTTCAGTGTCCTGGCTTTCTTGGGGGGCTACTTCCTGCCAAAAATCTACATTATTGTCTTGAAGCCACAAATGAATACGACCGCTCATTTCCAGAATTGTATTCAAATGTACACCATGAGCAAACAGTGAAGCTTTTAATTATTAAAGCTGATGAGAAATAGTTGAAGTGTAATGAAACAGGTCTATGAGGTAAAACAGGTTGATTTTCACTTTGCAGTGTATCTGACAACTGAGTGTAATATGCTGAGTGTATGCCTACAAATAAAGTTGTGTCAGACTGAGCTCAGTAGAGGACTTCTTGATTAAGGACACTTTAAACAGTCCTGCAATGTCCTTAAGAGAATGAAAACTAAATAACTTTATCTTGAGTGTGTGTGTATGTATGTAGAGTTATCTGGGAGCTATTTATACAAATTAAAGATAAAATCTCATTAAAAAGTTTTTGTAAAGTGAAGAAGTGTAAATTAAGTGTAAAGTGTGATGAATGAATGAAATCTTTATTGCCCAAAGGGGAATTTGTTGTGTGCAAAGAGTATAAAAGGATATCAACAACCATACCCAACAGTCAAAATAAACTGAAGAAAAGTTCCACTTATGTGAGATCATCTCATCTTTCTGAGGAACTTACACTTGTTACAATATTAAAATAATTGGCTGAAAACCTCACTAGTGTCTATAAAATTAAGGTAATACTCTTGATCAAAGAGTTTATGTGTTGGAGAAAAGAAATCACAAAAAGATTTAGTAATGTAATGTTTATTAGTTATGAATGTCAGATTTGGGTCCACTAAACAAGTGATAATATCATGTTTCCAACAACTGGCAGCTGGTCACAGGAAAAAAAAAAAGTTTAATTATTTGTGGCATGACGTAAGCTGACATCTCATTGCATATCAAATAAAAGCACAATTGGTCTGTCTTTAGTCTGTGTATGTGCAACCACACACACACACACACACACACATACAAACACTCAGTGCTGCTGTTGGCTGTTGTTTGAGAGCAGAGATGAAAAGGCCTTTTGTGGCTGGGAGGTCAGCGCTATTGACCAGTAGAAGTGTGAGTAGAGTCCGAGCTTGGTTTTCCCACAGTCTCTCCGTCCACTCACAGCTTAATACCCTCGGTCAACAATAGAAGTGTGCCATGGGTGAACAAGCAGGAGTTTTATTGTCAGCAGCACACCAAGGACCAGAGCAAGGTGCTGCCTGCGGAGAACATCTCAGGAGTTTTGTTTGTTTGACAAGCTTTTTGATCCAGTGCGTTTAGAAAATTAATATTCATTATCACACAATATTTAAAACATGTGGAGATGTTTTCCACACTTCCCTTACAGGAGTAAAGTCGGTCTGGCAGATACAGTAGGGCTCCAAAAGACTGCAGTTTAATCAAATACAAAACATGTTAACCCATTTCATGTTGACCCTGTTGGCACTGTTTTACACATATTACATCTTATATCTTATTGATGTATGTTTATTTGCATTGTTTGCAGTTTTACACATATTATAATTTATTTTGTACTTTATTGATGCACCCAGTTCTTACATACTTTTGACATACTTTTTTTTTATAGCATTGCCCAGCTATTCCTTATTTATTGTCTTTTTTTCTATTCCTTACATATCTCTGCTGCTGTGAGACTGAAATTTCCCTACAAGGATAAATAAGGAGCTACCTACCCACCTACCTACCTGCTGCTGCCAGTAGAAGTCAACAGTCTCTACAGTCTCATTTGATTCCCCTCCCTTGCTTCAGATTCAACAAATCACATTCTGTGTGCCGTTAGATCTGCAGGTTCAGCAGAGTGCAATTTGTTGTTTATTACAGTAATATTGTATTTATTGTAAAAGTCCTCACATCAGTATATTTCTATGTGAACTTGCCTCATTTGGGATGATACTTCATTTGCAACAGTGACATCAGAAGATGATGTTTTTGAGTCAATTCAAATTTTAGTTATGTAGCTCAAAATCGCAAATCACAATTTGTGTGTGTGTGTGTAAACTGAGACAAAAAACACCCCCCCCAAAAAAAAAACAAAAAAGAGAAATATATATGCATCACGTATATCCACATACAGTATAAACACACCTCTCTGCATAGACATACATACATATATGCAAACACTCTATGCCGTTCTCAGTAGATAGGACAAAAATGGCTGCTACATTGTATCAAGGGTTGCAGAGCTGAGAGAAACATTGTGTCAGACCCTCTAAAGATGTAACAAATTGATGATTTCTGCTGGCTATGTCTTAAAAGAAAAAGGCACATCATCATTTTTCCAAAGGGTTAAAATATTCATTTTTGCAATAACTATGCTTTTTGTATTGTCTTTTGTTGCAAGTGGGATAGAGCTAAAAGACTGTTGGGTTTCACCCAAAATAGTAGTGTAAGGGTCTGGTGTAATATCGCAGTCATATACTTCAGAAAAGCACTTAAAAATATCTGTCTGCAACTTGTTTAGAGAGGGGAAAAAAAGAGAGTAGTTATGTTCAGGAGTAGTGCAGGCTATAGAGTAACTGTGAATGTCTTTAAGTTAACTTTCCCAGCCATCATCACCCATCATTACACCAATGTCTTTTTCCCAGGCTGCCTTTAAATACTGAGAGGATATCAGATTTTATGCCGTGCATTTGCAATTTCGATCTATGTTAACATTATTACCTTCAATACCTGTCCCTTGGATGCTACCAATGCATTGAATCCAGTTTAATTATTCCCTGGGAGCCCATTAGGAGACACTGGCTATGTGACTGGAGTGTGAGATAAGCAACAGATCCTGATAAGAGACTGACAGCGAATCATTCTCGATCTGATATATATCACGGGAATGGTTTTTATCTCCACTGGTCAGCCTGTGATTGTTTCACCTCTGAGTTATTGATGTGTGACCCATTGTCACAAACCCAGCCCTGCCTGAGTCACATGGCTTTGTTATGCTAATAACTCCATATAAAATGAAGAGCAGCTCCTCCTGAGAGATCACACTGTCATTCACCTGCACAGACATCATGGCTCCCTGCTCCACCAACTACTCCTCTGTCCACCACATCAGGAACACTGACAGAGACAACATCAAAGTGAGTACTGGAGGAAATTTTAAGGTTGTTGCATTAAAAGTCTGGTTGTTTATTACTGAATTTGAGTCATTTGAATTTCACCTCTCTGTCTCCTCTTCCCCAGTTGAGAAAACCTATCGTGGAGAAAATGCGCAGAGATCGCATCAACAGCTGCATCGAGCAGCTCAAGATCATCCTGGAGAAGGAGTTCCACAAGCAGGAGCCCAACTCCAAGCTGGAGAAAGCCGACATCCTGGAGATGACTGTGAGCTTCCTGAGGCAGCAGCTGCAGCCGGGCCTCTGTCACAGCAGCGACTTCAACCAGGGCTACTCCCGCTGCTGGAGGGACTCTGTGCACTTCCTCTCTGCAGGATCCAACACTGAAGCCTCCATCACTCCTCTGCAGGGCCTCCAGCAGCAGGAGCAGCAGCTCCTCCATCTAGCCCAGAGAGCCAGCAGCTCTTCTCCAGTCTGCTCCACCCTCAGACCCACCACGCTGCAGGACAGCAGCAGCAGCAGAGGCCCCGTGTGGAGGCCGTGGTAGAGACTCTTGACAACCAGACAGACACTGTGAAACCTGAGGGGAGCTGCTCTCTGCCTCATTATGTAGGAAATATGTTTCCAGCCTGCTCATTCATGTTGTTACTGAGTGTTTTTAGTGTTTCATCATATTGATGAGAAGATATGTAATGAGGATTCTTTCCTCTCGCAAATTCAAATTGGACATTATTCACCACACGTGCAACACTGCTCCTTTCAGTAAAATCAGTGTCCTCATGCCTCACAGTGAGGTTATTATCAGTATTTTGTTTCTTTATGTAACTAAAAGTATATTCATTGTGTGAAGTTAAAGTTTTTAAAGTTAAAAGTTCATGTTATATGTCATGTTATGTTTATGGATCATGTCTGTTGTGACTTATTTGCCTTTAATAAAGGAAGAAAGTATCTGACAAATGTCAAGAGACTGTTTATGCTGTGTGTTCTGTTGTAATAGATTATATTGCAAGTAAAGGCTGTGTATTGGAAAAAAATATTTAATGGTGAAACACATACTCGCAGGTGTTTACCAGAATTTAACTTCGATTTCAATAAAATATGTCTATGGCAAGGTTAAAATTTTAAAGTGATGTAATGATTTTTTCCAGCCAGCTGGGAGTTATTTGGTAAATCAGTGGCATAAGGCAGTTATGGCAGGCCCACACACACCATTAGCTCTTTTCTTGTGTCTTAATGTCTCTACATTTTTTTCTGTTTTCATCAATGAGCTTTGGCTTAACAGAATTTCAATTAATACTGTCCTGTTTCTGAATATATAAAGCTTAGATCAAAGGAGAAAAATGTCTGTACCGGTGATTTCGTCTGATCACAACTTTTAACTTGAGTATTATGTACAAAAACATGCTGATATCTGTTGCTTCATCACATGACCTTCTTCAAAAAAGTTTTTAACTGTATATTGAAATTGAAAATTATCCAAAAAGATGCTGCCATGAACATTTTCTTTATCAAACAATCCTTTTTTTTTGCATACGGGAAAGGTGGTATTGGTAATGGTATTGGTGGTAATGGTATTCTAAATGGAACGCTAAACCCAAAATCCAGCATGTTCCACAAATATTGAAAAGGTGGCACATCTCAAGTCTTTAAATCAAGGACAACATACTTACATTTCACTTGTTTATTTGGCTCACATAAAATACAAAGCATTTGTCCGTTGTTACTTGTGCCAAATAAACAAGTGAAATGTGAGTATTTTGTCCTCCTTGACTTGAAGACTTGAGATGTGCTGTAATTCTCTGTAACATAATACATAGATTTGGTACACTTGGATACACTTGGTTCATGAGTTAAAGAGTCTGGAATCAGCATTTGTTTTTAATGATTGTATCTTTTTATTGGTAATTGTCATACAAATGTTAGAAATGAGTTTTAAGAGCATAAATGTGATAGCAAAACAACAATATCAACATCCCATCAAAAAATGTTAACATGTACATCCACTTGCACACACACGCACAAACACACATCATCATCCTCATACATAAAATTTGGCATAGATCATTCAAAACAGAAGAGAAATATTCTCAACAGCAGCCGTCAGTATAACACAGTATGTACTGTTACATCGAGCAGTCCAAAGATAAACTCCACTGGAGTAAACAAACAGTCCTTTCACAAGATTTGACAAAAGTATTATCACTCAAAATCAACCAGCTTTAAACACAAAGGAAAAAACAATCAAATGTGAATCAAAGTCAAAGCAGGACAATCTTCAAATAAATGAGAGCCTTCGCTTTTACTACTTGTCCATCAATGTGATGAGACAATAAAGGAAACCCACCATGAATGAGCAGGCTGGAAACATATTTCCTACATAATGAGGCAGAGAGCAGCTCCCCTCAGGTTTCACAGTGTCTGTCTGTGTGTCAAGAGTCTCTACCACGGCCTCCACACGGGGCCTCTGCTGCTGCTGCTGTCCTGCAGCGTGGTGGGTCTGAGGGTGGAGCAGACTGGAGAAGAGCTGCTGGCTCTCTGGGCTGGATGGAGGAGCTGCTGCTCCTGCTGCTGGAGGCCCTGCAGAGGAGTGATGGAGGCTTCAGTGTTGGATCCTGCAGAGAGGAAGTGCACAGAGTCCCTCCAGCAGCGGGAGTAGCCCTGGTTGAAGTCGCTGCTGTGACAGAGGCCCGGCTGCAGCTGCTGCCTCAGGAAGCTCACAGTCATCTCCAGGATGTCGGCTTTCTCCAGCTTGGAGTTGGGCTCCTGCTTGTGGAACTCCTTCTCCAGGATGATCTTGAGCTGCTCGATGCAGCTGTTGATGCGATCTCTGCGCATTTTCTCCACGATAGGTTTTCTCAACTGGGGAAGAGGAGACAGAGAGGTGAGCTCATGATTCAAATACAATAAACATCAATAAACAATCAGAAATTTCATGCAAAAACCTTAAAATCTCCTCCAGTACTCACTTTGATGTTGTCTCTCTCAGACATCCTGATGTGGTGGACAGGGGAGTAGTTGGTGGAGCAGGGAGCCATGATGTCTTTGCAGGTGAAGTGAAGTGAGCAGCTTCTTCTGGGCAGCAGTGTCAGCTCTGATGTCTCTGGGGGAGCTGCTCCTCATTTTATACTGAGGCATTAGCATAACAAAGCCATGTGGCTGAGGCAGGGCTGGGGTTCCCACACTCTGACCAGTGGGACTCCCACAGCAACAATGGAAGACACGTCAATAACTCACAGAGCATTTATCTGTGTGAGGCGTGTTTCCCAAGATAAGCAACAGGTAATTAACACTTTATCAAGTGTCATCTGAGAATTTATCATGGCTCAAATGTCAGAACTGAATATTTTTAGAAGTAAAATAAGAAGAAGTGATACACACACAAAGTGAGCATCTTCAAAGAGGGGTAACTGCAATTAAGGACCAAATGCTTCACTGCAATAAAACAATATAAAGTCTTTCATTTTCTCTTCAAAGACAGTTTCTCTTCCTCCAGAAAGCATTTTGGCGCTTAGACACAAGCATTTGGACACATGAAAATGGTTGTGTGTTTTTATCTTTAGCTACAGGCTTCACAGTTCAGTTAAACAATGTTTAACCAGAATCAGAATCAGAAATACTTTATAGGTCCCTGGGGGGGGAAAACTGGGTTATGTTACAGCTGCTCCCATTCAAAAATAGAAATATAAGCATAGATAAATGGTGAATAGAGATAGAGAAAATAGAAATAAGAAGTATGCAAAAAATATGTGCATCATACTATAATATATAACAATATACAGAGAAAATTGAAAAATAAGACATTTGTAAACAATATGTATAATAAAATATGTACAGCAGTGTACATAAACAATAAACATAAACAATAATGCTGAAAAAATGCATTGTTGTGGTCTTATTATGTGTCTTACTGGATCTATACTCATATTCTATAAAATTATAGAATATGAACATGGAATTTAGAATTTTTTCATCTAAATCTGTATTTATTGTGACTTTGCTGTTCTGGTCTGTACAGGCTACATCTATTGCACATCTGTCCGTCCTGGGAGGGGGGGTCTGTCTGACACTCTCTTCTTCCATTTGTTAAGAAGGTATTTTGGAGGGGAGTTTTCCTTACTCAACTGAGGGTCTACCATACAGGAGGTGTTGCATACAGATTGTAAAGCCCCCTGAGGCAAATTGTGATTTGTGATATTGGTTCATACAAATAAAATGATATTTGAAAAGAAGGAGCAGGTAAAGAAGTCATCAGTGTAAAGATTGATGTCAACTGTCTGCAGGTGAAACTTTCACAGAGCAGACATTTTGACATGAAATAGTAGGTAAATACATGGTGTTATCAATGATGTTAAGATTTAGCTCAGGAAAAGGCTCTAAACTGGACGTATATGGCATCAATATGGCTGCCATGATAATCATTTTCCACTTGTTTCTGCTTCACTTCACTTTTTCTGTCCAGACTCAAAACCTCCAGAGTTTCTCACAGGAACAAACGTGTGAAATGTGTGTAGGTAAAACTTGCTTGTACAGGTACACACATACTTAGCCAATAAAACGTGTCCTGACAGACTACGGGGATCTGAGGAGAGACACGCTGCTGTTGAAGATCAAAGGTTGCCGCTGACTCGCGCCCTGCAGGTGTGAAAGCAGGCGAGTGGCCGCGTGCGGTAAAGAGGCGCGCGACAAATGATCTCGTGTGCTCCTAATGACGCACAGCATGACTTTTGATTCAGTTTGTTTGTTCCCCTCATTAAGTAGGCCACATTTTAACTGTGTTTGTATCAGTCCGAGCTCAAACAGAAAGACAAACATGGCGTTAAATATGCACAAGTGATGAACCAAATCACATTCAGAGAGAAAGACAGAAAGTCATGTGATATCAGAAAAACATGTTATTTCTAATCATTGAAGTCCTGCAGGAAGAGCGGCTCTTTGGAATTGCTGTAATGACAAAAATGAAAGTATGTTCAACATTAAAAACATTTAAATGAATGTTTAAACATAAATACTAGATGGATATGGAATAGATGATTGGAGAGGGTAACTAACAGTGAATCATGGGACAGGATTTGATTTGTGCTGTTTTGTTTGCTTTACTCTGCTCATTTGCCCTTGCTGTGTTATGAATGTTTACGTTTGTTGATTTGATTGAGATGTAATCGGAGTAAAAAGCTGGAATATCCAAGCATTTCATAAAGTGTATTGATAAATATAAAAAATATTACAGTTATTATTCATGTATTCCTGCTGAACGTTTGCTGTTAAGTTCATTTGTTATTCCTGTGTTTTATTTGTTTTTCTTAAGTGCATATTTTATATATTTTTTAACATGTTCAAAATAAAATCTAATCTAATCTAATCTAAATTCTAAATCTTCATGGGGTGTGAAAAAGTCAAAAATATGATGACTTTATATTACTAGGGATGCAACTAACAATTATTTTCATTATTGATTAATCCGTGCATCATTTTCTCAATTCTCTTTAATCGATTAATTGCTTGCATAAATGTCAGAAAATTCACACTTGAGAGACTGAAAAAAACTGACATAAAAAGCACAAATTATTAATCAGTGATTTAAATACTTGACAACTACTTTCATAGTTGACAGCTAATCCATTGATCGACAAATCATTGCAGCTATGACTATTACTTCTCCAAAATTTGCTTCCCAAATGCCTAAACAGCTGTCACTGTTAATCACTGGAGATTATATGAAAGACACCTGTGACATTGGAGTACATTAGAAAAATTATGCATTTTTCTGTGATTTTCACTTCAAATGATAAACATTCAGTTTTAGGTTATTTAGTCTCTATGTTGTGGTGAAATAGACCACATTTGGATTATTGTTGCTTTTAGTCACATATTAGTCGCTGAGTTCGGCTGAAAAACTGTATCCAACCTTTAATTACGCACTCTTGTCTTACTTCCCCTGAGGCTCTGCAGCAGAGCCGGTTGTAAATGAACTGTGTCAAATTAGTGTCAAGTTAATGGCATTATGAGCGGGCTGGCAGTGTGCCTCTGAGGGCCTCCATCACTGGCTGGCCCCAGATGTGAAGCCGGCCTTGTGGGTGCAGTGTGAGTAGTCCCGTCTCCCCAGTTTCCCACCAGTCCCCAACATCAGGGTAAATGAGCTACAAAAGCCACTGCGGCTCCTCAATGCTCCACTGGGAATGTTAATTGATCTTTTGTTGCAGGACAAACAGAAAGTCTGTGTCCCGGTCCATCTGGGAAAAATCAAGTCAACTGGCCTCACTGTGCCTGGCACAGAGTGGAGTGTCTGCCTTCGGTCTGTGTTGACTCTTTTAATTTAAGGTTTCAGACACCCAGCTACAATGCTAAAAGAAGTTCTCAGAGCTTTAATTAAGTCAGAGTAGAAATGCCACAGGAGAAATACTCAATGCCAAATCCTCTTTTCAAATATGTTACTCAAGTAAAAGTTTAGGAAAACAGAGTATTCACATACCTGAGTCTGCATCAAGAAAGTAAAAGTACTCAAGTAGTAGCAATAGAATGTAAGCAGAAAAAGTACTGATTAAGAGAAATGGACTTTATATTAGTGTTAAATTATTATGCATTAATATTTATTTTGGTACCTGGAAGGTTATTGCATGAGTAACGAAAGTCTGCGCAGTTGGAGGTAATAAAATAATGAAAATCCGCTTAAATGTATCAACAGTGTGATTTTTAAACTCTCAGATCAGTTAAAGGGTCTTTACATGATGACATAATTGTCTAAAACGTTCAAAATGTTAAAATGCGTTTTATTACCTAAACAAGGCATCATTTTCTGAGCTTATCTAATGTTGAATGTAAAATCTTTAACCTATAACTGCTGTGAAATAAATGAAGTGGAAGGTATTTCACAGCGCTCAGTGATTTAAAACAGTGTAGAAAAAACCTGAAATAGAATAAGAAACAATACAAATACAAAGTCTTCCAAAATAGAGATGTTTTTATCAACTCTGAGCAGGTTGGTGACCTGTTGGTAGTTTTGGTCAAGGTTGGGCCAGATTACTTTGATATGTAGTCAGTTTCTGGATACAATTTTTGTAATTAGTATTGTAAACCAATGAACTATAAATGCCATCTAATCTGAATAATTTTTGATAATTTAAAAATCAAATATTTAAAATATTGCACCTTATTATAAAAACGGATGCAGACACACAAAAAATTTACAAATATTAATTTGGTTCTCCTTATACATCCCAAATGATTTTCAGTGCAAATAAAAAGCATTTTGCACATTCAGCATTTACAGCCCTACAAAAATACACATTTTTTTCAAATATAATTGAGGCTGATTATAGTCTCAGGCCTGTTTTTTGTGTAATTTCCATCAAGGCATCTGCATCACATGCATTTCAAGTAAGAAGAAGCAGCCTGCCAGATGCTTTTCTACATGAAAAGCAGCCAGTATGTGTTTTCTTTCTCTACATTTGCATATTTAGGTGTATCTAAGTAAACATGTCTGTCGTCATCCCTGCAGCATGTGAAAGCACAGTCAGTAACTGCCAATCTGTCAAGTCACGTCCACGTTTGGCTTTATTATCTGTCTTCTCCATTGATTTCATTGTCGACATGTTTGTGTGAATCTGTGGCTCCTCAGAAAGTTAGTGTGCACTACATGGCTGCTGGGGGTCTTTGTCTACAAGTGTGTGTGAAGACGAGTTCCCCTCCCACCAGCAGCCTGAGAGAGCTCTGAATTCCTGCCATAAAGTCTCGGCCATCGCTCAGACCTGCGGCGGCGCAGGGCGGCTTCCCGTCAGCCATCTCTCTGTGAGTGTGGTATCTCCCGTTTCCCACACTCTGCGCCTATTCACTGGCCCTGAGATGGGAACAATAGAAGTGTGTCTTGTTACACATCACATTAGCTACGGTGTTTGATCTCCTGTTGAAGGGGGAGGGGAGGCGGCTTCAGCCAGACCATCTGGCCTGGCCAACTAGACCCTGAGAAAGTCCCAGGCATGCCACATTCTCCACAACTTCTGCACACACTAAATAGTTGTGAAAGACTTTTGTGGCACTTGAGACATAATTCAAGCACTAGACAGCATGCCACGACCACCACAACAGAAGAGCGGGGGTGTCCCGCATTCCCCAGTTTCTCAGTTTTCTGAACACCTGTGCACCAGCAAGGTCAGAGAAGATGAAACTTTAATGATGCCTGTGGGAAATATTGAAAAACTAAGAATGATACAGCAAAACACAACCACCTGTTAAGTCTCCTGAACTATTTTTTTTTTTTGGAGATTTCAAACTGATGTTTTAAACTCAACTTTACTGTTAATATATCACACTAAACATTAATAATTACACTGCAAACACATCAGTGTGTGTCAAAACTAAGGATGTGCTGATCCGATACTCAGCATCGGTATAGTTCCAATACCCGACAAAATCACTAGATTCATGATTCTGATACTGCGGAACAAACCTATAATCCCATTTGATCCATTAGTCTAAACTGTCATGTAATGCTTCAGTAAACATGCTGTAAAGAAAAATGTGTCACAAGTAACACAAAATATTTGTTTCACAGTTTGAGCATGATGTTTGTTTAGATTAATAGGTTGTTACCGGTATTGCACATGAATAAGTATTATTGAGCCACCTAGTCAAAGCACATATTTACATCCATAAATGAAGCAACTATAGTAATATGATCATTTTAAATTCCCTTTTTATTTGCAGCTTCACTGTTCAGCTCCACTGGTTCCACTAATAATGAACCCCCCAGTACCTGAGCATGTAGATATTATTTTGTGGCCTTTGCTTTAGTACCAGAATCTTTGCACAAGTGTACTGAAGCATGACGCAATCTTTAACCCAGTAAATTCTGTCTGTATTACTCTTTACATTTATGCATGGTCTCTGTTATGTCTCATATGAGCTTTCTAGAATTATTTATGATTCTTCCGAACATTTAATGCAAAGTGTGTAGACTTGTGTTGAAGCTTAAATGCAGTAAACTAAGTCAAGTTGTAGAGTTAGATTACCTGATAAAGTAGCACATATTTGTAGCATTACCCAAACAAGTAAATCTGCTGTTAGTTGAATGTTGTGCTAATAAACTCTCTGGTGTGACTAGATTTTAGTGTTGTTTTCCTCTGACACTCTTCACTGCAGTTTTCTGCAAAAAAAAAAAAAAAAAAAAAGTAGATGCACAACTGTTTATGTTTTCAAAACTTCATGTGAAGTTTTAATTTATTTTTTTCAAAGTCAAACTTCTCAAGGAAGCACTTCAACAGATTCTTTTAGCAAAGAACAATGTCAACATAAAACACCTTTATGAAAGGTATCATTTGAAGATGAAAAACATCTATAAAGAAGATCACAACTGAACAGTTAACAGTCCAACAGTAACACTCCTTCACACATAGACCAAATAATGGTTACACATAGTCACAATTAGGTATAATCATAATACGATTTACAGTAAAAGTGAATCCTTGGGATCCATTTATGGGTTGTTGTTGATTCATCAGCAACAAGCTGATGAAACATATCAGTCAGTGATACTCAGTATCAGAGAGAGACAGTAGTTCAAACACAAATCAAACAGTGTCTCAGACACTTCAACACTTTAAACCCAATGTGGGTCTTACAAGATAAGTCAGTGACGTTTGCAGAACAAACATAAAATTCAGGAGTTGTTTTCCACTACAGGAACATTAAACACACTCACAGGGTAAACACTCTGTGTGATGTGTGTATACACACAGTGTACATGTTCAGTAAAACCTGAATCAGTTCAGTCCTTCCAAAGGAACACTGGCACATTGTGCCCATTTCACCTCAAGTATAAAACTCAACAATGTTGGATCTCCTGCCAAAGCAGAAGCAAACAGACTTCAGTGAGTCCTCAACTTTCTGTCCATGACCTTCACAGACGTAGTTCTCTTCCTCTTTCTGTGTGGGGCTGATGCTGCTGCTGCCTCCATCCTACCAGGGCCTCCACAGAGCACCACTGGCCTGGCTCACTCCTTTGCTGGAGCTGACCTGATGGAGCGGAGAGCCAGGAGGGGACGGGGTGGAGGGACTGTGGCTGGTCCTGCTGGACGCCTGCAGACCCTGGAAGTGGCTGAGCAGCCGTCTGTGGGCCTGAGTCTGGACCTCGCAGTGGGACAAGAAGCTGACGGCCTCCTGCACGCACCGGGAGTAACCATCGCCGGCTGTCATGAAGCCGGTGGTCACACTGACTGCCTGCTGCTGCTGCTGCTGCTGCTTCTGCTGCTGCCAGCCTCTCAGGTAGGACACGGCCATCTCCAAGATGTCCGCCTTCTCCTGCTTGGAGTCGGGCTGCTGCCTGAGGAACTCAGGACCCAGCAGGGCCTTCAGCTGCTCAATGCTGGTGTTGATGCGGTCTCTGCGCAGTTTCTCCACCATTGGCTTTCTCAGCTGAAGAGAAGAAAAAGAAGGATAATTAGTAAAAAAAAATCAAACATTTTTCAAATTAAATGAACATAATTCATCAAGGGAATTCTGTGATTTTCTAGAAATCAAGTTTACCTTATGAGCAGGAGTCAGGTGTTCCTTAGAAAAGCTTGCTTGTCCATAAACAGTGGGTGCCATGGCTGTAGTAGAGTGAGAGCGTTCCTGCTCGGTTTGAAGAGCCAGTTGAATCTGAGCTGCTTTCTCCTCTGCCTCCACCCTGTATTTATACACCCAAATCTCCATATGAATGTGTGGGTCTTGGGCTTGTTGGAGTTTCTCACAGTCCCCGGGCCAATGAGAGCGCTGGGAAGGGCTTTGAGGAACGCAGGGCTGCCACATGCTCAATGAAGTGTTTATAGCCGTGGGGACAATGAGTGTGTCTCCGGGGAGCAGGTGGAGGAATAGACCGCGAGAGAAAAAAGAGCCCGGGGTGGGGTGGTGAGGAGGGGGAAGGGGGGTGGGGGGGGGTGTAGCTGGGAGACTGACCCAGTGCTTGTGTTGATATGGGAAAGTGGTGACCCCAGAGGGAAGCACGCCGCTGTCTCATGTCATCTCTGCCGCCACGTAATTGAGCACAAAGTGCCTCCGCCGCCAGGCACACGTGGGTGTTACAGAGGGCCAAAGCATTAGAAAGGGCCAACACGCAGCCACTTCCACCAGTTTGACACGGCAGACTTTCCTCATGGAGCCGTGCAACAGTTGAGACGTCGCAGAGATGAATAGAAAAAGAGCTCAGGACTCAAATAAAATGCACTTGTTGAAGAAAAGAGAATGTGTGGCTCACACACCAAAATAGTTTGTTAATTAAAGGCCAAGAAAACCTGTTTTCTTAGGTATACAAGGTAAACAATGGCTGGAAACAGTAGAGGACATACAGTATGGAAAATGTAACCTACAAACTCAATAAGAATGAAAGATTGTTTTTAAAAAAAAGCCTCTCTAAGGACAATTGACCAACAGTAAATTACATATGAATGTTCTAATTTTGACAGATGATGAACTGACCATCATTTATATGAAGAAGCTGAATAAGGAGAGAAGTTTTCTTTTCGTTTTTCTTTTTTATTTATAATTTGTTGTGTCAGTACATATTTTTTGACACTTTTGCTTTTTCTTATACTTCACGCATACACAAAATACAATGATTACATAAATAATAAAATATGATCATCAGAAATGTTGCTCATCATAGTGAGTATGTCCATACATATTCAGATATACAGTGCATACATATCTATACATTCATGTGGGCGGTAAAAAAAAAAAAGCCTTTAATATTTCATTCTAAAAATTTCATAAGAATTTTTAGAATATTTCATAATAACATGATAATATTTCCATATTGGTTCTTTCACAAGATGTTTTCCTGAACAAAACATCATTTTTACTGACACACATACTGCTCTCACATTCAGATTTACCTCCAAGTTGTTTCTTTGTTTGTTTCGCCATCTGACTTTGTCGAAATGTTGCCATGTTCCTAAATCTAAGCAATTATGTTTATGAGTACAAAGTTATCATTACTGATAGAACTGATGACCAAACTAAGAAAAAGGCAAGTTGTCATAAGATGTAATCCTCTGCTATCTGTTAAGACATATGGCTACACATGACAAAACCTAAATTTTTGATTTATCATGCCTTAAGTGGTAGATAAATTTTCTTTAAAAAGCACAAAATAATCACAAAAATAAGTTAAACATTCACTGACGTGCTAAATATCAGATTTACACTGGAACAAAGCACATATAATAGAAATTATAGTTGTTTTGAATCCAGTGATGCCAAATATTCAATGTAACTCCTTGTTGTTTTTGAGATACAGCCATTTATGTATTGTATCATTTATGTATCACTCATTTTATCATTTTTCATTAAAACACTAGTGGAAATAAAGGTTCCTGTGATCCCTTGGGACTAAAAAATGGCTAAACAAATCAGTGTTTAGCTCAGCTAGTACTACACTACTGTAAAGGAAATTATAAAATGTCACTGTGGAAATGAATGGGTTAATTTATAACTAGAGTTCTTATTTGTTTTACTTAAGTGCTCATTATTCACCATCTTTTTAGTTTTATAGAGAAAAAAGGAAGATCTGAAAACATATTTTCAGGTGCTTTAAAATCTCTATATGCCATACAATAATAGTGTTAAGTGATAGTTTCAAGACATGTCTGCTCAATACTTTAAAACATCACAATCAAAATACAGGACAGCATTGGCTTGGAAAGTAAGCATGAGATATTTTATTACATCTCACAAATATGTAAGTAGGGACCAGATACTGGAGAAGATGTGAGGAACAAATGTCCAGTATCAATACCCTTTTGGGAAGAGGTTGAGAAAACCTTAAAGTACATCTTTGACTTAAAAGAAGCTCTGAAACTAGAGAATATTTGGGGTATTAATTTACTGGGGATGATAAAATGTGCTGACATGACATCTCTTTGACAATATGTTAAGGAGAGTGTGCGTGCGTGTGACAGCCATGGAGCAGGTACGAGGAACGTGGAACTAAATCCACCAAGACTAAATTCATGGCTAACAACAATACATAATGTCAAAAATTTAATAAGGTTTTCCACAAAGATAGACTGGCTAAAATGTCTTATTATCTCAATCTATCAATCTAGTCCAAGGTTTGTAATAGATAGGCACTAATCTCCTGTTCCCAATACCCCATTTTCCTATTCTGTCCATATCCTTTCTTCCTTCTTTCCTGCCTTTTTAAAAACGTTATTTTTGTAGTTTTGTTTTGTTGGAACACAAAATTACAAAAGAACTGAACCAACAGGCCACCAGAGGCAATGCAACACAGAACCCTATTATATCAGCAGATACAGCACTTTGTGTTAAAGGTTACAATTTCAATATTCCCTGGAGGAAGAGAGGCATATAAAGACAACATCACCAGGGTCTTACGTTAGCAACAAACTAAGCCCATATCAGTCTTAGTCCATCCATGCCTCAAAGGGAATGAAAATAACTACTGCCTTAAGACATATATTCAGTTCATATACAAAGAAAATAAATTATAAAAGAATCATAAATATGATACCACATACATAAAGTTAGGGGAGGGATACAAAGCAAATAAATCACAGAAATTAAGTTGGAAAAAAAATAATAATATTGGAATAATATTGTGTTATCAAAAAGAAAAAGAAAGAAAGAAAGAAAGAAAGAAAGAAAGAAAGAAAGAAAGAAAGAAAGAAATCACAATACCAGGCAGTCCCTGTCTTTCTTCATTATAGTTGAGTTTGCATCTGTTTTTATTAATTAATTTATGTTAAAAATCTAAAAAGTCAGAAGAAAACTCAGAGGAAACAAATATCTGGAATGATTAATTTTTAATCATTGCAATAAAGTAATAAAAAATCTAACACTTGATACTTTGCTGTAAAAAAGTGGCTTTTGAAGTTCAGTCTGTCCACTTCAATTTTATGGTAGATGAACATGATGTTAGAGGAGACAACTGCTCCAACTGTAAACATCCTAACAGTCTCCACACTCCCAGCACATGTTCACACATCAGGCAAACCCCCCACATACTCATGCAGACAGCCACACTCTCATTCACTTTCCCTCCCTCCCAGACACACACACACACACACACACACCACACAACACACACAACACACACACACACACCACCACTCACTCACAGCTGGCTGACCTGCCTGCCGCTGGCCACGTCTCAGTCACACGCTCCCTTCCTGCCTGTGTGGAACGTGGGAGCCGCTGTGGTCCCAGGCTTCCCACACTTCAGTGTTAATGACACTGAGGCCGGCTGCACAAAGGAAGTGTGCCCCATCGAACAAAGATTGAGTGACCAACCCCCCCCCTCCCCTCTCTCCCTCCCTCCCAACACACACACACTCTCACACACACACACCCAGGAACACAGTGCTGTCAACAGGGCTTCCAGGCACACCATCTGGACGGATTGTACGCTATTGTCAGCCAATCAAGCATGGGAGACGCTCACCGTGAGAATTGGAGAGGCTGAAATAGAGACAGAAAGTTAAAGAAGAAGAATAGGGAGTGTGTGTGTGAAAGTCTATGTGTGTGTGTGGAGGGTGGGAAACTTTGAGGGCAGTTTGATCAAGTTTTTCTCAAAGTTTGTCAAGTAAAGGACCTAAAAATCATAAGTTGCATGAGGTAAAATGTTGTAAAAAGTAGATTTAAGGCAGAAAAAACACATTGAAGAAACAAAAACAACAAATAAAATGAGAAACTATATTATAACTATAGCTAGTGTAGTATGGGGGGGGGGGGGGGGGGGACTTTGTGGATAGTTTGATAAAGTTCTTTTAGAAAGTTTGCCAAGAAAAGGGCTAAGAATCATAAATTGCATGAGATAAAAAGCTGTGAAAAGTGGATTCAGTGGACAAAAGTGGATATTAAGGACACAAACATAACAAAGAATAACATGAGAAATTATATAGCTAATGTAACTACACTATAATATGGTCATTTGAGGATAAATTTGTGATGATTTTACATTTTGCCGATCTTTAAAGGGCATTTCTTCTACATTTACTCCAGTATTTAGATAAGTATTAAAAATAGATGCTCAGGTCTGATGGCATTCATCTTTAGACTTAACATCTGTCCACCATGTTGTTAAGTGGACCTGTGTCTCCTCCAGGCAGACATTTTCCCTCCACGTTCCCACCACATATCACCCAGTCAATACAATAACGAGGATATCTCCCTGGTTGTGGCGCATCAGCTGAGAGACAAGAGGCCAGAGAGTGAAGGGCCCCTCCCACCTGTTTGTTTGGATTGGGGCCCATTGTACCCCATGAATTCAACTAATTCATTCACATCCTATTGTCATCATAACACTGCTTTGTGATTGGCCAAACACTGTGAGAACCAGCATCACATTAAAATCGATGGGAAAGTTGGCATAAGTATATAAAGGAGGGAGGTCTCGGAGGGTAAAATCATAACCCTGAACGCCTCGTGTACCCGACACAGACCCGGACTGACAGGACGCCACCTGACTGCACGTTCACCATGAGGGATCAGCACACAACGTAAGCTCAAATTGAGAAAACTCATCAGTAGAAGACCTTAATTTGACTCATTTCTTTTGCTTGAACCTTTGTCTCATTCAGGGTCACTCTGGAGTCACAGGAATGTTTTAGTGTTTTGGTTTTTTGAGGTTATGAGGGCCTTGATTCCTGCGCAGATAACACTTATCAATATTGATTGAAAGAGTTGACTATTCTGGCTTTGGGGCGAATGAGCAAAGCGATCTGTTAAAGGGTCAGTTCACCCAAAAGACATTTTCTCACCTACCACTATTGTAGTTTTAGTTTTATTTACGCCATTTTAAGATTAAAGAAAAACTGTCTGCATGCATGACTTGATACCTCTGTAAGGGAGAAAATGTTTCAGTTTTGTTTTTGGTGGACTAGCCCTTTAAATAGTTCTTAAAGGGACAGTTCACCCCAAAATAAAAATAACATATTTTCCCTCTTACCTTAAGTGCTATTTATCCATCTAGATTATTTTGGTTTGAGTTGCAGAGTTTTGGAGATGTTGGCTGTAGAGATGTCGGACTTCTCTTGGATATAATTGAACTAGATGGCACTCAACCCCAAAAAAGTGAGACATTGCTGTTGAGTTTTCCCAGTGTATTTTTTTTTTTTTTTTCACTTTGAGCACCACGAGCCAAGTGTCATTTAGTTCCATTATTCAAGAGAAGGTAGACTCACATCAAATCTATCTAAATAGATAAAATAGCTCTACAGGCCAGAGGAAAAATATATATTTTTGATTTTGGTGTGAACTGTCCCTTTAAAGTTGTCTGAGTGTCCAGCAATAATGTGCTGTTTCTCTTCATTTCTCCTCAGCATGTGTAAGATGATGATTTTGGAGAGGAAGTGCACAGACACGGCAGTGAGGCTCCGTTCAGCGCTGGAGAGTCAGCTCAACGCCGGAGTGTCCAGCTCCGACGTGTGGGACAAGACTGTCTCTTTCTTCACTGTGAAGAAGGCCTTGATTTTCCACAATGGCTACAACAAATCCTCCAGAGAGGCCATGAGGCTGTTTCCCTCGCCCGCTGAGGACGTGGCGCCACTGTGCTGCCAGTAAGAAGTGGACACACGCACGAAGACAACATGAACTGAGATGTGGGACTGATGTGTGTCCACAAGCCTTGTAGTACTGAAGTTAACTGCACTAAGAAGAAGTTTACAGATGGAAAACTTTTATAGGTGGAAAAAGGACATTTTAAAGTTGTTGTTTTTCTGTTTTCTGTTGAGTGCTTTCACTCAAGTGTAAAATGGTGGAAAAGATTTATATCATGTACACTGTGATCTTACTGGTCCACAAATGGGCCTTAAAATGTGCATTTCTTGCCTTAAGCTTTAGTATTTCTTGAAACTGGTCACTTAAAGACCACGTTTTTCGAGGCTTTATAGGACTAAAAGCCATATTCCTTTGTATAAAGGGGAAATGTGTATGCCAATGCATACTTTGTTTTGTTAATAATTTTTAAGGACATTGTGAGTGGTGTTATTTTTAATTGTCATGTTAAAAATGTCTCACTGGAAGCCATAAGTGAAATGTGCAATATGTGCTTTCATATGCAAGTTGAAAATAAACTGATATTGTTTTCATATCATTTACAGTTTGCGTTGAGACTGATTTCCTCACACCAGTTGTTCATATTAGAGTTTCTATCTGATTTACACGAAACATAGAAAACACTTTGCATTTCAAAATGAGTTTCCAGCTCTCACATATCTGTGTCTTAATAAAGATCACCCTCTAGTGGCCTTTATACGGCTCACACCTCCAGGTATGATTCACAGAGAAAACAGCTTCTTGTCTCTCTGATTTCAACACCTCAGTGCAGGTGAAAGTTTCTATTACAAGAGAAACAGCAGCCATGTTGACATGAAATATTAGAGTAAACACAGGTGTTACCAATGATGCTAATTAAGGGTCTGTTCCGTTCAGGTCAAACAGAGTCTGCAGCTGTTGTGCACGTTGGTTCACTGAAGAGGCTCTACTACACTGAACTGAACAGGGCCTTACTTAGTATCATTGGCAACACCTGTGTTTACCCCACTACTAGTTCATAACAATACAGCTACTGTGAAAAAGTTTTAATGTTGATCCAAATGTCTTTCAGGTTATTGTTCCAATTTCATGACTGAGCAAGAAAGAGCATGTGATGTTTCAATTAATTTAGGAAGTTCTGTTATTGTTACATATTAAGAAAAACTCAGGTAATTAATTCAGTGACTGAGACTACCATCTACAACAGTTTTAATTTCTCATCCTCTGCCTTCAGTCTTTTCTGGACTGGGAAAGCTGGAAAAATGAACATTGCAGGCCAGAAGGGAAACACTGCTGGTCTGACCATATAAACACCAGGGGCCTCATTCATAAAATTGACTTGTGATCAATTTTGATGTTAAATTTGACTTAATCAGAAAACCACACATAAGTGGTTATTTGTAAAACCTTACTTTGACTGGGAAATGATCTTAATCTCTAGGCAAAGTCTAGACTTAACGAAAGTGATTTTGCTGCTGGTTATGTAGGTTTATTGTAGTCTGGGACACATATGTGCTGAAGCCTGTGGTGAACTCTGCATTAGCTTTTGAACAGTGTGATAGAAATTATCAGTTAAAGGCGGGATGAATTAATATCAACACACTCCCAAGTAATGTTTGTTTGTTTGTCAACTCGCTATTTAGTCCACCAGAATAACACGTGTTGCCTGATTTCAATCACCTCTGGTATTGCTGTGATTTCGTCTTCCAAAAGTTTGCTTTTCTCTTTTGGCCCATGGCTGTTCCTGATAATAAAAAAAACCAAACTATTTTATGCTGCGGTATATAAGGGGAACTCACTGATTGTAATGCAGGTGCTGTCAAGTTAATTTGAGATTTAAAGATCACATGTGCATACAAATTTTCTTCTCAAACCTGCAAAAGCAAGGTTTTTTTTTTTTTTTAATGCCAGTACCTTTCTTGAATTGAACTTAGGCAGATCATAAATGATCTTGAAAATAAGTTCAAGAAAAAGTCGAATAGTATCTGTATAAATGACGCTTCAGGCAAACATCAGGAAAGGCCACATCAGTTAAAATATAGGGCCGTTAGATGTAATACTTCTGAATTCTCTGAAGTACTTAAGTTTACAAAATGTACTGTATCATTTTGCTCTTAAAGTTAGGATAATGTTTATTTAGAGAAACCCTAAAAGAATAAACTAACAACTGGCATGGCTATCTGATGTAATTTCAATGCATACAAATACATCTTACAGACTAAAGAAACAATGTATTTTAAACAATCTGTGTCTCTTGATGGGACATTTTAACAGCAAAGACATAGGCCCTTTTCACGGCATTTTAACTTGTGATAGTAAGAAAAGCGTAGGTGTTACTGATAACATTAACGATGGCTCTGTTCAAGTGTCCCAGTAAGTCATGATGGTGAGCCAGTAAGCACAATAAACCTTTTTCTCAACAACCATTTTGACATGATGTAGAGGGGTAAACACAGGCTTTGCCAATGATACTAATTGAGGTTCTGTTTTCAGGTCAGTGTCAGGGTGCTGCTATTGTGCATGTTGGCTAAGTGGAAAGGCTTAATGGAAAATGACCTTAATTAGTATCATTGGTCTGTGTTTACCCTGCTACAGTATTTCATATCAATATGGCTGCTGTGATAAAGGTCTACACCAGAACAACTGGAGCATAAAACTGAAGCCGCTAGAAGAAATTCTGCCATCATTAATATTTCATTAACTTTTCTACTGTAACGTGTCAAAATGTCTTTTGTGAAAAGGCTTTGGCTTAGTTCAAAACAAATGTGCTGTTTTAGAAAGTGACGCATCCTTTTTAAGAGTGTAAACAGCAGCTGAACAGAAGAGCTTACCACCCTGGTTCACATTTGGAATTATTACGGCTTTATTAATCATAGGCTAAATTCAAAAAGCAGACATTCAGCAACAGTTGAACATTGTAGCAGCGGGAAGAGGCAATTTTACAATAAACTGGGCGAACTCCACACCATGCATTCAGCTCTCGGGTACAAGGGTGCCGTTTTAACGGTCCGTACGTTGAAAAGTTCAATCACTGGGGATAAAACTCAGCGGCACTTTGCTTTCCAGAAATCCTCTGTTCTGGGGATTGACACAAGAGTGTTGCCAGTGAAAATCTAAATGAAAGAGTTCAGAGAGGCCGGAGAAATAAAGAAACTGCTGGGGAAGAAAACGAACTGAACGACAAAACAATTAATCAAAGAAAAAAAGTGTTTAAGGATATAATGTAGGTCTGTTTTATTATTAATTTAGACAGGTCTGATATTTCATTGCAACAGATGGAATCTTTCACAAGTCCAAAGTTCACTTTGTCACAAAGGCATAGCTTTATGAAAAGAATAAAACAAACTTTTATTCATTGCTCTTTTCCCCATTCTGCTTCTGAGGCTGATAAAGAAAACCTTACACATACACACAAATCAAAAAACTTCTTTTTTTTCTGTTCATCACTCAAATTCCAGTTAGAACCTACATGGAGACCAAAAAAAAAAAAAAAAAAAGTCTGGCAGAAAAGGAGAAAAGATTAGCTCGAAACCATGTGACGCTGAAACCTTCTGCCATTTTTAAAAAGCCCTGACCAAAAACAACTTAAACCAAACAAACAAAAAGGAAAACAAGATAAAATCAAATGCCACTCTTAACACGTGGTGGGTCAAATCCCAAAACATTTTTTTGTTACCTTAACATTGCACCCCAATATAAGAGGGGGGTGGGGTCTGAAAGCCAAAGATGTCACCCTAAAACAGAATTCACGACTTAGTTCATCAACCAGAAAACTATTATTTTTTTAACATGAATAATTAAATTCTCCTGACCCGCCATTCTGTGACCATCTGCGACAACAATGGTGAACCTTCAGGTTTGTTGGCGGTAAGTCATGAATCAGAAAACACAAAACGTCTCTGGTTTAATGATTAGCAGAGTCTCGCATCTCTTGTCTTGTTTGAATCACCGGGGCAGAGCGTAAATTCTGTTTTAGCATGTCCCCCCCCACCCTTCAACAGCATTGTGTTTTTGTGTTAAACGTTACAGAGATGTTGCCAGAGGTGGATGATTTCTTTAGACTACACATAGTTTCTGCTTTAAGGTTAATTTGAAGATGTCATGTGGGGGAGGGAAGTGAGTACGAAGCATGGTGTGTATACTCTGTGTGTGTCTCAGCATGTGTGTCAGTGTGTAAAAAGAGAAAATCTTCATTTTTTCTTCAGTTGGTAGGTGTCCCAACGTTATTTGCAGGGCTGCTGTGTGTTGGAGGGGTGTGGGTTGAGGTTGGCCATCAGGGCAAAGAGTTCAACAAATCCTGTAGGAAGAGGTCCGGGTCTGGGATATCAGAGAGGAGACCTGGAGAAGAAACATCAAGTCAAGTCTCACTGTAACATGAATGCTTAAAACAGACGACAACCTAACGTCGAGAGTCAACCCGTCATAAATGACAAAGCACAGCTGCATCAGTTGGGTCGACGTAGAGTTCTCAAATTTTCTCAAAATCTATCTTTCAATTCTGATTATTTGATTTAAAGTTGAAGTTAAATCAGCTGTGTGTAAGGATACTGACCTACAACATCAAAGAACTCTGACAAGGACTCGGCAGGCATGAGTTCATCCTGGAAGGCCCTGAGCACGCGCTCTGAGGCCTCGTAGATGGGCATGTCGTTGTGACGGACATATTCTGCCAGCGAGAAGGACCAGCCCCCCTCCGTGTTGCTGGTCGGTACTTTCTGTACGGCCAAAAAGAAGAAAGAGATAAAAGAAGAAAAAGGCAGCGAGGTCAGGTTTAGTCTCCATACTGGAAAATAATGTTTCATCATACATGATCCCAGGAGAATGTCGAAGCTCATGTCAAAAGAGAACTCAAACTTCACTGACTACAATCAGAGAGGTTTTTCTTGTTTGCATTCAGCTGTTTTTGAAATGCTACTGTTCATCAAGACTTTTTGAAGCGTGGATACATTTTTTATTTTTAATAAGAAAAAGCTTACAAACATATACGGATGTAAAAATATATTGAATACTGCAATAAAGAACATGTCTCAATACCATACTGGACTGTGACAATATGGACCGTATTGCATTACAGTCTCTTTTACATGGTTATTTATTTATTTATTATTTAGTGACTGCTACTGACCGCTGCGTTGTTTTTGTTTTGCAATTGTAAATACATAATTCAAGCATTCACTGCCAAATACATGCCAACTCAAGCCAATTTCTTTGTACATGCTAAGGTCATAGCTGGCTACTTTTATTAAAGAAAGAAAGCAGAAGCACTTTAAGTAGGAAAGGAAAAATAGATATTTTTCTTTAATAATTTAATATAGGCACTGTACACAGCAGATTTTCACTGGTTTGCATGATATCTGAATGATGATCGTGACATCAATATATGTAACATATTTACCCTGAACATGTCGTAGACGAGATCCACCAGGCCCCAGAAGAGAAGAGGCGAGCGATAGACCGCATATTCCTTTGGTGCTTTATCTGTGAGTCTGATAATGAAAGAAGAATAAGATGAAGGTATGAGCTTGTTTCAAAATGAATTGTATTTCACATTTGACATGAAATCCCTAAATGTTGTACACAATATCCAAGTCAGATCAGCTTCATCTAAACATTGGTGCATAATAAATGTATGCAGTTTTTAACACACACAAGTACAATATAACATCTGTGCAATATTCAACAATAATTCTACGCAGCCTTTTTTCTGCCTTTCATATTTATTTGTTTTTATATTTATAGGTATTCTACACATACTCAATTTTATTAGTTTGTTCTGTCTTTATTACTAAATGTATTGTTCTTTTGTAATGCAGCCTCACAGCCAACGTATTTCACGTGACTGCATTGTATAACCGTAGTGACAATAAATATCTTGAATCAGAAATGCTCCCCATGAACAGGCTTTTCTAATCTAGAAACTTGCAGTACATTTTATCATGCAGGTATGAGATGCATTTAAAATAACACTTTTGAAACAGGTTTTATTATTGCCATTGGTGGCCATCCTTAAACTGTATGCCTGAAACTAAATTATCATTTGATGATAATTGGATCAAATTTCTAGCTGAATCCAAACTGAAGACATTTAACTATTATGACAGACGGACTTGATGCATAAATGCCATTTCAGTTGTAAAACGAGGAGGGACGTAAAAATAAAAAACAGGTTGAGAGTCTTACTTGTTGGTGCAGACTGCTGAGACCTTGCGGGCATGTGCGTTGACCAGAAGTCTTCGTAGGAAGTATATTCGTGAAGTCCTCCAGCGTTCAGGCGGCATGATGTGCATGGCCAAGATGGTAAAATAGTGCGGTCCTTCAACCTCGTATGAGCTCTCCACCCATTTCTCACACGGCTGCTCCTGGAAACTCTGCAGGTTCTTCTCCTCTCGGGACGTAGCCCTTGTACTGCAGGGAGAGTGTGCAAACAAAAGTGAGTACAGTTTGAGTGTCATCTGTACACCTCATCACTTGGTACAGACTTAAAGTCTGATGAGTAATTGCAGGTACATTTCACATCAGAAAGATACGCACGTGTTGAGGACGTAGAGCACAGTGTGGATGATGTAGGGGATGAGGTGGATGTTGCTCTCTCGTCCTCCTCCTCCTGTGTCCACGCTGAACGATTGTTCGGTAGCAAAGCGGAGGAAGAGCAGTTTGGTGTCGTGGATGTTGAGTTGGTACGTTGGTTCCCGCTGGCCTGTGCACTCCTGCAAATATGTGTTGTGCCTGTGAAGCAGAGAGAAAACAGTTGGCAACGGTTCACCGAGGACACATTTTCTGCGTGTGTGTCTGAGTGTGTGCTCACACATGATTCTACCTTGCTAAGCACGTAGCGAAGGCTGATTCTGGCACATGTGGCCCCCACACAGGAAGCAGCCCATTGCACTTGGTGTTGGCGTTCTGGAGAGCAGCACTCTCCCACTCCTCTCGCCCACGAGCCAGCCTGTCCCGGGGAAAGGAAGAATAAAAAGCTCAGGTTAAAATAAATGAAAAGTGAAGATACAGCCGAACAGTTTTTAAGCAGGCACATGTTGGTGTTGGTTGCTACCTGACAGCTGCCAGATGGCAGTCATAGTGGACTATGTTAAAGTGCGACACAGTGCTGTAGCCCTGCTGCTTGCGAGGCTTGTTTTCAAAGTCCTCCAAGGCCACACGCTTCGTGAAAGTGTAAATACCCAGGACTTTGGTTGGCTTGGATGAGAGAGACAAGGACAAAAATGTGAATTCAAAACACCACAGGTTGGTTCAATATACAAGAAGATGACATTTAAATCCAAATATTTTAATATTTTATTATCATCTATAACTTGGAACCATCTGAGAGTTTTGTTAATATCTACAATGAGATCACCAGCTTAATACAAATATTTCTGTTAATGTACATTTATATACAATCTACTTAAACATTATGTAATGTGATCCACTCACTGGTTACAATTTAAGTCCCCTATTATTTAATGTGTGTTTTTTAAAACTCACTACAATGCAGTTATTTACAGATCTGAGGACATTTTGTTTATTAAGGTACAGTATATTACAAACAATTATAACTTATATTCTTAGACCTGGATTTTAATGTATGGTCTTCCATTATCTGTCTAAACAACAGCTTCCATTTATAAATGCCCACAGGAGTAGTTGCAGTTTCTGACAATACATCAACACTAAACTCTGCATATCTTACAACTTTGTTATAAACTATTTATTAAACATTTCTTTACTGTTTATAAATTCTAATATTAAGTGTTATCCACTCATAATTGTGAATGACTTGTATACCTGGAACTTGTAACCTTCTCTACAGATACAGCAGGTCAGGCCGGCTCCTCTATCAGCTCCTCCATTTGCTTCAACAGTGAGGTCTTGGTCACCACCTGACCCTTCTCATTGGTCTGCAAGGCAAACAAAAAAAACACACATTAAACTAAAATCAACTGTATACCACTGGGCTGTGATAATTAAACAAAGAGACAGATGTACAAGTAATCAGCATTTTTACAAAATGAAGGAAAAAAAAAAAAAACGTTGAAAAGACAAGAGTACAAGAGTACCGTCATGCCCAGTGTTCCCAGAGCCTTCTGTCTCATGGCCATCGCCATACGCTTCTTCTCAGCTCTGGTCTCCCGGCGGGCTGCTTCAATCTTCAAGTTGACATCACTGTGCTCTCTCAGCGCCTCCAGAAGGTTCTCCGCCAGCGTGCCGATGCCTTCATCACTGGATACCTGCTCCAGCTTGTGCAAGTTGGTTATTGAATCTGTGCCAATCAACACCTGGACAGAAGATAAGAGGACAACCAGCCATGTTAGGCACGTTCGTTTGGAAATTTTGATACAGACTGAATCAAGTATTTAAATGGTTCACCCTGTAAATTCTTGCCCAGTGGGGTTTTTCATTCAAAATATTTAGTACCTGTGTGGGGGGATGCTGGGTAGCTAAACCACGGAGTAATCTGAGAATGAAGGGTAGAGCTGGTCTGGAGAGGAACTTCTTCCAGACATCTGCATCCAGACTACAGAGTTAAGAACAAAAAGAAGAAAGGTTAATCAATCAAGCACGTTTAATTATGTCAAAGGACTAAAGGGAAGTGAAGCTGTGAGAAGACCTACTTTTTGGCATTTGGGATATGTTTCTTCATGTAGTCCAGTGCACTCTGTGTGATTCCTTTCTGAAGAATAAGATCTTTGAGTTGATGGCCGTTGCTGTTATTTTTGATTCCAGCTGCGATTTTACAGAAGCAATCCAAAAACACTTTGTCATCTGCACTATGCTCCTCATCGTACCTTAGGAAAAAACAAAGCCAGGGGTCAGTTTAGACATAAACTGTAATACCTAAACATTTCTTTGAAATATGGTTCTCAAAGTGGCACAAATTTGTCTGAAATTTGTCTGATCAGCCTCATTTGATAATGTAACAACTCTGTACACTGGCTTTGTACTTTAAAAACT
The DNA here is from genome assembly GCA_034769285.1 of Lutjanus argentimaculatus. Lineage (NCBI taxonomy): Eukaryota > Metazoa > Chordata > Actinopteri > Lutjaniformes > Lutjanidae > Lutjanus > Lutjanus argentimaculatus. The sequence goes on from JAWZSL010000007.1 coordinate 10,994,690, forward strand.
TTAAATATGTGCTTATTTGTAAGTGAAAGCTGAGTGATGCTAACTTGTCAAAGCTGCAACATGGTTTGAAACGTTCCACCAAGATCCTCATCTTCTCCAGTTCCCCAAAGGACAGGTACGGGATGATGCGCAGCAGACCCTGCAGCACGCTGGGGTTGGAGCGCACAAAGGGGGTGTTGATCTGGTCTAACAACATGACCAGCTGATCTTTGTCTCCTGTCAGCAGCAGGTTACCCTGCAAAAGACAAACCAGTCCCCATTTAAATCAAACAGTTAGAAGAGTAGATCTGTTTTCATTCTGGTGTTTATGTTTCTTCTTTCCTCAGACAGGTGAATCTGCTTTAGATGCATACCTTGTCCTCTGAAATCTCAGCATTGGCTTCATCCAGAATGATCTCCATGATGCTCAAAACTTGCTCCGCTATTGAGGCTCCACCACTGTCCTTACTCTCCTGTTCTGCTACTAAAGCCTAAAGGGAAAAGGACATCAATACCGATCTTTCTGAAACACTAAGGAAAGTAGCTGGAAAAACTGACAAACTGTATTACAATCTAATCTCTGATTTATTTAATTGCACTGCATCAGAATCACCCTCCTCCCCACTAATCAGACTACACAACACAAAGTTACACAGCCACTTTAACGATGCTCACCAGGTTTAGAGTTCCCAGCATGACGTTGAGTGTGTTCATCTCTGGCTTGACGAGCTGTTGCCGGTTGATCTTCACCTTCACGCAATAACTGAACAACTTCAGCAAAACCTGTGAGTGTGAAAGATGCACACTAGTCAACTTGGCTGCTCCACTGTTGGTATTTATGAGAACTGCACAAGGGGTTGCTGTGTCCAGACCTCCCAAAGTAAAACCTTGTTATTTTTAAAAAAAAAAAACAAGACAATTCTGTGAAGTTTTCTTTATGACTCAAATCAATTTTAAATGAGAAAGTTATTAGTTTATTCTAGGGTAAATGGTCTGTTATTTCTTCTACAGTGGTTTTATTGCCAATATTAAGAGCTATTCTCTTGATACAGGATAAAGGGTTAAAGTGTGAAGACAATCCATGTTAACTACAGGAAAGACATGCAGAATGGGCTATAGACTTTAATCAGATTTCAATCACAAAATTCTGTAGGAATCTCTTACAATTCATTTTAATATTCATGTGTAAAGAAGACAGTTTAATTTCCAAACATGTTTCAGCATGCTTTGAAGATCAGAGGATAACAATTACATCTTATCATAACAGGCTTTTCAAAAAAAAAAAAAAAAAAAAAAGAAAGAAAAAAGAAAAAAAGAAGTTGGCTTACAGTGAGCAGATGTCTCCCTTGTTTGAAATCTTTGATTCCAGAGAGCCGGTTGAGCATACACTCCAGTCCTCCACACTGGGCCATGACTCCTGCCATCTTGTACACCTCCTCATCATCCTCCTCCTCATCTGTAATAATAAGGCCAGGTAAAACAGTTTATTTCCTCTATCGTGGTGAGATATCGCACTTTCATCTTTTCCTTTGTTCTTTGATGAGGGTATTAAATATAAAGACTTGTGATGGCAAATTGCATGTCCTAATGGTTCACACATTAATATGTGATGTTAAGGACAAAAACAACAGCAGATCGAACCTGTGGTTGAGTCCAGTGACTCTATGAACTCCTCAGTGGCGTCACCCAGCAGACCTCTCATTCGATAGATGATTCTCATTGGCTCACCCTTGAGGAAAAAAAAAAAGCCAACAGGCTCCATGACGAATGGTAATACTGTGAAACATTTAATGATAATCTGCACAATTACAAATCCTCTTAAAAGAGTCGATCAGTCTTTGTCACACTCACGGGGACCTCACCTCATTTGTAGGGCACCAGACCTTCTTGTAGACCTCTGCCACTGACAGATCCAAGCTGATGATTTTGTTGTTTACCAGAAGCTGAGGAAATCAGAGTGGCATCAAATACATTTCTTGCACCAGGTCAGGTTTTGATAAAAGCTAGCATCAAAACAAGCAATTGTGTTTCAAGTATGCAGGCTAAAATGAACATTTTACCTCCATGCCACTGTCGTCTTCAAGCAGCGCCACCAGGTCACAGTCTTGGCAGATCTTGTTCTTGATGTCCCTCATCAGAGGACCAATGCCAGGCTCGTTGCTGCTGTAGGGGTTTCCTGGCATGCGGCCCTGCAGGAAGTCCTCCTGCTGAGGATCCTTCTCCAGGGTCACAAAGAACTCTGTCACCTCATTCTCCTCCTAAACACAAAGGAGGAAACAAAAGTTCCAGATGAAGACAAATTCACAGCTGTACTAAAAATCCAACATTATTCTGGAAGACTTTTCTAGTGGAAATGCACCAGACTATAGTTAACTCACAGGATAGATGATGCTGCACAGTCTCTCAAAAATGAACACGGGTGTCCTGTAGTCATCCAGGTTGTACCGCTTTGCAGTCTCTATGCACACTGCCATGAAGGCCTTTGTTTCAGACTCAGTACCTATGAACAGGACAACAAGATTTACAATGTAGATGTTTTAAACACATATACAATATAAAATAACCTTTGATGTATTATTTAATTGCACAAGATTTATTCGACTGTAGAAAATGGAAGATTTATGGTTTATTCTTTACCTATCTTATTAAAATAAGTAAAAAGCAATGAAAAAGTTATCTGATTAAAATAATTTAAATAACAAATAATTTCTATAAACACCAGAATGCAGCAGTGGAACCACAGTTCACAGTTGACAGTTAGTGACACGGTTAGATTTAATGTCTGTTTAAGTTGAGTCACTGCAGACCTGTTGTCATGTCCTCCAGCATCTCAAGCAGCATGTCCTGAGTCTCATCGATGAGCTTGGTCCGCTGCACCACCAGTTTCCTCAGACACAGGTAGCCGTTGAGCACCGTGCCAACCAACCTGCTTTTGAAATGCCGTTTGATGGACTCCACCTCCACGAAAGAGGACAGCAATCCTGCAGTGGCACCAAACAAAAAAATATTCAAGAAAAGGCATTAAAAAAAAAAAAAAAAAAAAAAAAAACATTAAAAAATTAACCGGCCTGTAGTTTACTTGTGATCAGTATTATTTATTCTGCAATAGTGCTGAAAGTCTGACCTAAACATTACCCACAGTACCCACAGCTGTAATGTTTAATTTATGATCAGACAAACAACATGACCGAAACTAACATACCAGTCAAGCTCTTGAGGGCGTAGCCTTGCTGCAAGTCTGTGCTGAGTGTGGCCTCCTCCAGAGTCAGCAGATTGGCTATTTCCTGAATCAAACACATAATTGAAAGATACTTTTTAATATATTGACATTAAGTGTGATATTGACATATGAATACCTTTACTGCTATATTTTGATATCATTATGTGTACCAAACATTTGTTGATATGTAATGGAAATATAAAAAGCACAAACAGGTTCTTGAAATTAAAGGTCAGATATTAATAGATTTAAGCAGATATGATTTTAGTTCAAGGAAATCAGTGGCACATACAGGTATGCTATGAAAGCTCTAAGTTTATCTAAATATACTTCAGGGCTGTTACCTTGGTGATCAGGTTACCGATGTAGGGCAGGACTCCACGGGCTGCCAGGTAAACCTTCCAGTGTGTTGGCTTGATCAGTTTCTGGTACAGACCCAGGTACTCGACCGCACACTCTCCAGCCACACTCAACTCATCCAGATAACTGACAGACACACAAAGCAAGAGTCAGGTCTACAGTTGGGTTTTAAGTACTCAAACCAATTCTGAGTCTCCACAGCACATTTTCATTGTCTTGATATTAGTTCAAAAATTGTGAGACATTTGTTAAACCTCAGTTAAGTAAAGAAGCATGTTATTGCTAACACATTTACAAAACATTTTCATACAGTATGTACACTAACATACTGTATATACTAACTTTTAGTACTGAGGAAATCTCATAGTAAACTAATAATAGTTTATGAATCCCTAATACTGCATTATGTGATGTTTGTTTGAGGCTCATACCTGGTGAGCAGGTCCAGGACTTGTTGCTTGCGGCTGGGGATTGTGGTTAGGGCCTCCACAATAGTACAAGCTGCCTGTCTGGCTGCCTGAGTGGCAGGTGTGAAAAGAACCTGCAACAAATATGACTTTAGTGATTATTTGCTCCTCGTTTGATGTCTAACAAAAGATAGATATGAAACTATTAAGGTCAACAAGCAGAATACTATTAATACTTTGAACAAAAATGTATATAATTTTTTTTTTTTGTACCTGCCGCAGCCAGTTGTTATGGCTCAGTTTGAGCAGGCGAGGGAAGAGGCCTTCACCTTTTCTGGACCTCATAAACTGCTTCCACTTCCAAACATACTTCTCCAACAGGTACTGCCTTCGCAACTCAGCCTTCCCCTGAGGCTTTGACACAGCCTCCTGGCCTGTGGTTATCAAGATAAATTCAACAGTGGAAATCTCGTCATCACAAGTTTTTTGTTTTTTTTTAACAGAAAGAAATAACAGAACCATGTTGATACACTGACATGCTGTACATTTGTTCAGACACAGTACTTACCTCTTGCTGGGAGACACTTTTTCCAGGCCTCGTAAGAAGCTTTGGGGTCCTTCTTGAGCCAGAGTTGGGCCTGGGCATGGATTTCATTACTGTAGGGCCTGACTGTGGTCAGAGACTCGATAGCAGCATCCTATAACCAAAAGCAAACACATACTGCTATGAAAGAGAACATTATACAACCAAATTTCTTGAGTTGACATTTTTAAATGAAATATGGAATGTGTACTCATTTTTTTAAAATTCTCATATAAAAAGGAATCCAATAGTTCTCTGTCTAGAGTTCAAAATGGTCTCTGTGTTTTTCTCTGTTTGGGTCAAATAACTGCTGGGTCATCCATAGTTCTTCCCCCTATCATGTCCATGTAAACTACACGGCACAACTGTCAAGAACTAACCTCTAAAAGGCAAAGGAAAAACAAGAGCAGTAGCTAAATGGCAGATTCACAGCATATTTACCTTGTTCTTCTTGCTAGTGGGAGCAGGGGGCTTGATCAGCTTTTGCAGGATTCTCAGGCACATGAGAGTGATGTTCTCCACCACGACAGGTGTCTTTATATTCACCGACATGAGGAACAAACTGAGGGCTGCGAGGGCAAAAAAAAACAGGACAAAAAGACAGGCTAAAAGTCAATCAGATAACTGGGCAGATGGTTGATATTGCTTTGTAATGGCATCATTTATCAACTGCTCCCCATGGCTGAACTTAAAAATACACCATCTTGTGAATGGATGAGGTCAGGAAATCAGGCTTACCACAACGCAACCGTAACTCCCAGCATCCTCCCTCTTTTGAGATGGAGTCTGTCAGCAGCAGCATTTCATACTGCAGATTACTAACCTGTTGGGAAAACAAAGACATCACATTCATATTGAAATCTGGAATTCTTTAACAAAGTTAAAGTGCTCAATCCAAGAGCTCTGACATTTACAAAGCATCTTTTGTTTCAGCCTCCAGAATGACTTAAGAGGACGTACCAGGTCAGGATTTGCCCAGTGACCTTTGAGGGCAGCTGACACCTTGGCGATAATGAGGTCATTCATCTGCTGAGTGGCCTCCGGATGATCTCTGAAGCAGGAAAATATGTAAAGGAACAAGAGAAAAAATTACATTTAATCACCATGGCAATACACTACATATAGTTAAATGTTGCACAGAGGGGCATTGCCTGAAAGCAAACCTTATTTTTTGGTAAGCATGTGGCACCAGTGGGATTGACTGCCCATAACTCTTGGCAGTGCTAAGTACTTTGCTGAGATCCAGTTATGGAAATCTATCAACTCTAATAAACTCCTCTTCTTAACTACAAGATGAAAGAGTGACATACCTGGTGAGGAGACAGACCAGCTGGCGCACTTCCTCCCTCATGGCTGCTGTACCTCGTCGCAAGTTGTACTCAAACAGCTCACGGATGAGACCTTGGAGGACCAGGATCTGCCGGAGGGCTGGGTTAGTAGCCAGTGCACGGAGCAGTGTGATACAGTGACCCGTGACGGCTGAGGCACAGCCGTAGCACTTGGTCGAAGAGGTGTGGCCACAACCCAGCACAGAGAGGGCGCGGTACTGACTGGCGGTGAAGGTTGGTTGATGGGTGCTGCTGCTGCGGGATGATTTGGTGGCAGCCTCTCTCTGCTGCAGATCGTACTCCAAGAGCTCTTTACGAGATGCAAGCACTTTCTGTAAACAATGAGGTATATATGAGTAGAGAAAAAAAAACCACACAAATGCTAGCAGTTATTAGGAGAATTATTTTTTTTCCACTGTAACCTGAATAATTTTGGAGAGTTCGTCAAATGATGTCTTGCAGTCTCCACTGTATTCTTGAGCCAGCTGTTGAATGTATCTGTTCACATTAGCAGAGGATGTTCCAAGTCCTGCACCTGCTCCAGTGTCGTCCTGAGGGCAAAACAGGAAAAGAGAAAATAACATCTTGAGACAAAAGTGTACAAAAAAGACAAAAAACAGGCTTAAATCAATATTTCTACATAAAGAAGAATCTCTAAAAAAAATACTAAATTTATATGCTTTTGCTTTTGCTTAATGATACTTCATCACTGAAACTTACTGTAAATGAAAAACGACTTTTCTTATCCGGTATTACTGCTGCAAAAAACATAATAGCTTGTCGCTGGAAAACTCCACATGTGCTCTCGGTGAGGGAATGGCTTTCGGTCTACAAAGAGATTGTTCAGACAGAGCTGTCTATAGCACGATGTCGCCAGGCCAAGGCACAGAATATCTCCTGCTGGTCAAGCCTTTTACAAAAGATATGTGCCCTACAGTAGCATCTTGTGGTGGTGATGGGGGGGGGGGGGTTGTTTGTTTTTGTTTTTGCAAAATATTCCACAGGTATCTGTTTCCATATTGCTTTGTAGTTGTAGTTTTTTTTTTTCTTTTGCTTTTTCCTTTCCTTTCCTTGCTTTCCTACTCTTTTTCTCTTTTTCTGTTGGTACTATTATTATTACTGTTGCTGTTGCACCTTCTGTAATCATCCGGGGGATATTTATGAAGGTTTAAAAGCTCTACCCTGTCTGGGGCACACTATCTGGGTTGGGGGGAGGTTTTTGAGGCAAATACTGTTGTTATAGTAAATTGAATGCGGCTTTTCCTGAACACTCAATGACTGTATGATTGCCTCTGTCAATAGAAAAGAACAATAAACAATTGATCACAAAAATAAAAAAAAAATACTAAATTACTACTATTGACCTAAAGTTATACCTTTGGGCAGTTCTGCTAGAGGAATTTATAAAAAGGTAGATAATGTATTACTGATGTGTCAATGCTGTTGGTCAGCTGCTATCCAAATCTTTCAGAGATTCACATTTGCTGAAAAATGATTCTGATCTAAATAATCTTAAGTATATGTGTGTATAATCTCAAGTATAATCTTAAGTATATGTGTGATCTATCAGTAGAAATGTGGTCAAAGATGCCTTCTTAACATTAGTCATGACTCAGTCTCTAATGTACTGTTCAGGCCCCTCTTGACTGACCTGTGGTTTCTCTGGTGCTGCCTCATTGACTTTAGACAAGAGGCTCTCTAACTGGGGTCGGTGGCCCATGAGCTGGTGGTACACCCGGTCAGCTTTGTCCAGCAGGGTATTGATGTTGGTCACAGCCTGCAGGAAAAAAAAAACATACATTAAAGATTAAGAGAATGAAGATGGAGGTAGAGACAAAGAAAAGTTCACTCATCTGCTTTTCTCTGCAAAAAATGTTGGCAAAAACTTACATTTTGCACTTGTATTTCCCAAAGACTGCCTGCTTACCTTCTTCCTGTCTTCCTCATTCTCAATGGGATCCACAGCACAGCATGGTTTAGCATATAGCATGAAGTCAAATCGGGCATATTTGCAGAAACCACAGGCATTGCACAGGAAGGGGTCTTTTTCATCGTAGTTGATGGATCTAACAGAAAACAACCATCAATTTAAAATACAATCAATATCAATGTCTCCAATGATTCTCATACTTTTCAGACATGCAGAGGAAACCTGCTGCTCACCTGCACTTGTGGCACTGATACACATTCTCGCCACAGTTGCCACACACCCCAGGGTTGGCTGGCACAGAGGCACTGCAGCGTGGGCACTGCAGGGTCTCAGTGGAGGCCTGGTAGTTCTCGTAAAAATCTGAGAACTCGATCATGAGGTTGGATGCTACAATGGGTAAAGGAAGGTCAATCTTCACCTCTGTCTGTCCTGGGGTCAGCTGAACTTTCTTGGCTTTGTGCCAACGAGCAGGCCTAAAAACAGATGGTATCATTAAATTACTTCATACTGTGAAGTGAAGGGAAAGAGTGAAACTGTGGCCACTATGTAATCTTTGTATACTGTAACATCATTGTTAAATAACCAAGAGGGAGAGAAAAACCAGGAGCACTCTGCTGAAACATACTTGTTCTTCAACTCCACAATAGCCTGTACAGTCCTGTTGTTGTAGTACAGGTTGATGGTGCGGACCATTTTGGTGCGTTTAGGTCACCGATCTTCACTGTGACTTTGCTGATGGTGTGGCTGCCAATGAGCTTGACAACCTGCTGAGTGGTGGTGTAACGGGTGTCCACTTTGATTGATGACAGTTTTATATTCTGGAGGACAAACAGAGGACACACAAGACAATGTTTAAAACAATAATAAACTGAGTTTATGCCAGTAGGGTCTTACAAGGTTCTATCAGCATATTCATAATTATGCCATAGTTTGCACTGTAAATAACAGTAGAATAAACATACATATGGGCATCCTAAATCTGTCAAAGTTTTTAACTGTTCAAATTACAAACCCAAAACCGTACCATAAACCATGCAAAAGCCATGCAAACTTAAAAGTGTGTAAAAACTTGTATAGGCATTTTATTCATCCAACTTCTTGTCTAATGTTGGGTTAGAGATTTTGTTGAAGTGAGGTTGTGTTGCACATACCGAGAAGGGAACTTCTGGATTGTTGCACACCAAGCAGGGGTCGCTCTCAAGATAAAATCCATCAAACTCCACCAAGCCTGACAGAGTGCTGCAGAAGAAAACACAAAATCATTACGTTTTATGTAGATGATGTCTGGGACTTTAAATGGCATTCTTCCTGCTACAAGATGCAAGAGCACGTTTCTGTGGACATACTTGTAGATGTTGGAGTTCGGGTGATTTGTCAGGATGTGGTTCTGTGCCCTAAGGATTTCAACAGCTTTCTGGGAATACTCCTTCAACTGGAAAAGAAAAGGAAGATGAATAAAACAGAGATTTTGTAGCATTAGCAGTGTATGGATATGTTCTGCTGAATGACGAAAAGGCTCAGAATCCAGGGGAAGAACTTATAGAATTACACTATGGACACAATCTAACCTAATCATTAATCTGGGGATTCCTGTGTCAAATTACCCTTGTATTGTATGAGTCAAACTACATCAGTGAGCAGTCTAACAATTTTTTGTTATCCACATGGCATGTCAAATGCAGATATCAATTATTGGGAGAAACAGGAAGAGACTACACAGCCATGCAAGGACTTAAAAGAAAAACACACGCGAGGCTCCCAAATTGTTGGACAAACTTCAAACACAAAATATAGTTCCAAAGTCAGATGTTTATGGTCTGATTTCATAACAATTACTATACTAAAATCAGTACAATCATGGAAAGCAAGATGTTTAAACAAACCTTTTTCTCTGTTTGAGGGGTTTTGAGTGAGAAGTATCCAAGCAGGTCGACAAACTGGGCAGCTTTGCGGCCATATGCAGGCAGCTCAGGCCAGATGGCCCAAGTCAGTTCCAGCAGCAGCTCCTGCTGAGATTTACTGGAGTTCCTACAATTAGATTCACAGGTCAACAATGTGATTTCACCATTTAATAATGTATCTATGCTTTCACTCCCAATTTGTTCATCGGTGCTACAACTTTATGTTTAATCACACTAGTCCTGATGAGTCTAAATTTAACTAAGAGCATTTAAAAGGCTGCCTTGTATAAACTTGGCTTGCTTTTGGTTTAACTTTGGGCTGAAACTAATCTGCCAATGCGTGTCTAAATTTGTTAGACATCCACAGTACCTGTAGATGTGAAGTGCCAAGCAGTGAGCTTGCCAGCGCACAGCAGATGAGTTTGACTCCAATAAGAAGCAGCGCAAGAACTGGATGAGTGTCTCTTTGTCTGCAAACTTGTTAAGCTGACTGACCAGAGCCATACACAGCTGATCCTCCTGGCTGCCAACTCCATCACCTGTGGTCAGTTCACAAAGATACAACACAGTCAGGGCACTTGCATCTATTATGGATTTATGACACCCAAATATCCTGTTCAGGTGGAGGTTTAAACCTGTTCCAGCATTCAGTGTGTGCTATTTCAACAAGAATAATTAGTATGAAATATGACAAAGTCTGTGTCATTGCCTCACCCTCTTTGTCTTTCTCCTTGTCCTCTTTTTTGCTCTTTTTACTGGAGGACTTGCTCTGAGAGGACTGAGAAGCTCCAGTCTGTCCAGCACTACCTGAGCCTCCTCCTGAGAATGATGAAGATGAGGAGGAGGAGCTGGCCAGCACCTTACTGCCACACAGGGCACAAGAGAGCAGTTGCAAAAGTACCGGGGAGACACCCTCATCCACAAGGAAGCTGACCTGGAGCAGGAAGTACAACACAGCTGGACAAAAAAGAGAAAAGATACACAATGTTAACATTACTGGCCTTGAAAATTTGTCTCCAGTTACAAAAGCTGATCTGAAACAACTTACAGTCATCCTTCATGCAGAACTTCTGCCAGTTGATTGTCCTCTGAGTGGCAATTTCAGCACAAGCTTTCAAATGTTCCATCTGCACAAAGAGAAGCCTGTTACAAAAATCTCAATCCTTACAGCAGTGGACAGTAGTATCACAAAGACCAATATAACCAATATACAGCAGACAAAAGAGTGTATGAGAAGTCTCAATGTCTGTTAAAACACTCACCAGACTGATGAGCGTGTCATACTGTAGAGCTGAGCCAGACGTTGCTGTGACCACGCCAGCCCGGAGGAAGATGCCTTGCTCCTCCAGGAGCTTCTTGATGCTGCGCACATGGGAATCAAGGGTGTGCAGATCCCTCAGCTGACGATATTTTTCTTTTGAGCCGCAGATGAACAGCAACAACTTTCTGACTTGCCTCCTGACGAATGGTGTTTGTTGAATCATCAGATACTGAGGAGAAAAGATCAGACAGAATTAAGGTGGTGTATTCATGTCTTATGTCTTTTGTGACAGTGTTTGAAAAGGAAAATCACACAAGTGATTTACTCAATCACTTACTTCAGACAGATAGTAGAACCAGGAATGGTCAAAGACGGGAGGTGGAATACGTGGGTTGGTGTCAGCAATCTTCTTGATCTGATATGGCAGTCGGAGCACCATTTCAGTCAATAGCTGGGAGTAGGCTTCAAACACATCAGCAGCATGTCCCTAATAAGAGGAACAACACAGTGAGCTCATATTAATATTTTTTAAACAAAAATCACTTTCTCAAGTTTTAATGATAAAGACATTTTCTGTAATCTGATACCTTGACATATTGGCGCAGGAAGAAAGGGCTCATGTCTGGAGGAGAGGAGGCTGTGTGTGGGCGGAGGAGCTGGCTGGTGGCCACAGGCTCCTCTTCACCCTGCTGGCTCTTCCAGAAGTCCAGGAGCGATTTGAGCACGTGGAGACAGTAGTCAATAGCACCGAGGCTGAGCAAGGCGGTTGCTGTGGCATTCGAAATTAGCGACGACGACTGAAAGAGATAAAGAAGGTGCACATGGCATGTAGTATGATGTGAAAGAAAGAAAAACCTGCCAATGGTTATTTTTGAGGTGGCTTTGAACAAACTATGATGTTGGTTGAACACTTTTTTTTATGTATTTGCTGTTAACATTATTGCATTCTAACTGATAACCTTGAGTGAAAACAGTGTGCGTGCATTAAAATGATGATGGAGCTTGTACCTCAGAAGAAGATTTGGAGCCAGATTTGGTTCGAGACATGAAGACACTGAGCAATCTCATGATGACCAGGTGAACTTCATTGATGGAGCTACGCTCATTCTTCTTGGACACGTCCTGCAGAGGAATAACATGGATAACAAACAACGTGAAACAAGTAAAACAGAGACACTTTTAAGCTTGATTAAACATAATGAGACAGTACTTACCTTCTTGTGCATGCCAAGCTCAGCAATGAGCTGTGCTAGCAGGTCATCCAAAGCACCCTTATCTTTTTCATCCTCACCATCCAGGTCAGAGGTCAACATGAGGATCACCTGCATGTAAGGGATGGCTTGGACTCCACCTACATTGTGGAGCTGAGAAAGGTGTTGAAGCAACCGCTCCAGTAGCATAAGACGAACCATGTGTAGCCTGACAAGAAACACAAAATAAAAAGTTAAAACATTTTTCACTTTAACAACCATGTTGACTATATTAGGCTTAATGCAGAATTCTATGATGACACTCTACTGCTCCTTAAAAGCACATTGATACTTAAATATCTTCTCTCCCCATTGTATTGAGCACGGATGGCACAGAGATATAGTGTTTTAACAGGAAGATGTCTATTGTCAGCAGAGCTTAAACTCCCTCTTTATTTCACAGCTCCACATTTGGGATATCTGACCTGTTGCTTGTGTGGATGTCTCCCTCAGTTTCTCCTTCTCCCTCTGAGCCTTCGCCTTCCTGCTGGGCAGTGGTGGTGCTGATGGCTCCGGTGCTGGAGCTGACGCTACCTGGACCCGCAGGGTGGCCCTCCACAGTTGTGTCCCCATATGCACTGCTGCGTCCTGACACTGTATATACACATGCACAAATGTAATTAAGTAAACTGGAAACACGGTAATATATAATATCTAACTGTTAAGGTTTAATAAATACTGTATTCAGAAGTTTCATAAGAAAATTGTCATAACTGATGAACAGACAAAATTACAGTACAAAGTTTAAAACCCATTAAGCTGTGCGGAAAACAGTCTGCATATTTAACATTTTGAATATCAGGCAGCAAAACAAACATAGTATTTTGTATTTGGTTGTGTTCAGGGTCACTGTTTTTTTTTCTGAAATCACCCACCACTGTGTTCCCCCGCTACAGAGTCGATGGCTGAACCTCCACTCTCTGAGCCCACACTGCCGCCGTGCTCAGCTGGGGAGGTCCGCAGTGTAGAGCCATCAGTAGCAGCTGTGCTGCCCTCATCATCTGATGCCGGGGCTGAAATCATAGCAATAGCTGTAACAGTAAATACACCACGGTCATCTGGCCAGATACCTGATTTTAGTTCATACTTGTGCACCAACAATGCAATAAAGCATGCAGCACATTCAAAACACTTCAACCTGCCATTAATGTGTTTGTGTTGAAACTACTGTGGATATTATCATAATTACTACATATTTGAGCAAACATGACAGACTGAAATTAAGATAAACTTGATCTTCAAAGTACTAAACTAAGACACAAGCTGTGCCACAGATTAGGTTATGGGCTTCAATGTGGAATATCATGAATGGTCAAAACAAACCTGCTGTGAGATTTTGGTAAACTTAAATCAAAACTGTAGCGAAAAGGAAAAAATTGAATGCCTTACGTGAAGGATTTACTAACTACTGTGACCTTGCAGATATAAAAACCTAGCTTCCTGCTGATCACATACTATCACAGAGGTGGTTTTGTTACCTGATGCGGTGGTGTCTGAAAGGGTGCCTGCATCCAGTGAAGAGGAGCTTGGGGCCTGGCCTGACAGACCAAGGCTCTGAAGGCCAAGAGCGCTGCTGCTACTGCCTAAGATGCCAAAAATATTTGTAGTACGTTAGCAGTACTCATCCAAAATACTGATCTCCTGAGTGATGCTTATCCTGATAAAGATTTGGTCAACCATTTGAGGTTAACAATGACCAAATACCAAAATTGGTTGATACGTGGGTGAGAACTATTACTTCCCAGAGGAAAAAAATCTGATAATGATTAATGTTCATGACAATTTAGGTGAACTAGTGCCCAAAACCATGTTCTGTTATTCAGTTGCAGGAGCGTTTCAATAACTGCAAGTTTCACTTCTATGATTTGTGTTACAGCTATTTGAAACTCAAAAATATTGCTTTTTAGATAAAATTTCTAAGTTATTTGTAGTATTATCTTTTTTATCTATTAAGTAGTGTGAGCAGTTGTAAATGATTTTATCACAGATCGGGGGAATGTCTAAACGTGGAGTGGAACTGTCAGGCGGTCTCGGCTACCATAGAATTATTGTTTCATCTTGTATTTTCTGGCTTCTGACCTTGTTGATCCTGCTGAAGGCTGAGAGCAATGGCCAGCTCTACCATAGTTTCATCGTCTGCATCAGGAGGGATGTCCAGCATGGGGGGGAAACCCTCAGCTCCAGCCAGCAGAGCCTCTAGGGGAGATGGGTTTCCATTGTTGACATTCTCTGAGGTCTCCAGGACCATGGACTCTGACTGAGGAAACAGAAAAACAAAGGTGTTATTTACTTGTTTAACATTTATCTTAAGAGAAGAATATGATGTATCTAAAAAAAATATATTTAAGTTCAACTCATATGCCAGGAAAATAAGAGCAAGGTTCATAATTATTTTCTACTTCAAATTATTTTTTATCTCTGTGAGGGGCACATGCACTTGCTCCATCTGTGCTTTTGCTCTCACATCATAAACAATGCAAGGGTAATGTCAAATGTAACCCACAGACTTCCTTGGCCCTCTGTGCTCACCACCATCTCAAAGTCACCATGGTCCACTTCACTCTGCTCCTGACTCTCCTGTCTTCCCTCTTCTCCTCCAGTCAGTACTGATGACTGCATTTTGTCATCTGCATCGTCATCGTCGTCATCATCCTTGTCTCCTGATTAAGGAAATCAACCAAAGAGTTTTAGAGAACGGAATCCAGTTGTGGTCATAGAAGCCAGAACAGAGTTTTAATCCTGTGTTTAGACATGCAGTTTATTTTACGACACAGAGCAGGTATGGATGTGTATGCTGAAAACCTGCTGAAAATGTAATTGTCCCAAGGCAATGAATAATAAACCATAAGAATGCGCATGTTTTAATAGCCAGATTCCACTAAATCACCTCCTAATGAACATTCACCCACTGCTTTGTATAAAGTCTGTGCAAACTTACCCATAGGGGTGTTGGAACGTGGGGGAGATGGAAGAGTCACATGTCTTCGCTTGTTTCTTGGTCTTAGAACTCTGATCAATGCCTGCTTACAAGCAAAGCTCACAGCAGTGTCCTGGAATTGGTTCAAATACAGAACAGGATTATTTGTCAGTGATCCTGATTGCATGACTCATTCTCATGGTTTCTTGGATGCCAAATAAATGATATTTCTTGTGAACAATAGAACTACTATACTCACTGGGCACAGTAACATTTGCATGTAGATTTTGGAGGCTACATTGATGTAATCCAGCTCACATGTGCAGTATGCATGGATGATATCCACCAAGGCATTTACTGTCGCTTCCACATGAGTTAGGCCTTAAATGAAGAAAAAAAAAACACATTGATTGTTTTCAATCAGGAGTACAACACCAAAATCCAATTAGTATTTCTAGACAGGTATACATTGCCTAATTCTGGCATCCCAAAGTTTGAACTTACCAGGCAGGCAAGCAGGAGCAAGAAAGGCGTTCTTTGGTTTTAGGGCATGAAGCTTCCAGAAGTTATTCATCAGCTGCGTGATGAAATTACAGCTCTCACCATCCATGTGTTTTTGCCCATCCTCTGTCATTTCTGAGATGAGAAGAGAAGAAAATGAACAAGTCTGAAACTTTTAGGTTATGTAGCTCGAAAGAGATTAAGAAAGAACCAACAATTTCTTTTTACACTGTGAATCATGAAGCCATGATTACAGACTGGATTATTGTATTTTTTGTATAATTGTGTAACCTTAGAAATCATTGACACATAAATTGCTTTTCCCTCTTAGACAACTTTTGCCAGCAGCAGAACAGTCTCTTACCAGAGTCATGATGCAATGATTTTGTTTCTGTGAAATGCACCAGGTTGTTGGGTCTCATGATTGCAATGGAGCGGGCAGTGATCACAAGCCTCTGGAAGACATCAGGGTCGAGCTCCCTCCCCTCACGGCTGCAGCTATTCAGACACTGCACTGCGTTACTCAGCAAGGACTGGTCCTGATGAGAGGGGGCAGACAAATGTTGCATTAGTTTTTCATTAGTGACGTAGGGGATGAGCATAACATCTATCGCCTGATCATTAAGCATTGCTGAGGGTATGAGGACAAGCTTGTGCAATATACACATTTGGGTGGAATAGCTGTTATATAAATGCTGACAAGCACTGGGTGTTTTTCTGCACTGCTGGCTGTACACAATTCACCAATCATGTTGGCTTACTTCCTTCATACAGGGTCAACAGGTCAAAACTGATTTCCACTGTGGTTGCTTGATGTAAAGAAAGAATTCCGGGTCTATCAAGGTTCATTCGATTTCCCAGTTTCATTAATTGCTGAAGTTTCGGGGGTAATGATGACCAGTGTTATTGATCAAGTATACAAATGATTTTTGGAAGATACATTTTAACACCATGTGCATGGAAAATATGACTTTTTCTAGTAGCATGACAGATGGGATGTATTTTACCTTGTGATTGTGGTAGGCAGTTCGACTGGTGTGCAAGCTGGCAAGAAGTCCCTTGGTCTGCTGCTGCACACCTGCAGGTGTTGGCATGGACAGGAGTAGCGTGGCCAACTCCAGAGCTGCAGCCTTATTCTTTTCCTACAAAGAGTAAAAGATATGCAGTCAACAACAACCTCTAAAGACGAGCAAGTTTGACACAGGATTTCCATTTACAACGTGTTAAAACTTATAGATTAAATCATCATCTGTTTACCTTTTCACTAGAGGAACCTACTGCAAAGCAGCTTTCCAAAGCCTCAAGGGAGCTTACTACCAACCTGAAATTAAGAAAGAAGATCAACACTTTGTCTACTGCAGATTTCACCTTAATCCAACCAAACAAACAGAAAAAAAGAGCAAATCTCAACCTGTTGCAGTCTGTGCTGATCTAAATGCCAAAACAACACTGAATGCAAGAATAAATGTTGTCAAGTGTGGAAATGGTGCATGGCATGTTCACAGTCTCAGGCATGGACACACAAACTTGGCACACATGCACAAAACCATACAAACAAGCAGAGAAAGGGCAGTTACTAACCGGTCCAAGGTTGATAAGGACTCAGTTTCACAACTTTTTATTGTATTTTTGGGAGCAAAAGAAAAAGAACAAAAACAAAGTGTGAGGATCACAGAAAGAAACAAGTGAAATTAAATGATTCAGTTGAACATAAGAGAAGCATGCAAGAAAAGATGACATCAAGATAGCCATGCACTAAATACTCTAAAGAGAACCCAACCCCCTTGTTAAAACTTCAGGCTCGTCCTCAACAACTCCTGCTACATAGCTGGACTCATGAGGGGTAAAGATATGCTTTGAGTGGGTGATATGGATAAATTCTGTGACAGTATGTATAATTATTTTATCACAACATCTATTAATATGACATAGTTAATTAGCTGGAAAAACAATGGAGAAACTGTTTCTAGACAAATTAAGCGCAGGAATGTTTTGGCTATCAAAATAAATACAGTCAATGTACTACATAACATTAATGCAAAAATCATATAAATTCCAATATTATCATAAAACAGGGCTGCCCTTTTTTGCCCACAAGGGTCTTATACACCCACAGGTATTTGAAGGCTAGAAATAGCTACAAAAGTGAATAAAATGATCACACTATCTCATCAAATCACAAGTGTGGTTAACTGAACTACAGGGAATTGAGAAGCATAAATGCCAACAACTTGTGTCAACCTTATGAACCCGAAAGTGGAAAGCCCATACCTCTCCAGCACACTGCCGCTGGTGGTGGTTGGGGTGGCGATGTCTCCATCAGAGGTGCCGTTGCCCTGGTTGAGGTTGGGACTGCAGACATTGTTAACTGAGGCAGAGGAGAAGTCCTCTGGTGGATCCTCAGGCCAGCCAAACTGCTCCTTGGTTTTACCATAGATCTTGATTGAATCGAGCATGGTGACTCCAGCTGGGTCAACAGATGCTCCAACTTTAAAATGAACAGGAAGATGAAACACCATCAGAAGATGATTTCTAAACAGTCTGTAGCAAATCCAATGTGATCCAAGTTAAAGAAACAGTGCAAAATAAATATTCTTTATTTACATATTCTCACTAGGGCTGCAACGAGTGGCATATTTTACTATCGGAATATTCAGGGTTACTATTCGAGTAGTACTCGAGTATTCCTTTACTGATGGGGGGGGGGCGCAGCGCCATGTAGAAGGAGAGCGGCGCAGAGCCGAAGACAGCTGTCCTGTTAGATCTGATCTGGATCTGAGCTGTATTTGGCCGCTGTCAAAAAGGGACTGAATGAACGGCTTTAGCTTCAAAAATAAAAAGAAAGTCTCACACTTTGAACCATCAAAATATGAAATAAAATCATAGATCAAAAAAGAGACTCAATTTGCTTCGTAAACGGCCAGATATTACGTAAAACAAAGTAAATCCTACATTAGACACTGTGCAGTGACAGCCTGTAATGACACAGCTGATCAATTAGTAGCGTTAATAATGGGAAACAGAGGCAGAAGGGCAAAATGGAGAGATTACGATGAGTTGTGCAGCACAATTTGCACTATTTCAGCACCATGGACATTGCCATGGATTTATCATTAAACAGCGACCTGCTGATAATCTAGCACCG
This sequence comes from Lutjanus argentimaculatus, assembly GCA_034769285.1. NCBI lineage: Eukaryota > Metazoa > Chordata > Actinopteri > Lutjaniformes > Lutjanidae > Lutjanus > Lutjanus argentimaculatus. Next base: position 11,013,472 of record JAWZSL010000007.1, read on the forward strand.
ATTATCCGCGAGTGACAAGGCGCTTGGATGCCGCCGAGCGACAACAGAGCTGTGAGCGGGGGTGGGGGTGGGGGTGGGGTATCCGAGTAGGTGTAATGGCACTCGGATGCTGCCCAAGCCGAGCGAGTACTCGAGTACTCGGATATCGGCTACAGCCCTAATTCTCACCCACCAACTTTAAAATCCAATAGCTTGGAGATTAGTTATTGCGTAAGATACATTAGGCTCATTAATAATTTAATTGTGCTGCACAAGTTCAGAGACAAGAGTGAGTTACACACTTTTTGAGACCAATAATCAAACCACCATTTTAAGTTCCGCTGTTTAGAAGGAAGAGCAGCAAAATCCAATTTAAAAAATATATATTTTGCAGTGATAGTAATCCACTTATCAAAAACAAGTATCCAGATTTAATCATCATTGCACACTCTTGCTCTTACTAAAAATGGACAGCTTCTTGTCAGCCTGCAGGGCCTCCTCTCTGGTGAAGGGGAAGTCGAACCAGCGGGCTCTCGTCAGGTTTATCTGCATGGTGCGGCCAAAGACCTCCACATATGAAGGAGCCCTCTCAATGGCCTGAGTGCCCACCTGCACTCGCATGCCTGTCATCACCATTGAGCTGTTGTTGTTGACCGCTTCCACAGTGAATCCTCCAGGCTAGAGGGAAACAAGCAGAATCATGACATAATTTTTTGTGTTGTATATAACATGTTTATAGTGTAACAGTAGAACTACAATATAAACATGTTCAGTATGCATGGGCATAGGCTTTTTTTAGCAGCTCAACTGGTAAATGCAGGTTCACTTGTGTGTTCCACTATTTATTTAATTTGGATACATACTAACACTTGATTACTCAACTGAATTGCATAATGGTAAACAACAAAAGACACTAAAGTTTCAATACAAGTCTTGGCATCTGACGTGTCTACTTACATACCTATCTACACACATACACAGTACAACAGTGCTGAAATACTTTGAACTTATATTCAGAGGGCTCTGACAAGTGAGACCATTATCAACATGTCAAGCTGTTAAACCAGCACAGTTGGCAAATGCTGGTATAATCCTTCAACCACGACTCTTCAAATAGATTTTTATCTGTTCTCATTACTCAGTTGACAATTGCCAATACTCTGCATACAACAAATACATGCATGGCGTCTGTGATAAGTCTGTTGTACCTTTTTTAACAGAGAATCATTTTGTTAAAATGTCCCTACCTTTGTGTTGGCCACATACATCCCAGTGGAGTTGAGCCTGTGTTTGATCTGCTGTCCATTGTAGACCTGCAGCAAGTCATTGCCTCCGAACTCCACTTCTGTCAGCTGTTGGTTGTGTTCAAAGAAGTCCACTGGGAATGTGACCTGACTGGATGTCCGGGTGGCTAAAAGTAAAATCATTCCATTAAAAATTTTAACTTTTGCCAGGCTAACAGCACGTAGCATATGCTATGTAAACACTTTCCAGAAATCACAAATCATTTTTCTGTTTGAGTGAATGCTTATATATCAGTTTTTCTAATGTGTACACTGAGAAAGATCTGAGAAGGCACTAAATGTGTTTATAGAAATTTTAATGAAAACTGTGAATAACCTTGAGATTGAACTAGAAAACTTAAAATGGAAATTTTAGGCATTCTTGAGAACATACTAAAATATGCTTAGGTTGTGGGTTAGGGTTACCCTTCAAATGCGGTGATTAACTTTGCATTTTGGCAAATACCCAGCTCTTGTCTAGGTGTGATGATCTCATTCGATTAAAAAAAAAATAGCTGATTTAAAAAGATAGCTGCACTTTATTGGCCTCAAACTCACTCGTAGCAGCAGCTTTGCGCTTGCGGACTGGCTTCATGATGCTGATGCCACAGCTGGGCTGCAGCGAGGGCTGGAGCCAGTAAGAGGTGTTGTCCACATTGGCCATGTAGATTCGCAGGCTTCCATCCTCACAGAGAAGAATCATGGTCGTACGCTGTTGCTCATTACTGGCAGTGTGTCGGATAGCTACCATATCTTGAATCTGGGGAAAATATTTTGGATGATTTAGATGAACAACAGGCACAAGTCAAAAACATATACTAAAGACAGTAAGTCACAAGATAGAGAATGCAGTACATCAAATCTGAATCTCATCTTCATGCTTGTAGTGCGTACATGGCCTTTTTTTTTTTAAAGTAATTTCCTTTTAACAGGGGTCTTCCTTTTTCAATTTCATGCATGGCTGTTTCTGAGTGTTGTTCACTATTTTCTAACTGGCAAGTGATGGTTTCATGACAGTACAGGAAGTGGTCCTTACTTTTGCTTTGGCTGGCAGCGTTTTAATCTCTTGGATAAGGAAGGTGTCTGGCTTGACCATGATGACCAGTGGTATTCCTGTTGTCTGCTGTACACAGCACACCAGGCCAGGGTGGTTCATGACTTCAGACCACTGGCACAGAGCAGGTGACATCTTACTGCTGCCACCATTAGAGCTAAAAAGAGCAGGAGGGGAGGAAAGAGATAGAGACATAGTTAGCTATTCCAGTTAGCCATTACATTCCCCAGATCCAGTGCAGTGGGTTAGGGAAGTGGGGACTCTGTATATGGTGTGGAGGAAGTGTTACCCTTTGACGTTGATAGGGAAGAGCCTCTGCACGTCAGTGGTGCTGCGGCTCACTGTGGCAGCGAAGGACTTTCCCTGGCTGTAACTGAAGAAAAGCATCTGAAGCACATGGGAGTAGTAGACTGACACACCACCGCCGGCTACCTGCCCGTTGCTATCCTGGAGTCATACAGAGAATTTACCTCAACATTGCTTCCTGACATTCAGCAAACTTCAAAACACCAATGTGTAGTCACATGATTCTGTGAGTATGATTCCATGGCTTAAGCATACATCCCACTTACCTTCAAGTCTTCATGGGTTATCTCCAATACATTTGTGACATAGAAGGGGCCATGTTGGGCACTGCTGGATTCATCCATGAGCTGGGTGTACATGTAACCTGCTGAAGACATGATGGCGATAACATTCTTCCCTTCCTCATTGAAAAGGAAAGTAGCATCACGGATCTTGGAACTTGGGAGCAGGAAATAGTACATGGGACTCAGGGCATCCACTGACAAGTCATAAATCTGTTTAGCAAAGGAAAAACAGAAAAAGACAAGTATTACCAAGTGTAATCAAGCAATGTAATCATTATTACATGTTTAGCACCTGTAATTTTCTTCCAAGATCAACAGAAAAATTTAATCAAATCACTGATAACAGGCCAGGATTCTAACTTGGAATGTGTCTATTCCAAGTATTATATTATTTAAATTGTATTTTTGTATTTTATTTTTATTGTGTCTTTTAATATTGTGTCTGCTTTTATGTCCTTGAGTGTCAAGAAAGGCGCCTATAAATAAAATGTATTATCATTATTGTTATTATGTATTATTATTATTATTATTATTATTATTATTATTATTATTATTATTATTCTCTTAATGCATACCTTGACAAAGTCAGCAGTGATGATGGCAAGTTCAGTCTGTGAGCCTGGTAACCAGATGGCTTTGATGATGAAGTTGCCAGTAGCCAGTTGTGGGTGCAACACCAGATGGTCTGACACAGAGCCTGTGCTGCTGAAAGTTAGTACGTGGCAGTCCTGGGAAAAAAGGAAAGAAAGACAAAAACAAAACAGTCAAACACTAAATTCCTATACATAGCACCCATTCATATAGAAAGTAACTAAATCTACTAAGCTATAATGTGAACAGCTGCTCTGAATTCTACCATTATGGTTATCTAGTGTAACTTAGTTGGGTGATAACTTCATGAACTTTTTTCCCAAGCAAAACACCTACATGGTTGTCTGTATTGTTTTTATTTTTATTTAAGGTTTATGCAAAGAAGCTGGTTTCTGACCTTGAGGCCCACACAGCCAGGTAATCTTCATTACAAGGGTTGCCTGTGAGACTGAGGACAGTGAAAGGGACTGGAGCAGAGGCCAGACGGGTCAGTGTTAGCTTCCTCTTGCTTGAGTCAGCCTGTTTTAGGAGAGTTGACAACTGCAAAACTGTAATCTGGAAAGCAGGAGACAAAGAGAAAATGGGTTACAACAAACAAACATTAAGCATAACATGAAAGAAAACAGAAATGCACATTAAAGGGAGTAGAAATAAACTTTATACTAAAATGTATGTTACACTGATATTTCTGATAAAATCTATCCAGTGAGTTCACTATATTGAGAGCAACATTATGTTTTTGCAACCATAAAGCACAAACAATAGTTCCGCTTTGTTTGATAATGATTCTCTACTCTTAATGTTGTGTGATTCAGCTTACTGGTTTGAGAAGCTTACCTTTCCCTTTTCATGACTAACAGCAAGGTGCTGGCGGCGGCCGTGAGGTGAAGACAGGACACACATGGCAACACGGCGCAAGACGTGTGCACTGATGAGCTGGCGTATAGTTTGTCCCTGGTCACCACTGTAGTTCATCCTCACATTTTCAAAAGCCCCTTCTTGAGAACCGAGTGTGGGCACCTGAGGAAATGCAATTTATTAAATACAACGTAGTTTCTAATAGGGTTTTCGCAATATCAAATAAAGTGATTTTTCTAACTACTACAAATGTTACAGTTCTTCATACCATTAACTGGTCTGTCATCTCCACAGTTTTGTCCTGAGTATGCAATTCATTGAGGGCCTGCTGAGCCCGGCTGCTGCTTCCCACTGCTGATGCCTGCTGGAAGTTGGTCTGGATGGCTTCCATGAGAAACATAAGCATCTCCAGTATGACTGCAGCAGTGGATGATCCCATCTGTTGGGGAGAAAGAGAGCCAACAGTTGGAGCCACACGACGGGCAGTGCAGTGCATGCAAGAGAAATCTTAAAACATCTTTAAGAAGCGCAACAATGTTAAGTCATTAAATCAGACAGACAGCCACACAAACTTGATGATTAATCCATAGTTCAAAATATTTTCTCTCACCACTTGTGCTAGCAGCTCTTCCTGGCAGCCCTCAATGCTCTTGCACACACTGCTCTTCTTAGGTCTGTCTTCATCGCCAGGTTTGCCATCACAGATTGTGACCTTGCCCTTGTCGGAGGGTGAGGCATTCTGGTGGCGGATAGCACTGTCGGGCATACGCAATTCACTCTGGAATGCAGAGGACTCTTTCAGAGTGGAGCCCATGCCGCTGCTGGGGCTGCGTTTTACCAGGGCCTGTGGATAGTATGACACACAATAAAGCAGTCAGAACAGCAACATTGTTGACATTAACAGGCATTTATATAACTGAATGTGGAAGCTCATCAAATTCAAGCTTTTCACATGAAAGAACCTTCTTTGTTTATAATTAGGATAACCTTAGTCAAAAGAAAGGTCAGAGAGATTGTGTTGGATGGAGATGCACTTTATCTAAACTGCCTCCAAAGGCAAATAAAAATCATGGCTTGACAAGACTCTTGATAACATTGGAACAATTATTTGTTGTATTGGAATCTGCTACATGCCAAATACCGTATACTTTCACTGTGTTATCCATTTGAACAAAACTATTATGAGCCATTGTTATCATAAGACTGACACAAAACTAAACAGAAATAAACTGAAGGTAAAATGTAGTTGATGGTTTGTTTATCATCACATGCAACTTCATAAATCCTTTATGTAAGTTTAACTAGGAAAGCTGGCCTTTTCAGTAAACAAAATGTTGACAGACATTCATAACATGACTTTTCACATTTTCTGGCCACATGTGTGGGCTAGCTAGAACCCTGACCAAATGAAATGACTGGATGGAAGTCAATGGGGGAATGACTTGCAAGCCAAAGTTACCGCTGTTGTTCTCTTCCCATGATGACCTGAGGTATTCGGTCTCACCTGGCAGCTGCCATCCTCTTTGGCACCGCAGTCACAGAAGAAAGAGCCATATTTGGCATAGGAGATCTCATGGTCTTTGTGACAGACCTTGGCGCACACTGTGCACACACCTACCCCATCCACCATCTTACAGGTGTGACAGTGGTACCTGCAGAATGAAAAGGACCAGGACAGGACTGTGTACATTGCATCAAAAAAAATGATGTAATAATAGAATGTCACCTGAATATTTCTACATAAAGCCAATTATATGTTGAGTAACAAATATAACCACATTCCACAGTTCACATAGCAAAAACCTTCAAGATGCTGCTTCCAGGTTTAGTTTAGATTCTACAAAGAGATGCATTTAGGCATATTCAGGTGTTGGAAATTCAAAACATGTTACTAATACAATGACTACTTGTTACTTTTTTTCACCTTTATACCGCGGAGTATAATGCAAATGAACATAATGTTTTGTAGGTTTTTTGTGCAGGTTTCTTCAGAATGTCAACAGTCTGAATTTCAGTGGACTTAAATAAATGCAACCAAACCTTTCTGTTTCATGCAAGTCTGCTATATGTAGGATCTTCATAGCCCAAGATTTTCCTTTTTATTCTGAGTTATGAAAGGGTTTTTAGGTGTAACAGCCTAATAGTTTGTGCCACTTGAACTATGACCTGCTAAAAATCCCTTAACTTGATCATGAATAAAAGAAACAACTGTTGGTCTCATGAAATGATAAAACTGAAATCACAGGGAACAATGAATGTTTCTTTACCAGTGCTGGTTCATGAACTCCTTCTGTGTAATGGTGAAGGTGCAGAGTTTGTTGCAAAGGGAGTCTTCATCCTGTCAAAACAATGACAAACATGTTAGGATGGACTGTTCCTTTTAGCAACTGATGGAGCAAAAACTGAGTACAGCAAACATAAAAAGCTATCAATTTCATATCTTACTTCAATATGCTTCTGTGAAAATCAAGTGGTACAAACGATAAGATCATATTTTTAATTTCTTGCACATCACATTGTGCCTTTGTCTATGTATATTATGAACTCAGCTGATTGGGTCTCTAAGACTATCTACATGACGTAATAGGAACACAAGCAATACATTAATAAGAAGGAAGCCATACTGTTACTGTCATGTGTTTCATTGCATTTCAAGGCTCAACTATTTTTAAAAAGCAGCAGAAGGATCACAAGTGTAACTCCTGGCATCTGGATAAAGAATATATCCCACATTCCCTCTGGAAGTTATATGAAGGTAAAACCCATTATGTTATCTTTGCTATTTTTGCTGTACTGAACAGTGCCAGGAGGTAGGCTGGGAGCCAAGGCCTACTATAAACTTTAAACAGAGGGATTTTCCTTGCAAGTCAATGGGCAGGAGGAAAACAAAACTACTGAAAGCCTCTGGTCTGCACCATAATTTAAGTAACATTTTGTTGTTTTTTCTATTGCCTGAGATCAGTCAGAAAGTTTTATTGTAAATAAAAATTTATAAATATAAATTTGGCTTTTGTATTTAGTTAAAAACATAAGAGATTGTATTTTACTTCATATAAACTTGAACAACCTTGCATAGATATTGTTTTCTGCAGTAGTTTTCACAACACCTTACAACATTTTATGTTCAAGTCTGTATATGGCACATTTACAAAAAATGGCCCTGTTTAAGGAGGATAGACAAAGAAAAGAGATCTCACAGAGTCTTCTGCCTGGGAATCATCCTCCTCTACTGCAAGCTCCTCCACCCAGTCCGAGTCCACTTCCATGGCCTTCTCTTCTCCCTCCATCAGCAGTGCTGAGGTGCCTTGACCACTGCTTTGCCTCAAGGCATTCATCACATCAGCCAGATAGGAGATGATGTGGCACGAGCATTCCAACATGCTGGCATGCTGAATTCAACAGACAGGTGCTCATCAGTTACTTGACGTCAACTTTTAATGGTTAAAATGGTCATTCTTTGGTAATGCCAAATGGGAAACATGTTAGGCCAGTATTTAAAATGGAATTACACAGTATACTGATAAATATGAAAATTTACCTTTCCTTGGGACAAGTTTGTGCTCACTTTTTCCACGACATTCTTCTGTGTCAAATACTTTTTGCTGCAGAAAAAAGAGTCATTTTTTAAATGAATATTCAAAAATTTAAGACTGTACTGCTCCTTGATAATAGCTAATGAGTGAAGTACTTTTTCAATCCATAGTAAATAATCTGTGAGCAAGCAATTTTTCTGGTGACTTTAGCCCTTGCAGTGATGCCAAAATAAATATTAAGTTCGTTATAATGTAAATTACATTATGGAACAGTAAGTCTGTGAAACCAATTTCTTACCATCTGGTCAGCCAGTCGATAGCTGCCCTGTGCAGCTGCAGGTGGCCGGCCCCCTGGCCTGCACTGGCCAGTGTGGCCATGATGACCATGAGCTCAGGGAAGCCTGTTCCATCACCATTGGCCAACATGTCTGTTGCCATGGGAATGAGCGTGCTGAGGAGGACGGTGCACACTCCTTCGCCCACCTGGCTGTTGTCACGCACAATATGAGTGGTGAGCAGCTGCAGGAGCTGTCGGTTTTCCTGCACTATTTCCAGCTGCTCAGAGTCTTTTGGTGGGGTGGCTGTCATGCGTGTCAGCCAGGACTGCAGACGAGTGGGCTCAACACAGGCCAGCTGAGCCAACGACCCACACAGACACAACAGGCTGGGGTTTGGGCTCTTCTCCGCTGGGAACAACAACATTACCATGAGATTTAGGCTTACTGAAAAATCTGATGTATCTGCAACTATTAGCTTTCTGATTTCTGAATTGTCTTATGACAATTTCAAGGTGTCAGTATGCTTCAAACATGCCTGCTGCACACTCCCCTACACCTTTCCAACATCAGAATACAGAATGGATGTGTCTAACAATTTTTGTTACTTTCCAAAATAGACAATCAGACTGGTCGGCCACTTTTACATGTGGTCAGATGGTAATTCATGTAAACTAGTCCATTTGAAGCATACTCCAGCCTTTAGATCATTTTTTTTATTGAAATTATAACGGTAGACTTACTGAGCTGGAAAAGCTTGGTGAAGAATTTCAGCACCCTGTTGCAGAACTTTGCTGATAGATTTTCATTGGCTGTCGCCATCATAATTTGGACAAGCTCACCACTGAAAAAAAGAGCACAGAATTAGGGAGGTAGATGTATGAATGTGTAATAATGCAGCCTGTGTTATCAGTCGAGAAAATACCTGAATGAAAAGAACTCTTCCATGGCCTTGCGGACTTGACTGCTCTCAAGCTGCTTTTCAAGGTACTGAAGGCATTCCTCAAGGACAGACTCATCCAAACCACTAAAAAAAAGAGAGAGCATAGGATGATAAAAGCAGTGAGACTCATCCAAACAGTAAACTTGCAGGTTAGTAAACAAAACCCCCTAATATGCTAAACTAGGCCATAAGCTTAGTGGGGCTTTATTCTTCAGCACTCGCTTGTTTGACATTAAACAGTGTTTTGATTCCATGTTAATGTCAAATATAATGTTTAATGCAGGTTTAATTAATAATTAAGTAATACATGGCATACCTGTTGGGGTCTGAATGATTGGCAATGATGTTGTAACACCCAGTCACCAAACGCTCATAGATGCGGGCAAGGAAGGCATCCGATTCTGATGGGCCGAGGATGCGCTCCAGTGAGGTGCTGCTGATCTCTGCCACGCTCTCTGTGCTGCTCTCCAGGAGGAGAGGCAACAAAGTACGCACAACCTGTGAAGGATTCAGCTCCTCTGTGCTGAAGAGACAAACATTCAGCAATATTAAATGAAAATTATGGATTTCTCATGAACCTGAGATCACACACTATTAATTATATCTTTAATGATTTTAAATGGGTCTGGACAGACACTTACACAATGAGGTCGCCAGTGAGGCGAACCAAAGAGAGTAGGATGTGTTTCAGAGAAGAGGCCAGAGGCAAAGACTGACAACTCAATGTGCCCAGGTGAGCTGCTTGGATTGCACTGATGTAGCTCTCTGATGGAATGGTATCATTGGCAAATGCATTTCGCTGAGAAATAAAAAACACAAGACTATTAGTCTCATAATTACTGGCAAACCAATTTATTTTTTCATTACATGCTGAGCAAGGCTGGGCAATATGGATAGAAAAAAACATCAAGATTGACTTCATATCATCATTCAAGTCTGCCATAGATAATGGCTTAGTGCCAGCTCACTGTTAAAATAAAGGGAAAAAAAAGTTATCACATACCCATGAGCCAATGTTGGGGAATTCATTGGTGTGGATGCTGTTCCAAGTCTCACATATTGTCTGTACAGCTGATGGTAAGTTCTGCATAATACTATGACCTGTGAAGTTTAGGTTTAACATTGAGTGTAAAGAAAAGTTGGGAAAGTCAATATAGAGTTCAAGAATTTTGTTCTTGAGTAATCCCTTCACATACCCAGCATGTTGGCCTTGCAGCGGGTGGAGCCAATGGAGAGAACTGCAGCATAACCTTGGAGCTTGGCATCTGTCAGCTTGTTCTCCCCTTCCTCTGGGATGTTCATCAGCAGGTAAGACCTGGTCAAGACGAGCATGGTTTAATAGTTAGATTAGTATAAACAAATGATTTATTTACTGCTTGAGTTTTGTTTTTCAACACAGGTCTTAGGTTTGAAACATGTTCAAGGGTAAACATTAACAGGATGTTATTCACTTTTTGGCCTACAGCATGTAGGCCAAAAAGCAGTCTTTGTTTTAATCTTTTTTTTTAATCCTGTCTATAATTTGTTAATAATGTTTTTAATGACTGACTGTGTTCAAAACCCCTAAAGGGATAGTTCACCCAAAAATGAAAATTCAGTCATTATCTACTCACCCTCATGCTGACTGAAGGTCAGGTTTAGGTTTTCGTCCACAAAACACTGTTGGAGTTTCACGGTAAAACAGTGTTGCAGAATCTCCTAAATACTAAGTGAATGGTGACCAGTTTTCAAATGGGAAAAAACAGCCAAAAAACAAAAAATGGTGTAATCCAAGTCTCCTAGAGCCCTGACACACCATCGCACCACACATACCCAGTTCAGATGGTGTACACATGCACATTAAAGTGGCTAAAAGCTAAGAATCTACAGTAAAACACAGTGTAAATTATATCATTAAAGCTAACTTAGTATGTCAGGGTTTTAGGAGACTTGGATTACACCAGACAAGCAATATGGACACATTTTATGATGTTGTTTTTTTTTTGTTTTTTTTCTTGTGAAACTCCAGCAGTGTTTTGTGAACTAAAAAGCTAAACTCATCCTTGAATTGGCATGAGGGTGAGAAGATAATGACTGAATTTTAAATTTTGGGTGAACGATCCCTTTGTGTCAGAGATGAGATACAAAAATTTTATCTGCTTCAGTCAAAAATAAAAAAATAAACAAACATGATGCTATTTTCATCACATCCTCATATTCAAGCTTGATTGACGTGATGCAAACAGATGAGCTTGTCTGATGTTCAGTGTAAGCAAAGTGCAAAAGTTAGTTTGATCCTGTTCTCACCTTGTGAAGGCTGTGTAAACATCAGTGAGCTGCAGGGTGGCAGGCAGTAGGTTCTTTGTAATCTCAGATGACTTGTGGGTGTCTGCCTCAATGGCAACCTTGGACAAATGCTCATCTAGGGAAACCTGCACTTTAGAGATGACTGCATCTAGTGTATAGATGGCTTGTAGCGAGGGTAACTGATGAAGTGGAAGGATGACGTTTGGGTCTACACTGGAGAAGGTGGAAATCTGCAACAGAATCAAGTCGTCAGGAAGTGACAGTTGTGTTCGGGATTCTGTTTGAACAACAATGGATACACAGCTCAACAATGACCGCGTTATAATCATTACCTGTCTAGCAATGTACTCCTCTGCTAGCTCCACATCATATTTCACAGTGCTGCACTTAGCAGCCGTCATCTCAACCAGAGAGGCTGCTTGGTCTGCTTTCATTCCCTGCTTCACCAGGTGTTCCTGTCAGTGATAGTGATGATATGGGCATAGTCATACACCAAAATAAACAACAAGAAAAGCACTTATTTACCTGACAAGACTAAGGACACAATACAGTCTATAGACTAAATCAGACATCATGAAGTCAAATATTTCAAAAATGCAAATCTGCAGCATCCAGTTCCAATTATTTGTTTGAAAATGTAAAATGAGTAGCGTCTGTGATAATGAGTGATGATCAGTACTATAATCACCAATAGTGTAAACCATTACATTTGACTTGACCATGAAACAAAGTCAAATATAATATTTTTGAAGTCATTTATTTGTTTTGGCATCTCTCATGCTAATTAGCATGTTGTAGGAATTTCAGGTGTCAACAAACCTTAATCCAGTTCACGTAGGTAGACACCCGGAGACGTGAGGACCACCGCAGTGTGTGCAGGATGTCACTCTCACTGGGATCGCTGCAGCCAGTCTTGAGCTGCTCCATGTAGGCTTTCGAGGGTGGTAAAACGCCCAGGATCCTCCACAGTATCAGAAAGTAGTACTGAAGAGAGCATGCCTCCTGTGCAGGGTGATAAACAAACACGCACTGTTTTCTAATCCCCATTAAGTTAATGTCATGGTTGAAGCTGTTGCAGTTAAGTCACTATTAATTACAACTAAACACTTCCTGATGGTGCTTCACATTCAAAGGCTTCATAATCAACCATAAGGTTTTTTAGGAGCAAAATCACAAAGTGCAGCCTTCGTCATGGAGGTGCATAATGAGCTTGTTTACAGTTAAGAATTTGTTCATGTGGTGTGTTCTTACCATAGGAGTGATGGGTTTGTTCTCCTGTCTTCTTGCTGTGTCAAACTCAGAACCTGCGACCAGCAGTGAGATGAGCCAGGCATACAGGTCATCATATTTAACTGCTCCATTGAACAACTTAGGAAAGACCTAACAGGGGAAAAACATTAAATTTGAATACAGTGAGGCACGTTGGTGGGGGGGAATCATATTTATTAATTTGAGGTCAAATTCTCACCTTGCTGTCCAGTCTGCTGATGTCATCTTCAGATGCCTCAGGTGACAGAACGCAGTAGAACTTGGGCTGAACATTTGAATCTAAGGAGGTTGCATGAGAACATATTATTTTCTCATCCTGTACCACAAAAGCCACATCCTCTTCACATATCAGAAATAACAACTCAGACAGTATGAAATACGTGTGAACATTGCTGAGGTTCAATGCAAATTTATGAATTTTTCTTATTAGCTTCCTGTTGTTTTAACTTCAACAAAAACATGTAACTGGTGATGTTTTGTATTTCTTGTCATGCTGTGGCTAGTGGGTAAAAAAGCTGATTTCCTTCACTCGTCTTACCTGCTGAACAGTGTTTGGCCCAGTTCTCCTCCACCTCTTTGAATCCATAGTAAAGTGGGAGACTGCTGCGTTTGCCACCTTCCTGAACTGATCCCGTAGATGGTGGGGTGAGGAGATTATACTGCACCTATAATAAGACCCAGGGTAGAAGCTAAATTCCCTGTCATCACAGAGTCGCACACAGTCACATTTATTTAAAGACTGCACTGGAATGAAGAAGATTTGTGCTACCACTTGGCTTGACTGTCATGTTACTCCTGTAGCAGGGGCAATCAAATCAAAATAACTCAAAGAAACAATGTACCATATAAATACGTGACTCTCAGCATTATCAAGATATGAAGCCAGCAGCTGCTTTAGAGAAATTCACTAAGAACGTGGCTGAGGGTATTTTTATACTTAAATGAGCCTTATGTATTATTCAGGATGATATCCTTAAGTTGCTCTACATTGGTGAATTATTAAATTTATGCATTTATGTGACAGTATTTTGCTTGAAATATTTAATGAAAGAAAATACAAATCAAATAGATACAGCTACACTTAAATAATGCAATTTATCCACATAATAAGACAACCACAATTAGAAAATAAGCAATTAACCTGTTCAAAAAGGTATAAGGGAGCCTTGGAGTAGTGGCGCAGCAGGTAGTCAAAAACCAGACACAGGCGGGCCAGGTTGAGGGGCACTGCCTTCAGCTGGGAGTCTCTGCTCTGTGCTACTTCTGTGATGGCCTGTGTGACCAGGGTCAGGACTGACCGCCGGCCACGCTCTGACAGATTGTGGAAAAGGAGCAGCAGGAGCTGGAGGTGCTCCACATTAAGATCGTCTTCTCCATGGACAGAACTCTGGATAGTGTGTTGTTTTAATGTTCCCAAAAATCTATGAGGGCAGGAAAGGAGAGGTAGCAGAAAGAAGAAATTGTTTAAAAAAAAAACCACACAACACAAAACAAATTGTGTCCAAATGTAAGCTAGTATATGTTTTAACAAACACCTTACCACAAACCACAGCACACTTACTGGTATGATTTTAAAATCTACTGTTAACAGTGTATCAACTCTGTTCTCGAATATTGGTAAATACTGGAGCACTGACTTCAAATAGCCATTCCTTTACACTCTTGGTACCTAATACAAATGTATACAGATGTTGTAAAAGAGTGAAGCAGAGCATTTTCTGTGCATATTTTAACTCCAATTATTTTGTTTCTTTGCCATTATCAATTAAAATTCACAGCAGCTTGAGTTTAACAACACAAACTGATATCTAAGGAGTTATAGTGACAGGATCAAGGGAATATTTAAACCAATCCATTGTACACTTGAGCCAGATGAGAACTGTGATTGTTGCCATACCTTTCCCAGACTTTCATACACTCAGGCACATCTGGTTCTCCTTGAACGCTGGCTTTGTGCTGCCATATGAGGAGAAGTCTGGAGAGGACTGATAATGACTGAGGATGAATGTACAGAGGCCAGGGTCCCTCTGAAAAGGGTGCAACACCTAACTGCTGAAGAAGGGTACTCTGAGAATGACAAAAGATACAACAATAAGTCTGTGACACTGAATAAATGCTTCATAAATAATAGGCTCATTAGAGATCTTTGGTGCTGATGAACAAGATCGAGGCATTTCTCATACCTGCAGGGCTGGGGATGGAAGATCTGATGTTACCAGGGTGTGGTTGAAGTGATACAGAGCTAAAGAAAACACTTCGTCTGAGGAGCCTGGGGAGAAACAAATGCATTATACCTAATGGTGTGCATTTCTGCCCAACAATTATGAGCTACACTTGTCATTCGCTACCAAGCCAACAAAAGGAAATTAGGGTAAATTTTGATATAATTTGCGAAATCAGCAATCATTTTTTCAAGGCATACCTTTAACATCCTTGTCCACATCTTTGATGATGCTGGCTAGCGTAGCCATGTGCTGCTCTGTAAGAGACACGCTCAGGTAGTTGCGGATGAAGTTGTTCCTGGACTTGAGCATTGATGTGGTGATGAAGTTCAGAATACTGGAGGCTAAACTGAGGAACTGTAGGAACAAACAAAAAATATACATGCTCTTAACTCTGGACTTAATACTGCAACATTATCCTATGTATTGGTGGGTACACGAAAATTAGCCCTCACCAGCTCTGGGTCTTTGCGGCCAGCCAATATGTTTCCATTCTCGCTTGGATTCTGCTTGCTGGGGCTCTTCAGTCTGGGGGACGTCTCCAGGGGTGGGGGTGGGGGAGGAGGTGGCGGAGCGACTTTGTCTTTGGTGGGTGAAATCGTCTCTTCAAACCAAAGTCCCAGGATGGGTTCACTGTCATCATCTGCAGGAGAAGACAAATAATTTTTTATTAATTTCTTAGAGTGGAGATGAGAAGAGACAAGATATTTGTGGAGTGGTAGTGGCATCATCAAAAGGCAAAATGTACAAAGCTTCACACTAGTGCATGACACCTATAACACTGTGCAGGCGGTGGACAAGCGCCAAAGACTACAGTAAATAGTGAACATATAGTGACGTCCTGTTGGTGAATATCCACTTAAAGAAGAATACTACAGAATTTTCCTTCTGAGAATATTTTTGTTAAAAGATGTGACAAAAGGGAGAGCACATTTATTTATTATTTTGCCCTTTCCTCAGAGACACTGCCATTAAAGCATGTATTGAAATTATAATAACAGAGCTCATGCTGTAGTATTTCCCTGTCTCAACCTAGTTGCTGAAAAACTGAGAAGCCAATTTACAGTTTTCCACATTCTCATAGCTGATATAATATCCTTCCACAATATAACTTGCCATTATTCTGATCACTCAATGTTTTCAGATTTGTGTCGCTCCAACAGAAAACTAGAATTTCCACCAAAATAAATTCATTATTAATCCAAGTTGGGTTGTTTTATAAATTCTGTTAAAGGAGGATTTAAATTGCATGCACTGTTGAGTTCATATCAACAACAATGAGACAAACAATACCAAAGTAACTTTGGCACTTGATGCTAAGCATGACATATCATTTCTTTCCAATGGAAGCTCACTGCTGCATTATTCCATAGCAGAAAGCACTGTGTTACAATAAACATGTCACAGGCATCTGATTTTTTGTATTTTTAGGCATTAGCAACATGCATCAGCTACAACAAATAGCCATTTTAAATAAAGTTAAAACATTGTAGTTCCAATTTTGTGAACTCTTTTTTTCAAGCACTGGATCAAATAATATTTTGGTGCTAACATAAAAGTTCTTATCTTTGAAGCAGTATGGAAATTATGAAGAATCTAATGAAAAAGGCACTAAAACATTAAAACATTCTAATGTGATTCCGTTTAATTGATTGTAACTTTAATTGTTCCGATCCAATGAAAAGAAAATTGTTCTGCCAAATTAATATTCAGCTACGTTTAGTAAAGATGACTGAAATCTAGAAAAAGACAGCCCATATAGTATCTAATGCACACCAGCATTTAAATAGAATTTTCTTGTTTAAACTCATATTTAGAAAGCATCTTGCAGGCTCAAAGGGTGTCTTGACTGCTTCCCTCTCCTGGTATCTAAATACAGGCTCCTTGGTTTGCAGCCACAATAGGTTTCACTACTTTTTGGCCACAATTCAGCTGGCCCTCCACCACAGAATGTTTTATAATGGCCTCACTTATGATTCTATGTCCTCAACCTCCTATAGGACACAAGTAAAAATTCCTTTGGAGGCAGGATTTTGTCCTTGC
Source organism: Lutjanus argentimaculatus (assembly GCA_034769285.1). Lineage (NCBI taxonomy): Eukaryota > Metazoa > Chordata > Actinopteri > Lutjaniformes > Lutjanidae > Lutjanus > Lutjanus argentimaculatus. The sequence continues at coordinate 11,030,398 of JAWZSL010000007.1, forward strand.
AGACAGATGTTCTCAGTTGACCCTCACAACCCATCACCTCAACCAAATCAGATCTTTAGCTTTGCTCCTGTCTTCACTGGAGTATCAAACATACTGTATATCAGCAGATCTGATTATAAGACTATTAAATCAATCAACGATCTCTAGCCAAAAGTGTTCTGCTTCCAAGAAAAATACCACTACTTTATACTCAAACATGTGTCATAGACAGCCAACATAATGTCACAAAGCACCACTTGTGTTAAGATCAGGCAGTTCATTCCTTGCAATCAACCCCATCTAGTCAACCAAGGTCACTGCCTTTGCTTGCCACCCAACTGGCAACACAGTGAACTTGCGCACCTATCCTTATGAGTGGTGGCCCAACAAGGCTATTTGTTCCAGCAGCTATGAATCAATAAAATACACTGTGATTAGACTTGAAAAGCATCTCACTGCAGACATAGCCAGTTGAAGTATCTACAGATTAATTCAAATACAACAAGGTACAACTTTTAAGTGTTAAAAAAAGAATATCACTTAAGTTGATATTCACATTTGCATGCAACATACAAACATCATAACTTTTCAAGTGACAGCAAGATGTGGCATAGTGTGTTTAAGCTGATAGTTTACAAGCACAACTCAAATTTATTGTATTCAAGCATAATACCACTGTTTCTGACATGGGTCCTGCATTATTTTTGTATTGAGGACATTTTCAGCTGTGTAACAAATAACGCAGAAGAATAAATGAACAAGATCTGAGGTAGGGCTAGGTCACATGATGACAAAATCACTGTTACTATAATTTGAAATACTTACCTCAGCATTGACAAATTACTAAATGTAAATAAGGATTAAGTTTAACTTAACATCAATCTAAATCAGAAAACTGTAAGTATGCATTAAGTTGAGGCAGGACAAGGCAGGGGCACAGACTGGATGATAAAGAGGTTATATTGTGTTTTGAGAACACAGCTCTTGAAAGCGCCTGAGGAAAAATATCACTCAGGAGGAGCAACATTTAGTTGTTGTCAGTTCCTGTAAACGTTGGTATCAGAAACTTTTCTATTCATCACCCAGCTCTAATCTAAAGGTTTAATGCTTATAAAAGACAATAATGAGCACCCACATGTCAACACCACTGGTATTATCCTTTGAACCACACTGAGCCACAGATGAACTTCTTTGACAAAACATTCAAATTTAACTCATGTCAATTTCAGTGGAAAGCACCTTTCAGACTCTGGGCTGTTTTGCCGAAGCCTCTCCATCTGTGGCTCTGTCATTTTCTAAGCTATTAGGGCCACAGCTCAGAGCCTAAATTGTGAGACAAACAATAACAAAATGAATCTAGGACAGTGAAGTAGACACCAAGTCTTTGACCTGAGGACAGAAATCTGCTGACCTGAGACACAAGCTGCACTTGTCTTCTCCTGTCTTCTCTCTGCTGAAATAGTAGACACTGTCAACTACACTGTCATTGTGTGATGAAGGGACAAAAATGTAAATTACATTTCTGTGTGCGTGTGTATGTGTTTACCCTCCTCACTGCTGCCATAACCTGACTGACTGATCCACTGACAGCACACCTGTTTCACTGCTTCACTGATACAGCTCAGCACTGACACTAGCTCAGAGATCAAACACAAACATGACTCTGCTTTCAGCACCTGCATCCACACTGGCATGGAGACACATCTCAGGCATACCTTGAAGGCATTACACAAAGCTTTTGGGATACTGGGTTTTTGCTCAATTTACTCATTAAGTGAAGGGCACATATTGTAGGTGTGACCCATCACATCTTCAGTTACATGATGCCTTAATCATACCTTCATTTTATGGTCCATAAACTTATTAAAATTCAGCATCTCCTAGATCATATTTATTAGAGATGCACCAATATGGGATTTCAGGATGGATGACAATTACCTGTTTGCTGTGTGTCATGCATCCACCAAATTTATACTATCAATATAGCTGATCATTAGTGATCATCTTTGGATCAATATTCAGTTTGTGCTCCTTGTATTATCAAATACTACTTTGTTACAATACCATTTGTCATCATTTTATTAATATATTATTTATCTATTTTTGTTAAAGCTTGTATTTCACTTAACACCCCAATATCACCATCTTCTTTTTGCTGGAAACCCATTTTGCTGCACTACATTTTTCTAAAATGTAAATTCAAATCGATACTATTTAATGAGCTGCAATCCCTGGAGTTCTTGTTTCTGCTATCAGTGCTGTGCAGAATATGTGCATTGCTTCCTCTCAATATAAATTATGTTCAGACAAAAGGTAAGAGGCAAGATTTTTTTTTTCTCATTTAGTGAACCTGGGGCTGCTATGTGAGTACATACTCTAGCATGAACTTTGAATTTTAAGGAGGCTTTCTGAAGTGGCGATATAATTGCAAATATCCAAAATGATGAGGTACCTTGACTGCTATCCTCCTCTGTACTGCTGAAATCATCCTCATAGTAGGTGTTTGAATCTGTAGAAGCACTGGCATCACTGCTGACTGAGCCCTTCCTCTGGCGTTGGAGAACACAAGCCTGATGGAAACAAACAAGAACATTCTCAATGATGATGATCACACTTTTCAATCTTTCAATCACACTTTGTTAAACTCTTTTCAATCAAACTCCAATTTTATGAACCAAGTAGTATATAGTGGATAAAAAACAGCAGTCAAAATATATTTCTTGTTTTGTTCTATCACACATTTTGTATCACAGTATAGTTTTTGTCTTGTATGTATATTTTGTTGCACCTATGCTTATCCAATTCACATCACCTTTTTTTATTATGTCACATTGCACAAATAAAATATCAATACTTTAATTCACATTACTTTAACAAAATTACAAAGGTCTTCAGAGAAAACATAGGGTGTGCAAAGCACATCTCTGTTGCAAGCAGCTGAAGGTTGAACTGTAGCTTTTGTCCATTTTCCCAAAAGCACTGCAAGCAAAGCACTTTTCTATTTGCAATGGCAAAATTCAGAACACAACATAACTCACAGTAACACAAATTACAGTTACGTAAATATATAATGACTGAACCTTTTTGTAGGAAGTGGAGAGAAGGGTGAACAACAGATTAGTCAGGGGCACAGAGTCGATGAGCCTTTGGACCCTCTGGATGGAAGTGCTCTGTGCCATGATGTTGAGCTCAGCTGGTGGACCATCACTTGCCCAACCCTGCAGGTGAATGGAGAGAGGAAGCAGAATGAGGAAACATGGCTTCCAAGGAATAGAAGATTCCTTTTGCATTTGTTACAGGTTTTTTTTATTATGTTCAAGTCCCTTTTTTAAACACAATTTTAAAAATTTAAATTAGATAATCTTCCTGAGTTTTAATTTTCTTAACAATAAGAACTGATGAAGTAGAATTACTATGTATACAGCTAATAAATCAAAATAGCAGTTGGCTGTTTGCAAACCTGTGTGTTTGCTTTTGTTAACAGTGAATAACAGTGAAACATGGGACATGATATGACATGAAGTCATATAGACAGTCTAACTCAAGAACAGGAAGTATTTTGGTTTTTCAAACAACAGGTTGAATGCTAGCATTTTATTCACTGCAATATTTCCAGCAGATGGTTTATGTCTACACTGCGATAAAGGACAGTAGCAAAAGTCTTGCACTTATATGATGTGATATGTGATACAGGCCACAAGTACAACATAAGACACAGAACAGACTTTTTTTTAAAAATAACAAAAGAAAGTAAGAGCCGTTTACCCGATGCAGAGCCTCAACTTGTAGGTCCTGGAAAAGCGAAGTCAAAAGTTTGATGGCGTGGTTGGCCAGGATAACGGACAAAACTCCAAACCCTTGGTGTCTTGAGAAAAACACGCAAAAACAAATCACAAAATAATTAATGCACAAAAATCACTTTCCAAGTGTGACCTTTCTTCTTGAGTGTAATAACTTAAGTATTACATCTCAGAAATATGCAGTTTGTGCTTTTTAAATCCTAAAAAAGCCAATAAACTTACTCTATACCCAGAATAGTCTAATTTTAAATACTATATAGGCCTTTCGATGACTTACTAAGGGCCATGGACAAAGTGTAGACATTTCATAAATTTCACTGCATAAATAAAAAAAAACTGCAGAACTAATGAAGATCAAATGACACAAGTAACATTATTTTAACTTATTTCATATTCACTGAAAATTACCCTTTGCCAGGACCAAGTTTAGGCGATCCTGCGCCATCTTTGGTGCGTGCAGCAATATCCCGGACACGCAGGGCAGCCAGGGGATCCTTCTCTTTCCCTTTATCTGCCAGGGCAGTGGGGCTCAGGTTAAGAATCAGGTACAGGCTGTTCAGAAGGCACCAGGCTCCAAGCAGCTGGAAGTTCTGATAATGCTATAGTTTAAAAATAAGAGAAAAAAAAAACATCATCAAGAATTTATTTTATAAAAAACCTGACAGCATGTTAAACTTTAACTTGTGTGGCACAGTCTATCAAGTATAACAAACTGAACTACTATTATTCTTTTACTACTATTCTACTGTAGCACTCAAACCTGGTACTCACCTCTCCTCCAGCTCTACGAGAGTTGCTGATGGCTTGTCCAATCATTTCATAGATCTCCAGCTGTTGCAACACAAATTTTGTACTCGTTACCATTTTAAATGTGCTGTACCTTACTAAGGTATGCATGCTACCAAGTCTTTGAAGATTATTTAAAAAAAAAAAAAATAGACTTGATGCAACTTCTCTACACAGACCCAGTCAGAATACAAATATATCTTCACACAATTCTTTCATTTTTTGAGTCTACTCTATCTTATGTAAAACACGTGAGTAGCACCACAGACATTGGTAAATAAAGTGTTTTTATAGCACCAGACTATGTCTTATAACTTACATATGAGCATGCACTGAGAATGATGTACTGATAATACTCACACATTTCTGGACAATTGTGGCTGCGTCATTTTCATAGTCCTCCTCTTTAGTCCCAGTGGAGGCAGACCGAAGCTGCAAGCCGCTACCTACCTGCAGAATGGCCATGCAAGTGGCCACACTCACACCTAAATTGGTAAAAACAGGTTACAGTCTATTGAGATTCTCGTTTGTTGAAAAGAAATTGCCAACCCATCTACAATATCTCAGTCTTTGTTTGTTGAAGGTTATAACATCCTGAATCACTGGACAACATAATTTCATTTTACTGAGAGAGTTTTCACTTACCAGCATAGAGACAGCTCAAAGCCAGCACGGTCATATCCAGTAATCTCCCTGGTGTCAACGGCTCCAGTACAGGCAGGGAAAGTGTGTCCAAAGCCATGGTTACATCTATCACCAGTGAATGAAATCTGGGTATGGGTTTAAAATATGAAAGTTAATCATTTCGAGGAAAAAACTCTCAAAAATACAGTCATCACATACAGAAACTTTAACAGATTAAATTCCCCCTTCAACACAGAAGAAAATATGATATAACTTACACTATAAATTGTCATTGAACATTTTGATCTAATAGATAAATTTATTAAAAAAATACCCATTGCGGACAGCAGTGGCGTCAGCCACTGTGGCAGGCATGATAAAGAAAGAGTTGGCTGATACAGCATCCTGGAAACGGTTGATGTAGCGTAGAAAGTAGGGCAGGTTGAGGCACACTCGTAGCAACTTCTCAGACCCACCTACAAATAGAAGTTATGGGAAAGAGTGTATTAGTTCAAACAAGAGCAACAAAAAAAGAAATAAAACTGGCCATTTGACATTACAATGTCAAAACGAAAAAGTACTGTGGAGCTCTAAATCTTTTAAGACCTATGCAACCTGCCAGAAAACAATTTTTGCACCAATGACAGTAACAAATTAACCCTAGTGACTGTTAAGTGGCATGAAAAGGTCAAGGGGAAAATGCACTATAGCAAGATTCTGTTAAATTACCAGCAGGGATAGTACTGAAATATGATTGGTGCTACACACTTAAAATAGCATGTGTCTGTGTTTTAATTACTTAGTGGCATCAAAACAAACTGATTACACAGAGGGGAATGCATAAAAATAAATAATGATAAGGAAGGAGAAAAAAGATAAAAAAATACTTTGAAACTAGTTTTACCACTATATACAAAATCTTCAGAAAATGTTTGTGGAAATAAATAAATGACAACTTTTTATTTATAAGAATGCAAAAACAAATTTTTAAATGTGTTTCAGCATAAACAGTCGTGATCAAGCTATGACTTAAACTGTGTTACTGTAGCATTAATAAGCAACAATTTCTAACAACACAAGTTACATCATGTACATAATCCTTAATTTTTCTTATTTCCATTCTATATATCTACTTCTAATCTATTACAGTATATATGCATAATAACAACTGTATAATATCAGTATATTATTGTTCGGAAAACAGAGCACATACATTTACTGTATATATTCTGTTTTATTGTATATTTTTACCATTTTGTCTCCGTGTATATTTGATAGTTTATTGTTATTTTTTAAAGATCTTGGAATTTTTTTATGTTTTCTCTTCTATTTCCACTATACGATAAATCTCTTCTATTCTTGCAAGGAGCACCTGTAATGTGAACAATTTCCCCTTGAGATTAATAAAGTATTTCTGATTCTGATTCTGAGCTACTCACCAAGTTCCTGTAAGCTTGACACATTCTGAGAGACAAAGGCATTTTTCATTTTGGCCTGAATGGCTTGATCTGTGGTTTGGTCATCGCAATCACTCTCAGCCTATAATTGGACAGAGTTAAAAAAACACAACAATTATGATGATTAATAACAACCGCCAATGCAGTAAAAAGTACTTAGGACAGTAATGAAGCGGGCAGCTGAAGAGCTGGTCTGTAACACTTGCCTGCATGTGTGCTGCTGAAGGGGAGGCCAAGATGGTGGTAAGGTCAGGGTTAAAAACTGAAGTCAGTTGATTAAAGAAGTTCATTTGTACTTCTTTTTGTCGAAGCTCTGGGTTCACAGCACTGGGCAACTCCTTCTGGTCCTCCACTATTAAATGAACAAGGACAGCCAGCAGGACAATTCTGTCAATTTTCAGCATGCATAAATGCCAACATTATCACTGAACAATCTCTACACCAGTTAATAAAAACAGCAATGTAAAATATTTTTGGCTCAGAGGGGCCACTGAATTTCCCAGTTTTTCCATGAGTGCTTCTTCTTCTTTTAAATAAATGAATCGTGTTACTACCAGTAGCGTTGTGTCATAATCGCATAACTATTGTCAACCTTTGGTCCATCCCTTAAGGGACACTCACCATCTGAAAGGGTCTTGACGGTTTGAGGCAACTTGGCAGATTTCATCATAGCGGTGAAAGTAATGATTTCTGTGCGATCTAGTCTGCTGCAGCCCGTGCAAAGTCCTTTTATGAGAAGAATCAGGTGTTTCTGAAAATAAATAGAATTGTTTAACTAACGTTTGGGTTTATACAGTAAATAATGTCCCTTTAAACAGAAGGCTGACACAAATGACCAGAAAAAAAGCAAGTTAATGTACTAACAAAAGGTAATAAACTGTTAAAAAAAAAAAAGTGTCTGACAGAGAAGGCATAGCAACATTTTGTCTGAGTCTGGTAAATTTCCTTTCTCTTTAAACTGCATGGAGTTTTTCTCTCCACCTGTGATACCGCACATGCCTCATCTGGGTTCTCCAACCGCAGTAATGAGAATTCAATCAATACTTTGCATGCTGCAGCAACCGACAGCAGCTGATTTCTCGGTACTGAGGAGACAGAACAAAAACAGTTAACTGCCTGGAAGAAGCAGCCTGTAACATTTAAATATTTTGGCCTATTGGCAGTTACAAATTCTTATCAATAACACTAAAGAAACGATGAAAGATACATACTTTGACCACATACTGTGGTGATGTAGTGTGCAGAGAGTGCCACGAATGATGAGTAGAAAGGCTCATACTGTTTGTCATGGTGAAGAATGTCTGATTCACTGCAAATGAGTGGAAAAAGAGAGAAACTGAGAAACACACTTGATTATTAAGATTATTAAATCACTGATAAATGCATTCTCACATACATAACAAGAAAACAGAACTAGACCTGGCTGACATTTCATTGTGTGTTCCCTTAGAAACATGACAGCACTAACTGTGTGCTTAAAGGCATTGATTTTATCTGTGTGACCAATCTGCTCTTAGGCTAATTGCAGTTTGTCACCTGGGAAAAACCAGTTTGTGATTAATTATGCAGTTTAGCTCAGCCTTAGATGTCCTAAAAAAGACACCTGGAAACACACAGCTCAGACGTAATGTTTCTGCTAAGAAACCTTAAAAATATCCTACATCACCTTTTCAGCACTGGCACAAATTGCCCAAGCCAAATGACAACTCTTCAATCTGTGATACAATCACATACTTCCACACAGAAGGAAGGCAGTCTGTGTTGGTGGAGACCAAGTTGGCTAAGTCCTTCATGGGGGCATAAACCCTGACTTTTAACTACTACTACTACTACTACATGCACTAACGATGTTTTTCTGCAGCTTCAAATACATCAACTGTGCTTATGTGACATTACAAAACTATATCAATGTCCCACCCATGGAAATATTTAGTATCCACAATCACCAATGCAACTAAAACAAAACACACCCTTGCCTTCTAACATTACAAATCACAATCTGCTTTTTCAAAATCTCCACTACTCCTAAAACAAGCTCTAACATACTACAGATTGGGCTATTTGCAGACATTTTCCCCTAACTATAAAGAAGTTGCATGGTGAAGAAAACCAAGGACTCCTACTAACACTTCATCCACACACTAGGGTACAAGGACATTATGACCAAAACACCCCAGACTGCCCTTCTCAATTAGCACCCCTTCTGACTTAGTCTATTATAACTGCTAAAGCCAGTCTATGTAAGAGACAATGATATTCTGCGTGCTACTGCTCATTTCTGACTTATTTTTCATTTATCAGCCAGGACTGTTTGCACCGTCTGCTCTCTGTTGCTGTAAAATTAGGAATATGGTAAATAATGGAAAGTTTTGATTTTCATTGGGCACAGTCTACCAATTTGCTAATTGTACACCATTGAAATGTGCTGCAGGAGATACAGCACCCCTGATGTCCCGTTGAAATTATCAAGAATTCTGTTAAAAAGCTTCAAACTGCTCTTGCAGCACTCAACCAATCCAACTCTGCTCAGAACGTTGAAAAACTCTTGAATGGTACATCAAATATTGGTAAAGAAATTCTTTAAATTTGAAACAGTAGCTAATGAGTGGGCATTAAAATAATCATAGACAGAAATGTTTACCACCGCAACTGTTCGTTTCATTTGAAAACGAAACTTACAGTCCTGGTAGAAGTATTGCTGCACATACATGCAGGTTGAATGTAGATTCAGAAAATGAAACCTATGAACATCGCAGGAAGCGCTTCACATGAATGCCCAGGGGGATCAGCTGATGTCACCACTGAACAGGAGTGTCAAGTGACAACCTGCCTACAGTGTAGGCACTACTGACTCGATAATCACCCCATGGTAATGTATGCATTGGGCATTTGCGAGGACAAATGTCCATATACTGCTTAATTTTACGAGAAAAGTAATGAAAAGTCCCCGAAAATGGTTATGCCGGCCTCTAACACACTAGTTCCCCCTCCGTGACAGGCACTGCACCAGCTTCCTTGAGGTTTAGCAGGACCATGTCGGATTTTCTACACGGCCTTTAGCATTATATTTAATTCCGACGCTTCAATATCGCCAGGTTATCGTTTTACTAACATTAAATTAACAACGGCTCATCACCACCTCATCAAAAAATGTGTTTAGAGTACAAGGTCCCCGCCTACTTCCAGCTCAACCACAGACATACAGCAGATAACGTTATACGTACTGGCTACCTTATTAATCAGTGTGTACATAAACTGTCATTTGACATGCTCTGAATCGACTGGGTATGGAGAGCTCAACATACAAGCAGAATTTGATTTAACCAACTTAAGTTAGCTGACGTAGTCAAATTTTACTGTGACTGGGCCATTTCAACGTTACGTTATCCAGTCCGTTTGGAAGGCCCATTAGTTAGCTTGCTGGCTAATGTTTGTGTTAGCTAGCTAATGATGAAGCAAAATTTCTAAACGTTCCACTGCGGCGTCTATTAATGTTTGCACAGCAATACTGTTATATGTAACATTGACGTTCGTCAGTCATAAGTCGTGCCTTGTTTCAGACCGTTTATGAGTAACCAGCCATGGCAAGCTAAACCTAATTTTGAACTGTAAGTTAGCTAGCGTTAGCATATTAGCTAACGTCAGCAACTGTCTCGATGCCAGTGCAAGTTAAGCTCAAGTAGCTTGCTAGCTGCTAACGTTAGCCCAGCGGGTAACGTTTCCCATCGAACTCAACTAACCAAGCTAAGTTAGCAAGTTAGCCACTTAGCTCACTCTTGGGTGGACACGGTCAGTATTTGAGCAAATATAGGCACAGAACTTATTGACATGTAACCGGTTACCTGTTGATTATAGACCCAATAAGCTGAGGTAGCTCTTTCGTTTCAAAAGCGGTGTACGAAGCTGATAAAAGCGGTCGCACTGCCGCTGTCCATTCGTGTTCCCCATCTCCTCCGCTCGACGCCATCTTGAAATCCCATAGAAAAAAGCTAGCTACTGGTAGAAGAAACTGTGAAAGCAAATCGCAGGGGGCGCTCACAGGCTGACAACAGTCAGGCCAACTGGGCCACCATCATTTCATCAAACTTGATGCCCAGAGCTAATATTCTCCATAATAAGAACTAATAACACAGTTTTCCATAACAAGAGATAAAATGTAATAATGAAAATTCCAATATGTACATAAACATTGAAAATGCCTTTTCCCCATGACATAATACAAATACTGTAGGTCACTTATTTGTAATATTTACCACTCTGGATTGCAATTGTTCCCATTGAACTACACTGTTAAACAGTATTTATTGTATTTTAGAATAGAACGGAGTAGAGAAGAATAAAATAAAACAGAAAATACTTAATTGTCTACCATTTGCTTACATGTGCAGAAATAACAGGTACATTAAAAACACAACATATCACATCCAAACAAAACACGTTGAAAGTAACCGAAACTACATTAAAGAGAGCACCTGGTGCTTGATGGTGAGGACTGTGTCAGGATTAGGAGAAGAATAAATAGACCAGATTAAAGGAACAAACACTGATAATATGAACATCTTAATATTCTTGTAAATTAACATGTTTTTACCAGATTGGACGTGTCTCTGAAAGCTGAGGAAGTGCAGTACTGACTGCATTGTCTACTGCAGAGGTTCCTAAACTTTATCATGTCAAAGACCCACACAATAGATGCACATTAGCCTGCAGACCCTCAAATTATGAAGATTTTGTCTTAGGGAATCCCCTCAGAGTATTTTTATTTTATTATATTATTTTAGGTTTGAAGATAGTAAGTGTGAAATCAGTATTCATAGTTGAACAATGATCAAACTAGGATAACTATAAATTACAATAAAACAAAATAACCAACCTCATTTCTTCCCTTGTTGTTCCATCTTCCAAAAAAGTGATAAAAGTTTAAAAATATAATTTTTTCTCCTTTAAAATAGCCTTGTCTCCTTTGTTATTCGATTTCTGACAACTTAAACAAATAGTATAAGGAAGAGAGTTTGAAATGTTAGTTTGGCTAAGGACTTAGTTTTTGTGTGTCCAGTCTCCATGTTTTGTTTTGTTTTTCACTCAAAATTTCACACTAAATTATTTTTATTCACAACTAATTTTGTAGACACCACCTCTTAACTGTTTGGATGCACATTTCTGCAATTTCTTTTATTATTAATAATGTGAATAAACCACTATAAGTAAAATTTTAATTTGGACTTTGTGTTTTTGCATAAAAAAGACGAGCAATGAGTCCATTTGTTACATGGAACGACATTATTGCTACATTATTCAAATTTATTTGAGCTTCTATAGACAGACAAAAGTTAAATTAATTAGGTTTAAAATAGATTAAATTAAGTATAGTGAAATTAAATTATTAATTACATCACATTTAGCTGTCTACAGTTCCAACGGAGAAGGTGATTGTAATAGAGTAGGGGTAGTGGTCGAATAATTCCTGAAGGAGGCAGCAATGCAACACGGAGGATACCAGCTGCTGTTAAACTCCAAAGAAGAAGAAGAAGAGGTGCACCTGTAGGGGGCAGCACCTCTCAGTCACAAGGCAAAAAATCAGACAGTCAACTTCCGACTTCCTCCTTCAGTTGAAGAGTGACCAAGGCTACTGCTGCAATGGCAAAGCTAATTTGGTTGTGTCTCAATTTTATTTTGTTATGCAGCACCGTCGAGGCTGTGTTTGAGGATCAAGTAGGAAAATTTGACTGGTAAGAGGAATCCGGAGAAAGATGAAAACCGAGTCATATTTAGAGCATTTTTTAATGTGGAGATCCTAATGCTAACACCTGTCACTGCCATTAGCTGCGACCGGGTTGTTTGGGGTGGACTTTGTATGAAAGAACAGGCCAACAATACTATGAATTAGCACAGGAAATGATATTTTCCAGGCTACTGCAGGTGCTGTTAGTTTGTTTACAAATTTTAATTTGCGATTAAGTAACTAATCGTCTGGTAAGATCAATGATGTATAGTAAATGTGACTGAAGTTGATTCTAAGCATTTGGACTACACTGTAACCAACCTGATAGTACCCAGGGAACTGTCCACCAATATTTTCTTTTTTTTTTTTTTTTTGTTCGCTCTATATGTCATAACACCTACGTTTGTGATTATTCCTGTTGAGACACAAGCATTGGTTTAGCCATAATTAGGTATAAATTAGCTAGCTGACCTTCTGACTGCTTGTTCTCTCTCCTATCATTCACAGGAGGCAGCAATATGTTGGCAAGGTTCGCTTTTCCCATTTCGACACACATGTGCAGTCATCCAAAAAAGTGCTTCTGGCAACAGAGAGTAATGTTTTTGCTGCACTCAATACTAGGACTGGAGATCTCTGTGAGTATTTTGTTCATCTGTTGTAATAGACCGTTGTGTAAGTACAAAAAGACAATTTGCCTCTCAGTTGATATAGTTTGTTCTTATATTAGTATCTACTTAATGTCTTTTACAGTCTGGCGACATGTAGATAAGGCTGGACCAGAGGGAAACATTGATGCTCTTCTGCAACATGGACAAGGTGATTTTCATTGCAGCTGAGCTTACCAAGCTTTAAGTTCCTTTAATGAAAGCAGATAACTCACTGAAGTGTTCTTGTCTCATAGATGCGGTGCTGGTGGTTGGTAATGGCCGCCTGCTGCGCTCCTGGGAGACAAATGTTGGTGGTTTGAACTGGGAGATTGTGCTTGATTCTGGCAGGTGATTGCTCTCTTTATTGATATTTGTTAAGTTTAGAATCCTCCTTAATTTGATCAGATTTTAATTACTTTTGTTATACATTTTAGTTTCCAGGCGGCATGTTTAGTTGGACAGCAAGACAACGTGAAACACGTGGCTGTTCTGAAGAAGACCATCATCTCGCTGCATTATCTTTCTAATGGTCATCAGAAATGGATAGAGAATCTACCAGAAAGGCAAGTGGCCATGTTTTTTATGTTACTGGGTCTATATACTGTTAATAAAAGCTTATCTACATACACAATAATAAAAGGTCCCCTCCAGACATATTTGAAGATGTATAACAGTTTTTTGCTTTGAATAATAGTAATTTGTGTCTCCTGGTTTTTACACAAAAAACTGAAATCTAGAATCTATAAATATGTAAATATTGCTCATTACTTATAGATAGAGGTTTCAACTTTCAATATCACACCTGCGTAAGTTTCATGCCGGGCCACGACTGGTACCAAATAATTTGTGATGTCACAAATCATTCTAGTAGGTTGGTACACACCTTAATCTTACTGTGTGTTCCAATATCCATACTACCATACTATTTAGTATGCCGGAAAAAGATTTAGATTGTCCCAATGTGCAGTATGCCAAAAATACCAGGATGTCCTACTGCATCCTGTTGCCTTTTGCAGGATGAAAGTCAGCATGTTTTTCTGGCTATTCTGACCCACAATCCTTTGTGATGCAGTGTACAAACAAGAGGGTCAAAGTTCAAGATGCACTCTTATGTCAAAGTAGTATGTCCTAATTGTATGCATACCACATTCAATACATACTTTCTAAGGCAGCTGCAATATGTACAAAAAGTAAAAAGAAAAAATATGCGATTTGGAACACAGGGTCAGATTTAAGGCGAGCACAGAGAAACTTTACCCCTTCAGCCAATGAATGTGAAAACATCGTCATGAGAGAGAGAGATGATTAGCAAAACTCAAGGTGAATGTAAATAAATGGATGTATGTATAACCGTTATTAATTCAAGCATTAACAGGATGCATAAAATAGAAATAGTTGTATTTAAGCAGCAGAAATGTCTGATGTATACATAATGTGTGCTTATGAAAAAGGTTGACATAAAATGGTGTAATTGTCTGTTTGTTTGTTTTTGTTTTTGTTTTTGTTTTGTTTTTGTTTTTTTGTCTCTACAGTGAAACGGTGGATTACCAGGCTGTTTATTCTGCTGGAAATGGTGAAGTGTATGCACTGGGAGTTGTACCCCATTCCCACATTGCTATTGTCGTTTACAGTGTGGAGGATGGAGAGATAATCAAGCAGGTAATCCTGACTTACAGAAACAGTATAAAGTATATAAATGCTGTGTAGAATATGTATGGAATATTTTTTTTTTACAATGCTTGGAGGAAAAATGAAATTCAGACTTTAAAAAACAAAACAAAAAAAAAACCCCAAACCTAACCAATATAACAGTGAACAGAACTCCCCCTACAGAGCCCATGATCAAGTGCTGGTCGGTCGCTGGAACATTGTAGTTGAAAATCAGTATAAACCATTTGAAACTGAAATGATTGTTTTTTCAATCTGCAGTGGTTAATTTTCATTTTAAACCAAACCAGTGTTGTGATATATGAATTAAATCACACATTTTTGACTTCTTTGCATGTGCTGTTTTCAGATCTCAGTGGAAGCTCCGTGGCTTTCCAACATACAGACCAGCTGCGTAGTGATCGGCCCGGGGATGTTTACGTGTGTGGACCCTGCAACTGTATCACTGTACATGCTTGACTTACACACGGAGTCACAGATGACCCAGATTCCTCTGCAGGTACCCACCATATAAACCAAAACAATTCCTATTTTCTAAAATCATCATGTGTACTCTGTGCTGTGGGGTGGATAGGTCTCTTTACTCTCTCGTTTCTCAATGGAATTGTCTCTGTGTGAATGTTTTTCAGCATTTTTTCACAGTGTGCTACCGTTTGTCTCCTTCTAGTCTCTTGGACTTGAAGTCTCCCCTGGCTTCCACCCAGTATTGGTGTCCACCCAGCCCAACCCAACCCGGCAGCCACTGTCAGAGTTCTTCCTTCAGCTTGGGCCTGAACACTGCCTGCTTCTCCAGCTCAACAATGGGCAGATAAACACACTGAGGGATTTCAAGCCTGTACACAACTCTTTCTCTACCTTTCACTTATATCTTATGCACGATCCAGAGTCTGACAATTAAAATCCATTCACCATTGTAATGTTTGCCATCCAAAAATGTTAGCTTATGGATGCAAATGAAATGTATAATGTAACAAAGGAAATGTTAACAGTTTCTTAAGTTCTAAGATTTTAGAATATGTCCTTATTTTTAAGCTGTGATTAATTTATTATTTTAAAAAGGGGTACGTCTTAGTTTGTCATACTGAGATATTACAGTCATTAATTTAAGAAACACTTTGTGAAAATTGTTGATGACACATTTGTCTTGATTCATAGGCCATGCTGGTTTCATTCGCTACGACTGGGGAAAAGACTGTTGCAGCCATCATGTCACCCAAGAATAAAACTGTGAGTTAGTTAATGTGAAATTATACGTTCATATTTGTTTAGTATTTGGTTTGCTATTGTGCTTACTATAGTATACTATATCAGCAGGTTTAGTTTTGTCTTTTTTGTCTCTGTTTCTGCTTGATGTGTGATTCACATATGAGTTTGATGAACAGATTAAAGTTAGTCTGGCTTTTATCAGACTTGGAAACAAATTTGGAGATACTTTACATCTTTTAGGCTTCATTCAATGCTTTTTTAGAAGTCAAATGAAAATGATCAATTTATTTTTTTATCCACTGTGACTGATATGTTCATCTGTTTTTCCAACCTTATAGGCCTGCACTATCAACCTCTTTAATGCTGAAACTGGACGCAGACTTCTGGACACAACAGTGATTTTTAGTTTGGATCCTAATGGTGGGAAACCAGAGAAGGTGAGTCAAAATTTCTTCCCACAGATTCTCCAGCATATATGATATCTGGCTGGTCAAGTCAGCAAGGATATGATTATTAATATGATTACTTTCAGAGCAGATCTGTCTAGTTTGGGAAGGCACCAAACATTCAGATGTTAACAATTTTCAATTTTCAACATGCAGTGTTTCATTTTTGTTCTGCCTTCCAGCTGTACGTGCAGGCATTCCTCAAGAAAGACGACTCTGTTGGCTACAGGGTCATGGTGCAGACAGAGGACCACACACTCACTTTCCTACAGCAGCCAGGTATAAATTACAAAAACAGAAAGAGTGCTCTGTCAGTCTCTGCTTGTTAAAGGGAAAATTCACCACTTTTTAGGTAGACATCCAGTCAGTGGTGATGGTAAATGTAGTAAATTGAAGCAATAAATTCCTCAGTGTGTGCTATGTTGACTGATAAAGCTGAGTTCTTCTGCCACAAAATCTCTTGTTCTCCCTGTATCAGTCATGTCGCAGTGATGTAGTTGGTGTTAATGAAGAACTACAGGCTGTTTCAGCTTGGATTTCTAGTCTCTGCTTCTGGGTAGCCAGGGGTCATGCTAGATGAGTATTTTTGTCACCTATGGCTATGTTTTGGTCAACAAAGCCATAGCTACAGGCTAGGATGATGATACAAAGCAGTGTCGGGGTCAGAAGGTCATGCGCAATGCATCCTAGTACATTTAGGCACGACAGACATGGCTTTGCATGCAGGAGAACCCAGCTTTCTTTATTTATTGCTTCAATTGACTACATTTACCATCAATTCTAATTGGATATCGACATGAAAAGTGGCGAATTTTCCCTAGAATACAAAAATATTGGGATGCTCTGGTGTCTGTCCACGGTGTCTTCTGTTAATTCTACCACCGAGGGGCGCCAAAATCTTAAAATCCGCTGCTTATGGTCATGAAGTAAAAGACGAAATAGGTGGACTTTTCTTTTTTTCAAGAAATTTTATTTGGTCAGATCCCACAAAACACTCACATCTTGACCTTTTGTTTTTCATTGTGCATGAAAGTGGCTGTCGCGTTATTCTTAAACAGATATCTGCAGGTGGTGGGTTGTAGGGAATCACATGGGATTTAAAGCAAGCAGCCAACAGCCACCAGGTGAAATAGCTTGAGACTTTAATTTATTAGGCTATTTAGACCTGGTATTAACATGCATCTTTGTAGTCCAATCACAAGTAAACGGCTCTATAAGCGTGCAAGTTCACATCTGGTATTACATTGTGTCTCTGTCGCAAGCACTTGTGATGGGATCTCAGCCAGCCTGCTGGGACACAATTATACAATATGTATATAACACAAAGAAAAGAAATAACTTGATGTATAACATTTGCCCAATTTACAAAGGCCCAAATAATTAAGAATTTGTTGTAGACAGTGATTCACAAAGTTTATAAGGTTTCTCCTCACTCAGTAACTCTCAAAATTTGGCAATATCTTAAGAAGGTCTTGGGATATTGCAGTTACTGGAGTGTTCACAAACATCTGCTGCTTATCTTGGCATGTAAGAGAGCCCAAACACATTGCTTTGCATTACAGTGAACTAAATGATGTACTTAGAGGACGCCTGTTGAGTAGGCGATTCTTTAATGTGGCCCAGGACACATTGCGTACACATTGAGGAAAGAATGTTGTCACATAAGTAGTCCAGACCACCTGTGAATGTGATCTAAGCGATTGGATCTAAATGCTTCCTCAGTGCATCTTGAGTGCATTCACACCTGTACTGTCTACTTTTGATCGGATCACCCTGGACACATGTTGTAAACAGGCTCTATGTGTCTCTGTGTTTAATGTTAAGATCCAGTACATCTTTCCAGTGCGTACAGAGATTGTGAGCCACGCTTTGCCTCATGATAATATTTTGATATTCCACTTCTTAATCATCATAAATGCTGCCAACATCTGACCACTGTGTGGAGCACAAGCAGGAATCTTGGTTTTCATAATGTACGCATAATCTTGTCCTTTCCACCAACATGAGGGTAGGAAAAAAAATGTTTCACGTCGTAATTCATGGAAAGCGTCAACACAAACTGCATATTGTCACAGGGTGTGGAAAGTGGAATGAATGATTACAGAACAATAATGAGTCTTGTTTTCCAGGGCGTGTAGTGTGGACAAGAGAGGAGGCCCTGTCAGATGTGGTGACAATGGAAATGGTGGATCTGCCTCTCACAGGAACACAGGCCGAGCTGGAGGGAGAGTTTGGCAAAAAGGCCGGTAAATGTCAACCCAAAATCCCTGGGTGGTTTTTCCAACTTAAACTACTAATCTCTGCTGCGGATTAATAATCAGTATTTTATCTATTACTTTCTGTCTCAGTCATTATCTAATTTTCTCACATGTCCAGACAGAAACTTAAGTGACATGAAGCTAATTACGTCCACTGAATTATTGCTTCTACTTTTACTTTTACTTCAACTGCTGAGCACTGCATGTAATTAATGCTGTTGTTTTTTTTTTTTTTTGAGGTTGCAACAAACTTATGGCTGTACTAATTCTTGGGTGTTTTCACTTGGTTGCTTTTGGCTTCACTTTCTTTTGTTTTTGTCCTGTCTTTATTGCTGCACTTGGATTCAGCCATTCAAGGTAAAACTGCTCTTCTTTAATAAAACATGAATAATGGGTCTTAAAGGGAGAGTTTGGATTATTTGAGGTGGGTTTGTATGACGTACTTATCGATAGTCAGTGTATTTCCTACAGCAGATGGCAGTTGACACATCCCCTGTTTGGAGAAGCAGAGAGGAGAACCAGCACTGAAACTAAGCGATGAACTGCTGTGGACAGGGCCCATCTAAAAAAAATCAATATCAGTTTAAGTGTATGCTATATTTAGAATATTTTCACTGCTTTACTTTGTCGTCAGACAGCCTTATCTGTCAGGAAGCTGTCATTATATAAGCCAAACATATCTTGCTCAACCAGACTCCTTTCGCAGAAACAGTAACTTTACCTCGTAGAACATGGGAGTTGCTTGCCTATTTCTGCCCTTATCGGTTCATTTATTTGTGATATTGTTGGCTTCTGGTGGTTTAAAGGGTTACTTCAGATTCACTGAAGTCACACAATAACACAAACAGACCTACTCACTGAGGCAGCGGTAGACCAGCAGCTCCTGTGTTCTGTGAGGTAAAATTGCTGTTTCTGCCAAAGGAGTGTCATGGCTTTGGTGAGAGTCATATTTGGCTTGTATTACAGTGGCTATCCTGTTGGAAAAAATGCTCTGACAGCAAGGTGAAACAAAATATTCTAACTATAGTGTACACCTAAGCTGATACTGATCTTTTTTTTTTTTTTTTTTTTTTCATATAGACCTTTTATGAAGTGGCAAAAATACGGTTTGCTGCTGACCCTGTTCCCAGCAATACTTTTGCCTAGCTCCCACACTGGAACTCCTGCTGCTTCCCCAAACTGGGGGCGTGCTGACTGTGATCTATTCTTAATACACTGACTATGGATTCATACCTCATACACCCCCACCTTAAATAATCTAAACTATCCCTTCAAGGTTAGGATCTCCTGTTGTTGACTGAAAATCCAGTTGACCTTTCCTGTAGTCGCTCTGCGTTCTGTTAATGTTGAAAGGTAGACCTGTGCTTTGCCTGCAATGACAATACCACAATGTCCACCTCAAAAAACAACTAATAAGCTGTGATTCTCAAATTACACTTTAAAATGTGAATTTAACCCACTGAAGGTCATTAAGCAGCATCTGTGCTCTCACTGTAATGTGTGTAGACGGCCTGATGTCCATGGTGCTGAAGAGGCTCTCCTCTCAGCTCATCTTGCTTCAGGCCTGGATCGCCCACCTCTGGAAGCTCTTCTATGATGCTAGGAAACCTCGCAGTCAAGTTAAGAACGATGTGACAATCGAAAACCTCTCTAGAGACGAGTTCAACTTGCAGAAGATGATGGTTATGGTTACTGCATCTGGGAAGGTACAACACTGAAGCTTTACCCTCTCATTTAGCTGAAGTTAGGTACTGTTTTGAGAGAGATGAGCTGTGCCGCACACTTGTGCTGAAACAAAACTGTTTTGTCTATAGTCAGACAGGCTGAAAATGACATGAAATAATAATAAATAGACGGCAGCAGGAGCCCCTGTCATTTTTCCTGTACAGTTCATTCTCTGCTTTTTTCTGTTAAGCTTTTTGGGATTGACAGCAAGACGGGCAGTATTCTATGGAGGCACTACCTGGACAACGTCCCATCTAATGCAGCCTTTAAACTGATGGTACAGCGGACCACTGCACACTTCCCCCATCCGCCACAGTGCACACTGCTCATCAAAGACAAGGTATCTTATGAGGCCTCTGAGATGTGCAGTTAAAGAGCTTCATAATCTTGTGGGCCGATCAGCACATCAATTTGTACCTCACACTGAGATACAAGTATTTACTGAGTCAGCCATATAAACATAGCAAAAGATGAATACTTCTTTCTCCTGCAGCAGTGCTTAAAAGGAAAATGCTGGAAAATACGATTGAAAATACTAACCTGTGTAACTTTAGAGGTGGTGTGTATTTATTTTTTTGCCGTTCCTTATATTTGTTTTTGTTCCATTTTTAGGACACAGGCCTGGCCACACTTCATGTTTTCAATCCCATCTTTGGAAAGAAGAGTCACATCACTCCACCCGCTCTGCCTCAGCCAATCCTTCAGTCACTCATGTTGCCACTCATGGACCAGGACTATGCTAAGGTCTTACTTCTTGTTGATGACCAGTACAAGGTCAGTGGCACACCGTAAACCTTCACCCACCAGATCAACATTCTGCATGAATATAGACATGCAAACATGTGGTGTCGTGTCCTGTTTTCATCTCTGTATTTGCACCCATCAAGCCAAAACTCAAGTGTTGAAGACTTTTCTTCCTGTAGTTTTGGTTCAGTCTCACACATACTACATCAGTTCAACACAGTGCAAACATGTAGAATTGAACTGACCTTTTGCTAAGTCCTGCACTCCTTAGTTACTGTTGCTATGTCTGTTAAGCTTTCCATTCTTGCACTGCATATTTGCAGTTACAGTGTCAGTGGTGGTAGATTTAACTGCGAGATTCATTATAATTTCTGAACCGCTTGGTCTTCAATTCCACAGAAAAGTAGAGTAAAGCAAAGCAGATTCTCATTTCTAGCTGACAACCCTGGACCGTGACAGTTTGTTGGCTAAAATGATGACTTTTACTAGCAGATTTCATAAGTGTAGCTAGTTAATGTAAGCTAAGCTAACACTTAAACTCCTTGAGTAAGCTGACAAATCCGTCTCCAGGTGACTTTCAACTTTTCCATCTGACCCATGTTAAGATTAGAACCTTGGAAAAGGGTACTGTAGGTAGGAATCTAGTTAACTGCACATGCTATCATTTGTAGCTCATGTTAGAGCAGATTAAGACAAAGTTTAATCCATTCCTCACACGTTTGCTCTTGTGTTTTAGGTTTTCAAAAAACTACATAGACACTATCCGCCACTCTTGAGACACAGTATTGCTCTTCTTAGAGCCACATGCACACTGCCTCAACATGCAGAGGAATTCAAAGCTTGATGGTCCTGACGTGATTGGATAGTTGCTTTTGGAGCAGGAGTTTAGTGGAGGGTCAAATTGGAGTGGTTGTCTTCTTTTAGGGTGAGAAATATTGTTCACCCAGAAATTAAATTGTATCTTTCTATTGTTTTTCCCCACAGGTGTCTGCTTTTCCCTCTACAAAGAATGTGCTGCAGCAGCTCCAGGAGATGGCTTCATCCATATTCTTTTACCTTGTTGACTCCAGCCAGGGAAAACTTTCTGGCTACAGGCTACGAACGGCAAGTTAACCTACTTCTGCTGAATTATTTCAAGGTTCTTTTCACATCAGGGCTCAAGGACACCACCGGTCTTTGGACTTTTGTTGCCACAAATGACAACAATGGATGCTTATAATAATGGACGCAAATGCTTAATAGATCAACAGCCGTGAGAGTATACGTGACTGAGAGGGAGAGTTTCTCAATGGAGCACTATACTTTTCAGTGTGAAAAGCAAATGGACATGCACAGTAATGCTTAAAATATTCTGAGAATGGGCATTATAGCCAGAGGTCTGTTTATTGTTCCCGTTATCACAGTGAGCTCCCATGAAATAATTCTTAAGTCTAAGATGACTGAAAGAATGCATCTGGATGTTTTTGTTTGTTCAGGACTTGTCGACAGAGCTGATCTGGGAGGTTGTCATCCCGACAGAGGTGCAGAAGATTGTCTCTGTCAAAGGGAAAAGGCCAAATGAGCATGTGCACTCCCAGGGCAGAGTGATGGGAGACCGTAGTGTCCTCTATAAGGTATGATGACTACTTGCTTTGACTAAAACCTTATTAACTCTGTGGAGCGTTGAGAAAGTTTGAAAATTACATCATTGCTCTTCTTGATGTCAGATTTGGTCAGTGTTGTCTTGACTCTTCTCTTTCCCACGTCAGACAGAAACACAGAGTCACTCCCAGTCAATCCCCTGATGTAGACTGAAAACTCATATTTCCAAGAAATACTAAACATCATGTCACTGTTTCCCCAGTGAATCATACCCCCTCTCCACCACTGACTCTGAGTAAGAATAAACCATGTTTTTGTCTACTAGGGCACTCCTGCGGCAGTTCCTGCATATATTTTTGGTGAAAACTCCAAAGCTTTGTCAGGACATTGCGTAGAATCCCCCTATTACAAAAGTGTGTGACGGGATGAACAGCATAGTGGTGTCTTTCCCACTCTTACAGTTCTGTCAGTGGTGTGGGAAAAAAACCTTTTGTGGGTGGCACTAGAGAGGAAAAGGGGGTCACCAAAATAATTGGATATTATCACATAGCGACCGAGAATATCCAGTTGTCTGTCCCATAAATGTTGAGATACCTTGATCAGTTTGTCAGCCAGACTGTGAGGGAAGCCCAACACTGTATTTTAGGCCCCGGTTCTGGAGGTGTAAATATATGCCATCATGATTTTATCCATGATCTTTGCATTTCTTGTGTCTCATTTGATCACACACACAGCACCAATCTGTAAGAGCAAAATGATATCTTCTAATTAGATATTTAACTAGATAATTTAATAGTTAGTGCCTTTTTGTGTCTTTTTTGTGTATATTTTTGTAAATTAATAGCTCAAACTTTTGTTAAAAAAAAAAAAACAACAACCAAGATTATTACCATTTTACGTCTAAAAATTACACCTCATCATTAAGGTTGTTATATTTACCATGTTTAAAAAGATGTGACTGAAAGGTCCTCTGTTTTAAGTTATGTCTATCTTGATGAATTAAGGACAATATATCCAAACTGTAGTTGGCCAAATATATTTTAAATAGCTTTAAATTATATCGAATTGATTATCCTGTTCATATAGCAACATTGTCATCATATTTGCCCATGTCCAGTCCACTATACCCTAAAATAATAAATATTTGACATATTTGGCCATCAGAAAATTGTCATTAGCAGGCATTAATGGTTGTCGTTGGAAGTAAATGTGAACGAGAATTTCAAGACTCTTAATTCTGGTGTGTTAGTGAGTGTATGAGAAACTTGCATTTGACTACCAATTAGTGCCCATTAACAAAATAACATATTTTGTTGCTAACTTGTGTTTCATCTCATTTCTTGCAGTACCTGAACCCTAATCTATTGGCTGTGGTGATGGAGAGCACAGACCTGCATCAGGAGCGAAGCTTTGTTGGGATCCTCCTGATTGATGGCGTGACTGGTCGCATCATCCATGAGGCCGTTCAGAGAAAGGCCCGAGGACCAGTGCATGTTGTGCACTCTGAAAACTGGGTGGTGGTGAGTGTTACTGACTGTTAAAGTGACTCTTAACAATAGGAATAATTTCAGTTACCATAAGTATGTGGTGTTAGCTCACTGCTGCAAAATGTAAATGACCCTACACAAATGTTGAAAGGAAAAACGTTGAGGGTCATGTGATCTCACTCCTGAATGTGTCCCCTGCCCCTGTCTGACTCCGCAGTACGAATACTGGAGCACCAAGTCTCGCCGGAACGAGTTCTCTGTCATTGAGCTGTACGAAGGGATGGAGCTCTACAACAGCACTGTGTTCAGCTCACTGGATCGGCCACATGCTCCTCAGGTGCTTCAGCAGTCTTACATTTTCCCCTCTTCCATCTCTACCGTGGAGGCCACGCTGACAGAGAAGGGCATCACCAGCCGCCATCTGCTGAGTAAGTTTCAGCGAGGTCTTATGGGCTACAGTGTGCGACTGTGTCTTTAATTTTTTCCTTCAGATACAGTATATGAAAGTAACCCACCTTTCCTCGTGAACAAAAAGGTCTTTCCAAAGTTGTTCTGCCTGTTGACCTTCTTTTAAACATTTTCTTTTGGGTTTTCTTTGTCACAGTTGGCTTGCCATCAGGAGGGATTTTGTCATTACCCAAGATGTTCCTTGACCCTCGCAGGCCAGAAACAATATCCGAGCAAAGCCGGTGAGTCTTCCAGTCAGGTTTGGTTTTAAACATTTCACTCACTTGTTTTTCCCTGTTTCAATGTCTAACCTGTTCCTTTGATCTCCAGAGAGGAGAACCTGATACCGTATGCACCAGAGTTGCCGATCCGCACAGAGTGGTTCATCAATTACAATCAAACTGTATCAAGAGTGCGAGGAATTTACACTGCCCCCTCTGGACTGGAGTCCACCTGCCTGGTGAGTCAAACATGACAAACGTTTTAGCAATTTGTTTGACTTGTTTTAAAATGTTTTTTCAGAATGATGTCTTGGAAAAAAAAATTTTCTTGAAGTACCACTGTGTTAGAACTTGAACTTCCTAATTTTCCATTTGTGGTGTTTGTAATTTTTATTAACTTATCTTGAATTCTAGTGTCAGTGTTTCATCATATTTGCTTGTCATTGAAGGTCATAAAATAAACAACCACTGGCAAGGAGGTTTACTTAAATATGGTTTAGGTTATGGTTGTGGCATGTGTTCTCTAACAAGGAATTTGAGCAGGTTCAGTAGTTCTTGCTGCACTTATAGACAGTTTACACTTACCACACAATCCCAAATAGAATAAAGGATGTTCTATTTAAAACTGTACACAAGTACTACCTGGCTAAAGCTAATTTGTGTAATTTCTTCTCATTTGATTTTAATTTGAACCATCGAACATGTGTTTGTAGATTGTTTTCATGCTACTCCTTTTTGGTTTGCTTTAAAGAAGAACTTTTAAAAGTTTGTGAAAAAGATGTCAGACTAGCAAAGTTTGATATATTACTCATTTTTAACAATCCTAATTTCTCTGCAGATGAAACTTGCATTATTAATTTGATTAATATCTTAGCAAAATATTATATCCATACAATGATATGGCTTAAAAGAATACCCTCCTTTTTATATTTTTTAAAATATTGACTTTGAAATTGGCAACAACTATTAGATTATTTAGACATTTCATTGTTATTATTCTTTTCTGTCCTTTTTGTTAATTGTTGGTCATTTTAATGTATTTTTGTAATATTTTTATACCATGAAGTATATTTACAACTGCTATAGCAAAAAAAGTACAACATGGACAATATATCATATAGTCAATGTATTTTCTCAATAAATGTGCGAAAAAAATAACTTGCATAGGGTCCCAAAAAAATAAATTACAAGAAAGATGGAAATAGACATACAACTAAAAGCAAAGCGGAGCAAACATAAGCAAAATAATCATACAACTATTACATAGAGGTAGATGGAAAAATAGGTGTGTATATAATGTGTATATACAAGTCAAGTATTTTCAGTAAATCGTAAACAAATATTGTACAAATAAGTACAAATAGTGCAAAGAAATAAATAGTGAATGGATAAATGAAGCAGGTGCTTATTTACAGTATAATAATGATAATTTTGTGTTTACTATTAGTTTTGAACACCCAGAGCAGAGATTTATTTTGACACAATACTAAGTAATGGTCTAAAAAGCTCTAAAATAACCATAAAAAATCTAAAACAGGTGTTGTTTTCTCCCCTTCAGGTAAATGTAAATATGACAGAGTTCTTTTTTTCCTCATAGGTGGTGGCGTATGGTCTCGACATCTACCAGACACGGGTCTATCCCTCGAAGCAGTTTGATGTACTAAAAGACGACTACGACTACATGCTGATCAGCAGCGTTCTCTTCGCACTTTTCTTCGCCACCATGATCAGCAAACGCCTGGCAGAAGTCAAACTGCTCAACCGGGCCTGGCGGTAAAGCGACCGTCAAAATCCCATCTCTGACAGCCCCGAGGCTGCACAAAGGACCTCAGCCCGAGGAGATGAGACGGCTGGGGCCGTGCCTGTACAAGAACACAGGTCAAAGTTCAATAAGGCCCATAAGGAACTCCAGGGTGAGGGGACAGCAGGGAGGGGTGATGAATGGAGGGATTAGCAAAAGGTTTTACGTGTTTATTTTTTAACTTATTTTGCAAGCACAAGGAATTATTTCAGAGTAGATTTAACTGTTTTTTGTGCCATGTCATTTTGATTAGATGTTTAACTCAACTGATTACAAATGAATGAAAATGGATTTAATAAATTGTGGAGTTTGGAAATTCCTACACATGTGAAAGTTAGATACTTTAACAATGTTAGATTTTTCCAAGAATATGTTTGTGACATTTCTGCTTCATTAGATTGTTCTAATGGAGAGTGATAATACATGTGGAGGTCAGAGAAAGGGGAGACAGAGGACGTGTGACATAATAACCCATAGCTGTATGGGTTGTACTTTTAAACTGCTGAATCACCATGATGCATAAATGCCATTTGGCTGGATGGCAAATGAACTGTGAATACAAAGCTTGAGATGATATTGTAGCATGGACAAGAAATGAATGGTTATTAATGATTCTCCCACCCAAAGGTACCGTCCCACTGTCGTCACCATCACACACTTGACGAAGAAAACCATCACCACTAGCCTTTATTTTTGCCCATCAGTCATCCTGCAGCTCATATGTTTCTAAGCAGTTTTGATCTCCGTCAGTTACTGTTGATGCTCCATTAAAATTTGTCCCAGAACTCCAGTTTAAGTCTTTTTTTTTCTGGTTTCTCAAGCTTAGAAAAGAGAATAATAATATAATTCTTTGTAGCCTCCAAACTGCTTGATTATGGTAAGAAATATTTCAAGTAAACATGGAAAATTTGATGCTTAATTATTATCTCTTAGGTAATCTGTGTGAGGATTATCTATGATAGGTTGTGATACATTTTCCAGTAGAAAGTGTCAAGAAATAAAATAATGCTGATTGGTACCCATTTCATTTTTTCTGCTTTATTTTGCGGGGATGTCCACATCCTTGACCGACATCACTGTCCTTTCAGAGGCTGTATTGGGCTCAGTTTTAAAGTTAGATACTGGTATCATGTAGAAACTAGAGGAATAAGGAATCCATTGGTGCAAACCACGTCATGAGAAGATGGTTATATAA
Organism: Lutjanus argentimaculatus; assembly: GCA_034769285.1. Lineage (NCBI taxonomy): Eukaryota > Metazoa > Chordata > Actinopteri > Lutjaniformes > Lutjanidae > Lutjanus > Lutjanus argentimaculatus. The sequence goes on from JAWZSL010000007.1 coordinate 11,058,192, forward strand.
CACAAATTTGGGCAAGATTTTGGCGAGGATAAAACTGGCATGGCAGTTTTCAAAGGAGTCCTTGACCTCTCACTTCAAGACATCTAAATGAGAATCGGTTCTATGGATACCGAAGTGTTTTTGGCAAAAGCCATACAGTAAGGTGTTATTTTCACATATTCTTTTGAATTTTGCTGCACACTGGGGGTTTATTCGGGTCCCTAAACCGTTTTGAAATATCATAAATTGGGTCTGGCTGGGAAGCTGAAACTTGTGTGGATTCAGTTAGCTCAATTTTATTTATACATGATGATGTTAGTCCCCAAAGTAGCCATTTCATTAGATTTTTTTGAAACTTGACCACTCAATAAAATGACCTATAGTGACCTTGAAGATAATTCGAGGTGAAAGCTTTCATTAGTATATTGATAATAAGGGGTTTATGGGCAATTTCCAGAACACTGCTCTCCATCTGATCACAGAAAAAGGCTATTCTTACAGAAAACTCAGTGTCTCCTCAAGTCTCGGTGTCTCAGTGTGGCATTTTGAAGGGAATTCATTTTTATTAATTCTCAGGTGGTCAAAAATAGTTAAATTGCACATTAAATATGTAATAGATGGTATCAACCCAAAAACTGCTGCAACAATTAATGAGACATGATAGAACATGGGACTGACCATCACACAGTTCAATAAAAAAAAGTCCTTATGTGCTTTAAAGTTTTCTAAACTTGAGTCAGCACCTAAACAAAACACAGTATTTATTACTGGTTCATGACTAGAAAATCTTGTCACAGAACTGAGCTGCATCTCAAATTAATCTTTAGCTTCCCAGCTTTCAGATGATGAATAACACTTCTGTGAATTACACTGTTGACAACACCCGTCTCACCCTAAGAATGACAAAAATAGGTCCGTGGTAGGGAGGGAAGGAGTGGAAGTGATTTAACCTCAGAGCAGCAGGTCACTGCTTCTACCTAATTATGGTTTTCTTCAAATACTTATGGGACAATGACACTGTTCCTTTATATGTTCCCTCTCTTTTCAAAGGAAGACTGTAATTTCATGAGGATCTGATATAGAAAATAACTAACTAACTAAATAAATAAGAAAGACTTAAACAAAAAAGCGTTCCAAAAGTATCTGTCATAGTTCTGGTGTGGAAAAAGGACACTGTGCTCATCATAGAATGAATAAGTTATTTTATTTCTATAAATAGATTAAAAACACAATTTTACAATGATTTACTTTTGACACAAACAACATTGTGAACATACAAACAGCCTTTGCTTGGGTCACACAGCCTTCATGAGAACTTCCAACCTGTTGATGTAACAAAGGTTGTAAACGTGGATCTGCACCTCGACAGTGTAAACGTAACATGGTTTCCATGCCAACACACAGAAAAGAAGCATTAAAGGCCCAATCTGTACTTTTTGACCATATACACATTATCTGAGCTAAATACACATACAGTTAAAATAATTCATCAAAATTGTTAAAAGTTTGTCAGCTGACCGTAATTGAAAATACATTTTACTCCTGTGTATAAAAACACAATCAGAAAATATTAATAACTTGCTGGCTAATGCTCTTCATGTGTTTTAAAAGACCTGACAATCAATTTTAGAGTGACAGCAGGTTTCAGTCATGTGTTCTGGACTCTGGTGGTGGGACTGCTCTTTTGTTTATCATCAGCAAACAGATTTTTCCTTTCAATAAATTAAGCTTTGTGCACACGAGCATAGAATATGATTTAAGACTCAATGCCTGAAATAAGAATGTTGAGTACTTTGCCGGTAGGATATAGTTTAGTGTAACTTCCAAATAAAAACATCAGCTTTCTGATGGTGAAAGCAGCATAAGAAAAATGAAGTGCACCTGCACAAAAAGCCTGTAAAAGGCATGAACACTGAAATAGAAACAAAAGGTAAGACTTATCAGGTGAAGTGTTTGATATCATTGTAGTTCAAAGCATGTTTGGGTGTGTTGTGTCATTCAAAAAGTTCAAAATGTTAATATGAGAATGATTTGGCAAAACATTAAATCTATCAATACATTATACTTAAGATTTCAAGCAGCATTGTCATAAAAAAATAACTCACATGGGATGAACAGTTTGGTACAAGCCCAGCTTGTACATACAGTAATTATTTGCTCTCTTGTAAGAAATATAGTATTAACTCAGGTTGTTTTAGTGATATAAGCATATAGCTGTCAGACTTAGAGGTCCAGTGTGTAAGATTTACAGGGATTTATCAGCAGAATATGGCAGAAATGGAATAAAATATTAATAAGTATGTTTTCATTACTGTATAATCACCTGAAAATAAGAATTATTGTGTTTTCGTTACCTTTGAATGGGTCGTTTATATCCACAGAGGGCGCGGTTCCTCTACCACTGCCATGTTTCTACAGACTAACCAAGCAACTGGCTCTAGAGAGGGCCTTTTGCATTTTTCGCAAGTGTCACAGCCACCATAGGTTCTCTTGGAACAAGAGGAGGAGATGAGGTTATTGCAATCTGCAAGCTCACTGCTAGATGCCACGAAATCCTACACACTGGTCCTGTCCTTTAAAAATGAATGTGTGAAGGGACATTTTCCCTGTGAGAAAACTGCAGTATTTCAGTAAACCAAAACTGAAAATTTTTACAGGAGGTAAATATTTCTCCATTATTAATGAAACTGGAATGTTACAATGTTTTTTATAGGTTGATCTTGAAGAGACGTCACTAAAATACTGACCGGTAAAATGTTCAGTTAAAAACAGACAAAAACCTCACAGTGTTGTGTGACATAAGTGAGTCAGTCATTGACAATAACACCAATATGGTATTAGACGTGAATGTAGCGTGCAGACGTTTCCACTCTGTACAATAGTGTGTGGTTATTTATGTCAGTCACAGTTTTATACTCATCAAGTCTCAGTCAGTGACATAAGTGAGAGGTTCTATCTGTTCTGCCACCCGCTGCTGCTTCCCATCCTGGCCGGTTCACTCATGAGTCTTTCTCGTCTGTCTGAATATGCTGGTGGTCGGCCTGGTGGCAGGAGGATGTAGTGTGTGGCACTGGCCTGTCTGCCATCCTTCAAAATGGGAACGATGCAGGGAGCAAACTGAGCTGCAGGTGGCACCCTTTCACTCTGCTGTCTCTGTAATGCCTTACTCACATATTTGGGATTAGCAGCAAAACTCTGTGTGGCAGGCATCACGCCATTGATGTAAATCGGAAGGCTTTTTGGGCTGGGAGTACGGGGTGGGCAGGGTGGGACCAAGGGGACCCTTGGAGGAATTCTGGGAGGCTTGTCTTCCTCGTTGGTGGTCATAGTCTTTGAGAGAGCAGCAGGTTTTGGCGGGATGGGGATACGAGGAGGGACTTGTGGCTTGTCAGAGGGGCAGGTGGTGGAGGCTGAACAGGAGAACCGGAGTCTGGATGATGGCGGTTGGTCTTTACTACACAAAGTATCTGAAACCACAGGCTGGTGGTCGTCTCTCTGGAAAGGTAGCGCCCAGATGTTGGCTCCAAACCAGCCTCCTCTACCTGTTGGTCTGTCCTCTCTGCTTGGCCAAGAGAAAGCCATGGAGCCAGCACCACCAGCCCGCAGCGAGCTCTCCTGGTAGGCATAATTTACTTGGCCACAGTCTCTGTTTGTGCCCCTGCACACGGCCTTGGGGCAACTTTTGGGCAAAAGGCGCCGGCGGTCACTGGTAAAAAACTCCACCTCACTGTCGGCTGCCTCGTCAGACATGAGCTCCTCAGGGTCAGGCAGAGGCGGCAGGGGTTTGGCCTCTCGCTGGTGGCTCCCAAACACTGTCCGTCTCTGGGAAGAAGGGACCACCTGGTCCCCCTCATGGGGCCGCAGAATGTTGTCAGACGTTAGGCGGTAAGTATCAGAGTAGAAAGGAGGTTGGGAGATGGAGATGTTGCCTGGGAAAGGGACAAACAATCATGAATTAAAAATAATTCACAAAATCCTGAATTGTGCAGATGGATGATTACAAAACTACATGTTTGAATATTACTTGTAGAGTCACACCGGGGTCAGTATTAGGCCCACAGTTGTTTGTCATGTATATAAATGGCATCGTAATGTAACAAGAATAGAGCTGCAACAATTAATCAATTATTTATTGACTATTAAATTAATCACCAACTACTTTAATAAACCAGGAATTGTTTTGAGTTATTTTTTGGCCAAAAAATAAATAATCTAAATAAATCTAATTCTCTGACTCCAGCTTCTCAAATGTGAATATTTCTGGTTTCTTTACTCCTTTCTGACAGTAGACAGAATATCTTTAGGTTGTGGGCAAAACAAGACATTTCAGGACGTCATCTTGGGTTTTAGGAAAAAAGTGATCTACATTTTTCACTATTTTGTGCTATTTTATGGACCAAACAACTTTATTCTTATTAATCAATAATCTGTTGTTTCAGCCCTAATTAAAAATATTGAAATCTGTTTCCTTTGCAGACAACATGAATATCTCATGGGCAAAATTTAATTTGAAACAACCTTGTTTTTGTGTTGAGCATATCAATTTGAGGGGTGATTTTGTGGAATGGACTGCGGGAAGAAACAACCCAAGTAAAAATATCTGGCATTTTAAAGATGTACAGGAAATTATTATTGTGAGGTACAGGAATGAGGAAGGGGAATGTAAAGCACATTAATGGTGGATATCGTTATTACTGATTTTGTTTTTTCTTTTCACATTCTCCACTATGCAGTCTTGATCATTAGGTATAAAGAGGATGAACTTTGCATTATAGTTGATGGGATGGATGCTGGCGTTGAGACTGGATTTACGCGATTGATTGATTGATTATTGATGGATTGGTATAGAATAGGGGTATGACTAGATAAGCATGTTGCTTCTTCCATCTCCTTTTCGGATATGATGTGTTTGCTTATTGAAAGTCTATTTAATGTTTATATCATTTTGTTGCTTTTTTTCCCCAACATTGAATATTTTTTTAAATGTTTCAAAATAAATTAAATAAAACAAAATTGTTCTTTACACCAAGATACCACTGCTTTGTTATACAAGGTTTTGCTATCACTGTTGTTTCCTTCAGTGCAGAAACAACTCTCAAAGGAAGAAACATGGAAAACAACTTGTAGTGAGAAAAAAAACTCTTAACTCAAGTGTAGTGATGGTGTAGGAGGGAGTAAATACCAGGGGGAGTGGGCTGCCCACACTTCTTAGAAAAAACCCTCCATTTTTGCTGAAGGTATATCGTACAGGAAACGGGAGTAAAAACATGTAGAAAACAACCGCTTAACCTATCACCCTCTTCGTCAAACATCAGCCACAACACCCTGATTAACACAGGAATTGTCATTATCTGAGGGGCAGGCCATAATCTTAACACAGCTTCCCATGTCCTTCTCTGTGGAAACATCCGACGTGCCCCAGACTGCAGGAACAGCTGGTGACCAGGGAGCAATAGCTTCCCCTCCTCCTTCACCCCGCGCTCTCCTCTGCTACACAGCTCAGTGCAGTGATGACAAACTCACCTAAACCCTCTCCTCACGCTTTTTTTATCACTCAGATAGTGTTAAAACTATAGTTTATTATGCCAAGACAAACTTAAGAATATAGATATCTGCTGACAGAATTGAATAAATTTAGCTAATTATAACATCATTAAAAAAAATAATTGATTTAGTATGGTAAAACATTTAGAGCACTTGTCAAATCCTTAAATTGTTTTATAACAATTCAATAAGAGTCAAATGTCAGTTGCTGTGCCACGTTATCAGTGTTTGGTTTATTTTAAATTAATTTCACAGATAACACATAATCATGTGCACTGTGTGACGTGTTCCTTTCTATCTCAAGGATTTCTAATGTAACTCACACCAGTCTAAAACAAGGGGTTATAGTAGCATTCTGTCAAATATAAACCATCACGTGTCAAATGCATCCACGTTTCAATCTGTTGTTTTCTTTTTAGTGAAATAATTTAATATTTTCTATATATTTTTAAAACAATTTAAGAATACTTTTATATTTAATAATTTTATATTTACCATACTACTTTACTTTTACGATAGGTAAAAATAATGTAAAATACTCACCATTAATTTCCTTGGCCATTTGCTGTTGTTGGAGCTCCGTCAGGTTGTGTTCCATGTCGGCACTCAGGCCAAAGCACATTCTGAAAAATAAAGAGAGGTTGAGAAATCCATATGAGCTGTGCATGTGTGTAAATCATTCCTACACATAACCTGACATGAGTAAGTCATTAATGTGAAATAACAAGCATGACATATGCTTTACTGGAACATATGCTCTGCTCTCCTTTATGTATTTACATTATGTAACGGCAGTGCAAGTTGCTCCTCCTCTCTGAACTATTCTCGCATGTACTACGTTTGCTCTCTATTTACCTAATAATGTCATTCTGTTTCTCCACATTATCTTTATACTAATACTGTCTAATCTGTATGCACAACATATAGTGCATATTTGTCCCTCCTGGAAGAGGGATCCTTCCCCTTTGTTGCTTTTGCTGATTTTTTTAATCTTTTTCTTATCCACTGTCAAAGGTCCAAGGATAGAGGGTTGTTACATGACACAATTAGATGATTCATTCTGTTAGATGGCCTTTAAACAGCTGAATCTTTTATATATGGATACTGTATAGTGATGAAATAAATGGCAAAATAATCCTCGGCCATGGTGATGCAGGAGGTTTATTATGCCACAATGACCCACTCACTTTACATTATTCAGCTTATTTTACAAAGCTGCTGACTTATAAAAAAAACAATCAATAATTTGACATAAAATATTGATTTAAAATAATATTATTGATTTGAAAATCATTGAATTAAGTACTCCAGACTGCAACTGTAGCAACGCTGTAATTCATAGCATTGACCTGCTATTCAGGAATAACAGACTGCTGTGGGTAACCAATCAGAATTGAGTATTAAACAAAGCCATGTAATAAAACATATCAAAGATTTGTTTGATGCAGATGTGGATTGGTTGATTCTTATTTTTCTGTCCGTTTACACATCAAACATGTCAAAATAATAAAAATAAATTGTTTTGTGCAACATATTTAATATGAATTGCCACAGAATGATACTCCAGATATTATATGATGAAAGATTAAGTACTGTTTGCATTGACACACTATACTGTTCTTTGTTTACATTTTGTTCCTCTCTGTCTTAGAGTTGGAGAACTGTGTTTGAGTACCTGTTGAGGTCATGATGTCCCCAGTAGTTGTTCTGACTCCCGGCCATACTGTGGCAGAAATTTTGTTCTTAAAAAGCAGGAAGGTCTGTTTGGTATCCGTCATAAGCTCCCACACAGGTCAGCTCCATCACACCCATCACAGCTTCATTTTCGCCAGTAGTACAAGCTGTTGGAGACAAAGAGAAAACTGAGTCGAGGGGGATTCACCCACATATCTTTTACTGTGTAAAAGGAAAACTTGTACATTCACATCTTGTTATAGCAGGTGTGTGAGAGGCTTTAAACACAAAAAAAACATTTAAAAAAATGCACATTTGGCCTTTGCATTACATCACTTCTTTAATTTGTTCCGGTCACACCTTCATCAGCGTGAAATACCCATAAACAGGGAATATAAACAGCGGACATCTGGAGCACAACACATTCAGCACACCCAGCTGCATGCACACCTACCAGGCAGGTCAAAGGTCAGGACAGATACTCTAGAACAAATACTTGAAGCTTCAAAAATAAACATATGTACAGTAACACCTATAGATCACATAATTCATATTATAAATACTGTGCAATTGTCTGTATCGACATGTCTTGTTACTCTGTCCAAACATTTCTCACTCTGAGAAAAGTTGGCCTATGAGGAAACATACTTGAGCAAATAAAAAGTATTTTGTGTGGGTAGTAAGATTTTATCGTATGGTTTGAATATTTCCTTGGTACAGTAAATAAATACTTACATTCCTGAAACCCTGCATTGTTTTAGGTGAGCCTCTAAGAAACAACAGACACAATAAAAACCCCAGTAAATTACTTCAGTCTGTTCTGGCAGCTGCCGTCTGTATCTCTTTGTGGTTGCAGCTTAAAGCCATTTGTCTGATGTGCAGGCTGTTGCACAACCTCTGGGTCAGATGTGGGAGGGCAGCAGCACTCCTCGCCCTCCTTCCTCTCTGTGACCATGAAACCCTGCAGTATCCGCCCGCCCTTACAACAGGGGCTAATTGTGCAGCATTCCTGTGATGCTCACAGACACACTCCAAGCACAGCGCCTACATACACACTTCAAACAAGTATGTTTAATTTACATTTGGCTACAGATCTTAATATATTTTAATGTATTAAATAATGAATAAAAGAGTGCATCACACTGTACCTGACAATTACATATCTAGTTAATTAAAATGTAGTCAGGTGTTTTTAATACAACACATGTCTAGCATGGTGGCCTAGTAGCTCAGTTGGTAGAGCGTACACCTCATGTAGTCTGTGAGTCCTCTTGCGGCCGTGATTTTCACCCTGTCCTCACTTCAGCAGTCCTATCAGTTAAAGGCATAAAAGCCCCAAAAGATATATTACAAAAAAAACCAATAATACTGTTGAGCAGCTTGTGTCCAAAAAAAGAAAAAGGATCTTAGGTATTTTGTGAAATATGTAAATCTGCAAAGTAATTTAAGAAATGTTTGTATAGTGAGAGAAAGCTGTATTGTGAGTAAAAGAAAGACGTCATGCTTATAAAGTGAATTTATATGCGTGTACCAACACACCTGGGTCAGGAGATGGTAATCCCTAGACATACAGTGACATGGCATTGGCTAATAATCATTTGTTTGTCGTGGCTGAAATCAGTACAATAATATTAATCTTACAAATGCAAAAATGAGGAAAACAAATGTATATTTTTAACTTGACAAGTGTATTTTTGTAACACAAAACCAATATTTAGAGCAGCTCACCATCCCTGCAATAAAGAACACATAAATTTATTGTACATCTTTTTTTAATAATCTTACTTTAATACTATTGGACTAATTAATGGTTAAGTCAGCAAGCCTTTTCCTAATAAACTGGCTTCCTGTGATAAACAGTCAATAATAAACAGTCCTATAGCAGCACACTCTGCACTGAGCAGCACAGACCAGTCAGTGCAGATTGTGAGCTGTTAGCTTGAGAGGTGCCAGTTCACCTCTTGGCCACTGGCAACATGCTCTTGAGCAAGGCACTGAACCTAACTGCTCGTGGCACCTGACTACATGTATGTGGCATCTAACAACACTCCATGCATGTGTATTGATCCTGTTTGTGCATGTGTGTATATTTCGGGCCTGTATGTGTGCAAATAACAAAAGTGAAAACATGTAATTTAAGAGGGATTAATAAAGTAGCTTTCTTCTTCTTCTAATGTATCAGCCACTGACATATCGGGCTTTTATGTGAAAGGTGACATTAACCTTGCTTCCTTGGCTTTATTCACAAGGTAGAAGGTCAAAGGTGAGGTCAGGTTAAACAGACCGGTTGACAGCTGAGGGGGTTTAAAACTGAGTGTCAGCAGGTCGCTACCTAGTTTCACAATCAAAATACTCATTCCTTTACAGATTCCAGCAGAGATGCTGCTCAGTACTCTGGGGCCCTGACTCTGTCATGGTGAATCAAGTGCTGTTTTCATTTAGCTACATGATTAGAAAGTACACTTAACTAAACAACTCATTTTTTAAATAAGCATTTAAGCCAAGTAAATTGCCATGCAGCAATTCACCTGCAAACCACTAATTAGTAACCCACCCCTCCCACTCCCACAATCTCAATTTTACTATCACACTACAATCTTATCCTTCAAAGTCCTGCTTTGTTTCATTTCACTAGTAGGTCTGCAGTCGATGTGGGAAGCAAACAATGCAGAGCATGCATAATGCAACAAAAAAGCCACCACAAACAAAACAGTGACCCATGCGTCTATTTGAATATTTATGTCATCCTTAAAACAACCAACAGTAGCGTCATTTCCGCCAGTGAGCCTCGGAGATGGAAGACGATGAACAATTATGAATTCTACCAGCAAGTACTCAGCGTCCATGAATGGGGCCACTCTCAGCCATGAATGAGCCTTTGTGTCTCTTTGGTGCGCAGCGAAGCAAGCCTGAAAATACAAGTGAACTCTCCCATGAGGTTAAGACTGAAGACACGCCATGGAGACAAGCAGACATGGCCAAGGTATGAGCCTGTGCTGCAAATGCCCTGCAGGAGGATTGTGTGTACTGGCACTGAGGCTAAAAAACAGTTTGTTTATCTCATGCAGGAGCCTTGATGTGCTGGCTGTTCCCACCTCACCTCTTTCAGGCAATAGGCCATTCACTGACTGGACCTTTACAAATGATTTCATCACGGTGCTGGAATAAATTGTGTGCTTTACATCAGCTAATTACAACTCCAGCGGCCAAGCGACACTAAGATTTCTGTACAGCCTGCAAAGCTGTGCAGAAATCTTACCAGATGCCTTCTTCATAAACATTTCCACCACAACATTGCTGTAGTAGGCCACGATACTAAAAAATGCAGTAGTATGTGACTTAAAAGACCAGTTCTCAACACCAGCATTTGCAGCATGTGTGAGGCCTGTGCTTTACATGTGACAGGCCTAAGCCTGATGGATGCAGTTCATTAAACCATCTTGAATGCGTACAGCATGATGGGATATAAGTGGCATGACCAAACCTTGTGACATGTGGGGAAAGAAATGCAGTTTGTACTGTGAGCAAGACATCTGACTATAAATAACTAAAATACAGTTTTAGTCATTTGCAAAAACATTGATCCTTAATATTTTATTGTATAGTTTGTATAGATTGTATTGTTTAGTTTACAGCTGTGACATAAGCACCTTTGTATTTTTATATTCTGGGACTGTGGCCAAAATGTTGTTTCTCTAAAAACGTGTGAACAAGAATTTAATATTTTCATTCACATTTTTACATACTGGAAAAATTGCACAGACCACCTGGCCAATATGTGCAACACACTTGGGCAGTCATTGTAGCATTTTATTAACTGTTAATAGTTTTTTTGAATTTGTATGAATTATTATATTTATTTAATTCTTATTCTTAATTGCACACTAGCCTTGATAGCACAGCCTCAAGATGATGCCACCCAACATTTCACTGCACACAGTATTAAGTAATTTGAAAAATAAAACATTTCAATCTGAATCTTTGAATCTAGAATTAAATCTTCCTGACTGTGAGAGTGATACTGGTGAATCATTACTCTTTGCGATTGACTCATTTCATTCATGAACTAAACTGTAGTTTACTCAATAAAGGTAATGCGGTTTGTTACGATATGAATCATTTAAACACTGTTTAAGATTATCAAGCGCCGCACCAGTTTAGTGAATGCTATTTATCTCAAGCAAAAAATGTGAAACATTTGGTTCTTCCAATTTCTTTGTCATTTATGATAGTAAATGAAGAGGCTTTGGGTTAAAACCACACACTTTTGAACTTCTGGATGGACAAAAGGAGCAATCTGAAGATGCCACTGTCTTCTCTGAGAAATTGTGAGACATGTGTGTGACATTTTATAATAACTAAAATATAATCGTGAAAATAATCAGGAGATTAATTGATAACGAAAATAATTGATTTGGTGCTACATGAACAAAGTTGACTTGACTTGATTAAGTGGGTTTGGTGGGGCTAAAGAAACAAATAGATTATGCTGATTCTCATTTGTTCAGGCCTCACAGCCAGCAGGTGCAGAAGTTCCCAGGAAAGCCTTGGCAAAAATTTCCTGCTTTCTGAGTTAGTTAGCTGTAGGCACTTTGACATTTTGACACTATCAGGTTTAAAACTAAATAAATAACATCAGTCATTCACACATTTACATTAATAATTTGATACTATTATAATGTCTACAGTGCATCACTTTTGTAAAGGGTAAAAAAGAGCGAGACTAGAATTATAGGCTGGACATTTACATTTATTTCCACTAGAAAATTTCTATGCAACCTTCAAATGTAATTGCGCAAAGAAAAAAAAAATTAAAATATGACCTGAGGAAGCTGAATGAGAATATTTATCTATTTATCAGGAATGTAGTAAGTAACTAACAATATTGTTAAGTAACTATTTCGTTACACTTTACGCTGTCAGCATTTACATAATTTATATAAAAAAAATTATCTATATTTTAGAGCTAACATTGACATAAGCTATCAATACTACAACAGTTTTCAGTGCATTAAACTGAAATCATATCGATACAGATTAAAATACATATTCTGTAGTTTCTTTAAAATGTAGATAGATACGCCTACGTGTAGATATAATCAGATAGATATGGATACAGATAGATATTCTGTAGATACATCATTTATTAATAAAATATGCGAGCTAGATATACATATGGATATTTAAAACAATAAAACATTATCATCAGTGGAATGAACGCTATTTATTCACATTAAAGTGGATCAGACTCCACGCAGCATCTAAACTGCTGTGTGTCTCTTCACCGCCCTCTAGCGGCTGTACCGCGGCTGTACCGCGCAGTCAGGACTCACCCATCGCGCCTCAGCGGGACTTCACTAGGCGGACATCGGTGAGCCGTGCTGCGGCTCAGGAGAACAGTCTGTCCCGCTGCGTATAGCTTTCTATGACCCTGATAGACAGACTGAATGTGTCCATAAACAGTCCGTCTAAAGGGTACTTTCAAAGACTTTGCAAAAAAAAAAACCATCAAAAAACTGTAATTTTGGACGAACTGTGGCGTCTCCCGAGTCTTTTTACATTTACATTTTCAGGTATGACTCTCACTAAACAGCCTCCCTCGTTCACATCACATATAACACTGTCCCGACCGCTCTGTTAAGTGGATTTAAATACCAATTTTCCATCAAACATCGTGTTATTTTCATGCTTAAAGGAAGGATAAGTCTTACCATGAAAGCCCAGACTTGTTGTCCATCACGTAAAACCGGGTTTAGTCGACCAGTCTGTGTCCAACGTGAGAGGAAATATCTATGTGTACAGTACGAGCCAGTGTCCCGGTGAAAACTGAACCATGTGCAACATCCTTCCTCTGTCAACAACACTGGGAGGCGAAACTCATTTTGTCAGAGTGACGCGCTTTTCCACATCTCCTTATAAAAGCATCCAGCACCCCGGGCTCACACTGTAACTCCACCCAAATCCCTCTTAAAGGGAAAAAATGGGATTACCCCTCAGAAATACAACTATTATAGGAAACTCAACACCATGAGGGAAAGTTGCCTGTGGCTTATAAAAAAAGAAAAGAAAAGAAAAGAAAAGCAGAGATGGAAAATAACTACACTTGTGTTTGTTTTTTGTACTTGAATATTTGTGACTTAAGTCAATGCCACTTATTTTTAGACGGAAATATTGTATTTTTAATCCAATACATTTATTTAACAGCTAAAGTTACTTTACAGATTAAAATTTTTACAATCAAAACACATGATTGTCTCAGAAATATTAAGCATTGATCTAAGCTCTTTTTTAACTATCTGCAATGTTTAAAAGCATTTATAATCCAATGACACAATAAACAAAACAGTAGGCCTAATTCAGATTAATTACGATTTTTGCTTTTGATTCTTCATAAATATTTGCTGCTCTTATTTCTGTGCTAATATTTACATCCAGTATTTCGTCTTGAAATGGAGGATTCAAAGTAAGGGTCAGCCGACATGGCCGTACTGATACTGATTATTAGTAATCAAAGAAACTGATAACCAATATTTGGAACTGATATACATTTGCACTAAAAATGAAAATATTGGTGTTAATATTTAGAATAATACAAAATCCAGCATAAAACATTTGAAACGCTTGTTTCTTCTGATTTCACAGAGAATCTGACCCCATGACAATAACTATATAATTATTAAGAATATAGAAAAATAGCCAGTCTTTTCACAGATGGTTTTGTTTGCTTATATAGGTCATATAGAATCATCAGTAAGAAACTGAGCCTCTTACAAAACCAGTTAAAACTCTTTGTAGTAGCTTTATTAAATAAATAAAATAGCTCCACAAAGTTTTATAAAGTAAATAAAGTATACATAAATAAAATTAGGACTAGAAAACTCAAATTTGTACTAAAATTTGTATTGAAATGCCTTTAAGCGTATGTTAAAAAGTAGCACATTTTTAAATTAATTTATCTTATCTGCAATCAGATTTTTAAAAACAGATTCCAATAATCATGACCCCTAATTTAAAGGATCTGATTAATCTTTGACCGCTGTGAACCAAAGAACAACTTGTCAGTCGGGTGGGTTTTTTGATTTGAAATGCTGATCAAATAAGAGAATACTCACACAGAAACTCACTTCAGGTGCAGATGTCATCATTCACAAAATGTGCGTCCTCACTGTGAAGAAAATCTGTGAAAATCAGTGAGACATGTGGCGTGTGGTCAGTCCACACCACAACTTTAATGTTGCAGTCCAGACTCCACCATCCACTTGAGTTTTAATGATTTTTAAAATGATATATTTATAGTTATTGTCATAGTTATCATTCTTGGTGTGAATGACCCTTCACTCATGCAAGAAATGTCTAATGTTAAACACTACTGAGTGTGCTTAACATTTCATTAATCCCAAGATAATTTATGTTAATATTCATAAAAAAGAAAGCCAGATGTCCAGTTTTTGCTATTAGTGTTTCTCCGACACGAAGTAACTGTAGGTCAAATAACAGCAGTGCCCAGAGACCTCCAGGATTAGAATCATCTTATCAGTCTCATGTAATGGGTGTATGGGAAATTGCCCTTCATAAGGCAGTAAACAATTTTGGCCTGACCTGTGTGGGAGTCAGCGAGCGTGTGGGTGGCTTTTGGCAAGAGTACAATATACGACTGATAGAGAGGAACAAGTAGGAGATTGGTGGCCTGGTCGTGGTGGACGAGAACTTGTTTTGAAGCCTGCATGTCACATTGGAGTTCACTGTCTGTGTTTGTCTTCACCCACGCTGAGAGAGGCAGAAAGACAATACAGGAGGCCATTTACGAGAAAATAACAGGGAAGTGAGTGCGGGCCATTCTTGTTTTTGCCAGTCCAGACCACACTGAGCCTACAGTCCTCCCCCAGGCTGCCAAATGATCTTTTTATTGTGGTAACAATCCAAATAATTCCTCTGCCAAATAGACACATTAAATATTGTAAAGTGCTGAATAAAATAACCACCTCATAAAAGTGCACGAGAGATGCCAGATGACCTGTGAACTCCCCCAATTCTGTGCTATTGTTCAGTTGTTCCACTGTTGTAATACTCCAATAAAATCCACACACGCTCATATATGGAGTAAGGAGTGCCTCATACCTACAGTATATATACCTAATAAATCACAAACCCACAAAATAAATATACCACATGCAATGTGCTTCGATTGCTGCAATCATCGAGTGTCCCTCTCCCATCAACGTAATTTGTTTGCTTAAAGTAATACTCATACTTTTTAGCAAATAACCTATTTGATCAACTTCCTGTTGTGCAATGCAGTGATTGGTAGCACATGTGCTTCTAGTGTGATATAAAGGGGTGCTGTCAGTCGTGATGTTGTCCTAAACAAATGTAAGAGTCATAAAGCTGCTCACATCTTGATTTTGAAATCCCATAACAACTTTCAAGCATAGTGTAATTAGAAGCTCATTACAGGAGGCTTTGGCCAATCACAGGTTGGTAAGATAGTTAATTGTTGAGTCTCATTTCCATGCCATAGGAAAAACTTAGTTGCATAAAATCACTGTAAGGATTTCCTTAGGTTGTTGTATGGGGAAACTCTTTAATCCCATAATCATCTAATAAGTGTCGCCCTTAGCTACCTAAGTATTCTCTTATGCATTGCTAGAAGGTCCTTGGTAACCATTGTAGTCACTGAGGAGGAGGAGACTTACTTCTTGTCACATTGTCCTTTTATGCATATTTGTTATGGCTGCTGGGTTAAATTTACTTTGGATTATGTGCTTGTGTTTTCCATCTTCTCATCTTCTGTCCATTTTGGCTTTCTGTTTCTTTTTGTTGTCTCTTTTGGAGACGCAGAATAAACAAGTATGGTAACTAAGCTAGCTAACAACTCACAATAATGCTGTCTTGTAACATAAAGGAATGATCTGAGTGAAGTGTAACCATGGTAACTGAAGTACACATGTGCTGTATTATGACTAACTGTAGTGAAAGCCTCGTCTTAACACTTTGGCAAGGTGACAAACCAAGAAGCTTCATGCAATGCAACTGAACCCATTAGCTTAGGGATATATTGTGCTCAGGGGACAAACTTAAGTTTGAAATTTTATGCACCTGGGCACTGAGAATGAGACTCAACAATCAACCATCTTTGAGTCACCAATCAAAAACATCTGTAATTTTCATGACTTAGGTTAATGAGACAACAATCAACTATCTTTTTCCAGAATTACTTACTGCACCTTTAAAGATCTATTTTGCTCTGTAGAGGCAAAATAGCACCATCAAAATGTCATGTTTTTGCCGCCTGGACCAGGAGGTATTCTCACCCCTGCCGCTCTGCTGTTGCTCCGCTGCCCTCTGTGGGTGCTTGTGGTGACCCAGGATGCTCAGTGCTGTGGGGGTTTTTGTCGGGGTGGGCCAGTCTCCCACAGGGGAGGTCAAGTCATTTCCTGCTCTGAGAGACCTCCGTCCCTCACAGCTGTCAGTGCAGTCAGAAGCCCACCTCCCACATCCGTAACCCCCCCACCCCTCCCTCCTCCTCCCTTCTTGTGCTTTTTTTCTTCTCGTGATGGATTGCTCTGAAGGAACTCCCTCACGCTGCTGCAAAATTAAAGATGAACCATCAAAGCTGGACTGAAGTCAAGGCCTTCTGTTCATGAATTATTATAGGAGAACAATTTGATTAAAGTCAAGGAACATCAATGTTAAAGCAGGAATCAATAGTGGTGATGTAACAATATATTGAATATCACAATTAAAAAAATGTCTCAATACCATATCGGCCTGTAATATCTACTGTGATATTACATGGTCAGTTTCTTTTTAAATAATTTTTATTTCATTTCAAAAGGACTGCTACTGATTGTTGCACTGTTTTTGTTTTGCTGTTGCACATATATAAGTTTAAGTTTAAGTTTAAATAAGTTTAAGTCATACTTTATTAATCCCCAAGGGGAAATTACAGTTTTTTCACTCTGTTGTCATTTTTTCTCTACATACACACAGGCCCGAAATACACACACACATGCACAAACAGGACCTATAGACATGCATCAGGGAGAGGTGTCAGAGCGAGGGGGCTGCACACACATACATATAGTCAGGTGCGCCCCGAGCAGTTAGGGGTTCGGTGCCTTGCTCAAGGGCACCTCGGCAGTGCCCAGGAGGTGAACTGGCACCTCTCCAGCTACCAGTCCACCCTCCGTACTTTTTGGTCCGTGTGGGACTTGAACCGGCGACCCTTCGGTTCCCAAGCCAAGTCCTTACAGACTGAGCTACTGCCGCCCCTAATTCAAAAATTCAAAGAGAATTCATGCCAATTTTTTGCAAATGTTTAGATCATGGCTACTTTTATCTTGTTTTATTAAAAAAGGAAAACAGAGGCACTTTAAAGCTATAATATGTAACATTTCCGCCTTAAAATGTCTAAAAACACTGGACCTATATCATATATTTTGTTGAGTTGTGTACTTACATTATCCCAAATATTTTCAACAACTTTCAAACAGAGAAGTCCTTAATTTATTCAAGCTAATGGTGTATTCTTCTATGCTAGTTGCTGTAACTTTTGGGAAAACACAGGATATAGTGGATACGACAGAGAGTGAGGAGGGAAGTCTGCGAAAATGTGATGTGAATAATGCCATTGTGGCAACAATGAAGACAGCACCTCCCATGATCCCATGATACTTCACAACAACAAAGGTGATATATTGATATTTTTCAGTATAATTTAAGGAAGACTGTCAGAATATAAAAACACACCACCATATGCATAAAATGTGCATAAAAAAAGTTTAAATTTTTATGCAATCAGAATAGTTAGGATAAATAACAACATTGCTATCTATTGGTGGGGGTTTAAACGCAAAAAAAAATTAATCACTGCCACGAATCTCTGCATGTATTACAACATCATGATACATTGTTTTTGAGAATTGATACAGCATCAGAAAACTTAATATTCTGATACCCAGGTGTATCAATACTTTCTTACACCCCTCGTTTATAAAAAACAGCAATAATAATTCCTGAAATATCAAGTTGGATTGGTTGAGCAGATCTGATTCACTTCTCTCCAGAAAATGCTTTGAACAGCAGATAAACCCTGAAAGAAATGAGCATTATCTCAGAAGATAAATATCTGCCCACCTCTAAATTCAAGCTGGAATAGGAAATGCAGTAAGTAGGTGTTAACATACGTGTTCTATGGTAAATGCATTTGTGTAGGTTGATGTGCTGACACGATGACACAGGGAATTCTCTTATAGAGGAACCAGCTGTGTACAAACATGTAATAGTAATTAGAGCCCAGTTACAGACTGCAGACAGACAGACAAGCCTGCTGCTGCTGTTTTCAAAGTCACGGTCGACCTGTCGTGTGTTTGAGTTTCACATTCCTCTTAATCACAACGCTGTCGTTCGTGTGAATCAATCATTGTCGAGGCTGTGACAAATGAAAAGACTTGTATCAAAATACCTCGGCTCCAGCTGCTACATGTGTAAGAAGTTAAAATTCCTATCTATTAAATCAAGTGCTTTTTTGAGCATATGAGTAAACTCTGTAGCCGGGTAGCAGTGCTGAAACGAAGGGCATCGTCATCCCACGTTGGACTGAAGTTGCAGTAGTTGTGAAAAGAGAGAAATTCTTATGAAATCCTCAGGTCAAATTTATTACACTTCTTTGTTACCACCCACCACTTCCTCCAGCCTGACATGAAACAGCCATGTTTGACGTTTTCATTTCAAAGTAGACTGCCAAACAGAGGGTATAGTGTAATATATTTTTATGAATGGGAATAAATAGCTTTATAAAAGAGTACTTTCTGAATCAGTGCCTTTCTTTCAGACTTTATCGTCTGCAGA
This sequence comes from Lutjanus argentimaculatus, assembly GCA_034769285.1. Classification (NCBI taxonomy): domain Eukaryota; kingdom Metazoa; phylum Chordata; class Actinopteri; order Lutjaniformes; family Lutjanidae; genus Lutjanus; species Lutjanus argentimaculatus. The sequence goes on from JAWZSL010000007.1 coordinate 11,077,239, forward strand.
GTCACGTGTGATTTGAAAAACACACCCTTCGTTTAATCTTTTTTAATTTAATGGATCTGTGGCTGGGTCTGACAAGTTGGAGGCGTCAGGAAGGAATCAGCCTCCTCAAATGTCTGAGTGGGCTTCGCACCGTGGCCTTTGACCTCATCCCGTGAGGAGACAGCTCAGTTATCAAAGAACCTATAGCCACCGAGAGGAAGAGGAGGACGGGCTGAAGAATGATGTTTGTACTGCCTCTGATTGTTCGGTAGCTCAGTAAGAAAATACTTTTCTGTGAAATCTATTCTGATGCTAAATTGATTAGCATTTTTTTAAATGCACAAAGAGCATTTCAGGCTCCTGATGTATCCTGTGAATGAAATGTGGCTGCAGGGACAGTAATGGATTAGAGGAGGAAAACACACACACATACAAACTCACAGCTTTATGTGTGCCGGTGCTATCCCTATAAAACACAAGAAAGCAAAACACTTTTTTCCCAGGGTACCAACAGAGAAGAACAAAACAGAGTCAGCGGGCAAAGAAGTGATTGAGGAAGTGGCAGGATTAAAGTGATTTAAACCCTGTGACATCTGATTTCACGGTGACAGCTTCAATGAATGGCAGAGAGCAGAGCATGAAAAGCGTGATTCTTTGCCCAGGATGCAGCACTGGAGGCCTGGGCAGCTTCCCTACCCGTGTTTTCAGGCCTCAGTGTGGGCAGAGGGGTCTGCAGGCCCAGCGGGAGGTCTTCCGCAGCTCTGTGAAGTCCATCTCCAGTCCATTAAGACTTTCAGTTGAAACGAGTAGGGATAAAAGAGGGAGAAAATAGGCAACGCACTTCAATCCAGAGAAACTGTACAGAGGCAATGGATTATTTTGCTCCTCACTAGCAACTTTCAGCATAAACCACCATGCGATCAGAGTAGGTTTGTTGTGATAGAACAGTACTGATGATAACCGTGATATTTAAAAAATGAAATCCTAATATTATGTAATAATACTCATATGATAAAATGTAAATAAGTCCAGGGCCTCTTAAACATAGTGTATGCTCTTACATCCTTTCCGTTTCTTTCCGTTCTCACTTTGTCTCCCTTCCCCAACGCCCTTCACACACCTAATTTTTCAATGTCCATTAAACAGACGATATATAAATTCTGCCACTAGGGGTCTCTCTCACATTAAACCATTAACAAAAGACGTATTTTGATGATGCATCAAAGTGGTGTGTGATCACGAGAGTTGTTATTTTTTCACTTTTAAACAACCACAATTGCAGATGAAAATCTATCTGGTAGACGCGAGGTAATAATTTATTCACGTTACATGTAGTCACGATCACTGTTATAGCAACTAGTGGTTAGCTAGCTATGGCTAGCAGAGAACACACGATTATCTTCAATAAATTAAAGACCTCTCTGCGTTTGAACATTGTTGAAATGATTTGGGATCATGCCTGTTATTTCAGCATTTTGGTGGCAAGGTCACTTGGCCTTTGGTGTTGTCAATTTTTTGAGGGCACAAAGGCCAAATGGTAGGGTTTGTCATGGTTTTTGTTCATTCACTGCTGTGTCCTGTTTTGTATTTTTGTATTCATTTTCAAGACTGACTGTGATGGGCTTGTGGATGATTTTATTTGAAATGGATGGATGAAATGGATTTTATTTGAAGCAGGCCTACATAAATGAAATAATTGTTTATTTCACAAAATAATGTATTATTATTTACAAATGACCAATGTTCACTCCTGAGTCAGAAGTTCATACGCACTAATCCCTGAACTAATCAGTCACTGGACTTGTTTGAAGATGGGGATGGGGAGTCAGGGGGACAAACGTTATGTTGGTTAATGGTTGCTGTTGTGATTAATATCACAAACATTAGGCTATAACACTCATTAGACTTATGATACTCAGTAGGCCATTGGGTCAGCTAAGTCAACATAGTGATATACAATATAAGCAACATATGGTTAGCATCTTGTCTTATACATTCGCTAATTTATCAGATTGTTGTCATAACTAGACTGGTGGCAGTGTTTCATTTGATGTTGCCTGATAAGAATTCAGAATCTCAACAAGAGACACTAGCGTCTAAAAACCATATTGACAAGAAAGAGGCAGAGGAGAAAATAGTAATATCAGCTGGGGCAGTGCAGCCGGGGTTTCAAGACCACTGTGACCTCGGGGTTTATAATTATTAGAACTGTAATTTATTGATATCTTCCTGAGGTTCCTGTTAGCTTTTTTGCACCTGTTGGACCAGGCCATATTACCTTGTCATTTTCACTGGCAGATGAGATTTTTTCCCTAATAAATTCCCATCAAACCTCCAGCCCACCTTCATCCTGAGCAGAGGTCTAATCAGCCAGAATAACTGAAAACATCAGCATGGGAGATCTGAGGCTTTAAGTGTTGCACTTTTTGGATGCTTTTGTATAGTTGTGGTTACAGACTCTCTTTCCATTTCCCTAAACTTGAATTTTGGGTGTAATTCATTTGCCAAAAAAGAGAAAAAAACACACAATAAAAGTTATTTGACTGATAGCATGTTTTCCCGCTAATTTTATATGGATATTGCATTAATATCATTATTGTGAATTCCTTGGCCATGATAAATCTGATATTGTGAAAGCCCTAGATCAGAGTGAAAAATATTTGTTGGCACTGACAGGGAGGATTGTTCATCATGACATGAGTGTTTTGCATTATGGGTAAGCGGACGTGACAGGAGACACTGTCAATATTTGCTTGTCTTCACAGTGTTTGAAGGTCAAAGTCTCGCTGAATCATCACACAGCATTCAGGGTCACCTTTCAGGCAGGCAATGGAAAATAGACAAGTTTGGTAATGTTGTTGTTCGCCTGCTGATTATTTACCCTGTGTGTGTGTGTGAACGTCATGACTATTGTGCAGCGTAGTGGGGAGGAGGAATGACGAGCACCACTGATTTCCTCAGAAGACCAAGGTCTGATTTCTATTAGTTTGTCCTCCACAGCATAGCTCAGAGTCCTGAGGCATGACAAAGTCAGTCTTCCTTTTTTCCTCACTTTATCTCTCCTCTCACTCCCACCCTCCTCCCTTTTCCTTCTCTCACCTTACTTACTCCCGCTCCATCATTTCCTGTTGAGTCACCCAGAATTCACCATGTTTTACAGTTTACTGGCCCTAGCTCCTTGCTTTCCTCCTCCACTTCCTTGTTCACAGATGCCTGTCTTGTAAGGGACAAAAAATTCAGTGTGACATTTTAACAGCCCCTCCAGCAGATACTGCTGCATAAAAAAAGCAGGTAACGTCTGAGAAAAATCAAAGCACATGTGGGAGTCTCTTCCAGGCAACATGACTGATTCATACAGTAAATGACTCGGATCAAAGGATTATTAGCCTGGCGGAAAATATGCCTTATCACTCGCCACAGCATGTCCGCCAGTCTATAACATACACTATATCATTATATTTTTTGAAAAAATAGAGCTTCGAGCAAAAAAGGGGGAAAAACAGATTCAAATGATAAAATAAAAGATAAAAAAGATCCTTTCCAATGATACTGATCTCTGAGTTTAATTACCTCCTTGGAAAACATTTCTCCATTGCTATTGGCTATTTGCAGACTAATAAAGTGGAAGGAAGTGATGCTGTGGTGAGGTAAGGCCTCGCGTAAACGTAGGCAGTGCGTGCCTGTGTGTGAGGGAGGGTTGAGGGCAGGGCTCTGAGAAACGAAAGGGCTCTGTGGTGGATTGGTTGAGTCATTCAGAAATACAGCGGCTGACTCAGTTTGCAAACTTGTGTCCAAGTGCACGTCGGCAGTCTATCTGGCACTGTGTGTGTGTGTGTGTGTGTGTGTGAGTGTGAGACTGTCTAACCTGTTCTTGTGAGGACCAATCATCCTCATAAATTCAGGATAAAAGAACTAATCCTCAATCTCTATTATTCTGAAGAAAGATAAAGACAGAGGTTGACACAACTCATTTCAGTTTCATTCCATTGGAAACTGTGGTTTCTTCAGGAACCACTTAGAGGACTAGCATGCAGATTAGATCAAATGGAAAATGAAGCTTTGCCTGAAGGAGTGCCTGTTCACACCACTGCTGTAATCCCATCCTGGCACGAGGTCAAAGTTTTTCTGTGATTCAATCATTTCGTCATTCCTTCAATTCTCTCTACACACCCTTCTTGACACAGTAGTGTCAGTCCAAGCAAAAAAAAAAAAAACAATGAGATCCATCTGCGAGTATATGGACTCCAGGACACACTCCAGATTTATTAGTCATCGTGGATGTGTTGCAAGGTCCAGGAATGGCGTGCTGTTGTTGACATTATTGTGTTCAGAGGGCAATTAAGAGGGACACCTCCCTCCATGACGGAATGTGATTTGCTGATAAAATTGAGGAGATTTTACCTTTAGTGTAATGCAATGTGAGTCATAGTGTTTTATAAAACTGTGTTACCTGTACTTGCTTCAACTGTATTATAATAAAATGACACAAACAAACAAACAAAAAATTAAGATTATGGCAATAATAATTAGCTGCAGCTGTTTCTGGAAATATACCTGAAGGCATCATCCGCCTCAGCAAGTTTAAACCTGCAGCCCAGAGCACCGCCATCTGAATCCCATAAGAGGATTTTGGGAATCCCAAATTGGATTCAGCTGTTGACTAATATTTCCAGTATTTTTCGGTTTCAGGTTACTCTTCATACACTAATAACAGAAAATTATATTTCAGTTTACGGCCATCAGTATCTATGATATCTTAATTCAGTCAGCTCAAACAAATCAACCCATGTGGACAAAACAGGACAAAATAATCAGAGCAGATACACCAAAACCTTCAAAAACCCACAAACAATAAGAACAATAAAATAATAATAAAAAAACACTAGTCCATCCTTCCATCACTGGTTTCTGAAGAGTTGTTTTTAATTCAGTTTAGATAAAGTCCCACTTTTAAAAAAAAAAAAAAAAAAAAAAAAATCTTTACTGTTATTACAGAGACTAAAAATTAGCACAATTTTGCATTTATTCCTACTTGTGGCTTTTTGGCTGTACAGGTTCCTCTCCAGTTCTGTTTATTTGTTCTCAGTTGTAACAATCCCTGGACACTAACAGGTAATCGTTGCTTTGCTGCTCTGCACATGATTTAATAGTTTTACAATCAACCCAATCTTTGTTTTTTTTTTAGTGTTTTCAGATTTTTTTTTTTAGGTAATGGATTTTATTAACTGTTAACTCGTCAGTACATTCCACCGCAGAGCGCCTCTGACAGTGTTAGACTGCTGGTTTCTACTTTAAAACACTGTAACAGTTAACAGTCAGAAGAAGAAGACTCTTTATTCTACTTTCACTGGCGGCGCTACAATGAAATTTGTTAGCTTACTTATCAAAGATAGACGGTAAATAAGCACGTTTTGACCTACCCTGGTTTTGGTTGTTTTACCTTTTGCTATATTGTAGTTACTTAGAGATTGTGGTAAGCTAAGGACAATGCTAATGCTAACCTAGTTACTAGTTACCTAGGTAAGTTAGCTAACTAGCTAGCGGAGTTTGGCAAACGTTAACCAGCCGACCTAAGACTTAACTTACTTACACTAGTTTGGTGTTGTTCAGTTTTAACACTAAGCATTTAATCTAACTATAAGTGGTAATGTACTAAAGCTATTATGTTATTTTAGCTAAAGCAGCATTATTTATTAGTGGCTAACAGCCAGTGTTAGGTAGTGTAGTTAAAATGTAACCAAGCTAATGCTGACTAAGTTGTTTAAGACCTCAGTCTGCTAAAGTTTTAACGTATTTTATTCTTTAGACTCGAGGCAGACCATAATTCAACATGAGTCGGCATCCACCTGCTGACAGAGGTCATTTATCTCTGGACTATTGTAAGTTATGCAGCTCGTTATGAACATCATGTGACTTTCTGTTTCCAACAGGCAGGTCTGACACAACTAGTTAGTTAGCTAGTTAAACGTTAGCTAGTTTTAACTACCAGTCTGAATCAATGACACAGGTATGTTTCATACATGTTACTTGTGGGCTACGTTTCACATAATATGTAATAATTTGCTTAGTCACATATTGATCTAACTGAATATTAGGTAACTATCACATCATCAATGATAGAAAATAGTTTCTATGTCCTAAATCAAATTTATAATTGATTTAACAGCAGTTATGTAATTAACATAGCTTCAGGATCATTTGCATAATATTTATTTATATATTATACAATTATATATGCAGCTGAAACGGACCTGATCAAACTGCAGCAGCAGTATCGGAAAGCACAGGAAGCCAAGCGGGCATATACTAAGAAAACCCAAGGCCTCATCTACAGAGACGAGTAAGTTGTATCCTCACCCATTCTTGCCAGCTTCAGAGACATTTAACAGAGATTTGATCCTATGTATAGTATAATGTCTAAATAATGAAAACAACAGATTTAGCCACAACATATATAATTGTAGAAACATCTGTGTATCCATGAACATATGGCATAAAATGCAGACAGTCATTGTTAAATTAGGGGAATTTTTAGTTGTTGAATAAACAATTATTCATAACTACAGCCATATGTAGCCACGTAGTAGATGTCAGAAGAGAAGGGAGCCCAAGACAAAAGTATTTGTTTTAGCAAACTGCCAGTTTGGATGCCTCTTAGATCCTGTGTAGTAAGAGTAATGAAACAAAAACAACAGCTAATGCTAAAAAATGACACATTGTTTTTAAAGGTATCTATGTTTTAACATTTGGCTAAAATGTAACTTGTTATATCGTCTGTAAGTTTTACATGTTTTTTCTAAACTTTATTATTTATTTTTTGTGTGTCTCTGTGTGATCAGACAAGAGATCCAGAGGCTCCAGGATGAATGTGAAAGGCTTTTAAGCAATCTCAGAGTCTCTGAGAGTAGTTTTAACCAATGGACTGATGCTAGTGTTGTTCAAGACCTTACAGCCATGTTGGCCCATAGAGACAGAATTGATGAGGAGCTGGAAGCAGAAAAAGGCAAATTGGCATCTTTGAAAGATCAGGTGAAGTACGTTCTCCCATGGACCATTCACAGTGAAATCCTTCTGATTTCTTACGATAGCTAACCAACCTTTTGTCTTTGCTTTCAGATTTTGAAATGGGAGAGGAAGTTGGCAAGACAAAGGATTGGTGGGGGAACTGCTCGCCTCTGTCCAAAAGCTGACAACAGCAACTTACTAAGAAGCACTTGCTTAATAGAAGACAAACTGTACAGGGCTAGTGTTACCATAAATTCAAATCAGATTTTCACCAGTGTCATGTTTTCCAATTGGTTTGTCAGCTGACCTTCATACTCACACCTCTGTAACACCTGTTATTTGTGAACACAGGCATTAATTATGGTATGTTTTGATTCTAGGGTCGCAAATGCTTCAATAAGCTGATGGCCAGGAATGGAGAGTTGAGGGAGGAGCTGCAGACACTGCACATGGAGAAAGAACAGTTCATACATGATAAATCTCTATTGAAAAAGGACTTACTTCACATCAGTCTTAATTTGCAACTCGCTGATGCTACTACCTACCAATATGTTGGGGGTGGGGGTGGGTGGGGTGGGGGGGGGGGGGGGTGTAGTGTCCCTTATATATTCAAAATGTGAACATTCAAATTTTGGTCAAAGCACATATGCTTTAGTGTCAAAATGCTTCTTTCCCAAGCCCCTCTAAAAATGTTTTCCCATGTGACCTGACGTAAATTTCTGTATGACGTTGCTACATATGAAATCACCCCCCACCCGAAGGTTGAGGGAATGGCATCAGTGCTCCAACATACGTCACTGCTTTTTGCTAATGACTGAGTGGGTGTTGCCATTTGAAAACCCAAGAAAAGAATGCATATTGAGTCGCCCATTAAAGGAATCATATTTTGAGAATGTAGAAAGTTAACCCTGTGTTATCTCATCCAGGACCTGCGAGCACTTTGCAAGGATATTAGTAACCTGATGACTAAATGCACTGAAGCCTTCAATGCCAGGTAAACCATTCTGTCAGGTGAGAATGCATAGTCATGTATTTACTCATCATCGGGCACATGAAAGAGTATGGATTTATTCTGACAGTCACAGCAGTGCTCATAAAGAAGCAGTTTTTCTCTTACTCAGCTGAGCATATTTGCTGAGACTGACTGAAATGTCTCAATATCTAATTTAGGACATCTTTAAGTGGATTTATAACAAACAAGACACACGAGAGTAGACTAGATTGATTACTTTAAACTAATATATTTTTCCACCACCAACAGCTTAGATTCACGAAGATGAAGTGCATCCACTCTGTATAACTGTCCAATGTGTTGTATTTTTTGTGGCTTAACATAGGGCGAAGATCCAGGAAAAACAGAGGATGTTGATGGACCAAGATGCTAAGGATGTGGCTCAGCACATCAAAGAAAAGAGCAACTTGGAACAAGAAATCTCCCATTACTGCTACTTTGAAGCTTTCTTAGACATGAAGGCAATTGCACGCAACCAGAACATCAACCACAGAAAAGGTGACTATACTGTACATCTCATGCTTTGAACACTAAATGAGTTTCAGCAATTACAATCCTGTGACCAAACCATTGCATGCATTTAAAGGGATTGAAATTTTTCAAAGAAAAAACTTCCTGCACACCTGATTGTGTGACAGGTCATAATGAGGTGAGATAAACTCGCACACACTGTCTCGCATGCTGCTGAAAAGTAGAAAACTAGTATACATATTGATATCATAAATCAGTGATATCAAACATAACCACTCCATTCTGTAGACAAGAAAAAAGGGAAGGTAAATTTAACATTTAAATACCACCGTACACAGTATATCAACCCCAAATACCATTAGATAATCACAAGTCAAGTATGTTTAAGTAACGATAGGATAATTGTCTGTTCATCACAATTTTTACACTAACATCTATATAGTTTAAATAGTAAAAAAAGACATTCTGAGGTTAGGGATAAAATAGTACAGTGACTTATTAAATCACAAGGTAAGGTTATTTTTAGTTTTAGCAACCTGAGTGTAATAAGATCAATCATCCATTACCATAAAGTGTGGCACTCTGTAATTAACTGGCTGCTATGCCAAAGCTGCTCAGCAGTGTTTCTTTCTTTCTTCTGTTTATTGTATGTGGACAGTTTTTGTCATCCTTTTCCAGAAGGTCATTATATGCTTTCGCTGATATCTTCTAGTCAAAGATTACAGACTGTTAAACATGACAGACCACTGTCACTCCAGGCCAGTGGAGTGTTGATTCTTATTAGATAAACTAGTGACACCTTGTGGTCAAAAGATGTAATTTCTAACAAACAAAAAAGGTTTCTCTGTTGTTACTTTTTATTTATTCTGGGAGCACAACTTTTTTGAATATCAGTTAGAGGCTGTTCAGTAATATTACAAATGATATAAATTATATAACTAATAAAATTGTATTTCAATATTACTGCAGTATAGCCCAGCTATATTCTCAGGTGTTTGTGATTTCAGTCTTGCTGAACTTTTTTGGCACATTTATCAATTTTCTTTATACAATAATTAGCCAAATTACATTTTGCAACACCAGACTCATCATTCCATATAATCAGCACCTCTGTGTAAGATACTTCCATTGGTTATGATAGGTAAAGTAAGGATCTTGTAGTGTATGAATTTGACTCCAGTTTCACATTTCTGCCAGATTTTGTAGTGGAGAAGTACAAGAAAGTGGAGCGTAAGGAATTGGGACTGGAAGATTTTGAGGACGCTATCAAGCAAATCCTCAGAGAGACAGAGGAAAGTGACCTGGACAAACTAATCAAGAACTTCATACAAAGTAGGTCCCCATTAAACTTCCCTGAGGCAGTGGATTTTGTGCATTTTGTCAGCAAACAAAATATTGTATGATTTATTTCCATCAGTGGAGGAGCAGAACTACACTTTATTGAAATTTGTCAACTATCAGCACAATGAAGCTGATGCCATCCGAAAACAGATCTCTCAGGTTGGTGTTTCCTCTCTTACGCTTTCTTTCTCTCTCTCTGTATGTTGGAGAGAAAAAGAGAGACTTGAAGTTGGAATTACCATGTCACTGAGGTTGTGTGCTGTCTTCCATTATGTCTTGGACTGAAAGCTTCACAGTGAGAGAGAGTGGTTTGTGGCTGAGGGGCAGCAGCAGCAGGAACAGAATCAGGCTCGTTGGATCAAACTTTCCATCAAACAAGAGGCTACCGAGCAACAGCTGGCAGTTTATCAACAGTGTCTTGAGTTCATGGAAAAGCTCCTGGATCAGCTCAAAGAAGGTACAGCGTAGACTCACCCTGCATAACATTACCATTTTGAAAAAAAAAAAAAAAAAGTTTTTAAAAAATAATTGAGCACAGTATTATCAAAGTTGGTGGCTCTATTTAACACAGTTCTTTTTTAATTTAATTTTTATTAAGGAGATCATACACAGTCTTAGTTTAAAAGACAATTTAGGACATAAATCAATAATAATAATAATGAATAAAGCTTGTCTTCCTATTACTGCTCTCCCATTCATTTTACTTTAAGTAATGATGAAGATTTGAACAAAAAATGTAACACACACTCATTTATAGTGGAGTTGGGAATTCCAATTAAAGCAGATCAGGTCTCCATGAAATGATGTACTGAATCCATTTTGACCACATTCCCCTAAATTTCTCTGTTTGCATTTTTATAGAAAATGTTAGTCTCTCCATTATGTATTTTCAGTACTTTTCATTGGTTAAATATTAGGTTAAACCCACAGCCAAACATAAAAGGTGATTAATGCATTGATTAATAAAAAACAAACAAACAAACAAATAAAATTAAATAATGAAAAATGGAGATACAAGGTTTCAGCCTGACAGTAATAATAGGATATATGTGAATGTCAGCACTTCCTTATTGTCTCGTTCCACTGTAGAAAAGCTGAAAGCAGCAGCATGCAGACTGGACAATTTAAAATTAGACCATGTTGGAATAATTTCATTTATTTCATTCAATAAATTAAATGTAACTCACACCAGAGAATGTAGTGAAACTATATTCTAGAGGATAAGAGGGTTTTTGGAGGGAGCAAGTAGAAAAAGTTCACCCACCCTTCAATTTCATTTATCACATGAAAGGGTTGAAAAAGGCTGGAATTGCACCAACTGGGTTAATACACAGAGTACATGCACAGAAGCAAAAGCACGCTGTCTTGTTAATTCATGTAAATCTGCTCTGTGTTGGGTAGCAACTGCAGCTGTAGTCTTGACAACAAAATCAGCAAACAAAAGAAGAGCACCTGTCATGCCCATCTGCAGCTATAGTGAACAGAAGTATAGACAAGTATAGTAAATGGACAATGAAACATTCATCTAACAGTGGAGGATAAAATGAATATGTGATAACATCTGTTTTCTAATAATATTACAGTTTTTTAATATCTCACAACTACTGTCACCAGGTGTCAAGTCATTGCTTCAGATCAGTTACGGCAGCTCAGTCATCTGTGACCAGTTGGACTCCTCTGATGGAGTCCAGGATGAAAACATAAAAGAGTACCTGAGACAGGTGGAGGACAGAGTCAATGAGCTGCTCACTCTGCAGTCATATCTTCAGTTCCAGAACCTTAGCCAGTGGGTATGTGGACATGAAACAGCTCAGATACTGTCACTACAGCTACAACAAACCAGATAGATAAGATACAGACACACTTGCCGACTCTCATTATTTTCTCAGGAGACTCCTGTTTTTCATAGACCTCTCACAGACCTTTCACACATTTTTTCATTTTCATTATCACAACTTGTGTCGGAAACTGTATGTGTATGAGCCCTATACCATTCTAAAAGTTTACTGTTTCCACCTGGACAATAATAGTCACCAAACCAGACTTGTTAAGAAGAATTCCTGTTTCTTAAGGAACAGTATCAAGGAAAATGTCATGTATTTTGTAAAATCTGCAGCATCAGATCTTTGACAGGCAGGGCGAAAAGTTAGTGGATGAAAGAAAACTGGTGAATATTCGTTTATGCCAGAGATTTACGCAGTTTCACAGTAGAGGTACGGATTAATCTTTCCTGAGAATTAAAAGTAAAATTAAAAGTATTCAACATAAAAATGCAGTTGCAGTGTAGAGCTTCAGTGATCTACAGTGATTATGAATTGATTATTAAGTTAATTGCCAACTATTTTAATAATCAATAAATCGGTTTGAGTAATTTTTTAATTTAAAAAAGTAATAATTCTCTGATTTCAGCTTCTGAAATTTGAATATTTTCTCCTTTCTTTATTCCTCTCTGACAACAAACTCTTTGGGTTGTGGACAAAACATCTGAGGACATCATCTTGGGTTTTGGGAAAACAATGACCAACATTTTGAAATATTTTCAGACATTTTATGGACCAAAAAACTAATTGACTAATTGAGAAAATGATTGACAGATTGATTGATTAATTTACAATACAGGAAAGACTTGAAAACACATCCATGTGCTCCAGTATGTTTGGACCTATTTTTCAAGTAACAAGATTGTGACAAGATTAATTGATCAATTGATTAAAAAAAACAATTGACAGATGAATTAACAATGAAAATAAATGTCGGTGCCCTGTTGCACTTTACTTGTTATTTTGTCATCTTTATTCTCAAATGTGATGCAAATTCCTCTGTGCCTTTTTTCTTGTGGGGTCTTTTAGCAAGTTCATATTTGTGAAAAGAAATTTAAAACGAAACACATGAGCCTGGACACTGATGAAAATGTCCATTGTTGTCTCACTTCCAGGACATCGACAGTCTCAGTACCATTGCTGGGCAGCTGCTGGGAATAACCCCTCCAGCTGTCAGCCTGACCACTGCTGCTGTGACCCCTGCACCTGAGTATGTGTTTTTCTTTTTATCTCGATAAGTGACATGATGCACCAGTGATAATGATCAGTCATAGGCAATCACATATGGCACATATGAATTAATGATCTCTGTGATACTTCAGGGATGACCCAGACTTGGTGGAGTCAGAACTGCAGGAGGCAAAAGAGCCGATGTGTAGAGAGGATCTCCTGACACTGGTCAATAAGAGGGTGAGTATAAGTGAAAAGATTTCTCAATTTCTTCGAAATGAAAAAAAAAAAAAGAAAATATGTACAGTACTTAAACTGTTTCACTTTCATATGATAAATAGTTGTATTTACAGTAGAGAAGTTAAGAATCTCTGGTAGCCGACATGTAGATGATTATCAAACTGTTATGAAAAGTCCACTAGTCTGCTCTTTATTGATATTTAAGTGTTAGGGCTATGACCCAATAGCTAATTTCATTGGATTAATTGTATGCTCTGATAGAGATGACAGAAAGAAGGTTTTCTTGTTATTTATCCTTCAGCTTCAGAGGAAAAAGAGGACAGACTGATGTGATGTTTACAGCTGGTGCAGCTGCCATGAGTTACTGCACACTGAGCCAATGGAAACCAGTCTGTGCTAAGCTTTTTTTCCAAAAGTTATATTATACTCTATGCTTTTTAGTGAATGGTTAGATAGACAAGTGTGTTTTTACAGTATGAATATTGTATATTTATGCACAGTTGTTCACAGTCAATGTTACTTGAATTAATTCAATATATTTATTTAGTTATAGCTATATTTTACTGTATACTTTTTAGTGAATGGTTAGATAGACATAATATGGTGTGAAGATTCAGTGTATCAGTCATTCAACAGGGTATGACCTGCAAAAGGTAAAAAAAACAACAAAAAAACTTACTAACTAAAGTATTTATTTGAATTTGTTCACAGTCAGTGGTATTTATGACTTCAATAAATTTATTTTAGTTATGTCTTTCTGTCCATTACTGTTTTTTACTTTTAAGCCCTGAGCCAAGATCAAATGGTATCAAAATGGTAAGCATTTATGAATTTTTAAGATATATTATGAAATATTTATACTGACACAGGTGGGGAGAGTCACCTTGTGTGCTGGGAGGAAAAAAAAAGATTTGAAAACAATTTAAATTAAACAGATTTACATAAGTTTTTAATTGAAATCCAGAGAATATTTACATGACTATTACGTACTCAGACAATTAGAACAATATGACATTATACTGAACAACAAATGATTGAGTTCTTGGCATTGCACTTACATAATTTAAAAACTGAACAGGTTCACTTATTCATCTCATTCAGTCTCACAAGCACATATCGTATTAAAATCCCTGAGAAATATGAACTAAACAAGCAGCATGATTACAATCTAAGATTTGGCCATTCATCTGTCTACTTGTGTCTCTAATGATCCAAGTATCACTGTAACACTTGATTTTTAAGGTGAGATTATTTTCATCTCAGAGTGATTTTTCAGTCCTCTATCTGTGGCTGGTGTCACCACAGTACACCACCCTGCTCTCCAGTCGAGACTGCTCGGCTTCAAACACCAGCAAATGGCTCAGCAGGTCTCCTCGGGGCCCGAGCGGATCAGGGATGGATCATTGTTCTGTGCTCACAAAAACACAGAAACACACGCACACACAGGAAACTGTGTCAGTGCCTCCCCAACAGCCACAAGCATGTAAACACGGTGAATATTCTTAATCTTTCCTCAGCTCTTAAATTAGCCACAAACGACTATACAGATCATTGATATACAGTCAGTGGCACACATCAACTGTCAATATAAGGTACAGATTCAAATCAAAGCCTTTCACATAGTGCAACAACCAAATGATTCTGGAGTGGGTCGAAGCGGAAAATAAAAGCTCTACAGGAAAATAATCATTGGCAAAATAAAAAATTCATAGTATTTATAAGCACTCACCGCTACAGCAGCAATAAAGGCATCCATCAGGTGGTAGTCTGCTCCACCATGTCCACTCAGGCCAAAGTGTGTGGGGGCATTACTTTGTGCCGTGTGCTTTGTGGCTCTCTGGGTCAGGAAGTCAAATACCTGTATTTCATGGCCATTATATGACAGCTCCCCCTGTGAAGACACAGTTCAGTCTGTATTACAGGTAACACTTGGCTGTTGCATCCATTTTAAATAGAGTTAGATCAAAAAATTACATAGCATTATGATAGTCACACTATGACACAGTAGCTTAAATTTGTGTTTTTTTTCTTGTCCTAAAGTCAAGATTATAGTTAAATTTCTCTGCCTGTCATCGTATCTACATAATAATGATTTTCTATCTCAAAACATTTTAAAACTAAGGTTTGTTATTTGTACAATTTCGCCACATTGGTTAGTTTACATTTCAAGATCAAAGTTCACTATATGACCAGAAGTAGAGCACGCCACATACTCTGTGCACTTGTGTTTCATGTGAGAAGGTCCTCTTAGTTACATGAAAGAGAACATTCTTTTATGTTTTAAACAATACTGAATTTAAAAATTTGTTGAAAGCCTGCCTTGAAGAGTGTAGGCTTGTCATAGCCGTATATTAAAGTCCATGATGTTGGAATAGTATCCTTAACGATCACATATGGAAATAATGTTTGGGTGTCCAATATTTTTGGCCATACAGGGTGTTGATTTTTTTCATTGCCACCACCTTCTATCCACAATGTATAAATACACTCATTTATTGGTTAGAAATTACTTCTGGGTGTCAACACTTCGACCCCTCGTCAATTAGTGGCCTGTGGGCCGAAACCCCACCCTTTAACTACCTCAGTTCAGCCCTTTGACCATTAATAAATGTGAAATAAGTATACATAGCCCATTCATTTTTTTTATGTCTGTAAAGATACAGATATAAGCATATAGATATTTATTTGTATTAAAAACTTTTAACTCAGGCTCTGTAAGCAGAGGGAATTTAAGAGAGGTCAAGCTGAATGAAAAAAAAACAAATAAACAAGCTACATCTAATCTAGGATAACAAAGGTACTGTGTTTTTTCCTGTACTTTTGTACATAATGTCTCATTTCCAATTGTGAAAACTAATAAAAATAACTTTTTTCCAAAACTGGCCCCTCTAAAAGGTACATTTGTAATAGGCCTACCATAGTTGATGCATCTCTTTCCTGGTGGCCTCCTTTCTTTGAAGCACTTTTTGTATCTTAAGAATTAGCATATCTTTCCTACCTTGCTGCCATAAATGGTTGTTTTTCGCTGGCATATCTCCTCAGTGAACGCCACCATGGAAAAGGCTGCTGTCAGACCCCCTTCAAATTCCATGTTAACAACCTGGGCAAACAGAACAGATGAACAAGACATAAAATGTAAATAATGATCTTTTTATTTTTACAGCAAAGTAAATTATTAACTTTCAGTTTATGTATCTGTCAGTGAAAAGGTGAAAAGTGAAGAGAAATTCTGGAAAAAGGAAAGGATGTAAATAATAAAAGAGGCAGTGTGAGCAATAGCGTGGATCAGACAGGTGCAAGAAGGCAATACAGCCTGTGGCTTTAAGCAAAACAAACACGCACACAGCATCCTGCTTCGTCCAGATAAAATCTGAGATGATAAAGTAAAAAGATTCAGACTGTCATATTGGAAAATCACCCAAAACGTCCTTATATTTTGGTCCTCCTGGGAAGAGTGACAGACTTTGATATACAATGATGTACCTTTATTTCTAACATGTCGGGTCAACCTTACATCTGGATGTATTACTGTTGGAGCTGTCAGGAAATCTTGCTGAGTTCACTTTGACCTTATGTTTGAAACCAAAACAAACACTGGTGCATTCCGAGTTGGATTTGAGTTTTATTTTCTGTTTAAGCAGAAACAGAACTTAATGGGTTAGAGAGGTGCAATGGAGTTTAACAGCGAGTCGCAGTGTGATATAAAGCCAGTGTTTTCTAACCTGGTTACTGCAGACATCATTATCACACTCGTAGACACAGCGGCCATACGGTCCAGTCCTCAGCGCCTCAGTTACTGACTCAATGTCAGGGAACGAGCTCGGACATATGACTGATACAGGCCAGCCGGTGTGACCCTACATACACACATACAGTACAGTTAAAATTATGAATTGTTATTAAAAGTGTTCACAGATGATAAAATGGTGAAAAGTTGAAATGTTTCACACCTGTTTCACTCTGTCCAGGTAGATTTTGCGTGCTGAGTATGGACAGTCTTTTTCTATTGAACAATCCAGGCAGCGATCTGCAGCTCCAGTTGGCTGAAAACAAAACAAACAAAAAAAAACCAATCAATGTCCAATTGTATATTTATGCTTATAGGAGAGATTTCTGTTAGCAATAGTGAAGATAACTGTCATGGATACAATATGTCTTGGTGTCACAAAAAACAAACCTCAGCAATGTTGAAAAGGATTTAAATGTGTTGCTTGCTGCTATGTGCTGTTCCACATAGAGTTTATAGAACCTGAATAAAAAAAGATTAATTTGTAAAACTACAGGACAAAGTACAATAAAAAAAAAAAGTTTATTTATATCTGCAGCGGCTGCTGGTTTCCTTGGTGATAGTGATGGTTTCTGTGTATAACGTTTCATACCTTGTTGTCTTTTGTGAAGTGGCTGAGGGATCCAAATGATGACACTTTGACACACCTGCTGAGTACAATCAGTGATGTTAATGATTAATCTCAGGAAAAACACAGTGAATCATATATAAAAAAAAAAAAACCCTCACCCACTCTAAAACAAACAGGGCATTGGGTCAAGAGGCACTGAACAAACTGATACACTTATTTCACCCAGATCACTGGTTCCCAACCTGAGATCCAGGCCCTCCTGGCCTAAGAAGGGTGTCAAAAATCACAGAGGGTCCCCAAGTCTTTGTCTGCTCTGAGGTTTTTTCCAAGGAAAAAGGTTGGGAACTGTTGACCCTAACAACTTATTTTAGTGTTGGCTATGTGTTCCTTCTGTACATCAGATGAGCTTGGAGTTGATCATTGACTGCTGTCTGTTGGTTTACCTGCGTGCTCCGGCCCAGTGATGTATTAGGTCGATGTCATGGCACGACTTCGCCAAAAGGGCAAAAGAGCTCTCTGCTTCATTTCTCCAGTTCCCCCGAACAAATGAGTGAGCAAAGTGGTAAAATCCAACCTGGAACAAGAGGTTGACAAGATTCATCTGTAACTGTTAACAGTAATGCCTCAATTTAAAAACAAAAGCACCGTTTATGAATGGTTTTAATTTCTATTCTATTTGCATGCTTTTAAAAAAATGTTTTTATTGAACATTTTCTCATTGTTTATATATACGTTAACACTTAGATATATACTGTAAATGTACTGTATATATTCTCAAGTGCCTTACTTTTTACCATTTCCTATGTATATACATCCATTTTTTTTACACTTACACACGTCTAAATATGTTGCTAGTGTAGCAAGTAAATGAACATTTCAAAACCTGTAGCAATGAGGTTCTTTTTGCACTCTCTATCATACAAAGCCTGACCTAATTAGTGATATATATTCAATCCAATATGCCATTGAATCTGTCGTTTTCCAATCTGGAAGAGGAAACCAACTTCTCCATGCATCAACCCAGTCCTCTATTTACATTCTCACCGGCTCAAAATGCTGAATGTGGATCACATCGCCTATGACTCCAGCGTCTATCAGCTCCTAGAAAACTGTCAGTTAGTTAAACCAAAGCAAGGAAAAACACATTACAAGTTAAGGTACTCAAATTGACACTTTAAACCCAAAACTGCAAAAAAAAAAAAAAAACAACCTCTCAAGTGTTTTAATAAACAGAAAGTGTGACAGAAAGTCTTCACCTTTATCTTGTGGATGACGGGATCATAGCGGAGAACATGACCCACTGACAGCATCACGCCACTCTGAGTGCAAGCCTCCACAATTGCCATGCAGTCCTCAGCAGTAGTCTAAAGTCATGTGAACACATTATTGTGTGAGGAAGGTATGAGTGTCATGCCAATGTAATCACAGAGAGGACAGAGCAGATTTGTAAGATTTTTGTAAGTCAGAAACTGACACTTGAGTTTGAAATAGTATTTTTTTTTCCTGAAATGTACAATGTACTTGAAATAAACACACTCTTTATGCCGTCTGTAAATCACACCGAAATTAAAGGAAAAATACAGCGACAAGTTTTTTCAAATGGTCATTTTAATCAAAATACAGATTTACAGAACTAACATGCAAAAAGTTACTGTAAAACTCAACCTGTGGGATCATTAACACCCATATCAAGGCTGGAGTTAAGCTCTTTGTTAAGATGGCTAATGTTTATTTACAAAAAACTCACTGCCATTGGTTTCTCAAGCAGAACATGGTAGCCCTTCTTTGCAAAAGCCACTGCAGGGTCCTGTGGAACACAAACTAGTTTCAATAGACGAATGATGAGGCGTGTACAAAGAAGGCTAAAAACGAAGAGTTTCACATATAAACAGAAACAACACAGACATATATTGTATGTGTACCTTATGAAGGCGGTCTGGAGTACATATTAACACAGCATCTGCAAACTTCTCTCGTTCAACTATACTGGGCCAGTCTAGTCGGGGGGGGGGGGGGGGCATTCAGTAATTTAGTATGAGGCAGATAATTATCAACAATTAAATGCATTACTTATTTTTTTATGCTTACCTTCAAATACGTTTTCATCTGCAATTTTGTGCAGCTGTTGAAGTTTAGTGCGAGCAAATTTCCTTGGATCAGCTACTCCAACAACCTGAAATGGTTAAGTGATAAATGAAGTAGACATAACAAAGGCTTTATTAACCATTTCAACTTTAAGGGAAAAATCTGTATTTTTCAAATGGATGTCCAGTCAGTGTTGATGATAAATGTAGTCATCTGAAGCAATAAATTCATGTGCTAAGCGTGTGCCATATTGACCAGGAAAGCTGCAAAATCTGTTGTTCTTACATCTAGAGACATCACTAGATATGAGGAAGAACATTGCGCTGTTTCAGCTTGGATTTCTAGTCTCCACCTCTGAGTAGCCAGGGGACATGCTACATTAGTAATCTTGTTACCCAAGATTATATTCTGGCCAACAAAGTAACAGCTTCAGGCTAGGAAGCTGATACAAAGCCACATGGGTGTGGGCATCAGGAGCTCTCCCTATCAACAGAGCTGAAGAATTTATTCCTTCAATTGACTATATTTACCAACAACGCTGATGAACACTTACATAAAAATGGTGAATTTTCCCTTTAGTACCTGCACTATTATACAATATTGCTACAGAAAACATTGATTTGAGGTCCTATTTGAACTGTGACATAAATATTTCCATTGTTCTTTTATACTGCTCACTTCATCTTGGATCATTTGCTTCACAGTGATTTTATGATACCATAAAATTATTGTATAAAAACATTCTGTTAAGGACACAATCCATAAAAAAAATAAAACATCTGACAAAAATCAGACTACAGGGAGACCTCTCACCTTCATACGATCAGGGTGGATGGATGCAAACTGGGAGTAGTTCTCTCCTCGACAGCCAGCTCCCACCACGATGACACGGACAGGTGAAGTCATTATTGATCCCTGAGAACTTACAATGCTTAAGGTAAGAAACATTCACAGTTCATTGACATATTACAAAATCTGTGTTATTATTACACCTACAGTTCTCCAGATATAGATTAGCAATCATTTTCAGGGTGGACTAAATGAACATTTCAATGTAATATACTAAAGACACTAACAAAACACAGTAGACAGAGAGTAGGTCTTCCATTAAAATTGGTTAAACAGTGTGTCTGATAAATTATTTTTCAGTTTATGATACTGTAACTGTAACAGTTTGGCTCAGTACCTGTTTTGTCCCATACAGCTGTCAAAACCGTCTGTCCCGCTTCCGCGTTGATCCACTGTTGTCCAGTCAAGTGTCCAGACACGATTTCAAACACATCTACGGAGCGAATAAGTAGTGTTTCACTTCTTCGAACAAAAGAGTGAACCGCAAAGCAGTCAGAACATTCTTTACCGCCCCCTACAGTGTGCATGAGGCAATACTGCTGCGTTCACTGCCCCTCGTAAACTGTTTTTTCATTGTTTCAAAATCGTTACCGCTGGGTTTAAGAAGGAAAAATTGTATCTTCTTCTGATTGGATAAAGATTTGGAGATTTAAAAAATCTGGAAATTCCGATCTAAATAGTTGATTTGGTGTAATATTAAACAAGCATAAATATCTTAGGCATTGTAACTTATAAAACGCCTGATAGGTTTCTTATTTTTCGGTCCTTTTAGTGTTCGAATATACCATTTCATTTTGTTCTTAAATGGTTGAATAAACGATTGTAGGCTGCTTACATTTACAATATAAAATTTTCCATATGAAATTAAATGATTTAAAATAAAGACATGACTTCTAGCCAAATCATTTCCCATGGTGAACAATAACGTTTTTTCTGTAAATGCATCTTTGTTCTACATAACATAACAAAACATGTCCAACATCAATCCAGAAAAAAAAAATACAAACGTATTCATTTAAATTCAAATTAATTCAAACGTATTTAATTTGTTTTAATAAAAAATGGGTTGTTGGTTAATTTACATTATTTTAAAACACAATTCAACGGAGACTCTTAAACTCTTAGATTCTGAATGTGGTCTTGTTCAGAAGGGAACCCTTGATTTGCGAAACTCTCGCGAAATTTGTACGCACTGTCTCTTTATTGAGCATGGTCTACCACATAATCGCGTTTTGTAGTCTGACAATGCTAAGATTAAGATCAAGGTGGGTTTAGAGATAGAAACACTTGGTCAGGGATAGGAAAAGTCATGGTTTAGGTTTAAATGATCACTCTCGCGATATCTTTCGCGGGTCTGGGGTTCCCTTCTTGACACTCCATCAAACGTCTTCGGAAAATTTCGGCTACTTTCGTCGGAGCTGAACATACCTAGGGTCACATGACGCCATTAGCTCTGCAGCAGCATGAGCTCAGCTTTCTGCTGCTCGGTAGCAACAAACATTTCCAATGCTAACTAGCGTCTGATTCTGTGATTTTACTATTCTCTGAGTGACAAAAGTAGCTTTAAATAACAAAACGATATTTTGTTAAAGACTGTTCTTTGAGCTATATAGCACGGACTCGCGCTTCTGGGCATATTTGGACGTTTGTCTGTGCTAGCTAGCCAAGGTTAGCGCGTTAGCTAACATTAGCAACATGAATATTGACAACGTCAATCAGTCTGTCACAACTGGAGTGTCCTCTACGACTTCTTCAACTTCGAGCAATTGTATCGCAAATGACAGTGCAACCACTAACGTCAGCAGCATCCCACCGGTCACGAGTAATGGTAACGTTATGTGACTTTGGCTAATATTATTGTCCATGTTTTTGTGCTGAACACTTAGTTCAAGGTAGGATAGTTAGCTTTTTCCACTGAAGATAGATGATCTGTTTGCCTGTCACAATATGTATATGAAAATATGTTAAACATTCGAGTGCCATCATGTGTGGACCTGGACTTTTGTGCAACACCTGTTTGTAAAAAGGGGCTGCACCACCATAGTTTAGACTAGGACTGCACAATATGGTCAAACTAAATCTTATTTCTATAATTTTGACAGACATTGCGATTGCGATATGATTCACCATTAGAGGAATAATCATTTTTGCATCACAACTTGAATTTTCACTGAGAAAAGAAAATTTCTTACTTTCTGGAGAACAAGATTTGCAGGCCAGGGCATCTCTGCAGCACTACTGTACTGCATATGAAGCTGTTTTGTCACCCATTTTCCTTTATCAAAAAAAGTGCAGCTTCTGTGATTTGACTTGCACTTGGCCTTACTGTGATTTCAGTAATACTGTATCGCTATTAATTTTACAGCCCTAGTTTGGGTAACACTACTAAACACCCCTCTCTAGTAATATCTCATTATTTGTGAAATGTGGCTGATATGTATACAGTTATGTTTCTTAAATTCAAAATAGTAAAGTCATTCCAAACATTTGTATTACAGCTTCGGCCTCAGCAGCTATGGTGACACCATCAGTGGACACATCTGTCTCTAACGGCGTCTATGTTCCTGGTGGCATCACCAATGGAGATGTAAAGCCTGCTGTCTCCACCACACCCCTGGCAGATTTCCTCATGCAGCTGGAAGAGTACACTCCCACGGTGAGTCAAATGTTGCCAGTCATCTTACTATATGCTACATCCACAGATATGGATACGTAGTACAAAAAAACAAACAAAAAACATTTGTGCAATTCATACAGCCCATGCCCTTAAAGTGCCAAGTTAAAATTCATAAATTCAAAATTAAAATTAAAATTCAAAGTTCATGTGGTTGTATAAACAACCAGTGCAGCATTTAGGATGTGAATTGCTTCAGGATATGTAAGCACCAGGTAGTTATTAAC
Source organism: Lutjanus argentimaculatus (assembly GCA_034769285.1). Taxonomy (NCBI): domain Eukaryota; kingdom Metazoa; phylum Chordata; class Actinopteri; order Lutjaniformes; family Lutjanidae; genus Lutjanus; species Lutjanus argentimaculatus. Next base: position 11,100,470 of record JAWZSL010000007.1, read on the forward strand.
AGCTAAATTCTGTTTGATGTTGGAGATACCTAGCAAGTTTGTTAACTTGTCAGCCACATTAACTGGTCCATCATAAAATGAAATGGCAATTCACTCAAAAAACTATTTGTATATAACATATCTAAATGGGCACTGTATGTCTGTTTTTAAATTATCCAGTGAATTAAATGAAAAATGATGGCACTCCATCTCATTGATGCAAGAATCCAATATTGCCATAAAGAAATCTTGCTGAATATTTTGCCTCTTTACAAACAGTATTAGAAAATCATAAAATAGCGGTCAACATTCAGTTGAAATTCATGACAACTTCATATCCCCTACCCTTGATGAAAATGAAATTTTGTTATTTACCAACCACCATCTTCCTTAGACAATGCTATTCGTTTCCTTCAGTGGTCAGAGGCTGTACTGGTGTGTTGTGGATACAATTCATTTGACTTATCCTCACTGGATGGCAGACAAACATTGATAATGTTGTTCACAAATAAGTGTCTGTGGCAGTGAAGTCAGATTATGTGGACATTTACCACAAGCTGAAGTCTGCTCTTCTTTTTCAGATTCCTGATGCAGTTACAGGCTACTACCTCAACCGGGCTGGCTTTGAGGCCTCTGATCCAAGAATGTAAGTTCTATGGTAACTGACTATAAAGTATTGGCTGCCCTCAAGTTTCAGTATGAGTGGGTCTGTCTGTACTCCATGGAACAAAATGACACAAATCACAGTGCTGTTATTAGATGTCACATTTAAAAGTTAGTCATATCCACCAAATTACAGGGCAGGCACAAAGAGTACTTGAGCAGATGCAGTGAGTGCTTTTGAATGGGTTAATGTAATGAAATGTGGATACATTGTAAAATCATTTTGTTAAGAGTTAAAAATGTGAAAGCAGTCAATTCACCAGACTATCTTTTTTAATGATTATTTGGAGTTTAAAGATTCAAGAAACTTAATCTGAGTTGAGTGTTTAAGTGATGAATTAAAAAAAAATCCATTATAAAGCTCACAGTCAGTGCAAAAAGGATGATGTGACCCTTTGCTGTGTGTTAAATCAATAATCTGGCACAAGGTAGAATGTTGATTCACTTTGTCAACTGAGACAAGAGATTTGGGAATTATGTTTGACAAGGTTGATTGATAAAGTCAGCCTGTCAGTAATTAAATTATTTAAAAAATCAGATTATTGTGATAGTGCATAATTACTGAAACCTGTTCAGTATGCTCCCTTATGCTTATAATAATTTTGGAAAACACACATTGTAATAGTTGCTGTAGGTGTGAAAATGAATCCAAATGTTTTTGAAATTGCAATATGGCCAAGTGCAACATCCAGATTGCAGGAGCTGCAGTTTTTTGATAAAGGTAAAACGTGTCACAACATACTATTATCTATAAAGCATTGCTTTACTATAGAGATGCCCAGGTCTACAAATCATATTTTCCAGACGTAAGGGAACATGCTTGTTTGGTGTGCAAATATATATGTATGTATAAATATGTGGGCTTTTTTTTTCAGTGAAAGTGAAATGCAGAAATTACCATATGGCAATCAAAATATCTGTCAAAACAGTTTCAATATGATTTTTTTTTTGCAAATTGTTCAGCTGTAAAGTGGCTATAATGATTTCTTGCAAGTGAAGACGAGATCAGGAGATTTCTCTGATTATAGTTTGATAAATAGATAGATAGACACAGGCTTGCTGTAACATACAGACATTGAAAACCACAACATTGATTTTCTTTTTCATTTCTTTAGAATCCGTCTGATCTCCCTTGCTTCTCAGAAGTTTATCTCAGACATTGCCAATGACGCGCTGCAGTATTGTAAAATGAAGGGCACTGCTTCAGGAAGCTCAAGGAGTAAGACAAAGGTCAGTGTTTCTTTCATTCTTAACATGTGCTTTAAATGTAACACCTCCATACAGTATCTTGACAATGCTGTGTGTAAGAGAAGAAGATGGTTACTGAGGTAGTTGTGTCAGCTGTCTTTAAGTGCTCTGTTCATTTTGTTCCTGATAATTTATATATTTTTTCTCCTCTCTATAAAGGACAAGAAGTACACTCTGACTATGGAGGACCTGACTCCTGCCCTCACAGAATATGGCGTCAATGTCAAGAAACCATATTACTTTACATAGAACTGTCTTTAAGATTTTTTGCTTTTGCTAGTTTTATCTCCCTGCTGACCCTCTAGTCTGTCAACACCTTTATGGCTAAATGTTTTTTTGATCATGGTGCTTTAGTACAGCTTTGACAAAACTTTGTAGTCTCTTTGCTATTTGTTATTTTTTGGAGCCACCTTTGCATTATGTTAAATTGTAAATTACGTTTTATTGTGAAAATAAAACCGTCAAAAACCTCAGTGTCTGTGAGATGTTACATCTGGGTGAAGTGTTGGCTGGTAAGCCTGTTTGAATGTAAAGGGTGCAGTGGTAGAAAGACTTACAGTGCTGCACACTAGTAGAAATGCTATAACCCTAGTTCCAGTAAAGTTAGGAACTTGGTACATGTGGCTTGCACAAGCAAGCTAAGCATCTGCTTGGGGCCCTTGTGGCCACCAGGGGGCCCCCAAGAAAACTTGAATTTTTTTTTTTTTATTATTTTTGTCAATACTCGTAATACAAAAAGACTGGTAATGACTGTCTAAAACATACTTTTGATTTAAGTTTATACCTACAATGAAGGCCTCTCACTTTGAACTGAAAGGTGTAAATAAACACCAGACCATCATATTAGTTGAGTACAGATTTAGATCTGGTGCTTCTTAGTAAATGGGTATATTTAAAATATATTTCTGCATTTCATCAGTGGAAGGTTGTTTTAAATATGTTTCCATTATATTAGTTGAGTACAGAACAGATTTATATCTTGTACTTGTTAACTAATAGGTATTATGTGTGTGGTATTAGGAAGTAAAAGCCCCGGTGGATTTATTCAAGCCTTTACTCTCGCGCTTTTCGTGTCGGCAGTATTTTGTCCCCAACTGCGCGCCGTAAAATGTCTCTCCTGCGCCACCGTAGCAGCGCATATGCTGGACATTTCAAATCTTTCGCGTGTAGTCGGTCAAAAAAAGCACATATATTAAGTCTTAAACGACAAAGAAAGTATCACAATGACTGTTCAACCATCAAATCCCAATAACCCGATTGTGTTCTTCGACATAACCATCGGAGGGCAGGTGAGTAAAGGAAACAGTTCAGCTAACACTGAGCTAACATCCACGTTAGCGACCACGTCTCACCAATCTTGTCATATAACGGAATATACCTGGTTTTGAGTAAAAGTTGTGATCCAGTGAACTACTCCTGCGCTCTATAATTTGTTTCCTTTGACGACACGTGTCTGATAGACGTAGTAATGAACAATATGCAGGTTATGTTTACGTTTCCCTCTTAGCGCTTTAAGCTGTAAGACTCTTGTAGTGTAATAACAGTGGCTGTAGGTGAAGTGTTGAAGTAGTGGTCTGTCTGATGATGGTTTTGGTTAATATTTACTAATACTTAACTCGGGTTGTGGTCTGTAAGACTAAAGCTGAACTGACACTTCATCACCAGAGCCGTCCAGATTTTACTTTGTTGTGCTGTTAGACTGACAATGCCTCATGTTAGGGGACGATTGAGATACAAGACTCATTCACCCGGAAAAAATAATATTCAAATGATTTTCACAGGGGAAAGTTTGATAATCCCGCTTTTTGTTCAAAACTGAAATCAACTTCAATTGAATTTAGTATAAACATTATTTATTTGTTGCCTTGCTTTATAGCTTTTTAATCTTGGAACTTTTAAATCTTTATTAATACTTTTTCTTAATCAACTTTAAGAAGCTTTAATTTAATTTTTTTTTATGAAATAATTTCAGTTGACTCGGTTCAAAATAAATGCAGTTGCTGAAATTATTGGTTTATTGCATGTTTCAGTATAGGGCTGCAACTAACGATTATTTTCATTGTCGATCAATATGTCGATTATTTTCTTGATTAACCATTTAGTTAATCCTGTCACAATCTTATCACTTGAAAAATGTTTTGTATTTTTTTGTCCACAACCCAAAGATATTCAGTGTACTCTCAGAGAGGAGTAAAGGATTCAGAAAATATTCACATTTAAGAAGCTGAACTCAGAGAATTTGGACCTTTTTTTCTCTTAAAAAATGACTTAAATTGTTCATCAAATATCAAAATAGTTTGATTAATTTAATTACCGATTAATTTTTACAGCTCTATTTCAGTGCATGTAGTAAACTTAAGAAAGTAACCCGTCCAGAGCATTAAGTGTTCTCCCCATATAAGGATAAGACCATAAAATTATTTCTAAAAATTGTTATGTAGCTTGATCAAGGTTTGTAATTGGTTCAATATATTTTGACTGTAATCTAGTCTGTTATTGGAAGAATATTTGGCTTTGGACAAGTGACACTTCAGTTTCCAAAACAAACTGACAGTACATTTTGTGCTGCATTTCTGATTGAAACAAATCAGACACGACATACACTTTCATTTCAAAGTGGGTGTGCCACAACACAGTGTACCATGCTGTTGCTATTTTCTAGCTAATGAATTTAACTTTCAGTTCAAGATTGATTGATGGGTGGATATCATGATATTATTGCTTGAAATCAGTCGATATAAGCCTGCGCAAGCACACGTCATACGCCGTTGTTTTAGGAAAAATACTAGATTGGATTTTGATTTACGAATACAATTTTTTTTGTATTTTTAACATATTTTGTTAAATAGGTGCACATTATGACCAGGGATGTGATCTTAAAGGGTTAAAAAATACATTTTTAAATCTCACTTTTAAAGATACAATCTGTGGTCCAGTCAGCTAGCTCACCAACAAAATTTAAACTTGAGGCACAGGATTTTACTGTTATCTTTTATTTACAGTTTTTTTAAGCACCTGTCTGTCTGTATGTATGCATCTATCTATCTATCTATCTATCTATCTATCTATCTATCTATCTATCTATCTATCTATCTGCACGCACACACACACACACACACACACACACGTATATATATAGCCCACCCCACTTGAAATCAGTGAGAAGACCACGGACAGAAACCTGACCTGTTATGTAGGATCCATTGGTCACAGTAAGAAATAGGGCTAATGATTATTTTCATAGTTGTATAGTAGATAATTGGTCCATTATTTTCTCAATTAATAGTTGTTTTTTTTAAATGTCAGAGAAGGGTAAAAATTGTCAGTCATTGATTCTCCACACAGCCCAAAGACATTCGGTTTACTCTCATAGAGTAAAGAAGCCAAAAAATAGTCACATTTAAGAAGCTGAAATTAAAAAAAAATTGTCATTTTTTCCTAAAATATTACTCAAACTGATTAATTGATTATCCAAGTAGTTGGTGATGAGTTTAATATTTGATTAATCTTTGCAGCTCTAGTAGGAAGCTGATTGAGACGGCAAGTTTTCAGGGCTTTTAATGTCGACTAACAGCAGGCAAAAACTAAAGCCAAGTTTTTAAGCACTAGCAAGTTTTAGCTTTATGATATCTTGTGCTCATTTTGCCCTTTATCTCATTGTTTGAATCGCTTATTTTCATAAAAGCCCTTCTAGGGATGGGAATTGCAAATTAACATCATCTATAAACATAATGCATGGTACATGGATTGTATAGCAGTTTGGCTTTGTATACTGTATCAGTACTTAAATAAAGTAAAAGAAAAAAAATTATATGTCCAATTATGACTGAGAACTCTCGCTACAAGGTTGATGTAGTTCTTCTGGAACTTGATCTTCATGTGCTGATGATTGATTGATTGATGATTGCCCAAAGACACTAAAAACTAAACTTTTTAGTTTCCTTGAATTTGCCCAGTTGTCATGGAATTGTAGACGTCCAAAATTTGGAACACTTCGACAATTTCGCAAAGGTGAATCTGCCATCTTATTACTATTGTTATTATTTTGTGTACCAGAGCAAATGAAAACTTGAGCTCGGCGGATACGTCTGGTTCCCAGGCTGGATTTCATTGTTGACATTGTTGACCTTGGAAACAGCAGTAGAGAAAACCAATCTCATCATATCATCATATCACACAATCAACCTTTAGCTCACAAACACACCTTGAACAACATCTTCAAATAGATCAATACACATTAAATTTATGAAGCTGAATAATTACAGATTGGTTATTTTTAAAGCAAGGGTAGAAAAATACATTGTTTAGTGAAAGAAAAATGAAAGACTTTTTATATTTTTACATTTATTAAGAAGCGTAAAGCCACAACATAGTCATCATATCATAGCACTTCTCAAGTCTAAAGATTGCTGTATGATAAAAAACATATACAGATGAGTGTAGAAAATATAAAATGTCAAGGTATTTACAAAAGCTTGACCACAGCTTAAGGCAACACTTTGCTTCACAACACTTCAGAGAAAGGCGTTTGGAATTCTGGTTACAATCTCTTATCAGCTTCAATATTTTTCAGCAAAATTCTTCGTGCAAAAGCACTTTTACATGTGCCGATGGAGCAGTAAGAGATGCATTTCTGTGTCCATGCTTTTTGACTCTCAGTCACAAGTCAGTTTAAACCTCACAGCACAGCGTTCACATAGATGCTTGCTCATTTCCATGAAGTCTTTATTTACTTTATCCTATTATACATAGAAGAGGGTGGTTCTCTTCCCTTTTGATGGGTTGAATACAGCTGCAGGGAGGTGCTGCTGTCGTGTTCCTTTGCTCAAATGCCAGTAAACGTGCCATAAGCACACGTTTTCTGGTAGATGGTTGTACGGCCCCAGTGTGTTGCTCTTTGCCCAGAACACCACACCTATCAGTAAACTGTTAACGCACTCCAACCAGAGAAGGTTAACAGTGATGTAGGCAGGTACTCCTAAGCCAAAGAGCAGACAGGCCACAGATATTGCGAGATAAGGCATCCAAAACATACCAAAGCCCAGTGTTAGGCTGAGCCACAAAGGTGGTCGCAACCAGGTGGTCTCCACCAGATAGTTGTCCTCCTCACTTCTATTTGTCTCCGGGCAGTTGGTTGAGATGAACAACAAGTCGCTCCTCTGGCTCTTTTGTTCTTCCCTCGCTTCGGATAACCTGTCAGCCTCTTTCACCCACCGGGGAATATTTGAACAAAATGGCATTACTGAAGAAAGGACTGCTGCAAAAAGCACCAAAATGAAATAGGTAATCAGTGGACACTCCTGTACTTCGCACACTAGAACCTTTATCTTTGTCATATAATCCAGTTCCATCAGCTCGGCTTTGACAGAAACAAAGGAGTAAGTAATCGCTAACATCCACACCAGCAACGTCAAGACTATGTTTCTTTGGACTTTGCAGAAGGCACTCTGCTTGCAGAAGCAGTTATCCTCTAAACAGTAGTCCAGTAAACCCAGGAATATCATAGGCAGCGGTAGGGCTCCATATGTTGCAGAGGCGTGAGCCAAGAGGAAGCAGGCTGACACAGGACAGCTTTCACCACCAAGAAACCACACAGTCGCCATAGAAAACACCATTACCAGGTCAGCCATAATGATGGACAGGCTGCACATGCTTATAAAGGAGGTGTACAGCTTCCGGCAGCATAAATAAAAGACCACAGCGTCCAGTGCAAACTTGCAAAGGATAAGTGACAGATACTTCACAGTGTTGTCTGTCTGACAGCCAAACCCCACCTCCCATTCCTTAAAAATGGCCAGCATTTTGATGGTGTGACTAGTTCCCAGAGACACTGGTGACTCGGGCAGCATTTATGTTATTGTAACAGTTCTTAGCCCAGTGTCGAGGTGCCTCAGGGAGTGCTGTGGAAAACAAGATAATATTGATTAGGAACCTTTTGGCTATATACACACACATATAGACTACAATTAATTATTAGAAAAAATAAGAAAGCCTGTAGATGCACCAGCTGTCAGCTGCTCATTCATGAAGTAGTGAGATAGGTTAAGGTGGTACCCAGTTAAACAAACATTAAATAACAATCTGAAATATAGCCAACTGCAACTTTTTTGCTTCACAGACAAAATTTAATGTCGCTACAGGAACTTTTTTGGAGGCCCGTAAGGACAAAAGCATTAGTGTTTCCACAGCTATAACCACAATATATCATGTTAAAAAAAAAAAAAAAATCTAAGAAAAATCAGTACCACTTTATAATGATACTGCCCTGTATAAACGATGAATGAATGGCTTAATTAGGATTTTAAGATGTGAACACTCTAATTGTTAATTAATGTTTTTTAAACAAGTTATAACACAGTTTTCATACATTGATGTGGCCTTACTATGTTCACTTACTGCTTACTAGGGATGCACAATATTATCGTCGTGATAGGTATTGGCAGATAAAGAATTTAAAATGAAAAATCTTATGGCTAGAAATGCTGATATTTCTTATGATATGATGACACTTAAATTATGCACATGTGATGCAAGTATTTTTGCAGTGTGGAAGTTTTTTAAAGTGTCTGAAATGGATATCAAATTTGCGATATGCAATTATTGCTCATAGGGATCCTAATGTTTAATCATTAATCGATAAATCGGTATTGGCAATGGCGGTCAGCTAAAATGAGGAAAATGGGAAATATCTGCAAAAATGCAATATTCTGCATCCCTACTGCTTATAACTAATTAAACTAACTAACTAATCTAATGACTTACTACCATTTATAACTGGCAAAAGGGAGCTTTATTTCAAAGTATACAACAATTACCATTTATTAGTTACTACTAACATTTAGAAGTGGCAAAAGGGGAGCATTATTGAAAAGTGTAAAATGATGCATGCTGAAAATGTCAAGGTAAAAAGTACTGCCAAAGTCTTGGTGCATGAATCTGGTGTTTTGATATGTTAGTTGAATGCCAAATGAAACTTTCTGACTATTAAAATATGCCGTCTGTGGTTAAATGCTAGTAACAATGTGATGAAGCTGACAGGTATGATTTCTGGTGATGGAGAAGACAAAGTAAGATCAGTAAGCAGGACCAGTTGTGGTATGTTTAACTGTTGAGTTAATTCAATAAAACTTGATAAAAGACATTATTATGCCACTAGATTTGATGTAATCTTAAACTAGTCCTGTCTGTCATCACACACTGTGCAGTTTAAAGTTTAACAAGCTGTGCGACCAGTGCACAGCAGTTTGTATTGTGATTCCATATTTGTCTTGCACATCACTCACTGAACACAATCCACCTATGCAAACTTCAGATTCAGCCACATCTAAAACACTGACGAGTTCACGGATGATTATAACATATCTAAATATGTTGAAACTGAAATATGTGTGTTCTCACAAATCAATTCTCACTTCCCCTTTTTGTGCACATGTAGTCGCTCTACATCAGCACCTTACCGCAGTGGTATTCATGATCCCCACAGCACACACGCTAACCTGTATTTCCTGCTTTTCTTTTCTCTAACTGATGAGGTAAAACAGTAAAACAGGTACTGCCATATGAAACATTTGGCATTTACTAAACAAATTAAAAACAATACAACAAAGTGTAACCTTACAATGTTCGTTCCTCTCTGCCTGGAGTTGTCCTGGTCCAGTGAGTTTCAGTGGAAGTCCAGATGCTTAGCTCTTGCAGTAATGAAAGTTAGAGGCCCTGCCTGCTTTTATTAAGAGTCATCTGTGACTGTTGTCAGGTTGAGCAGTTCCTTCTTTAGGCAGCTCTCTATGGCTCCACCTTGTCACTGTGAATGCAAACAACTGATGGGACACACCTTCTGTGTCTTCAAGGAAGCCCGCAGCTTGTTTTCCTTCTTATATGCAGCCAGAGGTGTCTGCCTCCTATAATGTGGATTTGCATATCGTACAGGTAACCATGATGGAAACTCATCTTCTCCTAACAATGCTTGTCAGTTGAAACCACACCCTGTGACTGCTTTTGTTCACCTGCGGGACATCCCTATACAATTACACCAGAATTCCAGGAAACGGCAGCAAGTGTTGATTGTTGGAGGGCCTGTGGATGCTTCCTTGTCCTTCGTTGTCAAATACATACCTGCCTACCTGACTGTAAAAAAAAGAAACTGTACCTTATAGCTTTTAGTGAACTCCTCAGTCTGTTGAAAAGTGAGCACAGTGAAGGGTGTTTGACCTGATGTACTTTGCCTCTTTTAATTAACAGCATTAATTATGTATGCAGAAATACTCCTGAGGCAGTAGCTCAGGGGTTCAAGTTGAAAAGCGGTGTAACGATTCCCCAGTGAGTAAAGGCGTGTTATTTTTATTTCCCATTTAGAGCCTGGCTGATACTGGATTTTTGTGCCCAATACCAATAATAGGGAGTAAAATAATTCTGATTTCAGTAGGCCTATATCATACCTGTACCAGGCCTATATCCTATATACATACTGAAACAGTCGACTTTCACTGGTGTTTTTGATATTTTTTCTATTATAAATAACTATCAATGAAAAAATACACAAATAGAACAAGTAGAAATAAAGAGAAAGGATCAAATATACATAAAATTAGAGCCAGGCCAATATATTGGTCAGCCAATATTATCGGCCCAATATTGGCAGACATATTGACAATGGCATTTTTTTCCCTTAATATTGGTGTTGGCATCGACATAAAATACTGTCTCTAAAACTAAAAAACAAAAACCAATCTGTATTATATTCTTAAAAATAATCAGGCAACATATATATATATGTAGATACTGATATAGATCTACATCGGGGATATCTGTCTGGCTCTAATTGCGTTATGATGAAATTATTTATTTTTATAACATAAAACAAGCTTTATAAAGCTAGTTTAACTGCCTAACAATTTAATAAATGCACCTCTACACATCCTAATATGATTCTGGTCAGATGCGCACATGCAGCTTTTTTACAGAACCTTATCTTTTTGTTTCACTTTGTCACTATGAGGGGTTGAAGTAACAAAAATTAATTCATTAAAATGGAGGTGATGAAAATGCATGTAAATGGGGAAAAAAAGAGCTGCATAAATGGACGTTAAATGAAAAATGGAGAAATACATTTTCAAGTGATTTGATAATCATTTTCCCATCTTAGATTCATCATGCGCATAAAATGTAGCCTCACAAAATGAATAAAAATGGAGCATCAACTCATTTTTTTCTGTTACTTCTTCTCCTCATATGTCAGTGTTTTTGTCTTGATTTGTTTGCTCAGTGTGGCTGTTTGCTCTCGCTGTGAATATTAACCTATATGCACTTCTAGGTTGAGGAAGTTGCAGGGGAGTGGTGGCTTTCTTAGTGACCTTGGAGTTTGTACTCTTCAGCATGACTTGTCTTGTCAGTTCAGTGCACTTGATACCTTTTCTCATCTTCTCATCAAGGTTTTATGTTGGTAAATGCAGGCAGAGGGCAGCATCTCTGCAGATAAGGGATTATGTTTCTGAATCTATATATTGTTTTTTTTTTTTTTTTAAGAAAATGTTGTGCTTTATGCCTTTAAGGTTTTTTGTTTGTTTCAAAGAATCTGAAGTGAAATTTCTCTCCCTCATTCCAGCCTCACATCACAAGTAGTCCAACAGTATACATTCATCAAGATGTAAACCCTTAAGAAGCCTTTTCTAACATGTTATAAGCTGTCTTACCTGTTGTTAGTCACCTGACTTCAGTAGATGTCGAACTCAGATGAAACGCCCTGTGGTTGTTTGCTCCGTGTCAACACAAGCTTCTGCATTTCATGTCCTGGAAACCATAAACATACTGCATTGTCTAAAACCAAGCAAAGACAGGAGATCTAATGGCCTCTTGTTTTGCTGGGAGTCGACGTGTGCATGGATGAAGGGACAGTTGTGCAGTGGTGTCACAGGGACAAACCGCTCTTTTTACACCAGCGGTACACACAGATTGTTTTCACACACACATGCAGACACGCGGACATTGTTGTAACAGTCGGCCACTTGCGTGCCCCTCTGGGTTGTGGGAGGCTTGGGTGGACAGACACACAAACATAACACACAGCTCATAGAGCATGTAATGTGCTGCATACAGATTATGGTGTCTGTACATCTTTCTATGACATACGCTTTGACCACTGAGAAACGTGACCAGAGCTGCGACAAAATAGCTTGCATTGTCGGAGATGAAACTGAGTCCACTTAATGATCTCAGCAAAGTCGAGAGAACCGAAAGCTGTAAAAGGAATAAGCTAACGTGTCAGTGTATTGAAGGGCAGAAGCAGAGGGAAGGTAGAGAAGAAGAAATCCTATACTAGTTATTCAATAGCTAAAAGCTGTTACCAAGTCTGAATGTAACTGGTTTGTCCAGATGAGGGTGTTGGGGGCTTATTGTGATGCTTCAGGACAAAGGATGACCTGTTTCTACTCATCCTGTTCAATTCAGAGGGGAAACCGTCACATTTTTTTTAGGTGTATATATACTAGGGATCAACTGGCTGATTATCGGATCAAATAATCAGCATTTTTGTGATTATCAGAATCTTTTTTTTTTTCTTTTATCCGATTTCATATATTAAAATTAATTTAAAAATGCACTACTTTGTATCTCATGCAGCTGCTTTTATCTGTCTGTAGTTGAGCCTGACTGATATACTGGATGATCGATAGCTCTGTCTGCCCAATATGAGCCTATAACATCTATATCAGTATTGGTGTATAAGTTTATTCTTATTTATTCATCTCTGCATATTTCTATGCACTGATATAAAGACTTTTGACAGAACATATGTTGCCGAAAACAAGACACGGTGTGATTTAGATTGAGCACAATGGGGAACACACCTGGCAGGAGTAAAAGCTGAGAAGCTGCTTGTTTTACAACCTGCCCTTAATGGATTGACAATATCAAAATATTTAGCAATTGGCTGCTAGTGACTAGTACTGATGTTTATTTAGCTATTTTTATTCATTCTTTATATTTCCAGTGTTCATTTCTATAATTTATGGTATAATCCACAAGGGTGGGAATCTTCCGGCTCCATTCGATTCTGAGTCAGAGGGCTCTGATGCATCAAAATTTTAAGCTTTTAAGCCAGGGGGTGCCATCAGATTGTATCCATCTGCAGTTGCTCACGCTCAGCCATCCTCAACCCTCGTTGAAAACTTTGTGAAAGTCCTATTTTGATGGAAAGAAGCATCAGTAATCAGTGTATGTACGTCTGCATGTAAACGGGAATATTACAGGAATATTCACTGTCAGTAGCCATGTAAACAGCAGGGTGTCTTGGTCAAAAAAAGCTGAATATTTTGTGCATTTAAACATAGTTAATGTCCTGCCCACAACACTGTCTGATTGGGTGAGTGTTGAAAAGTTCTATTTTAATTGAATATGGTGTATAAGTTTTGTATTTTTAACACAAAGATTTCCATTTTTACTGCAAATTTGTATTTGTTCCAAACATCGGGTTCCTTGATTACTAATAATCAGTGCCAGTATTGACCCTGACAGCATTGGTTGACCCCTAGTATACATCTCTGTCTTAAGTTGGTATGTCTTTGTTTTGTGTGTTCACCTGTTTACACAAATTTTTCTCAACTGCTTGTCAGGATGTCGGACGGATGAAGATTGAACTGTTTGCTGATGTGGTTCCAAAGACAGCGGAGAATTTCCGGTAAGGAGAAAGTCTGCATCACATTGTTGGAGCGCATAGTCTGTTTAAAAAAAAACAAAAAAAAAAACACAGATATATATGTTGACACGAGTTAGACTATTTCTGAGTTTTCAAATATGTTGCTGACAGCTTCATCTTCTGTTACAGGCAGTTCTGCACTGGAGAGTTCAGGTAAGACTGTGAAGAGCTGTACTTTTTGATGGTGTACCAGCACTAATTAACCACCCACACAGTAAACCCACCACACATTCATTCATCGTCTTAACATGCAATTGACAGAAACCTGATTTCTTAAACATGAAACAAAAACAGGAAACCTGTTCCACTTTAAGCAGGTTAAGATGTGAAGAAACTTGATTGATACACACAGTCCTAATTATTTGACCCTACATATATATATGTACGGTATGTTCTGTGTAGGGGATTTATGTGTATCTGTGTGTGTATGTGTGTGTGTGAATGACAAAGAGCCAGGGCAAACAAAGTATTGCTGTAGGAAGATGAAAAAGATGCTGCTGTGCCTCCTTATATGCAAAATAATAAATTAGAATAGAGAGAAATTATACAGAAGTCTAGTTGAGTTGTTTTTTCAGCTTAACGGAGGAATATCTGTAAAAGTCAAATGCATACACCTCAAAAAAGGCTGTGAGGACTCGACTATATTTTTGAATTGTCTTTCATGCTTTTTGGTTGTAGACAGTTGTCTTCACAAATATCCATCCATCCATCCATCCATTTTCTGTAACCGCTTATCCGTGAGGGTCGCGGGGGGCTGGAGCCTGTCCCAGCTGACATTGGGCGAGAGGCGGGGTACACCCTGGACAAGTCGCCAGTTCATCACAGGGCTGACACATAGAGACAGAGAACCACTCACTCTCACATTCACACCTACGGGCTATTTAGAGTCACCAATTAACCTATTATGCTGCATGTCTTTGGACTGTGGGAGGAAGCCGGAGTACCCGGAGAGAACCCGCACCCATGCAAACTCCACACAGCTTTCTGTGCAGCTCGTGCGGCAGCAGTGCTAACCACTGCGCCATCGTGCCGCCCCTGTTATTTTCAATATGAAGCGCTCCACAGATAAGTAATGTTGTACAATGGTTCAACCAGACTGACAACTGAAAGGGCAGAAGGAGACAAATATACCTCTAAACGGCAGTTGGACAAGGATGTAATAATTAACAAGTCATTGGTTATAGAAATTCATAAGATTAGCATCAGAGTCTGTGCAAACATAAGTGGGAGCTGGTTTCTGTTTCAGTGCCCAGTGCACAATAACACCTGTAACAAGCTGGAGTTAACTGGTGTGTTGCTTTAAGAGAGCTATTCTTAAAACCACAAAGTAGAGGTTAGTCTAGGGCAGTGTTTCCCAACCCTGGTCCTCAGGGCACACTGCCCTGCATGTTTTAGATGTTTCCCTGCTCCAACACATTTGATTCAAAAGATCAGGTTGTGATCAGGCTTCTGCAGAGGCTTGATGACGAGCTGAAACAGCCTGACAGACTGGCCAGACCAGATACAAGTCAGTAGAGTCAAGAACAGACATTTAAGGCAACGTAAATGTAAGAAAAAACACATTTTTGAGTAGAGGGGATCTTTTGATTAGTCTTCTTTTGGGGCAAAAACTATTTCCAATGTGTCTGAATCATATTGTTTTTATCTATGTTAAAATGGCAATTACTTAAGAAAAAAAACATCAATACAACAGATGATTCCAAACTTTAAACAGTATTGTACATGCATTAAGAAAAAGTATCTCTACCCTGACCTTTCAGCGTGCCTTCAGTTCAAATGCTTGGCAGATTAGTTCAAGATGTTTCTTTCTTTCATTTACATATATAAACACTTAAAGGAGCAATATGTAACAATTGCACATCAAAAATTTAGTACTTCAACTCCAAATAGCAAGTTAGGAGCCATAACCTCTTTAATATACAATCTATAGTTGAAGCGAATTGTTTCCTCTGCCCCCCCATCTCCCCCAGACTCAAGCGCAGCGTTGTAATTTTTACAATAACAAACCACAAGGAGTCCTACACTACAAGCTGATCGGCTGTTTATAACTGTCAATTGTCTGTCAAAGTAAAT
Source organism: Lutjanus argentimaculatus (assembly GCA_034769285.1). NCBI lineage: Eukaryota > Metazoa > Chordata > Actinopteri > Lutjaniformes > Lutjanidae > Lutjanus > Lutjanus argentimaculatus. Next base: position 11,116,122 of record JAWZSL010000007.1, read on the forward strand.
CTAAGCCTGACCACTGCTCTGAAAATACACACTCTCTAGTTGGAGCTCAGTGACTGTCAACCTCACTATCGACCAGACTCCATACACTGCTCAATTAAACCGTTTTAAACATCTACTCCTTTTAAATTATTATTAATGATTTTTTATGATTCATGAATAAACTCTTACTCGTTTGGCGAATATTTTGCATAATTTTAAATTCTAATCAACATGAAACAGACAAACAAAAATTTCAGCCCAGAATGTGAATTTCAAAGGAGGACACTGGCTGTAGTGTTGCTGTCAGAGTGATTCATTACAGTAAATATATTTCAGTTCTCCTCTAAAAGGTGGTAAATCTCAGCACTGACTGCATCTTGTGAGGCGGTGCACACTGAGCCATAACCTGCTGTAAGAAGCACAAAGACAAGGAAAAAGTCTAATGAGCTGTCTGTCTCTGTTCTGTCTACGTCTGAATGGGCGTATTTGGAGAAAGCCAAAATACACATTTAACTCACAATGTGTGTTGCCAGCTATTAACTATTAGCTGGCAGCTATTCTGAGTCACATGGAAGGCACATGAGACCATTTAACAGGACCAGGTATTCTTTATGCAACCAACCATTTTCCTTCATGCTGTTCCCTCATGCACATTATGTTCTCTCCAGACGCACTTATAGCCAAATTTAAAGATTTGTTTCATAGACATCTCAGCCAGACAAAGGTGTATCTTTGTGTGCAGCAAGGCGTGTGTTCATTCTTACATAATTGTGTTTGAGTGACAAACCTGTTTTGTTAGATGCTTGAATTATTGTCATATCTGAGTCACTTCTTTGTTCCCTCTCATTCTTGTCTTACAGAAAGGATGGAGTGCCTATTGGTTTCAAAGGTTGCACATTCCACAGGTACACAACATGGCAGCTTTTATAGCTCACATTATCCTCTGATGTTTGAAAGATTTTTAATGATTTTAATTCAAGTAGAAAAACACCCTCTGGTGGCCTTTTGATTTTATATTTAACAGGTTTGTCTCCTGGAACAGTCTCCCCTGGGTGCCCACTGTCAGCCCTGGCATTCAAGCTGTTTCTGTCCATTTTATTCATTTATATTTATAGTTCTAGAGGCAAAATTTCTCATGAACAAGTATGATCCTGGGCACAGAATGAACTACTAGCACTTGAAGGAACTAACAACTAAACCTGGTGTGAAAAAAACACTGCCGCTAACAGAGACTGAGATGATATTGTGTACTTAAAAAACTAACTACAATAAAATATACAGAATATGTCTTTAGTTTTATTTTTTGTCAATATGGTCAAATTTGTCAACACAACAAGCATGAGGAGACATTGCCGCATATGTTTACTGAGACTGGCATGTCTGCTCGACTGTGAGTCAGTCACCTTCACACAAAGTGTTGTGTTTGTATTATAATACCTATTCTGAGCTTCTTAAATCTTACCCCTGACAACTAAAACTAATAAAAACTAAAACTAAACATTTTTAAACAATGAAAACTAATCTGAAATGAGCAAACCCACTCTAAGAGCTAAACTTAATTGAAAACAAAAATTAAAAGCAAAATAAAAACTAATGATAATAACTACATTATAATAAACCATAATAACCATAACTTTGGTTTGCTAATGAGGTCTGTTCACCACTACAGTAACTTGGAGGACATAAAATATCACAGCCCATTGGCAGCATCGAAGCACCTGCAATCATATTAAACTGCATCCTCAAGATTACTATGGCATTTATTTAATTTTTTTTACAAATACATATGCACCATCTAAAATACATACTTAAAAAAATAAATATACAGTATGTTAAATAAATCTCCTGGATTGAACAGTATGAGTCATGGCAACTTCCAGGTACCAGGTTCATTTATTTATCATTTTACAACACAGGGTTCCACAACAAAATGTAAATTCTAGTCCCTTTATGCTAAACAAACAAAACAAAAATAAAATAAATGCATAACTATATAGTAAGTTATAAAAATAAAGTATTTATGGTGGAGTGTGAAGTGCAGTGTTTTATGTGATTTACAGTGCTTTTTCTCTCTCCCCTCAAAGTTTTCACATTTTATTGTTTTACTAAATGTAGACTTAATATGGCTTTAGGTAAAGTGCAGTGGATCAGCATGTCTTACCAGTCAGACTGCCTGGCTGAATCTGCTTTATAAACTTTCACTTCAGCAAATCTGACAGCACTAATATGCTTTTCTGGTCCATTGGCAGGGTGATCAAAGACTTTATGATACAAGGAGGGGACTTTGTAAATGTAAGTAGTACACAGACACCTCCTCTGCCATCTGTTATAAAGTGATAGTAAAAAGTAATTCGAGGGTTCATGTTTTACATTTGTAATTCTTTGCATTTATGGCTTAGATTTGTGCTTCATTAAACTGAGAATAAGGAGGCAAAGGAAGATTTTCCTATGAGCAATACAAAAAGAAATAAGAGATTAATATTTTAAAAGCTGTTGGTTGGTATGTTCAGTGGATGAAATGCATAGTGTGTAGCTGTAGGAAATCAGGCGTTATAGCTGAAGCACTTTTGAAAATATCTGGTATTTATTGTCTTCACTAAATGAAATCAGTCCTGACATGATGTTGGACAAACTGCAGTAGAATTTTGAACTGAGCAGAGAGACTCTACATCAGTCTTCCACCCTCTGGTGGACGTGTGGTGAATTACAGCACATCTAAACTAATGTGTTGCTTTCTCTTTTTACTTTGTGAGCCCTTTACCATGTTTTTTTTTGTCTCTTTGTGAAGGGTGATGGAACTGGTATTTGCAGCATCTACAGGGGTCCATTTGCAGATGAAAACTTCAGAATTAAACATTCTGTGGCGGGTCTTCTGTCCATGGTATGTTTTGTAGATCAGTGCTCCAAACCAAGATGTTTAGTATCCTGCAATCATTTATATATCCTGTTTTATCCTGTTTTAAATAATTAAAATTTGATGAATCCATTCAAAGTGAATTGACCTCAACCTCTATAGACAATAGAATTTGATTGATCCTGTCAAATTGAATTAACCCTAAACACTACAGACAAACAGGTGTTTTTAAATAGCCAGACTGTCTCACTAATGTGTGTTTTACGCAGGCAAACAGTGGTCCAGGGACAAATGGCTGTCAGTTTTTCATTACCTGCACTAAATGTGACTGGTTAGATGGGAAGCATGTTGTCTTTGGTAAGTAAGTCCACAATTTTAATTGTGCATTTATGTTTATTTAAAGCTCCATTTTACAGTGTTTATGTGCCATAAATAATTTTTTTTTTCCCCACGGCTGTTTCAGGAAAAGTGGTCGATGGTTTGCTGATCATGAGAAAAATTGAGGTAAAAACTCACTGTAATTTTCAATTTATAACACTATATTGATTTCAATGTCTGTGGTTCCTTTGGCAGGAATAAATCATTGAAGAAATTGTAGACTGATCTGTAACATACTAAGCAAAACAGTGAGAGACAACTCCAAGGCTGAGTTGCATCCAAAAGGATTCATTTTTAAACCTGATTAAATCATGGCTTTACTTTAAATCACATTGCATCAAATTTATCTTAATTTATCTTAATTTTAAAATTAAGAAATTTTGATTTTAAACCTCACTTTAGTCTTTAATCTAAACTGAAATTGCATTTAATTGAGTTGCACCAAAACTTTAAACTCCAATTTAAAACGAGCTCTAGTATTAACTTCAAACCTAGGAGAACTTGAGGAGATTTAACGTTTAAAATGTCTGCCTTTTAAGATGGATTGAGAAAAATTATCAAGTTCTTCGAAAAAAAAATTAAATGACAGTATCGACTGGACTGAGTTTTCTTTCACTTTAGTTGGTCCATTAAAACAAGTCTGCCAGATACTGCCAGGCAGTCTCTTTTTTTTATTACTGTGCTGTTTTTTAATCTTCTTTTATTTGCCAATAATTTTCCATTGATTCAACCAACAAGTTTTTCTCAAATGAGGAGAAATCAAAGCTTCTCCTCCAAGCTATCATGAGAATGCTAACAAGGCCGTACTGATTACACTCTTTTTAATTTTGATTTACATCAATAAACTTGGCTTTTCATTTTGATCCAGACCAAAATTACAGGTGTGAAACCTCCCCCAGACCACAATTCAAAAACAAAAAGCCGGACAAGCTTTAGTTTTTGGATGTAGGCATGACCTGTAAAGTTCTTTAGTATGCTTGGATAATTGCAACGTGACACCAAAATTAACCAGACCCATTGTAAACGGTGAACCTGGGTTCTCACCTTGGTCCCGACATTTAGGTGTGAAAGCACCCAAAATTAATCTTTGTTGGTGTAAATTTTGAAAATAAGAAAATATATTCAAGCTTAAACATAGCATTAATAAAACCACTAACCAGTGGGTGATGTTTTTCAACATTCACTCAAAATTTTCATCTCCACAGTGATGCTTCAGCCTTCAGACACAAGTATTTCAAAGCAGGCATCCGATGTGTGACTTAAATCCAATTATTGACACTTGTGGTAAATTAATCTTAAACTGTGCCATGTTTATGTAATAAGTAATTAGCCTATTGATTTTGTACGTAAGTAAACCTTTTGATTAGTTTTTTTGTGCTCTGTGCTCCCAACAGAATGTTCCTACAGGACCAAACAACAAGCCCAAGCTCCCCATCGTCATCGCACAGTGTGGAGAGATGTGACCATGCGAGAACAACATGTCTCTGTATACATGAAGTGGTGTCTCATAGTTACTTCATAGCCCTAAGCAAACATAAACCTGCATATTTTTGCCTGTATGGATGCCTTTTCCTGTAATGAACACTGGAGGACATTATAAAGTTAAGCAGTGCATCACTTTGACCACTGGCAGTTTGATGTACCTGATTCCAGGTTAACTGCTACATTCAAACCCATATAAGATTGTTCACATACCAGGTGGGTTTTGACAGGATGTACTTCATGTGTAGGTTTAAATTTAATTTTGTGAAACTTCATGTTTCATGTTTCTTCCACGTCCAGATGAAGGCGATGTGTGTATCCTGTGTTAAAAAGACAAATAAGAAAATTAGATTTTTTTAAGCCTAAAGAAAGAATTGGTTGTGAAAGGTTCACTTTTCTGATTCAGTAACACAGTGTGTCTCATTTGTGATCAATAAATTGTTTTACTTTTTTAGAACATTTTGGAGATCTTGTCTTTTGAAAATCACTGTTCAAATCTGTAAATAGCATTATACTATTTTTTTTTTTTTTTACATTAATGTGTTATATTTGTCAGTATTCAAAGTTTTAATGTTGTTCACTCAACCGCAAATACATAAAATGTGTGAGCTACTTAAAGTGATAGTTCACCCAAAAGTGAAACTAAAGTCATCATCTACTCACCCTCTTGCCGATTGAAGGTTGGGTTTGGTTTTCAGTCCACAAAACACTGCTGGAGTTTAACAGGAAAACAGCGTTGCAAAATCTCCCAAACATTTCAAGTGAACGGTGACCAGTGTTCCAACAGGAAACAAAAACAACCAAAATAGATAAAATGCCTTCATACTGCTCGTCTGGAGTGATCCAAGTCTCCTAAAGCCCTGATATGTCGTTCACTTTGCGCACTCACACATCACTCCACACACACCCGCTTCAGACAGTGTGAACATGCATGTGAACATGGCTCCAATCTGAAGATCTACAGTGACGATTTAGGCTAAAATCATGCTGTAAATGATGTCTTTCAATTTAACTTGGCTGGTCGGGGCTTTAGGAGACTTGGATTACACCAGATCAGTATGAAGGCATTTCATGGTTATTTATATATTTATTTATTTATTTACTGGTTGTTTTATACGTTTAAAAGCTGGTCACCATTCCGTTTGTTTGGGAGATTCTGCAACACTGTTTTCCTGTGAAACTCCAGCAGTGTTTTGTGGGCTAAAAAACTAAACCTGACCTTAAGTCAGCATGAGGGTGAGTAGATTATGACTGAATTTTCATTTTTGGTTGAACTATCCCTTTAAAGTGTGCATGTGGATTTAGTTTAGCTATTAATCTCACAGCAGTAACAAGGAATTTAAATTACTATTGCTAGTTTCACTAAATATATTTGTTTCTTAAAATATTAACAGTAGCCACTGAGAGGAATTGAGACCACAAGTGTTTTTTTTTTCATTTTGTTTTTAATCCATGTTTTTATCCCTTTCATGTGCCTTTAAGAAACTAGTCACATATCCATGTTTGAAACGGCTCTGAATTCATCTCAGTCCTGTAAGAATACTGTGTACTCTGTGTAATATGCACTGTTTTGGTAGCTATTGTCAGCTCATTTTCTCCTCCTTTTAGTTTCTGACATTCAGTTTATTAATGCGTGAAATGAAATGATGGTGTGTAATACTCATTTTCTTCACCACCGTGGAGCAAAGGGAGGGAAACACTTTACAGTGAAAGACACGAGAGTCCTCAGGCGCACTCTCCGGTGCCAAGCAATCCTCTGCTGAACTTATGGCTCCCTCTGCTTATCCCGGCCATCCATACAAATCCAAGCCACCAGACCCCCTCCCCCATCCACGCTGTCCCTCTTCTGCCTTGGACCTCGTTCCCTTGGCACAAAAGAATCCTTTCAGATGGAGACTCTGTTCTTATGGAAGCAGGAAGAAGGATTTTTTTTTTTTTTTTTTTTTTTTTTTTTTTTTTAGGGAGGAGGAGGGGGGGTCTCTTCGTGGGGAGGCTTTCTGGGGTCAATGCTAAAGCCCATCTTTGTGTGGGAGAACGAAGCTCGGCCATTAACAGCGAGCTCTTCACACATCAGCCAGTGCTCATAAACAGTGCCAGTGGAGCATTAACATGACAATGGGTGGGGGGCTGTGGTGGGGTTGTCTCACACTCAGTCTGGGTCTGTCTGCTCTGTACTAGTGGAAGTGGAGTTTTCTGAATTCACTCAGGGTTATTGACTGCATTTAACCAGTTTATTGTGTATACTGATAAGAGAGGAGACGCAAATCCAGTTATTATATCAGAATTCATTGTCACTGTTTGAGCTGTTGAACACCATCAAAATTGTTGTAAAGACTTTACAGAAAAGTATGAAAACATCATTTTAAACATCCTCTCTGTGAAACCTGAAACATATGTAGACACGATCAAACACCATGCTTGGTGTTAAAATTCTAAAGAAACATTATGGTTATTGTTCATCGTGGGTGTAATGTGTCCTGAGGTGACCTTTGTTCATAACAGTCCGGGGCTGATCTCTTACAGAATAATATCACATCCATATAAACAACCTTTTTATTCAACTTAAGGCAAGCGCCCAGTTTACAAAATGACAAATATATTCCAAAGCTTGAGAAACATAACTGAATATTGGTTCAAAATCCAAACTTATTTTAATTCTGAATGGGCAAATATCATTAGATCTCTGAGAGAGAGTAAGTCAATTCAACAGAAGACCTGCTTTGATCAAACATTAAAATAGTTCTAATGTTTTAGCAACCTAAATTATGTTACGTGTTATGACAGTTTTATGACGCCATTTTGTGGAAGTATGGCTTAATAATATTAATTCTAGTCAGCGTGTTTTGCAAACATTTGTACATATCGTTAAATTCCGTCAAATAACGAATATGGCATAACAGCAGACACTGGTCCAAAAGTGTCACGGTTATCTGTCTGACTCGTCTGGCTTTGACATCACTATGGGGCGGTGAGAATGGACAGGTACATCCTCCTTAAACCAATCAGTTTCAGCAAACTCGTGTCTCAAACGAGATTGACATTTGCCTTAGCCAATAGGAATGGGAATAGAGTTTCGTTACAGATTTTAACCAATTGGAACACGAGTTGGGCGGACTCTCGACCAGGAACATTCCCCGGCACAGTTTCTCATTCTGCCCAGTTCGATCGGCAACGGGAGCGGAAAGAGGAAAGCAGAGAGCCCGAAGGCAGTAGCCCCCACCACCGCCGGCCCAGGTTACCATCTAGCACCGGGAAACATAGCAGAGAGCCGCCGCCGGCAGAAGCCATTACCAACCAGTAGTAACCATGAGCAGCGAGGCCGAGACACAACAACAACCACCGCAGCCTGCTGCCGATGCGGAGAGCCCATCCAGCCCGGCAGCCGCAGCTTCCGCGGGGGATAAGAAGGTCATCGGTAAGACTGCTGGAAATGAGCTAGTTAGCCAAGGTAGCTAACATGGTTTGGGACACAGCAGAGGCGATGCGCAAAAAGCGGCGGTTTGCTAACGTTAACGACAGGCTCAGTTAACGTTAACCGTTGAGTTACTAATGTTACGATGATAAAATGATGCTGCCGACAACTCGTATAGTATATTTAAAATGGTCAGATTACAACATTTATTTTATTTTTTTTGCTCTGAGTGGCGAACGTTACATCTTTTTTGTCGATTTTGCATAACGTGTGTGCGATTAACGCTAAAGTAGTGTTTGATTAAAACGGGTTATTGACGATGTGAAATTTTATTTAAAAGTGATTTAAAAATACATTTCTCTCTGCTGTCAAATACCGAAACGTTAGCTGACGTTGGCGAGCAACCCGAACTAAAAAAATGTCAGTTGGAAGATGGTTATATTATTAAAGCTAGCTTTAATAGCCCATAACCTGGCGATTTACCTAACATCAGTTGTAAATTATAACAGTTTCTAATTAATTAATGATATTATTTAATGTGAGAATGTACGATTGTTAAAGGTAATCCTCGATCTCAACCAGTTAATCTCCTGTTCTTCGGCCTCCTAACGTCCAACAGCCGCATCAGAGTGCCTGTTGCCGGCTGGCTAAACACATGCTCGGCCGTTGAGGTTATTTCAGGACCGGAGTACACTCGCTAACGTTAGTGCCACTCCTCATAGGGTTTTATGTCGTGGAGCAATGGCAGTTGACATCGAGCCGTTGCAGCGTTAACATGAGCTCTAATTTACTAACCGGTGATTACAAAGCGCGATGGAACACGAAGTTATTTTACGCTGCCGAATTAGCCGGTTGAGTTAACGTTAACTGTCGTCGTAAGCAAGCTAACGTTAGCTGCTGGGCGTCCCTTTGTTCACGTTAAAGTGGCTGGTTCCGCGTTTGTAGTTTTTTTTCTTCAAATATAGTCGAAACGCACACACGAACTTGTGACCGCAATTATGGGCGAAACAATCATCCAGGGGTTGTTCTCTAAATACACTACATTACAACTGTCAACGGTTGAGGAATTTTGGTCGAATATTGGTGTTAGCATTTTGGCCTAGCTACTTAACAGGGGTGGTAGCTCGTTGGCTAACTAGCTCCGCTAGCATAGCCAGCTAACGCTTGCTATTTACATGGCTGAAGGGGCCACTCAAAATGTCCGCCGAATTATTCCACGAATTTCTTTCGCCATTTAGATGTTTTTTCATTGAAAACAACATTACAAACGCCATATTTCTTTTTAACCATGTGTAACATTTAGTTACAAATATGTCATCCGAAATCCAACGACAGTTTCCCCTTGCTGGCTTTAATCCAACCACATGGTTGAGACCCAGTTAGCTACTATGCTAACAAGCCAATTGGGCACGCTGCTTGCTGCTAACGTATCCGGGCGCTACTGTTACCACGTGTGAACGCTCAAATGCTGAGCAGTGCGGCTTAAAATGGGGCAGTAGGTCTATAGTAGTTGGACTTTGAAATGTTGTCAGCGACCACAGCGTACTACAACGGTATCTTGTTACCGCATCCATCATTGGTATGTCATACTACAACAGCTCCATGAGACCGAAGCACAGACAGTGTGGATAGTAAGAAATCTGAAGACCCGTGTAAGAAATAGTGTATTCATACTGGCTCATAATGCTGTTGGTTCATGCTTCACACATAGTGCAGCTGGCACGAGGCACTCTAAGCATCAGGATCTAAAAAAGGGTGACAGTTGGTAGTTAAATATAACTTCCACATTATCTGTGCCCTCAGCTGGTTTTTCATCATCTGTCGTTATTGGATTCCTTCACTGTTTGTCATCAATGCAGAGGAGCTAGTTTGAAGCTTTTCTTTTATACTCAGTATGTTATTTTTACAGTGTAACACTGAAAAGGAAATGACTGAAGCTTTAACTTGGTTAATAATTTAGTTTTACTGTCTCATTGCAGCAACAAAAGTCCTGGGTACAGTCAAATGGTTCAATGTCAGGAATGGATACGGTTTTATCAATAGGTAAGTGGAGCCCACCCCCATCCCTGCTTCCTAAAGACCCTGATATCATCTGTGTGTGTGTGTGTGTGTGTGTGTGTGTGTGTGTAAAGGAACATTCCCAATCCTATTATAGCTTTGATTTGCTTACAAAGCTGACCAGACGATTTGTCTGCTGGTCTCCATGCTGTTGTTGCGCTCAGTACTTAATTAATTCTACACTTCCTGGTTTAGTTGCAATCTGTTCATAGATACATTGTTGCAGTCTGTGGCTTAGCCAGATACTGCTAACTATATGTAACTGAGAGTGATATTCTTCCTTTGTTTTAGGAATGACACAAAAGAGGATGTTTTTGTACACCAGGTAAGTAGTAGGTAGTGTTATTTTCTCATTTATTTTGTTAATGACCACGACTATAAAAATCTCACATTTGAACTACTCCTGGTTTTTAGACAGCCATCAAAAAGAACAACCCGAGGAAATACCTTCGCAGTGTTGGAGATGGAGAAACTGTGGAGTTTGATGTAGTAGAGGGAGAGAAGGTAAGCCTGACATTGATTAGTGACTTAGTTTGTTTTGTGACTAGATCCAAAGTTCTGATTTTAGCCTACTTAAAAAAAAGCATTCCTTCAACTGTTCTTCCCTAGATTATTAATCTGAGCAATTACATTTCTTTCTCTGTGCACAGGGGGCAGAGGCGGCAAATGTCACCGGCCCAGGAGGCACTGCAGTCCAGGGAAGCAAATACGCCGCTGACAGGAACCGCTACAGGCGCTATCCCAGGAGAAGGGGCCCTCCCCGTGGTGGAGACTACCCAGAGAACTACCAGAGTGACGGAGAGGGTGAACCAGGCAGTGGAGGCCGTGACAAAGGCAGCCGAGATGGGGGAGAGAGCGCCCCTGAAGGAGACTCGCAGCAACAGCAGCGCAGGCCTGCCTACCCTGGCAGACGGCGTTACCCGCCATACTTTGTACGTAGACGCTACGGCCGCCGGCCCCCGTACACCAACGCACCACGCGGAGAGATGACTGAGGTACGCCGTCACAGGGCTACTATCCTGAAGCAGGCACCCAGCAGTCCCATGACAAAGTCGGGACCCTTGATATGTTGATGTCATAGACAACTATAAATCCTCTCCTGTTGAACACTCACGTGGTTGTGAACAATAAATCTTGGTGTATCGGGGGTCTTGCCAATATCTTGCAAATTGACTCAAATAAGCCCCTAATCTCAGCTATATTGGAGCTACCTGTGGTTGCACTTCTATCAGCCTCAACATTAAATGGCAGACTGGCCAGTTTGATTACAGCTGAGGACAGTGCACTATATAGGAAATGTTCTAAAGTTTGTTTGCTTTTCTGTTGGCTCTGGAGAGAGCTGCATGTGAGTTGTTTGATCTGTTTGCCTTCAGGGAGGTGAGGGTGACGAGAGCCAGGGAGGTCCAGACCAGGGCAACAGACCAGCGAGGCAGAACTACTACAGAGGCTTCCGACCAAGGTTCAGACCAAGGTTTGCATGTTGGCTTCATTGATGCAGGGCTGCAATAATGGGAGAGGAAAGAACTGGGCTGTCTGGATCATAGCCCATAAACCAGCTGAAATTTGCCTCTTAAAATTAATCTGAAAAAATAAATGCCACCTGTTTTGGCCAGAGAAGCTCTCCTTTTATTGCAGCCTAACCTCAAACTGCAGCTGTGCATTCAAATTTGGAGTATGAAAAAGAAAAAAAAAAAGCAGAATTTGTCTTGTGATTTTTGAACTGCATCTTATCTCAGTGGCCGATGTGTTCTTTGCATGATTTTGCCACTTGTTAGTGTGTACTTCATGTTTGCTTCAGGCCTTTGCTTTTCACTTGTTCACTCCAGGGGTCCACCCCGTCCCAGACCGGTGCGGGACGGTGAGGAGGACAAGGAGAATCAGGGCGGCGAGGGTGGTCAGAACCAACAGCCACGCCAGCGGCGTTCCCGCCGCAACTACAAACTACCGCCGCAGACGCCCACAGACTGGTGGCAAACCCGGCCAGGAAACCAAGGAGGCCAAGACAGGAGGTGACCCATCTGCAGAGAAAACGTCCGCTCCCGAGGCCCAGCAGGGTGGGGCTGAGTAGGAAAGAACCTGCCCACCGGCACCTACCATCTTTTACCATCGTCCGGGTGAGTTCATAGCTCATCATCGCTGATTTGGGTCCTTCTTGATCTTTTCCATTTACTTAAGCTGAACTAATATCTGGATTCAGACAGCTGACAGTAAAGGATAATGACAGTATATACAAGGAAACTTGCATAATTAAAGTTTAATAGCTGCCTCGATGAATTAGTTTCTAAGTAAGGCTGGCCAGCTTGTGATTTGCACTCTGTAGTGGATGATTCAAAGCATGAGGTCATGCAGTGGATTTGATAAAGCAAACTGTCTGGCACCATAGATCCCTCTCGCTATTGTCTCTTTTCCATATGAGCAGCAGCTTTGAGCTTTGGATTCTTTTTCTGCTATCTGGTGATGATGCACATTTCCAGGCAACTCATGGTGCAGCATGCCGCATGACTAGACCAAATGATTGAAAATGCAGCATACAGATGGTCTATGGACTAATTTGTTAATTTTCTTCTTTTACAGTTTTTTTGTCAACAAGAAGAAACATCAAACAAGATCTGAGCAATAAAGATTTGACTTGACGATCGTCACAAGCTTGCACCATGCATTTGATCAGATTACCACCGATTGCCTGCAGAATCTATGCAGACCTGTTTTTTTTCCATTATTTTTACGTGACAGCTACAAAAAGTTTTGGGGAAACAGCAAATGTTTTTCTAAATCTGTCCTAAGTTTTTACACCAAATGGTTTTTAAAGAAAAATGGAATTTGATATCTGGTCAGTTTGACATTTTTAAATAACTTTTTATGTATTCAAACATTTTAACAAAACGCAAGCTCAAATAAAAGTCCAGAAACCAGGAAAACTGTCTCAAGTGTTGGCTTTACTTTTATTTTTCAAGTGTATGGGCTCTAAACAATGTCACAAACCATGGAATTTATTTTACATAGTATACAGTTAAGTTGGAGTGTCTTATCATTTCAGATATTAATATATTTAACAAATACAACCTTGAATGTTATTTTAATCAACCAAATTCAACAATGGCATAGTGTATCATAAACTGCATTTAAAATAGCAAATGTTTGACTAAAGCTTTGATAATTCTGTGGTCACATTTCCTTTTACAACAGGATAACAAAAAAACCCTACACATATTTGACACCATGAAACTAAAGTGTAGGTAATACACTTCAATGTTTTTATGCATGCAACTTCTCATACTATAGTATATGTAGACAATATCATTAAGTTTTGTGGCTCTTAGATTTTAAATTAAATCCTAGGCTGCATCTGAGGTTCATTATTTGCGTCAGCGAGTAAGTTTAAATTTACATTCATGCCACAAAAGAAAGGTGGTGCTGTACAAGTGGAGTAAAATGTCCTCTGTTGACCAGTAAAGGTCTGTTCAATATTGGCTGCAGATGTAGAAGGTGGACAAAACACCTTAATATACCTTATTGATTTAACTGTTCATTCAACCTGATGGTCATGTTTAAAAATAATTAGTTTGGACAGTCTGACAATAGAAAGCAACATGAACACTGATCACCAAGTCAGCATTAATGGCGATTTTTGAGGCTCTTCATACCCTGGTAAACGTATTTCAGTCTGTTGGTAATGGCTTTCTGAACTACTGTTAAAATAATTACTGGTTTTCCTGTGTTCAGTGTAATTCATCAGCAACACAGTCTCAACAAAACTGAAAGTTATAAGTGTGACTGATCAATTGGAAGGTTTTTCTGTAATTTTGTCCACCCTGAGCATACAGCCACAAAGAGTCATTTAAACATTGGTCTCTTTGCGCAGGCGCTTCATGCGTTGCACATTGTTCTCCATGGCGGTGGGGTTGGTGATCTCTGTGGCACAGCTAGCAGGAAACCAGCCTCTCTCTCCATCTCGCATTCTCTCTCCATAACACCAGGCTAGGAAGACGAGAAGGACAGATAAAACCATGTTTAAGCACCTTAGTGTGTTCCAGTACCATTTTTTTCCCTTCCTGATGTTGATTCCAGTACCTGAACTTTGTGCATTGATACCGAGTACCAATCTGTGCAGTGAAAACATTAGCAACATGACATACATGATGCTGCTGGGAAGCATCAGGGTCCTGTTTCGGGGTTAATAAATTATGTGGTATCAGATCCATGCATAGATGTGCATACTTGCTGATACTTACTGATATCAGCATTTTTGGCTGTTGAGGCATTTTCCAAAATTGCTATCAGAACAAACCTACCTAGCAACCTTTTTTGTGAGTTGTAAAAAAATGGCACACTGGGCATGATGGTCTGGATTTGATGTCATATTACAGGTAGTGATGGAGCTAGGCGCGCAGTTCTCACCTTCCTCTTTGCGCAGGACGATGACAAGTTCAGCCTGTTGCAGCCCCAACTCATCAGGCTCCTTTGGCATGTAGGCTTTAGTGGCCTCGTACTGTGGCAGACCTGAAACACATTTCCATGAGGCGATGTGGTTAATAAAACCACAGTCTGTTTGTTTTATAGTGCTTTGCATGTGGTTCATCTTACTGGCTTGCTGTGATGAGGTAAGAACCTTGTTGTCTGTACTTTAAAAAGTTCTGTGCTAGTTCCATCCTGCTGAATATTGACAGCACATCGCATCACTTCCTGGATGTGTCATTGCCTGGAAAGGCACACCCTTTGATAACTTATCAAACAGAGATAAACTCGCTCTTAAAACAGTAACCTTTACACAAACAACCTCTGATGAGTGCTCTCTGTGTGGTGGCTTTGTTTTAGTATCACATGATTCTTTATGTTTATTTAGAGATTCCATTAGAAGCACATGGATGTGCCTGCAGTGTTCCTGGCGTTCTGAACACAGAAATACAATAGACATACAAAAAGACAGGACAGCCAATTTGGCATGTAAAAACAATCAGTCGAGTTCAGCAAATACACAAATTATGGGTGCTGCAATATACGGCATTATAGGTAACTGATATTTGGAAAAAAATGACATTGATATCATGTTAACAATACAAATATGATAGTGAGTAAATAATCTGGTGCCTCTTTAGCATACTTTATATTCTTAGAGGGATAGTGCACCCAAAAATGACAGTTAAGTCATTATCTACTCACCCTCATGCTGATTGAAGGTCAGGTTTAGTATACTGATCCACAGAACACTGCTGGAGTTTCACAGGAAAACAGCACTGCACAATCTCTCAAACAATGTAAGTGAATGGTGACCAGTTTTCAAACAAAAAACAACTGAGGAAAACTCTGTACTGCTCGTCTGGTGTGATTCAAGTCTGCTAAAGCCCATACATGCGGTTCACTTGTGTGTGTACATTGTCACACCACACACACCCAGTTCAGACAGCGTGCACACACATGTGAACATGACTCCAGGCTCAGGATCTTGGACCAAAAACATGGTGTAAATGATGTATTTCAAGCCAACTTCACACGTCGAGGCTTTAGGAAACCAGACAAGCAGTATGGAGGCATTTTATGTGGGTTTTTTTTTTGTTGTTGTTGTTTTTTTATGATTGAAAACCTGAGAAACTCAAACACTGTTTTGTGGATTAAAAAACCGAACCCGACCTTCAATCAGCATGAGTGTGAGTAGATAATGACTGAATTTTCATTTTTGGGTGAATTATCCCTTTAAATCATTTAGGTTTCTTTCCATTCTCACTTTATCTCCCTCCCCTAACGCCTCCCACACACACTATTTTTGAGTGTAGTTTATTTGCTAAAGAGACAAAACGCAAGTTCAACAAAGTTAAAGATGAATTTGACCAGCATTGATTTTTTTAATTGTGATTATATAACACTAAATAAATATAAAGTGATACTAAAGCAAGCCAACTTGGCAGATAAATGTGAAAACAAGTGTCTAAAGACAGATGATGTTGGACCCTTTGTCCCCTCTGAGGCAAGCTGTGATTTTGGGCCCTTGAAATAAAATTGACTTGATGTAACTATTTATAATACTACCAACACTATGGCCTAACTCACAAGAATATGATCGCTCACATCTGCCTTGGTTTGAAATTTGAACTGTACAAGTCCAAGGCATGTTTGGCACATACTGTAGGATCACAGTATGTATATAGGGATAGAGGTGTCATACCAGAGTGTTTTTCACTCTGGTATGTGAGTCAAATGTGAACAAGTATGAATGATGTTATGTATTAAAGTCATTGTAACACACTGTGAACCCACAGTCAGGGTTCAAATAGTCTAAAAGTCTTGAAAAGGAAAGAGAACCTGTGCAGTTCTGATGCGTATTTAAACATGATTGAATTTCAAATAGTTGCAGACTCATTTGAAATGGAAAATGACTGGGAACCATCTGTTATCTTCACACCACACTGCCCTCCATGACAAATGAATCATTTCCACATGAACGGTAAGAGAGTAGATTTGTCATTAGTTACCACTTTTAAAGATTACATGTCTGGTCTGCTCTCAGAGTTAACTCAAAGTATATTTAAAAAGAATGACTCCCTTGGTAAATAAAGCGTGCTGACTTACCAGCTGTAGGAGTGAAAACACCTGCCTGCTTGTGTTCTGTAAGAGCAACTATCCAACGAGCCCGGTCCACCCTGGCAACAGAGACAGAGGAGCACTGTTAAAAACGACTCCAAACCCAGTGTCGTCTTTCAGCACTTGTGATGACACAGAAAGTCTGTTTCTTTTGAATGTACTAAATCCATGGCAGCATTTAGGTTGTAATGTATAGTTCTGTCACTAGAGGGAGCCAGACACAGAAAAACAACAGACTTGGTTTCCAGTAAGGAAGGAAAGGAGAAAGATCTTCTCTTGTTTTGAAGTATTTGTAGTATTATAATAGGTGGCCAGCTTTTTAAAAACCTTGACACATATTAGTTAGGGGCGACAGAAAACTTTTAAATTTGATTTAATACTGAAACTTTTTTTGTTGTGTTTTTTTTTTTTGCCATAATTTGATAGTGATCCTGCAAATTTTTCAAACGTACGCAATTTTTCAACTAATTAGTGATTTTGGGGAAAAAAAAGACTGGAAAATCACATTAATAACAAATTTATTCCAAAAGCATGTGTGAATACTATTAAATAAAAATGTCTGTGCAAATAAGTGTAAAAAATTACTATAATAAACATGATAAATAATAAAAAAAAAATCCTTTTTTTGTGATCCTCCTTATAACTTTCAGGGTGTCCTCTTTTTAAATGTTTGAAGAGGCTACTCATATTGCTGCTGTGTGGCACTTTTTTTTCCACAAATGGTGCATCTTGCTGTATTTTTATCTAACCTACAGGGCAAACATTGCACCACACCATGTTACATTTCCTTTCTGCTCCTCTCCATGGATGTATTAAACTCTCTCAACTCTGATGAGGAAGTGTGTGACTGTGCTGCTTTCTTCCTGCCTCACAGGCTTCCACAGTAATGTGACACAGGTTGGCTAAATAAAAATGTCAGGGCACAAATATTATACAACAATTCTATTATCCATATTTTGTATTTATTTAACAGTCTTATCAATAGTTTTTTTAAAAGGAATCCATATTAAATGAGTAGCGTGTGAGAATCGATGTATCGATCCTGCAGAACGGATGTGCCCATCTGTAATATTAATAGTAAAAATCAATGATTCCTGTTTGAACATTTGGATTCAGTTTGTACTTTCACATATCAACCTTATTTTATGATTTACCAATCACTTTCAGCTGTACTGGCACTGTTAAGTTACTACTGAAGCAACATCACATTAAAATCTTTATACTGGCTAACAGGTGGGATGCTTTTATTGTGAAAAAGTTGTATGAGAAAAGGAAATGCCACATGCTTCACATAATGCTTCAATAAAAACAGGTTTCGAACAGATATGGACATACTTTGCACGATTTGATAAGTGAATCAGTTTTTAAATACTACAGGAAGGAACAGTGCAAACAGAAACCAGATACAGTGAGCTGACTACCGCTACTACCTCAACTATGATTGTAAAAACCCCACAGGTTGTGCAAGTGAATGTGGTTTTAAATAAATCACAGCATGACCAGGTTTCCCTGAGGCCACATTAACCAGAACCATCAATATTCTGTGGACACAAGACTGTATTTGCATTTAGGTATAAACCAGAATGTGAAAGAATGTGATTTTTAGCAAAATGTTCCAAGTGTCCCTCAAACCAGATGAAAATGCAACCAAATGTCACTTGATCATACTTAAATCATGTTCTTTCAAATATAAATTCCCACTTGAGGATTAATATGTCCCGGTATGTCAGTACCTGGACTCGGCCACCAGAGAGATCTGCTCCGCTCGGCCCTCACTGTTCTTGCTCATCAGCAGTCTGAAGGAAAGACAGTGGCTGTTCTTGGCAGGCGGAGACATCCGTCCCTCTGCATCTTCCCCGACCTCCACCTCCACATTGTCCGGAGTGGCGTAGTCCATCACCACAAAGCTCTCCTCACTGGACAAACAAACCATTTTTACTCATATGTCCATTTGCAGGATATTTTTTAATCAGACAAGCTGTGTCCACTGGTGCAATAAAAACATAAATAATGTGATTTTAAATGACAATTTTTGCACATTACAGTGTAGTTAAACTCAGCTTCAATGTGACTGCGTATGAGTGTACTAACACATATTAACGCACACATTCAAACCACATTCCTTGACCGTCTGCTGACAGCATTTCCTAGATATTATCACCTAAAGACTGGGTGACAGTGTGGACTTTACAACCCTGAAAATGACTCCAGTGTTGTAGGCAGCTCCCTCCTCTGAGCTCCATTGTTTGGTTTCTCCCTAATTCAAAACAGAAAGCTGTAGTCTGTCGAGCTGACATGCTGAATACAAGATTGAAAAATCTCAAGTATGCACGCACCACATCCATACTACTCTCCTTTCTCTGTCCCCTACCACTCCTGTCTTCTCTCTCTTTCTCATGTTCTCTGCCTGCCAGCAGCTGGATCTACTCAGTGTCCACAGGAGTCACCAGGAAAAAACACAAAGTTCATGAAATCCCTCAAAAACCCGTTGTTCTTCTGAAGTTCGTCTTCTCTAGCAGCAGCAGAAACCCAATTAGGCTGTTTTCTAATCTAAGGAGTGATCTGGTTTGTGAAAGAAGCATCAAGTTTTGAAATTCACAATTCATTATGTCCTGGGGTTCAAAAACAGCTTCCTGCCCTGGTTTCTTTGTGGCCAATACCAGACTACTCATCAACAGGATATTACAGGAGGTTGAATATATCTTAAAGTGATCCCATTAAATTTAATCTCATTATTGTGATGCTGACATACTGGAGGATGTTTGCTGAGATTTTTGTGATTTAGCAAGAAAATCTGTCAGTTTGTCAGTCAGTTTAAAGGAACAGTTTGTGTGAGTGAATTGCAGAGTTTTGTAGAGGTCGTCTGTAGAGATGTCTGCCTTCTCTCAAATGTAATGGAACTAGATGGTACTTGGCTCGTGGTGCTCAAAGTGCCCAAAAAAAAAAAAAAAAATACATTCGAAAAACTCAAAATCGATGGAGTAGATGCAGTTTTGTGTTGGAACTATTTTCTATCACAGAAAAAGGTAGTTCCCTTGTGAAACTGCTCACAACAAGGTCTGTGAATTATCTTGAGCAACCAGGACATGATTTCTGGAAAGAGATACTGAGACACTGCATTTCTTTTGGCACTTAAAGCACCATTAGCCAATCTAGTTCCATTGTATTCAAGAGAAGGCAGACATCTTTACGGCTAATATCTCCAAAACAATCTAGATGGATAAATAGCACTACAGGTAAAAGGAAACATATGTATGTGTTTTTGATTTTGGGGCGAACTGTCTTTTTAAATTTTATAAAAACCCTTTTCCACAAATAATGATTTTAGACTAAAAACTGCGTTTTAGTCGTGCTGACCTCTTCTTCTTGGTGACGATCAGCACGTCATTGAAGAGAAACAGGTAGTAGCTCCTGTGGCTGAAAGCCCTCCAGATGCTGAGCTCTTCAGTGCAGATGGCCAGCTCGCCGCGCTTCTTCAGCCACCGCGATGATGACACCAGAGGAAAAGGCTGCAAGAACACAAAATGTTTTCATCTGTACTGGAGCTGCATCGTTACTACAAAGCTCTGTCCAAGTTTCACTATTTTCCTTGCTTTCATTCACACCCAAAATTTCACCTAACAAGTCAAACTCTTTGAGCTCTATACGGTATAGTCATTATATTCTTCCTTAAAGGTGCTTGTGCAGTGACATAGTCATCTGCTCTTACCTTGATTTTACCAAAATCCATCTGTTTCTGGATGGTGTACATCTGCTCGTCCTCTCCATCCGCCTCGCTCCATCATTGCAGCTAGTGACCAACTGTTGGAGTAATAATCACAACAATGACAGAATGATAATCATGACCTCAGAAATACATCTACTCTTAAATGAGAGATCAGGCAGTCAATTCAGCTGTTCTCAACATCTCTACCTTACTGATGGCGTGCAGCGCCCAAACAGCAGCAAAGTACTCCGCTGCCTTGTCTGGAGTTTTCTGGCAGATTGTCTGTGAGGAGAGAACAAAGGTATGAAACTTTCAACATATCTGTTATTTACCTCTGCAGGCAAAACAAACCTCTGCACCACAGTACATACCATAAAGCTAAATCTTCAGCTCCTAAATCATTAAAAACTTATTAACTCATTAATGAACATAACATAAACAGAAATAAGTGTTAAATATTTCAAGTATTTTGATTTTGATGGCTGCATCTTTACAAGCTTTCATAAATCACAAAATAAAATAGTTTTATAAGGGATGGAAAAATTGAAGAATGGAGATGGGGATCCAAGATAATGTGGCAAATGCATGTTTAAATGACCAGGGTTTCTGTAGGTTTCAATAAGTTAAATTTAAGATATTTTAAGACATTTTAAGACCATAATTAATGCAATTTACAATATATTTCATGTCCATACTGGCACGAAATACACACAATTTGCATTAGTGGTTATTCAATGTTGGTTTTGTTTTGTAGTTGTAGTTATAGTATGATCAATACATTAAAAAAAAAACAAAAAAAAAAAACATTAATGTTAAGACTGAAGTAAGTAAGTAAGTAAGTATCCAGCTTTCAAAAGGTAATGTTAACTTCATAATTCAATGTATTTAAAGACCTGTCAGACTGTATTTAAGACATTTAAGGCCCAAAATTTATATTACTGCATTTTAGAAAGAATGATCTTTATGGAATGACAGTGGAAAATCAGGTGATTCTGACACGTTAAAATTATTTAATTCATTTCTTTGAAGACATGGAGTTTCAGTTGTTATGTGTTATGTGTCTTCCAAAAACTTATGATAACTCATGAGTGGCAGGTTAAACCTGCAACAAGCTGCCACAGAGGCTGAGAGTTGCTCATGTACAGTAAGTAAGTAAATGTTAAACTGACATCCAACAGCAGTGGCAGTCTGGTGACTCGCTGCATGGGGAGGATGAGGAAAGAGATCATGGGCAGGCCTCCACACTCACTGCTCCCTTCAATCTGCTTCAGGGTCTCTTTAAACGCAGTGTTGCTGGTCCTAACAGATGGAAAGACAGAAGGAAATTCAGCTCATCCTGCAGCGTTACCGCTAAAACTCAACAGCTTGCAACAGTTTTCTGCGGCGACTCACAGCAGTTTCTGCAGCGTCCTCTGCTGGAAGGTCTCGTTGGAACAGTACACAATGTAGGGCTCAAAGTGGTGGGCAGCGTGGTTCTGGACAATATCGCTAATGTCCCGGATCACTGGGTTGTCATAGTGACGCCGTTCCAGGTCCTCAAAAAACCTGGAAATGGAGAGAGAGGGGGAGGTTAGTAAAGAGGTGAGAACTGTTTTCCTCCCACAGACTGATTACCTGAACAGGAGACACACAGCTGTGTGAGAGGATGTTCAGCCTGAACTGAATGATAACTTCATGGTTTTAAAGGAACAGTGTGTAAAATTTAGTGGCATTTAACAATGTGCTTGCAGATGGTAAGCATGTTGTCTCACTCCCCCACTCTTAGGAGAACTTGAGCCAGTGTTTGGTGGGGCTGAACCTTCTGGTTGTTTGGTCAATTGGGTGTTTGATATGCTCTTGTCCGACCACAGTGACCTCTCCAAACTAAACGAGATCATGTCAAAGTGCCAGCACTAATCCCTACATAGGCCTTCAGTCTCATAGTACAGAGGAGCTGAGTGGATTTTACTCCTTCTGACTGCTTTATCAATGAGCGGCAGTAACAGTTAAAGCTCACTGATAAATCAAAACCGTCTGTGACCCAACTTCAAACTTGAAAGCTGTAAATATTGCCATATTTCATGCTGTTTTAGTGTTTATTTTGTAGATAATCCTGCTAATACAGCCTTAATTTTTGCTTTGTCCATTCTGGGCTACTGTAGAAACATGAAGTGCAACAGGGCAGCCTCCATGAAAGAGGACCTGCAACCACTATAGATATAAAATGGCTCATACTAAGGTAACGAAAACACATTGATCCATATTTTCAGGCGATTATACACTAATGAAAACCTACTTATGAATATTATATTCCATTTCTGCCATTTTCTACCATAAATCCCCCTAAATCTTACACACTTGACCCTTAAATGTGAGGCCTCTTGGTGTATGATAACAACACTTGCATCACCATGTACAGATTAATTCATTAGCGTTTTCATTTTAATCCTAGCTGTGACAATCTAATATTAACCAGTAACTTAATGTTACAACAAATTGTCACTTTGGGGTTAAAATGTTCTATCTGACTTTGTAAAAGCCAAGTTCAAGTCAAATATACATATTATATTAGAGCCTGTTTACATTTAAATGATGGTCTCCTTTAAGATTTACATTGATTTATTCACAAATATAGCAGGAACAGAATATAATATTCATAAATATGTTTTCATTAGTGTATAATCACCTCAAAATAAGAATTATTCTGTTTTTGTTACCTTAGATTGAGCTATTTATATTCATATATCCACCATGTTGCGCCATAATCTTTCTACAGTAGCCAAGAAGGGACAAACCAAACAATAGCTTTAGATTCGTCCTTCTGTGTTTTGTGGGAGTTTCGCAGCCACCATAGTTTCTCCTACATGCTTGGAAGAAGAGGGTGAGGGGACATGTAATCTGCAAGCTCACCGCTAGTTGCCACTAAATCCTACACACTGGTCCTTTAAGTAACGTTTGTAACTGTTGTGTCACTGAAGGAATTATTTTGAGCCTGCACGTTCAAAACAAAAGGCATCCTGTGAATTTCATGCTCCCAGTACACTAAAATATTGAAACCTATGTTATTTTGACTAGATTGTGACAGTTTCAGTTGATCCTGCTCTTCAGTCAAATCTCGGTAATGGTTCTCCATTATTAGCATTATCAACAACACCATAAATGACTTTCAGCCCCACCCTTGCCTTTTTAACAAAAAGGAGTAAAATGACACCTGGAAAACAGCCCAACCCAGGAAGCAGCTACAGGCCCCACATTCACACACAGATACTGTAAGTCAAACAGGTCAAACAGCAGCTTCTGAGACACTTTCTGCTTTCTAGTCTCACAGATCCTGAAAACAAGAGGATCAAAGATAGAAGGACGCTTCACCTCTTGCTGCTAAAACTGGATTTATTCTCATTCAAAATAATGAAGCCAGCAAAACACACACAGCAACATGAACTGCTCTCAAGCACATTATCATCTTAAAGCCCGGGAATACCACTCAGAGCGAACAGGCAGCAAAACCAGTTTAGCCTGCGTGTTTTAACATGTCGACGGAGCCTACAGGATACTGAAGACATGCTAAGGGCAAACACTCAATCTCAAACTTTAAATAAACCCATTTTATGTTTGAAACCACAGTGGGAACACAACACAACCTGTATGACACACACTTTAAAGTCTGCAAAGAACAGTCAATAGCGTATGCAGATAAACAGTCCATTACACTGCTTCACACACTGATAACATCATCAGATCCTTTTTATGAGGTGGCAGACCTACCCCCAACTAGTTTTCCATCACCCTCCCTCTCTCTCTCTCTCTCTCACACACACACAGAAGACGATATGAGTGTTGTGCCCACCGTTTGCTGACTTGATGGATGACAGAGATGTTGGAGAAAAGGTGATGGTGCTCTGTGGTCGTCATCGTTTTCCTCAGAGCTTCACTGTTCTTGAAGTGACGCACCAGGATGCCCAGGCTGTGCAGATACGAGTGCTCTGACGTGATGATCTCAAAAATGGCCTGTTAAACGAGCACACATATACAAGTAAGTGTGCATGTGAAGGAGCAATTTCTGACATGTGGTAAAAAGAAAAACCCAGTTTATACAGGTATATGTGTCTTTCAATAAATAAACAAAAATAAATAAATAAATAAAAATGCCATCCTGTGATGCTCTTATGGCTAGATCTCTGATGGTCTGTTATTTTTCCGTGAAGGTTTTTAATTTACTTTCTTTCATCCAGCTCCTTCTTCCCTTTGATTTCCTACGTTTCCCAGAATTCTTGGACAACATCCAACAACATCCAATGGCCTCTACGTTCTCTCTGCATTCAGCTGGGGGGTTTTATGCACATACGAACAGAAGAAAGCAGCAACAAAGCTTTTCAAAATCACTTAAGTGCAGCAGACATGTTTCCTGACACAAAATGAAACATGTGCTTTGGCTCCAATGCACTCTGGTCCCTTAAGGCTGCTGTTGGTGGAGAAATCTGCATTTCTGCTCTCCTCCTTAACAAACTTCTTCTTACATCAACACATCAACATTCAATTGTTGGCCAGTGGGCTGAATCCAGACCTCATTTTTTTTTTTTTTCAGATCTGGACCTTCAAAAAAAGTTATTGAATAAGCCTGACCTACATGTTGAAAATTGGAGCAAAATGGTGAATCTAAGATTTGATAGTGAAGACAGCAAAGTATGTTTACAGATGATGTTTTAGACTCGACTAAAACTTTCAGTTTTCTCTACACACTGTAGGATAAAAGTTTATTCTTATCTGAAGGAATCAGAAACATTTACCAGCAGACAAACAAAACAGGTCCAGAAATATAACACATATCAGCTGTGTTCAATTTGTAGCAGTGTTCAAACTCGTTTTTACGGCATGACAGTCGGAGTATTTTGAAATAGAGGGTTTCATTAACTTTGGCTGTTTGTGGTCAGGATCTTAGGTGAGCAAGCAGGCGGTGACACACCTTCCACACGCCTACTTCCTGTGAAAGTGAAGTGGCTCAGACGGGACCAAAGGGCATTACTGTAGCTAAGGTAAACCAAGAATGCTACGTCCTGAAAATCTCAAAGCAACACTGACATTTCAGACTAAAAGACTCAAAATGTCACTAAAGAACAGTAAATGATAGTTTGGCTGATTGACTTGGTAAAGATCTGCTCTGTTTGAACAAACGTCCTACAGCATGGAAACTAGAAGAGCAGTATTTTTAGTTAAACTAGGTTAAATGTTTGCGAACTCCGTAAAAAAGTAACTTTAAAGCTGCCATGGATGGCTGCAAATCTGGATCACCGTTTAAGCACTAAAACGAAACCCACAAAGTGACTGAAGTTACAAAAGAGCGAGACTAGCACCTGCTCAGCAGATGGACTGAGTGTGATCACACTGGCAGGGTGTGGCTTTACTCAGGGACTGCAGTGCACACAGGGTGGACCTTTGGTATTGACACAACATCTGTTGTTAGACTGCCAGTGAAGACACATTACAAAAGGGGAAAACCACCCTCAGATAGTGTTGCTGCATCAGTCTGTAATGTTAAGATGCTTTCCAGGACATATTTTGTAATGAAATGTTACTTGTTTTGTTGTTATATCCACATTAACTTAAGCTGTTTTATCTACTTCTGCTTCTGCTCAGTGATCTCCCAGAAAACCTTTTGAAAATGAGATTTCACTTCTTGCCAGACAATGTTGGTATGCGTGGGTTAAAAATCAATATGAATATAAAGTAGATTTTCAAGAGGCACTTCATTTCCATGATGACATCAGGGTTATCTTGGCATGGGTCTGACTCTTACTTTTTTCAAACAAGGATGTCTGCATTACAAATTGGAGGTGAGGGGTTTGAAAGACGTGGGCATGAAAGAGACAGGAGAGGTCTGATGACAGAAGCTCCTGTGTTTCTGGGGCTTGATCCATAGTGGATATCTTGGTATATTGGAAATCAGGATATCTTGGCCTCGATTTTGACTTTTTTTGACTGTCTTTTGTGAGTCCATGATTTTATGGAAGTGCAACACTGGACTACATCTTTAAAAATATTATTAAAGCCCTTCCTCCACTCAAAAATATGTCTTTGTTCCCGTTTCTACAGTTGGATGTTTGAACTTCATTGTACAGAATGTTGTATGTGCAGAGTTTGACACTAGATTGCTGTTTTCACATTCATCTGCTGAAAGTAAAAAGTTTATCTGTGCTCAGTGAAAATCTTATTTTAAGGGGCAGGCCTACGAGCATAATTTATGACATCACAAATAGTTTGGAAGTCAATCCCGGTCCAATCTGCAACTTAAACAAGTGTGATGTAAGAACCTGAAACCACCAGTGGACATACACTGAGAATGGACTTCAAAGTGAAGTAGGACACATTTTATGTCCAGCAGGAAAACTTTCAAAATAAATAAAATTTTCATATTCATATAATCTGGAATTTTTAATGAGGTACGAGGATTAGATGCTTTTTAAGGATATGAATGTGAAAAATATACTTTATATTTTTTTTGCAGGCAAAGTACATCAGACACACATTATTGCACCAAGCATACTATCTCTATATATGTCTTAATATATGACTGAAGGAGATTTTTTAATGATTACTGCCACTGGTTATCATTATTCCAGTAACAGTCTGCCAGCAGCGCACAGCAGGATACACCTATGAACTGTGCCCAAGTACCCTGATTAATTCACAGGTGAGTTTAGGCCGAGCACGCAAGAAACCAATAAGAATGTCAGCTCTCATCACCTTTAAGAAGCAGGTGCACCAGGAGTGTAAGTGGTGGCAGCATTTAGCCAGGAGGAAACAAAGATAAAAGATTTTTAAGCAAAGAAACTGGTCTTGAGAAAAGTATGAGAGCACGCAACACATGGAGAGGGGAGGACGTCTCCAAAGCAGCTTCATGTGTGTAAATAGTTTATTTCAAATGGCAGGTGTGACAAAAATGGCAATTGCACTGGTGTAAGAACGCAAACGCCGTTACCAGCACAACGGCTTCACGCTGGGTGTAAGATAGGGCCCTATGTATTATAACTGTATGCTGTGGATGTTTTTCTCTCCAAGTCAGAGGCAGAAACACAGAAACAACAAAGATAACATAAACTGAGCAACTGTTTAATCACAAAACAAAAATTAACATTTTTTTTTGTTTTGTAGAAAAGTAGCGGGCTTCTTAAACTCCATATTTTGCTCAACTATCATGATCTTGTTATTGCTTGAAATGAAACATTACTTATGGCTGCATCACATTCTACTGTCTATGGGAAAGTCTGCATGTATGCCTCTTATGTGTTTGTCTCCTGGTGTGACTGTTGGATGGTGATGCAAAATGGTGAGTTTAGAAACAAGCCAAAGTTTGATTTTTTTAGTACTGAAAAATGAAGTATATGACAGTCCCTTCTGTATTTCTGTAGACATATTTGGAAGTGCATGTGAATCACACCTGCACACATATACACACATAAGCAGGCACACACACCTACCTCTTGTCTTTTTCTCTCCTGAGGTGAGATCAAGTTCAGGATTCCTGTGTCCTTCACCTTTGTAAGAAATACAAAAAAAAATTAATGTTACCCTGTACATTCTGTTGGATATTTGAGACAGCCACTCATCTGTTAAATATACAAATGGTAAAAATGTCAACGTGTCCAGCCTGTTAGACAAGCTCGGTGGTTTTTCTGACTTCTAGAGCAAACCTAGCCAACATTTACACACAGGGTCATGGAGTGTGGGAGTTAATGCAGCAGCCAAAAGATGGAACAATATTTTAGCAGAAGACAAACACATTGTCAGCGTTGTGCAGTGACTAAACTGAATTTATGTAGAAGAACACTTAGTGTAGTGCAATTATGTTACTAATTCTGACTCCTTCATAGAACTCTTAGGTTGCACTTGACTTTGTTCTCCTCATTGCTGACGCTCTGTATGTCGGAGCGGACAGAGGTTTACCTGTGGCAGCTGGCTCCAGGTGAGCTGTGCAGGCCGGTAGCTCTTCACCACGATACCCTGGTCCTCCACAGGAGGCTCCACCACCACAAAGTCATCCAGCAGCTCATCCTGGTTGGTGGACTGCAGCCCTCGCTCACGGATCTCCTGGTAGAGGCGCGGCGTGGCTGAGGATCGCATCGACATCAACAAATATCACTTCACCACCTGCTGTGGTTTTGCAACACGGATAATTTTTCATGACTACAGAAGCATGAAACACACAGATGATTAAAATACACAGTTTAAAGGGTGAAAGTACACTGGGCCATATTAGCGAAATGTCTGAACTGATTTTAACTGCTTGGTAACCATAACAATTAGGGTTAGACCCTGATTTAGGAAAAAAAAAAAACTATTCGAGATGAAAAGTCACTGGGCCTCATGCAAGAACATTTTCATATTCCTGTCTTAAATTTCTATTAGTTTTTTACGTATGAAGGGTTCGTACAAACCCACCACGTCAGATTCAACAAATGCTCGTAACTTCAGAAAAAAATAAATTATCCACCTGTGCATACTTGACTGCTCTTCATGAGACTTGTAAACTAGCATAATTAACGACCAAATAATACCATATACAGCTGCGCTTCCTGCTCCACATAAAAGGCATCAAAGAGAAAAAAGAAGTTTGGAGTTTGACGTTTTGCTTTCAGAGATCCCATAAAGGAAAATCTAATATTTTAACAGCATCAGAAGTAAAATTAAAAGAACTGCTAAAGCAAAGAAATGTATGCCATGTTAGCACAGGGTCAGACTGTCACTGAAAAAAAAGAAATGTCTCAATATGAAAATGACGGAAGAGGAAAAAAAAAAGGTCTCACCACAGCCACAGTAAGGGCAATAATAGCAGGAGAGGAGAAGAATAAGTGAGGATGTTTGCCTGGACTAGAGACTTTATAAACCTGCATGTCAAGATATACGGCCAATACACCTGACAGCAGGTAATAATAGATCATTGAATGAATGATAATAGGCTTTATATGTAAATTTACAATTATATTATAATTTATAATGTATCCAAACAGGATAATATCGACAAACTTATGAAGTGTAATTTATTTTTCAAACTCAAAATGTCTTCAAACGAATGAAATACACAATCATTGGTGAAAAACTTTGGTTTGGATAGCAGCAGACTGACTGCACGTGACTCTACGACAGGTCTGGACCACTCGGAAATTATGTTTGTATCTGAAAGAAAATTATGAAATTATGAAAAGTATGAGAAAAGTAGTGAATGCCACAAGTTCTCGCACGCACCACTTAAGAACAAATCTGTTTGTACGAGTGTTTCTTGCATGAAGCCCAATGTTCCTATCCTAACTTAAGATAGGAAATGTGCAATACAGAAGCACGCTAACTTCACAAAATCTTGAATACATTCTCCCAATTTTAAAGACCGTTGAGCTGTCTGAAATTTCATGTTTCTATTAAACATTAAAAATAACTAGTAGCTAACTTGCTAACATTAGCTAACGGTATTGTTCGCTAACAGTAGGCAGTGTTAGCTAACAGTTTCAGTGTGGTTCAATGATAATTGAAAACAATGACATTGAGAAAAAAAATCTTAGACTCTTTCTATCTTAACACTTAGGATATGGAGTTCATGTAATATGGCCCCTTATTTCTAGCTGAAATATTTTTCTCAGAATGGGCTTATTGCATGAAGTATTCTGTTGCTGTTCACTCATAAATTCATCAGATGTATTGAAAGAAAGCAATTGTAGGTTTTCTGTCTGGTGTAACAAATGAAAAGCTGGGCAGAGTTGGAATCTGCAAACATAATAAGCAGGCCATTTTGAGAAATAAAGCGTGGGAGGTGAGAATGAATCTGTTTGGAATAAAGCTGATTGAAATGCAGATTACTTAACTAGAGTGCTACATTACTGGAAAGATGCAGAGACTATGAAGTTTCTGAAAGGTCACAGGTTTGATTCTCACAGTGTTAAATGTGAAATCGGATTATGATTATGAGAGGACAATGTAATGTTTTTTCTAAGATGACCACTCTTGCATCTTTGAGAACAGATCAAAACTGTCAGTGTTCATTTTAACAAAATTAATTTTCGCACCTTTCTTCCTGATTTTTTAACAGCTGCACCTGTGAGATATCAGCTGCACATGTGGACAAATAACTCTTCAATCAAATCTTCTCAAGTCCACACATTCATAACTGGAAAATCACTTTAAAAAACACTCAAAACTGTATCCTGCTTCCAAGTACTACAGTGAAAAAAATGTATACTTAGAAAATGGAAATCTGGAATTGCTGTATTTCTACCTTTAATAATATCAAACAATTCTGAATGATGTAACAATGTACCATATGGGGGATGCTTTTTTGTATTTTGTATTATTTCCATACAAAAATAAACTCGACACTGGAGAAGTGGCAGAGTCTGACGGTAAAGGGCATCAAGGTTTAACATTCAGGACTCAACAGGCTGACATTTGGCATGCTGGGAGTGTTCAGAGTGAAAGATTTCCTGTTCAGCCCTCTCCTGTTGCCTCAAGGGATTTTTTCTAAAATATGACATGGAGATGGCTGCATCCATATATCCAGTCCAGTTTTCCAATAATTAAACGTCATTGTTATTTCCCATCTATTTGTAGTCCTGTAAACAAATTTAGAGAAGTGGACAGAGTGACACATTAGTGAACCTACCATCTTTGAAGGATCCACGTTTGTTCTGGTTCCTCTTTCTCCCCAGAGTTCTCTGGAAGGGAGACAGCAGTGCAGCCAGAGTTAAACACTGTATACAGAATTAAACCTCAGTAATGCTGGACTAACAGTATCTTTTATCTCCTTGCATCTCATTCTCTCTTCAGCAGCACTGCTGCTTTTTTCCAATCCTTAAATTATGCATTTTCTTAAGTACGTCTGGTAAAACCCCTATGAGGACTTCCTAAACACTGGTGCTGGTCTGGAAGATAGGATCGTGGAAACACGCCATCATCACCGTGACTAAAGGAGAATCACCGCCAACGCTACTGACCATACTGCCTGTGACCTATGAGGCCATTAGAAGAACAAAACTGTATCAACTGCCATCTGAAACTACAATTTCATTTAATTAACTATGAGGGCATATGTGAAAACAGCTTAAGAGCTAAAGGACCTGTGTGTGGGATTTGCAGAGGTGAGAAGTAACTAAGTACAAAGACTGCAATAACAAGAAGATGAAAAAAGAGACGAATCTGGTGTATCCAACATATCACACGCTACAGATCAAGTAACAAGACCAAAACAACAAAGACGAAACAGACAAGAGAGGGGGATTCAACTGTGGAGAAAAGGTCTGGTTCGGTTTGTTTGGCACAGAAACAGCCAATAGAAATGTCCTTTTTTGTACTTCTGTACTTGAGTACATTTGAGAGCCTGAACGTTTTCACTTTCGCTTGATAAAGAAGTGAAATCAGTACTTACACTTTTACCAGAGTCTTTTTCCCACAAGTATCTGCACTTCTAGTCAGGTAAAGAATGTGTGTACTTTTGCACACACATACTAAATTTCATTTCTGCTATACTCCAATAAATATTTACACACTGGACCTTTAAAGGTAAATGGACACACACTTGCCCTCTGACCCCAAACCCCTCAGTGATGTACCTTGCGTCCAGGGCTGCGAGCCGGACTTGGCGCTCTATCCTCTCTGACAGGCTTCAGTGTGGCCGCAGCTCCTTGTCCCTTCGACATGGCTTCAATGTCCAGGCTGGTCACAGCTGCTCTGTATGACTTGTTCCTGCGGTTCCTCCTCAAAGCAAAGCCTTCTCCATCACTGTCATAGTCCTCCCAGGACAGATCTGGGCCCTGGGTTGAGTGACGGCTCCGGGTCTCACTGACAGAGTTCTCCAGTCCCACTGGGAAGGTCACCACAGTAGTGTGGTGGCGGTGCTTAGGCCGGCTGGCCACAGCTAAATTCTTGGGGATGAGCTGGTGGGTGCCGCCTTCATTGCTGCAGGACTCTGAGTGCTCAGAACCACCTGCTGAGGCACCACCATCCTGTCGACTACATCCTCCTGGGGCGTGGGTGTTTCACACTGGGGTGTGGGGGAGCTTTGTGGCTGGTAACATTCATCGCCCGGCTCAGATATATGGAGTTCTGTGGCGAAGTGGCTCTCCAGGATTAGAGGGGCCTGGTCGCCCATGCAGCTGTCTGACTGGCTGTGGGACATGGCGTCCTCCACCCGGTCTACTGAGTTCTTCAGCACCTACAACATTGGAGGAGTCTGAAGAGGAGGAGGGAAGAAAATGACATCCATAACCAGGGGACGAAAGTTCAAACTATAAAGCAGCAGCACCTTAAATGGAGACATGGGAAACCAGCAGGGGTAATATGAGTGTCTGTTGTCTGGATGACCCTCAAATACCTCCAGTGACCTACAGTGGGGCTCCCACATCTCTTCCCATCGAAGAGGGGAGCCTAACTCATGATCTTATCAGACTATCAGCAGTGCTTTAGTTTAAGTAGGCAGGCATAGTAATAGATTCACACTTCACATTCAAAACACAAGAGAAGTAAACAGAAACAAATTCAATCTAACAAATTTTAGGTACATTAGGAACAGTTGAACTACAGAGGCTTCAAAGTTGTACATCAATGACACATGAACTACTGTCTGACCAGCTGGACACAGACAGACAGGACCACATTACAATGAGTAGAGGGACCTTATGAAGTGGCTAGGGCTGCACGATGTGGTAAAATGGTCATACTGCAATTATTTTGATTTAAATCACCGTTGTGATATGCAATATGATTGGTGAGAATGATCATTTTTGCATTACAATTTTTGTTTTTAATGAAAACAAATATGTTAAAATCGTAATGTTGTGATATTTGTTGAGGTCTGTACCAAACAAACATGTTTTCTTCATCTGAAGAACAAGATTTGTCAGGGCCAGGGCATCTCTGCAGCACTACAGTCTTCATTATAACTTCATTATAATGCTGTTCTCTCACACATTTTTCCATTTTCAAAAAAGAAAAAAAAAAGTTCTGGTTCTGTTATTGGATATTGCAACTGGCTATATTGCCATTTTGATTTTAATAATGCAGCCCCAAAACAGGCTTTGAAAACATTGGATAGAAAGTCAAATTCATCCCACTCAATAATTTTGTTAAACAAAATCAAAACTCATCTCAGAGCTACAATCAGCGTGGACTGTAAAATACCAGATAGAAAAAGTACCTTTGGACTTTCAGCCTTTTCTCTGCACCCCTAGAAATAAGGAACATCACATCTCTTAGTTGTTTCCAAACCTTTTCATGTGAAGGACCCCCACAATAGATGCAAATTAGACCACTGACCCTCAATTTGAGAGGGTTTTGAATTAAAGAATCCCCTCAGCATATTTTTTATTTATTTTTTTGATTTTTAGATTTGAAGATAATAAAGTCTTCATAGTCAATGATTAAACCAGGGTCACTACAGATTACAATCAATCGATCCCCAAAGTACAGATACTACTGATATGAAGTCTTGATTTGAGGATAGATATTATCATCAATAAGATTTGATGCCAAAAAAATGGATCCATCCACTCAGATGACATCCTGCGCACATGAACTTTCTTAGTGCTGCAATATTTGCATCTCTGCTGCTATGTGTGCATGTGCACAGTGATCATTCAAAACCAGTGTCTCTTTCCTGAAATCATGATCTGGTTACGTAAGATAATCCTTACACCTTGTGGTGAGCAGTTTCATGTAGGAACTACTTTCTCTCTGTTAGAAAGAAAGTAGCTCAGGCAGATTCTAAAGTAGTTCTGGTAGATTCTACTGCAGAAAGAAAATAGTTCCTACATGAAACTGCTCACAACAAGTGCCGGTTTAGTTTGAGCAACCAGGTCATGAATGCTGGAAAGAGACATTGTGAGTGAGTTTTTCAAATGTATTCTTAGGGCACTTTTTGAGCACACCAGGGCTAGAGCCATCTACTTCCATTATACTGGAGAGAAGGCAGAAATCTCTAAGACCCAAACTCTGCAACTCACACCAAAACAATCTAGATTTTTTTTATGCCATCAATGTGACAGGGACTGCAGATGAAAATAAGCCTATATGACTAAATCTGGCACATTTACATGATGAACTTAAGTGCTCATGTTAATTTATGTGCATTGTCCCTCATTAAATAAAGCAAACATAATCATCACTGATTCCCCCACACATTCTCACACACACACACACACACACACACACTCGGTCAGTGGACGGAGCAGTCCGTCAGTCAGTTGTGTCTCAAACTCATATACAGTCAACCCGTGACTCACTGCTCACTCCTACACTGCACTTGCCCACACAAAGGCACACACACACACACGGAGACCTGCTCCAGCAAATCTGTGCGCAACAGAAACTACAAGAAAACAAATCCACACTTTTTTTTTTTCTTATAATAAATACTCCTAACCTGCCCTGTGCAAAGAGTATCACATCAAGTGAACACAATGTTATTATGCAGGCCAAACTCTTACAAACATGTTATTATAGTGACAGGCTTAAATGACATTGGTAACAGGTAGTAAAAAAAAATAGCTTTAACAGCAGTTTAAAAACACATAATATTTTAACAGCTACAACAAAATAAAAAACAGGCTAATTTGGTTGTTTTTCCTCTGTTCAGTCGCTGGCTGATTCCTGAAAGACGGATTAGGGTGGGAGCAAAAATGTCTGCCTCACATTCCCATGGTTCATAACAGCGGGGTGACGCGCAGTTCAGCAAACACTTGAGAGTGAGAGCAGTTCAGCAGCTGTCTTACCTGTGTGAGTGAGGTGACCGTACAAACACCACTCCGCTCTTTATTAAATGATATGACAGGTCAGTCCGCCGGGTGTCTGCAGAGCTGCGGTCCGTCTGTCCGGTGAAGTGCAGCTGAAGCAGCAGTTGTAGTCCTCCGCTCCGCTCTGTCACACATTTCTTCTCTCTTTCTCACTTCCTCCTCTGTTTGCAGGCGCCCATTAAGATGTGACGTCACTACAGGTGAGTGTCAATCAGTCTCCGATTAAAAAGTGCAAATTTAGATCAAAGCGGGCAGCGACTTGCAGCTACACGAGAAACTTTTGACAGAAAAGCAGCTTAACATTTGGATTTAACTGTTTCTGTGACGCTGCTGGACTACTTTACAATCACAGTATGAACTCGACCGGTTTACAATAAAATATATTTAAAACGTCAGGGAGAGTTAGAGTTTGATCTGCCCGCATTGTTACAAGTCATTTGCAAATACATTAAGATAAAATGTTCTCATTTAGCCTACTTGATCCTCTATCGAGTGTTTCTTTCTGTTTGTTGACATCGACCTGTTTGACAACAAAGTTCTCTGGCGCTCTCTGGTGGTCTACAGGAGACACTACAGCCCCCTCACAGATTAATTTATATCACTGCAATTAGAGAATGGGCCTTTTTCGCAGCAGCCATTTTTACATAAAATAGCAGGTTAAACGCAGGTGTTACCAGTGATATCAATAAAGGCTCAGTTCCATTCAGATCAAACAGAATCCAGAGTCCAATCAGAGCTGTTATTGTGTATGCTGACTTACTGGAAAGGCTCTGCTACACCAAATGTAAAAGAGATCTTTATTAGTAGCATTGGTAAAACCTGTGTTTACCTTATCCTGCAATTTCATATGGCTGCCATGAGAAAGGTCTATACATGGTGCTGCAAAATCCGCATACAAAATAATAATAATTATTAGTAGTATTAGTAGTATTATTATTATTAGTAGTAGTATTATGTTCTGTCATTGGTAATTTTGGTGATATTGTATTTTACATCTCATTCTGATATGTAAGTCTCCCGAATTGCATACCAGAATTGATTATACATTGTTTTACATAGTATGTTGCTGATATTACTATTACAATAAAACCTGGTTTGAAAAACGTTTTTTCAAAGCTTAAAAATACCTCTCTAAGTCCAACACAATAGCACGAATGAAGGCCTCAAAAATCACATCGGGTAAATAAGCCTCAACAAAAATGGAGCATCATTAGCTTCAGGCAGCATTTATTTCTGGGCTTTTTATTGCAGTATTTAGGGATGCACAATAAATATCAGGGTCGATAACGGAACATTTATATTATTATTTATTATTCAGATTATGATAATATAGATGATAAATATTAGTAAGCACTGGCCATGAGAAGCAGGTAATCATTGTTTATCATTATGGCTGATAAAAATTCATATCATGCATCCCTAGCTGTACTAGTCTAGTGTATTTTATTGCACAAGCTGCTATTGGAGGCAATATATGCACACTCTGAACATTGTTTGGTGATTAAAGATTTATTGTCTTTATTTTTAACAGTCTGAAAATATAATTATACATGAATTAATCAACATCCTCTTCAAGCAAGGCTGAGACATGTAATATAATGCAATATGGAGACAATGAAACAACAAAATTATGAGAGGGTCACTATATACAGTGTTGAAATATATATATATAATAGAAAATCAAATGGCAATGACGTTTACATCATCTTCAATTTCAACATCATATGGCATCCGATGACAGTGAATTAGAATAATTTCCAAATGATTCCCCAACCAGGACCATGTCTCTCATGATGACATGTTGTGTATGCTTGATACCCTACATTTGTAAAAATGTACATCCCACATATATGTAGTAAACATAGAGAATATTTTCCATCATGTGGGAACACTTATGTGTCACGCTTAGATTGTGAGGTTCAATTACTCTTAAATGTCAGTGCACAGATTCATGATCTGCTGACATTTAACATGTCTGCCGAAAACATTCAACACAGGGTTCCCACATTTTCCACATTTAGCCCCAAACTGATGAACCCATGGACATCAAATGTGTGAATCCCTGTGCTGCTTCAAAGCCTGGGACTGTTTAGACCAGAGAAATTATGAATAAAATAAGCTGTATAATGACCAACCTACCATTTGTGCCAGTTCTTTCATGTAACAATCTATAGTATATAGTCTATAGTGGATTATACAGGACATTATAAAATTCTTGTTCATCTTATTTATAACCATCAAATGTTTGAGCCAAAGACAAACTGATCAGTATCATGTTATCTCATGATGGTATAAGATGGTACACCATGTTTGGTATAAAAGATGATGTTTTTCATGTTATATCCTGATATTTCCACATTATTACAACATACTTATAACATTAAAAAAAAACTTTTGTTGTTGTAACAATATTCTATTTGTTATAACATGAAACATTTCATCTTGTAACATGATAACTTATATATATATTACACAGCTTTGTTAAATAGGCTACTTTATTCTGATTGGTCAGTTACCGCATTCCAAAGTCATTTCTGGATAACAGAATGTTACAATGGACGCAGTTCTGATCATACTCTCTTAATGAATATTTTGTGTCAAATTATTGATTTTTAACCATGTAGTACGCAGGATAATGTAAAGTGAGAGTTTCATCATGGTTGGTTCAAGACCCTGCATCACCCTGTCGGGATTTATTTTGCAATAATGATCCACTCACTTTACATTACCCCTTACATATTGTTATAACACAAAGTTATCACATGTTATAACAAGATAAATATTATATTGTTATAACAAGAAAACATTTTTGTTTTAACATGAGAACATGTTTTTTTAAAATCTCATAATAGCATGAAATGATCTTGTTATGTAATGAAAATATCTTGTTAAAATGTGAAAAATATCTTGCAGTAAACTTTTCACGTTGTAACATGATACTGATTCATTTTTCTTTTTCTGTGGCAGCAATATGCTACCATACAACTGGACTTTTCACAGTCTCAGTTTACTAATACACAGCTGTCATTATCTATGGAACAGCACATTTAGATGTTACAGCTGTTTCTGGCTCACAGATAGTACTGTGCATCCTGTAAGCAGATCAGCTCATCAAAGATTAAACCTCAAGGTTAGTGGGACAAGGGCCGGAACAGGACACGGGACAAACTGAAAAAACTTTTATCTACTTTTGCAATATTCAGTATGCAGATGAGACGACTGGTGTAAGATGCTGCTCTTCACATGCGCATGTTTTATTTTAAAAAAGGCCATGTTCAAATAGAAACCTAGCAGGAGTAATCTCATATTGTGTGTCTTTTTGTTTTGTTTTGTTTTTCACTGAAAATCTGGGGTCCTGGGGTCAAATGTGCTCATTAATAATACATCACAACATGATGATACACATGCACACAACATTCCACATTCATGATCACCACAGTTTAACATTTAGGTCACATATAGAAAAATTAAAATGGAACATTGCAACTTTTGTCCAGTGATAATTAATAAAGTTCAATTTGCACAGCTAAATAATCTTTACATTATTCAAAATAGGATATATATATATATATATATATATGTCAATATTTCAGAAAATCCATAGAGAAATAACAATAAGCTTATCTAAAGAAACAAATTAGTTTGAGCAGTGTTAGCATTACAACTCTGGCAGTAAAATGAAGCCATTTAGAAAGTGCTTCTATGAGCTTGATACAAAAATCTCATGACTAAGTATGTAACATGATAGAGATGTGATATTGTCTACATACAGAATGCATTAGCTGCTTCAGGGTTTAATAAGCGTTTGCTGAGTATGTCCATGCCATCTTTAGATGACACAACTGTTACGGGACTATTTTTCCATTCATTACATAATGGTGAGCGTGGCTAAATAGGAAAATATACAGGCAATGACAGGCTTTTTCCCCCCATTTCCTCCATCTATCACAAACCTCTTGTCTATGTGAAATAGCGTCTATTGATTTGCAGGAAAGCAAATATAAAGATACTACAGACAATCTCAAAGGGATAGCTGAGGTTTTTTGAAGTGGGGTTGTTCGAGGTACTTATTTATAGTCCATGTATTAGCTACAGGAGATGGCGATCGACGAGCCCCCGGCTTGGAGAAGCAGCAGGAGTACTGGTGTAGGAGGCTCAGCAATGAAGTGCTGTGGACAGTGTTAGCAGCAAAGCATATTTTAGCCAGTCAAAAAAGACCCATTTTGAATATTTTCATTGCTGTCAGACAGCCTTCTCCATTCAGTTAAACTGCTCGTTAGATGGCTTGCTCCACACAAACCAGACTCCTTTGACAAAAAGAGTAATTTTACTTTGCAGAACACAGGAGTTGCTGGCCTACTGCTGCCACTATCAATTAGTTTGTTTGTGTTATTGTGTGACTCTGAATGAACTCTTTAAAACACCAAAGCCACTCAATAACACAAACAAATTAACAGATTAAGAAAGCGGTAGACCAGCAACTCCTGTGTTCTGCTAAGTAAAATTACTCTTTTTGTCAAAGGAGTCTGGTGGTACTGGAGAGAACGATTTTTGGTATATATAACGGCAGTTTCTGGTCAAAAAAGGATGCCTGATGGCAAGGTAAAGTGGTGAAAATATTCAAAATATAGCATACACTTAAAGTGACATTGATTTTTTTTTTAGGTCCTGAAATACATTTTGCTGCTGCCTCTGTCCACAGCAGCACGTTGATTAGCTTCCATGCTGGCATTCCTCCCTGCTTCTCCAAACTGGGGGCCTGTCGACCGCAATCTGCTGTAGTTAATACACTGACTCTCGATTAGTATCTTATACAACCCCACTACAAATAATCCAAACCATCTCTTTAATTGAGTTAAAGATATGCATTTATAGCAAATGTTTTAAAAGAGGAGAATCAGTGCATATCACTGCTATTGTTAGCACTAAAAGAGTTTGTGTCCATGAGACTTTCAATGGGAGGTGTTTTCTCCTCTGTGTTTCACTCAAGCTGAGGCTCAAAGCTTCAGAGTGTGGAGGGCAGCAACCACAGCCTGGTCCTGTCTTTCTGGAGGCGGGAGAGTGAGACAGGGAACAAGCTCTTCCCCACTGTCCAGTGTACAGTGCAGGGTGGAGGATATAGGGAGGGGGAGGTGTTCAGTGAAGGCCTTGGGGTGGGTGTGTGAGGGTGGAGAAATGCTGAGGAGGGGGAGATGGCCCAGTTCACTGTTTGGCTATATCCCCTTTCTTCAGAATGATCTGTCGCTGCCAGGGGGCCAGCTTGGTCTCGTCGTAGCCCAGGGTCCGTAGTCGCTCCAGCTCCGTCTTCTCCTCAATCTCTTTGGCCTGTTTGGCCTGCTGTTCTGCTCTTCTACATGTGTCCACGAAGAGAGGACAAAGGATAGAAAACAAAATAGAAGTTAGAATTGTACAGGAAGGTTCTCTTTTATGGAAAATTGAAATCTCACACTAAATCGGTTTATATAACACAAAATAACATAAAAAGTTGTTTACAATACAGTTAGTAACCTAGTTTGGTTCTCTAAGGTGTCTTGTGGGATAAATTAAAGTCTTTTCCTCTATTATTATATTACGTGGCCTATGTTGGTGTGGACATCGACATCTCAGTCAGAAACCTTATTAATTAAATGTTAATATGTTGTTATAACAGCCTCTTCTGAGAACTCTGTGGAACCTGGCTGCAGAGATTTGCTCCCATTCAGCCACCAGAGCATTGACGTCAGGCACGGATGTTGAGTGATAAGGACTAGCTCTTAGTTGGCAAAGAATTTCCTCATGGACAAGTCTTTCTGCCCAGAGGCAAAGTCTCTCTTCAAGAGAGCCCAAACCATGAAAAAGTACATAGTTCTGTGTACTTTAGGTGTGGTGGACCAGGGGTGTGAGTGTCCACATACTTTCAGCAATACAGTGCATCAGCATTTTTATCACCCATAATAACCCTTTTTCATGACAGACATTTTGACTTGTTATAGCAGGAAAAGCACAGGTGAATCAAACTCTGTTAACAATGTTTCAGTTCAATTAAGTGTCCCAGCATGTACCATACTAGGATTCTGAAACTGGCTCATGTAAATGCAGTAATTTAATGTAATTAATTACACCTGTGCTTTTCCTGCTATGCAGTGGTGGAAGAAGCATTCAGATCTTATACACAAGTAAAACCAGCAATATAGGAGTATGAAAATACTCCATTACTAGTAAAAGTTCTTAATTCAAAATCCTACTTGAGTTAAAGTGCATAAATATTATCAACAAAATGTGCTACAAGTAAAGTAAAAGTACTTGATTGTGATATGTTATTGACTGATATAGGTTGTTAATACTGATGCATCAATGTATAAAGCCCCTTTTGTAAAAAAAAAATTATCTGTAACTAGGCTTAATGTCTTTCAAATAAATGTAGTGGGGTAAA
Organism: Lutjanus argentimaculatus; assembly: GCA_034769285.1. Classification (NCBI taxonomy): domain Eukaryota; kingdom Metazoa; phylum Chordata; class Actinopteri; order Lutjaniformes; family Lutjanidae; genus Lutjanus; species Lutjanus argentimaculatus. Next base: position 11,157,726 of record JAWZSL010000007.1, read on the forward strand.
ATGTGCTTTATTTCTAGAGTAGGCCAGAATTATAAATTAGCAATAAATAAATAAATAAATAAATAAATATACAAATACATATGTACATTAAAATTAAACTTCTGCTAAAACTGCCTGCAGTGAAAAGGGGGACTACAGTATGAACACTGAGGTCTGCAGGGTGAAGAAAAACAAAATGATCAAAACTCAATGGCACTGTGTCGCTCTGTTCAGATCATGTAACTGGCTGCTCTGCCCACGTGACAATTATTATAAAAAGGCGTTGAAAGTACCGCGCGGCAGTCAAAATGAACAGTTAAAAATAGTTAAGACGTTTAAGAAAAGATTATTTTAGCTGGTTACCTGTCCTACTATATTAAAAACAACGTGACAATGTTAACTAACCCTTTTGAATCAGTAGATATTGGACAGCTCTCAGAGGCTGTGTGTGCCACCACTTACTCCACAGCTGCACCTGGTTTAAAGCCCAAACTGATCGGGAGTGTGTGATGGTCTGGTGGCGTTTTAGCTTGTACTGTTAGCATGAGGCCTGGCTAATAGCTAATGTCTGCTAGCTTATCTTTGAGTGTAAATAGATACACCTCTGTGAGGATGTATATAGTTTAATATTTTCTTTATTCTTCCATGTATATTTTAGTGTAGGATAACATGTCCACATAATTCATCAGAAGTTTGCCAGTGAGAAAAACAAGGCTAACTGGCGCCATCTAGTGATTTTAGCTGTTACAACAAAACCACAGTACAAATGATAGTCTACTGCCACAAGGCTTCCTCAGGGCTCTTTTGGTTCTTTCTCTTCAAGTTTTAACACAGGTTTAGTTAGTATCTAGTTTTGAGGTTGTTGCTATAGATATGTAAAAAGTTTTTGACCATATGGCCATAAACTTAATTTGCATATGAGTAGTTTAGTTGAATAGATGGAGGCCTTGATTACACAGGCACTTGTCAAATTAGTCAGTTCTGGAGATGTGTTTTTATCATTTAATACATTTTACAATAAAATCAATGTTATGTCAACAGCACGATGTGGAATAAAGCAGTTTTTTCTTACCTTTTTTGTTCCCTGTCACATCAGGAGAACATAAGCAAAAGAAGAAAAGGCGTAAATATCTTAAACAGCAACTGAAGTAATTCTACAAATTAAAGTGATTAAGACATTATTGTGAGGCTCGCCACTAACAAAATAAAAAGAGAATGTCACATAATCAAACATTAAGTGGCGATGGTTGTACTTGAACAATTATATTGCTATACAAAATAAACAATCAGCAAAATATTTAATACAGCGCAATACAAGACTGCTAAAGACTATAGCACAGAACATTATAGTAGGTTTTAATAGATTAAAAGGTTGTAGAAAAAATTAAAAAGAAGAAGAAGTTAGATATGTCCAACATTCTGTCCACCAAGCAACTTTGCCTCTCATAATTAAACCATCTCAAGCTATCTGAAACTGTAATCCAAACCCACATGCTCCAGTCACAGCAACTGTTATGATTAGTCATGGTTACCATCCTCAGCTTAAGGATGCTGTCCAATTTTTAAAGAAAACCTTCGGTTTACAAACTATCTCAGTATACCACAGATTCATTTACTGCTTGAGTTACATTGAATTCCAGTGGACAAGAGGTGTTTTCCTGTATGTATGTCACACTGTACTGTGAGCACTGGTGCCAGATATGCTCTACAATTAATTAGTTTGGCAAAGCTGCATTTCTTTTAGTGAATATAATCATTGATTAAAGATGTCAAGAGAAGTGCACTAAATGTTCAAACTAACAGGCAAGCCATAAAAGTACTACTAATAAAAAGGATCAGTACAGCATTGTTGTGCAGAGAAACACAAAGTCCAACAACATACACTTTCTGTTGAGTCCATGGGTCCATTCTGTCTGGAATGAATGGGACATTATAGTGGTCTAATGGTGCAGACAACGTGTACTTGGCACATAGACCAACTTAGTATTGTTTGCATGCCACAGTTTATGTAAACACTGATCACAAAGAGATGCACTTCAAAGCAGTGGAAAAGGTATGCTTCCATCAAACTACTGTGGCATCTTACAATGTATGCATTATCATGATTGTTCCAGGACATACTAGCTTTACTTGAGGATCATGTCCAGCCTGCAGATCTCAGCCTGTGGATGAAGCAGCATTAAATCTAATCTAAATAATCTGCCACCAACAAAACTCAGCACGAACTGTGTAATGCTATTGCATCAGCAATGACAAGAGTCTCTGGATCATTTCCAGGCTGATTTTAAATAATTTCTCTAGGAAATTCAGGCCCAGCTGCAGGTGAGAGAGAATCCTAACTGGTATAATACCTAAACTCAGTCTAGAGCACATGTAAGATAAAACAAATTATGGTACAACGTATGGTTTAGCAAGAACTTCACATCCATTTTTCTTGGTGAAGATACACAGTTGTATACTCAAAAACAATGACGACAATTGTCTTATAGTATACAACTTAAGATGAAAAACGAATTTTCAAACAGTGCAACACAGCTTCGTTTACTCACCTCTCTTCATCCATTTTCTTCTTCATCATGTCTCTTCTCCAGGCTGGCATCGATGCCAGACGTGCTGCCTCTTCCTCAGCCTGTAAAGGGATAGAGGGGTCAGGGGAGAGACAGAGATGGGGACCCATACTGGTCAGTGAAGGATTTTAACTGCACCCCTCCTGTTCTGCTTTGCATGACTTCATCCCCTGGTGAAGAGATTGCCCTCAGATGAATTTTAAGTGAAATGTTGAGTGACATTTAAGTTGTCTTTCAAACAAGAATATAACTATGTTGAATACTTGAGAAGCATCACCTTCATAATTACCTCAATTTCTAAGACCTTAAGTACTTAAGACATTTTATGAAATTTTAAGACCTTTAATTAAGATTATTACTTTTTAGGACCTGCAGAAACTCCATGTGAAACAAAACATTTAAGACAGTCTAGGAGGGCCATCTATAGATAGGGAAACATTCAAGCCCTTCATGTTGTCAATTAGGGCCAGCTGATGAAATGATCAGAAAGTAAACTGGAGTTTCTAGGTGGTTGTAATATACAATAAATCATCACAATCAATCAAAGGTGGTATTTAGGTGTCTTATGCCTGCAGTCTGGAGAGGGTAGGAAGACATCTGCATATTGAAAAAAAACTACAACGAAACATTAGCCCAACCTATTAGTCCAACCAATATACTTTCTCAAATGTCAATTTTTGACCAGTGGCCTTTATGAAAGACTGAAGTGAGTGAACTCTACACATATGATCTGTGTAAACTGGTGTATGTACTTAGAACAGCAAACAATGCTCACAATACTCTTCTCCTGTATCTTTAAAATAAAATAAAGCCTTTCAAATGGACAAGACACGGTTTTACAGGACAGTCTCTCAGACAGTGCACACAAACAGTAACTGGATCCTTTTCTCTCTTTCAGGCTGTAATTGGAGGTGGAGCAGGGGGAGAGAGAGAGGGCAGCCATCTTGGATTTCTCATCTTCACCTGACAAGATACATTACCCGTTTGCATTCCTCTTACTAAAGCTTTTCACTTGCCCTGGCAAACATGAATCCAGGTAAGATTATCTACACAGTGAATATTTAATGATTCCCCTGGGAATTACAGAGCATGAAAAAAAACCCAAACAAAAATTAGGTGGTAGAGAGCTGGAGTGAATGTCTGATAATTAGTTCACATGGTCAGATGTGGATTGTATTAATGCTGGAATAAGGCTACTTACTGCTCTCACATGAGTCGCAGATTTACCTGTTAGTTACCTCAAAATGGGTCATGTTGGCCAGAGGCAACACATCCATGACACCTTAAACTTAAGTGATTGATGTACCAAGTAACCAAAATACAAGTACCTTGTTATCAGTATCCATTTCTCATGATTAGTAACTGGCAAAAAAAAGTTTAATTTTTCAGGTGACTACAGTAGATTTTTTCCCTGACATTGTAAAATAAACATAATTTAAAGCCTCTGAAAACTGGCCTTAAAATAGTAAAAATGCATGTGTGATATCAAAGTTTAGTTTCCACATCCACAAAGATCTGAATGAAAATAAACATTCATAGTTATTAGAAAACCTGGTCCAAAAACAGCTCATTTTGCAGTTTAGGCCATTTGTGTGGGCATTTCAGCTCACATTTGATTGATAGCTGCCACAGGAGTCCCAACCACCTAAACAAAGGACAACCTTAAAAAAATTAATATTGGTTTAAATGTACACTATAGGTCGAACATGTTTGCCACTTTGCTTTGTCTTTGATTTCTGTCTTTTAACATGTTTGTTTGGGTCTAAACTAACATTACTTGCTGCAGACGGAGGCAGCTGTAGATCAGCAGCTCCCGTGTCCTGCGAGCAAGCATGCTTTTTTCAACTGAGTTTTGTGGCTGTTAAGTGAGCGAAGATGGCAGCTTTAGTTCGCCATTGGTGAAGGTCGTCTAATAGTAAAGTAAAGCAAGGGAAAATGTCCTAAATATTGTATACATTTAAACTGATATTGATTTTAGCCAGGTTAAATCACTGTGTCCTCTTGAACCTCTAAGCTCAGACTTGTTACTGTTATGTACTGCCAATTTAAGTTACACTAAATCACTACATTAACATAAATACCATTAGTAAAATCCTGCATCCACACAGCTGTGTTTGAAAGGTAACTAGAGCACTGGAAGGAGCCCAGGTGGATTAACTGACAAAACTGACTGAGCTGTCCTTTTATTACTGCAGTAATAACCTGCTGTAGGGAAATTAGCAACCTATTGCTTTAACAGTTAAAGGTAGTCAGTTGTAACTGCTAAAGAGTTGCAAGACCATTTTAGTTAAAAACAATGGAAAAGGTAAAAATTAAAGGGCACTGTGGTGATTACAATTAAATACACAATACAATCATACAATTAAAGTTGTACTACGCAACCCATACCCAATAGGACTCAAAAAGGTATTAGTTTTTACGTCAGGTTCATGTCGTCATGTTGTGCCAACGGATTACATCCATGTGAGCCAGAGAGTGTAGACTGCATTAGCCTGGCAAGCATCCTTTGCAATCAATAATAGATGCAATGATTTTTTTAACAGGTAAGTCTTCAAAATTCCCAATAATTCAGATAAAACATGTATGATGACCTTTGCTTGTGCTTGTATACTGTTCTGGATTATGAGTGTGTGAATTTTTCGGTTCCTCTGAGTAAGAAGTTCTGAAAAGTTGAGATAATCTGGCCAATATTAGCAAAAGACCCAGGTATTTATTAACATTTAAGGTAGATGCTTTATTATTATAATATTATGTGCCAGTAGTTGGTGGCACTTTTTGTAGTGTTTTGTAGTGTGAAATGAATAGCTTATTGGCAATTATAAGTTCTATTTTGTGCGAGTGGGTCACCATGGGTCACGAATTTGGCATTGTGACCTGTGTTGAGTTTGAAAGATGCAGATATAGCAGCTGACCACTGGTTGAATCAACTGTTAGCAAGTTTTTACTGCATAAATTTATATGTAAAAAAAAAGATCTTTCCATATGAATTCCAAGACATGTCCAACATAAACCTCTGTGTACACTGAATGCCTTGGAATTACAATATTAGTTTAACAAATTTGACATTCTTTGTTGTTTGCTAATGCTCTTCATTTTCCTGACTAAGTGTTGACGTCACATGCACATGTGCAAGCAATACTACGAATATTTGCCCTTATGCAGTGTATAAACTTGGCAGATTAAAAGTAGTGTTAAATGTTTGTTATTAAAAACATTAACACACACAGTATTTATTCAGCTATTTCCATTCACCAAATCTGAAACAATTATTGTACATAATTACAAATCTATATATATGCCTCTAAGTTTACCAGCTGACTGCCTTCCCTTTTGGCTGTGAGTTGATCAAGATTCACTGTAACCTCATTAGGGCTCCTGTAAGCCACAGATAGCATGACAGCGGGTGGTGCTAAGAGGGTTATTTGAAGGTAATCTTGATGCTACAGCAGAGACACTATGAGAATAGTGTGGTTCTTCACTGCTACAAGCGTCGAAGCAAAAGATTACACGCTCAGTACCTTGGTGTGTCACACTGGCTCTTTCATTAGTACGTATATCAGTGTAATAATTTAAAATATGTCAGTTGATGTATTCTGTTGGCCATGTGTTTCAGTTGAATGAACCCAGTAGTCTAAGTAGAATGACTCTGGAAAAAACTACTGAAATCATATAATCACAAAAATGTCAACAAACTTTATTTTTAACAGCACTGTAGAAACCAAATAATAAAGAAACAAATTTAAATTGTGGAAAGTTTAAGCAATCTCTCAAAAACACATTTATAAACAGACTAACAAAAAGGTGGAACAGAGGCAAATCCTCAATCTGATGTGTCACTTAGATATTAATAGCATTGTCAAGTGAATGCTTTCATTTGCTGATAAAAAAAATTAGCAAATGTCGAGTTCTGAATTACTGATAGTAACAAACTCTGAGCGCTTTCTCCAGGCCTTTCATTTACTATACTTGTTAATCTTTGTAATCTATACTCAAAGGCACACATTGTATAAACAAAATCATAAGGACACAGACTTAAAGACAAAGGCCATTTGTCCTTAAACCCTAAATCCACTAGTTTCTTTGTCCTTGATTTCAAACAACAAAGATAGCTTGAAATAATATGCCTTTTTTTTGCTTGAGAAGTGAATACCTTTCCTTTCTGAGATAGTGGATCATTAAGGTTATCTCAACATCAAACACAATCTGAAGTATTCGGTATAAACAGATCATTTATGCCCTTCATTACAAAGATGATCTAAACAAATACACTTGTGACTTTTATGGCAAATCTTTTCCTTTAAAAACATCCTTGAAGTAGTATACCATGGCAATCAATCATACTAGATTCAAAAAGCTCTTGGTTCAACACAATTCAAAAGTAAATGGTTGTAGCAACTCTGTGTGTCTTTTGACATCACACAGACTTTCCTTTTACCCCTTCGGCATATGCAAATGGTAAAGTCAGTACAGCTAAGTGGATGCTCTTTGCTTTGCCTCAGGTAAGTCCCTTATGTGACATGGCCTAAAAGGTAACAAACCAGATTAGTTTCCTTTCTCAGCATACTCGACTTTCCAGGCCAGCTCTTTATGCATTTCCTCTTTGGTTGTCCCAGAGAGCTGGGCTTTTATGAACCCCATGGTCCATGTAGTGTTATATATCAAAAAGCTCAGCCTCCTTTTCTTTCCAAAAAGCAAAGCTTCGGTCAATGTATCTAATGATCTCCTCATTGCTGAACTCTTTTAGCTCATAGATTGTTTTAATTGAGTTGTCATTATATTCATCTCTGGGTGGAGGTTTATCAACATGAGGTTCTTCTATGATTTTCACAGTAACAGGAGGGACATCTTTCACTGGAGCTGCTGCTGAGCTTTCTGTTGTGTTCTGCAGTGTTTCAGCTTTTGCTGTTGCATCAGTGTGTTCTACAGTTTTGGTTGTTGAAGTTTGCATATGGTCCTGCTCTGAACTGTTCCCATTAGGAACCACTGCCTCATTTGATAACATCTGCTCACTGGCCTTTGCGTCCCCCTGAGCATTGACCTCCAGTGACTGCCTCTGGGTTCTCTGCTCCACATCTGGCCATTGTCAGATACACCATCCGTGGATGCAGCAGGTGATGATGATGGAGAAACATCTAGTTGTGTGGCTGGTGGGGAAGTAGACAGTTGATTTGGAGGTGGGGGTGCAGGATGGGTGGGTGGAGGAGGTGGAGGATGAGAAGGTGGCGGAGGGAGTGGCTCCTGCATTGGCATAATGGACATGTCAGGAGACATGGAACGTAGAGAAGCCGTCATCACACCACCCCCATCATTAGCGTCTCCAAAATACTTGACTTTTATGTCTTCGAAAACCATCCGCCCAGTCTCGCTTCCCTCTCTCAATTTCCACCATTACCTCCTTGTGAAACTCCCTTATGACCTCCCACTTATGGCTGCCAAGACGGTCAAACATCTCGTAGCACAGGAGGTGGCGGAATTTGCGCTCATTACGAGACATGTTCATTTCCAGCAACTGGAAATATCCAAGCATGAAGAGGTCAAGGGTTAGGCTTTCGTAGCTCACAGGTGCCCCGTTGATATGTGGCAAGAAGTGCTCTGGCCAGTAGATCATCTGGGCACGACTCAGTCTGCGGATCTGACGTGTGGGCACCTGACTCATAATTGTCCTCCAGTGGCCAATCAGATTCCCTACTACCTGCTTTGACTTCATGAAAAGAAGGAGTTTGTCGTCTTCACTCTGAATCTCCCCACCAATCTGTGCACTAAATTGGTTGTAGTCCTCCCAGCCTATGTCTAAATGATTTCCTCTCCTGCTGCCAGTATATTTAGTCCGATAAGATTCAGAGATGGTGTACTTCCGCCAGTGTTCAAGGAACAGGAAGACGATTCTTTCTTTCCTCATTTCAATGCATTCCTGGACGTAGCTCAGATCTGTCTGTACCTCCAAGCTTCTCGTTAGTTGACCATTATTTAAAATAGGGTCTGCAGAAAGAACCTGGTTGAACTGTTCAATATTAGTTGGGGCCATTACTTCCGAGGGCGCGTATGTCTGAGGAGCATGAGATGCGACAATAACTGGCTCTTCAACAAGTGGTAAGACTGAGTCCTCTGCTGAAGGTAGATCTCCATTATTATGGGGCTGAGGGACTTCAGCAGAGGAACAAGGGACATCATCCTCACGAATTGTCTCTGGACGATAACTAGACTCACTTACCACAGGGAGTGACCTCTTGCGTTTGTACACCCTATTTGCTTTGTTATCTGCAGACTGTGACTGATTCTGAATTTCATAATTGGCCTTGAGATTCTTTACTGAAACTCCACACTGCTTTATCTCGTTCTCCACATCCTCTCTTGTTGAGAAGGACTGAGACCGTCCAATAAATCCAGTGCCAACTGATCCTGCTGGTTCAGACTGAACTGTGCTCACATTCCTGGCCTCATCTTGAGAATATCCAGGACAGATAAGATCCAGGATGTCTATCTCTTTCCCCCCAAGGGTGGCAAGAAGAATGGCCATACTCTTGAGCAGGGTAGAAATCTTGCTGCACCAGGCTGGAAGGTCCTCAGCTTGGCCATGCACTTGTTTTGGATTGACTGAGAAGTGCCCATGATTGAGGGCAGCAGAAACTGGTAAGAGCTGGGTTGAAGCTCCCGCTCCAGTTCTTCCAACTCTTTCTCAACTTCTGACACCTTGTGCATGACTTGCAGATTCTCGATTTGCTTCTCTATACGATTCAGGTCAGCCTCTGTCATCAGTTCCCCGAATGGGCCCAAAATGGCATTGTGGACATGGGAGTAGTGCCATTCCTGAGGCTGGTAGTGCCCACTTGTCGCAAACTATATCAGAGTTTAAAGGAGACCAAAAGACAAGAAGAAAGGGAGGGAAGGAGGGATTCCTTCAGCTCGAAGTTCCTGGTGTGAACACACGCTTCACGCTTTGCAAATCCACCTCGACACACAGGATTTACATGGATTTAGTGGTGCAATGGCACTGCCTCATGACAAACAGAACTTTGTACTTGTAATTTTGAGTCAATGAGAAAAGAAAAAGATTTCTCCATTTTGAATTAATTGGCAAAATATATTTGATCAGTATGATATGTATAGATTATTGATGTGTTACAGGTTTGCAACATGTCTACATTTAGGCACTTGACACTGCAGATTTTTTTTATTTGCTCAGTCCCTCTTTGTAGTTTCCCTCTCCCATTTTTATGAGTCATTTTTTATGTTCTTGGTTAGTTTAAAGATTAACTACACAAATACTGAGAGATATTACTACTACTGCTACTTTAACCATTGAATTTTACGTCTGTCTGCATCCCAAATATGATGTAACACAGCACTATGGTGCAATGTTACATCACTGTTGGGCACTGGCACTAGTGCAACAGACAGACGCACTTCAGTCCACACCCAACAGTGACAGGAAACCACACTGGGTGTGGTTGGAGGTGCACCAGAGTTGAAACTGTCAACCCAAAGAGGTCAGTGCAACCAAGGTTTTTCTGATTAAGGAACTTGGTGCAGAGTTACTCTTTAATTTATCATGATCTGCCTGAAAAAAAAGGAGATGGAATTCATTTTTTTTTTAATCCTCACTGCACACAGATTTTATTGGCAGCATTTTGCAACTTCAAGTGTAAAGTGTAATATAAATGTAGTTATTTTTTATCATATTTAGTATTTTTGTTATTAATGAGTGACCTGTAGTGTGAATGGGCCTGGCATCACACCACTGAATCGGCATGTAAAAACTTGGAGCAGCAAAACTCCATCATCAAACACCAGCCCACACTGTGAATCCATTAGTCAAGTGTGTTAATGTTGTGATGGGCATTGTAGCCAAGTATTCAATTCACTGCACCCCAAAGAGTCTATTTATGAAGACTATAAATATGAAAAAATATGAAAAAAAAACATGCACAGATGAATTAAGAAACATAAATAATTTAAAAATGTCTACATTTAGACCTAGATAGGTCCAATGTGGGATCACAAAAAAAATTACTAAAATACTTTATGGTCAGTTTAGTTTGTGCTGTTGTTAGGCCTGACAACCAGTTAGACACTCTAATGATTCCACTGCATCTCAACAAATATACAAAACACTACATGTCACTATCACTAAAGCACACTGGGGAGAAATTTATACCTGCTGTCATATACAACTGCAATCCTTGATAGTGCTAAATTATTAATAATTCAAATTTAATCAATCAATTCGCATATTGAATAGAGTCCTTCTTGTATTACACAGGACTAACAAGTGTTCAGATTGCTACAGTATGAATAACTAATAAATACCTTTTCTAAATACACATAATATTACCACACGCTGCAGTGACTATTCATCAGGAGAGAAACCGAGAGGTAGATGTCATTGTATCTAAAGCCAAATAATCAATCTTCTTTGCACAACAAGTTCAGTATGCTGACTAAAACCCTTGTGAATAACTTTGGCTGTGGCATTTGTTCTGTGGATAAGTATGAGGCAGGTGATGGCAATTAAACGGCAAAAATGGCCAAAAATTGTTCAAGTACCCTAACTGGCCTTGTGTGACAATACAGAAACAGTCTCCTTCACCTATCATGTCAAAGAATAGATGCTAAATGAATGAATGTTTCACCCTCAACTGTTGGACAAGTCACAAGGAAAGCAAAACTTATGTCGTGCATGAATTCATTTGTACACCTCATTGTTCAAAATCACAAAAATCCACACTCAAATCCAAGCACTAGCTATCCCCTTTGTGTTGTTATTTTTTTGAAACTGAAACCATATATGCTTCAGGCTACAGAGGATATTAAATTTATGGGACCACAAATGGGATAGCTAAGACACAACAAAACGTCTGGACCTTTCTACAGCCTTGGAATATCTTGCCTACCTTGCGCTTGTGTTCCTCTTCCTCTTGCATTTTGACCTGAAGCTTTCGCACCATCACCTGCCTCTTCCACTCAGGGATCGCTTTCCCCTGTTCGTCATGAGTGGGCACTAGCGCCTCCACGTCTGCAAGGCTCATCTTCCGCCCCGACTCTGCTCCAGCTGTGCTGCCACCATTAACCACAGAGTTGGAGGACAGTTGCTCATAGCTTGCAGAGGTCGACATGGTCCTGGCAGATCCGGAACCAGTTGGACTGGGGCTGGGACTAGGGGTGGCAGGTGGGGAGGTGACAGATGTATTGGATGGTGGAGGGGATGTTGGCTTGGGTGGTGGACTAGATGTGCGGGTCTCTGGTGGAGATGCAGTACTTCCCTGGAGAATAATAAAGACACAGATGGACAGGAGAACATGGGATGTTACAAAACTGATAACTGGTGGATTTTTTTTAGCTATTAACCACTATTCTTGTGGAAATTAATGCCATACGGCTAGACTCGACTCATTTAACACTGTTCTTTTTCTCGTTTTCCATTGGCAAAAGTTGTGGATAGTATCTGATACCTGGTACTTTGTTTGATATTCTTGATATTCTGACTGATTGGTCAGAGAGAATCATCTGCACAACTCGCACTGGTCACAAACTACGGCCGCAATTTTTAAATTCACTTGACATTAAAAAATGTCAGCTCACAAAACCATGTCTTAGTCAAAAGCGCAGCCTGTCCTCTGTTTGGTTGCCAATGAAAGGACCCCAGAATGAATGGATTTCCTCCTTTTGTTCCTGTGTGTTTGTGTCATGTTCAACATGATGTCGCAGTAGTGTATCACCAGGAATCATTACGAGTATCAGCTAAGAATCCCACTCATTATGGTGAGGGGGTACTGTCTTCATTCGAAAATTAAATCGAGAAAAATACCTGGTGCCAAAAGCACATTGAGTCAAGCTAAGCACATGATGCCAAAACTTATTCCAGATTCTGAAACTTTTTTCTTGTTAGCCTTTTCACTACAGTAGCTTTACAGTAGCTTAAGTTTAACTTATACAGTGTATCACCACATTGACCACTTGTAATATGTGTTAAGTAATCGAGATCATGGGTTGCCAGTTCCTTCTTAGCCTTAATGGACCATTGACAACACTGTCAAGTGATGCACCATTTAGAAGGAGCAATGCAATGGAATATAGTCTCAGAATTAGAAACAGTAATATAAATATTGTTTCTAAATAGACCCAAGTATAATATTACATTTACCATGATTGAGGTGATCTATCCATTGAGGTCAGAGAGCTCTTGCTAATATTGTGCAGTTTCCAAACTGATCAAAACTTGGCAAAAAATAGGAACTCTGAATCATCTGTGAATTACTTACTTTGTCTTGTTTGCATAAAGTTAAATTATGACTGATAGAGTTGCACTGATGTGATCATGAAGCAAACATTATTGAGGGGTTCACTGACTGACAGTGATGTAAAGAGGCGTCACAGGCATGTCGCTGGATGCCTAATTGCTCCTTTGAAATTTACTGAATTTCTGTCTCCACAAGTAATTGCAAAAGCTGTGGCTGAATCACTAAAATGAGGAATTCTGTATTTGTCTGAGACTTAGATAATTGTGTCATCAGTATTGGTCGAAGGCTGTAGACCTACATTGTTGCCCGTGGGTCCGCTGCTGGAAAACACAGTGGTGTAGCCTTTACTGTGAGGTGTGGGCTTGAGGCTCTTCCCTGCTTTGATCTCTGCCAGCAGCTCTGAGTTGTCACCAGTGGGGGACATCATGTTGAAAGATTTTGTGCCTGCAGACAAAGGGATGGAGCAGAAAAGTGAAACCGGGTCGAAAGAAAGACAGAATAGAGGGAAAGGGAAACAGAGAGAGTGAGAGAGATACACTGAAGAGGAGGGAGCGAGAGACGGGTTGGGTGGCATTTCAGTGTTAAATATTTCATCCAATCAGGCAGGTAACAATGCTGACCTGGAGAATGTTGGACAGTGATGGGAGGTCATTATGGTTTACTGAGCTGCTGTCTCGTTGATAAGCTTGGTAAGTTTCTTTCTAGATTTGTTTACTTCAGTTTACCTTCATAAACTGAAGAGTTTGCTTAAAATATGTCAGTTTCACACAATCTAGATTAACCAAATGGCTTCCCAGCTATCAAACTCTACTGAATACATTTTAAAGACAATACAAATAAACCAATGAGATTTCAGAACATTAGGCAACTGTTGCAGTGAGCCTGGATTAGATGAATTCAATGTTATTTCACTACAATGAATCCAAAGAGAGGAGGCACACAACCCCTTCAAAGTGTCACCTGATGTATACGCAGCTCAGCTACTGCTGAACTCTTTAAAAAGTAGGTCTATGGTAAAATATATACATTCAACTTCCATTGACCCTAATCTGCTTATAGTGAACAATGCAACAAATTCAGACAGATTTCATCTATGACCTCTAACAGTAATGCTATTACAAAGGAAGTTTGTTTTCACTCTTTTTAAAGGAAAGACAAAATGAAAGACACTTGAAATGTCAACCAGGCAACATCAAAGTAGTGCTTATAGACCATATAAAGGCCATATTTATGTACACTTAACTTGCTGATTTACACATTACAGTTATATTCAAACAGCAAACTCAAATGTCAGTGGTAAAGTACCAAAATGTTGAACTATGTAGCTGTTATTTTAGTTAAGTCAATGCAACAAACTTTTAAGATGTGGCTGGAAAAGCCTCTAATCAAACTTGATAACGTAATCTACAGTTAACTATCACAGCAGCTACACATATTTATTTTTAAAACAATTAAACTTCACATATTTTGGCCCAAATGCAATGAGAGCCAGCACCTACCTCACCTGTTTTAGTGAACCTCAAATGAATTGAATATCCTCAGTCCCTCATTGATCTCTCATTTTCTGTTTGGGGAATATAAAAAAAAACGTCCTCTTGTAAAAATGTTCCCTGTTGAGTCGACCACAATGGTCTAGCTGAACACAAAGCCTTGCTAGCCTGCCACCCCTCCTCACTCTCGCTAGCTCTCACTCTCTCTGTCTCTCTCTCTTGGGGAGGAGAGAGCAGCTTTCTATTAAAGACCCATCATCACAGTCGGGGGAAATCTAAAGGAATCACCAGTAACTGGAAGTGACAGGGAGCTATTGGCAAGCTGGCCAGGAATTAACACAGGCATGTACACGCACGCAGCGACGCACACACCACACACACAGTCACCCTTCAATCCCCAGCTTGTTAGTCCGCTCTACCGGACCAATCCTTGCCACAGCAAACCTGACACACAATCATACACACATTCATGACATACGTACAACCTCACCTTACATTTACTGGATTACAGAGAATGAGAATGGTGACCGACACTTAAACGGGAGCTTGTGAAGGTTATGGATAAAAGTAAAAAGGAAACAGCCACTGAACCTTGACACACTTTTACAACAACATGTGACTGCTCTTTACATTTACAGTCAACAGATTGTTCAATAAATCTTCAATGCTAGGTGCAATGAGTGCAACTAAAACTCCTGTTGTAAAGTTCTTGTAAAAAATATTCTTAAATGTCTGAGTCATCACAAAAAGTATGACTCTGATTTAGGCAATATATAGAGCCTACCGTTCACCCATTTTCCCCTAACAAATCTTCATTGCAGAGCTCCAGAACACTTGATTATCCACAATTTTATATGTATAAAGGCTAAAAAGAAATAGACTGTTGAAATATCTGTTTCAATATGCCTTTGTATTAATGCATTTTGAGTCAAGGTTGTGTGTTTGTATTAGTTAAGTTCTGCTTAGGATAGGGGTGTGGACTGCCAGAGTGAGTGTAAAGGGAGGGTGGAGCTGTGACAGGTATGAGAACATTTGACAAATAGCCTCTCATGATGGACATCACAGCACAAAAAGTTTTCCACTCTGGGTTAGAAATTTAAAGGTCCAGTGTGTAAGATTTACAGGGATTTTATTGGCACGATATTGCAGAAATGGAAGATAATATTCATACGTATGTTTTCATTTGTGTACAACCTTATTTTTTTGAGTATTTGCCATTTCTCTAGAGCTCCAGAGTTTTCAGGCAGATAAGCGCAGCCATTTGGAGAGCCTTAATGTTTTTTGTATTTTGTCAGTTTAAATTGTTTGTGCTTCATGAATTAATATTTCACATAACTAATGTACTGATGTACTGCTCAACTGTTTAAACAACACTTACCACTGAGAAAAAGACGTATTTTGTAGCTTATTCATTTTTAATTGATTTAGAGCGGCAACAGTTAGTTGATTAATCGATTAGTTGTCAAAGGAAAATGCACAAAATTTGCAGCCCTACCTGTAGGTTCTCCTCAACGCTAGGAAAGGGAGGGTTAAAGCAATGTGTCTGCAATCTGCAAGCTCACCATCATAGAAGCCACTAAATCCTACACACAGATCTTTCAGAGCTGCTGTATCTTTAAGGGCTGCACTGTCACAAAGCACTTCAGATAGAGATGTGTCCTGTATATTCCTGGAATATAAAAAGTAGGATCCTCTCCATCCTGTTAATCAGTAGAAAACAATAAGAAACTTTCTAACTGCCTACAGTGCTGCAGCAGCATTTTCAGTCAGCCATCTGGTTTGCTGCCCGTTGTCACACTGAGCATCTGAGCTGTAAACTAATCTCGACCTCTCAGATGTGTTGATGGCTTTTAATTTTATGACCACAAACTGCCTGTTTATGACCTGATTAACGCTGTAGAACAAATCGTATCATTAGTGAGCACACATGCTGCTCCTTAGCACTTCAGATAGAGATGTGTCCTGTACAATTTAACAAGTATTATATTCTTCCTCCTGTTGATCAATAGAAAACAATGGAGAAGCTCAAACAATCTACATTGTTGCAGCAGCATTTTCAATCAGCCACCTGTTGTGTTGTTGTCGTCTCAACAAGCATCTGAGCTGTAAACTCATCTGGAGATCTCAGATGTATTGGTGGCTTTTAGTTTTATGGCCACTTAACTGAATGTTTATTACCTGATTAACGCTGAAGCACAAATCATTCCATTAGTTAGCACACACCAGTCTTTAGTTTTAAGTATTTTATGGCTTTCCTACCAATAGGCAGCAGGTAGAGCATAAACTGATGACAGTTGGATATTTGGTGAACAAAGCATAAAGATAAAATACATAGATTATAAAAAAGGTGCCTAAATGAAGCAATTAAGAGTTTTACAGCTTAATTGAAGTTGCTGTTTATGACTGGTTTATAAAAAACTGCACTGTATATTGTCCTGTGAGCTGCTTGTCAGCTATATGACACAAAGCTGATGGCATATATTGTAACTGATCCTTTACTTACACCTTTGTTTGAGATGTTCCTTGCATACTGTGTATAACCAGAAATACTGTTTCAAACCAGCATTTCCCTTTGGTTTATCTTGCTGTATTGAGATAAAAATACAATATTTGAAAGAATAACAAGATTACATTTAAATTAATTATTTAAAACATTTATGGTTGTCTGTGATGAGGACTTTCTGCTGTGATGGTCACATTTTAACACTGTACAAAATTTAAACATATAATCACATGTCTTGTTGATATCGTTCTTTGTTATAAGTTATGTATTATTATATGGTAATTGCGGTGGTGTTTTAATTTGCAGTGAACTTCCTAGAGTTCACCTGTCAACTATACAGTGGCACAGCTGCTTTCTTTAGGTGTTGCTCTTTTCTCGCCATCGTGGATCTCAGCCTATATACACATTTCTTCTATTTATTCTGAACAAAGGGCTTTTTTCTCCTGTTCCTTTACAAAAAGATCATGCTAGAGATAGAGGATGGCAAAATATTTATGACTACTTTTGGCTCTAGATTATGATTTTAAATGACATTTTTATATAAAAGGCAAATTTGCTATGTGTAACAGTGAAGTGATTTAGTGAAAGACGGTTTTGCAATTTGTACTTACTCTTCATTAGTCTTGGTGCCCCTCCCTCTGCCTGAGAGGCAGACATATCCCCGCCTTGACAGAGCAGCAGTGAGGACAGACCACAGCAGGCAAAAACAGGAAGAAAAAAAACAAAACAAACAAAAAATGGAGAGAAACAGGTGGAAATGGAGCAGGTGAAAGAAGGAACATGTAAATAGAAATGTGCATTAAGGGGCTGATGGGGAGAAAAATGACAGGGCAGTATTAGCAGAAGAACAGTGTTGGCTTGACTTCATTTAAACAACATACTGAACATATTTTATAATATTTTCTCTATAAATGTCAATTTTCTGTTTTCTATATGTGCTTCTTAACTTGCAGTAGGCCCACTTGCTTTTTATCTTTCTTTATATTTTTCACTGAAAAATATAACATATAATATAACATGTAAACAGCACCAAGGCAAATTCCTCATATGTGAAAACCTACTTGGCAATAAACCTGATTTTCATTCTGATGATTATGAAACTGAACTAGAATAGCATTTGTATAATATTGTTAATTAGTACCAAAAATTCATGTTTTTATTCCTGGTCACTTAGAGCTACAGCGATTAATTGATTATTAATCAATTATTAAAATAATCAGCAACTATTTTGATAATTGATTAACTGGTTTGAGTATTTATTTAAGAAAAAAAATCTAAATTCTCTGATTTCAGCTTCTTAAATGTTAATATTTTCTGGTTTCTTTACTCCTCTTTGACAGTAAACTGAATATATTTGGGTTGTGAGCAAAACAAGACATTTGCCCAGCTATCTTGGATCCCTCTTTGACCTGACTGACTCAAGGTTTCTCCCATTTTTCTATTTTTGATAAATAATGACTACTTTGGGACCTTTTTCCTCGTCTTCTCTGAGGTTCAGAAATTGGCAGGGGTTAACAGGCTGGGCTAGGTTATGTGGGCTTCATTATATGATAGTGTGTTGTGCTTAATTGACTTCCAGGTGTTTTATTTGTTATATAATTCAGTATTAATTTTGTATTGTGTTTGATTATTAATTGGTTAGATCCTTCTGTAAAGTCCTTTGAGGCATACCTGTGAGAAATTGCGATACTTGAACTATCTTGAACTTTAACAAGTTCATTGGGCATCAACTATTTCAATGTTCAAAGCTTGTTCGGTGAAATTCTCTGACTCCAATTTGGAGAAAGACATTGCTGCATTCATCAAACTTTCACATTACATCTCACAATGAGGACTTCTTTTCCTGTCCTAACATTTCCATGCATTTTCAAAAGTCACAATATTACACAACAGTTAAAACTTCTCCACAATTACAACACGTACACTGTCAGACAGCAGCATCCAGGGCAGCGCGGGGCACTTAAGGAAATGGCTGAACACTAAACCAGTTCTCAGGGTAACGGTAGCCCAACATCATTAATTTATAATCTGTTATTTAGGATGCATGGGGTTGGACTTATCTTTACCAAGAGAGATTACATAGTGCTGATTATTTCCAGGGGCTCTGCTTTCTAGGACAATAATGTATAACAATAAATTTCACCAGGACTGTGCATAAATGTATTGTCTTTTTTAGGAACTTTTGATAGATGTTTAGTGCCAGAAAATAAGTAGGAAATAAAGGAGAAAAAAAGAAAAGATGGAGAAAAAGATAAGAAGTTAAGAGACTCACTTCCTGATGAGGAAGAAGGGCGTCGCTGGTTGGTGGAGGTGCTACTGGCAGAGTGATTCTGGGTGGTTGGCGTCTCCGGGGGCAGAGGAGGAGGTGGAGGGGGCGTTGGCGTCGGGTTGCTCGGGGGAAGAGGGGGCGGAGGTGGAGGAGGTGGGGGCACAACTGAGTCCTCTGAGGTGCCATTCTCAGAGCTGTGGGCCGGGCTGTCGGTAGGCTCCTCCAATAACACAGAGCCCTGAAGAGGGAGAAGAGGGAGGGACAGAGGAGGATTAATCAGTCTTATTTTATACCCATTAGCTTGTTGTAGTCACTGTTACTGGGTTTCTCCTAGCAACCACATTGTTGTAATACTCTGTTGGCCAATATTTGGTCACTGATAACAGGACATGACAGGTGGACCATTAAATGATTGTCCACTTAAATTCAAACACCACTTGAATGTTGCTAATTAAAATCCCAAGGCTTTTTTGTATGTGGTAATCAATTACATTACTTTTTCCAGCTGTATACTCTAAAAACTAGGAATGCATAATATGGATAATAACCAATAAATATCCGCTTCTCCTGGCCGATACAATAAGATAACAGATACTAAACACGTTTGTATTTTAAAAAAGGCTCATATAACCTGTAGTTTATGTACATTTGAGAATAAGAAAGGCAAAGATGTTGTAAGCAAACATGGATGATTTAATATTCCACATCTCTGACTGACCAAAATCTGTTATCACTATTACAACAACAACAAAAAAAAAAAAAAAAAAAAAAAAAAACAGAAAAAACACAAAAACAACTTAAAACTTGAAACTTAAAATGGCTTTATTGTCTTGACATGGTAATGTTAGACCTTAAAACAAACAAACTCACACATAAAGCCTTTGTCAGGGAGTCATATGGTTTTTGGAGGCTAGATGCCAAAATGCGTCACAGTTTGTTTGTTTTAAAGTGCTGTGACAATAAAGGCATTTTAATTTTTTAAAGAGAGTGCCTTGGGGTTTTTTGTGATATTTGTCTATGTATGTCCTTATGCAAAGGGTACCTCAAACTCATTTTGAATCCAGGAAGTGCTCATTAATTCTTTCTAGTCAAGTACATCAAAAAACTTTATAGAGCATTTTGTGTAAGAATTCAAATTAAACGTTATTATAGATGATATTTTTTGCCTATAATTTCATTTTCGGTATAACAAATAATAGTATATATTTACCATTATTGACCAATAATTTATCAAGCATCCCTACTTTGGTTAAAACAATGTGAAATAAAATGTAAAATAATCTTAACAAAACTTGAAAAACATTTAACACATCAGTTTTTTTCAAAATACATTTTTACTTGTGAAAAAGCAAACAAAAAATAACAAAGACAATTATTTATTAATTGAAAATAGTCAATTAAACACAAAATGGTGACAGTGAATTTGATTCCCTCCTTGCGTAGGCATGCCACTTAAAATCCTGCTGGGCCGAGTGAGCAGCATATTATTGCACTGTGACTGTGGACAGTGACAGATGTACGCAGCCCTGTTAGATGTGTTGTCCCTCTGCTTCCTGCCGTCTTTAATCAACTCATAAAGACATAATACCCTATTGCTAATAACAGAGCTAATATGACCTAATCTCTGGGGGGAAATTCGGAGGGAAAACAGTGGGAAGAAGCCATCTGTCACTGCAAGTGATAGTGCTTTAACCCCCCCACACCCTGCACCCCTCCCTCCCAGCATGCACGTGTCTGACACGCTCTGAAAGCGTGCCATAACTCTGCTGGAAGCAAATTAATGGACCGTGACATTTAACTCGACCCCACCCTTCCTTTATTCTTCTGACGCGTGCTCATCATTGTTGCCCCCTTTACTTTTCAAACCCCCTGGAGAGTTGGGGGGAGGGCTGTGTCCAGATGGGTCTTGGCAGCACGTGCCGTTGGTCTCACTGATTAGCCCGTCCATCTGCTAGGGTGCCTCTGAGACCATGAGGGGCCCCAGTGAGGCCTTAATTGGCTCAATGTGGATTGTACCCTGTATCACCCATAACACCCCCACTCCTGATACCCATGAGATTATAAGAACACCTCCCCAGAGACCTGAGAGAGTCTACCAGACTCTATTCATTCAGCTGCCTGTGCAGGCATGTGGCAGCAAACAGGTAGTTTAACTAATAATGTTGGGGAGCGCAAACAGACAGAAATTTCACCTGGTGAATATTTTTAGGGCACATACAATGTATGGCTCCAACTAACGATTATTTTCATCACTGATTAATCTGCAAATTATTTTCACAATTAGTCTCTTAGTGTATAAAAGTCTGAGAAGACTTGTGAAAAATGTGTATCACAATTTCCCAGAGCACAAAGTGCAATCTTCAGTTTGCTTCTTTTGTGTAACCAACAGTTATTTACAGTTATTCTAATCACATATTTCCAAAATACTTTCAGATAAGAGCGATTCCAAAGCATATGAAGTAAGTCTTCATCACAGGTTTTACATCAACTGGGGGAGGCTTTGTGATATAATCTGTGCAGTCTATGAGGACTATAATAGCTTCAATTAAAGATATCAAACTATTTGTTTAAAGGTGTGTTACAGTTTAAATGTATGGCAATATTTGAAATATGGTTAATCAAAGCATTTGTGGAATAATGTGAATGTTCTCATCACCTAATACCTGAATGTCAGGGTTGAATTAACCTTTTACATAATGTGTTCAATATGATCTCAGAGGCTTGTTTGTGGGTCAACCGCCTCCCTTTCTCGATTAGAAAAGAAGATAACAAGCATTCATTAATACAAATAATCATAAGGACATGCTGTTACTAACATAAGCTAATACATCTAACATATCCTTGGCCATAGAAAAAAATGTCATTATAATATGAGATTCAGTGCCATTCTCCTTTGTATGAGGTTTGGTCACTGGTGACTTCTGCTAAGCGCCCTCTTGTCCATCATTGCCCTGAGTTTGCAGGTTCTTTGACAGTTTACACAATGGGGTGGTGACTTAAGAGGCGATGGAAATGAGGCGGCAGTTTGCATCAGGTGGCAAGCAAAGGCTCAAGAGGACACAACATTATGTAACATGCCGAGTGGCATAATGTACAGGCAAATAGTGCAGTCAGTGTGGTAACCTAACACCAACACACCATAACCAAGCTAAGCCTGTAGCGCCTATATAAAGGACTGAGATGCCCATACAACCAGAGTGCAGTGTATTAAACGTTATTTACACTGTACCAGTATCCATTAGAGTTACATTTCATATACTGTTATCTGTGTTATATGTTATATTTCATCTTAAAATGTTGTCTTTTTAAAAGTAACTTTATAATATCACACCTTGTGTGAAATGACATGACATGATAATTAAGTTTGTGAGGTAACCTGTTTTTGAGGGTTGAGGCCTACTTTTTATGAGTGGAGGATGTAACACCAGGTTTACTGGCAGTAAACATGATGTTACATCAAACCAGCATGTGTGTTTTGTTACACAAGCACCTGAAAAAATTGTGGCAAATCCCCTCTGAAGGATGAAGGTGAGTCATGATATCTCAATGTGTGTGTTTCCGTGCACCATCATGAATAATATCATAAACCATTTACAACATTACAACAATGGTTCGTTTCAGTCATCAAGTCAGTTCACATTTATTTATGTTAATAAGGAGGGTACCGAGGAATACATACACAACCACTGTTATGTAACCCTCCCACACAAGGGAAAGAGATCAAGATAAAAAAATATTTTGTATCCAAATGTTGTCACAACACTGAACATATTGAAATTGTCATAAACAGCAGAGATGTGGCTCACCTCCTCGTTGGGCGCCATGCCTTTGGTCCCTCGGGGCTCGGCTGTGTCGCTGCCCAGTGTCTTGTAGTAGTCCCCAGTGCTGGGCTGCTTGCTGAAGCTTCTTGACTTCCGGTTTGAATCCACACGCCGAAGTTTGTCGTGGCTTTCTCCAGAAGTCAGCTGCATAGGAGATGAAATAATGAGAGTGGCAAAATAAATAGCTTTACAATACTTTTGATTTAACACATTCATTAGCATCTGCATGCTCTTCAAATGTTTTTTATCAGTACAGAAATGATCAATTAATCTTAATCCCAGTAAACCCATAGACAGGAAAGAGTTGTGTAAGAGAATAATACATTGCTGACTTTCTTTTTAGCAGAGAAATTAGAGCTGAAATGATAAGTTGATTAATTGATAAGTCAATTAAAGTAAATTGTTTGACATTTGAATAACCATCCCAAAAACAATCCCTGGTGCCAGTTTCTTAAATGTGAGGGTTTGCTCCAAGTCTTTGTCTGATGCATAAAAGAAATAAAAAGTGAAGATTATGATTCAAAATGATAGTTTTCAACACAGGCATTTGAGTATTTTTTTGTGATTAACTTTTTTGCTGTCTTTGTGCTTTAGGTAAAAATAAACATATCACAATGAAGACAAACAAAAATGTGTGGCAACCCCCCACCTCAATCCCATGGGCCACCAGGATCCAAAATTTAACAATAAGTAGAAATAGTGATTACAGTAATTAATTGATTTCTCTGCCATGACTTGCCAGCTGAAGTAGTGCCAGCTCCAGCACCATGCACTCTTGCCACTGTTCTATATTAATTATATCAATATATGTATTAATCCGCTGAGTTTTGTAACTCCATGTTTCCAATGTAAAGCCAGCATCTTCTTAGCAGCAGGGATGATTGCAGTGTAGATATTTGGTTAACAAAAAGACAGACATTTTAGAAATACTGAGTGGTGAATGGCAGGAAAAGGTTTTACGCAGGGCTCAAAACTGCTTATGGAACGAACTTGACATAAGTGGGACAACACACACTGTAAGACATACATACTCAGTAGCTTTTGTTGCCAGATTAGCTCTCTCGTGTGACCAAAGCAGCCTTATTTGAATAACAGAACAAAAGCTTTATTCAGTTCCAGTAAAACATTAGCATTTATGTTTCATGTGAAGACTGCAGGGCGACAGAACATCAGGGTTCACAGGTAGATTTTTCACCAATGTAAAAGAGACCCTCCTGTCCACAGAGCAGGGTCAGAGGTCACTAACTTGGCCCTTTCAGTTGAGCCCTCTCACTTTCCGCTCTGACATCTATCTCAGATAACTGGAGCTGTAAAAGCAGGACATCAAACCCCTGTCAATCTGAGTCTTTACTGTATGCTGCTATCAGATTATACAGTATGTAGGCCAGTAGAGCTTCGACTATCAATCGACTATCAGTCAATTAATCATTTAGTCAATTGAAAGAAAATTAACTGTTTATTATTTCAGCTTCTTAAATGCAAGGCTTTGCTTTCCTTTGACATTTATGACAGTAAATGAAGAGTCTTTGAGTTTCGGACAGTTGGTTGGACAAAAGGAGCAATTTCAATATATCAAATTGTGTTCTGGGAAACTGTGGCAAACATTTTTCACATTTTTTTGAGACCATTTATCATTTAGACTTAAATGACTAATTGTGAAAATAATCTCAAAATTAATCAATAATGAAAATAATTGTTAGTTGCAGCCCTATGGGTCAGACTGTGTGCTTTTCAGAGGACTAACATGCTCCTTCAGGCCAATCTGTGGATACATTTCCCTAATGCAAAAAGCCTCACATTTGCATTTAGTTCCCAGCTCAAAAAACTTTTGCATTAAATCTTGCCCTAGAAGGAATATATTTTATACCAACAAAGTGTATCAGAAAAAATGGGTTCAGATGTGAAAAAGGAAGCCCCTTTTTTACCTTATAAAATTAACACTGAAAGCTGTTAACTCATTCATATTTTGGCCATCAAAGCAAAGTGTATAGTTACTTTGCCTTTCAAATCAGGCTTGCATTCATTTACATTTTAATGCTTACAGATGCCATGACTTTTCACAAAAACCAGACAAGAGCCTCAAACCAGATGTCCAATGTTAACGTAAGCGGAAATAATTGACAGCTGACCCCTGACCTCTCCTCTATTGTGGTGTCATGTTCTGAGTTCTTATAAGCTGTTTAGTTTTGTTGACTCATGTCTGCTGTCAAAGAAATAGTCCCTGAGCACTCATCAGCTGGCAGGGTAATGTGAGCAGGCGAGCGCTACAGATGGTTTGATTGTCATCCTCCAGGGATGTGGGCCAACAATAGCAAATGTACAAAGCACTTGTGCACACAGACAGAAAGAAAGCTTGCCCTTTATAAGGATCTGTCTGTCAGCATAAAGTCATTGTTATTTAATTGTTTCTACAGTCTAATATTGTACATATTCTCAAAGCTTATTTAGCTTGGCTGTGGTTTGATTATTCAGCATATTTGCATGTGGTTTCGCAAAAGCCTCAGGTTATTAAAGGTCATACACAGGAAGGGTGTTCATGTCATTTTAAAATAAGTAAATAGTTACATTCATACTTTACAATAACCTATTATAACAGAAAGGCAAAGGAAAGTACACAAAACACGACAACAGATGCAACACATAATAAAACAAACAAACTAACAAATATCCAACCACACAGCAGCACAAACAGATTGAGAGCCTGGAGAAAATACGCAGAGCAACTTGTTAAATCTTTACTCTTTATCTCCAGCCCACACTTCTACATTACATCACGTTTGTCTTAAGTAAAACAAAGCTTTCTTTTTTCTCTTAACACCTTACCTGAGTGTTAAGAATCCTCTCCTCCGGTTTACACAGAGCCTCATCCACAAAGCCCAGCAGAGTACAGAGAGTAGCTGTCACCAAATCCAGAGCGTCACCTCTCTGCTTAGCGCTACGCCTGTCACTCTACCTGCCCTCTCACTTTACCCACAGGCCTCATCAATAACCTATCAGGCCGGCCACAGTGGTGGTGATGATGTCACCACCAGCCCACAAACCAACCACTCCCAAACCCTTCCCACTGCCTCTTATGCAAAACACAGAGACCCAGGTGCTGCCCTCAACATGGCTGACTGCACTCAAATCACCCAAGCTTTAGCAGTATTAGAATATTCAAGCCTTCATTGCCCTGAATTACTGACAAAAATGTCAGGAAATAAACTAATCGCAAGTCTGATCTCAAGTCCAAGTTTCCAGAAGGGACTACAGTAGGTTCAAAGGATAAAAAAATGTGAGAGGCAAATGTTTCGTGCGGCAGCTCCACATGAAACATTTGACTTCAGTCAAAGCAAATACAGACAAATGAGGTGAGAGAAGCAGCAGCAGAGACAGGCTGTAAAAACAAACAAAGCTGAAACTACACTTACAACTCCATTCCACAGGTTTCCTCCACTGTTTCCCACACCTTGGCCTGTAATCCGTCTACAGGTTGTGAGATTGCTCCTTTTGATAGGCTGTGTCCCTGGATGAGGTTACTGTTCCCTGTTACTATGGCGCCCAAGGTAGATTGTTTTTCCCAATGTATATGGTACACGCTGATCTTAATTGTGTGTGTTTGTGTGTGCACGCATGTGTGCAAGTGTTCCAAGCACTGGCTTTTGTTAAATTGTTAATGAGGGCGCGCCCCGGGCTGGTCACCTGGGTACCAGCCCAGGATGAGTGGGTGGAGAGAGGAGAGGAGAGGAGAGGAGAGGAGAGGAGAGGAGAGGAGAGGAGAGGAGAGGAGAGGGAGGGAGGGGAGGGGAGGGGAGGGGAGGGGAGGGGAGGGGCACTAATTAAAAACTCTCCCCCATAAGGCACAAACACACACAGAGCTCACCCTAGAGACAGGACATTATCGCTATCTGTGGACTTTACACCAACTAACAACAACTGACTTTGTATAGCAGATCCATACACACAGCCTCAATCTTTATGTCTGCATAAATGATTTTTCCACAAATCAGATGCTTCTGCAGCTCTGTGACTTTACACTGTATTTCAGGTTTTAAATGAAATGGTAAAACACTTACCACTTTTAAATAGGCCAATCAGGATGGTGTCATCTGACAATTACTACAAGGATAGATGCTAGTATTTTTAAACAATGGCCCCACGAGCCAACAAGCCCCAAAATTTGGTGGCCCAGATGTAAACTTAACCAGACCACATAATATACTAATGTTGTCCACTTTTCCAATGGACTGCAATGTGATGTTTCCTGAAAGCATTGTATCTGGTAATAAACCTTGACTTCCTCACTAGTTGAGGAAACTGACAGCACACACTGCAATACATTACATCCTAAGATGTGTCATTTTCTAGTCACTTATGCTCTTCCTGTCATTCACTCCCAAATTGTTATGTCTTCATAGTCCGCCTTTTGTATTTCTGGTTCTTCTGTAATTATGACAGCAGTTTGAGTAGGGATAGTAAACCCACACTTAAGTAGCCCCACCATATCGGTAGCTTCCCGACAACAAGTACTGTTCAGTGTTTTAGTGGAATGTTTAATTAAATGGCGCAAAAGAATCTGGATGTTTGTGAAACTGTAACGCGGTGTCAGCAAAGGCTCGCAGTATGGGTATAAAACTCAGTGGCCACAGGGGACCACCTACATGGAACATTTGAGTAACGTAATATGCCCACAGGCCATCAAGCCATAGTTAATGTCAAACCCGGCACTATGTGAGATAAAATATTGTAATATTGTAAAAACATCATTAATAAATGGTAAATTGATAGCTAACTACACTTCAGTTAATAGTTGTTTCACTGTTAAGAACCAGTGAAATGATAATAATGTCGACTAACTATTAGTGATGCTGTGCTGGCTGTGCCAAGTTATACTGGCTTTGTTCATACAACTGGACGAAGACGAACTCCTTGCTATCATCATACTTGAAGACAAGGTAACAATGAGGAAATAAATTCTTCATGAGCTGAAAGTGATCTCTCATCTCTCTTGGTTATCTTTGTTGTAATTACAATGTTCTCTGAGCACCTCAATTACACTTAAATTAGAATAACGTCTTCATAACCACTTTTAATGTATTTCACAGCAGAGCTGAACCACCAGAAGTAGCGCTGAAACTAATGCTGGTGCCAATTTTAATTGCTGCTCCTTGTCAGCTCTTTAAACACACTTTTGAGTGATCTGAAGCCAGATTAATTACTGGAAATTAAGATCAAACCCATCACAACAACCATTGTGTGTGCCAACCCAGAGGACCTGCCACAGTAATGAGCATCTTTGTTAGCCTCGTTAGCCATGCTAATACAATAACAGCATTGTGGGCACCCAGACAAGGCACATTGTTACATAAGAGCTATAGCCCAACTGATTAGACACAAGGGAAAATGGAGGCTAATGGCCAATTTATCCCACACAACCCATCCTTCTTCTTAAGGCTTGTTCCATATCATTCAGCATGTCACAGGCTTACCAAAAAGCTACCTTGAGAAATGTTATTTTCCCCAAAACATAGGATATCTCCAGTTTGAATAAATACAGGAAACATGACCTAACCTACTGCATTTAATAAACTGCCATGTGCCATGCATCATCCCATTTAGGAAAGGCTTGGAATTATTACACTGTCTGTTTTCTTTCTTAAATTTCAAAAAGCCAGAGCGCTATTTCTGCACATTGAACCTTTGATGGACAAGCACAAGCAATGGAATAATGGAAATCTGAGCCTTGACTTACAAACAGCTTCAGTTTTTGACTTCACCACCACTGTACGTACCTCCTTCTTGTTCTCCACATGCCGCAAGTTGCTTTTCACCTTCAGGAACTCTGCTGATGACGGCTCTTTAGGGGGCTGTGGCGGCGGGTAGCTCGGGGGTGGAGGGGGCACCGGGGGAGTCTGTGGGGGAGGTGGGGGTGGATAGGTTGGTGGTGGTGGGGGGTTGGAGGCAGCATCAGCAGGTATCTCATTTTTCTTGGGCATTCTGAGCCAATGTCCGGGTTTAGCATGTCCATGTACGCCTGCATGTCTGAAATGGCAGACTCTGATGCACCTGTGACAAAGACACAAATGCGCACTTATTACCACTTATTTCTCACAGGTGTACTGCTGATTTTAATGAACAAAACATTAAGTAAACCTTTCAATATTTACTCTGTTTGTTTTTCTGAATAAACCATTCAAACATGAATGAGAAATATGAATTACTTTTAGATGGTCTACTTCTCCATCCAAAACAAACTATCTGCACACAGGCCACTAGGGTGCAGCACTTGTATGTCATGCACCTGTGACATAGAGCAAAAAGAGATAAACTACAACATGATTTTAGTTCCACTTGAGTAAATAAGCTGAGGGTTATATTCGTAATGTAAAAGAAATGACAGTGGATGATTTATGGCTAAATGATTGAAGACAGTTAAGCTTGCTCCATCTAAAACTGATTATATGCTGTTAAACTTATGAGCCTTGAAATTTCAATTTAGAAACAGAATGGGACACCATTTGGAGTTAATTAGTTGAAAAATGTCATAGAAACTATGCTAGTAAGCACCAACTGGAAATTTCTAGTTGAAAACTGGTTGATATTCGGTCTGAATGTCTTAGACATCTTTTTGCTCTCTTTTCAACTGGCTAAAATGCGATTACAACATCATGTAACAAAACACAAATTTGTTTAATATTTCTGATGATTTGTTCAATTGTAAGTTGAAAGAGAGACAATACCGATTAGTGTGAAGGTACTTCCCTAAAATCCTTTTCACTGGTAGGTGAAATGTGGTCTACACCAAGACATAATTTCATGCATTTAATGTTTTATATACAGTGTTATAAATATGAACTATATAGGCTGTGTGCTGCCTAGGGGTGGGCAATGTGGCCCTAAATAATATCACAATATTTTAGGGTATTCTGCCATAATAATATCCATGACAAAATATTGAGGAATATTAGTGTTTTAGAACTCACAATAGCTGTTGAGCTGTCCTCACACTAAAGCAGGCGCCTCTTTTCGAGATGCTGAAATTAATTTGTTGTATTGCCCCATTTTGGTGTCTTCTTGCACTTCTTTCATGTGTATTACTGTGGTTTATTGTACATTTGATCTTTGGTAACCAAACCACTTTTTAGAACTAACTCCTCCATTATAATATTGTCATTATCACAACATGAATTTGTAATATTGTAATAATGTCATTATCACAATATGAAGGTCTGTATGTAAAAAAGAATCTGTGCTTCTTGCTGCAGTCTAATAATACTAAATACTTAGCCATTTTAGTTACTATTCAACAGCTATATGCTTTGGAACGTATTATATATTATGAGCAGGTTAAATACAGGACTTTCATCCAGGCACTTTTTGCAGTCACAGCAAATCCTTGTGAAATATGGTCTAAATGTGAACGTTCAATCGTCTTCAAATAGTTGTTTAAAAAAAAAAAAGAACAGCTTTTTACTGGTGACCATTGTTGTTTTGCAAATGTCTTTTCAGTAGAAAAATGCTCATTGAGATATTTCTAGTCACCTTGTATTAACTTTCTAGTCTAATATGCGTTGCAGACCTGCGTGTGCGACTGTGTTCAGCTGAGCAGGCGGGCCTCGTGAAGTTGTTAAGCTGCTCCTTTTCTCCCCGGTGCTGGACTGGCTGGAGTTGGCTGAGTCGTAGTTGGACAGGGAGCTGGACGGTGAACTGATGTCAAAGTGTGCCGCCTGGCTGGCAGGGGGCATGGTCGTGTTTGGGGACGAGAGGCCCGAGTCTGGCTGCTTGTACTCAAGGTCCGTTGAGGGGTCCCGGGACAAAACACGGTGCTCCACACTCTGTCAGAGGATACAGTTAATAGACATAAGCATCAATATGTCTGTTTCACAAAAGTAATTGTTTATTATTAAAACATGTCTGGTTCAATTAATTCAGATGTAAAAGGATACAGTGTCCCTGACACAATACAGTTAATAACAACAATTAATTAATATGAATTATGTTCTTGTTCATTCATGAGTTGTTAAATCCCACCTCTCAGTCTCTGTTGACTTACGTGAGGAGAACAGCATTAATTACTGCACACTAATGAAACATCTCACAGCTGATCAGAGAGGCTCTGGGGCCCTCTGCTTTTCCCACAGCGGAGCACTCTGTTGGCTGAATGTCCCTGATGGGAATAATACAAGAGGGGGCAAATATGTTTCCCACAGTGTGGAGGAGTTATTATTCCTCTGGCCACTGGGGGATTTCAGTGGGTTGAAGCTGTGGAAGCCACTGTATGTCAAGTGTTAACAGCCCTTGTAATTAGCAGAGATAAACTGATGTCAGTCAAGGGACCTGTTGGCTCAGAAACAGCTGTTTATTTGTTGCAATATCCAAAGTCTGATGTATTTCAAGGTTGCATTTTAGCTCTAGGGAACCAACTATGCAAGAATTACAGACTACAAGGTTCAATTATTTTTCATTTTACAACACAGGGTTGTATAATGAGATGCTGGTTGTACTCCCCTTTATGCCACTCACAAAAAACAAAAATAATGTACATTAAATGGGTAAATAAATAAGTCATAAATAGGAGGAGTACTGAGGATCATTTAAATTAATTGTAATTATTTTTTGCCAATTAAATTATTATTACAATAAATTAAAATTGGAATTATTAAGTATTATTAGAAAATCTAAAAAGAATTTGGACTCCAGTTTGGTCATGGATTATGTAGTCAAAATAGCAGAAATGATAATTGATTTCATGCAGAGTGGGATGAAGTGGAAGTTGGCAGTTGTGCTATTGATGGAACAAACAAGGTTCAAATGCTGTCTTTCATGAGTGTTCCTGTCAGGAACAAATACTGCATGTTTTCTTGTTTTGACATGGAGGAGTAGAGCTCCCATTAGACCAATTAGTGTTCCAATAGGCAAAAAACACATTGATAAGACAGACAGTATGTCCCTAACTTTGATGAGAACCAAACCTGCAGTGTCTGACATATTGTATAATTATTTAACAAACAAAAAACAAAATGTGGCACTTAAAGCTGTGGTTCCCAGTCTTCATGGCTCTTGACCCCTTAAAATGAGGAAAAGTCCACTTGACCTCCTGTGACCCCCTGTCCCAGGTTATGGTCTCGGTGTGGGTGTAAATTTTGAACAGTTCAACCAAAGAGTGATACTTTTTTTTTGGATTTTTACAGTTAGAGAATTTTTAGAGACCTGAAAAAGATGAGAAAGAAAATCTGAGAAAGGAAGTCTTTCTTCCCTTTAATCATCTTGTGACCCTTCAGATTTGTCCTGGGCCCCCATTTGAGGCCCCTACATCCAAGTTGCGAACCAATGGCTTAATTATTATTACTTATATTTTGTTTATGTTTGTAGTCAGGATTCAAAGTTTGTGTAGTTTACAATAATTTGATCCTCGCTGGTAATTTGCTTCTTGGTTTGGGGATGTCAGAGGTCAGGGTGCATGTCAGCAACACATTTTGGGCACAGCTGTGTCTCTTACCATGTTCTCCACAGTGCGCAGATACTTGGCACACTGGGAGTGGCCGTTGTATTCAGCCAGGTCTGCTGCTGTGAAGCCATCCTGATCTCTGATGCCCAGATCCACCCCATTGACCACAAGGATCTGACAGCACTGGAGAGTGACAGGACAGAGGTCAGATATGAATAAGATGGAGAAAATGACAGGGTCAGTGTCACAAAAGCCTTGCCAATAATTAGTTCAGTGGAAAACGGTGTAAAAACGTTAAGAGAAAAGTTTGGGTGTTTTACTTCAGTGATTTTCAGCTGATTGTGGAAATCTTCCTCTTCCTGTCTAAAACAAAGTATTTGTGTTTATGATCAAAAGAAACTTAAACAGTTTCTGTCCTGAGCCAGGTGGAAACCAGGCTAAGCTTATTGTTCTAAGACAGAGAGAGCTTTGTGTTGCCATATTGACTCATTAGCTTCTTAATAATGGTCTCACAGGTCCAAAACCCTGTAAGTCAGGGTTTGGACAGTGTCATCAGAGTTCAAGTTCAAACCCTTCTTGCAGATATCAGAAAAAAAAAATCTATTTTCTATATACATAAAACACCAAGCTATGACAGAAACAGCTACAGACCTGACTTGACTTGGATACAACAAAATGTTAGTCAAAGTAGTAGGCTAGAGTGGCAGAGAGGTTGAGGCCATTCATTCAAAACAGATGGTTCAAGTGGCATTTGTGACCATCAAGAATTAAACAGCTCCTACATAACTTATATTAATATCTTTCTACATAAAATTGTTGTTTTAGGCTGCATTATCTCTGTTATTGCTCGGATTGCCATTACTATTAAAAAGGATCAGGACAGCCAACATTCTGCACAAAAATCACTCCACCACTGGATTACATACAACTTGGACATCAAACACCAAATCTTTCCTCAGAAAGCCTTTACATTCCAACATTCACATGCCACTATATTAAATTTCTACTGTATTATTCGACTTTTGAAAGATAACTACCTATCAATAGTCAGTGTGTTAGCTACAGTAGATGGCGGTCAGCATGTCCCAGTTTGGAGAAGCAGCACAAAAGCAAAGAAATGTACTGTTGTGGACAGGGTCAGTAACAAACCATATATTTGTCACTTAAAAAAGGTCCACCTAAAAAAAAAATCAGTGTCAGTTTAAGTTTGTGTTATTGTGTGACTCCGGTGAATCCAAACTATCTTTTTAACATATCAGAGTCACACAATAACACTAATTAACTAACCAATCAAGGCAGTTGCAGACCAGCAACTCCTGTGTTCTACAAGGTAAAATGACTAATTTCACCTATGGAATTTGGTTGGTTTGAGGAGAACAATATTTGCTTATATACCGGTCATTATAAGACATAAACACACACCTCCAGTTCACCATTCTCTGAAGCGTCATGAAGCGGGGTCCCTCCCCAATTGTCAGTGACAATCTCTCCACCGTGTAGCAGCAGCCAGCTGAGCACCTTCGCGTGGCCCCGACTGGCTGCAAAGTGCATGGCTGTGGCCCCGTCACCGTCCCTGTCTGTCAGGCTGATCTCCGTAAAACTCATCTAAAGCAGAGAGGACACAAGTTACAGTCATCCGCTAAAACAGGAGGATTTAATGGAAGCTGCTTGTGGGGAAAAAGTAAATAATGGAGCCTGGTCAGGCCACATTTTTGAAACAATAATAAAGCAGTAAAAGTAGCATGTTAATTTTAGAAATATGCTTTTTATGTATATTAAATATATTATGTAATATATTAATATTTTAGACAATAGAGTTAAATCATGATGCAACAAAGGTCTTTCGTGTAATCGAAGTGTAATTTTGGATATAAAATACGAGTTGATTTAGTTTTTAAAAAATGTGATAAAAATATAACAATGCATAAAGTATGGCATGTGGACCAAGTAATAAATCAAATTTATTTGTTTACAAAATTTGATCAATGTGGCCAGATATTCCAATGTACCAGCCATGTGATGACTGTGTTGTGGCCCATCTGGGCTGCAGCATGCAAAGGTGTCATCCCGTCATTGGCTCTGATGCTCGGATCCGCCCCACAATCCTTGACCAGGTATTGGACGACCTCCAGATGACCCTCCTGGCAGGCCAGGTAGAGCGGCGTGGCACCA
This sequence comes from Lutjanus argentimaculatus, assembly GCA_034769285.1. Classification (NCBI taxonomy): domain Eukaryota; kingdom Metazoa; phylum Chordata; class Actinopteri; order Lutjaniformes; family Lutjanidae; genus Lutjanus; species Lutjanus argentimaculatus. Next base: position 11,192,192 of record JAWZSL010000007.1, read on the forward strand.
TTCTTAGTTTGGGAGTTGACAACACTGTAGTGAAAATCAAACATGAAGTAAATGTGAGTAAAAAACGGTAAATCAGGGGTTTCAAAGTACGGCCAGCAGACCAGAACCAACCCTTCAAAGGGTCTAATCTGGCCCCATGGATGAATTTCTAAGTACAAAAATTGGGGGCAGTCATTAAGTCCAGACCAGAAAACAGTTCTCTGAAAAAACAATTCTCGCCCAGATGTCAGCTAGGATGGACTCCAGCCCCCCTGCAACTCTTCTAGAATAAGTCCTTGCGGATAATGAATGAATGAATTGAATGAGAATGAATGTGAATGAATGAATGAATGGGATTGAAGATAAATAATGAATGAAAAAAAAACAATGAATACATATTGAAAAAAAATTGATTTGTTAAGGGTTTGTGAGACCAGACAACTTAAAACTGAACCATTTCTTGACTGAAGTTGGTGTCGTGTTATGATGCCTTCATAACTACACAGGAGTAGAAATGTTTGGAAAATTAAAAGCTTTTCTAGACCTCAGCAAGTTATTCAAATCATAAAGAAGTAAAGTAAAACTAGAAAAAAACTAGAAAAACTGAGATGCTGTTGAAATTGCACTTCATTTTCTAAGACATCTCAGGCTGTTCATCATCTATTTTGCAAATTAATGATTTGTTAATTGTGATTTTTTTTCAGAATGTACTTGTACTTCTTTTCACCAAGACAGAACGGGAACATTTGGAGGTATTGTTATTTGTAGATTATTATGCAGTGGTTTTAGGAGAATTAAATTTGGGCTGTGTGTGCCCATGAACTAAAAAAAAGTTTGACACCCCTGCAGTAAATAATTTCTATCAAGGTTTTATGGCAGCCTGTCCTTCTTTCATCACTGAAGCCATATGGTTGGTCAGAAATGGAGGAAGACTTAATTATTCACCTAATAATGACATATAAGTCTGCATCAATAAAATCTGCTGATACCCAGAAATAGATATAACAGTTGTGGGTTTACAGCTGACTGGGATCTCAGTTGTTGGATGGATTCAGGTTTATAGTATTGTGTTACAAACGTATAAAATGATTAGGTGAAAATGAATTAATATTGACACAGTAAAATGAAAGCATTGATTATTTGAAGCAGTCTTTTTTCAGGCCTCACCAATGAAAGAGGAGAGCTTGGTTTCAAATGACAATGTGACATTTGAATTGAATGCAAAACCATTACGCAGACCCTGTCAAAAAACAAAACAAAACACCTCTGTTGTTGTGCCTAGAAACAGTCAAATTCACTAACCTACATCACTTGATCTATAAGGACAATTTGTGCTTACTGTGAAAATTGCTAATTTAATTCCTTAATAGAAAATCATGAATTCTGTCCAAAGTGCAATCAATTCTGTGTTTGACCAGGATTCAGTTCTTGCAATTTTTCAACATCGAGATGCAGAATGGAAAAATCTTTTTAGCTGACAGGGTGAGGAAGAATTTCATAGACAAATCCGGCAGCTGATTTATGTGTTGCAGTCTCAAGCGCTGCTGCCATTACTGTGGTGCTCGAGTGGAACCAAACACATTTACACTGACAATGAAAGCAGAGACACCTGGCTTAATCACAGTCAGCAGTCAAACTCCCTGAAAGATGAAGGTCATCTATGTAAATGTGCAAGTTATTCAGTGTCTAACACGAGGCTGAACTGGATATAACGGTCTTTGGGAAATAATGTCATCTTGCCAGTGAAAGTGCTGTGAGGAGTAGCTATAAGGAAATTCAGCAAGAAATTACTTGTGAGCTTATGATTGCTACATGATTCCTTGCCTTGTAATTGGGAGCAATTCATCATTTCAAAATCAGAAACGCATAATACTGTAAAAATGGAAATTCGGTGGGGAAAATATGCAGGGTGGCAGCTCACCATCAGCCTGTTGTGACCAGTCTTCAGTTGGGCCCTGTCTACAAGCTGCTCAGAATGCAAGAAGCAAAATATGCCGCCCTTCAGAAGCCAAAAAAAAAAGCTTAAATGTGCTAAAAACGTGTAGCCCATATACCATATATTCCCTTAAGGGCTTTGCTTAAAGGCACCTCAGTGGTAGCTTTGATCCTGGCGGTCGGGGGGATTGAACAGACGACCTTCTGGTTACAGACTTGCTTCTCTAACCTTTAGGTCACCAATACCTGAGTCAAAAAATGCAATTTTCATTTCAAAATTAAGGCTATAACCTTTATTTTAAAAGAATGTGACCATTTTAGTATTTTCAACATATTACTGGTTCTAGGTGATCTGCTGGACAGATTTCTAGGCAAAATTGCTTAAAAAGTAAAAACCTTTACATAAATAACAGTGCTGTACACAAGTTTATAAGTGACGTGTCACCACAGGGACGAGGTCTGTCTGCTTAGCCTGGAACCGGGAACTGTCTACATTCATAAACCTCAATTCATTTAAAATATTCATTCATTATTATCCAATACACAAACGGTGTGCTCTTCAGACTCTGCAATGAAATCATTGTTACTTCTTCAGTTGTCTGATGGCAGAAACACAAATGTTTTGGTGTTGTTAGATTTATCTGTAAGGTTGGATCTGTAGCTAAATGTAGTCTGAAGTCAACAGGTAACTGTGACAGGAAAACATCCCTTCATCAGTGTCAACATACGGCTATTTTGAGAGCAGACAGCAGTGACGCTGAGCCAAATCCCGCTCCCCTTCATTTCTAAAGGCCCTTGGCCCCACCTCCCATGCAAAAGCTCACCCAATGCCCGCATCCCTCCTCGTCCCAGATCTTTTCAGTCACAGCGGGATGTCAGGGAATGAACGAGTGCTTCTCCACTAAATCCCATAAGGTTGTGCTTTATTTGGACACTGACAAATGAGCAATGAGTCTCCTAAGAGGATTATCACTCCACTGGCTTTGCCCCACTTGCTTTACTTAACGAAGGGTTGCGCCAGTGGCCAAGACAGACTGGGTAGGTGAAGAGGAGGAGAGAGGAGGTAAGGGAAATGAGAGGCTGGGCTTAAGTGGACAAGTGGATCCTGTAGACACAAACATGACCCTGCCAAACTTTCCCTCAAAAGGATGTGCGTCGAGGCCAAAACTCTGGTGACTAAAGACCCTGCATTCAAACAACATAACATGCAAGGATGTGTCTGTTTACTAATCTCAATGAACTCCTATCCTGAGCCAGAAAAGAGACGCACATTGTTAAAATAACAACTTGTGTGATGTACCAAGCCCATTTAGTCAGACATGTGCCTATGTTTGAGACACAGGCTTATCTTTCAGGAAAAATGTTAGAATAAACAATGTTGGACTAAACAATGGAAGTCTGGGTGATTGAGGGGAAAAGTTCCAAGTTTAAACAAGCACATCTTAAATATTTCAGAATAAAACGGGGATGTAATCTGTGGTTCTGTCATCAGGAAGTGGGTAGACAATTTAATAATTCATGAGTGTAACCAAAGTGGGCTGAAGTTCACCTGCTCGCTGGGGTCCGTTCTGGAGAGAAGCTTACATTTGTCATTAATCCTAACCACAAATGTCCTGAGAGTGACAGAGTTGAGTGTATTTGAGGCCAGGTAAGGTAAGGATGCACTGCCTTTGTCAGAACTCTCCAAAGTGAAGAGGCCTGAACACTCCACTAAAGAAGGTGCTTTTGGAGAACAGGTGTAGATTTCAAAGAACTAAGAAAGAGGTAAGCCTTGTGTGACGACAAGAGCTAACAAGTGGTACACAGGGCGCTACGTCGTCAGTCACACTGTCACTCAAAGGAGAAAAAAACACACTCTAAAGTAGCAGACATTTGATATATTTCCAGTTCAGCTCTGATGAGTACTTCACCTCAGTAATTGTCTGTACACTGCTCCCTCCCTTCCCCCCATGTACACGGTAACAAAGACCAGGGTTATCTTCATTACATGCAAAGTAATTGATGTCACACTAATGGTCTTTGTGCCTGATAGAGACTTGTTAGCCTCTCAGTGGCTTTTCCTGTCTAAATAATGAAGAGTGTTATGGGAGAATTTCTGCATATTTAGCTATTTGACTTAAGTTTCTTGCATAAAGTTTTCATCATGTAAACATACTGATTACATAATACACAGTTCTTATCCATATCTTCTTTTGGAAGCTACAGCTTGTTGATAGCAGATTCCAACAACTACAAGACGACAACAAAATTAAAACAAAGACAACATACTTGAAGTGACTCACTGGGACATTTGATTGGTCCTATATTAGCAGGACCCTTCAGAGGCCTCATTTATAAAAACATTGTTAAACTTGATCTTAGATATTTCTGATGATGTGCTTAAGTTTGATTCATAAAAGTTACTGAAGATAAAGAACTTTGATTAGAAAGGTTCTGACAGGAAAATTTGTTACTTAAGCACCTGCAAGCATCTATAAATCTCAAATTAACTTGAAATTCCACTGTATCCGCATTACAATCAGTGATTTCCCCTGATATAATGCAACACAAATGAGGGATTAGTCAGGAATAGCGTGAACAAAAGAGAAGTAAATGTCTGGGCTGACAGAAGAAGCTCACACAACTTTAATTGATTATTCCTGTCAAATTGTTCAAAAACTAATGCTGAAGTTCACCACAGGCTTGGACATATATCTGTCCCAAACTGCAGTACCCCTACATAATCAGCAGGAAAATCCCACAAGTGAAGTCTGGCCTTTGCTGAGAGATTAAGATAATTTCCACATCAAAGTAAGGTTTTAAAATAACTATTTATACCTGGTTTTCTGCTAAAGTCATATTTAAGTTTAAAATCAATCATAAATCCATTTTAGAACTGAGGCACCAGGGGTTTAGGGTGTATTTCCCATTGGAGCTACACATAATCAAATGAGATAAAACACCCTTGTGTTCACATCAATACCCATTATCTAGGGGTTTCGAAACCTGCAGAGGAGCATGTAATCCTTCATTTTAAGAAATGCATGTCAAAGGTTTTAGTGCACAGTTGTAATACTGTGGGCCCTTGGCCCGAAAGTATCTGAAAATGGCACGCTACATTGCATTTTCTCAGCCTAAACCTCTTGTTGTAAAAGAGAACAGAAAGGGGGTTTTGTCCAACTTGTACCAAGAAGTTATTAAGAAGATTAGTGCTGAAGGAAATAAGTGCAGCTCGGCCATTGGCTGAGTGAAAACTCTACTCACCTATTTACCCCTTACTCTCCATGTCTAAATGCTGAATGCCACCTAACTTAAGAACTAACAATTCCATAATTCAAAGAGTGAAAGACCATAACTGAACCTCTTTTGTGAGCTGCTACATCTATAAATAATAAGCAACAAGCTGACTTTAGAGGCCCATACAAATTTTCCTCTACCCTTAAAAACACAAATGACATTCAAAGAGGAAGCAGAGAGGGCACTCCTATCCTGAGAAAATACTCTGTTTTATCTCTATCACTTTATTTGTCATCTTTATTAATATATCAAACTGTCTTTACTTTTCTGTCCTTTCTTATCTATACAAGCATTGAGGCTTTGCCTTGCTGCCACAGCAGATATGTGGATACAGAATGAACTGCCTAAATTTTTTTTTACAGAAAGGAAATGAATATCAGTATAAAATTTTTTTAATGCTAGTCTGGATGAACCATTTGAGTCGTACAGTAAATATTGCTGTTTGAGCAACTGCTATGTAAACAAGAGAAATGACAGACAATTGTAAGACTAAACAGGAAAATAGAAGATCAGTGAATCCACCTTATGTGTTTCCAACTTAAGCTGAATATCCTCATGCAGAGGTCTACCCTTCTCAACTGCATGTTGGAATTATGGTTTGTCCAAAGATCTTAATCTGCACTAATTGCTTGCATAACCTGTCTGTAGCCTCTCTCACCCTCTCTCTCATTCATCCACTGTTTTGTGTACCAAGGCTATCAGCAGGGACACAGCACATGAGCCTGTTGGTTATGGTTCTCTGGGATGGACGAGCGAACGAGCTACCAATTCAGATGTCGCTTATAAATCTAATAAACGCTAAAATACCGGGAAACAATGCCGCATCTGTGCTGTGCCAATTGAAACACAAAAAGACTGATTGCTTAATGAGTACAACATGGCAGACAGTCTCCTGTATACTTGTCTTCACTTCAGAGGAACTATTACCTGTGCACATGCCATAAAAAAAGACTAATTTGTTTATTCACATTTGTAATACTTTTATCCAAATACAGTAATGGTACGATAAAAAAAAAAATATGTGCAACCATGAGGTAGACTCAAGTCACCAAATTTCAGGACATTAGGCTCAACTTGATCAAATCATAAAACACTTGCAACTTGATTTGGACTTTAACACCAATGACTCATGACTTCATTTGAACTTGAGCCTTTTCTCTTGAAAACACTTCATGCCTTCCCTTAAGGCCAAAGATTAAGAAGTCTGTAATTTAAAAAATGTGCCGCAAATCAATTGATTTCCCTTCATTTCCTGAACCAACTAAAATTAATGCTTTTCATTCCCAGCAAGTGGACACTTAATTCCTAAAATCCACTTTGTTTGAACCAATCCGATGGCATCCGATCAAGTTGAGAGAGAACATGAAGAGCTAATGTTTCAGTACTGAGTGCCACTTGGAAAAAATTACACCAAAGATAATTTTGTTTGCGGACAAAAACTAAAATGTGGTCAATAAAAAAATGAATGGCAGTATGCAAAACATATGAAGAGGCCAACATTAACAGGGTTAGTGAGCAAATGCTTAGCTAAAGTTAGCTAAGTAACTTTGTAAATCAATGAGGCTGGAAACTATGATCTCTGTAGGACTCAAAACTCAAAGTTTAGGACCTGGGACTGGACTTGCAGCTTATCAGTCTTAACTTGGGACTTGAGTGCAAAGACTTGAGACTTACTTGTGACTTGTATAACAATAACTTGGTCCCACCTCTGCTGAGTGGGCACTGAATGAAATAAAATTTAAAATCATTGGTTTAGAGTACTGCTGCAAACAGAAAATGCGACAAAAGACTTCATATGTAGTTGTTTGTTTACTATTTATTACCTGTTAGTGTGTATTATTGGCTCTGTGCAGCAACACTCTCATTATGTTGTACTGTCGATAGGCTGCCAGTTACTAAAGTGATGATGTAACAGAGGGGGTCATGTTGTCGTTGTCATTTTTCAAGTAGCACAAACTCTGAGCCATCCAGTTACCTCTTAAAACTCATTAATACAAATTTGCAGGTTGTAATAAACCCTGGAACAAGAATGCTATCTCTCTTCTGCAAAGTACCATTATAAACAATGCCTGAGGCCAGTGACTAGAAAGCAGCCCATCTATTCAAACGGATTTGTTTTCCTCATTATCTTATCGCTGGTTGGTGCTACCGTGGGTCGCCAAGGAGATGGAGGTAAACAGCAACAGTGGGAGTGGTGGTGGACAAGAGTGAATGGGGCCCAGCTATCAGGGAGCTACCATGTCCCTGAGACTCATTAAATTTTCAGCAGCTATGCACCTGTCTGGGGTGCAACCGGACAATATTGGAGGTGCAAAACACGAGGTTAGTTCCTGGACAAGCTGCTCATCCTGCTCAGGTTATCAAAGTCAAAGCAGTTCAACAGATAAGGCTGTTTAGCTTTCAGACTAAGTTGTAAATTCCTTACATTTCTTTATGGCAGCAGTTAGCAGCACTGTTGATAGTTCAAGTGTACACCAGCACAAAGAACATCTATTAGCTCAACAGTTATCTCCCTATTTTCCTTTTTTATTCTTTTATAACCCAGCAGGTGTTGCTATCAATAATGCTGAACAAACCAAACAAGGCCAGTAGTCACGCCTACTTAACGTTTCTGAGAGGGATCTGTTCAATTACAACTATCACTGATGGAAACAACTGATTTAAGTTGTTTACCAGTCTCTGTAGCGAGGGATCATGACGACATGCTACTGAGACGCCCCTGTGCAAGTCACTGGAACCTCCCTGTTCATTCACTGTACGTGTCAGTTAAATACATTGCATGTAGTGTAGCAATATAGCCACATAAGAATATATAAAACACACAATCAGACAATTACTAGAAAGATTAAGTGCCATAACATGAAGCTTCCCCCCTTTCCCTCACAGTGTTAACTCCAGTGACTGTTCTAGTGCAGTTCAAGTACTTTTCCACTGACTACAACACAGATTAATGCTCTGAAATTAACCCACAGTAACATGTGTAATTATGACTGAATATACCTATATATACGCTTTAAGACACTATTCATCAAAACTGCAGTTCACAATGCTAATGCTGCACATTTCCTCATATCTCACCTGCTGACTCAGTGAGGTTATTGATTTACTGAATCTGATCAAGCAGCTTTTTAATGTACCTTTTCCCTCAATGCTTGTGTCAAATACTGAATATTTGGGGATTTTGGACTGTTTGTCAGACAAAACAAGATGATGCCATCTTGTGCTCTACCATGTTGTGATGGACATTTTTCACTGTTTTCTGATGTTTTCTAGACCAAACAATTTGTTGAGAAAATTGTAGGCAGATTAATCAATACTGACAATGATTGCACCCTCTATTTAGCAAGTGACTGTGCAGGTTGGTAACAACACAACTGGATCACATACTGGATCGCATACATACAGCTATACAGACTTGTGTCATCATTATAATAATTCTAGATGTATTACATAAGCAGCACATGGGGGCTGTGGTAGTGTGCAGTGTTTTCGGAAAGTTAAACCTCTAAGAGGTTTTCTTCCGAAATGAGATTTGAACAGAAAGAATTCAGATTGCTCCACCGTTATCAAAAAAGCAAAGTACAGATTGTTTGCCCGCCAGTGCCAGTTGGCGCTGTAAATACTACCCACAGTATGAGCCCAAAAGTACTACTGACCAAAACTCCAGCTGATGTGTTTGGTCAACATCTGAAAAGAAATAAGAGTTCACCTGTTGACCTTTGAAATCAGCTGGATCATTTATCAATGTCAGACGACTAAAGTGTCTGAAATCTGAATCTGAACAGTCTGCACTATGTCTCAGTTACAAACAGTGGGAGAAAAGTTATGAGCCTACAAAAATTAATTATCTCAGTCTAAATGCTCATTTAAAATCAAATTTGTGCTGCAGTCTTCACAGGTGAAGGGGGTGTTGAATGGCACCAGGTCAAAGAAACAAGGAGAGGGAGAAAATGAGTAGTAGATGAGATGGATTAGGTACGAGGCCTTATTTTTATATAACTTTGTCATATTATGTGTTATATGGATTTTTTTGAGCTAAGAACTGGTGCAACAGTGACTAATCACAGAGGATGGGACTAATAGAGAGGTGATGAATGAAAATAACTTGTGAAGACAGATTTCAGCACTGATCAGTTATAGTGATGCTTGTGGGCATTAAAATCTTGTAGAATTAGTGTGAGTGCTGTGTGTTTTAAGACACACAATCAATGACACCCAACCTGCTCTTAGAGAATGCGTTGTAAACAGTTTGGATTCCCTGCACAAAAAATCAACTTAAATTCTACAAGTTACCAAATTAAATCACTATCAGACAACATCAAGAAGAAATCAACAACTTATAAATCACAGTGACAGTTAGTTCACATTATGAACACTGTGGAAAAGGAAACTTATCGGCCACTGTGAAGATAAAACTGTGTTGCTCTTACTTTGGGCTGTGACCCAGTAACAGTCGGAGAGAGGGCAGGTCTCCCTTGGCAGCAGCATAGTGAACAGGTAGGGCGCCTGTGTCGGTGGTGGCTCCGGGGTCCACCTCCCCACTCTTCAGTAGCCACTCAGTGACCTCGTGGTGACTGAAGCGGGATGCAAGGTGGAGGACGGTGGCACCAGAACTGTCCCTGTGCTGTCAATCAAACACAAGAGGAATACAGCTGAAATATGGGGATCAGAAATTAAATTTCCCATTATGTCACTAATTAAAAATAAACAATATAATGAAAATAATATCATGGGGCGAAATAGCAAGACCAACTGTAAAATAAATGTTCCTGTAGAAACCACCTCTTTGTCTGATTTCACATGAAGATTTTATCGCTCTGTTGTTTGAGAAATCAGTGCCTAGCAGCAGATTTTTAACCTATTAAAGATGTGGACTGGTTAGTGCTGGTGCTGCTCCTCCCCAGTTTGTTTTAGGATGTACCTGTTACTGTTAGTGTTTATTGATTAAGATTTTTTTTTTTTTTTAAGTTTTTAAGCTTTTTTTTTTAAAGTGAAAAAGACACAAAGATTATAGCTTTTGAAATGCTCTCATCCAACCCTAACCATAAAAAAGACACAAGGGTACGGCTTCCATGTTCTGTTAAAGCTTGTCTTATCTGCAACATACTTTCAGTTTTTGTATAGAAAAATGAAAATAGAAAATAGTGGTGCCATGGTCAGGGCCACAGATTCTATCCTACACAAACTTCAACCAGATAAGACCTATAACATATTCAACAAAACAACCCCCTGACCCTACACTCTCTCTGCTACCTGGGGATGGAGAGGGGGATGGCAAGTTAACAAGGGGGATGCATTTAGATGGATGGCATCCCCCTCACCCCTCTCAAATGTCCTACTGGATGCTCAAGTCTTATCAATAGAGAAGCTAAAGCTGTGGTCTGAGGCAGTGGAGTGCCACAAATGAACATCATTAACATTAGATCAAATCGGGATCGGAGTGCTGCTGTAACAAAGCAAAAGACACAATAGTGAAAAGTGGAAGCTAACGTTCACCATCCATCAAGCAGATTGCACTGCAGGTGGTAATTGATAGGTTTTACTAAATGTCAGCCAAGTATCTTATCGGTTAGCTGGTGGCGTGGAACGTTCTTTGTTGCTTTTCTGTGGTCTGTCAGGCAGCCGTATAAAGTAATGGAGACACTAAATAGAAGTTAGAGCTCTTATTACTGTGTTTCAAATTTAGAATCACAATTAGTAAAGGTTAGATCGAGTGCCTGATTGACTTAGGTTTGTTACTTTTGATTGTGCCCTGTTACTTTTATGGATGCTAATGATTAATCATTAATTGATTAATTGCTGTCAAGAATTCAACTGATTAAAAATGTATTAACCAACACCACATGTTTTGTGTACCATCTCTCTAGAGGTCACAGGTTTTCCCAGAATTTGGTTTGGTTTACCTTGCTAGTCCCAAAATGGCAGGAGTTCATGCCCCATTTAACATTGTTTTGTTTGGCAGCACCATTTGTTGAATAAGGACAGATGGACAAGAGCAACCATTTCGAGCAAGAGCCTTATTGTTTTATTATTATAGTCATTCAAATTGTTTGTGTTTCATGAATTAATATATTTTACATAACTAATGTACTTCTAGAATTGTTTAAATAAACTGAAATGGAGAAAAAACACATGAATTAATAGATTACTGATTACTGTTTGGTTAAGAAAAATGTACAAAATTGGCAACCCTAGTTAGTTTAAATCATTTTCGAGTAAGAGAAGACATAATTATGGGTCAGCACAGTGGTTTAATCCAGTGGTTTTCAAACTGGGGCCCCAAGACCAATAGGGGTCCTTGAGTGGGTTGGAGGGAGTCCCCATGCAGCAAAAGGAGGAGTAGAATATTTTAACGTTTATTACATTTCTTGGAAGTTGGAACTATAAGAAAAGAAATGGGAATGGCTATTTTGACTGATTGTAATTTATATTGATTCTACTTTGACCACTGATTGACTATGAAAATTAAACATTTAAAAAATTACCCAGAGGGGATTCCTTAAGACAAAATCCTGGAAAACTGTAGGTCTTCGGTCTAATGTGCATCTATTGTCGATCCTTGAAATGAACAAGTTTAGTCATTAGTTCTCTCATCTCAGACCAAGGGAGTTGTGGATAAATCTGACCTAGCTGGCTTCTGTGTGAATTTGGCATGGTCTCTACATGTCTGCATGGGTTTCCTTTTACAGTAAAGACAATCTAACTTTACAGTAATTATGTCTATCTGTAATAGAGTGTCGTGACTGTCTCTCACGAAAAGTATGCTGGCATAGCCTACACCATACCCTACATAGTATGAGCAGGAATAGAAAGTAGGCTGGTGGATTAAATTTTGTTTAAAAAAATTAACAGTGCATTAAAGAAAAATTCTAAAATTGGAGGCATAACAGACTATAACAGCTATGCATGCTGGTAAATACAGCACACATACAAACTTAGTGACACATGAGAGTATTATACTTGATAGAAACACCAAAGTGTCTTGTAAATCTCTATTACTAAAGAGCAATAACTAACACACACACCACAACTGTGAAGTTGTGGTCCAGAGTCAGCAATCTGCTTGATTTAGAATGATTTTTAAAACAATATTTTCTAGTTATTACTCCAGTTATTGTTACAGTTATCGGCCCTTAAGACTCCCTCACACTGCCTGCTGCATTCCTTCCCTGGTGTGGGTACTTTGTATCTCACTACCAGCAGGGACATGGAAATGAGATAATAAAGGCTCATAAGGTTTAATCCACATGATATCCATAATCCATTTAACCATCCATCTTACCAAACATCTTCCCCACTGTCATATCAAACTGTACACTGTCACATGTAATTTCTGTTTGTGCCCTTCATGAGTTACTGTATGTGCTGTATAAACGATATTACATTTGCAAATCCCAATTTGCATACTTCATTACCATGGGAACATGAGGCAGTGCAGCATAATCAGTGGGTTTAAAAGTTCTTAAAGCGAGACCAAAACAAAAGTCACAAAGCTCTGAGAGGTACTCTAACATTGTCAAATGCCTGCCAGGTCACATGTGCTTAGGTTTTGTGAGTTACATTTTATTTATTTATTTTCCATTCCACACAGTGTTAGCATAGTAGCAGTCTTGTGAAAATCAAGAGATCTCTTTCCTTCCTTTCCTGTTTTTCAGCCAGGCAGATGTAAGGTCTCTTAATTTGTGCATGAAGTTATGTAATCTTAAGAGATTTATTATAGGATTCTGGTTTCACAGATTCAGGCCAAAGGGAACTAGAAGTGAATTAATTAATGGTGTTGTGTTGCATTTAAACCATATTTTATTTATTTTCTGACAGTGCCTCTTTTAACAGCAACACAAAAATACTAATCTGTAGAATGCAAATGAAACTCACTTAACTTAAAGGGGAAGTTCACAAAAACAAATATTTTTTAGAGTTATTTGTCCATCTAGATACTTTTGGTGTGATTTACAGAGTTTTAAAAATATCGGCCATAGAGACATCTGCCATCTCTCAAATATAATGGAGATGATGGCATTGCAATCGGCTTGTGGTGCTCAAACCACCAAAAAAATATATCTGAAAATCTCACCAACAACGTTTCTTTCCTGAAATCATGACCTGGGTACTCAAGATAATCCACAGATCTTGTTGTGAGCAGTTTCATGTAGGAACTATTTTCTGTTTACTGAACTACACCCGCCAACCAGTGTGCTAGTTAGCTCAGTGGTGCTAATGTTACAGCTCAACCGACAAGGATGCCGTTACTGTTTACTTCCTACACCGTCACAAGCACAAGCCTCTTGTCCAAGAGTAGATGCTTCCTTGATTCTGTGATTCTGTGTGGTGTTACAGTTGGTGGGTGTAGTTCATGATTTCTGGAAACGGGGTTCAACATTAACCATGGCCCGGAGGCACATGGCCACTTAAATTTACTCTGTGGCCACCAAATATTCCATGTAGTTGGCCACCAAGTTTTATCCCTATACTGCGAGCCTTTGCCAACGCATTACGTTTCCACAAACATCCTAATTCCTTTGTGCCTTTTAGTCCAACATTCTACAAAAACAGTACTTTTTGCTGGCTCCCTACCAACTCAAACTGCTGACTGTGAAAAAATGAAATGGAAATGTAGGAGTGAATGGAAGCAGGAGTTGAAGTGTCTAAGGACGTGCTGTACTGTGTGGGCTGCCAGTTTCTTCAACTTGCCAATAAGTCACCACATCAGAAAACACCACATCACAATTTATGGGCCACAAATGTGTCACAGATAAGGAAGGCTCTGTTAAGTTGACCTAAATTTTCTGTAAATCTTTTCTCTATTCTTTTTACATAAGTTTACATTTATGTCACTGAAAATATAGTTTGGCCACCACCTTGGTGGCCTGTAGTGCTTCTGTCCCTGTGGAGAGATACATTGCTGTTGAGTTTTTCTCTTTTTGTGGTTTAAGCACCACAAGCTAGGGCTGGGCAAAATCAAGATATATTGAGACTAGAGACTAGATATTGCCTGAAATTTTGGATATTGTTATATTGTGATATGGCATAAGTGTTGTTTTCCTGGTTGTAAAGGCTGCATTATATTAAAAACTGTCATTTTCTTAACTTACAGTCTGTTCTAGCTGTTCTATTATTTGCCTTTTCCACTTGGTCATTATTTCCACATTACTGATGATTATTTATCAAAACTGTGTTCATATTTTGTGAAAACACCAATAGTCATCCATACAATATTGCTGCAATATCGATAAATATCAATATCTAGTTATGTGGTCAGAAATATTGTCATATTTGATTTTGTTCATGTTGCCCAGACCTACAATATAATTTTATGTTTGCATCATTTGAAAATTTACAGTCTTTTATTTTAGTGAATATATGTATATCAAGATGTATATCGCGAAATGGACAAAAATATAGAGATATTATTTATAAGCCATATTGCCCAGCCCCACCACAAGCTGAGTGCCATCTAGTGTTATTATATTTGAGAGAAGACAGACACCTCTACAGCTGGTATCTCCAAAACTCTGCAACTTACACCAAAATAATCTAGATGATAAACGGCACAACAGGTAAGAGGAAAAAGATGTATTTCTGCTTTTGGGGTCAAATATCTCCTTAATCCTCATTTAAAGAAACTGCAATGTATGCACATGAGTTGCTAGACTTGTTGAATATTATTAGTATGAGTTTGTTGCCTCATGATGTTTCAGAGGCTGTCAGAAAACACCCAGGTGTGTACAAATTACACAGTTAAAATAGACTCCAGATGAGGAGATCTGAAGATTGGGTGCAGGGGGGTTGGCTAGTACAGGCTACACTACTGATCAATGGCATCCAGGTCAGAGGAAACAGAGAATTAGGCTACTGTCTGCTACACCTCAGAGTGTCCATCTGTAGCTCACGTCACTCACCTCTGGCCGACATCCACCCTGGGTCAGCAGCCACTGTAAGCAGGCCAGGTTACCGGTGGCTGCTGCGTCATGTGCCGGGCTCGCCCCGTTGTTCGCCACGCAGTTCCCCTTCAGCCCTGCCTCCTCCACCAGAAAACGCAGGCAGGTGAGTTTCCCCGCCCGGGCTGCGTGGTGCACCGGTGTGGCCCCCAACACGTCCTTCACGTCGCTGGTGAGCGTTTTAGCCGCTAATTGCACTTTGAGAGTCTGCACGTCCCCCTGCCTGGCGGCCAGCAGCGTCCTGTCTCCCTCCACCACCATGCCTGCTGAAGACTGGACGTCCACTCCTTGTCCTCTGGTTGTCTGAGTTTATCCCGATCAGTTCACCGTGCGGATGAGGTCAACATTGTATGTACAAAGCCTCAGATCATCTCAGTCACCAGATTAATGTTGTAGGACAACTCAGTGATCGATCCTCATCTTCACAGAGCCAGACAGTCAAAAGCAAGATCCCTTTCCATTCATACACATCTTAATATGCGACTTTTACATGTTGAAATAAAACTCAGTCCTTTATTCCTTATCTGAGCGACAAACTAACCTGCTATCTATGTTTTTTTCCTCGCGGTGTGACTCAGTTTTCCGCTTCTTGTTTTCTCTTCTCAGGATGCTGAACACCTGTTGCACGAGTTTAGTTTGGTTCTAGTGTCCCGGTAAACCCTGTACTATTATTTAATTTGTTTGTTTACTCCGTCTCCTAACGTGTATCATGTGCCTGGGAGAATATTCCGCAGTGTTTTTCTTCCTATAGCAGATGGCGACATGGGACTGAGCGCCTGCCTGCTAAATAATCCATCAGGGGGAGGATCGCTGAGCCTGTTACAGGTTGCTGCTTTCTGGAAAATCGGCTCAGAAGTTAAAGGGGCAGTGCGAACAACAGGCTACTTAAAACTCCGAGTATATACAGCCCGACAGCGAAAGTTATACAACTGGGGTGGTGGGGGTCAGTCAGGTATTGACCCACTGCCAAATACTAATTCAGCGATGGGCTTTTTGAACACACGCCCAGTCCTGTTTGCATTCAGCCTCACCGGCATTAATTTTACATAGAGCAGTGAAACCAGCATCACTGGACACCCACAGTCTGAACGCTGAAGAGGTCCATCTGCTGGCCTGCTGCAAAACTGAACTCCGTAGAAAAGTTGAGTGCAAGGTGAATTAATACATAATATTACTTTCCTATATTAGTTTATTTTAGCTTATATAACATATAATATTGTTCTATTAGGTGCTGTTGTTTTGCATTTAATCCTTAAACACAATTTTGTATATTTTACTTTATACTTAATACTCTATTGCTTTCTATTGCAATCACTGAGACAAATTTCCTTCAGGATTGATAAAGTTCTATATTATCTTATTTTATTTTATCTGCTTCTTCTGCTCCATTATACTTGCTCGTACTATTCATTTTACACTGATAGTTATTAGTTGCTTTGTTCATTTAAAAAAACAACATATGATATGCTTATATCATATGATCCAGAATTTTACTAATCCACTCCTTAGAATACAAAACATGTCAAATTGGCTCCACATTAGCAAACCACAACATTAGAATATGTATTTGTTAGTGATAAAAACAAAATCATGTTAAATTCTATAATAACGTAACATTGTCATTGCCCATTCTGCATGATGAGTACTTTCACTTTTGATTCTTTAAGAACATTTTGCTGATGATATTACATAACATATATTATTAGTGACATTTTGAATTCAGGGCGTTTACTTATAATTTTTAGACTTTGATATTTTTGTTTAAAGATCTGAGTACTTCTTTCACCCCTGCAGTTTGATCAACACTATTAACCTTCTACTCAATTGTAAGTATAGTTCACCCAGTATAGTTCATCATACATTATGTCTCAGCATTTTCTGGTTTAGTATATCACAATACATTTATTCTTAACTAATAGAAGTTTAGTGTTTATTATTTTATCAAATTAAGTATGGTTGTGGTCACAGAGAATCTCTAAACTTTGTGCATAATTTATGATTATATAGCCTATGGGACATTGTAATTGATGCATAGTGGTGGAAGAAGTATTTAGATCCTTTACAGTAAAAGCACGAATACCACATTATGAAATACAAGTCCTGTATTCAAAACCTTACTAAAAGTATTAAGTAGCCTATTATCAGCAAAATTTACTTAAAGCATCAAAAGTAAAAGTTGTCATTCTGCAGTAAAATGCTCCCTGACTGTTTTAAGATTATGTATGATGTTTTTGGATTAAACTTACTGTAATGTGCATGTTGCATTTTACTGCTGTAGATGTTTAAGCTTGAGGTCATTTTATTACTGTTGGCTAGTTTAATCTACAGCAATGCATCATATTCGTTAAGATTATAATGTTTGTAGCATTGCTGTCCCATGAGAACCACGTATCTCTAAAAAGTAAACTTTTCATGGTGTCAGAAAAACAGCCCTGTTTCCAGCCAATCCAAGAGTGTTTTTAAATAGATCATTTCACTTAAGAAGTATGATAATTTTCTCAAGTCATTAAATTTATCACAAACATTCACAATTGAAATCACCAAATTGTCCAGATGCACGGTTTTCAAAGGACAGGAAGGGTATGAAAAAAATGTAATCTGAAAAACTAGTAACTACAGCTGTCAGACAAATGTTGTGGAGTAAAAAGAAAAATATTTGCCTCTGATGTAGCTATAACAGGAAAATCCATGTTAGTGGATCCGTAACAACACTGATTCAATAGGCTACAACACTCTGCATTGGACACTTTTTATACTGTTAGTTCTTAACTCTTGATATTTTTAATTTGCTGATAACACTTAGATGCTTTTACTCCAGTAAATTTTAGAATTTAGGATTTTACTTCAAACAAATTAAATTTGGGTTTGATATTTTGGGGTTGGTTCTTCAGCAAATGATCTAAGTATGACCCCTACTGTGTCCAAAAGAGTAAAATACCAAACTTTCAAATCCCTGCATGAACTAACTCACTTTAAACGTTTTTCTGTGCAGCCTTTACCTCTACTTGAAGAACGTCAGTGCATGATGTTACACACATTATGATCTTAGTCTGGTTTGAAAATGTCTTAAATGACAGGTTATAGGCTTTACACTGAATATGGCAGATGACCATATTTTCATGAACCTGATGTTGATGAACTGTGATTCTTTGAATCACCAAACGGTGGCAGGAAAGCTTCATGTTCACCAAGGTGCAGCTCCACCTGCAGAAGTGTTCAGGTGTAAAGTTATCTTTAGTAATGGCTTCTTTAAATCACTGTAGATATCTCACACACATTAGGACATTAAACATATCAGAATAATGACTTATAATTTAAAGAAAAAAAACCCTGAGTATTAGAACCCTTTTTTATCAAAACGATAGACCAAGTTCACTGCTTTGAATGCTCAATATTTACACACTGAAATAAAAGATCTATTTAAATTGAAACCAGTCTAGTTTACTTGTCTATAGGTTAATATTATATTATTTGATTTTTTCTTATATTTTCACGGGCTGATTTGAGAACAAACATGTCAATAATAAGACTCGCAGCCTGACACCACTTTCACCACTTTCGGCCTCCTCACTGTCAGATTAGGTTGATTGAGTTTTCCGCTGGGTGTGCTGCGAAGGGTGGGGGTGTAAGTGTGGGTGGGTGGGGGGTAATGGGCGAGTCTCGTGCTCGGCGCGTGCCTCTCTAGCCCATCTGTTGCACGGGTCCAACTGTCAGAGACACCGCGCGCTGATTTGGGGGAGGAGGGGGGAAATTCCCACGAGTGTTCTCACTAATGGTACAATTCCCAAAAGGAAATGGACAATAACAACTCCCTGACACGACTTAAGAGGGAGTACATCAATGCCATTAGGCTGGAATACACTGTGTGTCTTATTACTGAAATGGTGGTCCTACTTTCAAATAAAAAAAATGTATAAGCTCATATAATAAGGCCTGAAGTATAGCCTATTTTAACAACATAATATTCAACATTATGCATCCTATTTTATATATTTATTAATTTTCATATAGGAATACTATTATTTCTTTATTTTCTATGTACCCAAAGCAGTTTGCCTAATACAAGTTTATTATCAATAGTGAATTGAATTACAGTATCAAGTCATTTTGCATTCAGTAAATAATAATCATAATAAATAAAAAATATATAATTATGATTATAGACCCACTATTTGTTTAATACCGACCCAGTTTAAACTGTAATAGCACAATTTGACTATGCAGAAAATTTGACATTTGGACAACCTGTTTTTGTGTAAATTTGGAGACCGATTTCCTAACAACTCTTACTTCCTATTTTTGTTTGATAACGTTTCGTGTTTATATTTTTATGCCCACATCCATATTAATCCTTATATCTTATTTTTGTATTCATTCCACCATGTAGCTTTAGTACGGCACACTGAACATGTACAGTAACAATAAAGATGCAATGGCTAGACTACAGCTTCACAGCTCAGCAGTCTTTTTTGGAAAGGGTGTTTATTTATCAGTTATTTACCCTATGTATTTGCCAGTTTGGTAAATGAGGTCCTGACAATAAACACATCTTTGATGCAGCTGCAGCCCTGTACAGCACTTTAATAATAGAGGGTGTAACACAGGCTTTATAATAAAGGGTGCAACACAGGATTTAATCATGTGTAGGTGATCTGGAGTCTTTTCCCAGGGTTCGTTAAAAACGCTCCCCAAATCCCTATTGAAGAGGAAACTGGGGCTGCCAACGGTTTTCCTGCAGAGCCTGGGAAAGCTGGGATATCTCTTGCACGCGTCAGACATGCGACAGTTATTCAAATTGGGTTCAATTATTCAGGCGTGGGCCTCATCTATTGTATGGTCACATCTGCTGCTGCCTGCGCGGGAACATTCAAATAAGGACATTTTCTGTTCAAGTTCATGCTGCTTATCACCTGACCCAACTCATTGTCTGTTCGCAGGCCCAATAACACCTTAAAACATTACAATACAAAGAAAAATACCAAATTCACTGGGAAAATGAACAATTTACGAGTGTTTCCCTAAATTTGACCTTTTTAACTGTTCATGCCTGCAACAGATAACCTAAATTGTATTTAACACTGTTTTGGCTGACCCAGAACCTTTATCTGTATGAGGAGGAAAATCTCGATAATGACCACTAGAAAATTTGAGTTCGAATTGTGATTTTCCTATTTGAGTAATATAATAATAATAATAATAGTAATAATAATAATAATAATAATAATAATAATAATAATGATAATAATAATAATAATCATGATAATAATAATTTTTAGACTTCATTTACCATGTCTGGCGTCACGGTTGTAAACTTTAAAACATGGTTATCGTGACAAAAAATGGTCTATAGTTTGATAGGCTGGAGCTTCTCCTCGCGACCTTGTGCAACGGCTCAGCTGGTTGGCGCGTGCCATAATTGCTTTCGCTTGAGTAAACCAGGGCGCGTGCAGAGAGGATGCCTTCAGTATGTAGAACAACAGAAAAAAACTCTTCCTTTTTTTCATCTTAATGTATGAGCCAAAATAACAATATGCCTACTACTAATAATAATACTAATGAATTAGCTACGCATTTATGTAATATAAAGAATAAAATTCACCCAATAATAAGAAATGATCTACATTGTTTAAAAAAAAAAGAGACCAGGCAAAATAAACTTTATTAGGCAGCTGAAAGAAGACCAACACACACAAAGAGACAAAATTACTTTATTTATCCTTCAACATCCTCCTATCCCCAAAGGTTGGTTGCATCTATTCTTTAATCATTCTTTGTTTCTTTGTCCTGCTCTTCATCTTTCCAGTCTTTTGGACAGTTGGAGCTGAAATGAATTTGTAATCAAATTGAAGACATCAGGAGAACATTTACATTTAACATTTAACAGTGTCTTGAAGCATTCTGATAGGACATTAAGTAGCTGACTTTATATTCATATGTATCTAATATTATTCTAATATTAAATTTAATAAATGTAATATCTACATTTGTAATACATTTACATTTTAGATGTGAAGACATTTTTTTAAAAGGCTCATTTTAAGTCAAACTCTTTCATGATTTGTAGTTAAGTGAACACTGTAGTTGTATTCCTTCAAAAATCGGCCTGGGCAAGCATTTTAATGAAATGCTTTCTGCCATGCTGCTATTTAGCCCACTGTCTTTACAGCCTATACTGTAACTGTTAACCTTGCATTTTTTGATTTTTGAGTGATAATTATACTCATATTTGCTGAGATTTGAAATGGAGTTACCCTTTAAATTATAGTAACAAACATTGAAAGTCTACAAGCCCACATCTTTTATGGTTCGGAGTAGGGCAACAACTAATGATTATTTTCATTCATCTGTTGATTATTTTCTCAATTAATTGATTGGTTCTTTGGTCACTAAAATGTCTGAAATGTCTTGTTTTGCCCACATCCCAAAGACATTCAGTTTACTGTCATAAAGGACTAAAGAAACCAGAAAATATTCACATTTAAGAAGCTGAAATCAGAGAATGTTTACTTTTTTCCTTAAAAAATGACCCTGATTAATTATCAGAATAGTTAGCGATTGATTTAATAATTGATTAATTGATTACTCATTGCAGCTATAATTCAGAGGCTATGATAGTAAACAGGCTCCCCTCCAGACTTATGTAAATATATAAAAAGATTAACAGATGTTTTTGTATAACATATGTACTTATGGTAACTTATAGTTTGTACAATGTAGTTGTTTCCCTTATGATGATCGCTGTAGCTACTTGTAGGACACCCACATTTCTAGAATCTATCTAGAACAGTATTACAACAAAATCAGGAATTAAACATGCTAGTTCTCTTAAGTACTGACAGGTGATTATTTGAGCTAATTTCTAGCATTTTAAAATTCATCTTGTTCCTCCTCTCAGTCTCAAAGCCTTGAGACATAACTTTAGATGTCTTCTGTCCTTGAACTCACCATGCAGGCAGGGTGGTGTCTCTCCCACAGTGAGCCAGTCATCCGTGAGCTGCAGTGAGAATTTCTCTGGTCAGACTTTCTCACACTCAGGCTCATTAAGGACTGACAGAAACAGGACAACTAATCTGACAAGACAACCAGGCCTCTTAACAATGAAGCAGCGTCTACAGTGGAAAGTCAAACAAATTTCAGGCCACTCTTGCGATGTTACTGGAAATGTGATCATATATATTAAGTTTAAATGTCTCAGTTGATTCTGTTTTATAAGGCATATGGTCAGCTATTTAACTTTAGTCTACACCAAATAACTGGACACTGTACAGCACACAGTGGAGTCAGTACAGCTGCTCTCAGATGTAAAGATATAAACTAGCAGATTATTACAATCAGAAAATTCACAGTCACGTGTTACAGTTAAAACAGCCTTTCTCATAGATGTCATTTTTAACTTATTGGAAAATCTTATTAGTAGAAACACAGACAGCATTACATAAAATACAAATGCAAACATATTTTTCATATAAAGCCATAAACATTTCTCACATTAAAACAGCACATTGAGATAAGTGGGGATCAACTGAGATTCTATGTAAATCAAGGCCTCTTGGGATTAAATTAATTTCTATATACTGCTCATAATTGGCATGTTTAAAACATAAACACAAATGCATGAATATAATATTACATTTGTAAAGTAAAAAAAATAGCATACCCGTCATGACCGTCATTTAAAGCCCGTGCAGCGGTGCAGGGAGGTCGTCGCTGGTTGAAGTCTGCAGTTGTATTGAGCGCCCTTTTCCAACACGAGGTTTCAGGGCTCAGTGACAGGGACGCGTTCACGTTGTGGGCGGACACCTCGTGCAGGCCACGCCCTCCTGTGGCTTGGTTCAGCTGCACTCCTGAAAGGCTGTGCAACAGCTAGAAAAATACACAAAGTACATAATAATATTAAGATTTAAAATTTTATAAAGGCAGAGCTGATTTTTTTCTGTTTGGCTTTTAAGACATTTTTTCAAGACTGTATTTGTTTCTTCACAAGAGTATAGCAGAAGAAGAGCAATAGAGCAAAAGAGCTTAATTTCTGTTGCCAGGTTCCTTTTTCCAGTTCAAAATGTAATAAAAAAAAACCACCAATTTCCTCCAGAAAAGTGGCGATACATAATTGTCTTAAGAATAATGACTGCATCTGAAGTAGCCATACTTGAGCACTTTTTTTGTTTGTCCAAATGTGACCGCTTTATTCTTATTTTGTTCCGTTGTTATAAGCAGTTACAACAATGAAGTAAGTCATCATTTTGGGGTCATAACATAAATGTTATCATTAGCAGACGACTTTGAGAATAGTTTTCTTCTGTACTTTACATTGTTGTAATATAGAATATCCTGTAAATGTATTTTGTTGATTAAGCGGCCCACTCTTTAATTTCCCCGTGGACAGCTCTTAATGGCCCCTGTGTCTGTGTAACTTGAAAATAATTCATCGGAGCAGGAAGGCCATCTGCTGCCTTTGTTCTCGTGGCTCGTGCTGTTCTCGTGCCCCTGATATGGCAGCACAATGGATCCCCCTCAATCACAAATCCAATATTCAAAAACCCCGCCAACAAGCCGTCTGTCCTGCCTGGCCAATACCTCTCCTCCTGTAACTGGAGCCGCTCCAATCTTAAATAAACTCTATCAATTAAGAAGAGATTAAGAAATAAACACATTTATTTTGAAGTTCTAGGTATTGTATCTATGCATTCGCACACCGCACAAGATCCCTAAACATTAATAGATTGTTAGGCTGCTGGCTGCACATTGAAGTGCATGAGTGAAGAGTCTGTCAGGGCTGGAGACGATCAGCTATTGGTGGAGAAGCCAATGCGACGCTATAAGTTTACCTTTGTCTTTAACTTTGAGGAGCAGAACAAATGTTTGCCACCAGATGTGTGCTGTGCTTGGCTTTTGGCTTGGTTTGGATTGTTTGGATATTCAAATCCTGTCTGAGCCATCCTTCTGATTTATGCAGTGTACAATTAGACAAAAAGGTTTCTCCTCCTCTGAAACCGACGCCAGGCTTGATGTTTTTCACGAGTACCTTAATGCATTGTTTTATCTTGATTTCATTTGCTATTCGTTGAAGGTGGTGTTTGATTTCATTGTTCTCCTGCTTGATTTGAATTGTTCTGTTTTGTGAAGCACTTTTGACAGTGGTTTTGAAAGCTGCTACATGAATAAAGTTATTGTTATTATTATATTGTAGTTATTACTTCAGTAAAAATTGCTTTAGTGGCAATAGGCATAATTGACACCGCATCTGTTAAGTTATAAAAGTACGATTAGTGTTTGCATGATATCTCCCAAACCTCTCGTGTCTTTCATTCACTATTTTCGCAGATAACCATACTCAACCACGTGATTTTTCATTCACCATTTATATTGTTTTTTACATTTCTATTTTTACAGCATATTTGGATTTGTCATTTTTTAACTTTTAAGTTGAATACGATGCTGGATTTTTGTTTCAGTGTTTCAGCTTCCATGGTGTTTTCTTCTTCCAGTAGCAACCAATAAACTTCGTTCTAATATCTTTAAATTCTTAAATTATCCAGACATAAGGCAGCTGAAATAATTTGACATCATTATAAGATATTTTTTCTTATTTTTTAAAATGGGATTTTCGAGAAACAACACAACGAATAATGAATGTAATAGCACTGAGGTTGGTTTACAAAACATGAAGGGGGAAAACGAAAGTAAATAAAAGTGGGTATAAAATAACACAAACCTAACTAAATGAAAACAAAGAAATGGTGATTGTTGGCAATGAGGACTCATAATGAGGGCATATGAGTCTAACTAAAATGATGTGGGTATAAAGAACAGTTAGACAGACAAGATCTTTTTAGACTCGTGGGTTTATATTTAAGATTTCAGTTCACTTCAATAGAAAGACATGGGCTGTTTGATTAGTGGTGTTTTATTTTGATATCTTCTATCTGTGATATTCAGGATCTTTTTTGAGCGTCTCGTTTACCACGTGACCTGCAGGGATGCTGACACAAACAGACTTGGGACGGAATGAGTGACGTCAAATGGACCTCGTGCAGGAGGAAAAAAAAAAGTTAGTATTTCGTCTCTGGTGACAGATGCTTTATGAAAACCGCGTTGGTTTAGGCGTGGGAAGCTTCTTGGCAAATTTTGATAGGTCTCTTTTTTGCATCCCCAGAGAGAGAAGTGACACACTCACTCATCAGTGCTTTGATACAACAAACAAACAGTTCAACGCGACGTAACAACATTTACAAAAGAATATTTCACTATTTTTTATTTATAAAGTAAAATTAAGCATTTTTATATATTAAGATTCCCGTTCAACTTCTTTCACGCCCCTCACCACCTCTGTGAAGCCACATAAAGAATATCTCTCAACGCACTGACATGTCTTTTTAAGTGTTTACAGCCTGAAATATCAGAATATTTTGTTTCAAAAAATCTTTAATGACACATCCAACCTCCTGCCATCATTAAAGCAGTAACATGTGGATCATACTAATAAAGGGAGAAATGAATATGGGTTCACATTCACTGGTTACTTTGTACATGAGGAGGGAAATATGAGAAACACCTTTGATATAATACACACCAGTACACCACCACCACCACCACCACCACCACTGTAACCTCTAAATATAAAGAAGAATTAACATTTTCTATGAAGACCACATCTATAGTGTGTTATGGGGGGATGACTATTGATAGTGCATCAGAAAGCATTGTGTGTTTTTATGACTGTTGTCATAAAGCATTATGAATGCAATATAATACACTATGAATGTCTCCATAATTCACTATAGATGTGGTCTTCATAGAAAGTTACAGCATTATCACCTTGCTATTTTCAGGGTCCAATTCGAAAACAGTTCTTAACACTTTGTTGTACTTGTTGATGTTACTAAAGGTAAGATAATCAGTGCATGAGCAGAGTAAGACTTTTTGAAGATGATTGTTTACTACTGAAAACCATTGTGGCAAGTGTCCCTCTCCACACACTAATAATAGAGCTGGAGTGTTGGTGTCAGAGGGTTCATTCATTTGTTAGTTCCTCTCAGGATAAAGTCCAAACATAGAAATTCCTTCTCCATTTCATTGACACACGCCTCATGAAGAGTTTCAGCCAGGTGAGATGTCATTTTAAGTATCTTAAGAAAAGTCTTCAGTCTTTCAGTGGTGGAGAACAATGACTACACACCTGACATGTCCTGTCAGGTTTGAATAAGTGACTTTAGAGCCTGAATCAAGCATCACAGATGGCTTTTGAAACACCCTCTCCCACTTCAGCACCATGGACAGTGGTTACCTTAAGGCATCATCACGTGGAGCACAAGTGTCAACCAGTCACCCGCACCTGACTCCTCTTGGTCTGAGATGGAAAGCCACAGATGAAGCCTTTAAGAAGTAGTCAGATAAAGAAGTGTACACCTTTATTAGATCCTTTTTCTACTCCATGACCTTGATATCGAGGTTGCTATTTGTCGTGTTAAAGTTTTGGTCCAGAAATTTCAGAAAACTCTTGTTATTAATTGACACCAGTGTCCATTAAGTGAACTGCAGCCAGTATCCTTGAGTGACCATCATCCTGGACATCAACCACAACAGTGACACAACATAAACAAGACTGAACACTGAAATAAATGCTGAGTGCTGGAAAATGAATTACTTGTAAAAATCATTTTAGAATAATGTTAACATCTGTACAGTCCCTTTATTTTATTTGGATCATTGTCTCCATGGTGCTAATTGTGTGCAAATCATCCCATCAACCAAAGCCTCAAAGCAACCGCCACCAGACCCACAGCACTGCATCACTCTTGGTTAGAAGAAAGTGATTGTTAGTTATACACCTCTGTATTGCTTTGTATTGTTTACTGATGGCTAAACCCTATTGTCTTGATACAGAAGTAACTATCATCATGTCAGGTGGTGAAGTAATTTGGCAAGTTAGCCAACTAACATATCCACTAAGATATTATTTCTGTATAACAATAACGTTTCAGAGCAAGCGAGCTAAGATTAGCCAGCCATCTGCAAACCTGCCTGCATAGATCTGGTGTAGCTGTCTCACTACGCCATTCAATAAATCAACCTGCAAACAGCAACCCAGCCAATCGACCTGCCAGATCAGCCCCTGGAGTCTGATGCATTAGCTGACGTTATCCATTGAAGACAGTATTGACACAGTATTTTGCTGTTTGCTAGCTAGCAGTTCATTCAAATTGGCAAGCAGGCTAACAGTAGCTAACATTCACCAGCTAAAACCACCATAACATGATATATTACACATGCTTTGTAGTAATGTTAGCTTTGACTTTTAACTTTGTATTGGACTTGATGTCGTGGTGGGCGCTGGGTGTTTGTTGATGTTAGCGGACTCCATTGCTAAGCTAATGTTAGCTAGTAATGCACATTGTTGGTGTTGTATAGGGGAGTAGCAGAGACAGCACTTGGGAGCCCTCATCGAAGGGTTAAACCCTTTGTATTTTCCTGGAAAAATTATCCTGAGTCCTTTACATAGAAATCAGTCCACAGGCTGTTATAGGAAATCGAGATTGTCGGGGCAGGTCTTATTTTTAAAGTTGCGTTACAATCTGTTCATATACTGGCAATAGAAAGTGATTAATCTGAGTAAACTGCTTCAGATTCTTACATATTGCACCTTCAATGGAAGAGAAGAAAGAAGCTGTTCATGGAGTTCTTTTCCTCATGGTTCTTCTAAGGCTTTTCAAGTTTTGGGACCTTCTTCTCAACTTAAAGACGATATCACTAAAATCATGGTCATCATGCCGTTCATAAACTGAAGTAAGGTAGAGAGTCTAAAAGGAAAGGAAAGAGGCTGTTACTAAGTTCTCCCCATGGTCTGTTCTGTTGCTTGTGTCAAAAAACAACATAACTGCCACACAATCGTCCTGTAAATGGTGTTCAAGTGGCTTTACACTGCGCTTTGAGCTGGAAGTACATGAAGTCCCAGGTATACAAAAGTAGAGAGATGTGCCCAAGACCCAGAAGCAAACTGATGTCAAAATCACACCGCTGAGTGTGGCTAACTTCATGCTGCTGAATAGTTAGTGTAGGGGGGGTAAGCCGTTGATATTGGAGCTGGAGCAGTCAGTTAAGCTCATTTTTCTGGTGGAAATACAATCCGTCTAATTAATAATTCCCGGTCCAAGCAGCATGAATAGCAACACAGCTGTTTATGCTGCTGTTCAACAAACTGAGAGTGGAGATGGATTAATTCTTTTTTTTTTTAAAAAGGGTAATGTTTTAACCACTTACAGTAGAGGATAATTTGTGAAAATTTAGCTGCCTGTTTAGTGTGGAAATATCCTCAACCAACCAAGTGAACTCATTGGACCAGAGCCTTTCAGAAAACCAGTCTGGCCAGTAGTCCAGAGATCAGCCCAGTATCACGTCAGCAGCATTTCCGGGTGAAAAGGGGTTCTCTGCACATTTGAACACAAAAATGTGTTCAAATGTTGCAATAGTGATAACCAATTAATCGGTTGGTCGAATAATCAGTTCAGTTATCTGGCTTGTTGAGATAATGGGCACTGGCTGATAGCTGCACTCGTGAGACCCCAAAACAAAGAAAAGTCTGCAGACTCATCTGCAGGCAGCCTCGTCAGCATGCCTGCTGTAGAACAGTGTTAGCACTCTCCCTTGTGAGTTTCTGGAAGGTGGTGAAAAAGTCATGAGCTGTGTACTGTAACTCTCATGCCTCCTGCTGTAAACATCTTTTTGATATGTTAACAGGTTTCTCCTGTCCTAAATGACAGTAAATCTACGACCAATTCTAGATAACCTTAGATATATGTTAGAATATATAGAGTAATGTAGTCGAATGACATTGCTTCTGACATACTGACAGGCAGTAATGTGAGACATGGCAGTGTTGGCTTGGATCTGTTCAGTGTGTCAATATGTGGAAAAGTCAAAAAAAGGCTCAATTAATTTTTCTTTCTTGGTATTTTCCCACAAACCCCGATGAAAGCCATGACCCCAAACAAGTTGGTATTACTTTGTTTTCAGTGTTGCTTGATTCCCATAATTAAAGCGATATTCCACCCCAGAACGATAATCCACTCAATATGTACTCACCCCTATGCTGATGTGAGGATGGGTGAAGATCTTCAGTTCACAAAACAATCCTGGAGTTTCAGCAGAAAACAGGGTTACAGCCAAATCCAGTACAATGGCAGTGAATGGTGACCACATATAAAAAGTTTTAAAAAAAAGAACACAAAACAAACACAAAATGTCTCCATCCTGCTTGTGTGGTGTAATTCAAGTGTCCGCGAGCCACGACATTCAAATTTGACCACAAAAGACACCATTTACACCATATTTTTAGCCGAAATGTCAACTGTAGCCTCCCAAGTAGCATGTAAACATGCGTTGATGTATCGCGAGACTTCATATATCTCTTAATGGACGTGTGAAAAAATTGCGAGATCTCTTGTGCATCTGGCTCGAGTTTGAGAGGCTACAGTTGACATTTCAGCTAAAAACATGGTGTAAATGGCGTCTTTTGTAGTTAAATTTTAATGTCGCAGCTCACAGACACTTGGATTACACCACACGAGCAGGATGGAGACATTTTGTGTTTGTTTTGTGTTCTTTTTTTTTACATTTTACCCGTGGTCACCATTCGCTACAATTGTACTGGATTTGGCTGCAACCCTGTTTTCTGCTGAAACTCCAGGATTGTTTTGTGAACTGAAGATCTTCACCATCCTCAATCAGCATAGAGGTGAGTACATACTGAGTGGATTATCATTCTGGGGTGGAATATCGCTTTAAAATAGTATTGTTTTATCACTTCAAATCTTTATACCTAACTTATTGTACAACAGAACAAGCTAATAAAATAATTATTCACTGTGACCTTTTCTCTGTCTGCTTGGTGTGCCTATGTGTCTCTGCTGTCTGTGGCTGAAGACTTGCTATAAGAGAGCAAAATGGCACTGTAGAGCGTCTGCACACTTTAGACTTGATGGTTTTGAGAATTCTGTCAGTTACTGACAGTAACTCTTCATGTATCGTTCAACAGCTCCATATTTTTACAAAATATCTTGTAAATTAACTTGCTTGATTCAAGTGTTTGTAAAAATAATGACTTGCTTTTTATGTTTTTGCATTATAGTCTAAAACTGCCTTTCAAACATCAATATAAATGAGATAGAACCATTTCTCAAAGATACCATTCTGCTAGTTAATTTATTTCTGAATCATCTACTAACATCAACATCCAAAAACCATTTAGGATTTTGACTGTTGGTTACAATCAAATACTCTAATGTATCAATCAACTGTTTTCCTCTAGAACAAGATCACAAGCTTTACAAAGACTTTCTCATTGTTTCTCCTTAGACTCTCATATGCAAAGTAATCAGTAGCACCTGGTGTCATTTATGCTCTTGCAATGTCTGTCATAATATTTCACTATAGGTGCTTTAATGAGCTTTTTAAAAAGGTAAATGAGTGAACAATTAGGCTCGAATTAAGTGCTAACTTTCTTTCAGTAAAATAAGCAGATCTAAGAGACAGAGAGAGAAGAAGAACGGGGCGCGATCTCCCTTGCCTCCAGATCCTGTATTTACTTTATTACGTTCCTTTCTAGTTCCGTCTCTGTGCGTTTCTGCTTTTATCTGATATCATTTCACAATACAACGTAAAACGGGTAAACAGACCTATTCTGTGCAATAACTTGTTTTAAATGTCCTCATAGTTCATTCTATTTATTTCCAAGAAAACAGAAGCGACAATCGGGGAGCTGCAGCTGAAACACAATTAGAATTTCGGGAGAATATGACAGTGATGTCATAATAATATAGGATACAAAATGTAGTACAATTAGGCGTCTTATGGTGAAAAAATGTTTTGTGTTTGTTTTTAAATCGAATTTATTTGAAGGATGCGATCGCAGACAGGTAAGAACAGAAAGTTCAATAAAACCTGACATGTTTGTCTCGATGCTGTAGTCAAACACCAACAGGAGTTGTGTACAGATGCTTCAGTATGATGCGGATCACTTTGGCGTAGATTTTGGCTTGGGATGCCAGACATCCTTTCAGCTGATTTGAAGGCTGCAAACCCCAAAAGTCTGGAAGCTTCCATCACGTAGCTGTGATGGAGAGACGATCACCTTCAGCAACGCACAGAGTCCGTGGACGCTTTTGGTTTCACGCATCAGTAAACCTGCGCAGCCTCCATCTGTGTGAGCGCTGTGGCTCGTGTCAGTCTCATGCCATTTATACGATTAAATTCTCACTTCTGAATCTTTAAATTTAGATGTTTAAGATGTTTTCTGGGAATACATCAGATTCAGTTTACTTTTCCATCTTTTCCTCCACATTATAATCGTTATCAGAACTGTTGATGTTAAACTTCTATTAAGTCTTAATTATACGTGATAATAACATGTAATAAATAATTTCGCTTGAAGTTTCACTTTTATCCTACGTAAATCTGACATAAATAATCAGACACTGAGTTTAGCAGCCTGTAGTTTAACTGTAAGAAAACAAAGAAGCTCATCATATCTCTTTCCCAAAGAGTGGCTGTAAAATTCTTTGTGAATCCACTTTTCTGTCCATCTTTCAACAAAGGATCACTGTGCTCTCAGCCTGCACAGATGGATACCCACGCTGAAACCAGGACAAAAAGGGTCCCAACCGAAGACCCTCTTGAACTTTTTTTTTTTTTTTTTTTTTGGTCTTATCTCTGAAGGGCTCGTTCCCAGACTGGACTTGATGGCAGTTATTTGGGGCCCCTTGGGGCAGGACGCGTGCAAAACCGCGCATCTATAATGCTTGAAAAAAAGAAAGGAGGGTTAAAAAACCCTCAAGCAGGACAGCTTGCAGCCGAGGACCAGTTGTCTTTCCCACAATGATATGTGTTTAATATACTATATATGTTTGCAAATATAGATAAATAAACTTGAATTCAATTGTTTTTTTGTTTTTTTTTGTGTTGAACAACTTTATTATTCCCTTTCCCCACTTCAATAAAGAATTCCGTGTATCACTAACTGAACTGTTCTGAACATATATTATAGGACATTTGGCTAGATCATTATTTTAAATACAAACTCTATTTTTAAATGGATTTAGCTGTATTAGACGTGTTTCCTGTGGATTTATCGTTTTAGGACTTCCGTATATGTTGTGCAGCTTTGTTTGCACTTGCTTATGCTTACTAGTATTTCCATAGTGTGCCTTTGTGTTTAAGCACTGTGACCCAAGCGTCCCTCCCTCCAAAAAGACAAAAAAAAAAAAAAAAAAAAAACAACAAACAAAAAAAGTAGTTGAAGCACAGTGATGGTGAGGGGGCAGAAGAAGTGGAGCAGGAGCAGGGATGCTGATGGGAGCAGCAGCGGAGTGGTGGGAGACAGAGGAGGGGGAGGGGGAGGTGTGTGTGTGTGGAGTGTAGAGACGGAAGATGAGAGAGGTGGGGTGGGGTGGGGGTGGGGTTGTTCCCATCTGTTGCGCCGTTGTGGCGCGTGCCGAACGCGTGAATCCTACTGGCAGCAGCACACTGCTCTGTTTTGTCTTGTGGTCAACAAGAGAGATTGAAACTTTTAAAAGATGTTAAAATAATAACAATCTGCATTAATTTTAAATAATGCAATATTCAGTATAGTGTTTGTAGAATTTTTACGGGCGTTTCACTCAAAGATGCCTGTCTGTCACTGAATCATTGGCTTGTTTCTGACCGTGTTATCCACCCCGTGTCAGAGCAGATGTGTGGCTCTTTTGTGTACATGAAGTAGCCTGTATTTATTTACTATGTACATACTCTGCAGATGCGCCTCTGTGGTTGTGCTGCAGGTTGTCCACGTCCCCTCTGTCTCCTCCCCCTCTGCTGCAGGTAAACACCGTGTGGTTGATATTAGAAACAAGCTGCAGAGGCTCCACAAGCAGATGTTAATCCATGCATAGCGTGGCTTGGGTCTCTCCTTTATTAATTGTAGGAATAGATTAGTCCTGTCATCTCAGAATCACTCATCTGGTTCTGTGATGCTTTTGTGGCGGGAAGGCAAAGTGCAGTCTACAATACTGAATTTATGTTTCTAATTATTTCAGCCTAACTTTTTAAATTGTTATTTATACCTGTGCAACTTTCAGTTATCGCAATAAACTTAAATGATCTTTTGGCGGATTTGGCCGCTCATTTGCGGCGAATATTTGGTGCAAATAAACAGGATAATAAACAGAAAGATTGTCAACTTAACAAAACGGCCAAGCGAAAAAGAAACAACCCTAACAGTACAAAACTGCACAAGAGGAGCAACCTAATACAGCCTATAAGTGAAGGAAAAAACAACATTGTATGGCTTGTGTGGGTAATTGGATCTTGGATGAACGTTAAAGCTTAAATTTTTTAAACGAGATAAAGCGCAACATCATCGCGAAACTCCGCATACCAGCGGTAAACGCAGGGGTCCGATGGGACCAGATGGTTCAGAACATCATCTCCCAAAGGCATCGCAAACCCCCCCACCCCCCGTGTCAAACCCCCAGCGCTGTGGCTTGTGTCCCCTCCCCTCTGACGCGCCGGAGCCACATAAATAGGAGGCTCTCCAGCTCTTCGGCACACTTCAGCTCAGCCTCTCCAAGAGCAAGTATCTCCTCTCAAAAAAACACAACAACAAGCAGCAAACGAAATGAGTCCCAGCATCAGTACTGAGGCCAGCCAGCCTCTCACTGCCAGGTCCACCGTGGCCCAGAGAAAACAAGCCAACGAACTGAGAAAGGTAAGAGAAAGACAGAACCCACATAACTTTTAGTATGGAATTGTTTTTCTGACTTGACTCCTTTAAAGTTCAGCTCAATAACAGTTTTTCCTCTTTTTTGTTTCCAGACTCTTAAACCTTTGTTGGAGAAGAGACGACGTGCTCGTATCAACGACAGTCTCAGTCATCTCAAAAGCCTGATTCTTCCTCTGGTTGGCAAAGATAACGCACGCTACTCCAAGCTGGAGAAAGCTGATATTCTGGAAATGACCGTGCGCTTCCTCAGAGATCTTCCCTCCACTCCTGCCAAAGGTGAGAATCAGCTTAAACTAGAACAAGCATTGAACAAGCTATCTTTTTTGAGATTTTACGCATGAAATTCCAGCCACTAATCAGATCTCTTATCCACCCAGACTCCGCAGAAAGTTACAGAGAAGGCTACAAAGCCTGCCTGCAGCGCGTCTCCGCTCTGCTCCCCAAAACCAGCCTGGATCAGGACGCGTGTCAGCGGGTGAACGAGTTCGTCCATCAGTCCATGTCCGCCACTGTCACCCCAACCTGCCTGAACTGCTGCGCTCAGAGCTCCAGGACCTTCCCTCAGATCCAACAGAGACTCCTGAGCCTCAAATCCAGCTTCAGCTCCAGACTGGAGAGTCAGTCCCGCAGCAGCAGCGCAGTGGCGCCTAGCAGAGCGCAGCCTGCAGGTCCACAGCCTGTCAGCGCGGCCATGTGGAGACCCTGGTAGTTCAGATGGACATTTATCTCATGTGTGTTATTTATTTTGTCGTGTTATTTATGCTATTTGCGTCCCAAAAACTGTATTGTTGGAGTTGCTGTATAATAGTTTAATTCATTTGGCTCATTTTGCGTTTAATGGCAGAGAGCTCAGAGCACAGATCTCAAAGAAACTGAAGTCTGAACGTTTTTAAATGCAATCCTCTTTGGGGTTTCAAAGATACGGGTTGTAGACAACACTTTTGTAAAACCCCAAGGGTTATTTTGTTTGAGGTTTGCACGATGGACTTAAAAGTATTTTGGTCTGTGCAAAAGAATAGTCTGTAAACACTATGTGTTACATAGGATTATTATTCATCATCAGTATGTAAAAAAACATGTTTTGTGACACTTCAAATATTTTGTCATTGACAAAAGCTGTTTAATAAATGTACATACTCTTGACAAATATTGATGTGTTGTTTGATCTTTGATTTTATGGTGGTCTGAAGTTTGTTATTAAACTCAGAGGTTTTCCTGAGAGGAATCTCAGTTGTATGAAAGGAATAAAAAAGGCGCGCAAACGCATAAAGCCGCAGGTCAGCCAGAGCCTATTGATGCTGATGAGCAGCTGCTCCATTGTTGCTTATGTGAGGCGCCTCTCAAGTTGCCGCCAAATCGGTGGGAAGAAGTTGGGCTGGTTATATGACGGGACACACACTGAGATGACTGCAGCTGGGAATTACAATGACAAATCTAACACAACCCCAAAACACACACTGGTTTCTCAGGAAATTTGCCATTATCAGGCTCTAAGTTGAAAAGTAAACTGGTATCTAATGACCCATTCATATGAGGCTTTGCTGTTTTTATGAGTATCTTGAATTTACTACTTTTACTCAGTGATATTAGAAATGAGTACTTTTGTCTCCATTGTATTTATTTGTTATCCTAGCATATGACCATACAGTCAAAAGTTGTAGATGTTTCTTATTGCAGCTTTTTTTGCACAAACACTTGAAAAAATAATCATGCTCTCCTGTCTCTAAACTTTACTGGATTTAAGTTACATTCAAAAACCTCTTTCAGTGAAGGGACACATACATGCATTTAATTATAATATACCAAAGGTTTTGATCTGGGTAAAATTATTGAATTTTCTGTGCACATTGGGCATGGAATAAATGCAAAAACATCTCAAATTAGACACATGTATATTGATTGATGAACTGAAGGGAAAGTGGGTGAAGGAGGCACATGGTTCTTTGCTTGAAGGCCACTGTGTTTGAATAGCTGTTCTCTTTTATTGTGGATTTTGGTATATCATTTTATGTGTTGCATTTTGAAATACCATGGGTATATTGTCTGTTTAACAACAAAATCATTTTCTTTGAAGTGTAAAATGAGCCATGCACCAGTTACATTCTCCAGCCATTATGAATGTCATAATAAGCCTTTATAATATTAATTTTAATATGGACAGAATAATAAAGACCAATTCTAATTCTAGACTTTCCAACACATTATATTAGTACTATCTGTAACCTTACAATACCATATGATTTTGTTATAAGACACCATAAAGCATTATGGAGGCTTATACCAACTCTTAGTGTATAATATATTATACAGGTATCAATAATGCAAACTTGATTTAGTTTTTTCTTAGCTTTAGGCAGCCATGAGTTGTGTTAACGTCACTTTGAAAATCAACTTTTGGAGACCTGAATACATTTGAGACAGGAACCCTGATCCTTATTTTTATTCAACATGATATTATCCTCCTGTGGTAATGCAACTAAGAGCAAGGGCTCTTTTGAAACCCCTTGTTGGTGCATTCAGGGATTGTCCAAAATGTATTTGAACCACAGCTTTTTAAAAATTCAGATGATGCTTTTCACAACACACATAATTTCTCAGGATATAGTTGTTTGGTTTATTCACTGACTTTAGGCGGACAAGTCATAACTCCTATATTAAGGCATTACTAAATGGACCAACTACAGGGAGGGAATAGTCCCTAATAGACAAGGTATCTCAAAGCACATTTAATGTCTTTCCAGTTTGCCTGCCAGACTGTACACAGATGAGCTGAAACCAGTGGCCGCTTTGGGCACCTGTAGCAACATGGTGGTGTAACAATGCAGACTCAAAAACCCAATGATTCTTATTTCCAGGTGATTATGCGCTGAGGAAAACATACTTAAATTACATTTCTGCCATATAAATCCCCCTTTTCATTTTACACACTGGAACTTTAAAAGTGCTCTTTTCCAATCACTCAGTGTGCACCTTAGGAACAGAAAGAAGTTTTTGGAGCATGAACAGTAACTCCCAGCCTTATTTGGAACAGCAAAAGCATAAAATAAAACAGATTGGTGTCTATCTGTGGATGAGTCTCACTGAGTGAGAAGCCAGTGAGAGCCAGCCAACCCTAATACACAAGCACAATTATGGTACAAGGAGAGTGAGTATTGAACTTAAACACAAGAGCAAACAGAGACTAAAGTGTCAAAGTCATCAGGAAGAGGCATGATAGCAGATAAAATAAAAGCCAACTCTTTTCTTATTTTATTTTATTTTTATTTTTTTTACCAGTTGTGTAATAAGTGATGTGTCATTGCCATCATTTGCAGATGACTAAGACAAAAGCACAAACATCTGTTTAACTCTAAAGGTTAAGCAGACAAATTCATTTGATTTTTGTGGAGGAGACAGTTTGCATCCTGTCAAATACCAATTACAACCTTTCCTCCAATCTTAACCATACACAAGTGACCATACGTTTATACTGTAGAAAGAAAATGCTGGGATATAAACTGGATATAAAAAAACATGTTCATTTAATGCAGTGATTCCCAAACTTTTTCCAGTATGCCCCCCTTTCGGAAGCCAATAAAAGTTCAAGCCCCCCACCACAAAATTTTAAATCAATTGTTAACAATAATTGGGGATGGAACTGATAAAAAAAAGAATTCAAAAGTTAAATTTTAGCAAAATAAAGGTCAGTTGGATAGAAACAGCAAACTCATTTGTTTATTCCCTCTACTCATATTAATTCAGCTTTGTTTCACTCTTTTTTTCTCCCCTGGTCTTTTGTGCCCCCCTTGCAGTGGCTCGCGCCCCCAGGGGCCCGCCCCAGTTTGGGAACCACTGATTTAATGTATTGTTCAGGGTTTTGCAGAAATGTCTAATATCAATGTTCCGGTCTGGTGACAGGGTTGATTTTACACAATAAAACTGAGTGAAGTAAATTTTACACATCAAGTTCACTTTACCAATCAAGAGGAGTACTGTGCAACCTGTGAAAACAGCTGTATAATGTATTTTGTGGCTCTGTAGCTTTTCAAAGTTATTTTTCTTGAGCCTGAGACTTTTTAATTTTTTAAGAGAAATCCTGCATTACAAACTGGAAGTGTGGAGTTTGAAAGAAGCAGGCATTTCAGAGGTAAGGACGGTCTAATAAAAGCTGAAACTGTATTGAGTTGCATTGTGGAAACTGTAGGATCCACTGTTTTGGGCACTTGATCCGTACTATCATACTAATACTACCATTACTTAGTCGTGAGAGACTCTACTGTATCTGTTTCTGCACCTATTCTCTTTGTTAGACTTAATTAAAATTTAATTCAAATAGTTGCAATATCTTTAATGGCCTACCTTCACCATAGAGATAGCTATAAATAAGCTACAAGGTTTTGGGAATTGGAGGTGCCTCAACCTGGTTGTGATTTAGAAGGGGGTGCATGGCCTAAAAAGTTTAGGAACTGTTGGCATATGACATACGAACTATGCAGTATTACTAGATGTACCACAATGTTTGAGGGTTAGAAAGGGGAGTCATCACGAGTTGTTTGCAGTGGAGGAGACTTCACCACAGCCCACTTGGAGGTGGATCTGGTTCGCTTTGGCAGCTCTCCAGAGAGGGTTCATCTCGGTTGCGACTTGGCACAGCTTGGGGAGTTGAAAGTGGTGATGAAAATGCAAATCAGTGTGGCAAAGTTTGACAGTGTGGCCAAAAGTGCCAGTGGAAAAGCCCCATAGTTTTCTGTCAGACCACTTAAATTACATATGCTTAAAGTTTATTATGGAGTTTTTGTCCAATCATACCAAAAATAAACTGGCAACCCCACCTTTAAGTCCTTGACTGTGTGTAGTGTTTAATTTGACCAAGAGGCAAAATATAAGAGGAGGATAGCAGAGGGCCAAGAACATAGCCCTGAGGTACTCTATATTTCAGATTAGAAAATATTGAGGAAGCATTATTTTAAGAAACACACTGTGTTCTTTTAGATGGATAAGACTTTAACCGTACCAGAGCCAAGCCAGAAACAGCAAATTGATTTTCCAGGTGGTCTAGGAGTATATAGTGATCAATGGTATCAAAAGCCACACTGAAATCCAGTACCACAGAGAATTTGCTATGTGGAATCTGAATCCATTGTAAGCAGAAGACCATTTACCACTCCAGTATTTACAATTTCAGAGTATTTCCAGAGTATCAGGCCCTAAAAGCAGATTGAAAAGTTCAAAAATATATCTGTTAAATATGGCTAAGAGTTGCTGAAAGTGATGTAGGATTTAGTGACATCTAGTGGTGAGCTTGCACACATTGCAAACACATCACCTCACCTTCCTGTTTCTGGTCTTTGAGTAGAGGTTATCTACAACAGTCTTAAGACTAGTGCCAATCTTAATTGACAAATTAAAAGTATTCAGTCCCAGAAATGACCAGAGATGTTTCAAACTTTAGCTGGTAAGGGCTGATGAGGCATGCAGGTGACTGGTTTGGAAGCTGACACTAGATAATGTTTTTAAGTTAGTACACACTCATGCCATAAGGTAGAAAACTTACAGTTTTGATTCACTGTATGCCATTTGCATTCCATTATCCTCCAGCCTGCTTTAGTGTACGAGATTCATCAGTAAACCAGAGTGCAGACATCTTTGAGCTGCATCTTTGGGGTGCAGCTGAATCCTGGAGACTAGAAAGGGCTGCTTTGAGGTGCTGCAGTTGTCAAGAGGGCCTGTTGCCACAGTGAAAGGAGCTTGAACCAGGCAATCACTCACCAAGTGCAACTTAAGTTGACAAACCAATGTGGTGATTGGTGAATACATCAGTTGGTCTACAGACAGTGCAAGGACAGGCTAGTGTTGCTTCAAATTTAATAAAAAAGGGCAGAGACTCATAGCAGAAACTTCTATCTGGAGTAGGTTTGTGACCAAACATCTGAAACCAAAAGTATCAAGAAGTGCCAGCAAGGCTTTACTTTGAGGGTTGACGTTCTCATTCAAAATCTCATAATCCTTCTCAAACTTGTGAATAAGGGCCAGGTGGTCTACAGAGCACTATGAGGTGGAATCTGTTCTGTTCTTGGTAACAGATTTCATAACAGGTGGGATGCCACCAAGTCCTGGTAGAAAGACACAAAGAGCAACTTTAGTTACAGCAGACATTCTGGGGAAAATGAATTCTCATTTGAATGAATAGAAAGTGTAAGTTGCTCTAGTCAAAAGGTTGAGATATTAATGTCGCCACATTTGCAAACACAAAGTTTGTTCTTTTAATCCATTTAAAACCTTTATTTATTGAAATATTGGATGAGTGACTACCAGTTTGATGCTCTGCACTCAGCTACAACCACAGGTGGCTGCTGTTAAAACCTTCTGACACCATAAAGGTTTGATGGATTTGTTCAATGGTTGTAATTGTGAAGGAGACAAAGGGGAGTGTTGTCACTCCATGTTAGTTATAACACTGTCAGTTTGACCAATCAGAAAAAAAGGTGCAGTGATGCTATTAATATTGTGCTCTTACAATTCTTTTTGTATCTGAGAGCAACATTATGGACTTAATGACCAAAAAGTTGATTTTCAGGTAAGAAAGTAAATTTTATTTTCAAGATTATCTTTGCCTAGTGTGTTCAGCATATTGTACATAAGGATTTGACTTGCATAACCTAAACTAGCAGTTTTTGTGATTTGATGCTTTGGGAGCTGTAAAACTGACATGATGTTTCAACTAACCTGGTGTTACAACACTCCCTGGTCTCCCCTATACAATTACATCCATTAAACAAAGCCTAAAGCCTCTCATTGTGCCTGACTGCTGTCTCCATTTTTGATTTCAAGCTTGGACTTTCTATCCATTCAAATGAGAATTAATTTTCTCCAATATTACACTGCAACTTAAGAGGGGTGGGATGACACATGCCCAACCAAGAATACAGTCCACACAGTGTTCATTTTTCCCCATTTTTTAAATTCTCTATTCTTCCATTAAGTTCTTTCCAGTAGATCTTAAATCAGCAAATCACCTTTCATTGTTACTACTTTTCCCCAACTACTGTTAAAACTCACCCCAGTGGTGCAGTAGTTTGTAACAATCTCTTTGTATTTGACATTAATGGATATAATTTGTGATTGCATCGTAGATGTCCAATTGAGCTTTATTTGTAGTAGACAATATGTAATATATGTAATATAATAGATGGGTACTGTGTATCAATGTTTGAGAGATTTAGTATGAACAACCACTGAGTTACTGATTCTCAAACAAAAAGTGTTACTACCGTCCCCGGTCTCCTCAAGTTGTCCAGTTCTTGCAAGTTGGGTGTGTGTGTGTGTGTATTTGTAATCTCATTTCTATCCAGTTTTCCTTTTAACTTTCAAAATTTCATTTTCATTTTGACTGAACAAAAATGCTCACGAAACACTAAAAAAGTGAATTCTGTTCTCTCTCAGAACATATCAGAACAGATATAATTCTTTTCTATTCTATTATTAGGGAGGCACAAACTCTTCATCACAATAAATACAAATGACTCGAGATTATCCACAAATCCAAGTATGTCCAAGTATGAGTGATAACTTCGACTTGGTCCTCTGGCACAACCGCTCAGTCAAACAAAAGGACGATCACTGCAAAGGATATTCACATGAAAAACATTTAGTAACGGTTCGTTTCACTATAATTGGGGTAGTTTCTCAGTTTGACCATTTTATTACCATTATGCATTGTACATACCATGCTTTCGTTGCTGAGAAGAATAAGGGATAAACATTGCCGACTTCATACATTATATCAACACATTTTCTTTCATTTTGGTTGAAACAGTTCAGACATGTTGATGGACACATGTAGAGATCAAACATTGTTTTTTTCCCCTTATAGTTGGATATGGTTTTATCTATTTTTGAGACTCATGCAGGAAAAGCATCGAAGCGGCTTGTTTTCTCTCAGCTCACATCATCACGCTGCAGCAAAAGTCAGGTGGAGTCCTGTTCCCTGTTTTCCCCCATCGTCCCTCCACAGCCCGCATGTGACTCTTAATTCCCATGAAGTATTGGAACATTTTCAGACAAAGGCTCGCTGTTATCCGGCCCGCACAGATGGGTTACCGACGCCGAATTTGCTTGAAAAGACAAAAGAGGACTCTAACCGTAAGAGCAAAACTGAGGAGAAGTGTACCCCCCCCCCCCCCCCCCATTCCCAATCCTCCCCATCCTCCTCCTCATCACCCTCATCATCCCCCCTCTGTCCCAGCGGGGCGGACAGGGACGCGTGCAGCAAGTGTGCCTCTCAGTGTCAGGACAGCAGCGCTCAACAAGATCATGTCTCCATGATGGTGACCTCCACATTTACACTCTGTGGACTTCTATCTTCCATCTCAATTTGATACTTTCACTCTAACAAAATTCCCTATAAGACACTCAAATATATCAACAAACGTTTCTTGTTATAATGACACACTATTTAAGATAACTTGTTATAACGTGAAAAGTTTCATATTGTAATATTTTGTATGACACGTCGTAACAACGTGAGTTATCACGTTATAAAATGAAACGTTGCATGTTATAACAATAAGTTATAATTTTATAGAATTAAATTCTTCACTTTATAACAACATAAATGGTATATTGAACAATAACTTATCACTTTACGTCAAACGGATTGTTATAATAATACACTATCATGTTATGTCATGAAATCCCTAACAGTATAACAATACGAATAGTATACTGAGCGATATGTTATCACGTTATAACATGAAACGTTTCATGTTATAACAATAAGTTACCATGTTATAACACGAAATTCCTCACATTATAACAACATACAACATTAAACTTTTCACGTTATAAGATGGTACAGATCCGTTTATCTTTTTCTTTTGTGGCAGCACTATGCTTCCATTGTATTGCGACATGATAAGGGAAAAATCAAACTGAGAAGTGCAAATCCCTTTCCCTTTGCATGACTTCATATAGCCTATTTAACAATTTTGCATTCGTAATTCCGAACGGACTGCGTGCCTCTATGTTGCAGAGTTTTCACCAGTCAGAATAAAACTACAAGTTATGGTTCTCAGTGTGCGTTTTTCTAGGGGGAACGATCTGATAAGTAAGAACTTTTGTTTCTGGAGTCACAAAACAATCTGCTCTTCCAGACAAACATTCTCTATCTCCATCAACAGATTGAGCTTCGTGTTTCGTCATCACCATATAATATTGATAAACAAGCATCTCATGATAGCTTGGACGCTAAAATATCCTGGAGTCAAGCTGGAGGAGACAATTGCAGCAAACAAGGGGGAGAGAAAGGTTTGTTTCAGTTGGACACTAACAACATAGAACCGTAAGAAGCATGCAGATGGGATACCCACGCCACAACTGCGTGGAGATCATGTGTCGTGCGTGTAAAGTTTATAGAAAAAGAGTGCAAATAGTCTGTGTGTGCGTGTGTGCGTGCGCACGCGTGCATGTATGAGAGATGGATCCATGAAGGTGGGATTCGGAGACTGGTTCTTTACGATGCTGGTGTGGTGCAGAAGGGTGTGTGGCGGGGGTGGGGTCGATGGATGGAGGTTTGGGGAGAGCGGGGTGGGGTTGAGGGCTCGGTAACAGACAGCCATCTGGCCCTCGTGGCGCGTGCTGCGCGCGTGGTTCCCCTGAGTGCAGTGGTATTTGATGGGCTGTCATGTCGCTCCAGTTTGTATTCAAAATCAATTCAAAGTTTGTCATTCCTCGCAGGGCATGATGGTCGGTTATTAATACAGCAAGTCCACAAGCAAATCGTATAAATATTTGTAACACTTCATGAGTTAAAACCCAACCTCATTGTATTTTCATATTTCGCAGTGGTAATTGTGAGTAAAGTACACGCTCCCTCACTACACGCTCCCTCACTACCCACCCAATGTTTTCCAGCCCCCACCGCCGTGCGTGAGGCGTTGGCAGCAGCGGGATACACCCTACAGGTAGGGAGACTCCCCCCGGGCAGAAACAGCATAAAAACGTCATATGCAAAACTATTGTTGTCAAAATCTACGAGCAGATGTTATTTGAAAGTAGCGTGGCTTGGGTATGAGATTGCAGTAGGAGTCTGTATCTCTGTGGACACTTTTGCATACACGCAAGCCTGACCCCCATATCAGCAATGTGTGTATTGCCCCCTGTTGTTCTAAGTGTGTGTGTGTGTGTGTGTATGTATGTATCACAAAGTAAATGAATGTTTCAGTCTACATGCCTTTTGTTCTGCTTATTTCTTACAGCGCTGTATTACTCAGTAGCCAGCAGCCTGTATATATAAGACAACCTAATAATAATAATGATACTACTACTACTACTACTAATAATAATAATAAAGTTTATTTGTGTAGCACAGCAATAAAACACACAGGAATAAAAGAACAATGAAACTTAAAACAGATAGATGATTAAAAACAGTAATTAAAATACCAATGATATATTTTTTAAAT
Organism: Lutjanus argentimaculatus; assembly: GCA_034769285.1. Lineage (NCBI taxonomy): Eukaryota > Metazoa > Chordata > Actinopteri > Lutjaniformes > Lutjanidae > Lutjanus > Lutjanus argentimaculatus. The sequence goes on from JAWZSL010000007.1 coordinate 11,236,513, forward strand.
TGGGTATTGACACTTAAAATACGTAAAGCACTGCAAAACCTAAGACATAAGAACATCAAGAATAAAGTAGTGTTCAGAATTAAAATTAAAGCAGTCTATTGCATATGCTATTTTTGAAATAATTAAGTTAATTTTGCACTATTTAATATTTTGTAAATTTTAGAGTTCGCCGAATTTGTATTTGGTGAATGAGCATTGTGTGCATCCAAGCTTTAGGCTTCTTTACGCACACATTTTTCAGCTTCTTGACGCATGTTTTGTTTGATTTTGTCTGTGGATCATAACGCAGACACGCACTGCAGTTGTCACGCATGGATTAGAGAAGAAGACAGATGGTTATCTTACTAAATTTCATGGTTTTGTGTTGTTTTCATCCAATACGTGGCCTGTCCAAATCGTTTCGTGTTGGCTTGGGGGCGTACCTGTGACGCACGGAGACCGACGCCACGGACCTGCATATATACCGCAGCTCGTGGCCGTTAGAGTCACATCTTCTCCGACTTCTGTTCTGGACACTTCTCTGGCACAAAGACGAAGCTGAAAATGTCTCCAAACATGACTTGTGAAGCTCTCCCGTCCTTTTCTCCAAGGTTAACTGTGGCCAAAAGAAAAGAGGCTCTTGAGCTCAGAAAGGTAAGCAAACCATTGAATTTTGCTTCATTATTTTAAACATTTTCTCTAATGTTTTGCTCTCAATGTAACGAATGAATGTTAAATAGTATGTGTTCTTTTCAGACAATGAAGCCTTTGATGGAAAAAAGAAGGCGCGCCCGTATCAACGACAGCCTGAACCATCTGAAAAACCTCATCCTTCCCCTCACAGGCAGAGATGTAAGTTATTATAAACATTTCAATATATGCGAAAAAACACGTTTTCATGCTTAATAAAGTCAAGAGAACGTTTAGGTTCGTGTGTTAAACATTTGCTTTTTATTTTCTGCAGAAGACTCGCTACTCCAAGCTTGAAAAAGCCGACATCCTGGAGATGACTGTGAGGTTCCTCAGTGACATTCCTCCTCTCAACACCAAAAGTGAGTTTTGCTTCTGCTTGTTCAATGCGTTTATTGATAAAGCAATATACGTTTAATGGATTCTTTTCGTTTTTGGACAACAAAACTTAACATTTCATTTTCTTTTCAGACTCTGCAGACAGTTACAGAGAAGGCTACAAAGCCTGCCTGCAGCGCGCCTCCGCTCTGCTCCCCAAAACCAGCCTGGATCAAGACGCGTGTCAGCGGGTGAAAGACTACATTCATCAGTCCATGTCCGCCACAGTCACCCCAGCCTGCCTGAACTGCTGCGCTCAGAGCTCCAGGACCTTCCCTCAGATCCACCAGAGACTTCTGAGCCTCAAATCCAGCTTCAGTTCCAGACTGGAGAGTCAGTCCCGCAGCAGCAGCGCAGTGGCGCCTAGCAGAGCGCAGCCTGCAGGTCCACAGCCTGTCAGCGCGGCCATGTGGAGACCCTGGTAGATTTCTTCAGTTAAAAGCCTGTGAAAAGACTGTAAATTGTTTCATGTTGATATAGATCACTTGTAAATATGCACAGTGATTCACCGCCTCGGTTCCGTTGATGAAAAGCCAGAATTCATCGTTAAATCGTATTTGCTGAGTATTATATACTTGCGTATTGCGCACGAGTCTGTTGTCCTATATACGTTGACAAGTTTAGACAGTCGTATTTTTTTTAAATCTGCATGTATGTATACGTTAAATATTTAGTCCTCGTTGCGGACTAAGTGATTAAGGGCCATTGAAAACAGCCCTGTAAGACCCAAAGGGTCAGTGTGTATATATTTGCACGATAGACTTCAATGTTCTGAGTCTGTGCAGATGAACCCTGTAGACATGGTATGTGTCACTGCAAGTATCTCTGTTGGGATGTGTTTTATTTTTGCTACTTACAGCAAATGTTGTATATATGTTATATAAACACAAATAAAACTGCGATTTCGTGGTAAATCTTGTCTTGATTATTTGTTCACTTCTTGTGGTCATTTGTAAGAATGTTGGTCTTACACGGTTATAATTACGCGCCTTTAACGCAACCATCAACGGTTATATGATGATGGTAAAGAAACGTTATTTAGTTGGCACATTTAACACACAAGGATACACCGAATTTGCTTTTTAATAAAAATTACATGGACAGAAAAAAAAACCAAAAACAGTTCAGAACAAATATCGCACAGCAAAGCGCACACACTGTGTGCAAAGATGCATAATATTTTTAAAATTTTGTTTTTAATTGGGTTTTACAGTTGTAGCAAACATGTATTAACAAAATGGCAACAAATATAGTAAAACATCAAGTCAATAGCGAAGTAAATAAAAACATAAGATGCATATTACTGAAAGGCAACAAAAAATGTTTTGAGGCTGCCTCCCTATATGGAGGTACCTCTCTGTTTAATGAGCACATATCTGGTGACAACATCTGTCCAGCAGATTTCAACAGGATAAAAACCGTTAGGCGGGATGCATGTTGTGGCCAAAAGCGCCCCAACTGGCAACATCAAACACTGCCCCTGTGTGTGCATTATGCTGGAGTAAATGCGGTCTCTGCTGCCCCCCTCCGACGGCTGTAGGTACTGACACAGTCATGGTTTCTATTTCTTTTGCACAACCATGTCTCATATTTACCTCTTCGAAAGACGACCGGCCACTATAAGTAAGCTACATGGCTATTGTTTAGCCAAACGCACCTTGTAATACAAAGACTTTTAAATGATATATTTGCAAGCCAGTGAAGCCGCTGGACATAAAGCGTCCTGTTTGCATGTATGTTCAGTACTTTTTCCTCCACATGAGTCATTTGTCAGACAGACAGTGAGCAGAGTAGCCGGCGGACACCGGAGATATCCCCTCACATCACACACACGCAGATCTCGCTGCAACACGAGACCAACAAACCCCGAGACCTTATCATCTTCATTATCTTCATCATCACCATGTCGCTACCGCAGGCGCAGGAGGCAGCATCCTCCCTTCAATTATGCAGGTAGGACGTTAAATACGACGCATTAACACGTGCGAGAGCAGCCTTCACATGCTAATAACGTGCTGTTGGTCGACAAATGACGAGGGAAGGAGAGGCGCGCGGCTACCGGCCGGCGTCACAGGATGATAACCCAGATAATCCGCTTCATGTCCTGGTGGAGACATACAGGACGAAACGGTGTGCGCTGTGCTCTGCCGGTGGTCGACCATGTTTTAATCTTAGCCACACTATGACGAATCAAACAGCGTGTTTTTCAGGGTGTTTATCCTCCTGTGTGCTCCCGGCCGGTGGAGGTGAACACCATCTATGTCGCATGTCCTCTCTGTGATGATCAGCGCGGTTAGCACCGGCAGGACACACGCTGAAAACTACAAGGACATGTTAAGGTCGCCATCATTTCATAGAAGTCCAGTAAAACTTTAATTTTATAGGCAAGGCCTGCATAATTTGGCTCCTGTAAATAGTTGGTCTGGACTGTGTCAGTATATCGCGTGTAGTTGGTCCCTTGTTCATGTTTAAGACAACCGGAAGAAGCGCACTGAAATCAAACAGCCAGCTGTGTTTCATGCAGTGGTAATGAGTGCTGCTCCTATTAAAAATACCTTTGCAGTGAATTGGTTTCCCTTCCCAGCAGCAGCATGATGACTTTGTTGTACTTGTGCTCGCCCGTGGGTGGAGCCATAACTCAGTCACAGCACAGCTCTGTCCTCACTGAGCTGCTTCAAAGATATTTGTTTCACTTGTTTAAGCCTTTAAGTGACTGAAACATAAGCAACATAGTTATAACACTTTGTCTGGCATAGTAAGGCTCTATTAATGTGATCATGCTGTGTGATGCCAGCAACTCTCAACCTCACACCATCTGAAAAGACACCGTTTCATTAGACATGATCTAAAGCTGGGTGATGGTCAAAATGTTCTGGGATTATTTTATGATGGGATTTTACTTATTTGTTTTATCTCCTTGAACCTGCTTTGTCTATGTTGGAAAAAAAATTGTTACATTTCCAGAAATGTACCTTTACCTTCAATTCAAACAGTATGAACAGTTAAAGGTGGGTGTGTATGCAAATATAGGAGATTAGACTGCCAGACTGTGTATATAGGGGTTTATCAGTGATTGTGTCCACTCCCCCTAGCTTAAAATTCGGGCGTCTCACAGCTGCAATACTGAGGACACTCCTCTCTTCGTAGAAACTTGTTGGAGACATTGATGCGCCTCTCGCTGTACAATTGTTTGATGTTAAAATGCTGTGTCTTACTTCTATTTTTCCACTGTAACTCCACTGTAGTTTCATCAGGAAAAAATAAAAGATAAAAAGGGCACAAACAAAATTGGCCTTCAAATATGGGATATGCCATTGTTAGCCTTCTTTTTTGTGTGCAATGCTAAAGTCTTTTGAAAAACATTTGTGTGCAATTGCCCTTTAACTCTCCTCCATTCATAACCCCATGGAGTCCAAATTAAAACTTTCCTAACCTGGGACTTTTTCAAGTGTATTTTCAGTGACCCACTTTCTGCAACACTTCCTCCCAAAACAATAATTATGCACCTCCAACGTACTCAAAAAACCTGCAACCTGTTTTGTTTTATAGCCAATCCTTCCACTGCCTCTGCCCTTCTGCACTCTTTCTATTGGCCTCCCTTACGCCACCCTGGGATACATAGACCTCCCATTCTCAAATGCCCAAACTCCCAGTCACAAAATACCTCTACTGCACATCTCCAGGAAAAAACAAGTCCTGTCCTGTTTTTTTTTTTTCTTTTTAAGAAGAACCTGATGATGGTATCATATCACCTCTTCCTCGGCAGCAAACCTGAATGTTGTCTCTCGGTCCACTTTTCAGTCCTAATGGCCAAAATGTTTCTTGTCCAGAAATATTTCAGAGATGCATTTTTTTTGTCCATGAGATTTTTTACCTTCCGGTCAGGGCCATGTACACTTTCAGGTATTCTAGGTATTTTGGTTTCATCAGTTGTGATAAACAGCGCAGACCAACTGTACTGTAAATAAACAGGATTTATCATCTGAGCCCTGAGAAATGTTGTTGTCATCAGCTCTACAGTACGTTTGGAAACATTGTACACTGTTTAGATTACTGTTTTCTGTTTTTGCCATGGATATAACTTGATTTGCTCGGCTTACTCTTGACTAGTCTGGACCACACTTTTCTGCACACCTTGAATCGCTAGATTATTGTTTGCTGTGACTGACAGCATACTGCTGCTTTCATGCAAATGTGTTAACTAAGGACAAGCTTACTTGGCTAGTTTGTTAATTGCTTGGGATTTGAGTGTCATCAACAATAATGTAGATAATCTTTTCCTCAGGCTGTTCACACCTACAATAATGAAAATATGGCGTGAGTGCATCTAATTTGTGTATACAGTTGTCACTGTTTGCCAAATACCCTCTTACCTGGTGATACAGGATTGTCTGGGTAAAATATACCTCCATCGTGTTTGTGATGCGGATTTCTCTCCACCGCAGTCAGTTTCTTGTGCTTTGCTATGTACTTGCTGTCAAGACTAAGGACAAAAATGGCACCAAGATCTGCTTTCATGAAGCTAATTCATAGTTTTTGCCATTATTCATCTTGGTACAGGTAAAGATTTGGTGTTGTGTGTTTGTTTTGATTGTGGTTTATGCATTTGTTCATGCCAATACTATACCTTTAAGCGAGTTATAAGCTATATTTTAATAGTGAAGCTATTCTAACAAAAGGGATTCATGTGACAAAAAGCTTTCTATTTTTATAATCAATTAATTGTTTCATTTTTCGAGCAAAAATGTCAAACATTTGCTTGCTCCAGCTTCTTAAATCTGAGGATTTTTCTTTATCATTTATGATAGTAAATGAGTCTTTGGTTTTTGAACTGTTGATTGGTCAAAAGATGCAAACTGAAAATGCTACTTTGGGTTCTGGGAAATTGTAATGTGCATTTTTCACAATTTTTTGACATTTTACAGACAAAATGATTAACCGAATAATTGAAAAAAAAAAAAAGATCTCTGCAAATTGATAAGGAAAATGTAGTTCTTAGTTGCATCCCTGGTGGATGGGTGTTGCTGGGTACTTATAACTACCCAGTGACACAGTATGTCAGTGCATTACAAAACAGGGGAATTGCTGACTTGGTGCTCCCTGTGAATAGGGTTGAATATTTTGTGCCTTTTTCTTTACTGATACTTAAACAAGTTAACAATCAATAATTGTTAATTATTAATGATTAATACGCTACAAACACAAATTTCTTTCAGTTCAAGTTTTATTTAAATAATTATATTGGTACATTAGTTATGTGAAACATTAATTCATGAAGCACAAACAGTTTAAATGAATAGAATAATAAAACAATAAAGCTCTTGCTTAAAATGTCTGCTCTTTTCCGTCTGTCAGTGGGGCACATTTGACCCCTCCTAAGTCCCGCCCCTTTTTGCTCTGTGTTCCAGTAACAGTTGAGCAAACTGGTTATTCTGTCAACTTTCTCCTTTTCCTGTAAAAGCGACATATGATCACATCTTAATTTAGCTACTGTCAGCAAAACCCTATGTAACTAGCTAGCTAATCTACATCAATTAGTGGCTAGCTTGCTAGCCATTTTGCTGATTAGCTAACTATGTCAATAGGGCCTATATGTCACTCTTAGGTGGCAACATTGTTCAACCATCTTCCATATTCCATTTTCTTTTTAACATGGACAAGCTGAGGACATAACGTCTTATTACAGGAAAGGAGAAAGTCGACCAAGGTGCCAAACTGGTTCAACTGTCATTGGAGTGGAGAGTGAAAAGCGGCGAGACTTTGGAAGGGGCAGTTACTGCCATTTGTAGGCTAGCAAAGCAGACTAAAACAAACCGTGGGGAAATCTGTGAGCTGTGGAGAAATGGCACACAAAACATATAAATATAAATACATTATCAGTTAGTACACTTTTAATTGGTTAAGTTCTAAAGGGTGATTAATGATTAATCACCAGCTTCCCTATTTGATTTTATAACAGACTATTGTGCTACTACACACTTGAACTACACAAGTGATCCATCCAGTACATAGCTCTCATTTTGGAATGTATGTGAACAGGATTAAAGGGCCAAGGGACTATCAGACTAGCAGGCATTCACTTCTGAATCAGTGCTGGAAACACCACTATAACATTTCTTGCCGTTCCCCTTCTTTAAAAGTATTATTAGTGGGTTTATGTTTTTGCGTTGTTTGTCTGTCATAGTAATGTTTCTAAAATCTAGGTTTGGTAGGTTATTTTCATTGTTATTCTAACTCTAATTTTCTTAGAATTTGTTGAGGGAAAATCCCAAAAATCCCAAAATGTGTTTTCATAAGTGAAGCGATTAGGGACAGTTTCTAACAGAAAACACGTTTTAACTGTGCTTCACATGTACCTCTGGGCCTCTTGGCAGACATGTTACTGAGGTATTTCTTACTCTACCTGTCAGCTTTGACACACAAACCGAGGTGTGATGATGATAGATTTATTAGTTCACTGTCTGTTTGCGCATGAGTGGTGTTTGAAAATCCAGTCTGACCAGTTGTGACGCCTAAGGTGGAGTCAACCTGACGTCACTCACGGCAGCAGCGTCAGGGCTCAAAATCCTAGAGGATGTGAATGAAGTGATCATTCAGAAGGGCAGTGTGTTAGAGAGTCACAGACAGAAAGCCAGAGTTCAAAGATGCGTTGCTTTAGGCCTCGGAGCAGCAGCAGGGGAGTTGATGAGGTGGATAAGAAAGCAGCCGTAGCGGAGAAATGCCAAGCGAGTCAAAGTCAGCAAGTCAGCAGAGATGTCAGGAATGATGGGGAGGCAGAAGCTCAGCAGGGCTTTAAATATCAACTCAGCAGGTAGTTCATCTCTGACGCACACACACACACACACACACACACCACACACACACACACCACACACACACACACACACACACACACACACACACTCACTGATGCTGAATATACAGAAGACTGAAGACTGCTTCAACACAACACACACAAAACTTGTGGTTTTTCAAAAACTTTAAGTCATTACAAGAATTCTAAAAATACGTATGTTTGTGTCATATGTGTACTGTTTGTTTTATCTGCATATAATCACTTCAACAAATCTGCTCAAGGATGCTAAATGAATTGCAGTGTACACTGACAATATTGTATCATATTGCATCGTATATACTGTATCGTATCATATTTTTGAAGCTGTACCCTGTGGTCCTGCTGATGGGATTGCTATATATGTATGGTATGGTATTGTTGAGGCTGTAGCATGTGGTGCTATTGGTTGGATTACAACATAACATACCCCTTTGCCTATACAGAATGTATTATAAATGCTGTATGATATTTTTTCTTTATGTTTGTACGACGTAAATGAAGTGGACAAAGTAATACAATGAGAATATCCTTTCATATACTACAGCCTCATATCATATACAGTATGATAAACATGGAAGTAAAGCAACACGTCCCTGACTTCATGCATTTCACAGCAGTAGAATTTATGGCCGTGCTGTTGTATTAGACTGCAATGCAATATGCGGAGTTACTAATGTATTTTTGTTTACTATGTGTATTACAGCAGTGTCATGTGTTTTGCTCATGCTCTGTTCTCGATGCCGTTGAACTGTTACTTAGTGTTGCAACTGTAAAATTCCTCAAGTGTTTAAATGCAACTCTGACTCACACTGTTTTTAGAGGAAGTCACTCATAAGTCTGTCATTCATATGAATTAATGGTGTCAAGATGTGGATTTTCCTGCTTTTTTTTGGCACATGCATGTTCATGTGCACATACACACACCCCTCTGTAAAGCATTACATTACTGATTTACATCATTAGTCAGATCTCGGATCTCAACGGTGCATTCCTTGTGTGTTTGTGACTTCTGTGTGCATAGAAGCAGATCAGATTATAACTTGTAAGACTAGTTTAATCCATACGTGGAGGAATTAGAAACAGCTGATGTACATGACTGCATACTGCCCTGTCACTGATAATGATGACACTGTATGTAGTCATCAGATAGACATGGAGACTCTCCACTTTGTAGAAAATACTCCAAGAGCAGGTTGCAAAATCAGTGTTGAGCTCATTGCTGTACGTCTGCACACCATACAAACAGTCCTCTGTTCAGAAGCACATCAGATATGTTCTATGATAATTCTTCTAGCCTTTTGTCAACAAACATTCAACTGAATAAATCAATAAATAAATGTCAGGTAATTGAAATGTCGTTAGTAACTGTTCAGTAATGTCAACTGAAAACACACCGCCTACTATTTGCATATTATTTACTATATTCACATTTTGTTAAAAGTAGAATATGCAGGATTGTAAAGGCACCATTCAGACTTGGCCTCTCCTCCCCAGGTAGAGAGTGAATGAAGTGAGAACCGTTGTGATACCAGTTATCTCTGACTGGGGGTTTAGGTTTTGTGAGTGTAACTGATTTAAGATTTTCTGTGATAAATGATGATGAATTTTCTAATCAGTGTTCTGAGCTACAATATCAGCAAAAACACAACGAACTATAGTAAAAAGTATTTAAAGTGTCTGTAGTTGTTTCTTCGTTATTTTAGTGTGTGGATTATATACAATGTAAATTTAAAGTGTTAATATGACCTGGAGCAAACGGGGAAAATGACTCTGCTTCCTCAAACGGTGGTTACCATGACAGCGTGATGAACACAGTTTGTGCTGCTATGACACTATGCTAGATTTCTACATTATATGGATTCGTTCGGTGATTTTACGAACATACAGCTCAGTAACTTTTCATTTTTAAAGTCTTCCCTCATTCTATAAGGTATATCGCTCATAAGCAACCTTGCTAGGACAATAATTAGTTGAAGAGCAGCGCTTTTTACAACCGAATCGATGTTATCTTCCACTCGATACATAATGTCTGTGACCTTGTGACGTAGTTTTGACAGTAATTTCACCGTATCCTTAATGATGTAAACACACCCATGAAACTACAATCCGTATTTGTAATTTTGTAAAGTTTGGACTGTATGAACGATTTTTTTCATGTTTTGTGTCTGCTCATTACCCTGTATCTTTAATTATCTGACATTCTGTCAAAGCCCTTGCTATTCCTTTATTTACCTTTACCTTTTTTGTTGCCTTGTAATTTGTACTATTCATCTAAATCCCCTAGTTTAGTCACTAATGTCCGATATTATGTCTAGTAGTATGTTGATGTTATTATATATCCTCATGTTCCCTCACGAGTTCTTGTATGTTTGGGATTTTGTTAATAATAAAAAAAAAATTGTAAAGTTGTAACTTCATGAGTTGTATTCTCACAGAGAAAATACACACTACATAATCTATGCATGATTTGACTTAAACAAGAGTTTACAAAATTTTTATTTATGCACAACTTTAGACTAACATGGACACATTTTTTATACGTGCACAATTTTTTATGTGTACACACACAAATCTTTTCACAGTGACCTTACCCCATATTCTGACCTCACGTGGTTCTCTCAGGTCTGTTTAAACAGTTACCATTAAAGTCTGATGTTGTTCGAGTAAGAAGAGAAATCATTGCTCACTGACAGCTCGGCCTGTTGTAGCTGGTAACCCTACCATCAGATCCAGTCATGTTTACTAATCTTCTCTTTGCTGCAGGATCATGCGGCCAGATGACGCCAACATCGTGGGTAATGTCCACGGCGGCAACATCCTCAAGATGATCGAGGAGGCTGGATGCATCATTGGCACGCGACACTGCAACACACAGAATGGGGTAAGAGATCCTATTCAGTATACCACTGTTGGTAAATAAAGATCGCAGGGCTTCTCTGCTTATGTTGAGTTAAGTTGATTTATAATGATTTTGATAGCAATATATTTATAGTTATTGTTATAGTTGTTGTTCTTGGTGTGGATGACCCTTTAGACCTAAAAAGCTTGATTTCTAGAACTTAAAAATTATTAATTTAGTCTTCAAAATATGAAAACCATGAAAGGTTCCACAGTTCACCTTTTTATTAAGAGTACATTATAGATTTTAAGACTCATTATACATTAATCATACATTAATGTTTTTATTCTGTATTCAGCCTCACCCAGATTTGTTTTTTAAACACTCTCTTGGTTTTACTTTTTACCTGGTGAACTTTAACCAAATTTTGACTTGCATCATTTGATTGTAATCTCACCTGCTACAACTATGTGATCATAGTGTTCTGATGTCCTACATTTCAATGATCAGATAAGACACCAAGACAAATACATTTTTGGACAAGACATGCGTTTGTATATACTGCAGTACATGTCTGCTTCATAAAGACAAATTGAATGATTGTAATAAAGATTGAAAATAATGACTTTTGGTTTTAAACTAATTCCTTCATATTATATTATACTGTGCACTGTTTATAAATGCAAAATTTCTCTAATGTATTTGTACCAAATTCCATTTTTATGATTTATGTTTAGTGGTTATATCATGATAGATAACTTTACATCAGTGGCACCATCACAACCAATCGATCAATAAAACTTTCTAGCATATTTCATACATAGATATTTACAGATGACTGACATGCTGATAATAAGATGGTAGAAATGTCAAGAGTGGTCACAGATTTTCTTTTACTTTACGCCAATACAATCACATAAGACAGATTCAGATTTTGGGTCAGCGTGATTTTGGCCTTGTGTCTGTGATTCATTGATATTGGAGGATTTAATTTTAGCTTAGCTCACAATGGAGTATAAAGAGCTGTTTAACTTGAAATGTTTGAGCAGCTGCTCCACCAAGTTACAATTCACATAAAAAAACACCTTGTTTGAACCAGGAAAATATAGAATTACAGAATAAATAGCTCATCATTATCACTGGAATTGTATTTCCTCAGTTTACTAAAGGAGTTGTTTGTCATTTCTGTGTATAAGATCTGTGTTTTTCTCTGTCCCTGTCTGCGCTTTAAGGCTCAAGTCTGATCACAAAAGATGCACATGTTTTGTTTATTTTATACCTTGTCTTATCTTAAACAGACATCATGGTACCTTTAAACTCGTCTGATTAGATTCTCTGCAGTATGGCACTGAAGACATTACAGTCAATTCAATCCATCTAATGATGGAAATGATTAATGACTCCCAGCCTTAGATTGTCAGGCACCGATTATTTGACTTTTTCTGTGTGTAGTTAAACACTGAGATCATTAGTTGTAGTGGGACTAAACAGGTCAGATACATTTCCAAGGGGCAATAAGTTTAATTTTTTATTTGATTTTACCGTCCAGTACCAAATGACCACAGTGCACCAGTAGTGGATTTACAGGGTAAATAAGTACCAGTGACTGATTTTCTTTTAAAACAAAACTGCCAGATGCTTGTTAATGCTGTTGCCTCCTGTACTGGTCATCAGTAGAGGGTTATAGTCAGTGTTTACTTAATGGCATCTTAAACACTCACCTTTTCTTTAATGTCATGAATTTATGTAGCATAAATTATTTGCATGAGTTTTAGGTTTTCTGTTTCTCCTGTCTAGGACCGCTGTCTGGCAGCTCTGGTTCGGGTGGAGAAGATGGAGTTCTTGTCGCCCATGTTCATTGGCGAGGTCGCCCATGTCACCGCTGAGATCACTTACACCTCCAAGCACTCACTGGAGGTGCAGGTCAAGGTCATGGCTGAAAATATCCTCACAGGTGACTGACTCTGCCATTTGATACGTTTTATAACAGACACATACCACATAGTAAAGTTCAGTTCATTCCTTAACTTAACTCTTTGATGATATGTTTAAATGAGTAATGCAAATTTCATTCTAGGCAAATAATTCTGCCTTTGTTTATGGAAATAATATTAACAATGTTGTTACGTTAGTAGTTGAAGTTAAACATTTTGTTTGAACCTGCTGCCTCACCTGTGCAGCAGCGTTCACCTTTAGCCTCATTCTCACTCACATCACTACAGACGAGGAAAAAGAATGACAGACATTCAGGTATTTGCAGACAGGATGACAGATAAACACATACTCAGTGATACATACCAACATACACGTATACAAATACTTTCCGCCTACAATGTATGCTGTAGTAACTAGAGCTTTTCATCATCTATTAATGTGTTGATTATTTTATCAGATTAATCAATTCATTTTTTGTTCTATAAAATGTCTGAAAACAGTGAGAATTCCCATACGGCTGGGCAATATATCGGTATTATATTTTGGATATTGTTATATCATAATATGTAATAAGTGTTGTCTTTTTCTGGTTTTAAAGGCGCACAGTGAAGTGATGGAAAACTTATCAGACCACAGCTGTTCTATGATTTGATAATATGTTTGACAGATTGTTCATACTGTGGTAGATTCTGATGAAACAGAGTTATTATTATTTTACAATACGATTTACATTTGTGTTATTAAGACGATTTCGTTTCCCTAGTCATCTGTCTATCAGATTTACATTAGATAACACTTAGTTTGACTGTTAAAAACCTGGTAAAAATTGTGACATGATCATCAACACACATTATACAGTGTATTGTTTCAGTGGTATTTCTAAATCACACAGATGAAACTGTTTCCTTTAATCATCAATTTATGAGTTAATGTACAGCAGATGAATAGAGGTGTTACTAACAACATTAACAATGACTCTGGTTTGTTTAAGTGTCTCAGTGTGTGACAGCGAGTCAGCACGAACAATACCAACACCCTGCAACTGAAGCTTTAATTTTAACATTTAGACCTGTGCTTTCACTACTGCAACATGTCACAATGTCTTCTTGTTTTATCTCTTTTATTGGTACGAAGACAGTAAAGATGACAGGAAATTACACAGTCAGCGCCTTCACCTGTGCTCCACTAAATTTTACAGCCTGCTGCACCATCATATCCTTGATACTGCACCAGTTCTTTGACATCTTAACTTTGTACAGAGTCTGCTCTGATCCTGCAAAATGCTGCATGGATCACACCTCTAGGTTATTCTTAAATTTTGGTTGGTAAAGTCAATTTGGCTGCATGCTGACAGACTTCTTAGACTTTATCTCACTTCACCAAGTCTAAATAATAGAATGCCATGACTTTGGCTCTATCTGGACTGGAGAAGGTATTTACTTAAACACTCTGAAATGGAATCATCAATCTAATGTGGTCACTTTCTGCCATTGTATGCTGCAAAGTGTTCATTTTTAACTAACCAAAGTTAAGCTTCAAGAGGTACTGCTCACTTAAATGCATTTAGTGCCTGTGTTTGGTTTGTCTGCTTCTGGGCTGCTGTAGAAACATGGTGGTTCAACATAGTGGAAGAGGACCCACACCCTCTGTAGATGTAAAGGACCTATTCTAAGGCAATGAAAACACAAACATTCTTATTTTCAGCTGATTATAATAATGGTAAATATAATGACACTAATTTTTTTGAATATTATATTACCTTTCTGCATTATTCTGCCAGTTAATCCCTGTAAATTGTAGACACTGGATCTTTAATGCTGGTGTTAATATTGACATTTCTTGCCAAATTTATAAAGTTAGCATTTCATGGGAAAAATGTTTCAATGTGCTATTTCAACAAGCCCTGAACCTTGCAAAGCCAATTCTGATAAAGAGTTCTCTGTGTCATGAAATTTATCTAAAAAAAAAGTATGTTAATGCATTCTAATCAGTGGCGGCCAGCCCATCTAATTGAGCAACCTTTAATTTGGGAAAAATGTGTCCTTGTCCTTCTGGACAAAAAAAAAAAAAGACCTTCCTGTGATGTTCTGCTGTTTGAACAGTAGAGGGCAGCACATTATAAGTAACAGTAACACAGCTTGCATGAAGTGCTGCATTACAAGCTGTGACTGGGGAAGAGAAACTAAGAGCCATGTTGATTTCCAGTTTTAGAAGGTTTGCAGTCTGCTGTAATTCTTGTTTATTATTAAGATATGTGTACATTCAATGTGCACTATGTACACAGAAAAGCTTGCACACACATGTGCTGTATGTATGCAGGCTTACACACACGCGTACACGTACACTGCCTAGAGTCCCCTGAGTAAAGACGCAGGGAGGATCACATTGAGCTGACCTAGCGTTATCTGTGAACCTTTAAATGCCAGTGGCAGCAGTGATGCACAGACTCTCTGTCACAAACAAATGTAACGTGCTGAACATATTGTAGCTGCTTCAGATGTTATGAAGGAAACATCACTTTGTGTTTAGGTTTGTTTTTTAAAAGAATGTGTAGTTAGCTACTGTACTGTCAGAGCAACTTGTCCGTCTTCAAGTGAGCAAGAGAGACGCAGAAAGAGACAGACTGTGGGAGAGGACAGGAGTAAGACAGATGTGAGGAGAGATGCAGACAGACAGTATCGATGGGAAAAAAGACAGCAGAGGGAAGGAAAGAGTGAGAGTAGGGAAGAGATAGAAGGAAGGATGAAGGAAAGGAGGTGTGAGAGACAAAAGAAGTATCCCCTAGGCAGCCGTTGCCCTAGCAACAGGCTTGTACTGGTTGGTTGGCTGGTTGCTGGGCTGGAAGCAGGTTGACGGAGGCGGAGGCTGAGATATGAGATGACAGGTGGAGAGCAGCGTACATGCGTACAGGCATCGGCACGGACAGCCCGCTGCAGAGCATGGCCTGTCAGGAAGGACCCCGAAGAAGGCAGATCCGGAAGAGAGCTGATGGAAAGAATACGCACAAGCCACCGTTTGGTTTGATGCATGTTACAGGATTTATGATTCAGTACAGTGACAACTTTGGGAACATAAATGAGATGTCAGGCTAAAACTATATTCTATGTAAAATCTCTATGACTAATTTAATTTAAGGGTGATGTAAAAACTGTAATGGTAACTATGGACTACAGATGAAAAATAGCCTTTTGGCTAACTTTTAATGTACATTGTTCCTCTTATATAATATAATATAATATGGAGGCAGTGTGACCATACAGAGGCAAATCAGGCTCATCTTCCACACATAGAGCCATTTTGGTATCAAGTGAATTCAGTATTTAATAAAGTATTAGAACATATAATCTTCAAGAAATGCTCCATTTTATACCTGGGCAATATAGCCAAAGTGCGAGGAAGGAAGATAATTATACTTACAGATGGCAGGAAGGCCATTACAAGAAAATGTCTTAAAATGGACGCACCCAAGCTAAGACAGTGGTTACACCTAGTACAGGAAATATTTGTGATGCAAAAAATGACTTGTTCTTTAAGAGTGAAAGAATATGTGTTAAATTGAGGAAAAAGGGATTAGGTTTAGAAATACCAGCTAAGCAAATAATCCATATTATTACTAATTATAAACTGTAAAGCCATCCTTTTAGTTTTATGTTTCACTTTTTGAACCCTAAAGAACTAAAGTGATTAAAAATATTGGTAACACAAAATAACACTGGTTTGTACCTGTATTCTATATTTATTCATATACTGGGCAAAACAATCTTAGAAACAAAGTTTTCCAAGATATTCAACAAGGTCACCACGGGCTTGTACGTTATTCTGTGATAAAATAAATGCAGATGCAGACTAGCCAATTCTCAACACCACAATTCATTAATATGTTTACATCAGAAAATGAAGAAAAAAAGAAGGAGTTCCGCACTCTGAATTAAGGCTCCCAAAATCTTTAATCAGCAACGTTTTGACCAGACTGGTCTTCCTCAGGCAACTATAGAGAAATTGTGTGGCAGGTAGCAGGTATATATGTAGGTTGAAGGCCTAATAACAACACACATCTGTAGTCAATCAGCAATCAGACAGGCAGGCCTCGAGAGAGTCATATATGGGCATATATAGGTCCCTTAGTGTGCACAGAGGTCAATAAATGCAGACAATACAATATACACAATGAATGCAAACAATACAATATAGTCAATGTACAAATGGGTATAGAGAAACACACAAAGCAAAACAAATCATCCCGAAAAAAGCTCTTAGAAAAAATCACTCGAAAAAGCTTTTTTTTTTTTAATTTTTAGAAATATAGATTTTTAAATATTTTGTGAATATTTTTTTAGAAAGTTCTACAAGAACATGAGATTACAGTTTTTGATTAGAAAATATATATAAATTGTAATCAACATCGTTTGGAGGTAAAAGACACCAAATACCAGTTCACAAAAAGGGCCTAATGTCTAAATCCTCATTAAGGCCATTAGGTGACATGGTATTGAGGGAGTAAATCCAGTAGGTCTCCCTTTGAAGGAGCTTTCTTTCTATGTCGCCACCTCTACGTTGTTTTTCAATCCTCTCCACTCCTAGATAACGTAGCGCACTGACGCTGTGGCCTGCTTTCTTAAAATGTGCTGCCACAGGACTGCGCTCGTCACCTGATCTGATCTTACTCCTGTGTTCACTAATCCTAGTGCGTAGTTCCCTCTGTTTTTGTTTTTACATCAGAAAATGATACACAGCATTTCCAACATTTCCAGTACTGTTCATAGTCGAGAAGTACACAGCTGTGCATATATAACCACAAAATAAAGAGTTAACAGTTTTTTTTTTTTTTTTTTAAGTTTAAGTGTAGGTTCAGCATCAGGTCAGAGAGGCTGTAGCTTTGCTGTTGAGCTCTCTGGAGGCTGCGTGGGACAAAAAACAACATCTGTGATGGGATTTACTCACTTCATAGGGCAAATCATTAAGGTTGTGTATTAGCAAGAATCTAGCAATATGATACATATCACAATATGCAGGTTACATTTCAATATATTGCGATACTGTAAACCAGGCGATATACTGCTATTTTTTAATCTAAATTTAAGATAATTTTCATGTAGATTTTTTCCAGCCAATATCATAACTGATAATTAACTGCTTATCACGGCTGGTATCGATAAAAAAACAATAATTTCATATTTTGTATTCTAAAAAGAATATAACCTGTAGTTTATGTTCTCCTCAGGGTAAGAAAGGCTCAGATGTAGTGAGCAAAGATGGATGATTTAATATTCCTCAGCTCCGACTGAACAAAATCTAACTGACATCACTTTGACAAAACACAAGAAAACAAAAAGCGGTTCTGATTCTTCAAATGTTCATTTAGTTTTCTGAGTTAAGTTCATCGAAAAAGTTAAAACATCTTTTGGCTTTTATAGAACATTTGCCTAAAAATTAAAATGAAATGCTTTGCTGTCGAATCAGACATTATTATAGCCGATATTTATCAGCTAATATACACAGATACTGTTATAAATCGATATAATTGTGATAGCCCAATATTGGCCAATAATTGATCAGCCCCGATATTTATTGTGCATCCCTAAAGTTTACTTTTTTATGCAATCACAACAGTGATAATAGATAACAACACTGCTCTCTAGTGGTTGGGAGTTAAAAAACAACACAAAATGAACCATTGCTGTGAATATTTGTATCTATCATGATACAGTGTTTTTGAGAATAGATACAGTATCACAAAACATAATATGGCGATTCAAGTGTATCAATATGTTCTTACCTCTACAAACAGCACACATTAACCATTTATCCCAATCTAGGAAAATTAATTATAACAACAGTATATAATAAAGTTAATTTTCCTGTATACTGTGTAGAGAGAGCAGATTAATTAATGTCCTGAAATCAGAAATACAAGCAGCCTCGGCATTAAAGGGAGAGCCAGAGGAGAGGCGGCACCTTGGTGGTCTGTTAGGTCATATACTGTAGCTATACGAACTAGGTCACATTTGTGTAAATGTATGGGTGTGTGCATTTGTGTGTGTGTGTGTGCATTTGAGTTGACACAGCTGTTATCCACATATACTTATGGATGTCTGTGTGTTTTATGGATTTATTTTTATCCAAACCTCAGAGGAGTTGCCCATTCTCATTCACAATATGCAGGGCTGTGTAAATAAATGATTGTGTGCATGCTTTGTGTGCATGTTTAGGTTTTAGCTGGTGGATTTGTGCAGGAGCTCATTCATACGTCAATAACTGTGAGAAAGGTTATGTTAGATTTGAGTGTTTGCACTTTGCATTTAGATGCATAATTTTGTAGATGTGCGTTTGCATGGTGCACAAACGCATGTAACACAGTATGTATACGCACTGTGGGTGTGTGCAGCTGTACTGTATACATGCCTGTGTGTGCTTGGGTATGTGTGTGTGTGATTTCATCAGTGTTTGGCCCTTTAAAAGGTTCCTGCGGGGCCGAGGGGGAAGAGAAGATAACGGGAGCAGACATTATTTGCTTCTGTCATGTCGGCTTAGCGTCAGGCCTCACACACTGTGGCCCAGTCAGACACGGACGCCAAGTGGATGTACCTGCACACATGCTCCGACACGACGCACATGCACGTACCCAACACATACTGACACACACATGCGGCTGTGCAGGGACAACCTACATGCATACGGAGCCTGATAAGCACATGCTGACACATTCTGCATAGAAGAAGGCACACACCTACACATTCTCACACCCACTCGGATGCACACTGAGCGCGCACACACACACACACACACACACACACACACACACACACACACACACACACACACACTTTGCGTCTTTCTAAAAGAAGTCCTCTCGTACCGAGGCAGGACTGGCAGGGTTTTACATGTTCCTGACTAGATCTTTTCCCAGGCAAAAATTGAAGGATGGTTTGAACAGGAACACAGAAGAAGAAACATTACTGTTTGATGACTGACTTATATGTACATTTTATGCACCTTTGTGCACATTAGAGGGTTTGTGTTTGTGCAGCAGTGCATGTTTTGCAGCTTTGTCTACATGTAAACATACATGGTCCTTGTCCGCTATACTGCAACGGTATGTATATTACACTCTGTGTGCATACATCTTTGTATTTATGCAGTCATGTTTATTTCACGTGTGTGTATGTATGTGTGTGTGTGTGTGTTGTGTGTGTGTGTGTGTGTGTGTGTAGTGTGTGTGTGTGGTGTGTGTCTGTGCTGGGGGAGGAAAGCATCCAGGTTCCACAGTCAGTCAGGCAGCATCTCGTCAGGCAGGCCTCAGTCACGGCCCCCCAGGGGAAGGCTGCCTACTGTGGGCACGAGCCGTGATGATTGTCCCCGCTGGGGGGATTGCACATGCGCACTAACATACACACATGCACACTCACACACAGACCCACACACATTGGCACACACAGATTTGCATATACCCATTTATGTAAAAAAAAAACCCATTAAGACATACCTATAATGCAGTCATGTGAACTCATATACATGCACACAATTACACAATTACCACCACACACCACACACACACACACACACACACACAGATCCTATATAATAAACATGAGTCCATTTTAGAGAATTACATGTGTACAAACACACACACCACACACACACACACACACACACACACACACACACAGAGTTAAGCCTTTGCACATACACAGGCACACAGATCTGCAGCCACACTTGGAACAAACACACATGTCCACAAAAGTCCCACAGAGGTAATAATGCTTGTGTTGCATGCACACTCAGGCACATATTTGCATAAACACAGCATACACACACATCGTGCCCCCTCAACACACACACACACGACACACACACACACACACACACACACACACCAATACACACACACACACACACACACATGCATAGACAGAGCTGAGAGCAATGCATTGTGGGTTGAGGCTTAAAATAAGCATGACAGTTCCTTCCATGATCCTGGTGGGTCACACAGTGGCACATACTGAATGAGTCCTACATGAACATATTCACACTTGATCAAAAAAAGATATTGTTTCAGGTTTTTATGAAGCTCATTGCACATAATTAGTTATTTTAGTCAACTTAGTCATTCACTCTGACATCATGAGACACAGGATTTCATTTTTATGATGTTAAATATATCAAATCTAAATTTAAATGTTGAATAAAAGATGTAAAACAAAAACACACACACACACACACACACACACACACACACACACAAAAAAAAAAGAAAAAATACTGTAAGACCTTTAACAATTAAGTATGAGGCTGGCTTGACTTTTGGAGCGCAAAAGAATTTCCTGAGGGCAGAACTGAGGTCTGTAACAGGGTGAGACAACACTACAACAAATTAAAAGTTGTCTGAGTGCAACACAAAACTGTGTTTATGTAGAAGAACTATGCAATCTGTCAACTGTGGAGCAGCTGTTTGTTTTACAGTTGGATCTCTCGGTCATGAGTTTTGCTTGAGAAGAGAGACGTTCACATTACTAATAATGACTACTACATGTAAGTCTTGTACAACGTAGTTTTAGTTTATTCTTATTTCTGTGTCATACCAAACATTTGGCCCATCCCACATGGGATTACAGGACACCACCATATTACAAATCATACGTCTTCCAGTAATACACATAGGGGCAAAAATAGATAAAACAAATTACCACATTATGAAGTATTACTGTAGAGTATCAAAAAAGAAGAAAACATATTTGAAATACATTTCAGATGAACCGTACACATAGAAAAAACAGTTACAAACCCACAATTTATCTTGATAAAGAATGTTTTTTTTTTCTCATCCCCTAAACTGTCTCCAGGTAACTAGCTAATCTAAAAGTTTCACAAGTGAACAGTCATCATAATCTTTGTGCGTCATCCATCATCCACTACACTGAATAAATCCACTTTTCTTCTTCCAGTCTGACATATCACCCAGTTTTAACTGTAAGTGGGAAAAAAACAGATCTCAGCTGGATACATAAATATCTTTGCTTTCAAGATAAATTATATACAGCATAATTCTCAGCAGTGTTGGGGAACACTACTTTTGAAAGCAACTTGTTACATAACAAGAATACTCCCATGAATAAGTAACTTACAGCATAAGTTACAGCATGACTGACTGAGTAAAGTAACCTGTTAGATCAGTGGTTCCCAAACTAACTGGCCTGGCATGGCTGGTCAGTGGAGAAATACAGAGTGAAAGAAAGTTAACTGAGTATGATTGATGTTGGGGGGATAAACAAACAAGAGTTGCTGATGCTCTCATGCGGACTTGAGTCCTTTTTTTTCGTTGTTTCCCCAGTTATTGCTATTGATTGATAATTATGGTGGGGTTAGGGGCCTGAGCTTTTTTTGTCTTCTGAAGGGGTACATGCCAGAAAATGCTTGGGAACCACTGTGTGAGAGTACTTTTGCGTTACCAAAAATGACGTGGATGGCAGTTCAACCCGTAAGAACTTGGCTTGGGGACCAGAGGGTAGCTGGTTCAAGTCCAGCTCAGAACAAGAAGTATGGAGTGGGCTGGTAGAGGCTGGAGAGGTGCCAGTTACACCCCTGGGCACTGTTGAGGTGTCCTTAAGCAAGGCCCTGACTAGTTTCTGGGCAGCATCCATCACTCATTTCATGTGTATAAAATAATTAACAATGGAAAAGGGAAAAAAAATTTAAATTTCCCCCAAGGGGACTAAAACTAGAGCTAAAACACTAAAACCGACTCACACTGCCTACATCGTGTTTTAACATGCAACTAATGAGCTAATTGTCTCTTTAAAACACATGCCAACATACAAGCTGTAGAAATGCTCTGGCTTTTCAAATCACATAGACTCACTCAGCCAAAGTTCTTTCTGGTTTATTCTTCTACAACACAGCTGTCGGTTCCACTGACAAGACTTCCAAAGCTAAAAAGCCTCTCCGCAGGTGTACCAGTTTAGATGGTGTTAGATTTGACTCAAAGAAACTTACAGCTCAAGACCTGACCTGACACTCTGAGATTTCAGTGTCCGCAGAGACGGATGGCTGTCTGTCCTCTGTCTCAAATGAAACAAATTCACCCTCAGAGTCTCCTCCTGTGGCAGGCAGCGGTGCACGTTGTAGTGGTGAAAATGCAGTAAAGATATAATGGTAACTAACTGCCTGTTTGAAAATGTAGCTAAATAATGGAGTACTTGCAAAACTAATGTTGCTCATTGCAACAAAAAGTAATCGAAATACCCTAATGCGTTACTTTGTGTTACTTTATTCTCAGTGCCAGATGCATATTTTATCATCCTAAATGCACACAGTTTGGGTTTAGTCCATGTATCATCAGCCCATTGCTCTTTTTACTGAATATGCACAAAATCTTTTTGGACATACCAATGTTGAGCTTTTTGTTATTAAGAAATACCTCACCAATCCCATAGTTATAGAATAATGTGCACACATCTCTTTGCCAAGAGCCAGTCATTTGTTTATCCCATATAAAGATCTTTCTTGTCAGACTGTTTTCCTCAATATCAAGTAACCAGTTCCATAACTGGATGTACATATCTTTCAGTGTACAGTTGAAATATACTATAATGCGTAAATTGAGTATTGGATATTCTTTTTCAGTCAAAGTACTCCATCCCAAAGCTCTGCTCCTGGCATGATTTCATCTCTTCGTATCAGGCTGTAACATCCCACAGTGGGGCTGTAGTGTAGTTAAACGTAATGGAGCCTTGGCTCAGCACAATGGAAAATCTGTGGTTTTGATCATGAGGATCAAGCAGCAAGAACGAATCCTCACTGCACTGTCTCTGAGCCTGGAAAAGAACTGTTCAGCAAGGAGAAAGGAAAACAAGGGAGTTTTTCAGCTCAGAAGAAGAATGAAGAGTAGTGGGTAAGAGTCAGAGGGGAGAGTGGAGGGGTGAACAATAAAAATACAGCAATAAATCAAGTGAAACTGCAGGAGGTGAAAGACATGGATGGATGGAAAGAGAAGGAGGATTTTTAAGAAAGAAAAGGAAAAAGAGGAGGAAAGGAGACACTAGATGAGAGATTAAAAATCTTAGGTTAATGCAGACTGGGATTCAGGACTGCACAAAGTCTTTGAGAACAGAAAATGTGCATTTAAGAAATTTCAAGAATGGTATGAAGTGATGATTGATGCCTTAAACGTAGATTAAAGGGGATTGGATGATGCATAAGTAGTGCTGGAGGGATGTTTCCTCCACTTAAGCACCCATGTGAATACTCAAATCAGTGCCCAAAAAAGGCTCTAATTTATAATTAAATATGACAGAGCATAGTGTTTGGAAATTCTGCTGCCTATCATATAGTTAAAAAAGCACCATCTGTGTGTCTAAGCCTGCTCTACAGCAGCTACTGGTGCTTGTGATTTGCTGTATTTTTGTCCTTTAATCAGCTGCAAGTTGAACATTCTAGGTGAGACACACCAGACAATCAGATGAATTTGATTTTTACCCCCCTGCACATTAATGCACTCAATGCACTGCTGCACCAATACACCATCAATTAAAGAAAAAGTACCTGCCACTGCCCAC
The DNA here is from genome assembly GCA_034769285.1 of Lutjanus argentimaculatus. Lineage (NCBI taxonomy): Eukaryota > Metazoa > Chordata > Actinopteri > Lutjaniformes > Lutjanidae > Lutjanus > Lutjanus argentimaculatus. Next base: position 11,260,721 of record JAWZSL010000007.1, read on the forward strand.
TGCTCGGTGCCATTTGTCTCAGCTGTCATCATAGCCGCCAGAGTGTCCTTTTACATTCATGGGCTTCTTGCTCTAAAGCTGCCATCAGATGAACTTGAAAAAGCAGCACAAAGTCACAGTGCTATTAGTCAGTTTATTAAGCATTTTGCCATAGAGAGTAAAAATTTGAGTGAGCAGTTTTGTGCAGCTTGTATTCAGGCTGGATGCAGCCAAAACCTTCCTATTCACTAATTCATTAATGCTAACTAAGTAAGCCAGCTGTCCCTCCTGCTACCGACTCTTCCTTTGTGACTGAATTCAGCTCTCTGTAATCACACAGAAACCAACACATACAATAAAATATGGAAGCCCTCATTAATAATGTCATTTTAATGAGAAACCCTCTCAAAATCATGACATAGTATCTCGAAATGATGAGAGGCTTTCTTTAAATAATGATAGAGTTATGAAATAATGACCCAGTTTCTCAGAATTATGAATTAGTTTGACAAAGTAACTAGAAATATCGACTTAGTATCTCAAAATAATAAGTAGCTCTTCTCAAAATAATGACCTAGTATCTGAAAATTATTTAATACATGAAATTAAAGAGTTAGCATCTGAAAATTTCGACTTTGTCTCTGAAAATAATGACTTAGTACCTCAAAATAATGACTTAATAGCTCACAATAATTACTTAGAAATGCAAAATAAAGAGAACCCTCAAAATAATGAGTTAGTATCTCCAAATAATAATGTAATAATATTTGAGATACTAACTCAATATTTTGAGAACATTTCTCGTTATAATAACTTACCGGATCTTTTGTTTTTAAATCTCATTGGCAGATATGGGTTTCCGTAATAAACCCATTCTCAGTATTTATCAACATTTCTCTACAAGCATTTTATAGTAGAAACCAGATTAACTGCATTTAGATAAATATTCTACATGCAGGTGCATAATTGTGGTTATTTTAAACTGACTTACCCAAAACAAGGAGCATGATGAGGAGCATTTATGTGCTGTTTTTGTAGACATACTGTGAAGATAAGAAGGCTGTATTCCAGGCATGGACATGGTCAAACATTGACATTGTCTTTTTTTTTTTTTGATGCAGAGGGATTTGAAATTCAAAGCCAGCTCCCTGGTTACATTCTGGTCAAAAAGGTCATCAGTTGGACTGGGAATGGTTCTTAAATGGCCGGTTCATTCCAGCATTCAGTCCCTCACTCCTCCTCATCTTCCTCTCTCCATCCTAAACACAGTTCACTGAAAAGGTCCAACAGGAGCTAATAATAGACTGGAGTCACTCAGTCTTGGTAGAGTCAAGGATATGTAAATATGCCTTTCTCCTGTGGGCAACTTCCTGGTTGCTGGCAAGGGCGGGAACCAATGAGAGGAGGAGGAGAGAAGCTCGGTCGGCATGGTAACTGAGCCCAGCTGTCTGCATGGTTTTAACTCGGGTGTAAAATGCAAATGTAATTCCCCAAGAGTAGCCTTTAAGATGCTCCTACTCTCTCCTCTTAATTTCTCATTTCCTTCTGCAAAGTCTGATTTTACTGTTGATCTCATGTCCTGTTTTCATGTCCGTGTAGATGTAGTGCACATGTATAGTTATAAGTGTCTATGCATTTAATGCAAATAAATAAAGTAAAAATATGGCCAATGCAATAATTAAAGAAAACTTATATTTAACTCATATTTCACATATCATATTAAATAAAACGTGTGCTTTAATTCCATAACATCAGATAAATGAATATAAATATAAGCCCCATCACTCCTACAGAGACACATTAACCCACTTCTGTTCATCAAGGCGGTGCAGCAGCCACATCATGTAATAGCCTTTAACACTTTAAGACAGTGATTTCATTTGAACCTGCTGGCCCCCGTGCTGTCTTTAATCTGCGTGCCTCCCCTGTGTGCTATATAACAACACAACCTCAAAATAGCTCTCTCTCTCTCTCTCTCTCTCTCTCTCTCTCTCTCTCTCTCTCTCTCTCTCTCTCTCTCTCTCTCTCTCTCTCTCTCTCTCTCTCTCTGTGTTAGCGAATTAAGAGAAAAAGTGTAGGCAGAATAGAACAGATATCACTATGGCAACCTCTCCGCCTGATTGCTATGAGATGTGATTTCCACGAGTTTTGTCTTCTGATCTTCTGGTTCTTAACTTTCTGTGGGAAGGCAGAGCTAATGCCACAGCCCCCAACCACCGAAATGTTTAATGCACTACTGTACATGGAGGTATTTATGGAAATGTCAGAGACTATATTTATTCACAGGAAGATGCGTGTGTACGGAACTCATTGGATAATGAAAAGGGTTTTATTTATGGATTCATAAAGAAGGAGACTCTGAGGGATAAAATGTTAAAGTGACAGCACTTATTTCCAAGATATTCACACAATGACAAAAAATAACATGTAGAAGTTTAAATATGTAATATCCATACACTTAAACTACTCAAATATAAAAGATTGGATATCATTTAAGGTAAATGACATTCTGACTTTTACATTGGTCACATTTTTTTACATAGATAATTTAAATTCTATTTCTGACATGATTAATATAATAATTCTCATGGGTAAATATAATGTTTTGTAGCAAATAGAGAACTAGTAAGCCCACCTTTGTTTGGAAATGATTTAAAACTAATTATTTAATCTCATCCCCAGTCATTTATTTAATTTTTTCATCTATTTTAATAACATTGAATTTGTATTATATGTCTGTTTCCTTTACTAGTCGTTATAAGTTCTTTCATATATGTTCACTAAAGACAAAGACAAGTCAAACTAATCAAATAATAGTCCATCATCTCAAAATGAGTATTCAATATTCCAATAATGAGCATTATTGTTATTATTATGACCTTAGGAACTTTCTTAGCACCAACAGAAGGTCACTTTGCCCCAGAGATTAGTTTAGAAATGACCCGTGAAAATTTCTCAGGACTTCAGCAGTTTTATTAATATATTTATTATACTTATGAAAACAAAGTCATCATTGTTGCATAAATTATTTACAGATTTACAGATTATTAACACCCACATAAATTCTGGTCATTTTTGCAGGTCTCAAAGATAGAAGTTGCACTAAAATGATAACTGTGTCAAATATTGTGTAATTATTCAGTCGACACCTTTTAATTTTTTCACCCACAGCAACTCACAGACAAAAACTACATGCTATATAAATATTTGCACAGAGAATTTAATGAGTGTGTTGTCATTGTATTTGATCCATTTTATAATCACAACATTAAAAATGCAAAAAGTTCAGGATTTAGGGATTATGCTAAACTTTGCTCCAACCGAGGGACCAAGTTTAGCGAATGTGAGCATGTTTTGTTCTGAATAGACATGAACAATTGTCTTTGAACAAAGACCTCATTTGTTTTCTGCTCCTTTGTTTGCAGAAGAAAGACTTATCTTCAGGCAGCGCCTTTGGATTTGTTAATAACTCTATTGGCTTTTTATTGGGGTATTAATAAAAGTGTTGTTTTGACAACAGCTGTTTCAAAGTGGTTTGTTCCATTGTTGTTTTATTTTAAAGAACATGTCAAAATGTCTTGCTTATTGGTCTATAGTCACAAAACTCTGAGAAAATTTATTTGGTGGAATAAAATTGTGAAATTCCTGACTGACATTTTCCTCTGTACAAGAATTTAACCTTTTCTCTGTGATCGCAGGTGCCAAAAAGCTGGCCAACAAGGCAGCGCTGTGGTACGTCCCCTGCTCTCTGCAAAATGTCGACAAGATCATGGAGGTGCCGCCCATCAAGGTACATGAAAACATGGCTGCTCTGACCTTCATGGACCGATGTGTGGCATTTCACCTGTCGGCTTCTCTCTGTCTCTATTTGACTTTCCATGTGAAAAAGATGTAGATGAATTTAACTAAATGTTTATATGTTCTTGTATCAAACGGTATCAAACTTATATGAGTTGGGCAACCACTAGTGAAACCGAAATCTTGCACGTATTGTATAAAAACCTAAAGATGTCACAGTTATATTATATTATATACAAATAAAAACATATATAGCGCTATTTAAGTATTTATATTGTCATCACAAAGCAGATGCTTAATAATTATGTATCAGATAGTAAGTTTTTATTTCTTTTCCATATGGGTCTGTCCCTCCATATCATTGGTTCCCAACCTGGGGTTCTGGCCCCACTAAGCGGGGATCCCAACAATCTCAGGGGGTCCTCAAGGCTTTGTCTGCTCTGAGGTTGTCAAAATTAGATTTTCATGTTAACTTAAATCACAATTTACGTTTGTAGAATGTAAAGTTTGTATACAAAACAATCTAAAAAGATAGATTTTTTTTGTCCTCATCAAAATAGTGTGTATAGTGTCATATGATTCATTATTATTCTTTTAGTGAGAATGAGTGTGTGGAAGCCTACTCTGTTGTTGTTAAAAGAACAAATAAGCTTAGATTAGAAAAAAGATGTTTACCAAAGGTAGAAACAGTGAGAGGGGCTCCACTGCTCTATATGTATCAAAAATTACATGAGCAGAAATCAAGGAGAGGCCATCTGATCAAGAAAAATATATTAACATTTTTGAAAAGCCCGTTTCACATGCCTGGTTATCCTGGATGTCAATGTGATAAAATTCATTGTACTGTGTGCACTTATGGAGAGGAAGGTATTTCAGAGGATGTATTTACCTGTACATATGTTCATACTGTACATGTTCTGTCTGTAGTTTGCCAGTGCAGAGCAAGAGGAGGAGGGCAGGAAGCGCTACGAGACTCAAAAGATGGAGAGACTGGAGACCAAAGCTAGGATTGAAGAGGTGGTGTCACCTCCACCCAATCCAGGTAACATCCGACCCTAAAGGCCTCAAATCAAATCCTGACATGCACTTACCATTCGACAGAGATCTGAAGTGAAGATAATGTTCAGTAACACTTCGTTTGGAGCTGTGTGCATAAGACATAACACCATCATAACCATGACATGGCACTTATCAGAATTGGAGTCTTTATGAATGTTTATGTTTGGCACCTGTCTGAACCTAGCTTGCAAGACCGACGGAGGCCAGTTTGACAATGGGAATACAGTACCAAGGTGGTTTTCTTGCCTTGTTTGGCTCCTGGCGTCCCTGTGCTAAATATGCTAATAGGACCACTAGTTGCATGGCTTACTAAGCTAACTAGCTAACGGCAGCTACAGTTAGCAAGAGTTAGCAGTTACTTTAATGCAAGAGCAGCTAGTTATCCGTCAATCAGGAAACTCTGTAAATCACTTCCATACTGTATTAACTGGCCTTATAACATTTAATTACATCTTTATGACAAGTCCAAATTGTACCATTGGGTATTCATAACACATTTATAATGGGCTCCAAAACCAAAACTCTCAAAACCAACCACATATGGCACTTTAAAGTAATATTAACACATACAGCTGAATAGTTTTCTTAAATTTGCCTGCTGTGGCATGTTTATGACATATACATGGCATGTCAGTCTTATGTATGCCCCTTCAAAAAAGTGTTACCTGACAATCTGATTTGTATTGAAAGATGTTGCAAATACCAGCTGAAATTCTTTCTTATATCTGTTATTAAAGCTACTGCAATCAAAAATAGTGTTATGATTTAACCTGCAAATAGTTTAACACCTCCACTTAACACAAAGGCACTGCACAGACCTGTTGGAGCCTGAATTAATATCAATTTTTGTTGTACAATAATGGTTGTTGTAGTAATAGGAGAATATTCAGGTTCAAATAATACAGAACACCATGTTCTGTGTCAATGCATTTCCATCGCTGTACCTTTTACAGCTCAGCGCTGTGAAAATGAACTGCAGCATGAAATCAAAAGCAAATGATCTCTTCAGTACAAGACATTTTATTTTGGCTGCCACTGATAACTGTTAAATATGTCTGAATGGTTGGTTTGGACATTCATACAAATTAGATTTTTCTGTTTATAAATTGTGAAAAAAAAAAATATGTTTACACTTTACTGCTATTGCTAAATACTGAGGTAAACTAAAAAGTACACATTATCTCTATGAATGTATCCAGTCGTCATGTCATTAAAATTGATAGCTGATTCTCTGTTTTGTCATGTTCACTCAACCACAGAGGATCCACCTAAAGGTATGTTAGCTTGTTTGGCGGGCTGCATGTCAGTACAGGGGCAGCATGCATGGTTTTTGTACGCGAGCTTGGGCAATATACACACACACGCAAGTTTTTCAAAAAATAATGTCATTTTTGACTTGTCTTTTGTTTTGTGTGTTTTGTTTGTTTGCATCGCAGAACAACACACAGTTGGCTTCAGCCAGTCCAATCTGATCCATTTGGTGGGCTCCTCTGACTGCACACTACACAACTATGTTCATGGAGGTGAGTTTCACATTTCTTTTTCATTTTCAGATTTTAAGTTGAGGAGGTCCTTAGGTGGACTTTCTTATCTTAATGCCAGGAAGTTTCAGAGTCAGTTCCAAAATGTCCATAACATGTTGCTGAGAAAAAAATGAGAAATCTCTGATGGACCTGAAGCAGTTCTTTTGATTTGAATGAATGAAATGGCTGCCTGCAGAAAAACACTATATGACGGGACTAGGCAATATATTATGTTATGTTGATATTGTGGTATGAGGCTAGATATGATGTTAGATGTTGGATCTCATCAGAGTCCTGTTCAGGGCCAGTTTTGCAAACCTGCACCCGCAAGTCTCAGTACCAGAACCGACCCGTTACTTGCAGTTATCACCAAGTCAAATCCAGACCCACCTGGAATCGTTAATATGAGTGATATGAGTATGACTCACTAGTGTTCTGATTATTTTTATCAAGGTATTTGATCAAAAATATCATGATGTCTGATTTTGTCCATGGTTCACCCTGTGGTTGAGTCTCATGGCTCTCACCATCCCCCTGTAAAACTGTAGGCAGCCGTTACCAAGAAACAAGCTCAGACAGGCTGAGTGTTCGCTTCCTGCCCATTGTGAGCAGCAGAGTGGTGAGATGAACCAGTGACTTGTGAAGAAAGTCAATCATCTAGCAGCTGAAGACCCAGATATTTTTCTCAGGTGTCTAAAGGGCCAGTGAGTACAGGACTTGCGTTAATCTGGTGCACAGAAATGTGACTCCAACTGATGCTCATGTATGGTCTGTGCCTGCAGGATGTGAAAGCAGGCAGTTCTTTGTTAAAGACAAAATACAGTATATAGAATTTTCCTCTAAAAAACAATGTATAGAATCATACCAAAGTAATACCTCTCAATCATCACCTATGACCCATCAGACCTGTGTTGCGACTCTTACTTCTGTAGAGACCTGCCTTCTACCCATATCTTCTTATTATTTCATTTTTTGCTGTGCTTTGGATGCTTTACCAACCCCAAATGTGTGAATGAGACTCAACAATCAGCTATCTTTGCAGTGTGTTTACTAACAGCAACCGACAAATCCTACTCATTCTACCATTAACTGGTTAGCACTTGATAAGCTAAGCCAATAGGATCTTAGCGCTGATCTGAGCTTGTTTTGGAGTTTTTCTGTCCCCTAGTGGTCAAAAATAACTCACTGAAAAACCCTTAGAGGCCCTAGAGTAAAAAGAAATGGCAAATTTAATGACAAAAGCGTATGCTCAGTGAGAAAGATGGTAGAAATAAATCCAAAGCTCCGGCCTGGGACCATTTTTGGATGCACTTTTCTCACTTTGTCCCTTTTTTCCTCTTATTTTCTTTTATCTCACCATGTAACAACAAGTGACTGTTTTGCCTATGTTGAAGTGTAACTGATAATGTCATGGACTGAAATACTGAAAATGAAAATAAATACCTGAATTGTGAAAAAAATAGCTCAGCTTTCACTGGTGACCAGAGTGTTCAAAAACATGAAGTTGGTGTTATTTACCTGAAAATTTTCTAAAACACAGTGACGAGTGCATGAAAACTTGTTTGAAAACAGAAGAGCATGCAGTTCCTTGTCATGTGCTGTTTCATGATAGAGGCCACTGTTCAGACTCTCCAAACTTTCTTCTCTCTGTTGGAATGAAAGAATAGGTTACAGTATATACAGTATTTGTCTATGCAAAGAACATTCAGTAGGTCTCTTATGATGTCTACATATAACAGCGCTACAGCTGCAGTGTCCTCCTTTGAAATTTCTATACCCGCCCGTAATTTGTTATTGTTCTCCTGTTTCACATTAATTAGAGGTACAATTAATGCCAAATCTTTGCCAAATGGATAAGTGTCTCTTCATGAGTTGTAACAGATCATTAATGATCTTTTAGAAGGAGTTAACTTGACCAGTATGTTAAAGGGGTTTGGCAGGCAGAAGGCAGACAGTTTGAACTCAAACTCCAGAGTGTGTATTTTCAGAGCAGTGGGCTTTTGTTTTCAGGATAACAGGCTGAGCTTTACACCGAAAGACAATTGAGAGTTATAAATAGCTGATTAACTTACAGTGGAAGAATTGTCAGCTCTTGTTATTGTCAAATTACAATGTTGCGCTCATCATTGTGCTCCTGCAGTGTTTCTGCAACCTGCTCAGTGTGATAAGATTTCAGCCTATTTAATATATCGTCTATGGCTCCAACTTTCTATTTACTCATTTTTGGACCCACGATTGCTAGATATTGCTCTTTTAAACCTCATAGCAGCTGATCCTACCTTGGTCCCCTAAAAATGCAAACATTAGTGTTACACACCCATATGCAACACAAGGGGAGATTTGCAAAGTAACAAATGTCTGAAGCACTGAGCGGTGAACTTAAATCTATTTTATACTCTTACAATATTCAGATCAATGCAAATTTTACTGCTTTATTTAATTTTATTCAAAGTTTTAATGTACAACCACACTGTGTGATTGATCCAGTACTAACAGCTGCTGACAAGCTGCTTCAGAGCCTTGTGTTTCCAAGTCGCCCTCTGCCACTTAAATCCCCAGTTATCTGTCAGGTTTCCTTGTCATTCTCACACATGTGAAACAAAAAGAACTCATGAGCAGCATCAGGCTGCTTGGTATTCAAGGCAGGGACGGACGTGACCATTCAATACAGTATGGAAACCTGCAGGGGAGAGGATGAAACAGAGACACCTGCAGAGAACATATAGAAAGGAGTTGAAAGACACATAGGACTGGGTAGAGGGAGAGAGGTTTAGAAGAGAAGAAGAACATTAAAGTTGAGGGAAGGAGAAACAGAGTGTGAAGAGTAAATAACGAGTCATCAAACATTTCACACTTACATATACAGCTGGTTCACGTGTATACATTATTACATATATTCCTCCATTGCTTATATATCGCTGGCCAGGTTTGTTTTATGGCCTTTGGCATCTCCCTCCAGACTGTGCGTTGGCACATCGTGTCCTGTGGAAACACATTGGAGGCACAGAAGAAATACTGCTGAATTTAATCCAAAGTGAAATGTCCTTGAGAGAGAATTTTAGGGCTTTTAGTAGATATATTCTTCTAAGTGAATGGTTGAGGGATGTAAGGATAAAAAATGTGTGTGTTTGGTTCAGTAATGTCTCACAGTATTTGAAGGTAATTACTTTGGGTTGTACTGAGTGATTGTTCTGTATGTGTGTGTGTGTATGTGTGTATGTGTGTGTGTGTGTGTGTGTGTGTGTGTGTGTGTGTGTGTGTGTGTGTGTGTGTTGCATTGCTGCAGTAACTGCTCAGCTTGTTGTAGTTGTGTGTCTTCCTTGCATTGACAGCACTCTGTGCCGTTATGAGCATGGCAGTAATGGTGAGGAACAGAATGACAAGGACGAAGCAGGAAATAGACGTCTAGAACAACAAATGGGAAATAGAAAGTCTTTGTAACAGGAAATTTATGGTGCTGATGCCGTTTCCAATTCTGTGCTCTGCTGACCAACTAGACGACTCAGAGGCTCAAATTGTCCCTCTACAACTCGTCTTCTGACCTCGTTAAAAATTTCTGACTGGGCCTATTCAATCATCTTTAAGTAGAAGAGCTATTTTTGTTGTTTGGATTGTGCTTTCAGAAAAGGCATTCAGGGGCTTTTTGCTTGCAAAAAGTTAAAGTATTACTTCTGCACACATTCACAAAAGCCCTTTAATTGAAGCCCTGTAAGCACGTCAGAATGCCTCTGTCCCCTCTTCAAAAGGTTGAAAAATTTCTACAGAATTGGCCAGATGAACCTCATGTTTAATTTTTTCTAACCTCATATGAAAAATTTTCCTCATCCACTGCTACAAGATGGAGGATTTGCGTCTTTCCAATTTTGTAGAATTAGACGACCAGCAAGCAGCGTATAGAATGCCAAGAAATCACACTGCAACTTGTGCAAAGGGTAGACATCAGAGGATATTCCAAAAAAAGACCTGAGACTTTTAGAACAGGGATCAATAGGCACTTCAAGAACCACTGAAGGTGTCTTTAACACAAGAGTCCAGTAAAATGCTAGCTTGGAACAGTTCCAAAATGTATGTGTATATAAAATTGGATAATTTTACAGTGGTTACATGCTGCATGTATATCTGGGAATCTCTCTGACAGCTTCTCCTTAGTCCAATGTGCCCGATGTGGTATTTTACACTGTGGTAGCCCATGTCTTCTGCAAATCATCTGCGGCTGGTCTGACATTGGAGCTTCGCTGTGGTAACCCACACATCACACTATGCCACCCCTTAAGATCCGCCCCTGCTTTCTGGTTCTTTTTCCCCTGCTGGATTTGATCCAGATTCCTAAAAACAAAACAAAGTTTACAAAGTACTTTTGAAAAAAAATGACAAAGCACAGAGTAAACAGTACATAAAGCAGCAAACTAAGATTAAAAGTGAGATAAACAAGTCATTTAATGAGCGTATCCACATAATAAAAACCTGGTTATCTGATGTCCCAAACAACATGAAAAAGTAAACCCTGACTGGAAACCTTCCTGGCTGCATCTGTAACAAATCCGACATTTTATCAGCATGGAACAGATGCTTTTTATCAGTTGAGGTATATTGTTTCTGGCAGGATATTCCTGCCTCATACTGCCATTCCTATTGAGGTCAGCTATGTAAAGAGGCCATCAGAGAGACACCAGATAGTGAGGAGGAGAAACAGAAGAGAGATGTTGACTGAGAAAGAGACTGAGGCAGGACAGGATGGCAGGACGGGAGGAGGAGGGAGCGGGGCGGGACAGATAAGTGTCGCACGTGTCATGCTTGCCTTTTTAATTTGGCAATTGCGCTGAGAAATCTGTCCAATTAAAAATCAAATGTGGAACAAGCACGCAGGTCATTTACTATAGACACACACATACACACAACGCCGCTCTTGCTCTCTTTACATGCCATCGCTCATTAGGCAATGTTCCCTGTTGTTCGCTGCTGCTGCTTTCACTACACTTATTTTGTTTACATAACCGAGTCAGGTCAGGCAGCCAGGGTGCAGCGCTCTCTTTCTCTCCTACTGTGTCTTACTTGCTCCCCCTGTTCTCTCTGTACTCTTGTTGGAGAGAAGCAAACTGACTTCTACATGATGATGACGGGCTATTCACTTACTGTATGTCTCCCCTTTTGTGGTGTGGAGAAGTGGCCTACTTAGCTTGAGCTTATAGAAACATATGCAGCACATGCACAAACACATGGACATTCAGGAACACACATGCATCCATGCTCATGTTGTGAACAGACACAGTGGGAGCACATGCAGCGTGAAAACAATTCTTCCTTATTTCCTCTGTAAAACATTGTCAGTTTAGGTCTTATTAAATATTCCTTCAATGAATCCTGACTGACTGACTGACTGCGGATGGTAATAGCAGAGCCAAAATGTGACACCACCTCCATCCAGCCAGAGATTTGACAATTATGTCACTGACGCTAATGCGGGCTAATATAGTTGTGTCAGCGTAATACCATACTTGGTCAGGAATGATTTGACAGTCGTACAGGATCTCATTCTCCATTGTGTGAGCACATGACAGTCCTCGTTTAGCAAGTTGTTTTTCTCGTTTTTCAATTATATGTCTTGAAAAGAGAGGCACAATCTGTTTATCACAACAAAGCATATTTTCTCACTTACCTCTAGTTGTATTAAACCATGCAGATAGTTTTCAAAGGTTCTGAGACATTAAAAGTTTTGTACTGAAGAAATAGTCCCTGTGACAGATGTCTACAGTGAGATCTGTGGATGATTCAGAGTGACTGAACATTCCTGGAAACAGCTGCTGACATTAAATTTTCAATGGCTTGAGCAGCACAATCAATTCCATTCATCCCCATATACTTCAGTGGCAGCTGGAGTTTAGGGACAGATACAGTATATGACAAAAGGTCAGTGGATACCTCTACTGTTATTATTGTGTTCACGTGTTTCAGTCACACCCATTGCTTGCAGGTGCGTAAAATCCAGCACATACAAAATGTCCTTAGACAAAAAATTAGAATTTATAATGGGTCATAAAGAATTTAGTGACTTTAAATGTAGCGCTGTTAGTTTGTGAAAAGTTCTGCTCTACTACTTCTGCCCTGGTCAGTAAGTGCTGTTATTGTGAAGATGAAGTGCCTATAGGAGCAACAACAGCTCAACCACAAAGTGGTCGGGAGCATCATGAAATGGGTTTCCATTGATGAACAGCTGCACACAAGCCTCACATCACCGTGTGCAATGCCAAGTGTCAGCTAGAGTGCTGTAAAGTATGCCACAACTGGACTCTGGAGCACATCTTTGGAGTGATCAATCACACCTTACTATGTATCAGTCTGATGGACGAATCTGGGTTTGGTGGATGTTACCCACCAGAATTAATAGGATGTAGGAGGGATAATAAGCTAAGTCCCTTAGTTCCAGTGAAGGTTCCTCTTAAAGTGATAGTTCACCCCCAAATCAGAAATATTTTTTTCCCCCATGGCCTGTAGTGCTGTTTAGCCATCTAGATGTTTTTGGGGTGAGTTGCAGAGTTTTGGAGATATCTGCTGTAGAGATATTGCCAATATAATGACTACAAGTCCTGTGGTGCTCAGTTCCAATAATCATGACCTGATTATACAAGATGATCCACAGAACTTGTGGTTAGCAGTTTCATGTAGGAACTACTTTCTTCTATTCGATTCTGTTCTATTTTTTAAATGTACTGTTTTGGCACTTTGTGTCCCACAGAACTTGAGCCATTTAGTTCCATTATATTGGAGAGAGGGCGGACATCTTTATGGCTGATATCTCCAGAACTCTGCAACTCACACCAAAAAAATCTTGATGGATAAACAGCACCACAGGCCAGGAAAAATATGTATTTTCGATTTTGAGGTAAACTGTTTCATTACTGTTACAGGATATGAAGTTATTTTAGTAATTTTGCTGCTTTCAACTTTGTGGCAACAGTTTGGGGAAGGCCCTTTGCTGTTCCAGTCTGACTGTGTCTCTGTACACAATGTGAGGTCCCTAAAGACCTGGTTAGACAAGTTTGGTATGGAGGAGCTTAATTGGTCTGCACAGAGCCCTGACCTTCACCTCATTTAACACCTTTGGGAGGAACTAGAATGCAGATTGTGAGATGAGTGCCTGACCTTACTAATGCTCTTTTGGCTGAACTGGCACAAATTCCTAGCCTGGAAACCAGCCGAATCTGCAGAGCTCATGTTTGCATTTGCTCTGGCAGATACAGCTCACCACTCTTTCATTCGGACAGAATTCTACCAGCCTTGGACCTGGTCAGGCCAATCACAACTGTTAATTTAATATGGAGCAGGTTCTATACAGTGATTGACAGAGGAGCATCACCAGTCCAGATCTAAAAAGCCACTTGTCACACGTTTCGCTGTCAGCAGGTTCATCCAGAGCAACAACTCAGGCTCACAAAGATCAGATTAAACTGTCAAACAAGACAGTCCTGATTAAACATGGATCAAGATTCTGTCACTGCATTGCCTATTTTTCACCTCAAATGTTTTTGGAAACATATCTTAGTGTACCGTTCAGCTGTAATATGAGAAATGTTGTAATGGGGTGGCAGCCATTTTGTGTCCTGCACAACTGCATCACATGCTTTGTTGTTCTGAGAGGTTATAGATCTATCCATTTGAGTCCAGATGCAATTTGGTCTGCGTTGATAATGTCCCTTGGAAAATATAAACGAACTGAGAGGACAGGCTAACAAATTCCTACACACAAAATCTTTTTGGAAAACCTTAAAAGAGCAGCAGCTGTTATGACCTCAAAGGGTGTTTTGATGATTGTGGAGAATGGATCACATTTGTGAAGAATCAGCATTGATCAGTTGATATAACATGCATGTGTTGCTCGACAGCAGAAAAGAAGCACACAGTGTTAAAAACATTTCTGATAAAATACCCAAAATATTTGCATTGTCAGATTAGCATTGTGGCAGTATGGGTTATTGCCTGCGAGTGTCAAATGACAGACAGCTGGGTAAGAACTGAAAGTCTCAAAACGTTCTGAGAAAAGACCTGGGAATTTTCTAAATGCTGAAAAAGATCAGAGGACCAGAAACTTTGACTCAAGCCTGTTAACTCTACATTCTTTGTATTTGTCTCCTTTACTTTGCTTTTCTTTGTTTCTTATTCTTTACCGTCTGCCCACCTCTCCTCATTATCTTATGCTCTCTCTTCCTTCTCTCCCTACTCGCTCCTTCCTTCATGTTCTAAGGAAGCGTATCACCTGTTTCCATGGAAACAGCAGTTGATTGCCACAGGTGGACACCACCACTGCGGTCTGATTAAAACAAACAGACCCAAAAATAAATAAATAAAATAAAATAAAAATATACAGTCACATTGTTAGATGATTTGATGTGTTCTGCAGATTTGATGTATCATTGTTTCATTTGATGTTCATCTGTGCCCAAAATATCGTTGTCTGGATGTGCACGTGTGTGAAGCTACATCCTTCTGTGTGTGTGTATGTGTGTGTGAGAGAGAAATAAAGATAGGTGGCTTTTAACTTGTTGCTGTGCTTTAAGATTTAATGCAGGATGTGTGTGTGAGTGTGACAGAGTGAAACGAGGGATTGTCTGAGCACAGGAACACATCCGTCACTGTGGCTCTATATTATCTGTCCTCTGCTCTGATCTATGCTCAGTGGGTATATAAACATGTCACTGCCTGAGACAGAGGAATTCAGGGAGACAGGGATATGTCCACTGGAGCTTGTGTGATCGACCTTTGTGAAGAGTGTGAGTGTGTGTGTTCGTGTTTGTGTGTGTGGATTGCTTCCACTACCTCCGCCTCTGTCCGTCTCTCCTTCAAAACCAGCATTGATTCAGAAATAAAACACTGAATCAGCTGCACTGGTGGAGCCTTTCACAGACTCTGGAGAAGAGTCTTTGAATATCAGGACATCCAGGTGAAAACAAAGACACACGGCTTCTTCCTAGCCTACTAGATTAAATATTAATTGATAACATATTTTATTGTTTCCAAAGGGAAATTTCAGACTTACAGCAGCCAAATCACACATAAGAATAACATTGTAAACATAAAGCATTAAGACACTCAAAGAAGTAAATGAAAAATAACTAAAAAAAATAAAACAAACATAAATAATAAAAAATCTTAACTAGAAGCTGAACTGCAATTAAACACTACAACCTCAAACTCAATACTCTACATATAACAATACTGCCTGGTAATATTCACATACATGATTAGTGCATGTCTTGTATAATGTATATTGTTTTGGCATATGGTTTAGGGGATGCTTGAAAGAGCTTCAGAGCTTGAAACATACGACCAAATTTGCCTCTGAAAACTCACTGCTGCTGGGAAGACAGACCCACAAAATGTCAACGTGCTTCAGGAACAAACTATTGACCACACAGCCACCACGACCATTAAAACTGGAGGAAACTTGACTTAAAATCATGTTTTTTTTCCTAAACTATATATAGATATACAGTTCTTGTGATTTACTGAGATGTCATGTCATAAAATCTATGTAACAATCTATCTGCATAAGTTTTACATGACAAAAAAACCCAAAACTAAAGTTAAAGTGGAAATAGACCACTTTTTTGCTTTAACTTTAATTAGGAAGTAATTGTTGGTTGTGCAGTGTAATGGATATACTGTAGAATAATGACACTGCCTATGTTTAGTTTGGTTTTCTATGAGCTTCACTTTAACTATACAAATTGGTCTGGCACCAGGCAGTTAGTTGTTTGTGCAAAGCAATAATGTTACCCAAACTACTATGCAATGCACATCATTACAATAGGTTAGAAGATCCAATATAAAATTGTGGCTATTTCAGTGTACCTCTTCTGTTAGCATGCTTCGTTCTCCTTTTAAATTTTCAAAGTGGTGTTGATCCTTTCTTCACAGAGATGGGCTTTGACTCTGAGGAAACAGAAAGCGATCCAGCATTGTGCTGAAGTGTGCTCCCCGTCAGATACTGTTGCCCTCCAGTTGAAGGGTCATTATGGTTAGGCATAGCAGAGTAAGGCAAAGGGGAGCACATATCGTCAGAGAAACAGATTTCGACACAACACCTACAGTCTTTGCCACAGTGGCACAACAGTAGCGCCACTTGGAAATTCTAGGCGGCTGAAAAGTTGTCTGTTTCCACTTTATTTTTAAAAACGCCACAGTTCTGTCTGGCCTTTCTAATGGAAGTCCAAACTCCAAGGTGGTAGAAGGTTTTTTAATTATACGCAGTGGAAACTTGAACATGTTTATTGTGATGTGTGTATCCCGCAGGTATATACTGTATCTCTGAGCCCACACAGCTTTAATCAGACCCAGACCAAAAACACAACAAAGCAGCCACAGCACCATCAGAACAGTCATTACCTGAACGAAGAGTTTGTTTACTTGTACTAAATGCTGACATAGAATCAATACAAGAGAGAAAAGGCACAACTTTAACGACCTGCACCAAATTGATTCAACATAAGAACCCAAAATAAAGTTTAACAAAACCTCTATTTGACTCTGGCACTTGTTACACCATTCAAGGTTTTTTTTTTTTTTTTTTGTTTTTTTTTTTGGAGAGTACCCAAAATGAGAGTCTAAGGACGGAGTGAGTCTTACATTGTAGAGCTTGTAAAGCCCCCTGAGGCAAATTGTGACTTGTGATATTAGACTCTGCATGTGTGCGTACAGTATTCAACCCAGATGTAAGGAAACAGACATATGTTGAGTGATACCAACTAGTCTAGTCTATCAATTGGAGGCATATTGTAAAAAAATTAAGGAAAAAGGATCATGACTTTACCCACACATGCACTCATTGTTTCTAAATGCAGACAGTGATCACCAGCATTGTGTTTTCTGCTCCACGGCTCCACAAATAGTTTGTTTTGGGTTTGTTTGCAAAGGAACTGGTCTTCATGTTATGATGCAGGGGTTCAGCTTGGGGCAGAGGACACTAAATGGTTAAGGGCCTGGAACATGGATATTTATTAGCTGAAGTAAGAGGTTAAATGCCCCTTAACTAAATGAATTGCAGGCCAGTGTTCTCAAGTGTAGGGCAATTTTAGAACAGAAGAGACCTGGGAAATTGGTCTACATTATACTGGAGCACACAGACTAAAGGCAACAAAACTTATTAAATTAAGAGTTTTGATCAATCAAGCAAAATTTAATCGATCTACTGTCAAATTTATTTCTGAAATATAACAGATTATTTTTGTGTATGCTCTGCATGCTATCTCATATTCAAGTTTGTGTGTGTGTTTAATATGTAGACTTTTGCAACTTTATATGTTTTATAGGTTATGTACTGTTGTCAGAGAATTTGCAATATTTTGCTGTGGAAAAAGCTTTAATTAAGGGTATTGTTTGGTATAAGCAAGATTTTTTTGTTTTTTATAACAATTAATCATTATGTTACCAATGATTGATTAAGGAAAGTGCTTATTTGAAATTTGCATCCCTATAAATTATTAATGGTTCAATGCCAGATGTTTTCTGTTTTGTTTTGACTGTGTGCTCCAGTATACTTTGGACTAATTTCTGTAGTCTCTCCTGTTACATGAATATTTATTATTTATATCAAGACATTTATTCTATCATTCGTGGTAAAAGGGCGAAAAATTGTGAAGATGCTCCATCAGTAATGCTCATGTGGTCAAACGTGAAACAGACTTGAAACTTTCAACCAGAGAGGGCAATAAAAAACTGCTTCTCAGGTTCGTGTCAAGTTATTCTTTTTTTAACTCATGAAACATGCAGAGGAGGTGGTTTTGCATTCCTGAATAGTGTCTGCAGCTGTTCCTATCAGGCTGCTTACAGCTCAGACATCCTCCATCAATCACAGCGTAGAGTATGTTGCTGTGAGTGTACAGTAGTAACTGAAGCCGGTCCAGATGAATGTATCAATATTTTTATCAACTCAGAGCTTCTGTCATCTGAATTTTGACAGCTGGATGGGAAGAGGACGCTTTGAGCGAGACAAACTCAACACCAACAAGCTGATACTATTATCCAAACACAAAATGGAGCAGATGTTCCAGTGGTGATATGAACATCACCCAGTTAAAAAGAGAACAGAAATTAACCATGTTTATTACTGTTACAAAAGGCCATGTTCTACATTTCGAGAAATAATCTGCAGGAGACGATGACCTTTACCATCACAGCCAGAGGTGCGTTTCATCTGAAAGCCCTTTATCTGACAGAATTTCCATTACAGGAATCGTATCTCAGTGATTTTCCCAGCTCTGTGCTGTGCTGTGCACGGAGCTTACAGTTTAACAGTAACCATGACAGCACTTGCTTAAAGAACTTAAGGCCACACACTAATTTGTTGAAGTGTTTTGTAAGGCTCGCCACAGCTGGAATGGTAAAATATACCAAAAAATATGCAGTTTATAGGACTTTGTAAGAGAATGTGGGTGGGTTGCTGCATGGCAGTAATGTTAACAGGAGCTGTTTCTATAGTAACAGCTCATTAGGAGGCAGTTTGAGCCATTTGATACTGTCCATGATTAAAGCCCTTGTTGGGGAGGGGATGAGAAGGACAGAAAGAGATATAGGGTGGATTTAAAGGTAGGCAGAGGGCAAGATCAGGGAAGAAGTGACACAAACATGGAAGGAGGCAGTTTAAGACGTGATGAGAGGGTATGTGAGAGAGGCAGAGGTCATGCATGCTTTGCTGTCGATATCTCAGCGGTCTCACACCCTCTCCTCACATCAGTGGGTGCCTTATGCAGTGTGCTGTGTCTGAGCTGGTTCTAATTAAAAGGGCTTGAAGTTAGTCGACAGAGTTGATGGGCAAGAGCTGCCCGGCAGACTCCCTTCATTGTTCTCATGCCTGTTGCCGATGGACAGCATTGTGCGCAAAGATTTGGGGAAATCGTCAGAAGGAATCTAATCACAGAGGTATTCTGCCCCGTGGCCAACTGGGCTGCACTGGGGACTTGGTTACTAATTGCCCTTTTTTCCCCATTTGGAGTGAGCTGTCTTTCCTCTTCGTACACACCAACTCCAATCCTCCCTCCTCCCCCCTCCCCCTGCCTTTCGAGTTCCCACCCTACGGCAAAGGGAGAGTCATAGTGTGCCATGTCACCCTGTGAATGTGTAACGCCAGGCCCAGGGCTGTCTTGGCCTCGCTTGTCCTCATTTGCAGTCTCACATTGAGCCTCACTTCAACCTTTTACATCGACTGTACAAGGAGAGGGTTTTTTTTTGCAGGAGTTGCATTAACAGTTCCACTGATGGTAGTAATTAATAAAGACAAGCATCTTTGGGGCTCAAGGACAGTGCAGTCCTCCACTTGATTCGGCTAAACATTTTATTCATGGGTTTCTAGTGCACCAGATAAATTGAATATCTACATTTTAAATTCTCTTTTTAGATTTTATTTCCGCAAGACCACACATTGTTATATGGAGTACAAACATAGAACAAAGGATCAGTACAATGGCAAACAACCAGAATAGATCTTTAGCACAAACTAAGACTCGTTCATTTGGAGATGTGTTTAAACACAGCCCCATAGTGCCCAAAATGCCCAATATAGCACATGAACAGTGGGGGCAGTATATAAGAATGTAAAGGTCAGCAGCAGACTGTGAACACACAACTACAACAATGGCAGGATGTTTTGATAAAAAAAACTAAATGAGCTTTTATGCAATTCCTTGCATTTATGTGATATCACGCATCAAGCTGTAGCTTTTTCTGTCACTATCAACAACATCACCATCATGTTTAGTTTTATAGACACTGTACAAAATTAGAAATTGTTAAGGTAGATGTTCCATTGTTGGCCACAGATTGTTTCTAATATTTCAGCTACACACAAATTTGTGAGCAGTGACTGTAACATTTTATTTTTTGTGGTTACTTTCTTGAGCTAAGACTCAAACTATCCACCATACTACGTTCTTCACTTGCTGTTACATAGAGCCATAATTCATGTAGCTCTTTCTTTAACCTTCTTCTCAACTAGCAATCATATTTACATTAAATAGTAACACTGAGGCTACCCCATGTTGACGTATTGACGTTGTGCTTTTAGTTGATTGTACAATAGACACAGACTGCACAGTGAGTTTTCTTATAACTTGAAATGATCCAAAGCTTCAGACACTTTCTGACGTTTTTTTTCTGACCTGTCTCTTCTCTTTGCACCTTGTTATTAGATTACACTTATTGATGCAAGTTATTTCTATAAAAATCAAGTAATCACGTTTCTCAAGAAATTGTTTCAGGCCTAGATCAGATAATTAAAAGGTTATCTAGAATTTAAAGTATTATTTATCAGAATGTAGCGTTCATTAATAAAAAAAAAAACCTTTAAGATATTTTTCTAAAAATGCTAAATGATAATTTACATATCACAGCAAACCTTGGTTAATAGGCAGAGACATCTGTGACTTGGTATAATGTTTTACGGTTTGTTGGTCCCCTGGGAGCGCAGCTTCCTACAGTTTGAGGTAGAAGAAACTTACAAGGCTGGAACATCTTCCAGAGTTCAGGGTACTGGACCATGTTAGTCCCATGAGAAGGCGACGGTCCAAAGTAATAGTAGCAATGGGGAGCCAGATTTTATTATTATGAACAGAGAAGCAAAATGTGGATTTTTTTCAGCCGATACAGATAAATGGTAATCACCTGCTTCTCATGGACGATACCAATAAGATAACTGATCATCTCACATTTTTTTATCTAATTTGTATGACCTGTATCTTATGAACATTTGAGGGTAGGAAAGGCTAAGATGTAGTGACCAAAGAACTCCAATCTCAAAACCAAAAACAAAGAACTCCTCAAATGTTCATGTAGTTTTTGTTGTCATTTAGTTTTTGTAAGGTACATCAAAAAGCCTTACAAATATACTTTGTATATTTGTCCACAGGAATGTGTTGTTAAAAAGCCAGCATATAAAAGCTCTTAAACAGGTACTTTAAGGTGAAGATTATACAATTAAAAGGTTATTTGGAATTTAAAGGTTTATTTCTCAGCATGTGTCTTCTGTGTGAAATATATTTGCATTACAAAGAGCATTATTAAGACCCTATGTCCAGTGAAAATCACATTTTTAACCTTGTTAACATGTCCATATGGTGTTTGTCATGTGTTACAAGACATACCAGGAGCGAGATAAACATTAAAAACCATGCCTGAGCATGTCCTGCATTGAAACTGCAGTGTGCAAGGGCAGTCCCAAAAAAACAGATTCAGTCAGGCTGGGTATATGATGTCAGAAACTTAAGGAACCAGTCCTGTTAATTGAGGGGGTGGTGCTATACGTATTATTAGTGGTGATGCCCAGCCCACAGTAGAAGCCTGATGAAGCTATTTACCGTGATTAGCTGGGAAAACACTGGAGAAACCAGGTGTAGCCACTTAGGGGTAGGGGTGGGGGTTGGGGGTGTGTTGTTTGTGTTGCTTATGAAAATCAAAATTTTATTCTCTATGTAGATCTGGTTTGTACCAACTCCTGAGGAAATGTGTGTCTCTTTACTCTTAAACTGTTATAGCTATATGTTCTCTTTATGTCACCACTAGTTCCTAACTTTGTCTTTTTTACTGTTTGGTGCTGAACAGGTAATGTACAGAGGTTTGTTCACTGGATTTCTGCTGAAAACATCTGCCTGCGCTGGAAATGATGGTAGCATTGAGGCTGAACCCCACAGTATTAAGCTAAGAGAGGTTAATAGAAAAATAGAAAGTTAATAGAACTGCTGTGTTGATTTATTATTAATCTATGAAATACTGACTGGCGGGGTTTTAAGTTCTTCTTAAGTTTCTTAAGTTCTTAAGTTTTAGTAAAAGTGAACATTGCACTAACAGCTGAAAAGTTCTTACCACAACTTTGGACTTGAGAAAGTGTCTGAGTTGTAGGAGGACGTGGATCACATCCACATTTGTCCTTCACTTGCCCTCAGTAGCTTAATGAAATGTTGATATTCCTCTCTGAAACGAAGAGACATCTGCGTTTCCATCTACAGTCGCTGTGCTGCTGCTGATGAGGAATGCTAATGAACCGTTTTGGGGAATTGCTGAAGTTTTTTTCCCACAGTGTGACAAGTGTGTGGTGAGGAAAAATAAGCAACAAAAATTCCTACAGTTTAGATAATGAAGAACTTTATCAGTTACTGCGTATAATTGCCTCCCAGCTCTGCCATCACAACTAACTCCTGCTAAACAACAGTGTTCTCAAACACCCAAACTCGCAGCTTTTTACTACTTAAAGCTATTCTTAGGCACCGGGAAGTCTCTTAGGGAGTGTCGTAAAGTAAAGAACATGAACAAACTGGGGTAATTATCCCCCCACACCCACCAGC
This sequence comes from Lutjanus argentimaculatus, assembly GCA_034769285.1. Taxonomy (NCBI): domain Eukaryota; kingdom Metazoa; phylum Chordata; class Actinopteri; order Lutjaniformes; family Lutjanidae; genus Lutjanus; species Lutjanus argentimaculatus. The sequence continues at coordinate 11,283,405 of JAWZSL010000007.1, forward strand.
CACATTTTCTCAAGGAATCTGGAGAGCTGCTAACACTGATGAGCAGGGGAACAAGACCACGGGAGCCCACTCCCACTGCTTCACTCGGTCTCAAATACCACAGAAATACAGTCCAACCAAAAATAACCAGCTCCTCAGTACATTTCTATTTACAGTTTTGCTATGGATTTCCAGAGTTCATGCCATGTCACAAAATGGTATTCTTGACTCCTTCAGTCTAGCCGTTTAGCACATTTGCATTCACTTCATACCATAGCATGCCAAGTGGGGCTGTCTCTTCATCCCTTATGATTCCTTTATTTACCCCGAGTGACCTTAAGATCATTAAATTCTGATATGGGCCCTCATGCCATTACAGAGAAACAGAATGAAAATGTAATCTAATTTTTGCCATGTAATATTTGCAAATGGAAGATCAAATTAGATGAAATCTCAAAAATGCGGGGTCACTTTGTTTCAAGGATTAATATCATCAGAGCTTATCATCTGATGTGTGACTGCAGCTGTTTTGTAGCTCTGCTATGAGATAAGACAGAAAACAATGATATTTAAAATGGACACAGTAATGTATTGTTTATTGCAGCTTATCTGGCTCAGTTAGATCATGATTGCTACTTTTAGAGATCATTTTCAATTGTTACTGTTGTATTGCTTTATAGACAATAAAATGACACTGTTATGAATCTAATAGGAACACAGCGTATTTGTCAAAAATGTTCACCCTCAAAGGCAGTTAAAACAGAGCCTGGTGAAGCCAAACCTGCAGTCTTTTTAGACCTAAGAAGCTCTGAATGTAGCATTCATTAACTAAAAATGTACCTTTAAGGTATTTTTCAAAAAATGCTAAATGATAATATGCATAGTGCAGCAAACCTTGCTTAATAGGAAGAGACATCAGTGACTTGGTATAATGTTCAAGGATTTTTTGGTCCCCCGGGAGCGTAGTTTCCCACAGTTTGAGACAGAAGACATTTACAAAGCTGGGACAGCTTCCAGAGTTCATGAAGGGTACTAGACCATGCTGGTCCCTTGAGAAGGAGATGGTCCAATTTAAGAGTACCAACAGGGAACCAGGCTTTATTATTATGGGGTGCAAGACCATCTGGCTTGAAGTTTGAATTCATGCCTCAGTCAACATTCACTTTTAGAAGTACACTTAAATACAAGTGTTCTGGTCTGAGTTAATGGTCTTAAAATGTTCTTTTGTCCTCTTTAAGGTCGAGTGTGTAAGATTTACAGGAATCTTTTGGCTGAATGTGGAGGAAATGAAATATCATATTCATAAGTATGTTTTCATTAGTGTATAATCACCTGAAAATAAGTATAGTTGTGTTTTTGTTACCTCAGAATGAGCAGTTTATATCTACAGAGGGTGTGTGTCCTCTTCCATGGAGTCTGCAGTGTTGCGCCACCATATTTCTGCAGTAGCCCAGAACGGACAGAACAAACGCTGGCTCTCAATACTGCCTTTTCACGCTGTGTGCAATTTTTTCAGCCACGATAGATTCTTCTACACACATGAAAGTGGAGGGTGAGAGGAGGTATTTTCAGTCTGATTAGCTTTATTTTGGTCTCCACTAACACCTGAGAGAAATATCTGTGATTTAGATGCTGAACGCTGCTGTAGCTGTTTTCCAGCTAGTCCCTAACTTTTTTTTTGTCTGTCATTTGGTGCTGAGCAGATGGCAGGTTTTCCATGTGACTTTCAATTTTAATGTCAAGATTTGATTAGATTTTTCAAATTAAACATTTTTTTATTTAGCTCTGATAGCCCCGCCATTGGTAGACTATTGAGTCTTGGTTTGTAAAGATCAACAGATCTGCAAACTATTCTTTAAAAAGATATGCTGTGAGTAGCTGGGGGTAATCCGATTCTGTCTTTGATTTTGATTATTGAAACTGAAAGTTCATTTTGATCGATTTTCAATTTAATATTGAAATTGCACCATCCCTAAAGCATGTGCAGCTATCAAAACAAAGAACCGAGAAGCTCATATTACTACACACACAGATGGAGTGTGACTTATCTTTCTGCTCAGGACACCATTACTCCATTATATAAATAGTTAACTGAAATCAAGTGAGGTTGAATATCATATAATTGCACCTTTAAGGTGTGCTGACTGACTTTATCACAGTATCCAACTGCTCCCATCCAGATTTCTTCTCAAAATACTGTCAAAGATGAGCAGTGAGCTGCTAGAAAGTTTCAGGCAGAGGCAACAGAAACAAATTCAGGTAGCCTGTGTTTAAATTTAATCGAAATGTTTAGATTCAGTTTAGAGTGACTCAACGTTTATGTTCAATTTCATCATCTTGTCAGGTCATGATCCGTCTCCATTAACCGTTACATGCTCAGACATGACCAATCCAGGCTCTGAATAGCTGCAGCGTGCTGTGCTCATACCCAGGGGAAATTTTCAATCTAAAGTGAGATCCCATCAATTTTCACAACATAGCAGAGATGAGAAAAGAAAAACAAGATTGGTTCGGAAAATGCCCTGTTACTGGCTTAAGGAGGGAAATGATATATATTTCCTTGCCCACACAAGCTGTTGTCACCTTTCTGGACACTGGTCACATCATCACCCTTAATCAGAGAGCGTTTTTAATGGATATACTTCCACAATCAACAGGGTTTTGGTCTGAGTTAAAGGTGATGTAGCCTTTCATGTGATGGAGCAAAAGATCTGTCGCTTTCACACTGCCTGGCCTGAGCTGAACCACATAATCACACATCAAAGTCAGAGCTAGATTCAATTTCTCCAGCATCAAGCCATTTTCTATTTTGAAATATCCTGCTGGAAATTTAAGTGCATTTTTCTTTTACCTCTGAGAAAGGTTTAGCTCAGAGAGAAAAATAAGTTTACTTTCCAAACTAAACCTTTGTACATATTAGTATTATCAGCAAAATGAAATGGAAGTGATGCTCTGGCCATGTGGGATAAGAGGATGTCAAAGTAATGGCATGTTTAATTCTTAATAAACTCAGCGGGAGCACTTTTACAGTGAATGCTGCATTTGGGAGTGAGCAGCACATTCTGTTTGTACTCCCACACATTTGGCTGTCATAAATAGAGCCACACAGTGCAGATGGTGGGAGCCTTTGGGAGCCAAACCAGCCATCAGCAAGCAGACTTATTGATTTCTGTAGCATGAGAGATACAAAAAGCAGCTCAGGGGGAACGACTGGGGCAACTGGAGTGTCTAGTGAAGTTTTGAATATCGTTAAATGAGCCTACGTTCACATACACACGCACACACTCTCCAAGATGAGAAGCAGATGCCACCCTGCTCCTCGCTTCTCTTATCTCAAACCCACCCACTCCATACAAGATACAGTATGTCCCACTTTCTGTGAGAAACACAAACAACTGTTTCCTTCACCTACAACACAAGCTGCTGTATGTGTGGCACACGCAGACAAATCCAGGTGTAGGTTTGTGAATTCCTCTGTGTCCACTCTGTGAGCTCTGCTGCTGTATAAATAGCGGGCTTCAAGCCCTACTGTAATCTCCAACTTTGATTTCCTGCTCAAAGAGTTTCCTTGCTTCTTAAATCGTTTGTAAGGGTTTAATACGAGCATTGGCAAAGTGCTCTGCAAACTTTCTGATGATGGATTGTTTGATGTGCGCTCACATCTTAAAAGTCATACTTCACCTGAAATGTATCCTTTTATTATCAAATACTCTCCTCCTGTAGGTTTGAAAGGTGCCTGTTGAGTGTTTGTAGTTTAATCTCTCATGCAGAACAGCTTGGATTCATTTCACTCACAATGGATTCATACTGTGATACGTTTTCATGGCAGAGTATAAATTATCAGACGACCATAAAAACTAGAGCATGCAGTGATAGATAAAGCTTTTAATAACATGAGGCAACTAACATTACAACAAACAGTATTTGTTCTTCATCTGCTGAGGATCCTTCTCAGATCTCTCCTGCAGTATGATCCAAGTCCATTTCGTCTGTCTATATGCTTATTGTGTTCCAAATACCTTCAAGGACACTAATTTAGTCAAGATTTGGCTAAATATAAATAAATAAATAAATATTGTTCCCACACAACAACCATGAGCATCTAACACCATGAGCTAAGTGTTAGTGTTTCCAACAGACTGAGGTTGAGATCAAGAAGTCCTTAAACCTCCATGACAAAATGATTAATTTATCAGTGTTCTCCAGAATGACCGATATGACTGATCACGCTTATGGTTAAAGGAATACTGCAACATTTTGGCAAATATTATTATTTGCTTGAGTTACATGAGAAAACTGATTAATTAAAATTGAGACCACTCTAATGTCATGGACTATTTTTTGGCCAGTTAGCGAAGCAGTAGCTAACTGGACTCTCTCAAGGAAACTCAACTTTTCTTGGACCCTTTGCTGGTTGCTTGGCAACTCACATTGACCGTCTATCCAAGGAAACTAAAAGAGAAGGAAGGGTCATTACATCACTAATCAACATTCTCTGCTGCAGCCATTGGTGCCAGTTCTATTTAGTTAAGTAAGTATAAGTTTATGGGAGATGCAATGTTGATCATGTTATTTAGAGACAAACAGCAAATAAACAAATGGGAAAAATCAGACACGATGTTATTCTCTGAAGTGTGTTCTCTCATCTTTTAGAGACATTTCTTCTTCAAAGGTCATACAGTGTAGATTTGTTGGGTCTTAGTGTGCTTCTCCACGCATCTCCCATAAACTTCAGTGGAACTGACACCAAAGTCTGGCACCAAGCAGAGTGCAGAATGTTGGTTAATGATGTATTCACTGTTCGAAATTCATCCACTACTGCACTTGTAACCATAACAACATTAAAGAGCACAGCTGTCAAAGCTTACTCGTTACTAACTGCGGCGAGCCAGCTGAGTTAGCAACTTGATAAACTAACAATCTTTAAAACAACAGGCCTACTTGTATATAACATTGGCTATTATTAGCCCTGTCAATCATGATAAACAGCCTCTGGATCGAAATAAAAGGAAGAGAGAGGAAGCAATACAGATTTTGTTAACAATATTTATTATCCAAAACTTTAATTTCCCATGGTGAGCAATTTAATTTGACTCACCACGAGCCCTGGAAAGTACGCTGATAATCATATTTGGATACTGTTCAGAAATCAACAGCATATGAACAGGTGGGCACATTTTGAAAAATCAGTATTGTTGCAGTTCTTGTGTGTCCTTTGGTTTGTTAAAAGGCATTTGTTCATCAAACGTGTGATGTGTTGGGTGTTTTCTTGCAGTCTATCAGGAAGTTACAAGGCCTGGCAAAGAAACTGTCCAGCACTTAACCCCTCGTAAAACCACCTCATTTTTACACACACTGGTTTTCTTCAGTCAATCTCCCCATCTAACTATTCAAAAGAAATGAAATAACCAAATTTCCCAAAATTATCAAATATTCCTTGAAAAGAAACCAACATCTGTCTCTTGTTTCAAAGTCACAAAAACACAACGGTGTTATGGAGGCAGAGCATCTGCACACTGCTTCAGTCTTTGCTGCCTACAGAAGACAGTCATTATTAACATGACTGCAAAAGGTCACATTAATGAGGTCATTTTAAACATTAGGACAAATTACTGATGCTGTTGATGCTCTGATGAGGACAGTCTTGATGGACAGTAAATAACTGGACTGTTTTGCAAAATGTAGTATTTACTCTATGTTGTCAGCTGAAAGCCAGTCAACTGAAAGTCTATTGAAACACTATCAACAGTGGACTAATGAGCCTGAATGAGAAGCTAATGTTGAGAAAATGGCAAGGAGACTCATTCATAATTTAGCTCCAGGTTAATAGATTTCTAATTGCATCAGGAAACCCATTAGCTTTTATTTCTAACAATCTCATCACAGTGAAAGTGTCTCAAACTTGACGAGGATCCCTCAACAATAATGACTTCACTTTCCCATAAGGTGATGTTTCAATGGCGTTGACAGGAGTGCAGAATGAAAGTTCCTTTTTGAATATTAGAAGTTGCACAAGTGCACAATCACAGCTTAAAGGGATAGTTCAGATTTTTTAAGTGGGGTTGTATGAAGTACTATCCAATGTATGACCTACAGTAGATGGCAGTTGACGTACCCCCAGTACCAGCACAGAAGCAAAGCAATGAACCGCTGTGGACAGATTTGGTAGCAAAACTTTAGGGGGTACTTTAGCCTCCTAAAAAATCAATATCAGTTTAAGTTTGCATTATATTTAGATTATTTTCACCATTTTACCTTGTCATCAGAAAGTGGGAAAATGGGAAATCACCATTATTATAGGTCAAATATCACTCTCTCCAAAGCAACTAGGCTCCATTGACAAAAATCAGTAATTTTACCTTGCAGAACATGGGAGATGCTGGTCTTTCTTGGCCTTGATTGACTAGAAAAGGTTAGTTCAGATTCTCCAAAGTCGCAATATAAATAACAGATTGAGGCAGTGGTAGTCTAGTCACTCTCCTGTGTTCTGCAAGGTAAAACTACTGTTTTCCTCAAGGAGTCTGGTTGCTTTGAAGAAAGTGATATTTGGCATAAAAAGGCAGTTTTATGAATATGAATATATTCTAAATATAGTGTACACTTAAAGTGTTCTTGGTATTCTGGGGTGTACCTTTTTTTTAACATACATTTTGTTGCTGACCCTATCTGCAGCAGTACACTGCTTATCTTCTGTGGTGGTTTTTCTGCTGCTTCCCCAAACAGGGGGTGTGCCAACTGCCATCTAAAGTAGGTAATACACTGACTATGACTAATTACCTCACACAATGCCACATCAAATGATCTGAACTATCTCTATAAGTTCAGCTCAGCGGTTATGAACCTGAACTGTGATCAGCTTTTTATAATAATAATATTATAACTGATAACACAATGAATGAATGAATGAATGAATGAATGAGTGAATGATAACATAATGGTGTTTTATTGATTATTGAAATTACGTCAACACTCTGGTGCTTGTCTCCTGTGTCAGGGCTACTTTTGCAGATATTTAAACAAACTCAGAAGTCAATCAAAATACTGGAGGCTGCTCTATCTCTGTTTTCATTATGGTGTTGATGTACTGGACAGAATTTGTGTTAAAGTCGTATTTTCATAACAAGTCATAGTATCATGTAAGCTTCTCTTTACACTGTTGAGAGCCTCAGTGAAGTGGAAAATATCTATTAATCTTCCAGTATGGATCATGTGTATATCTCACAAAAGTCAAAATATGTGTCTGTGTGTGTGTCTGGAACAGGTGTGACCATGAAGCTGATGGATGAGGTTGCTGGCATTGTGGCTGCTCGGCACTGCAACACCAACGTTGTCACTGCCTCTGTGGATGCCATCAACTTCCATCGCAAGATCAAGAAAGGTGAGGATAGCGTAGAGAATAAACTCACTGATACATAAAGGCATCCACAGGTTGAAGGATATATTAAATCTGTTCACAACATGTACTGCAGTGTTGGTAACAGGCTGCAGGAAGCTGCATCTCCTCCTTTCATGTTGCTGCCTCTCTTTTACTTTTGCCTCTTGCCCATTAGTGAAATGCACTCTCTGAAAACCCAATTACATGATAAATGTGGAAAAAAGACTTGAGCCTCAGACAGTACTGTTGTAAATTGGGCTAGCCAACATTAACAGTTGTCACACTGTTGCTAATCAAGTCCGGTTTTGTTTTGTGGGCCTGTCACTACATCTGGAAAAACACATCATTGTTATGATTGAACTTTTTTCCATTAACAAGCTTTGTCTCTGAGCTGTTTCCTCTCTGTTAAAGTGGGAAATCATTTTTACTGAATTTACCATAATGTGTCTCAGTCTGTGAGGTCGAGATGTCCATGTGGACAAATTCTAAGCTTCTTATTTTAGGGTTCATTCAAGGATTTCAACAGCACCATTATCCACTTGCCATCTTAATGGGTAAAAGAGTGTCCGCTAACAATGGTGATACCATTAATACTGCTCCCCCTCTCTGAAAATTGACTGTTGGGTGAAAGGTCTTATTGACAGTACATTTTGGACAACAACCAAATTGTTTGTCAGGACAGTTAGGGTAAAAGATAAAGTCCATAAATCCAGGAAGGAACAAACATGCTCTCCTACAGATAAGCACTTTCAGACACACTGCATCAAAACAAGAGGAGTTAGTTTGAGTTAGACATACTCTACTTGTTTCTTAGCTGATTCACGATGTAATGAATAATTAAATATCGTTATATTGTTGTATTTAATACCCTTCTTTCTCGTTATGTTTTCTCTCTGTATTGGCTGTATAAGAAACAGTTTTGCATGCAGAAAGTCAGTTTTAACTCCTGATAAATACAACTTGTGTAATCATGTTGAAATGCCTTTAAAATAATGGTTATTAAACACTGTTGTTGAGAGACAATGTCAAAGGCACAAACAGCGCTGTGACAGTAAGATTGTGGACCAAGAAACTTGTGGCTAATTAACTCATTGTCACATAGAGATCAAAGCAGATGGAGCCTAAATGCAGGAGACAGCAGGCAGAAAGGATCAAAAGCAGAATATTTATTTGAAAAAACAAACAGAAACTGTGATTCAGGAACAAGCAAAGATCACAGCTTACAAAAACTGAACTCCATAACTGGACTAATGCTGCAAAACAGCTCTTAAAAATTTACATCCTCCTACAGGAAAAAGTGCACTTGTACACTCATAGTCGGAGTTCCTACCCAGGGCAGATCCATCTACCCCCACTTCATGATTAAGCAGCTATCTGATGTCACACAACAGTAGCAACACCCATGGAAGCCTAAAATAATTCAAATTATCATATAGTTAAACCTGTTGTGCATGTAAATTGACATCAAAGTAGGCCGCCTGTGTCATTTAGTGCTGTGAAACAAAATGTATAATGGCGTCTCTTACCTCATGCGTCACTTTTCCTCCTCTGTTTCGTTTATGCAAGGAAGCTGCACTGCTGAGAGTTCAGTTGTGTGTGCACTTGCCCAAGAAATGTGTCATGGTCAGCTATGTTTTTTGTTTACGTTTGGCATTGTGCACCAGGAACGCTCGGAGGTCGGAAGTTGGAAATTTCAACTGGAGAAGTCTGACCTCTGATTTTGACTGGAACACGGCATATGTCCACACGAACAAGCAGACAGAGAAGCAACGGGAGACACAGGAGAAAATGGGAAACATAAGGGAACATGACACTGATGAAAATATCGTTGCTAGAGTTTGGTCATTTCGTTTTGTTCTTTGGTCTTTTTATGAAATCTAAATATGTCAAAAGTGACTGAAAGCAGTCCCTTCAAAGTGGTGTAAAATAGTGTGTTACATTCATTTGGTGCAGTTTTTCTGGGCCCAGTATCTGTGCTGTCTGTCCATTCGCTTGAGATGATGAGATCCAGACATCCAGTCCTAACTTTCAGATGTTATGATTACCTCAGGATATGATGTTAACAATGGACTGGCTACATCTCTCCACATTGGTGAATTATGAAGTGGAAAGAACTTTTTTTTCACAGCTCAGCACAACTGTGCCAGGTCAGCTGCTTTTACAGTACATGTATTTTAAATAAATACAGGTGACTTTATTCAAGCAGGATAATTCACTCAATCCGAAAGCAATTTTTCAAAGGAGGCCTGAGTTAAGAGTGAATGGTTGAGAAGGACATTTTAAACATTTAAAACATACCTTTCTGGCAGTTTCAGGTCCAGAAAACTGAACCGTACATTGGTTGAGATCCATGTCCACGTCTTTCAGCTGCTTCTAGTCGCTCCGGTTGCTGCCTCTGTCTGTCCTCTGAGTTTAGGTGGTGGTGACATGATTTCCCCTGGCCTCCACAGTGACTTAGGTGTTATGTCACCAGTAGATTTCCCATTTTGCTCAAGGTGGTCAAACAAAAAAAAAAAAAAAACTCAAGAGGTGTGCTTAGGAAAAATAACAGTCAAGGATCAAAACAAAAAGCCTCCTCAAAAACAGCTGCTGGCATTGCAGACTGCACCTCTGGATCTGTTTTTTTCATTTTATGGCATATTTTTATTTTCATTATTTTCTACAACGAAATGTAGATAAAATGACATCGCCTTCAGATATTTCCAGAGCAGACAGAATAGAAGTCCAACATTAGAGAAGTCCAACATTTTTAAAGGATTTTAAACTATCCGTGAGGAACAGGCTTTGTTGTGTTTGGGTGAAAAGATGCCTCTCAGTCCACTTCTAAGTGGACTCTGGTGCGGTTTGTTTGTGACGTGAAAGCAAACGAACCAACTACAGGATTTAATGATAACAGGTATGTGATTTAGAGAGAGAGAGCTCTTAAAAAATCCATCCTGCTAATCATGAAATCTGTTCAGGAAGAGATCTTATAATGGATCTGTATAGGCCATGTATATATTTATGCAAATAGTTTGGTAACCGTGGTAACGCGTATCAGGTCAGCATGGTATTTTCTCTTATTAAAACTGCTGTGCCTGTATCCTACTCTGTGCACGTTGTCAGTTCATTAAGTCCATTAAAAATTGTGACAGTGATCCCACAGTAATAAACCCTGAATCATTACTGTACAAGACACCTTCTTTTCATCCTGCCTCTACCTGTTAGTCATCCTTATAACATGCAGTCAATTTTCAGTCTGGTAATACTAATAATGTTTATAATTAGTTATTTCTTTGTCATCTTTAATACATATATACTGTAGTATCAGAGCATTGAAGTGCTGCATAAACTTTTCTTTAGTCATTTGATTTGCCCACATGGGTCCTGATGATGCAGGATGACAGTCGCCAAAACTGTCCAATCAGTAAGCTCCTGTCACTCTGTATATTCATCTCAGTTTGTTTGGTAAAAGTCAGTGTGAACTAAAATGCAACAACGTTTGTTTGTTTTTTTCCCTGGTCCATACGAAATAAATCAGACTGCAAATGAAAAACACCCTTAGTCCCCCCAAATTAGTTATTAGTTAGGATAATGTCATTGTGAGTCTAATACAAGGTGAATTATTGTGTCCTAAACTGAGCCTTTTGGGCATCATTTCCTCACAGGGAGGGTCCTGCCACCATACTCTCTACCATTTAGATATTTGAGACTATAGGTGTCAAAATTGGTGGTTCATTAATGGTTTGGTTGGGGTTTTCCAATTCCAGCCAAGATCGTAGAACCAGCCTGGAAAGCTACTGACAGGGCACAATAGCCCAAAACCATGATAACTGCTATTTTTCCTCTGGTGTTTAAAAGCCAACTGGATGCAAGGAGACCAGCTATCCTGGTGAAGGGCATTCTTGAAAAAAACAGGAAATCACTTCAGGGAAAAACCCAAGGGAAGATTTATGAACTGTAGCACAATTCCTACACTTAAGGCAATTTCATAGTGCTTGACATTGACAATCTAAAAGAGAATGTAAAAGAAAATGTAAATGTGAACAAAACAAGAGAGAATCATGAGGAAGATAAATATATAAATAAGTACAGGTGAGAGCAGCAGAGAATAATAAGGTTTTAAGCCTGCTCTTAAAGATAGTAAGAGCTGACGCACACCTTGGCCTCTGGTAATTTGTTCCTTTAGTGTTTCCCACAGTAACTAATGAAGCCTCACCGATCTTTGTTCTTATTCTTTGAACAGTAAGCAAGTTAGTTAAAGAGGATCTAAGAGGTCTGCAGTCTCATATTGTACAAACAGTTCAGCAATATTTTGTTTTGTTAATCCATTTAGTGATTCATTTACAAACTACAAAATCCTGGAAATGTGACAGACTATTGATTCCTGACAGTTGAAAAAATATCAAAAGGTGGAATTTTGCCCACTGATATTTTTCCATAAACAGTGACGAATTAACCCAACTGCCACGCAAACCTGAGTGAAGCTAGAAGACCACACACCAGCAGATAAACAGACGAAATGAACATTAAATACTGCAAGATGGGAAGTTAAGAACCAGGACATTAAACAGACTGAAGTCTGTGTCTGTGCATGAGATCCATGAGATCATTTATGAGGAGGATGTTTAGATGATTTGTTTATGAATTTTTGGAGGTCCTGTCTAGCTTTAACAGTCCACTAACTAATTGCACAGTTTTTCAGCAGTGTTCGCTGTAGAGCAGAGCAGATTCACTATACTGTATCATCATCAGAGAGAAAAACACACAAAACCTGAACCGCCCAACTCACAAACAACATTTGGAAGGAGAGAGTGAGATGAGGTTTGCACTCTGCAAGCTCACAACTAGATGCCACTAAATCCAGCACATGATCCTTTAAATATATTTACTGGAACAGATGAGTTATAGCTTCTGATAATAGTAAACACAATAAACATTTTTATAAACTGGTTTCAGTGAAATGCATGGTTTAAAACAGCATTTGTTTTCGTGCATTATCAATGCAAAAGCAGAACAAATCCAAAGGTTTGTTGATTCAGGAACAAAAATCTGAAGTGAACAAGCAAACAAATGATTAAGGAGCAAACTGCTGAACACAGTGTGATTGAAGGGTTAATGTGAAGCATCACACTGGCTGCATTCCAACAGCAATCCTTAGAGAAAGGGTTAATTAATTGATTAATTAACTGACACGCTTAAAAACAATTCAGAAAGTAATTGCATTTGCAATTAATGCATGCCATTAAAAATATAAAAACAATACAATTAGCATCAAATTAAGCAATTGTGATTTAATTGTGTTGTCATTTTACTTCTCTTAATTTCATTTATTCCATTGTCTCTTCCTATCATTAAATCTTACACTTCATTTGTCACCTAATTTACTGAAACAACTTCTGTTTTGTCAATATGTGAAACTCTCAAGAGACCTTATATTTATTGATGTTTCTTTTTGATTCTAAGTATAAACAGGGTGTTTTGAGATGAAATTCAGGCTTGTGCATTGTTCAGACATTTTATAATATTGTAAAAATGTTCACGAATTCTAAAATAATGCCTGGTGGGAAACTTAGATGACTGAGATGATACATTGGCAAAAGATGGCAGGCAGTGTGAGAGCTAAAGCATCAGTGTCACACTGAGATGACATCTATGCTGACTGGATTGATTTTCCTTTGCAAAGACGTATGAATATTTAACCTTAGTGTCTAACTCCAGCCCGAGTGGTGCGGAGACGCTACGTTCAGCCTTTTAAACATCAGAAAATGGCTATACTCCTATCACAGCCTGTGAGTCACTTGTTTATTAGTGTCTTTTCTTGTTCTTCGCCAACAGTTTCATTTTCCCTCGAACCACAGACTTTGTGAAAAAGTAAAGCAAATGCCATGTCATACTGAACAATAATGTGTATTATTTGGCACTGACAATATAAGTCAGCAAGGTGCTGGCCACTGATGTACCACTGCAGTGTTCCATCACTGCTCTTCTCCATTATCCATTACAGCAAAATGCCCAGAGGTACAAAGAAGGAGAAGAAAGGCAGAAAACTTCAAAAGGTGAATGTTGGATGAAAGGAGATATGAGGGAGAAGGGAGCACGGAAGGTGACAGAGAAAGTGTGAGAGAGAGAAATAAAAGCAACAGTGCTGCATAACAAATACTCAACAATGATGCTCTTGTTCATTGATTTTAAATTTCATTTCATTGATCCGACACGATTCGTACAAACCTGACATTTCTACGTAATGTTTTCTTTGTTAGCAGATAGAGGGAATGATGTGTGAATTGCTGAAACACATCAATCTCTTGGTTTTGCTTCATAAATTCATAAATTTGCTTCATAACAGGTTAGTGTGGCAACATGTGAATAGAACGATTTCTGATGTTACTGTAGCCTGGAATCTCAACAAAAAAACAAAAAAAAAAAAGGAGCTTTAACCCTTCAAATGTAGTAGCCCCTATTAAATCCACCAGGTGCGAGTGGAGGTTTTGAGCTATGCGAGTCCTTTAGAATTGGGCCGGACCTGATTCAGAATTTTGTCAGTCGAATTGGATTTGATTGTTCAGTATGAATATCAAACTATTTGTCTGCTTTATTGAACTGCCAGAACAAGGTTTGGCGGGACATTCAGGGTGACAGCAATGTTCATGAAATGTAGTCAACAAGCCAAGTTAATCCTCCCAGCTCATGCGTGCTAACTGCACTAATGAGCGTGGAAACTGTATCATATTAAAGTCTGTGTACAGGAAAAAGGGTTTCTCTTCTAAACACATTACACATGTTAACACATAGTTGCTGAAAAACGTGTGAAAACACTGAGAACTATGTAGTACTGAATTCTGGAGTTGGACCGTTTAACTGTGGTTCAGAGTTTCTGTGTTTAGGAATTTTTTTAAACAATGCTTGATGACGTGCTGTCGTCATTGCCCTCCCAAAACTATATAAGCCCCCTGAAACGACACATGAATGATACCTTCTCCGCCTCCCGTCACCCTCCCTAATGATCAGTTATGAACAGAAGAAAAAAAAATACCATCCTGTCACCGTCCTCTGGCTCTGGTGACTCTAACATATCTGGACATAAACACATGAAGCTGCTAATCGGACGTCTGCGTTTCAGGTTGTTTTCAGGTCATGGTGATATTTGATACTGAGACAGTGGAGTGGACACCCGTCCGGCGTTTTAGAGCACAGGAAACTGCTCATTTTTTCATCAATTTGAGACCTAATTTTATATATTGTACAATTTTTTAATCATTCAAATATGGCAAGTGATTAATTACATGTTTCTGTTGTGTGACAAACTCAGAATACACATTTATTCTTGCTTTACACAATCTTTAAGTTGTGTGAACTGTAAATTCACCACATCTAAGTAGAAGACAGAAGATTACATTATCTCAGCGCCTCTTCTCCTACAGGCAGCTGCCTCGGTCTCAGTCACTACAACACATCTGTGGTGTCCACAGCTGTCCGTGTACGCATCCGTTTCGGGAATATATTCAGGCCTTCAGAGTCCCCCTGGGTTCAGGTCCGCAGCTGCCTGTACACCCGTTGCAGACATCTTCATTGAGCAGACAAGACGACTTGACCTAATGGAGTAATTTTACCCAAGGAAAAAGCGAGTGCTCAGTCTGGAGCTACTTCTGGGGACTGAAATTTCCACAGAAGTTCACTCCACACTGACTGACAAAAACACACAATAAAAAAAAACAAAAAAGTGACTGCTCAACTTGAGAGTCGCAGTCAACTGAGAAATTGAAATTTTTGACATTCATGGGGCAGCCCCACTTTAAAACATTTAAAATAGGACATTTATTTATTTACTAACTACAAGGGAGCAGAAGTACCTACCATCCTAATATAGAATAGACAATATTGCATATGCCAGGGATTTTCAAAGATTGCGACTGAGGGCGTCCACTCAAACAAAGTTTGGAAAAAGACACCCCCTCACCCCCTTTTAGTTTACTTGCTTACTTTGATTCAACTTAAACTCCTGGAGGCCTGTAGGAGTTATTTGATTCCATAGACACTCCAAGATAGCCAAATATTGCTGTTTGACATAACTTCAGACTACTCCAAACACAAAAAAAAATTCTCTGAGCCTCCCCTGAAACAGTTTGGAGTCCCCCTGGGGGGCCGCCTCCCACTTTTAAAAGCTCTGGCATATGCCATTTGAGATTGAAATAAGCTTGGAAATGCATAAAGTAGGAGACTTTGTCTTGTCTTTGTCTTACTTTAATCAAATAGTTCCTTGTTGTGGAGTAAAGGTACTGTACACTATTTGACTGAATATATGAGACACTTTCTTTGATTCCCAGCAACAAAAGAAACAATCTCCTCTGCCAAATGTGTTTCTGCAGAAGTTGTCTGAAGTAAGGGCTGTTATTTCACCTGCATATTGCCTTGTTCCCTTCCTCTTTTGTAGCCCTCTGTGGCCACTTGCTAATTCAAAAATGCAATTCCCAGGATTAGAAAAGAGCAATAGAAAAAACCTTAACTCTACTCACGCAGGCTGTGGCTAAAATAGCAAAACTATGGCTCAAAGGTATTACAATCCCGGATTAGTGCATACATATGCAGCCTGGCATGGACTAACAGCAAATTAGCTGCATCAAACAGCTCCTCAGAGAGGGGACTTGCTGGCTGACCTTCAGCACTGCACACTGTCCAAGATCTACTTTCTGCATGAATCAATTATTAATCATGAAGGTCTTTAAAAAATCTCCCAGTCTCATCAAGGCTCATTTTTTGTGTGATGTCATTGAGCAGAGCACGCTTCACTGAGCCTAATACATCTGTGCCAGAGGTAGTTTACCTGAATGAGACTCAACTGGCTGCTGGCAGTAACATGTAAAAACACTCAATGGGCCGACAGCAAGGGACAGAATAGATGCTTTGAGTGAATTGCAGGGTTAGAAAGCTGCATGGAAATGAATGACAGTTAATTAAACGTACCTCATCCTGACTTCTTATATAATTATTGCACTTAATCACATTTTCACACATCTTCACTCAGTGGGATTTTCATTATCACCTTGATGTAATTTCTCAAATCTCTTACTGTGTGAAATCTATGATTCCAGTGATGTAACTTCATATATCAGATAGAGGGGTGACACCTGAATCCGAATACATTATTTGGGAGTGCACAAATACTGTGATGGAAACAGAAATCTCTTCTATCCAAAGACGATTTAATGTGACATCCAGTATAAGTGACCATGGCTTTTTCTGGTCTTCCGTCCGAATACAGATGCAGAAACAGATCATTTTGTTGGTTGAACAGATATGGATACAAATACAGTAATGGACACTCTGAGGGAAATAAAACAATTATTTATTGATCTCCAGAGGGGAAACTTTGGGGATTACAGCAGCACACAGACAAAAAATAAGTACAGATAATAAGAGAAACTTAAAAATATGTTTGGGTAGAGCCAGAAAAATAGAGCAAAGCTTGTTGTGCTGTTGAAACAAATGGATAGAAGCATCTTCACTGTCTAGGGTGCCAAAGAAAATCTGTTGAAAATTAATTTCAAGAGCAGTATCCAACGATAGCAACAGAAATGTATCACCAGAAACAAATTCAGTAACAGTTTGTGTTACAACAGTTAGTGATTCCCACCTCACACATCATTAAAGCATGTGTTAAGATGACTGACTATTTCCAGTGATTATGGAAATGATACTGTACATTTTTTTTTACTTATAATTTATTTCTTTGATTTACTCACCCACATTCTGCAAAATGATCTTCCAAATGCAGTTGAAAAGACAAAATGGGGCAAAACAAATAGAAAAACAAACAAAAAGACCAAAGGAAGGAAAAATATGAATAAAAGAACAAATAGAAGTTGAAGAGTTCCAAACAGAGTTGCATTATTCCACAACATCAACAACCACTTTTCTGTCTCATTTTGTTTCTTTCCATTTTTTCAAATGTATTTGCCTGTAGTTTCAGCTTGTGGGTACTTTTTCCATTACATAAATTTACTTCAAACTGTCCATTTTCCTATGGAAAGTGTTTTCTTGCTGAGCCACTGTCCTGTTATGTCAGAACATTTAATAAGTATGAATATCTGCAGTTTTCAGCAATTACTCCTGGTACTGCAGTCTTAGGGCTCATTCTCAGACATATCTCCAAAATATTATTTATAAAAAGAAAGACTTGGGTCCAGAAAATCAATACTTTGTAACATGACCAGAAAACATGCAGTTAGTTTGCAGATTGTTTTCCACATTTCCTCCAGCAGGATTCAAACACGGAAACCATTTTAACCAAAGTAGTTTTGTTGGCACACATTGTAACAACTAGTCCACATCTCTTAAAATCATGCTCAGACCTAAATGATGAAAATGATTTGTTTATCAGTGCTTTCTAACAACTACTTGGTGTAGGTCAAAACCAGTCACCTGTGTCAGTTTCACACATTTTGTACTTCTGCCTAGTCATGGAGAGAGTACAGGCATCATTTTAATGATCAATCAATCAGCATTTTTTACATGAGGACAGTCCTCAAACTCTGAAAGTCATGAGTTTTTTTTTTTTTTAAAGAGTTGCCTGCATGAGTACAAGAGCTCCCTCACTGAACAACACCTCACTGAAGTTTCAGGTCTAATTCACAGAGAAACTGTTTGCAGCACATACTTTGATAAGAGCCTTTTTTCATTTCCCATGTACATCTTTTATTATTTATGACTTTGGCTATTTTATAAGATCTTAGTCACATACTCGAGATCCGTCTCAGACTGCAGGGATAACACCTTCTCTCCCGTCTCTATGGCAACAGCAGTAATAATACAGTACAGACACATCAAAGAGAATAAAGAAACGCATCAGCAATGCCCAATACTATTAATTGACTGTTTTTTTTTCCCCGTTCAACCTCCCTGCAGTGACAAAAGGAGACAGGCCCAAATTTTTTGATGAGTCAAAAGCATTAGATAGATTAGAAGATGCTCAGGTTGAAATCAAAGGTGGGGTAGAGGCAAATGCTCTGCAGAAGTGCACATGACGGATATACAGTTATGAATATTGTTTTAAAAAGTAAAATGCAACTTAATTTGTATATAATTTTTAATTTGTGCATACATATTTTAAGTTTTGTCTCTTACTTTAGGCACAGAAAAGTTTTATTCATAAATGTTCTTTTTCTTAATTCAGTTAGTTAATTCATTGTCAGACCACCTCTCTCTGCTGACACTCTCAGTGGACTTCAAGAAGTTCATGATGCAAAGTAGATTGCAAGAGCAGATACAAAGTTTTTCTCAGCTGACTGTATCAGTACATCTGCTTGTTTTAATGCTCAGTTAGTAATTATACATGTTGGTCCATAGTTTGATTTCAGCTTATATTATTTAAAGTGAATATTGCTGTGTTATGCTAAGTTTTCAAGCAATTTAAAGGGACAGTTCAGATTAATTTTGAAGTGGGGTTTATGAGGTGCTTATCCATAGTCAGTGTATTACCTACAGTAGATGCACCCCCCTTCCCTGTTTGGAGAAGCAGCAGGAGTTCCAGTGTAGGAAGCTAGGTGCCTAAAAAAAAGGCCCACCTACAAAAATCAATATCAGTGAAGTGTATGCTATATTTAGAATATTTTCACCACTTTACCCTGCCATCAGGCAGCTTTTCCCAACGGGAATCTGCTGTTACATAAGCCAAATAACGTTTTCTCTCACTCAACCAGACTACTTTGACAAAAACATTAATTTTACCTTACAAAACATGGTAATTGCTGGTCTACTACTTCCTTGATTGGTTAGGTTGTTTGTGTTATTGTGTGACTTCGGGGAATCTGAACTAACCTTTTAAAACACCAAAGTCTAACAAGGCAGCTGTAAACCAGCAACTCCTGTGAACTTTGAGGGCCATGAGTTTGAGTTAGGTTGGATTGAAGAGAGCAATGTTTGACTTATACAACAGTGATTTCCCATTGGAAAAGGCTATCTGACAGCAAGGAAAGCGGTGAAAATATTAGAAATATAATGTACACTTAAGCTGATACATGTTTTTTTTTAGGTGGGCCTTTTTTAGGCAGCTAAAATACATTTTGCTGCTGACCCTGTCCACAGCAGTACATTGCTTAGCTTTTGTTCTGGTACTCCTGCTGCTTCTTCAAACTGGGGGCATGCCAGTCTCCATCTACTGTAGACGATACACTGACTATTGATATGTACCTCATACAACCCCACTTCAAATAATCCGAACTGTCCCTTTAAAACTTTAACAGTTTTGGTGTGAACAGTTGCAATTTAAGAGCTCTCTCAGAACTTTTTATTTTTTTGACTCTTATAAAACTTTAAATAACAACAAAATAAATTTTCCATGAATGGCTGGAGGACAGAGTAACTGAAATCAAACAAAGATTTTTAAAAGTTGAGGCGCTCTTGGGAAATTATATTAAATCAAGATGGAAGGACTTTGAGATGTTCTGCTTTCCTTGCTGGAATGAAAATATCTTTTATGGCAAAGTACTTACTTACAGTATATTTGATGAGCATCAAACATATTTTTCTCCTCCTTTTTCCTCGTCTCCCCAAGGCTGTGTGGTGACGGTGACGGGGCGGCTCACGTTCATCAGTAACAAGTCGATGGAAATTGAAGTGTTGGTAGATGCCTCCTCGCTGGTGGAGGCAGAGGAGGGGAAATATCGAGCTGTCTCGGCCTTCTTCACCTTCATCTCACTGGACAAGGACAACAAGCCTCTGCCTGTCCCTCCTCTTAAGGTTGGTACCATATAGTCTCCGCTTTCAAAAGTCTATCAGTTTCTCAAAACCTGAATGAAGAATTAATTTGATCCTATACATAACTGTATATCTACAGAGGGGTAAATTTACAGAGGTCTTACACAGTTTCAAAAGGATTCAAAACTGTCGTGCCTCAGTTTTGTATGGTAAAAAATCGATGGATTTTTTAATCAATTCTTTCTGTTGAAGCAGTACCTTTAAAGTCTGTACACCCTTTTCAATTTTGTTTAGGATGAGTGCTGATAAAGATTCAATTGGAAACTTGTCCTTTGGCGACTCAGAGACTCACGGTGGCCCGTTTGATGACAGAGAATAAAGTACTGAGGTGGTTCTCTGGCTGGGTTTGGCTCTCGGCAACCCGGGGCTGAATCAGCTAGTTAGGCAGCTGATTCAAAGGCTAACGAGGCTAACTAGCTAACAGCAGCTACAGCCAACAGCAGACTGCAATTAGCCTACTCAAGCAAGAAGCAAACTAGCTAACTGCTATCTGTCCATCAGGTAACTCTGTAAGCTAAACCACCTTGGTACTGTACTCTGTCATCAAGCTGGCCTTATCACAAGTCCAGGTGGTACCACTTTCATTGAAGTCCATGAAAGTATTCATGCAACCATTACAAAAGCATTTTACAGTGTAATAAAAGCTAATTCCAACTTTATGACAAGGCCACTTTACTTGAGGTCAAGGAAAGCATTTATGACACACTTATAAAGGTCTCATGACAGACAATGTCGAAACCAACTACATATGACAGCTTAATGTAATGTTAAAACATAAAGCTAAACAGTTTCTTTAAGTTTAATAATGTCAAGCTGTCAGAGACATTGACATGTTAGGTTGACTTGTGTTGAGTTGTCATAATAAAAACATCTCCAACAATGTCCACTTTGCAAATGACATAATTGACCAAATGACACTTAAAAACAAGTCACAAATATTCTTAAAGACTCCTTCATGTTGGCTGGCTGACATTGTTATGACAGTGTAATGATGATAATTATGAATAGACCTTCAAATAAAGTGTTACCAAGTTTAGCATTTTGATGACAACTCAAACAGGCCTGCATGTAATTCATTACTTGACTTTAGGTTATTCAGCAGTTAGTTTGCTGGGAAACTTTGCGCAAATACATGTGGTGGATTCTGCATCACATCCCAGTGTAATATTCACAGACCCAGTTCTGTCTTCACTTCTTATTCAGTACATTCAGCCTCCTCTTTTTCAGCCTTTTGCCCTGACAGTAAAATTCCTTCAGTCAGTGATACCTGTGACTTCGGGAAAGCTCACAGCATGACCTGCATGACCTGTCCATTATTTGACAAATTTTCCGCATCAGTATCCTCTCAGTGCATTAAAGTCTTTGCTGTATCTGCTTATTATCCTTAAGCTCGGAGGGCCGAATGCTAATATCTCTTCAACGTCCCTGGACATCAAAGTGTGGCTGACTCAGCGCTTATTGTCAGGATGTAAAGTGTGCATGTTTACCTGCAGACTGGAGAGAGGCGCCTGCTGTTTGTTCTGGCTCGGCAGTACACGATGATCCAAACCCTGTTTATATGCAAACACTGCACGCACGGGCCATCTGTTTAACTCAGCACAATTATTTCCTGGCGCCGTTCACACACCCTGATTGTCTCTGTGATGATCGCTTTAAAACTCGTCCAACTTTTGTGTGGGAGCAGGGTTTAGACAATAGAGGAGCCATTCAAATCACATTCAAAGCACTAAGTAAAGCATTTAGTGGAGTGAAATTAGTTTTAACATTAACATTTATTTAATTTTAAACATTATCCCACTCAACAATTCATATTCTGTTTAAGTAAGTTGACACGTATTGTTTGGCTGAATGGTTGTGATGATGCACAGCATGGTATGAACCAGTTTCTTGATAAATTTGGTAACAATAACATTAAGGTGACGTTTATGCGTACACACATGTATTATGTATTATGGCTGCGCCATAGGCATTTTTCATTTTCATTAGGACAGGGGACAATATTTTAGCGCTTAGCACATCTACTGATTGCAACTTTCAACACCATGGACGCCATTAGTGCAGCATCATGGTGGCTACAGGTCCTCAGAAAGTCTTAAAATGTCACATTAACTATGAGCCTCCTGTTTTAGAAGCTGTTTTGAATATACCAAATATGCTAAATTATGTAAACACTGAAACATTGCCAGTTGCCAATATTTGGGCAAATGATGAGCTGTAAAAAGTGTTGCAATCATCACTTTAATTTAATACACACGAGGACATTGACTAGATACTGACAGCAACTATTTATTTAACTATAAACAATTTCAAAATAACTTTCAGCATAGAAATAGGGAATTATACCTTGACATAGCCTAATTTCAAACTCTATCATAATATCATTATGAACAAATATATTTCTATCACACCAATAAACACATTTGGACAAATGTTCCTTAATTCAGCCAGAGTTGTTATTTTGAACAGACAATTTGTATTTACTCAAAAGAGTTAGTTTTTTTTTTTTTGCAAAGTTGACCTTGGGTTTAGTGGCTTTAAAAAGGCTTACATTTAACTTGCTGATACATGTAGACACCCTGAGCATTTTTGTTGTCAGGTACATTACAAAGAAAGGAGTGTCCCTGCTGGAGCTCCTTGGAAAAGACAGACTTTTTCTTCAGCATAGCAGCTGTTTGTATATTGACAGTCTTTCAGAAAGAGCTGCAACAACACACTGATTGATTGACACACATACAGACAAATCAGAGTCTGGATGCTTGGTGCATCCTTTTTGTTTTTATATTGGAGTAAATAATAATGAGTGAGACAGAACATGATAAACATCTACATAACAAGAAAACAAGTATAATAATATAATTATTATTTTAGTTTTGTGAAAACAGCAACATTTTAGTGTTTTGCTGATGTTTGCTGGGACTCGGTACACCCAGTTTTGAAACTGGGACAATCCTGTACATGCTTTTTAGTGAAGAAAAAGTCTATAACAATGGCATGAGCTGAGTGGGCAGCTTAAGTGAAATTTGACAGACCAACAGCAGGTCATTATTATTCTCTTAAGTGCACATTTGTACAAAACTCAGAGAGGTTGTGCCTGAGCTAATCATTAAACTTGAAGAATGTGCAGGGTACTGATTACACAGGAAAAAATGCATTTAAAGACCAAGCAGGAATGTTAAAAATGACAGAAGTGCAGCATAAAGCTGTTTTCTGGGTTGACCTGCATCTTTGCTCTTACTTAGATAATAAACCAAAGCATGCAGGAAAAATTATATAGAACGTACACTCAAAAACAAATGTTTTTGGCTCAACAAAAAAATTAAGCATTTGCATCCATGACAGCCTCTAATGAAATTATGTTCCATCAATAAATTAAACCAAGATAGTTGATACAACTAATTTTTTCCGCATTATTTTAAATGTATTTTTAAGTGTCATCATAATTACCATAATTATGTAGTTTTTAAGTTGACAACCTTCATGTAGCTTTCAAGAAATTGATTTATTACACAACAAAACCGTTAGCTAATTAATTTTTTCATTTTAAAATTAAATGATATTTAAATCTTGAAAAATTAAAATTTACCCACAAGATATAAATAAACAAAGTGCCAGGGCAATTTTATTAAATTGCTACAACTTGAATTTTGTTTAAAATCAATTAATACAGAAATTTGAGTTAAAATTATACACAGTATTAAATTGATTGCCACAGCAAAGGCACGGTCACCTAAGGCTGCAGCAGCTCGGAAAGGTAGGGCAGGGCAAGACTGTTGAGGGATGTAAAAGTAAATAAAAGAATATTAAAACTGATCCTAAAATGTATGGGCAGCCAGTGAAGTGAGGCTAAAATAGGGGAAATGTGCTCGTGTTTACGTGTACCAGTTAAAAGACATGCAGCAGCATTTTGCACCATCAAAACAAAATCAAAACATGTTCTGCTGTGTTTCAAGTAACATGAGTGTGTAATAAGGAATTCGCAGGAAGAAAGCCAGGATGAGAGTGAAGCGTGGAAAAGGGTTCTTATAGGTGTGTTGTCGTGTTGCCAAGTGCTGCAGTGACCCCTCTCACCATAAACATTCACACACACTTAAAGGTGCAGCATCAGCCTTCAACACCGTGACACGCCTGTTTGAAAACAGCCATCTCTGCTTCTGCGCCCTGCCAGACAGAAATGTGCGTCGAATGTGCATCTCCGCCGGTCGGCCTTTTCAAAAGCGCCTGTCAATCTCCCAATTTCCATTTCACAAAACACCGCGTTTGGTTCACCCATTGTCTGCCTCTCCCCTCCGTGCATTCATTACCTGGGTTTTCATCTCGTGCAGGCTGCTCATGGCTTTTGTTTTAATGGCAGGGAATTGCAGCGATGATTAGAGTCATTGTAATTTTTCTGTTCACCTCAATTTTATGAAAAGAGGGACTAAAAAAATCTCCTGGTGATTTTAATAATTCATCCTCAACACTATAAATGGAAATCTAAATGGAGCCCAGGCTGCCAGGGCTCTGATGTAGCATGTCAGATAAACAAGAGCAGGAATAGGGAAATTTGTGTGTGTGTGTGTGTGTTAAAGAGGAAATGTTGGACAAAGATGCAATCTTTGTTTATGTGTAAAGAAAGACAAATAATGTATGTGTAGGTTTGTGTGTGAGAGCTTTGCGTGTGGATGTGTATGTGCGTGAACAGACCACTGAGCACAATAATGGTTTGTGTTTATTTATATGAGCGAGAGGAGGAGGAGGAGGCTATTTCTGGCTTTATAACTATTTACTGAGGACTTAAATGCAGGATGAGATTGACCTAAAACAAGGGGGTGCCCATCCAAACTCTATTGATGGCTGTAAACCTATTCATAGATATCAGCTCCTCAGTGTATAAAAGACATGGAGCACTTCCAGGAAATAACGTTTAACACATCAATCCAATTAACACCTGAATTTCCCCTAACAGTGGAGACTGGACTGTGAGGGATGGAAATGCAACGATGACATTAATTAGCCTGGTAAGGCAGATAATACTGAGTTGAGCCAAGCACGACAAACATTTGGCCTGTCTGCCCTTCTGCTATCATCATTTATTCTAAATAGTCCTATCAAACTGCATGTAAATACAGTATATGCTTGTTGTGATAACCTATTTTTTTAATTCCAATTTGGAAAAGAAACAAACTAATTGTAATTTGTTGTAGACATGAGGGACCAATACAGCAATTCAGACATTTTCTGAATAAACCTTGTAAGGATGAGCAGCTCTGTCATTTTGCCTCAGTTCAATAAATGCTTTTCTTTATTGTTTCTGTGACAACAAAGTTTCCACAAACATCATCCTCCAGAGAGCAAGCGACTTCTCTTCTTTGTGTTAACATGACAACATGGCTGGTTGCACAACACATTTGTCATGTTGAGATTAACATACTAGCTTGTATAGCTTTTAAAGCTGGAAATTAAAGGGAAATTTCACTTTTCATGTGGATGTCCAGTCAGTGTTGATGATAATAGTTGTCTGTTGAAGCAATAAATTTCTTAGTGTGTGCTATATTGACCAAGAAAACTGAGTTCCCCTGCTGTGAAATCTGTTGATCTTTCTGCATCCAGTGATGTCACAGTGATGTAATTGGTGTTACTACAGGCTGTTTCAGCTTGATTTTCTAGTCTCCACCTTTGGGTAGCCAGAGGGTGAGTGTGTTGTCACCTCATATTTTGTTTTAGCCAACAAAGTAATAGCTACGGGATAGGATGCTGATACATGGCAACATGGCAGGGGCATCAGAAGCTTGCGTGCAAAGCATCCTGGTATATGTAGGCACTGCTGCACAGCTCCATGAACAGGAAAACTGAGTTTTCTTGGTTTATTTATTTATTGTTTCAATTGACTATTTGTGCCATCAACACTGATTGGACATCCTCATGAGCAGCGCAGAATTCTCCCTTTGACTGCTTAATTTTTGAAACCTTCCCTTTTTAAATAAATAGTTTGACATTAGTTTGACATTTTTCATTTCTTGCCAAGAGTTAGATGAGAAGATTACAGCCAGCAGCCAGTTAGCTTAGCGGAAAGAGTGAAAATGGGAAACTGCTAGCACAGCTCTATCCAAATGCCACAACTTTTTTTTTTTTTTTTGGACAAATGAGATTTAACATGCTAATTAGTGAGCTTAAGAGATACTGGTAGTTGGCTTGTGTTATCTTTGGACAGAGTCAGGCTAGCTGTTTCCAGTTTTTTAGCTAAGTTAAGCCAACCAGCTGCCATGTTATGGCTTCATATTTACCTTACAGACATGAGAGATATCAGTTTTCCCATCAAATTCTTGTCCAGAAATTAAAATAAGCATATTTCCTTACACAGGACAGGACTATTCTTTTAAAAATCATGCTAATGCTATGATTTTCTAAAAATGCCTTCACGCTGTTTCTGCTTCCACATCTTCCTTAGCCAAAAAAATCCCCACACTCTTGCTGACATAATCTTCATCTGGTTGTACTGAAAGTCCTCATGCCTTATTATAAAACAAACAAACAAGCTGTGTTTTTCTACTATTTCTTCCAGGTGTTTATTCTTTGCCCAGGTATGATTCTAGTGAGGAGAATTTTCACTGTGACATTGAATCCCTCATATTGATCACCTGTATTATTGGAAATCACAAAAAAAATAACTCAATATAAGGCACAACAGGATCTGCTACTGTAACTGGATAAAATCTATTTTTGTGAAACCCAGCTTCACTACCTTTACTAAAGCTTTCTCTTTATTCACCAAATTTATAGAAGTCCAGATGTTGATTCAAGGTCTCAATCTGTGGTGAAGGTGTTCTTTGTTTTGCCTTTTCTCCCAAATCTGCAGCATAGGCTTCATGTCTGTTCCCGGCTCCTTTGTATGAAGCTCACATGAACCAAACTGTTTAATTGCAAGATAAAAGCATCTCCACCTCAAAGCTCCACTAATGAAATTTTCACGACGTTGTGGCAGATTTTGCTTCCGTTGTCTTCTATAAATAGTCTGATTGAAAGGACTGCTTTTGCTATTTTTGACTGCAGGTGCTTTTCCCCTCATTCTCTCATCCTGCCTTCCTCTTGAGTGAGCCCGCTGCGTTTACTATTTTTAGATTTTCCTGTTTTAGCTCAGCAGGGGGGTTAGGGACTCTCTGTGTGTGCGTATGTGGGGGGTTGTAGATGGGCTGTCACTAATGTTAGCGTACTCTGGGTAGCACTGAAGTAGGGAAAGAGGACAGTATGAGCAGAAGGGAGGATATCGGGGGGGATGCCTCACCTCTCTGCAGTAGTACCCTTGAAAAGCGCTGAAATAATATATGTGCATGCTGGGAATAATCGAAAAAGCCTGGAAGCACCTTTGAGCAACCTATGTCTTTGTTGTATTCTTGTGATTTTAATGGGGTAGCCATTGCCTGAAGGTTAGAAAAACTGGCGTGTTACCAGAACGTCAGCACTTTGGATCCTCAGCTAGTGGTCAGTGCATACTGAATACCAGACGGTGGTGGAAAGATGCGGTGGTACTGTGGTTAGACTGGGTAGCGCCTGAGTGGAAGTGTTTTAAAGTATGATTGAAAAGATGATTGTTGCTCAAAACAGAGAAGTCTTCTGCAGAGGAATAAAGCAAATGAGTATACGACTAATAAGTGAATTGATTCCTGGTGAGCATACAGTAGCTTCGGTCGTTCTTACATCTTCCTTTCTCTTCTTGTTCTTTATTTCATCACATCTCTCCTTCCTGCTGTCTTCTATTCCACCTCTTCCTTTATCTCTCCTCCTTTATCCTCTTTTCTTTTCTCCCTCCATCCATCTCCGCCATCTCCCTCCCTCCCTCCCTCCTCTCTGACAGAGACTCAGCTGGCCTCCCGTGACACAAAAACAAGCCTGGTTGTCATGGCAACCTCCTGTAGTCCACATGAAGTGATGCATGTTTATTTTTAGATGCCTCCCATTCAAGACAATCAGCAACGGGTTAACGGGTACGCTCGTGCCAGAGTTGCAGATATTTCTGACGCTGTGGTAATCCGCGGCACGGCACAGAGATCACACGACGTTTGTTCTCATCAAGACTCAGTCAAATCTTCAAACATCGTTTATTAAGGTTTTCATTAAACCTTGCTGAATATGCATAGAAGCATATAATGTTCCATGTGCATAGACAAAACACAACATGGTACAATCCATTTGTGAGAGTGTCAATAATGAGCAAACATTGTACCTGTCAACCATATACAGACAAAGCAAGACAAGTGTTTTAAATCACATTTTTGGTGTATTCAATCTCGTCCAGCACTGGGTCTGTTTGTAATTCCCCACATATCCCACGATGACCCCCAGCAGTGCCAGAAAAGGCGAAGAAAGTGTCATTTTTAATTAAAAGTGGGCCGAAAAGCACACAAACAGAGCCATCTACTATTGATGCTCATTCATAATACAGTTCAATACAAGTATGAGCACTCCTGGTTTTCTTCATTATTACCTTCGAGCAAAATACTGTATAGCAGCAGCTCATTGAAAATCACTTCTGTCTTGCTCTTGGTCCATCGTGTAAGATTTATGGGGATTTATTGACAAAATGTGGCAGCAAGTGAATAAAATATTAATAGGTATGTTTTCATTAGTGTTTTTGTTACCTTAGAATGAGCTGTTTACATCTACAGAGGTTCTCTTTGTTGCACCTCCATGTTTCTGATAGGGATTAAACAATAATTGGTTTCACCGTGATTAAACTCCCAACAACTAGTAATACTGTTTCAAATTTTAGTTATCGTGATAACTATCTTTGATCACCACACTATGAATAACTCACAGCAAATACTGTCCAGCATCAACCAGAGATAGCAACACTGTCCCAGGTGCAGATGCAGCAGCAAGGTTGGTTTGTTTTGTGTCACAAAGGACATGATGCCATTTCAAATCGGTTCTCATTTAAGTGAAATTATTTCAGTGTGTGTATCAGTACTTTTTGAATATTTTCAGTACATAATACAATAATAATAACAGCTGTAATAATTTTAGTTGCTGTAATTATGATATGAAATTTTCATGCTGTTTCATGTCTAGTTTCTGTAGTAACCATAAATATTAAAACCAAACACTGGCTCTAGGTGCATCCTTTGCATTTCTCACTGGTTTTGTGGCCACCTTAGGTTCTCCTACACACTTAGAAGGGGAGGGTGAGGCGATAACACTAAATCCTACACAATGGTCCTTTAAAAGTTATGTTTTAGGCCTGCAACACACATAACTGCCACACATTTCCAATAGTATACAAAAGCAACGTGTACATTGTTGAAAGATGTTTTTTCAGGTTATGATTAGGGTCCATTCATTTCTGAAAATCAATTAAAACTTAATTTAACTAGGCAATTTAGTTCAGTGAAATAATAAATCATTAAAAAATAATTTAGTTGTTGTCTGGTTGCAGTCTCATGAAAAATCTACTGCTGTTTTATTGAGCTTTCATTTGCTGCTTTGCATTCATGACTTGCGATATTTTGTCAGAAAAAAAAAAACCCAGAATACACAAATAACAATAACTACTCATTGTAGCTGCATACATAATGTTATCACTTATGCAACACTGCTGCTGAATTAGTTTATTGAGGAATTTGAGATGATTGCTTTACAGGCTGAACCACAGACAGAAAAGAACTGACAGAATTAAATATTAATCATGACCGAACAGACGGATCCACGGACAGCATGGATCCTTTCAGCATTCAGAGAAAACCAGCACAGAATATTTTAAAGGATTCATTTCATGTCAACAAATGAAACACCTTCATTTATAAAATGTCATCCTTAAATGTCCAAAATGTCATCCTTTGTGTGTGTGTCTCTCTCCCTCTCTGTCCCACACTTACATTTAGGTTAGTATCCAGACTCATGTGCGTCCAGATGGCTATTATTTTTCTTGATTACTTGCAGCTTAGTGCTACTTTTGAGATACTGGCATTTGGCAGCGTCACTGAATCCCTGTGCCCGCTCTAATAACAGCTTGTGCCAACACAAAGGAACCCCTCTGGCATTTTGCTGGCTTTGTCCGAGCAGTCCTTTTTACAAGCCTTGTCCCTGTTCCAGGTTTACACCATTTGGTTTGTCACGCTCCATTCAGCTGTCCACCTAACGGACGACCAGCAGGCCAGGTGAAACAGCTGTTTGTCTTGGCCGTTTGAGGCAATCAGTCAAGGCTCTGAGGTCTGACTGTGTCTTGGTTCTCCGTGGACGACATTCATGTTGATAGTTTCATGTTGCCCAGTGCAGTCTATTGCAGATGACCTTTTATAGCTTTATTTTTTATTTTATTTTTTTGTGTCGTAACAAATGTGTTTTTTAGTAGCGACGATGGCAGTTTGTAGGTATGATATATCCTAATGACTTTGATGATCCCCTGACTTTGCACATTTTTGTGGTTTTGAGTAAAATGTCTCAATAAGAATTGAATGATTTGATGTGAAATTTGTTACATACATTCATAACTTGGGTGATCCCTTACATTTTCATCAAGTGCCATCATTAATTCAAAATTTTAATTTTACCAATACTATGGGTTAAGACTAGCCTGGCATCATTAGAATTATCTGCCAGAGCAAATGAATAGATGAGCTCTGCAGATTCATCTGATTTCCAGGCTACTTTATGACTGAATTTTAACCAATTACATTCTAATTCACCGCAGCTATACTTTGTGTTTAGTGCTGATTAGACAATGTTTGCATGTGAACATGCTAAACTAAGATTAAGACATGGTAAACACTATATCTGCTTAGTATCTACTTTTCAGCATTACAGTATTGTTGAGACCACTCGGTGGTCATTTCATTCAGCTGCCTCAGCTCCACTCACTCTCCATACTCCATCCATATTTATTATACTGTCTATGGCACAGCCTCAAGGTGCTGATATCATGGCTATGGACTGCAGTCTTGTTCAAAAAGGACCCATTGTATTTTACCCAATGTGGGCCCTGTATTAACTGTTACACATGTAATCACTTTTTACAAAATATTGTACATGCCAATATAATGTCAATGTTAAGATGAACATGCACCATGAAACACAAGTATCATTTATATCATTTATATACGATAACGACATCTTTCAATGTAATTATTATCTACTACTGCATCCCATGCCTCTATTAATTGATTGTAAATTCTGTAAAAACACTCATGCCACAAAATCTATCTCATATGGGTTTTAAGTTTAACTTTAAGAGAAAGTTTAAAAGGTACTAATGAAACCATTCTTTACAAATCAGAAGACAACTCGAGGAAACTGCCTGCATGGTACAGTATGTCTCAGGTTTATGAACCAAAACATGGTATCTGTCTTAAAGTCATTTTTACAAATCAAGGCAGAGTGCAAAATGTTCTTGTTGTTTGAAAAGTAAAGAAAAATGGGACTGGAGACAATCAGGTTGAAGACACTATAAAACAAGCATGACTTCTTTTTGCGAGGTCGATAGGTTCTGCATCAGAGAGTCACCAGTTGAAGTTGATGATCCTGCATAATCATAGTTATTAGACTGGAGTCACTGTGGGAATACCAATTACACTGGGATACCAAAAGAACGTTTTGAGCCCAGCATTGAATTGTCTCATTGAGTTATGCAAATGTGATCCACATGAGCATAAACATATGCATGCACACGCACAGCCTTGCAGGAATAACACACACAAAGTATAAGCAGGACAAATATTGTGCACATGTAGACATACACATGGACAAAAAATTAGAAACACTGACAGTCTGATGTTATAGTTCACTTGGAACATCATCTCATACCACTACTATAAAAGAGTAAAGAAGCCATTTTAAAAGCTAAGCAATGTTAACAGTTGTTTAAAAATAAAATGTACTTTGTACTGTGTTTAAACCAGCATTTAGAAGTTGTAGAGACGGATTGAATCACCACCCGCTGGTTAGACTTTCTTCTTCTGCTTTTAACTTAGCATAAGGAGAAAAATTAACTGGAAGATTTGGGTCTTTTGTTAGTTTTGTTTGGTTAGATTAGATAAGATTAAGACCAATTTTTCTGGAAACGGAAAAAAAACACCTGGAAATATCTTCTCAGAAACTGGTTCATTGGGAGTGAAAATATGTTTTGGGCCAATCACAAGAGAAATCACACATCAATAAAAAATCTAATTATAGCAGACCACTACAATAACTCCAGTATATCAATAGTCAGTGTTTACAAGAACCCATCCTTCACTCAGTCAGTCTCACATTTTTCTCCTGCCAGAAACATCTGTTTCCTTTGCCTTAGACTTGAAACTTTAGAGGCCAATATCTCATGTTGTTATTAACAGTCATTCTTCATTAGCAGTAGTCAGGTGTACAGTTCCTTTTAATTGGCGCGTTCATTAAACCATCTCAAGCTGAAGCTCAATATGGTTTTAAAAGTGTAATTAAATAATGGTAAAGTCCTCAGGGGCCTGAGTGGGAGAGAGACAGGGGGAGGGAGAAATATGGAGAAATATGAGCAGTTTGAAGGAGAGAAACATTGAGAATCAGCTTGAAGACACTGTTAATAAATATACAACCCTGTCTCCAACACGACTAAATTGTTTTCATGATTACATTGTGGTGACAAATGTAATCGCTTCTCTCTCTGGTTAAATTCAGGCAACTAAAGCACTTTTGTTAAGGCTGGGGAAAGATCATGATTTTGGTAAAATTTTAATTTAAAAAAATCTTAGGTCTTAATTTTTCTGTATTAATGCCAGCGCTTAAACATGACCATAAAAAAGTTCAATAATGCTGCAGTCACTACGAGTAGATAGTGGCGTGTAAGATTGTGTATTTTGGTGGAAAACAAATGAAACACTTTGTCAGTGAACATTTTACTAATAGATTCAGTAGTAACATTTTTGACACCTGCCAAATATATTAATTGAACCTTTGAAAGTTTTTTGCCTTGTGATTCAATAACAGTCGAGCAAGCTTGGTAGCTATTTGAACTTCGATCAACTAGCTAACTGGCTAGCTAATCTACATTGATCATTAGTTAGCTAGTGTTTTGCTAACATTAGCTAACTTAATGTGGGACTGTATGTCGCCTTTACAGGTGTCCAACCATGTTCAAAATTTGGTCTCTCCAACATAGACAGACCCAGCACAAAGTATATCTAAGTACAGCAAACAGGAAAGGATGAAGTTGAGGTTCTGCTGGATACCGAGCTCAAGTTTTATTAAGGCACAGAGAAAAAAGGGGTGGGACTTAGGAAGGGTCAGTTAACAACATTTCCTCATGTTAACAGAAAATGTAATGTAATGCAGTCAATGATTATGTTTGAAATGTCAAAACACGTTTGGGGTTGTATATAAACATAATTTCTCGGAGACGGGGCCATAAATATACCATAAAGGTCCAAATGTCTGCATTTTACTGCCATGTGGACTAAACAGTATAGTATGTGCATTTACTTGTATGTATGCTGTACGCCCTTAATACATTGATTTGTTGACTACTTATCATGTTGTCCAGTGACAACCTGTATGAAATAGCTGTTTGACTTATATAGTACTTTTAACATTGTTACTTTTTTTTGGTTCTACTAGTCAAAGGCATTCTCACCATCTTCCCATTTTTGTTCTATTTTGCTGTTTGTTCACCTTGTAATGAATCTCTTCCCTTTTTGAATTGAACTGAAATCATTTCAAACCAGTATTTTGTGTTAAATGATGGATGTTTTTGGTTGCTGTGTTAAAGTAGGATAATTAATAAACCTCTGTTTGGTGTCAAGGTCCCAAATCACCATGTCGCGGCTTATTTTAATGACACTGTAATGACCAGCTCCCTGTGCATTTTACTGCCTGCTGTCCAGTTCAAAATGTTAACTAATCATCTAATATTCCTGCCTAATTATTTCACTCCATGAAGCGATGAAGGCAGTGGATTTTCAGACAAGTCAAAAAGCGTTGTTTGTGTAGCTGACTGCCTTCCAATATGGCCACAGGTAACCGTTGGTAACCACTTCAAAAGAAGATGTTTGTTTCTGTGCAGTGATAAAAGAGGAAAATCATGTGTAGCAACTTAACTTAAGTAGGTTACTTCAGTATGGTGTGTTAGTATATTTGTCATATGAACAGAAAGCAACACTTGTTTTATATGTATAAACTACTGCGACACAACAACACAAAGGAATATTCATGTTACAGTTTGTAACTTTCTCACACTGTTAGATCAAGGTTTCATAGTTCTTGGTCTTGGATAGGTTTATGGGTTTAGACTGAGGAAATTCGCTTTTTGAAAAATAGATCACATGAGCAGCACTTCTGTTAAAAATGTTTGAAAATACTAGAAAAAAAACTTGGTCCCTCTCTTTCTCTCTTTTTTTGAAAGTCAATGAACTGGAATTATCCATTACTTTCAGTTGAATGGCAAAAGCAAAATTGACTGAGCAGTATGTTGACTGTTATATAACCAGCATACAACAAACACACCAATACTACAGCTGTATGCCCCTGAACCTGCTCTACAAAGAAGATATTCCCACCGGTGCTGCGTTTGAAGCTCAGCGTCACTATTTTAATATTCCCATCACATTTGAGTCGTGACCCTAGGGCTTGTCCCTGGCATGATGTTTTGTCATATCTGTTACCACCCCGCTCGCTCCATAAAGTTAAGGTGCCATCTGTCAGCTTTGCACCCAGAATGCTGCTGAGTGGCAGGTGCTCTTGAATCTGCCAACCACCTGGTGTGTGCACAGAGCAATCAGAACTTGTCATTATTGCTATACTTCATATACAAACATAACACAAACATATACGATATGTGTACGTGTTTCACATACAGACACAATCCCCCCGTCCTTTAGAGCAGCATACAGATGAGGGAGTGGGAGAGCGGGCCGGGCAGCACAATAAAAGTAAGTGTTGACACTGTCACTGCTGGTGGTATTGTTGTTTAAGTCACGAGGTTGCCAGGCAGTCTAATTAATCCATGTAGGCTAGCAAGAGCTTCCTCCCACGATTCAGCAGCCAAACTGAGCTCAGAGAAGGAGAAGATTTTTCACAGGCCTGGAAGTGCTGCTCGGAATAAAAACAGAAGTGAAAAAGTGATTCATAGCAGCTGCAAATCCAGGGGGCTTCTCAGATTTCCTGGGTGTGATACCAATATAGTTTGTATATGGTGTCCTAAAACTGACTGAGACGATAACACTGGATAATGGTGCTACAGTTCAGTACAATGGTACAATATTAGGATTCATTCAGCTGGGGGCTGTGAATATCCACATGCATGGTAGTGTATTAGCGACAGTAGGTTGTGGTCGGCCCAACCCCAGTTTGGAGAAGCAGCAGGAGTAACGGTGTAGGAAGCTAAACAATGTGCTCCTGTGGACAGGGTCAGCAGCAAAACGTAGCGTAACGTTTTAGCCTCTTAAAAAAATCAGTATCAGTTTTTAAGTGTACTCTACATTTAGAATATTTTCCCTGCTCTCTCTCTAAACCAACCAGATACACACAGGCAAACAGGCAAAATTAGTCATTTTACCTTGCAGAACGTGGGAGTTGCTGGTTGATCGCTGTCTTCACTGATTAGTTAGTTTGTGTTATTGTGTGACTTCTGTTTTGTCAAAGGTTATTGTTTCACCAAAGTCACACAATAACACAAACAAGCTAACATATCAAGGCAGCGGTAGACCAGCAACCCCAGTGATGTATGAGGTAAAATGACTGTTTTTGCTAAAGGAGTCTGGTTGAATGAGAAAGAGCAAAATTTGGCTCATATAACAGCAGGTTCCCTCTGGAAAAGACCGTCTGACGGCAAAATAAAGCAGTGAAAATATTGTAAATGTAGCATTTACTTGAACTGATTCTGATTTTTATGAGTGGGTCTTACAAATACCTTTTTCTGTTGACCCTGTCCTCAGCAGTTCATTGCTTAGCTTCTGTGCTGGTATTTCTCTCTGCTTGTCCAAATTTAGGGTGTGCCAAGTGGTATCTACTGTAGGTAATGCACTGGCTATCATACAGCCCCACTTAAAATAATCCAAACTATCCCTTTAAATGTCCAGCAGTCAACAAAAATCCTAGGAATAATCCAATAAACATCCACATGGTGTCGATGTCCTGCTAATGTCTTGCAAATCACCTCATATGGTTTCGTTCAGCTTCCACTTCAATGCATTATACTGCATACTTTTCATATGCATATATTGCAGAGCCTCTCCAAGTTTCCCCCATTTATCAAGAAGATAAATGGCAATTACAATAGTGCAGACTGGTAAATTAGATCAGAGCTTCAAGCCCACAGTTAATATGATAACAGCCGGAGAAACATTCCAGAGCATGATTCGTGTAAATGATGAATGTGTCTGAAAACAAATCTTTTTTCTTTTTTTTCCTGTTTGCTTCAGATCAACGGAGAGGAGGAGCAGAGACGTTTCGAGGAGGGCAAAGCCCGTTACCTCCAGAATAAAGCAAAGAGACTGGCAGATAAGGAGCGCCAGCAGTGACGCTGCTGCTTACCACAGTTAACTGCCTGCAACAACGACAGTATACCAACCCCACACAACAAACACAGTCAGTATGAAGAGAACAAAAACCCACTATTCTGTTCTGTAACTGTAGCCTCCTGTTAAACCTAAACCTGTGATTTTTTTTCCTGTGCTATGCACCAAAGTGTTCACATATAGCTGTATAAGTATGTAAAAGTAAGAGTACATATTTTTATTGATGTATGAAGACGATTCATGAAGATAGTCTGACTGTATGTACTGTAGAAGGAAGAGTACTATTTTATTTTCTGAAGATTTGTAAGTATGAAGACTTGATGATCAGTGTCAGTGCAAAGTGATAGTCTAAGCACAGGGAAAATGATGAATAAGTGAGTGAATAATAATGAATAAAAGATCCAAGCGCTAGTCTGGGGCTCTCGCCTCGTGTCCTTGCTAGTTTTGATGATGATGATGTCATTGTCTTGGGCATGCCTTGGCAGAGAGGGCACACGCTATCTATCTTTTCAGCACTGTGTCTTTCACAGTGAAATCAGGGGGGCTCGGGGGCTTTGACTCAACTTGCATCTCTCCCACTCATGCCCTTCCCCCTCCCTTTCTCCTCCTCCTCCTCTGCCTGTCTGTCACACACTGACTCCAGCGTTACCATGCTCCCTTCTCCCTTTTCCGCTTACCGCCATGTCCTCCTCATACGTCTACATTCTCTTGCAAAGTCACTTTCTTCCTCCTCTCATTCACTCTTCTGCCTCCCCCGGTCTTCCCACCGTCTCAAGCCCTTTGTCTCCAGATGAGATTTGAGGACTCATTGGAACCAGTAGGCATAGTATGGCTGGGTGATATGGATTATAAATAATATCTAGATATTTTTAGGCTATTTTGCAATATATAATATATATTTCGATATACACATTTTCTTCAGAATAACATACCATAAATTCTCAAATAATGCAAACATATGGTATCTTGTAGAACAGTACATGCAACATGTACATTAATGCAGCAGTGACATTAATCCAAAAAATGTGATATATAGTACAACACTGACAGTAGGGCTGGGCAATATGGACAAAATCAAATATCACAATACTTTAGACCAAATTTCTATCAAAGTTGTGACAATATTGTAGGACTGACTATGGTGATGTTTCCTAAGATTAAAAAAAAAATAACACAATGAGATTTTAATAAATAATCATCAGTAATGTGGATATAATGATTAATTGTGTAAAGGCAATTGACAGAACAGCTAGAACACTCTGGTAAGCTCATAAAATTATATAATTTGTTGTAATGCAGCCTTTAATGCCAGAGAAAGACAACACTTACAATATCCAAAATCTGAGATGATATCTAGTCTCATAACATGCATCAATGTAATATCAATATATTGCCCAGCTCTACTGCTTGGGTCTGTTTGCAAATCTCCTGAGTTTGTGCATGTGTATGCAAAGAAAGATCAGAAAGATGAATCGAGGTCAGCAGCAGCCAGTGAGAAATCAATATCCATATGGCCGTGCTGGGACCAGATGAAACGGCTGTGATTATTAACCAGCCATAAAAACTCCTGTTCAAATATTTAGCAGGATTGTTTTTTCATTTGGGTATTGAGTAGTTGGAGTAGGTAGGCTTCAACCCTGTGCAACAGATGGCAAGGACTGATTTGAGATCAAAACCAAAGTGAAATTAAAAGATTAAAGCCCTGTGAGTGAGTTCTATGAAGAACAGGGAGCCAAACATCAGCAAAATTCCTTTTTTGTTTGGACCTTTGCTCCTCCTCCGACTGTTTTCTTACACAGTCAGAAACTGATTTGTCATTGGATCTTGAAGGTTATTGTTTGTTTTTTTTCCATCAGTCCCTCCAGTATGTGTGCTTTTCATTTCCCCCATGAAAATGAAGTTAGGTTCAAGCTGCACCGGGGGGATATAATCTATTTTTAACCCCAGCGAAGTCGAAGCATCTTGTGGGAGAAGGAGAGCACGGGAAGGGAGAGGAGGGAAAACACAATACAGGGATACAAGATCCATCTTAGATGGCAAAGATAAGACTACTGGGAAAAAATAGTTCATTGAAAAGCATTCACCTAATGTACAACATCAGCACAGGTATGCCTGTTCTGAAAACCTCCAAAAACGATAGAGTTTTTCATCATTCACAACAATGTTCATTACAGTCTACGGCCATTTCAGCTGGTAGCAGCTGGCTTTTATACATAGAGATACAATATGGTAACCATGGTTACTTATGTGGAAGAACAGACTGGAAATGGAGGAGATGCATTATCAGAAATAGATGTTTCTCTATGAGGTAGCAACAAAAATGTTGTCTGCTTAAAGGAGCAGTAAGTAAGACCCTAGCGTTCAAAAATGAGTAATGCCGTCCAAACAGTGAGTTGGAGCCATAAACAGTATATTAAATAGGTTGAATTTCTATTTAATATATGATCTATGGTTGAAGTGAGTTGTTTCTCCCCTGCCTCATTTTAGATTCGAAAGCTCAGGCTTCAGTGTCCTTGCACCTCAGACTGCAGGGACACTGAACCTACACAAACGCAAGATGAGCACGTTATATTTTGACAATGGCAAGTGACGACGAGTCCTACACTGTAAGTCGGTCAGTTGTTTATAACTGTCAGTGGTCTGTCAATGTAAAGCTAAGCCAATTATCCTGAAAACAAAAGCCCACTGCTCTGAAAATACACTGCCTGCCAGACTTCATTAACTTATTTCTCAATTTAACCGTTATAAACATCTGCTCCTTCTAAAACATTATTAATGATTACTTACGACTTATACGCTAACTGGTTTGGCGAACATTCAGCATTAATTTGAACTTTGATAAACGTGAAAATGGACCAACAAAAACAGTTATTCCAGGCTGAAATGGAAATTTCAAAGAAGAACATGAAGCCAGTATTTCTGTTTAGTGTATGTCCTTAATCTCTGATGACGTATCATTTTCATTTTATGATTTAATACAGTAAATATATGACATATTTCTCCTTTAAATTTAATCATTCAAGGTCTCACATGTAAATAATCCATGTGCCTGCCATGAATATATCAATACACTTATAGCAATGGCACCAGAGGGGGCTGCATATCAAACTGCCTTTTCCCATCAGAGAATAGTGAAATGAAGGCAAAAAGCTGATCTCAAATTTCCTCTCATGTCTTCGCATCTAAATTAGGGGACTAGCCGCCCTCACTGCTGTATCACAGTGTAGAGAGACTGACAAGGCTACTTAGAAGATGAATGATCCTCTGGTGCAGGAGGAAAACCATTAAGGACTCTGACGGAAGGATAAACGATAAAGCAAGCCGGTGTTGAGAAAACTCTTCGGCTTTTATTACCAAGTGACCCGCTTTGCATTTTCTCCCTGTCTCCATCGTCAGTCATTTTCTGACAGTGAGGGCTTTACTTCCACACATGAGACAAGACTTAGAAACCTGAACCATATGCACGTTACACTTTCAAGGTCACCTGTGAAAATATGTCTGCCAATATTTGTATGAGGCAGAAGACATCATCCTCACACAGAAAACATTTAAGCAACTCAGTGTCTCCTCTTTTTTTTGTGAACATTTTGTTTGTGCCGCCTGGAACACCTTCACAGAGCAGATATAAAAGTCCCACATTCAGCCATCCTCTGTTATCTGGGCTGCCAGCCAGCAGGGCTTTCCTTGCAGAGGAGTAGGTGATGGGGCCGTACTTTGTCTGGCCTGGAACCTCCCTTGCTTTCAGTCACAGGGGACCTCACTGGGAGTACTACTAAATTAGTCTACCTTTGACTGTAAGGCACACAAACTGGTCCACACAGAGAGGTGGCAACGCTGTGAGGAGGACATGGGAAAAGTAGATTGTAAAAGAGAGCACACCAGCAGGACATTCAAAACAGTGTTAAGTATTAAAGGGCTGCTGTGTGTGTGTGTGTGTGTGTGTGTGTGTGTGTGTGTGTGTTGTGTGTGTGTGATGTGGTGTGTGATGGTGGAGCTGACGATGAGAGTGGGGGCAGCCCGGTGCCAGCGGAGCCAGTGGGCGGGAATGCCTTCTGTTGCTTTTTACTTCCAGGTCACCTAGCATCACACAGGAGAGGCTAGAGATGGACAGTCTGATTCTTTTAACAAACTCTCCTGCCATGTCCACTTCTGATGATGGACTTATTTAAGTCTGAAGTGCAAAAACAAAGGAGGCTGCAAATACCACCTGTCTTTACCCATGCACCGTCATAACCAAGCACGAATCTCTGCCAATTTTGTTGCACAAGCTTTATCTAAAATTATTATCATGATCGTGTGATGGGTAATGTGTGTACTTGTGTGAGTGATGACCAGTGGAGCTGGAGCTTGTCTGCAGCTCATCTCACATAGAGACAGAACGCATTTAAGCCCCGCCCACATCGGAGGGGAAACAATTCATGGCTCTCCAATGACTTTGTAATGTGTGAAGATGCCTCTTGTCACTTTCTGTCTGCTACCAAACAACAGAAAAATGTCAGAAAGCTGCTGTGTGTTGGGATGCACTACCAACAGGGTAAAGAACCCAGAACTAAGTATTTATTTATTCAAATTTTTATTTAAAAGCTGTTGAATTGATAAACTGAACCTTTAAGAAGACAGAAGTGGATACAGATGTAAGACATCAGCAGGATGGAGGGGAAACTGTGGGATCCTGACACTCCGTAACATTTTGCTTAAATTACAGTTGAGGATTTGTTCAGACAAACTGTTGAGGCTGAAGCATGAAAGCCCTGATTTTGATACTATTTTGACGATCTTACTCGGTGATTCAGTCAAATAGTTGTCACTAAATATCAAAGTATTTCACTTGCCATTCAGTGGAATCATATCTCACAGAAAAACAACCTAAGGAGAAGGACATTGAGATACACAGGTAATATTGAGTTTTTTCAATATAAGTTTTGCCCTGGTAGACACAGGGTGCTAAAATAATCCCTTGACATGCTGAAATCTACTGTTTTTAGCAAGCTACAGTCACTTTGTTAAGCTTCACCCCTTGGTTTCATGTAGTGGTGCTGATAGTTTCCCTCCAGTGGGCGTGGTTTACATAGCATATCTCTATATTACTAATCTTTGAAATTTTTTTGTGTCCGTCTATAACTGTTTTCTCAAGGGTCTAACATGATTGTGGTGATTCACATTTTTTGAAAAATCCTGAAAAAACTACGCAGGCCACATTTTGGTCTTTGTTGTGGCTCAAAAAGTGACATCCATGGAAAAGCTTCTTTTAATCTTAACCTGGAGCATTAATTAATTCCTTTCCCAATTTGTTATGATCCGCTAAAGGCAGGCATGATTCGAGATCAATAAATCCTGTTGTGTTTGTGCATTCACCATATTTAAGCACTCAAGGTTCGCTAATACAATTTGTACCGACAGATGCAGACTTAATTACACAATCAATTGTAACTCGCTTAATTCTGAACAGATTTTCATGAAAT
Source organism: Lutjanus argentimaculatus (assembly GCA_034769285.1). Classification (NCBI taxonomy): domain Eukaryota; kingdom Metazoa; phylum Chordata; class Actinopteri; order Lutjaniformes; family Lutjanidae; genus Lutjanus; species Lutjanus argentimaculatus. The sequence goes on from JAWZSL010000007.1 coordinate 11,325,404, forward strand.
ATGGTTTGTTATAAATGTAAAATTGAACATGAGAGTGGGTACTTGTTGGAATTACATTCAGTTACTAAGGGCGATCTAATCAGCTCTATACCAAAATATTAACCTTCTGAATACGCACAACTTCAGCTGGGGCATGCACGCTCTGACCTATAGATAGGTGACGTCAAATGTAAATCCTATCCTACTGACATAAGTCCTTGTTCCAAAAATGTTCAGGATGCCAGCCTTTGTCATCTGTTTTTTTTTTTTTGTTTTGTTTTTTTAATGTTAAATAAATGCTCTGCAGTTTTACTTTTTTACTTTCAAATCCTTTATTTTGAAATCCAGAACTACTGTCACCCGGAACTAGTCTTTAATCTACTGGAATATAACAGAAGACGAAGAAGAAAAAGAAAAACAGTTACACTGATGTTTGCATCAGAAGCACAAATCACTGTTGTGAAACACAAGTGATGGTTTGCTGTAATGAATCTCCAGAGAAGTCAGGTAAGGAAGTTTATTGTTGATGAGCCGTTTGATGTTCGCATGCTAATAAAGAACCTAGCTAGCTTACTAGCTCAGCATTTCATGTTTCATGCTTCTACACAGTGCGGACCACAGAAAGGGTCTCTGTGTATTGATGTCCAAAACAAAATCAAAATATGATTGTGATTTTGTTAACACAGTGATACTTGCCCACTGGCCAAGTCTGTCCCCTGATAGTGTGCTGGATGGCTCAATTTTCTAACTGACATTAAAAATGGAAGATTGACATTGTTTTTGCCAGGATGGAGGGACAGTAATCTCAGTGTTGTATGATGGGAAAATGAAGCTGTTAGTAACAGAGAAGTTGATCTTTGTGTGACAGCCTGAAAGGCTTTGCAAAGTGCAGCAGGGTCAGATGGTTAGCTCTGCAGGGGTGGGGGTGGGGGTCGGGGTAACTAAAGAGGTAACTAAAGAGGAGCAAAAGTTACACAGAAATAAAGATAAAGATAATCCTGATCCCATAAATGTGTATTTCATACTAAAAGAGTTTCAATATGCTCTTCATTCTGTCCCTGGTAGGAGCAGTTTATGTTTATGAGTCATTACAACATTTCATTGCATGATGGGAGAGGTTCCAGCTGCTTAATGTTGTCTAAACTCTGTCAAATGTTACCACAGCATTTACAACTAAAATGCATTTGCAGTTATAGAATGCAGTAAAAAATCTGATGTATCTGTCATTTCTTCTACCAAGTTAATAAGTTAATAAGTCAGGAAATTACTTAAGTTTTGTAATGTAATCCTTAATTAATGAAAATTATTTTTTTTTTAAAGGGAGTTTTAATATTGTAATCTTTTAATGTTTAAACATTTTATCTCATAAATAACATTATTATAATGTTGGCTTCCTGTCATTTTGCAAAAATGTCCCCCAGGCAAGTTGAGTATCCCTGCATTAGTAAATACCTCTGTTTTACAGTGTCTGGATGTAAAGCTTAACCCTTTGGTGTCCACTGTGGGCATGGGTTACAATTTAGTAAGTGCATCATCATGCAACATTTTCACAAGTTGTTTAAAATACAGATGGCCCTAAAAATTAGTTTTTGAAAACAACGCTCTTCTACATGTATTCACATTTGATTAGTAGTAAACATGGAGTAAAACAACCTATTTCTAACAATTTATGCATGAAAGGATTCAGCAGTTACTATATCCCACCATCATTTGTTTCATTAATCATTGTGAGCCACGGACACCTTTCAGTATTCATCCCACAGAAGATTTTCACATACCACATCAAATAAAAAACAATACGCTCTTAATGATTATTAGATATTTTGCTTCAAAATTAATAATACTAATTAACACTAACTGTCTGCAATAATCTCAAGGCACACCTATATCCATATCTGTGCAAAATACCCTCTATTACATGTATTATCACTCTTATTACTCTGTAAACGTGTTTGTATTTATTAATGCCAAACAACATTTGACAAACAACTATATTAGTCAGTTATTAATTGAGAATGAGACTCAATCAACTATCTTACTTCCCATCATGGGCCACATTTAGTAAAACCTGAAAACAGAGCCAGGAGGTGGGGCAGAAATCTAATTATTTATAATTTCAGCTTTTGTGAATTTCTAAATAACAATGTTTAAATTGAGAAGTTTGGACTTATCGTCCCGTTTATTGTTTACGTACATTCAGTTTGGTAAACCCAGCATGCCCAGTTTCAATACCATTACATTATTCTACGCATCTTAAAGAAAACTGAGACTATGCTAAAAACACTTTATTCAAAACTTTGCATGCATCTAGATAAGAAAGTTTACACTATTCCATACAAAAACACTTTTGTAAATCACAGCAGGTTGCATCTGGCAGTTGTGGTGGCATTGCAGTAGGTGCTTCAGTGTCTGTTACCTGATGCAGATCTGCACTCTACTGAGTGACCTCTGCCAGTTTAAAGTTTTGTTATAAATATATTTGATTTGTTCGCTGCAAGCCATTCATAAAGCATTGAAAGCCAGAATTAGTTGATGCCCATTGTAATCCAGATAATGGATTGCTAATTCATGCACCCTCTGATCGATTTAGTCCTGACTCACTTTACCCTGACGACTTAATGATGAACATCTGAAAGAGCCTCTGAGATGATGGTAGATTAGGGCTGGCTCCTGCAGAGTCAAATATAACACCGCTGTTCTCTGAAATGATTGTTCGGACACGTTTGTGAATCAAATGCCGTCATTCACTTTAAAGTTGCTGAAAAATGTGAATCTGACACCATGAAGGGAAACTTTCTACTCACTCAACCTTTGCATCTTTTGTTCTTTTTCTCCCGCACGCACCTACTGGTTGCACACACAATCATCTTCCACTCTTTCATCTTGTTTTCATCCTCACAGGCTGTGTTGCATCAAAAGGGCCTTTTCCTCAGTTTGATTTTTTAAGAAATCCTAACAAAAATGAGGGTTGCCTGTGTATGTATCAAACTGGACACTTGTGAAATAAAACATGAAAGCCATAGGCAGAATTAAGTTAATTAAGTTAGAATTAATCACTTTTTTCCACAGATGCACAATGTGCAGCCAAGTTTTATGAGGTGAAAATTAGCTATCTCCATGATTTTACCTCAGGAAAAGCTGCTTCATGCACAATCTGTGAGCAGTTAGACCAATGATGTGGATCATGCACCATTATGACCATTGACATAAGTATATAGAGATGGACAATGTGACATCTCTCCAAATGTGAAGCCAAGACATCTTGATCACCCCCTGGTGGCTGGCTGTAGCATAGCTCATAAACCCTGCCTCCTCCATGTTAGCAGATAGGAAATGGGCCAAACTAAAAAATCTAAGTACACATCAAATAAATTGTTCCTAAAGATGGTTTCTGTCATTTCACACTGATGTATGCTCAAGTGTTCATTTTTTCTGATAAACTGGAATGGAATTGGCTGTCAAAAGAAAATTCTGACTTTTTATAATCTGAGTCATGTTTACATGGCCATCATTTCCAATTGCATTGCTGAGATAAGGGGACGCAGTGACATCATTAGACATCACAGCTTCACAATAAAGTCCACCAAGACAAGAAACATGAGTGCTCAGACAAACTGGAGTTTTAAACAAATCTCCAGTTCATCCAAATTATTATCTTAATATGTCATCAGAGATCAAGGCAACTTGTTGAATTGAAATACCCGCTTCTCTGACAACAACACTCCAGCCATGGTGTCCTCCTTTGAAATGTCTATTTCGGGCTGGAATGACTTTTTGTTCGCCCATTTCACGTTAATTAAAGTTCAATATAATGCAGAATGTTCACCAAATGAGTAAGTGTCTATTTATGAGTCATAAGAAATCACTAATAATCTGGTTAAATTGAGCAATATGTTAATAGAGTCTGTCAGACATGAGACAGGCAGTTACTTAACTCAAAGCCCAGAGTGTGTATTTTTGTAACACTGGGCTTTTGTTTTCTGGATAATAGGCTTAAATTTACATCAACAGACAATTGACAGTAAGAAACAACTGAACAAGTTACAGTGGAGGATGCCTCCTGGCTTGTTATTGTCAGTTTATGATGCTCCAGCAGGAACTTCAACCATAGATATAAAATAGGATTTCAGCCTGTTTAATTTACAGTCCATGCGTCGCTATTTGGACCCATATTGTTAAAAATGATGTAATTTAAAGCTTTAAAGTCCCTATAGTAACAAGAGACACTGCATTTCTTAAGGTCTTATAATTTTTGAAGGGTTGAAGGAGTTCTTTTTTCTTTCCAGTAGCATATGAAACAAGCTACCAAGTCTTCATCCTCTGATGTTCATGTGTTCCTCTGAGGACACAAGAATCCTTTAGCAAGTCCAGCTCAATACAACTTCTACTTTGTTTTTGGACCAACTTAAAAAAAAAAAAACTCTTGTCCTTGAATATGTGCAATTAATGTGAGCAAACAGGAGAAATCTAGGCTATAGCATTTATTTAGACTGAATGCATTGTCCCTGTTGTAGTGACATTATGTGAGCCTTAGGTGAGTAGCCGATTGGCTGGATCAGCTGTGCCTCAGCATCTGGAGCAACTTTTCTTTTTAAGGCACTTCAGTACTGAACAGGCTGGCTGTGTGCGTTCTGCTCGGGCAGCTCCCAGGTGCTGTGTGTGTGTGTATCTGTTTTAATGAATGGAAAGCAGATAGAGTGTGCGCTGCTCATCAGACCGTCCACCAAATAAATGAAAATAATCCTTATAATAGTGGCAAAAACCAAGGCACCAGGGACCTCTGTGTGTCTCTATCTCCTCTCATGTAGGGCTTATTAGTTTTCTCACTGGGTACAATCTAAGCCCTGAGGGAGGAAAGCCGCTCTTACAGAATCATCCTGGGAAGGAGTCTTACATAACAAGTCCTATAATGTCAATGAAAAAGGGCCCATTTAAAGAAGCATACATAACATGAGAAAAGAAAGTGCATTAATGCGATTGATAGGGGAGACCAGGGAGTGTTGTAACACTGGGTTAGTTGTAACGCTGTTTTTTTTTTTACCAGTTAAAATTCTGCTGTGATATCATTAATACAGTACATTCTTATTTCCTTCTTGAGAACTCACAAGAAGTGGAATGTCTCTGTAAGCAACATTTTACAACCAAAAAAATCCATTTAAACTACCATCAAGCCACATGCAAAAACTCTAAATTTAATGGCTGCTTTGGTTGGGATAGTTGTAACAGGTCATAAAAATGATGAGAATTTCTGCACTGTATTTGTGGAACACTTTGCAAACTCAAAAATAGTCAGTCAGCTCAGGGTCCACAAAGCTTGAACCCAAGGGTTGCCCGTTTGATTAAACCGTGACAGTAATTTGATCCTTATGTGACACATGCACATTCATGAAGACAGTCCACACACACACACAGACACATGCACACTCAAAGTGTTTTTTTTTTTGTTGTTTTTTTTTTGTCACTTTAAAAGTATAATATGTAAATTCTGCTGCTGGAAGTCTCTCATTAAAATAATAACAAAAGACTTAGTTTGATAAAGCTGTGAAGTAACATGAGATTAAGGGAGTAGTTATCTTCTCTGTTAAACAACCACCTTAGCTGATCAAAGTCAGTCTGCAACTGTCCCCAGGTTTGGGGTCAGTTGCAACGTCTGACCTCTTCTATTCAAATAAATATGTTGAAAGATATGTCATATGTAATCATCATTACATGGTATGAGTAACTGGCTGACAGATGTAATTTTATCACATAAAGATTAGTTAGTCTTGTCCCAGTAGTCTCTAAGTAACTGAGAGAAATGTAAAATGTGTTGCAACCATCCCCATTCTCCCCTACTTTAAAAACAGGAAATGTTATTTTGTATATTTTGCTACTTTCAAGTGAATATTCAGTTTTTCTACTGTAACTCGGGAAAAACTAATAGGATTGTGCTAATTTTAAGCTGGTCTCAATGACTAGGTGCACCTCCTGTGGACTTCAGGGCATGTTTCTCACGTCCATGTTACAAGAGGAAAGATCCGTGTTGCAACCATCCACCATAGACTCTCAGCCCTACTCTTCCCTGCTTTTTAAAAATTTTTTCCACAATGAAAATGCCATGGCAAATTACATTCAGAGCAATTTAGAGCTGCTGTTTTAGCCATTTCTAAAGTCAGTTTATAATCCACTCATTCAGATTAGACCTTTAATGAAAAAACATGCCTTCATGTTCATTCAAAGGTTGCAGGAATTAAACAATCTGTTTTCTTTTCTTTTTTTTTAAAATTCAAAGCAAATGTGCAACATGCAGGAGCAGTTCTCGCTCTGTCAAAATGCCGACCTCTTTTCCATGAATTATTTCTTATTGCGGTTCACTCCCACGGCCGCGGAGCGTCTGACCCGCGGGAACGAGCCTGCGCTGTTGGAAGCGCGCAGCAATCATGCCTCAACCGTTGCACGCCTCGCCAGTGTCGGAGAATAGGAAGAAGAAGAAATTCATCTTTTATCTAACAAATTAACCGCTTATTCTGCGCTTCGTGGTGAATACGCTGCCATTGTTTTTTTTCTTTTTACCCTGTCTCGTCGATAATTAATCATTTTTTTTTCCTCCCGTCAATGAGTCAAAGAGGGCAACAAGACACAGGAGGAGTACAGCTGTGGTGATGTGCTGTTTCAGGGCTCATCCTTCATCGTTTCACAGGTCATTCCTTTAACTCGACACTCCTGAAGCTTTTGTTCAGTTTGGGGATGTAAAACGCTGGAAAGCCACTTCAATAACGGACCCGAACTGATGTGAGAGTGTTTTCATTATTTCCCCGGAACAATGAGGAGCCGTTAGGAGCCTGAAAACGTGCCGTGAAAGGTAAGATAAAGAAAATGAAAAAATGTCACACTCACTGGTGATTATTAGCTCGTTTTTGATGTGAAAACAACAACGAGGCTTCGTCCAAACAGGTGGTGTCCTGCCCAGCTGATAATCAGAGAGAAAAGTACATATTTGAATAAAAATGTAACATTCCTGTGGACCTGCCGTGCAAATCTGACCTATTTTGAGCATCATTGTAATCAAAATGCATGCAAGACAAACGCAGATGCGGAAGTGGCCTAATTGACAGATTGAATGCTCTGTTAAACACCAATTTAGTGAGGAGCGTCTTTAATATTACATCTGTGTGCAGGGGGATTAAGAATGGTAATTACACAGAGCTGCTAGGTGTGGGATTACTAGAAATGACCAAGATAAAACACTCAGTTAACACTCTGTTGGCGATTGAGAAAAAAAAAACGCACCAGTAATTGGAACAAATCACCCAGATAGTGCACTCATATTGGTTATAGGCAGTTTGTGACATAAGGATATTGAGTATCTTGCAGTCACAAAGCTTATTATCACACATATAAGAGGGACACGCAAAACTTAAGTAGCCGATTTCTGCAACGTGTTGCAGTTTTAGCAAAGCTTTACACCTCTACTTTTGTTTTTATCAATTCAACTTTATGTCCTCCCCTTCCTTTGTGTTTCTTTACAGCTGCTTTATCAAGATATAATAAAAATTCTAATCTTTTAATTTAGAATATTAGAATGTGCAGATATTTAACCTTAAATGAAACTGCAGAAAAAGAAAGAGTATATGCTGTAAGTTTGGAATTAAAGTGTGAGTATAGCCACATCTTAGAGTGGCACTAACAGCAATAGTGGACACAGCCAGCCATAACGTTATTAGGATACTCTCACACTGGTAAGACTAACACTAATGAAAATATTATTGAAATTGCAATATGGCCAAGTGCAATATGTGTCACAACATACCCTTATATATGAAGCATTGTGGCGCTACAGAGATGGACCGGCCTTCAAATCATATTCTCCAGACATAAAGGACAGTTGCTTGATACAGACCCCAGCAAAAGTGACATCATCACAAATTTTCTATTTTTTTTTTTTCAGTGATAATGAAATGCACATATCACTATAAATCATGACTAATATGCAATTGCAATATCTGTCAAAATAATCGCAAAATGATTGTTTTGTATATTGTTTGGCCATACTTGGGGGAAACTAGGGGCAATTGTAACAGGGAGGAGTTGTAACACACTCATTTTCTCCAATCACAAACAAACCAGAGTGATGACACTTATTCTGCACAAGCTCAGTAGGATTCTCTCTCTGCCTGTGGAGCAGGATCATTTCACCTCAGCTTTTTCAACAAAAAAATGATCTTGAGGTATGGAAAGTTACTTTTTGGATGTACAATATTTTTCTTCTGCTGTCTTAAGTTTAGATTACTGCAAATTTAAACTCACCTCAATTTTATCTTTAGGTTATTAGTGGAAAAAACATGACAAACTATGCTAATATAGGTGTTGCTAGCTAGCATATGAGATTTATCATAGCTGCAAGATGGGGGGGCAATTGTGTTGCCAATGTAAAACATTGCTTGTCCATACTGACATACTCTCCTGTTAGAAAATAAAGATATTTCACAAACTACTTTTAACTCATTTCAAATATTAAAAATGTAGTTGCCACTAGAATAGTTGTCTAGTCTTATGCAAAATAAAAATAGACCTTTGCTTTGAATGCATACAATGCTTACATGTAAAAGAATTTTGAGTCATATCCAGAAAAAGTAATATTACTGTAGTAATGTGATTACTTTGAGTTGTGTTTTTATTTGAGATTCAGTGGGTTAATATGACATCTTTTATCAGTGTTACAATTACCCAAATCTCAGGGGCCACAATGGATATAAGTCTTGGACTTTATCATGTTATCCCCGATAATGTCATCCTGATACTTCTTTTATTGTATTTGATCCTAACTAAACTAAACTAAACCACTGTTAGCAATTGTAACACACTGATTTCTTGCATTAAATGTAATATTACAGTAAACCGAATTCCCCTGCGAAGCCAGTATTAGCAGTCAGATGCTGATTGGTTGCAGGACCATCTTAGGTGAAATATCAGAACAAACCACACACACTGAGTTGACTTTACTGTGAATTTTTTAAGAGCTAACAATGCGTTTTGCCTGTGGCTTCTTCACTCAGTTTTAAATATTCCAGTCTTATAAGTGAAAATATATTAATTGTATAATTAAGTAGTACACATTGTTTCTTTTACCAAAGGTAACTACTATATTGGTGACTAGTACATTTATGAAATTATGAAGAAAAGAACTGATAATTGTCCCCAGTCTCACCTATATTATAAGTTTGTAATGAGAAAGTGTTGGGCATAGCACATACTGACACCTGCCAACGCAGTATCAGTTACAGCAATGGTGGTCATAAACAGCTATAACTGACACTGATTGGGGTAACTCCCATACTAGGCCAAATTATTTACCCACTCATTTCCAATCAATCAAGTGAGTGGTTCAGAGAAACCGAAGTCATGCTTAAAATATATAAGTTTATTTATATTTTGTGTGTTATATATATGTGTACCAGTACCAAAAGATATTTCGTAGCCTATGTTAATGACAAAAGACACAGATGAGCAGACAGTTGGTCTTTGCATTCTTTTAAAATACCATTTTAATAAGTTTCCCATTAGTGAAGTCACAGTATAAACAGACAAGAGAGAGTAGATTACATGTAGTCACAGACAGTGGACGTGCAAGCCAATGATCACATTCACTGCTCAGAGAAAGTGCTGTAGCCTCCATGTGACAGTTGCTGCTACACCACAAAGCCTCACAACAGATCTCAGTGTTTCGCAGGGCATATGTGACATTTTGTTTGTCACACGTTTGGCTCTGTCATTTTGTGACCGCGTTAGCCCGTCTTCACACTAGTCTATTTTTCGCTCACACACACAACACACTGACCAGAGCCCGCCTTCCTTTAGATATTATCATATGGTAATGTGGTGTTAATGATAATGAGAAAAGTATTAGTAAAGATCACAATCATATCTGGATGCTTTAAGTCCTCAGTACCCGTTTGGATTCGATTATAAATATTTTGTATTATTCTACCACCTTGATTCGTTTAATATTGCATGTCTGTTCCCGAGACAAACTCTAAACCCTCTGCCATATGGTGCCCAGTGATCCAGCTACAGTCATAGCTGGAGGTAGCTTAACATAAACAGGAAGAGAGCCTCTAGGGTTACATTTGTGATGGAAAATTCAACTACTTACTCATGTGACATGTCGCTCAGCCAAGAAAAGTGCTCACAATGTGCCTCAGGATGATCAAACAGCATGTTGAATTCTGGCTCGTGACCTTTTAATACCTTGTACCTTATTAGTAAATTTGCAGCGTCCTGTCGACACTGATTTCACCGGCATGGCTGGTAATCTGAGGTATTTACTGCAGCTTTGTGTTACTGCAAAATCAAGTGCAGGGAGGGAATTACGGAAATCACAGCAGATATGACATATCAGTGCTGGGAGCTTGATGTTTTCTAATGACTGCACACTGTATTTAAGATTATTATGTCAAGCTTGGCTGCAGTAGTTTGTTAATGCATCCTCACAGGCCTAACAAAATAATAGACACTTTCTATGTCAAATACAAGCGAAGTAGTCTAAACTTACTTAGCTTTTCAATAGATCAGCCAATTACAACCTATTTAGAAGTTTCTCTAATTAACAGCAATACATTGTAGTTTTTGGATGTTTTACCTCTGGAATTTTACAGTGCAAATACCCATTGAGAATGTCTGAGACTCCATTTTACTGCAATGCAAAGGCCAATTAGAGCTGGCGGTTTTGATTTCCTGTTTATGGTTATGGCTTCTGCCATGGTTAGTGCACCTCGGAGGATAATACTATTGATATTTACTGATGGGTATTTAATTAGTGATACTTAATCTAATGCTGCACCAGTGTGATTTTGCTTGAATCAGTCTTATAGCAGTTCTGTTCATAAGACGCTCTCATATAACCTCCTAATCAATCCCGATTCATTAATGACTGATTGATGCTTTCATCACTTAAATAAAAGGCTGATGTTTTAAAAAGGCATTGATACTCTGGAAACCCACTGGCTATTGTCTGACAATGATTTAGGCTCTGGGGGCAACGGCCAGTGTTTCAGGGCTTAAACTGAAGCCAGCAGATATCCTGATAACAGAATACGGAAATTTGGGCCAAGACTTCCTCTTCCAAATCATCATCAGGCGAGAATTGATGGTTTCTCAGATTGCATTTTCATACTCAACATGCCTGTCAGCATGCCAGTGCAGTTCTTCATACTTGGTACCGGTTGTGGAAAGTAACTAAGCGCATTTCCCCAAGTACTGTACTTAAGTACAAGTTTAAGGTAGGCTACTTTGAAGTGTTTGTGACTCCACTGCAATTCAGACTACAATTATTACAGTTATTACTTTACAAATAAAGATACATACAAAATATGTAAAGATAAAATAAGTACCCCAAAATATATCAATTATCAACAATTTAACCAGCGAGTGTTTTAATAACTGATAAATCATCTAAGTCATGTCATGCCAAACATTTCACATGTGACATTTTGCTGCTTTTCATGTTGTGGTTTGGACTGCTGGTCGGACAAAACAAGACCTCTGAAGGTAGCACTACGCTCTGATTAATTGTGACTATAACAGAATATCAAAAAAATATTCAGCAGGTTAATCCACAGTGAACAGTTATTAGTTGTAGCCCATTATAAAATAGTTAAAAATTAGGTCCACTTAAACCAACTACAAGAGAAAAATGTTGTATAAACTTAATGCTTGAGTAATAATAATCTAACAATATTCTACTTAATAGTATATCATTAGATATATTAGGTACTATTAAGGTATATGCATTCACATGCACTCATTTCTCTGCGCTGAGTACTTCCTGATAAATGTATGTGCTTTTGTACATTTACTTAAATACCATTTTCAATGCATTATTTGACAGTGTAGTATGAGTTCTATTACTTACAGAATCTGAATACTTCCTCCACCACTGCTTGGGTCTAGGGATACTATTCCTGTCATACTCAAAAGTATTACGTTTCAGTAATAGTGACCCTTTTGGCATATTGATCATGGAGGTTACCAAGCATGCGGTCATTTCTGGTTTGATGTAGAACATGAGGGAGGAAGATACTGGTTCAGTAGAGAAATTGTCTTAGCTTACGTCTCTCCAACAGGAAGGTCAGAGGTCAAGGTCACATGAGCGCCTCTGGAGCTTATTATTTTCTGATGACTGGAGCAGATAGTGTTTCACTGGCTTTGTTTAGAGACTTAAGGGGAGCAGAGCTGACACAGGAACTTGAATCAGGTCGTCTGGTTGGAGAGAAGGCTGCCAACTCACTCTGCTTCCCTGCTGTGCATTAGTGAAATGCTGTGATTAAACGGAAGGGGCATTGCTCACAACATGTTGTTGTTTCAGTCCTTGAGTATGAGAGCTTGTGCATATTTGCTGTCTGGTGTCATAGTCTGTAAGTGGATACTTTACAATAACAACAACCAAGGTACTCACAGGAAGATCATTATACAGAATGTGAAATGTAAGTTGTCATCTCTCATAACGATTCAGAGTGCAGTCCTACTCAAATAAACTGTGCTTCCAGGATAATGTTTCATTTATAGTGGAAACTAGAGACCATATTGTGATGGGATCACACCAGCCACAACACCCGTCAACATGTTGACATTCTGACCCATTAGTGCTCAGTAGTATTTATATAAACTTGGCCTTCATTTCGATCTCAGCTACACACAGATTTAATAAGTGCATGTTGCACTGTTTTGATGGAAATGTACTGACAAACTCTGTCCAGAAACAGAGAGGCCTACAGATAAACAGTACTTAAGCAGGCTTAAGTACTCTAAACCACTTCAGTGGTAGTTTCCACAACAGTAGGTGTCTCCAGGACCACATTTTGCCATGATGACACACATAGACTCACAAGGTGAAATTTCACCTAACGTGTCAGAGTGGACGGGAATGATACATAAAGTGGGGTTGTGCAGTTTGTTAGGGCTGAGCACTTAATTGAACATTTAACGAAATCCAAATATGGCCCACTGCAATTTTCAATTTGCAGGAGGCGCAATATTTGTTAAAGGAAAGATTCTTGTCAAAATACCATTTTAAATTAGTTATCGTCTTGCTGCTGAGATGGTCTGCATGTCATATTCTACGGACTTAAGAAAACATGAAAACACACACACACACACACACAGACTCATAAGGTGAAAACAAAACCAAACACACAATGTTGTGTCTGGTAAATACACCAGCTACTGCGAAGTGAACTTTGGCCTTGTGTTACTCCAAACAGGCCAGAACAAAATGGTGACATAAAACTCTGGAAAAATGGATTTGAGCAGCTTTTATTTTTCCCAGCATGCAACAGATGAATGTTTTTGAAAAGACAGGCCATTGATAAACTAACTGTTGTTGGAAGTATAGCTGAAGTAATATTCTTCTCTTATTGAGGCTGGTTTGGCTTGTATTTGGACAAATGAACCTCTTACACTGAAGTTCAACATTCCTAATTGTGGAAAAAAAACTTTTTCATCTGTAGATAATTACACTAGCCAACAAAATGATGAGGCTGACGTTAATTAAAGGTAGGTACGTCATGCTATATTTGAATGCAGATGATGTAGAATCAACCAACAGCACACTGTACCCCAGCAGAGGAGAATTTTATTGTTTCCTGTTTTTGATCTTGTTTGACTGAGGCTGTGTCAAAATCACTCTGCTTAGTAAGGTCGTTTGATGATGATATCATTACTGTAAAGCAGTACCAGACGACTCTGCGGAGCTCATGTTTTCATTTGCTCTGGCAGAAACATCTCGCCACCCTTCGATTCAGACAGAATTCCATCAGCCTTGGATCGGGTCTGGCCAATCAGTGTTCATTTAATATGGGGTGGGTTCTATATGTTAATTGGCAGAGGAGCCTCACCGGTTCAGAGTTGAAAAGTCACATGTGACATGTTTCACTTCTCTGATTCGTTGTAGATCTATCCAATTGTATCCAGTGAGCAGGTGCATCCAGTGAGCAGGTGCATCCAGAGCAATGCCTCAGGCTCCCAAAACTCAAGCCGATCAAATGTGAATCAGGATTCTCTTATTATATGTCCTAAATGTTTTCAGAAACATATTTTGGTGTACCCTTTAGTTGTAATAGGAGAAAGATTGCAACCAGGCAGTCACCATTATGTGCCCTGCCTGGAAACTGACCAAGAATTGCTATGTCACAGGTTTTGTTTCTCTCACTGGTTGTAGATCTATCTCACTGTGTCCAGATTTTGGCCCGCATGTGTTGATAAGGTTTTTTGGAAGTTTAAAATGAACTGAGAGGTTCCAGACTAATTCACATTAGTTTGGAAATACAGGGACACTTAATATGACATCATCATGTAATTATCAGTTTTATTTTAATATGAATGAGGGAAACATGCAGTTAGGGTGTGATCCAAAATGTATGTTTTTTTTTCCTGAATGTTTTCTTCCAAGATCAGTGCAGTTGCTATGCAACATACACAATAAGACATCCAGTCTGGTTCCAGTACAGTGGAGCAGAGTGCCTAATGTGATAGCGGCTCACCAATGGCTGATCTTATGAAAGGATGATAAGAACATGTCAGTTATTGGTGACACAATAAACCATCTGGCTGTCATGTAAATGAAAACAGTTCTGGTTGAAGGAATTTTGACTGTGATGGGAAGGTCATATTTTCCATAAAAGTTGAGCTGGTCACTAATGGCTGCTTTATAATGTTTTTAATAAGTATCCTGATATTCCTCCTTTGAATACAGAGCACAACAGGAACACACTGAGACCTAACAGTAATCTTGATACATCTTAATTAAGCGTTGGCCCATTTGGGGCTTTGATACATGTGCATTTTGAATGGAAACATATAATAAAACAGGGAGACTAATAAGTGAGTGAGATAGTGGAGTTGGTAGTAGGGTTGCCATGATACCAGAATTTTAAGCTTCGGTATAATACCGGTATAAAAAATGATACTCGATACCTCTTTCGGTACCACAACAAAGAGAAAAAAGTCCTAGGCACTCAAAATAAGTTTTTTTTTTTCTTTCTTTAAAATTAACAACCTCCACAGTGCTGGTACTAAAAAAGTTACTGAACATGGTTTTTGCTGCTGCAAGCATGGCTGCAACTAGGCTAATGATTATTTTAATTACTGATTAATCTGTTGATCATTTTCTCAAGGAACCAATTAGATATTTGATCTATAAAATAGTGAAAAATGTTGATCATGCTTTTCCAAGATGGCGTCTTCAGATATCAGATGTTTGTTCCACAACCCAAAGATATTCTCTCTTTTTTTTTTTTTTTTTACAAAATGATTCAGAAGGTAGAAGGTTTCATTTAATATTTGACAACTAATCTATTAATAAAGTAACAGTTACAAGCCAGGCTTCAGTCAGGACAATAAAGACTGAAGTGAGGTCTTGAATGAGCATTAAGATTTTTTCTTTTTTATAGCTTTGATACTTTGGATACTATCAAATGTTTATATTATTATATTGTAATGTTTTAAATATCTGGTATCGAAAAAAAGTACTGCATTATCAATACTTTTGACAAGAGATCCTGGAAATGACTCCCAGGCATGGGAACAACCTAACTGGCAATGGGGATGAAAGAAGACTTATTTACTTTGTTAATTTTTTATTTGTACTTTTATTACTCTATTTGTTTTATCCGTCCAGTAAAAAAAAAAAAGCCTCTTGCAGGTTTCCTTACTTCCAGTAACACTTATTGTTTAAAAAGATAAACCAGCTGTTCCACAGAGGTCACAAATATGAGCCTCCTGGGTCTTTGAGAGGTTAATCACCTTGTTTGTCAGAGGATCTCTTTCTGCAGGACAGTGGGTTAAAGCCGATCCTGCTGATCATTTGTCACGCAAGAGGGAACCTCTCCTGGACTCTCATAGATAACTAGATAATGAGCGCTCACTGGAGATGAGTATGATTGATAGTGTTTTGGCCTCAGAAGGCCATTGTAATCCTTCATGGGGTGAAGGGGGGGTCTTCATCTGCACCATGTGTAAACTGGCAGCAACAATAATAATTTATTAAAAATATGATGAAATAGTTGCAAGGTTTTTTAAAATTATATTTCATACTCATTGTTACTTATATACATGATTGAACAACAAAATAGGAAATATGATTTTGTCCTGTAAAAATTTGACAATTGTTAGAAAAGAGATACTTGTTATTCTGTTCTTCAAAGATTATTTCCCTCTCCTTAAATGCTGAAAAATTCTCTTATTTATTCTTTCATAATCCCCATTCCCTCTCACCGGGAGGCATATCTCTGAACATTTTTAATAACCTTTAACAACCCCCTTGAAAACCAGGAAAGTGCTTCTGGTAAATCATCTCCCCAGCTGAAAGATCCTTTGGTTCGCACAGAGAGCAAATGAAAAGCCTTTAAACAAAATGTTTTTTAACTTTACATAAAAGATCTTGTGAGGGAGTGCAACTTAAGAGGTTCAGGATGTTTGTGTACGGCATTTCTCCAGTCTGATCTATGAAAATGTTTATAACCCAAACAGTTCAGTCTAATAGCATTGATAACACTGTGAATATTCCTTAAACCAATGCCCCATGTTTTACTTCAAGTAAGAGAACTGATGATATTCAATAAGTATCAAACATGTCTTTAGCCTTCCAGCAAAGGACAGAGATTTTTCTGCTGTGACATTAGACCAAGGTAGCTCTTAGTAACGGGTGGCTGGGGTTCACCCAACTGGAGCAAATACCTGCAGGTCTTCAACCAATCACTTTGTTGCTGTCACAAGCTTTGTATGAGGCAGCAAAGGAAAGGACCCCAAATGCAGACAACAGGAACAATTCGGTGAAATTAAAGCTGGGGTAGGCAGTTATTTTTTTGCAGCACCATGCAAAAGTTCCATAATAACCTTTAAGCATGATGTCATTCAAGTGGTCTGACAGAAAACTGGACTTCTGCTCCACCTCTTGGCTTTTTTCAGACTTTAGAAAATCTAGCCGATGGGAGACTTTGGCCAATCACAGGTTGGTAAGAAAGTTGATTATTGAATTCATGTCCAAAGCATCAATATTTGACGACCTAGCAATAAAACTCAACAATCAGCCATGTCCACCCTCCAATCCAAAGCATAATTTGATGATCTGTGAAGGACCTCAACAATCAGCTATTCACAGACTTACAGGCAAAGGCAGCAAGTCCAAACAGATGTAGCCAAGAAAAATAAGGCAGGGAAACAATGCAGGCAGAGATTCAGGTTCAGGTTCAGGTAGAGAAGGCATGACGCAACATGGACAGTCTGAGAACTGACTCTGGAAAAGGGGGCTGGTATAAATACTGATAAGGTGACTGGAGAAGGTGGATGTGGGAGTCAGATGCCTGCAGGTGGGAAAGTCTGAGGGCATCTGGTGGATGGAGGGAGAATGGAAGTGACTACAAAGCTTCATAGAAATGCAGGGACTAGGGCTGGGTATCGAACTTCAATAACTTTATGGCATTGACTGAATTGCCTCACTACTATTGAGTATTGATAAATGTTAGGGTGAAATGATACATGGATCTGGATCAATATATCGATTCAGTGCTCAACGATCCAATATGATCTATGCCAAATGAAAATATTGATCTATATCGTCATCTTTAGGATTTACCTTTATTTTGAATTTCATATCATATGTCAAATATGGAGATATGATATCATCCAAAGAACTGAAAGAAAATCGTATCATGATGAAACTTGTGATTTACATCTCTAAAAAATGTCTCGTTATTTAATACCAAATTTCGATACCTAAGGAATAAATCTCATCGTTATCATCAGTGAGCTATTAAGCACAGAGCATGCTTGTACCAAGATCTAATAATGCATGTGCTTGGCTTTACACGTCATAGAGGCATGCAAGAAAAACACTAGATTTCACCTAGAGAGGGGGATCAAGGATGCTAAAAGACAACACCCACCCCAGCCATAGCCTGTTCACCCTGCTGCTGTCTGGTAAGAGATGCACAAGTATCCACTGCCATACCACCAGACTACAGAGTATCTTCTTTCCCCAGGCTGTTAGACTTTTATGTAAAGTCATTCCCCTCTCTCCATTAAATTAAATAGTTTATTTGGTTGTTTTGCACCGTGTTGTTTATTTGTGTGTAGTATAAAGGGACAAAAAACATAAATTTGTTACACTTTGTGTTGTAAAATCACCATTAAATGAAACCCTGAACCTTAGTAGGATCCCCTGCTGAGTACAAACGCCCATGATTTAGAAGCAAACAGACCATAATTTTAGAGATCGGTCAATATTACTAAACAAAATATAACAGGATGTTTACAGACAAGAAACAGAATTTGTATTAGGCCTACTATAAATCAGACAGCAGCGCAGTGATGTTAGACATTTTAGATGTTTCATAATTGCTTTCAAGCAGGACATGGAAATGAATGACTGCCCCTGACATTTCCTGTATGAGACACTTAACCTGCAGAGGACTGCACTTGTAGCGGGCAGCTTCCTAGCATGAGTGTTGGTAACTGCGTGAATATGAAGTAGGGTGCTGCAAAAAAAAAAAAAGCGTACCTGCTAACTCGACTTTCAAAGTAAAGCTCCTGTCATATGTAAGCATCAGAGATGTAATATTAAACACTCATCCTGTGCAAAGGGGAAAGCTGCGTAGCCTCCGGGGGCAGTGTATTTTCCTCTCTGACAGCTCCGAGACGACTGGCTGGTCGTGCAATAAGACCCCATGCATCACACTTGTCAGCAGGGAGCTTATAAAAGAGGTCCACTCCCTCCGTCTACTCTATCTCCTGCCAATTTGAAGCTGAGAGATGTGGGTCAGCAGCACCGCACATGGACGCCAGCTTTCAAGCCATACCACACCCAACACACTGACCGACATTGTGCTGATGGGCATGGCTAGAAGTGGCATGGTTTCCTTGAAAACCATCATGTTCCTGGGTACAGGTCTCCATGTAATTACTGGTCTGATCTCATCCAGACGCATTCAGTCATCCATTTTGGCCTTTGTTTTAACAGATAAATCCGTTTTTATGCTGCCAAAATCCGTCTAGGCACACTTGTCTCTTCCTCTCTGAATCTCAGCTGATTACAGTTTGAGATGAGGAATGAAAAAGTGTTGGTCCCTTTTTTCAGCAGTCCAAAATGTGACTAATGTGCAATTAAGTGATAAGTTTGTCATCCACAAATTGAAAAACCCTGTACTTATCAGGCTTCAGTGACAGACAGGGATCAAAATACACCCCTGGCATTTACAACAGACTGGCCCTATTTTCAAACCCAATCCCAAGCCCAAAAAATGTGAACATAAAAAGCTTGAGATAAAACAATACAGATGGTCTAGAATGCAGAAATTCACAACACAGAACACACTATGATTGCTATAGTTCTGATGTATGCCAACAAGGATCACACAGCAGAAGTGCGAGCACTAGGTGCGACTACATCATTTGCTCCACAAAAGGCACATTGAGACAAATACATCAGACGTGCAAAGATCACTCTTTTTATGCAAAGATCATTTCACCACAACATTCAAAGATCACTGCACAGTGTTGAAGAAAATATCTGGTAATTCCTCACTTTGATGAAGAGAAGAATAACTCAAGGAGCCTCTGTTGTTCTTACTGGAATATGTGAGTTTGATACAACACGTGTCTGTGCACAGAGAAGATCTTGGTACAGTGTGTACACATAGGCACAGTTCATGCCAAAAGCTTAAAGATACAATAGAAACACTCATATTATACCTTTAGGAGGGAGGAGGGTAACTATAAGTCAATGTCAACGTGTCTCTGCTCATTATCATCATGAGACTGGAGACTCTCTCAAGGTCTATCTTATCAGTGTACCAAACAGACTGGCAGCTCCTAACACATAACATAAAACATTCTAATCTGAAGGGCACTGAGGCCTCTCAGGTCAACCGTATGTCAGGCATAATATACATCAGACATGATACTAAAGTATTGAAGTTACTGAAAGTTGTCTTACTCATAAATTTTCCAACACACAGTGCATATTACAATAGCTTCACCCCTTTGGTGCCTTGATTCATTTTCTTTTAGCTTAACAACACTAATGTAACGTTACATTTCATACCCATGCAATTTCAAGTTTTTGCCCTCACTTAACTTTGTACTTGGTGAATTGAGGGTATTATGGGAGAAATTTTTATGTTTTTATGTAATGGTGATCAATTCTGAGCTTCCTAAGCGCCATAGTCAAGCAACCCTTCTGGCATTTGCCCAGATGGCCAATCCGTCACTCCCAGCCCTCCACAATGCTGATAGCATTTCTGTAAATGCTTTAGACATAGACTTTCAGGCTTTACGTTTACATAGACAGATTTCTTGACATTATTGGGGTAAATGACTTATTCTGTGTCTAGAAATGAAAAAGCAATACAGAGTAATCTGTTTTGAAACACACAAAAACATAAACATTCAGGGTCAAAGGCATTGTAGTGATAAGCTAGTAGGAGTCCTTTTGGTGTTTTCTAGTATTTTCTACAGCTTGTTGATTAAAGTTGTTGTTAATTGATTATCAAAATAGCTGGTAATTAATTTAATAGTTTATAATTAATTGACTAACCAATTAATCATTTGCAGCTCCATGAGTCAAAATGTTGAGAATTAAGTCAAAATACAAAAATTTTTTGACTTTATTCCCATAATACAATGTGGCCCTAATACTCCATCATAGGAATTAAAGCACTTAAGCTGAATTTATTATTATTATTTTATTATTACAAGCCTCTAACCAGATTATTTGAACAAAGTCTTTAGCTCTGTTGGTGTTATAGTTATTATTTGTAAATACACCAGCGTTGTGTGTGATGACAGTAGTCTGAGAAATCAATTATTCTTTTTGCAAAAATGATCGTTCCACCAAATTTCATCAGGTCAAAATATAAATTTTTTATCATAGCTTTGCTCTGAAGTGATTCTTCACATTTGGATATAAACAATTCATGTGAGCTTGGCAAAGTGCAAAATATGTAATTATTAAAATGCATTTAAAGCTACCATGACACGTTTCTGTTTCCTGATATTCCTTGTATCAGCACCTCTCTGTTAAATTCAGTGTCTTGATGTTAGAGAGAAAAAGTCTTTACAGCCTGTGTGTGTAATTGTCAGTGCTGATTTCCCCTGTGTAGAGGACAGATTTGGCTTGGAGGCCCAGGGGATTGTGGGTGATCGAGCTGTTAGTTCCACTATGGTTAGAAAGCCCGTCAGTCAAGTGTTTAAATAAAACCAGTGCCACAACTACTACCATTGCTATTCCTGTTACTACCACTAATACTCCTACCACAACCACCCCTTCCATTACTACTACTACTACTATACTACTACTACTATAATCTTAGTACTACTCACAGTACAGCAAATCTGATTCCTTAAGGCTGTTACTTTAAAGTATTTTAATTACTAGAAGAATTTGTTAGTGCCCAGACTAATATAGCAATAGTTTGTGTGATTTCTGTAATTAAGCATTGTTTTCAGTTTGTTTTCATTGAAAAGTAGACTGTTTTAAACTAATTTCCACACAGATTTTATGCCTAACATCTGAAAATTGTTGCATTTCCTGTTCATGACAGTTTACAGTTTTCAGTAAATAGAGCTCAGAATATGCTAAGGGTAATAGAAAGTGAAGGAAAACACAGAGAGATGATCCAGAATCCTGCAGTTAAAAAAAAAACAACAAAAAAAAAACACTTAAACAACAGAGAGTTTGTGCTGCAAATTCTTTGAAGGTTTCTAATGAGAGTTAGTAATGAGCAAATTGCAAAGATTTTACTGAGTGTGCTCTTTAGTGCCACTCTGAGGCTGAACCGAATCGTGTGAGTTTTTACTGCCAGGGTTTACAGCATGTGTTCCTTTTCACACTAAAAGATGCTGCGACTAAACAAAAAACAATGAGATGTGTGGCTTTAAGCCTGGAGACTTGTATTAAAGAAAGTTTAGTTTTCACATCATTATGATGGTCCTGGACATTTCCTCTGTTATTTCAGATAATGTGAAGAGCACCATTGTCTTTGTCAAATCTTAAACCAACAAATTAAACTCCATAAATAGACCCGCTCATATTTGGATAGGAGGCATTAGAACAAATGAGACACACATAAAGTAATTGTCAAAGTTGTTTGCAGCCACATCAAACAGATGTATCCTCCTCTTGACCTTTCATTTTCTGAGTCTTGTATTTTTGAACATATTGATGTTACTTTCTGTCCATTTTCCAAGCAGAAGCCTTAACTCATTCTCAACCACATCAGTGCTTTCCCCGGCAACAAATAATTTGGGATCCAAAAAAATAAGTTAAGTTAAGGTAAACCAAATTTTTAGTGCTTGTTTTTAGTGGTCCAGTTCATTGTTTGGGTTTAATTCAGCCCAGCATATTCGAAATTGCCTTCATACAAGATGATTTATGTCCATTGCCAACGCTCATTGCTGATGCAGGATGTAGTGTGCCCTGTACATCGTGAGGATTGTAGTGTGCATGTAGTGAGTACAACTTTAAATTAACATTTGTTTTTTCATTAGCTTTATCCACAATCTTTTCCAAACCTTAACCATACCTTAGTTGTCATTCCCAGTTATTACAGAAAACAAGATGTGCTGCACTGTGAGAGAGGTTCAGTGATGGCTGTTGTCACGGTCTTGCAACCATAAATAGCCTGGGACAAAAGTCTGACAGTATCAAAAATAGGATAACCATCTCACTATGTGACTGCTGTTTTGACCTACGTCGACTAGCCAACCAATAGGAATGTACTGTGTCAGTTAACAAGGACAGATTATATCAGTAGATGCTACTGATGCATGCTATTTCATCACGCTTAGCATACTGCAAACATATTTAATGTTCCCTCAAGCTCTCTATGCAAATTTGGCTTCCCAAGTTTGCCTCTTTTTTTTACCATGACTGGGTCCATATTCTCATCCTCCAGCTTGTCTTTAATTTTTTTTCTCATTCTCATAAACACCACTATTGCAAGAGCTGAATTCTTGCTTAGCTTCATTGTTAACCACAATAGTGGCGGAAATTTTTTGACACACATGATGATGTTTTCCTTTATACTGACTTTCCTCGTAGCCTACGATTCAGCAGGTGTGATCATTGCACAGTCTGCATACATCAAACTTAATGTTATACCCAAGTTTATTAGATCCATGTCACACAGTGTGAAGATTGCCGAAATTTTACAGTATGGGGGCACCATTAGATCTAATCTGGACTGCGCTTCTATCAGTTTTGACTCATTGATGCTTACAGCTTAGCTAAGCTGCATGCTCAGAAAAGATGTAGCTGGAGTGGTTGTCTATCTAGAATTATGTAGGAAGGGAAGGGAAGGGAAGGGAAGGGAAGGGAAGGGAAGGGAAAGAAAGGAAAGGAAGATTGAAGAAATGTCACTGAATGTAATTCAGGGTCGCACGGTGTCTTGCAATATCAATTTAACTGTCTGGCCAAAATAGAATCAGCTTGTCTCACACACTGCCTGTGGTGTCATTGGAAAATACAGAGGTTTTGGCATATTGTAAGACAGGAAATTAATAAAATCTGAGCCATCAATTCATAAAGTGATCTGAGATGCATGCTACTGGGGATATCAAATGGCTCAATCAATGATAAATACAAAAGGAGTCTTTACAAAATGGTAATGCTCAGTGGGAGAAAGTGCATGCTTCTGAAGTCCCACCTATAACACAGTGGCATAAAGTATATGAATATGTTTCCTTAGATTACTTGACATGTGTGCTACATTCTAAAGACAATCTATTTCATAGAACATGGGATCCTTTTATGTCTTATAATGGACTTGATATGTTTACTGTTCTTACCATGCCGAGTTGTCCTGCATTTTTTTTTTTTTTTTGTGTGTGTGTTTATTTTTTTGTGCTTGGAGGGGGCGTGGCCCCTGAAAGTGTTTTTTGTGCTGCTTTGCTTTGGAAGATCAATAAGCATATTTGAAAACAAAACAAAACAAAAAATCAACTTTCATGTCTGGTGACAGGTTGTTTTCATTGGTATTGGTATGTTGATTAATGTGTCACTGGGTCTGTGTCTCAGGACCCAGCTTTTCTTGCTTACACAAGAGAGGAATGTGGTGAAGTTTAAATTTTGACACTCAAACTAAATTGGATGTTAACACCATAAAATAAGATTCTCAGAGTCTAATTCATATTCCAAGCTGGTTTTGTACTTAAGGTTGTATTGCAGAGTTTACCCACATTGTAGACATAATTGCCTGTGTCTGCTTTTTCATTTCTGATCTCTGTGTGCTGTGAAAAAATAATTTTGAAGGTGGTGTAGCACAGCACAGAGATTATGGGGAATTTTAATCGACTTTTCTCGCATGTTTTGGTCTGGTTAGGTGCTGCTTGAGAAGACTGGCTGGCTTAATTGAATTTTACTCAGAATGATGAAGAATTTCATCGAGCATAAATGATGCTAGAGACTTGTGCTCTGTATCAACATTGGTATTAATAGGCTCACAGATACCTAGAAGTCCTCTGTGAATTCTCAATGGAGTCTTACATCATATACAGTGACACATAATACCCCTCATCACGTTTTATTTCTGAATATGTGAACTAGCAGTGAATGTTTGCTCAAAATGAGGTAGAGAGTGACTCTCCATAAACGCTGGAAACAATCAGGATGAGAAAAAAGCAAAATTGGATTAAAGTTGACATCACCAGTTAAAAATACCATCCATGTATTGTTTGTTTTAAATCTCCACAGTACCTCCAGCTGTTCCCAGAGGTAGGAGAACTGCAGTTGCTTGTAAACATCCTGGAATAACCTTGTTAGACCTTATTGCAATTTCATGTATTAATTGAAAGCTGCCATTGTCCCTCCGGAGCTTCATGAGTCACCCGAGCAGTAGGACTCTTTCTGCTCTCTGCCTGCGCTGGCAAATTACAAACACAGCTGGACAGATAGAAGGAATAATTGTTTTGATATGTTGTGTCCTATTTGAAACACGACTTAAAGCACACTGTTTGTTGAGCGGTCTTCTCTGTACTGTCTCAAAAACAGAACAGAGTAACAGATGTGACTTAATTTTTGCATTCAGTATTACTCAAAATAAGTCAAGGGGCTAAGTCTTTCACTGTGATTGAAATGTTCTTGTTAACTCTGTTAATGTAAGGAAGACACAAGAAACCAAAATCAAAATTGTCCAAGGACCAGTGTGTTGGGTTTTGTGGCATCTAGTGATGGAGCTTACAGACTAAATAGCCCTCACCTCACCCTCCTCTACCAAGAATTTATGGTGAAACTCATGCTTAAGGCGAAAGGCCGTATCTAGAGACAATGTTTGGTTTGCCCCCTCTGTGCTTCTGTAGAGACATGGTGCTGCAACATGGCGGACTCTGTGGAAGAGATCTTCTGCCTTCTGTAGATACACTATATTGCCTAAAGTATCAGGACATCTGCCTTTACACACACATGAACTTTAATGACATCCCATTCTTAATCTGTAGGGTTTAATATGGAGTCGGCCCACCCTTTGCAGCTATGACAGATTCAACTCTTCTGGGAAGGCTTTCCACAAGGTTTAGGAGTGTGTTTATGGGAATTTTTGACCATTCTTCCAGAAGCACATTTGTGAGGTCAGGCACTGATGTAGGACGAGAAGGCCTGGCTTGCAGTCTCTGCTGTAATCCATCCCAAAGGTGTTCTATTGGGTTGAGGTCAGGACTAGGCAAGCCAGTCAAGTTCCTCCACACCAAACTTGGTCATCCATGTCTTTATGGACCTTGCTTTGTGCACTGGTGCACAGTCATGTTGGAACAGGAAGGGGCCATCCCCAAACTGTTCCCACAATGTTGGGAGTCTGAAATTGTCCAAAATGTCTTGGTATGCTGAAGCATTAAGAGTTCTTTTCACTGGAACTAAGGGCCCAAGCCCAACCCCTGAAAAACAACCCCACACCATAATCCCCCCTCCATCAAACACTTGGCACAATGCAGTCAGGCAAGTACCGTTCTCCTGGCAACCGCCAAACCCAGACTCGTCCATTGGCTTGCCAGACAGAGAGGCATGATTCATCACTCCAGAGAACACGTCTCCACTGCTCCAGAGTCCAGTGGCGACGTGTTTTACACCACTGCAGCCAATGCTTTGCATTGCACTTGGTGATGTAAGGCTTGGATGTAGCTGCCCGGCCATGGAAACCCAATCCATGAAGCTCTCTACGCACTGTTCTTGAGCTAATTTAATGGCCATACAAAGTTTGGAGGTCTGTAGCTATTGACTCTGCAGAAAGTTGGTGACTTCTGCACACTGTGCACCTCAGCATGCGCTGACCCTTCTCTGTGATTTTACGTGGCCTACCACTTCGTGGCTGAGTTGCTGTTGTTCTCAATCACTTCCGCTTTGTTATAATACCTCTAACAGTTGACCGTGGAATATTTAGTAGCAAGGAAATTTCGCAAATGGACTTATTGTGCAGGTGGCAACCTATCACGGTACCACATTGTGAGCTCCTGAGAGCGACCCATTCTTTCACAAATGTTTGTAGAGGCAGTCTACATGCCTAGGTGCTTGATTTTATACACCTGTTCAATGATTTGGAGGGGTATCCTAATACTTGTGTCAATATAGTGTAAAAAAGTCTCATTCTAAGGTAACAAAAAGTCAAGTCAAGTAAATTTTATTTAAAACAGAAGTTATCTCAGGGCACAACAATTCTTATTTTCAAACCTTTGCAAAATTTTGATCCATGCCTATTAGAAATAGCTCATTCAGCTGAAGGATTGAATCTGTCTGTCTTTGAATATACAAAGATAGACAGATAGACAAGACAGCTGAAGTTATGGCAGGAAAGTGGGGGTGAGAGATTGGGGGGAAGACCTGCAGCAAAGTGCTGCAGGCTGAAATCGAACCCACAGCCACTGGAGAGGATGTAGCCTCAGTATATGGGGCCCATTAGTTACCAGGGCGCCCTCAAAATTTGTCATTTATTTGTCTGACACCAAACATGGCAATGTTACATAAACTATGAGTAACCATAATGTGAAAGCAAGAAAAACACAGGTGTAAATAGTAGCATTAACAATGCCTCCATTCCATGAAGTATGTCACTGAGTGAGGATGCACAATACCAGAGGACTGGAACGGGCTCACGTAAAAGCTTTGACAAGTCAAAATATCTGCCGTGAAAAGGGTCTATTGCTTTGGTTCGCTGGTCTGTATGATGGAATCCCAATGGCTTACACTGACCCTTCCCACCCCACGTACAACTTTAGCTGCTGCAGAAACAGTCCAGGATCAAAAACACTCTGATACTATGATAAGACGCAAGTACCACATATATTTAAACCTGCAATGTTTTTGGCCAAGTTAAAGTAGATTAAAGTAGAAAGTGGGATAACAAGAAAAAAGTACAAGTATGCAAGTACCTTAAATTTGTACTTAAGGGCAGTACTTTAGTAAATGCAGAACATACGTCCAACCACTGGTGATTAGAGCTTTTTCACTGAAATCAGCTGCCTGCTATGACTGCAAAGGACATTTATAAGAGTGATGACAGTGAACCAAAACAGAAAGGTTGTGGGCTAGAAAAATAAAAAATGAGCTGAAAGTTTTAAGTCTGAGCAGTCAAGAGGAACTAATAGCTCTCTGTGGGCTCATCACTGTGAGAGACCCCTTTCATATATATGTGATGACTATGCACAGTACCTGCAGCCATTATAGAGTATGAATCCCCAGTGGTGACATTTGATAGTTATCCTGACATGTAAAGGGCTTTAATGGAAAACGTGTTGAAAGGGTTGGTTACATTCAGTGTTCATATCTGCAGTGCTTTTCTGATCCGTGGCTCTGCGACTGGAGAATAACACACATGGAGCTGAGTCAGTTTATTTCATACTGAATGTTCACTAACAGTGAGCCGGACAAAAGATATACAGAGCATGTATTAAAAGAAAAGGGTCAAGGTGACACAGTGAAGCATGTTCCTGCTGTAGGGAGATGGAGAGGAGGGGTGGGATAATCATAAGTGAAAACTCAGGTGCTGCAGTAGTGGCAGCAGCTGTTTGGTTGAGAGATATGTGAGAAAGTAAAATGACGTTTTATCAAGTCATACCAAAGGCTGTGAGGGAGCTAATGATCCACTCTGGGTCTAAGACCTGGAAAAGCATTGAACTGGAACTCTGACTGTCTGAGAGTCACACAAATACTTCTTACTACCATAGAGCAGCCTATACTTAGACAACTTTACCCATGGTCCTATTATGGTACTACTAAAACAGATTTACATGTGTTTTCCTCGTGGCACCAGTTTGATGGAGGGATTTAGTTCAGGCTGTTGTGGATTGCGTGGCACTGTTGCTGTGTTTAGTGTTTGACTCAGCTGAGGTTTCAGTCCACAGTCAACAGACAGACTGTGGCTCAGTGCATCCCAACCACCTGGGGATTCCTGGATCAAAGCTATGAATCATTCTTTTCATATCCCAGCCTGGTTTAATGTGTGTTTTTTTATGGTTTTTGAAGGTGTGATAACAGTTTTTAACACAGTGCGTTTTCTTTGATTGTCTCCATGGTAAAATGTTAGTGAAATAGTTGCTTTGTTTTTTTGGTTTGTTTAGATTCACACTGCAACATAATATTGCACTGCATACTGTAATGTTGCCAATATTACAGTTGAACAACTTGTAAACAATCACATGGGGAGTTGGTAACCTCTTTTTGCACTAGGGAGATCATCCCTGTCAATTCATCAGAAACTTCAATTAAGACTTCTTGACTAGTCTAAAAGTAAGAAAACACTCAGAAAACAATATTATATTGGTTTGCCTTGTGTGGCTAATTAGCAGTGCGAGCACCAGCAGCCTCATCTTGCAGCAGTGTTCCTCTAAACCAATATAATATTGACGAGGCATGCGGGATGGCAGATTGATTTGGTTGGTTTTGGTCAGATGGCACAGCAAGTGGTCTGCAATTTATGTTTGCATTTAAAGTTTTATTTGACTTCAGACAGTGTTATCATAAGGAGAGGATGACCTAATAAGCTGGATTTATTGCATGACCTAAACACAGTGTGCATGATTTATTGCTGCACTCTATCCTCCTTGACTTGGAGAAAAATTTCACCATTGCATCATGATATGGAAATTTTGCCACACATAAAGCACATCCATTAGAACAAAATGTAAGCTAAACACATTTCCATTTGTTTTACGATGTGGAACTTACCTTGATTAGTCTGGTACAGCCAGGGGCTATATTTGGGGTTCTTCAACTGCTCTGGGTCCTAGGCAGATTTACGATGTTTGCCTTTATTTTTTTATTTTTATTTTTGACTAGTTCAGCTTTAGCTGGACTGGTGTCAGTAATGTTTATGCTAACCTTTTTTAACATGTTTTTGGCCTAGTGAGCGGGCAGCAGCAGAATGTATTTTAGCCACCTAGACCAACAGCTCCTGTGTCCTGCAGGGAAAATGACTGTTTTTTTTTACAAAGTTTTGTGGCTGTGAAGAGAGCAAAGATGGCAGCTTCAGTTCACCGTCGGTAAAGGCTGTCTAACAGCAACATAAAGTGGGTAAAATGTTCTAAATATAGCATACACTTACACTGATACTGATTTTGGTTAAATGACTGTTTGTGTTTAAGGAGTGATATAACAGCTTCAGCTCCCTGTTGTTGAGTTGGCTCAGATTCAGAGAGCAGCAGTGGGAGAAGAGAAGTTTTGCTGCACCCACATAGCAACTGACATGGACTTTTTGCAATTGGTTTGTGGAATTAATTGTGTCATAAAACTTCGAGCACAAACGCCCAATTCAAATGCAAAATGGGAGAGTGCACAAAAACTTAGATAACAATATTTCCAATTTGGATGAAATCTGATTTCTAATACTTTTAATATGCTTACTACATAATATCCTTAATTACGGTAATGGTTAGAAGACTATAGTGGACTTGGGTTCAAAGAGGTTTTAATAAAATATTAATAATTTGTTTAACTAACTAGTCTTTCTGGTGCCGACTAGTGAGGGTAGCAATGGTTGATCGACTAATTGCGCACATCCCTTTAACAAATCCATGTCAAGTCCATTTTATGTGAGCTAAGTATTTAGTTGTTTGTAGTTAACCTTGTATGGTGCTACAGAAGTTAATAAAAAGCTGAGTCAGATCAGACTGTGGTTTGCCCTCTGTTCATTTTGTTGTTCTTGACTCTCAAACAAAGAGACACTGCTGGCTGTCGGATGTCATTTTGATCTAATTTCCAGTAGTAAGTGTATTGATATAGTACCAATTTCACTCTGACAAACTGTCACACACAGACTTTGCATATTAAAGCAATAGTTCACCCTAAAATGAAAATTAAGTCATTATCTACTCACCCTCATGCCGATTGAGGGTTGGGTTTATTTTGTAAGTCCACAAAACACCACTGGAGTTTCACAGGAAAACAGTGTTGTAGAATCTCCCGAACAATGTGAATGGTGACCACTTTTCAAATATAAAAAAAAAAAACAAATGGAAAAAAACATAAAATGCCTCCATGTTCCTTGTCCGGCATAATCCAAGTCTCCTAAAGTCCTGGCATGCTGTTTGCACACTGTCACACCACACAGACCCAGTTCAGACAGTGTGCGTGTGCATGTGAATGTGGCTCTAAGCTAAAGATACAAAGTGAAGATTCAGGCTAAAAATATAGCGTAAATAACTTTTTTTTAGTCAACTAGGCATGTTGGGGCTTTAGGAGACTTGGATTACACCAGACAAACAGTATGGAGGTGTTTTATATTTTTATTCTGCTGTTTTTTTATGTTTGAAAAGGAGTCACCATTAACTTTAATTGTTTTGGAGATTTTGCAGCGCTGTTTTCCTGTGAAACTCCAGCAGTGTTTTGTGGACTAAAAAACTGAATCTGACCTTAAATCGTCATGAGGGTGAGTAGATAATGACTGAATTTTCATTTTTGGGTGAACTATCCCTTTAATTGATCTTGAAACCTAATCTCTCCCCTGACCAACTAGAGTTGTAAAGTCACTTTAGAGTCTGATACATGTGTGAATATGCAGCTTCTAGAACCAGTAGAATAGTACATGATGTGTTTGCAGGACATTGTCTTAATTCATATGGTTACACAGGTCCTGAGGAGTGTGCAGATTTTGTTTCATCACTTCCTGTATTAACAAGACTAAATCCTATTGGCTGACTGGTGTTTAGGGTGCTATTGGAGGGAAGAGAGTGAGAGAGGAGGATTAGATCAGTGGAAGTGAGAGCAGAGTGGTGATGACGCGGCTCTTGTCATTTCCAGTGTCCCCTCTCAGGGGTCTAGCCTACAGCACATCAGTGTGTGGACAAGCCAAAAGACAGGAAATAGATGTGACAACATGCTCCAGCTGTGCCAAGCATTTTTCACTACACAGTGGGGGGACCAAAGTCATCCTCTTCTCATGATTCTCTAGCTAGAGCTCTGTTATGCTGGAAGTGGCCCCAGAAAAAGGATCAAAACTGTAGCTATTGTACTGAGCTTTTTTTTGTTGTTGTTCTTTCGATGGCTTCCTGTAACAAGATTGCATAAGATTCAGTTTGTTATGTCACCATTTTTAAAGGGGTTATAGGGGGTGGGATAGAATGAAAGGAACACATCACAATATAGTGGAGCTGTGAGCATCAACGCTACAAACTGTTGCCTAAAAGATTGTTTTTGAGATGAATTGACACCTCTCTGACAACATCAACAAAAAAATAACACTACAAATAGGTTTGCAGGTCACAATTATTTTCTTTCTGGATTAAAGGTCTAATGTGTAAGATTTATGACAGAGTATGTCAGAAAGTGAATATAATATTCATAAGTCTGTTTTTATTAGTGTATAATCTATTTTTGTTAACTTAGAATGAGCCGTTTATATATACAGAGGGTCCTCTTCCAAAGAAGTTGCTCCACCATGTTTCTACTAAATTAGTCTTGGGCGGTATCTATTTTTTCATGCCTTCATACCTTCCTGACATTTTACCAGGGTATACAGTATTGTGACAGTATTTTTGTTAAACTTGTGAAAAATGGCTCAACTCTATGGTACTCCACTGTACTGTAGTACTGTCTTGACACAGGCAGAGCTGATTGTCACAGCAACACCATTCCCACAGCTGGGAACAACACACACAGGAGCTCTACTTCGGTCTGGAGGAGCTGCAGCTTTTATTCACTGACAAACTCAAACCCACACTGTACATTTACAGTGCCATCACTGTATATGCACTGCCAGACTGACAACTTCTCTGCTCACCTCTTCCTCCGCTCAGCACACATTCACAGTCGCTCTCTGCTACCATAGACAGTAATTAGTCCCACTTGCCCTCCTCATACTCGCTAAAGATACACACTCACTACGATATGCTCCTCTGGCCAATCAGTAGTCTGCAGTGTTTGCTGGCTTAACTTTCTCAGTGGGACTAAATCCAAAACACTCTCAAACAGGGACAGCTGCATTCCTCTTCACGACACAGACAGGTTGGATACAGCAAATATACATATAAACATGCCTGGGCATACATGTTAAATACAGGTTCAGTCACACAGTCATCTTGATGATGTAATGATTTCCCATCCACCCTTATTGTTATTTGCCTCAGAGCTGTGTTTCTGAATAACTAATTCTCATCTTGACTGAGAGTGTTTGGAGGTTTTCCCAATAAGTTATACTCTGCTTTCAAATAATGTTTTATACATTTAAAACATTATAAGAAAAAAATATTTAATAGTATGTATGAGTAAAAAATATAAACATAATTTATTTTACTTTCACCACAGTCCGCCGAGCACTGAGAGCTTGAATAATTTCAGAACAATCTAGGATTGCATTTTGTTTCTGTTATTCTCTACATCTCCTGTAGCATTTTGATATAACTTGACTTATTGCATCAGTAGAATAAAAACGTGTTCCCATCATGCCCCCACTGAATATTTATTTCTTCCTGCACAATAGTGACCATTAGCAGCAGTTTCTGTGAAACAGCAGTTGCATATGATTGCAGCTGTTTTCTCTGTCATATCCCTGGCAGCTTTTTTAAAATAAGCCCTGCTAACTGATTCCTGTTCTGTCTCGCCCACATGAAACGGATGGCTTTCAGTATTAACAGCAATAGTTCAACTGTTGTGATTAACATAACCCTATTAGTTGACTGGAGTGAGGGATTATGTATGATGAAGGTTTATTTTGAACTGGACTGACTCTTTATAATATTCTTTACATCCTCACTCCCCCTGTCTCTGATCACTCTGCCTCCCTCTTTTCTCCCCCCCGCCTCCAGCCTTGGGCTTGTAAGGAAACTGGCTCAGCTCTTCCATCCTCCCTGTCGGACATCCCTCTGTGTCCCGCCACTACCATGTCCTCCCCCTGCTGTACCCATCCCATGGAGAGTGCACGCCCACCCAGATAGGATGCCTGCCTCGCCCGACGCCCTGCATCCCCTCCTGCCCATCACCACCTCCTCCTTCTCCTTGTGTGTACCTGCTCTTGCCAACAGTTCCTTGCGCCCCCCCAGGCTCCGCCCCGCCCCGCTCCAACATGGTGGATGAGGTGACCACCATGAAGGATGACGTCATCAACGCCAACACGCTGGCTTGGCTGGTCTGCTCGGGCGTGTCCATCCTGGCCAACACTTGGAGCATCCTTAGCGTCAGCGCCAAGCAGAAAAAGTGGAAACCTCTGGAGTTCCTCATCTGCACGCTGGCAGGCACGCACATCCTCAACATGGCCATCCCCATCACCATGTACTGTGTCATAACGCTGCGCCGTCAGCACTCCAACTACGAGTGGAACGAGGGTCTGTGCAAGGTGTTTGTCTCCACCTTCTACACCCTCACGTTGGTCACCTGCTTCTCTGTCACCTCGCTCTCCTATCACCGCATGTGGATGGTGCGCTGGCCAGTAAACTACAGGTAAGTTGAGTCTGTTGCTAAGAAAATGCCCGCTCAGAATATGCTCTTATTTTTGGTGGTACCATACCCGTCTCATTTCTCCCAAATGTACCCTTCCTAAGTCTTACCCCTTTTCGCTCTGTTTTCTAAGAACAGATGCACAAGCTTCATACCTTAGTCAACTTTCTCCTTGCCTGTTTCCTTAACTTGGATAAGCTATCTGCTAGGCTCATCTATGTTGTTTAAATAAAGAGAGAGATAGGAAAATACCAAAAGGCTGCTGTGTAGCAGGTTATAAAACAAAAAACATACAAATCTATAGCACAATCTCTGGTTCCTCTTTCTTCCTGGAAAGGAACGGGTCTGAAAAGGAGTTATTCTTTATTTTGAGTGCTCTGTTAATTCCTTTTTGAAGATGATAAATAAGAATTAGCTCCTGTCATTTAGATTATGCTGAATAAGAAAATAGAAACAATTAATATTTAGGGATTTCACACTGAGATTTGAGGTGGTTAAGATGCATGAATAAGTGTGGTAAATAGCTAAATGATGCTGGAGTTCAGTCATAACCTTACAGTATAGCAGCGTCAGACTGTCATCTTCAACTAAACCTCAGCCTATCTTAGATCAGTTGTGTGTAACAGGTTTTGTTATTTGCAGACAACACTTAGCCTAAAGGTACGTGGTAATTCAACATTAGTTGCCACTGTTGGTTTCACTGATCCAGTTGGACGGGGGAAAGACTGAAGGGGCATGACAGCAGACTGATCAGCCTTAATTTATTAAGGCTGATTATTAAGATCCTAGCACATCAGAGATAAAGGATTTTTGAAAAATGACATTTAAAAAATTCTACAGCAACATTTCTCTTCAGAAACAATGGATAATCTCTGGATCCTCCCAAAGACCTCACTTTAAACAGTTTGTCTTGGAACTACTTTCTACTGAAGAAATAGTTGCCATGAAAACTGTTGACAGTGTGTTCTTGGATTGTTTCCATGGCTAGATACCACGAGAGGAAAGTGAGAAAGTGAATGTTTTATTCATAATTTAAGGGAAGCCAACCAACCCTTTTAGATGTGTCAGCACAGTCCAACGTTCACACACATTTCAACATGCAACACATTTTCTACAACAATGCAATTAACATCAATCTGTATTTTACTGCTATACTGATGTACTGAACATGAAACACCTTTTTGTAGATTCTGATCAGGTTACAGCACTTTACATTCAACCATTCATTCTTATAAAACTGTTAGCAATAGAATAAAATAAAGTATAAAGAAATTTTAAATTCTAACTACCTCGGCTTTCCATAAACACAACAGCTTCTAAAGCCACCTTGAACAACATTCTGACATTTAAGCTGCAAATTTTGGGCCCTTCGCTGCATTTCAGAGCAGATCCCTCAGATGGGATGGGGCCGGTGTTTAGATTAGTGTCACTTGTCAACCTGTTTACATGAGTTTTTGGGAGGAATGTTCTGCATCAGGTGAAATCTCGCTCTGCTGCCAACACATCTGCTGGTTGCAGTTATTTGGGGTAACACCATGTAAAACCCTCCAGACGGAGCATCTGCCAGCTCTTGCTTCCAGCTTCATTTGGCTCCTCACAACAAGTGATATTACTGAAGTAACACTGAATAATAAAGATCAGGTTCACCTCACAGTAACAGTCAGCACCCTGCTGCAGTAACACCATTTTGGTCTTGTTAGACTCTTGAGACATCTGCTGTTCACACGTAATCAGATGTTCTGAGCAACATTGCTGCTTCCTTTTTCAAACAAGATTTTGATGCTATTTCTGTCTGTATTCAGGGATGTACAAGTGCTGCTTTAACATTACCTGTTGTGATGATTGTGAAGAAGCAGCCATTATTTTGTTCTTATAAGACCCAGTGCTTTTTAATTTGACAATGACACTTTTACAAACACATTTACTGACAAAATAATGCTATTATGTTGGCATTATCACAAAGGAGGATTCATCTGTTTGGACTGCTTGACTTCTACATTTTTCCACTCATTTCTCATTTCAAAACCAGGGATTTGTTATATGATGTCTTTGATTTAAGCTTGGTATTTTTTGGAAGCCCATATCTGCCAAAAATGATGTAAGTCATTATAATGAGAAACTTTCTAAAATAACAAGTTAGTATCTCAAAACAATGAGTTAATATCTCAAAATAACCTAGTATCCTGAACTAATGACTAACTTTCTCAAAATAATGACTTAAGAGCTCACAATACTTACAATCTAAAAAGACAGCTGGTATCTGAAAATAATGAGAAATTTTCTAAAAAAAATGATTCAGTATATTAAAATAATTACTTAAAATCTCAAAATAATGACTTAAGATCTCAGTAGTTAATATGTAAAAATAATAAGAAAACTTTCTGAAAATAATTACTTTACATTTCAAAAGACTGAGTTAATATCATAGAATAATGAGTTAGTATCTAAGTAATTATTTTGTATATATAAACTCATAATTTTGAGTGTTTCGAGCCAGATTTTTACCATCACAACACCTCAGAGGTCTTGGCCTCGTTACTCATATATTTTCTGGTCATCAAGTGCAGAACAGTCATTTGCAGATGAATGCAGTTCTAGAGGAAAAGCTGTGGTAAATACAGATGAAAATACAGATGAACTATGACATCTGTATTCATTTTGCACAATACAAACAAGCTACTATATGGGTTATTGAAATGGTACAGAAACTGGTGCTGTGGTACATGTGATGAAAATCAGCATTCTGTTGCCTCGCTCTTCTTCTCCTGCTGAAAACCAAAGAGAGATTGTACTTCCTGTGGCATCAGGCCTGCAGATGTGCAGCCTGCACTCAGCTTGGCCAATTTTGCAGATAAGCAGATCGTTCCAATAAGATATGCAAACTTCCTTTTAAATCTCTGCTTAATCTTGCTATCTATATTGCTTGTGCAGCTGTCATTATTGACTGATGCCCTCATAGAGATATCAGACTTTACACCAATGCTTTTATCTCCTCCGTTTGTTCTCTCACTCATCTGAATATATTCTCTCCTGTCTGGAAACATTGACTTTCCTCTCAGCGTCTCCTCTTCTTGTTTCCAAGTCACTTATAACAACGATATGGTGGAGTGATAGCTAAGGCGATGCACCGTGTAATTGCTGTTCATCTTTCATTTAAATCGCTCCACGTTTGCCCTGCTTAGGTAGCATGGCTGCCTTGTTGCTGACATTAACGCACACCGAAGGCCTGAATTATGAATTCCAACCTTGTACTTCGGCAGCTGTTCTCATCACCCTGCGCTCGCTATCTCTTAGGAGCTTTTTCCCTCGCAACGCTCTCTCTCTCTGGTAATAGATTCAAGCAGCTTGGTGACGTAACTTCGCCATCATATGTACCCGAGGCACATTCAGGAAAGGCTAGCATAATTACTCACAGTGACAACAAGACCTACTTGCCTTTGCACAAAGCCATAGTGCAAAGACGGAGGCTACTGCTGCCCCCTCTGTGCCACTCATATTGTGTCAGTGCATGTAAGCTAATGCATTATTAGTTACAAATATTTCTGATTATATTTTTGACTCATTTTGTATTTGAGGGGATACATTCTACTTCTAGAAAGTGCTCCTCCAGAGGATTGTAATGAGAGGAAGAAGAGGCGACATGTGCTCTGGCTCTCTTGAGGGAAACAGATTTCTGCCAAAACTGCCCCTGGACAACTGATGCTTAACAGAGAATTTGCTGTATTCATTTCCAACACAAATGAAGGAGGGGAGGAACATTTATGTACAATTCTGCCTACATGTCCCCTGTTATTACAACCATTTTTAAATTTATAGAAGCTGGACCGAAGTGACAGTACAATTAAAAAGTTTCAAAAGCCATTTAATGGCTCTTGTATGTTTTCTACAAGCTAAAAAAGGATTGGCCTCCCTGTATGATTTGTCGCTGACGCCTTGAACAGCTCAGCACTCCTTTAGGTGCAAATGATTTGGCAGGATAACACAGTCTTTCGTCAAGTCTGAGAACACCAGTAACCGCCTGCCATATTTTTAGATGTACGTGTGCCGTGGCAAACCTTGAAAAGTGCCACATCGCCAGAGGACACGAACACATTCAGCAAATTGCTCAACTGTAACAATTACTTGGAGGTGAGAAGAAATAGAAATCCCTCCGCCCTGAAATAGACCTAGATGTCAAATAGACCGAGGGGTAAAAAGCAATCTTTTGCCATCAGCTAAGCATTGATTTCCCCCCATTCAACTCCAGTTTATCTAAGTGATAACTGTGTGAGATTGTGCTTTTTTTTCCATCTTATATGTCCCAAATACAGATCTGTTATTTTGTGGTACTTGCAGCATTTTGTAATAGCTTAGGTGCAACATAGTTCTACAAAGGTTTCTTCCACTGACTTTCTCAGTCAGGCATATTTCACCATTTATCTCCTCCTCTGTTGTCAGACCTCTCATAAGTGTCACACTGTGAGTTCACATGGGGGAGTAGTGTGGTGTAATTAGGCATCCACCTTTATCTCCTATTTTTGACTTTTTTCACCTTATTTTTATCAGCTAAAAATGCTACCTACTGTTTTAAATCAACCTGAATTATGCAAGGTCAATACTGACATAGAGTCAGCCATCTGGGACTGCTCTATATCATGAAATTTATATTTTAAAAAAAATTATAACGTCCTCTAATAAGAGTTGAGCAGCCCATCTCTGCTGCTTTTGAGTGGGAGTCTGTGAAACAGCGTTAATTTTCAAATATATGCTGATCGAGACGCATCATTCTCAGAAGTGTACCCAATTTTTGTCTAACGCACTACTTAGTAGTTTTTCATTTTGGTGCATTTGACAGCTGTACAAGAGCCACCAGATGGCATTCTTTCACTAGGTGATGAGCCGATGATAAACTGCAGGGTTACAGCTAAGTACTGGGTCTTCCCTGCAGACATACACCATGCGGAGAGCCTCTCAGCCTGAGCTGCTAGCATTAGCTTGGCTAGAAACAACAGTGGTACAGCACAGAAAAAAAGGGCCACAAATGTGCTTCTACTGACTGTCAAAGCTCCAGTAAACTCTCTGTTTCCAGTGTTTCTCATAATTTGTTAGCTCTTACTGCTAATTGTTACTGCTACACTGAGCAGCCTTACCTCCTGTGTCACAGGACTTTTTAGATCCATCAGTAAAAGAGCCCACCAGTTTAAGGGGGCGGTGCTTTTTAATCTTGTTAAACTGGACTCTTGTTCATTTCCCCCCTTGATGCGATTTGTTTGTGGAGGTACATAGAAATTGCTCTCAGCTGCGGACCAAAAATAACCACACCGAAACCCCTGAGAAGAGGTGGTCTCAGTCTGGACCCAGTTGCACTCTGGAACAGTTTGTTTGTGGTGGGAGTATGATCTGACCTCAAGCCAACTCAACTACCAGGCCTACTCTGAGTTTGAGCAAAGTGTGAAGCAGTGTGAAGAAGTTTACTTGAAATGCATTTGTTGTGTATGTTTTTACATGGTTTAGTGATGCATTTTGGTTTGCTTGGAATTTTCTCTGTGTGAAAATAAACCAAACCAAGGGAAAAATGCTCTAATTTCACAAACTTAACAAATGATTTGGACCAGCGCAAACAAGCTATAGATGTGAAAACGACCTAAGACTTTTATGAGCAACAGGACATATTCAGCAGAGAAAAAAGCCAAAGCCTCTTTCACTGACAGCAGTTCTGCTTACTTTAAAATCTGTGGTTCTGCTTCCAGGCTGAGTAACACCAAGAAGCAGGCGGTGCACACAGTGATGGGCATCTGGATGGTCTCCTTCATCCTGTCCACGCTTCCAGCAGTGGGCTGGCATGACACCATTGACCGCTTCTACACCAAAGACTGCCGATTCATCGTGACTGAGATCGGTCTGGGCTTCGGCGTGTGTTTTCTGCTGCTGATTGGCGGCAGTGTGGCCATGGGCGTGATCTGCATTGGCATCGCTCTCTTCCAGACCTTTTCCATTCAGGCGGGGCACAATGCAGACAAGAACAAGTTCAACGTCCCCACCATAGTGGTGGAGGACGCCCAGGGGAAGCGCAGATCATCCATTGATGGATCAGAGCCTCTCAAGACGTCACTGCAGATCACCTACCTGATCAGTGGGATAGTCTTCATCTATGACTTCCTGACTGGCTTCCCCATACTGGTGAGTTCACTGCTTAAACATAATTACAGTTACTGTAATGGTGGAGCTGGTCAAAGAACCGACCAGTTAAAATGTCTGGCTGAAAATTCAGAAATTCCAAATGAAGTCATTTGTGTATTACTATGAGTTCAGTCATATCGGCTAACAGATCAAACTTTAGACACAGATGTTAGACTTCTGCTTCAGTAGTGACTGAGTGTATTACAGACATTCATCAGTGGGTTTTTCTGACATTTCTAAAGTTCATGTAGCTCCAGATTGTTCCTCGAATGTCTAATAGGGACATTTGGTTCAAAGAGCTAAGCATCTGTTTTTCTAAAACACTAATCCTAAGTAGACACGATCCAATACCATTTTTTCCTTCCCAATATCAGATCAGGTTAAATGCTTTATAAAACTGCGTACAGAAAATGAATGCCATAGAACATGAATTTACCATCCTGAACAGACTTTTGCCATTTGGATCTAAAATATTTTTTAAAAATGTTGTTCACCTCACTTCTAAGTTGCAACATTATTTCTTCCAAACAAACATGATAACTGCAACAAACACATCTCTTTGCTTGTTTCATTTGACACAAGAAAAATATAAATGCTTATTATATATGAGAATGTAGAATGATGGAAAGAACATTATAAATAATTGGTAACTGGTGATTCCTTGAACAAAAAGACAAAAATGTCCTGATTACTTTGCAGTGCAGCTTTCAACCTGACAGCAAAAAATACATTTATATGAAGTTAGCAGTTGGCACAGCATGTGTTATAATTATGACTTTCAGCTGCTCACAGTAAGAACTTGTATGTTTAGTATTTTCATATTAGTTTTTTAGATGGTGTGTGTAGCAAATTGTTGCTGCCCTCTTAGAAAACACCAACATAGAATGAGATCAGGCTAATGGCACCCATTTTTGTGACCTCCTCATCACTTAGCCTTCGTAGGGTGAGGAAGGTTAATTGGGTTGGCACAGCGGAAGGAAACAGTCAACTGGAATGGTTGTGGTAAAAAATTAAAAATTAAGCAGCGAAGAACGGTTTGAGGGAGGAGTTCATCCACTGTAGCCCCTGTAACTATGCCATACTGTTTTATTATTTACATGAACTTAAATGCTTCTGCTCATCTGGGGGTGTAAGTAGGTCAGGCTCAGTGTGTATAGTATGGATGGTGTGCGTATCTTTTTATACAGTTTATAGTGTGTGACTATTTGAGGAAGAGTAAGGGTGTGCAGATTGTATTTTTTCTCTATTAATGTTGTGTTCCATTTACCTTGAAAATCTGGCCGGGAATGACATTTCATCCAAGTTGCTTATGTTCTGCTATAACAATTTGGAAAAGCAAGATAGATGCCCACAGGAAAACCTTTGTTGTACTTGCTCTTTTGCTGTTACATGCTATTTTGCATATACAAACACCATAGCAACCAGGGGCGTAGTGGGGGGTAAACCCAAATAAACTATTCACCTCTTTAAAATGAAGCTGAGAGTTTACTCATTTATTTTCAGATCACTTGTTTCATTCCATGAGGACAAACTACAGTTTACCCACCGCTGTATTTACCACTACACTCTTGATGGCAACAGAAGTGCTAATAAATAGTATATTACAAAAGCCCTCATGGATGCGTTATTTCTACTTCTGAAGCTCGTTCCACCTAGTCCCACCCTACTGTGCTGTGATTGGCTACTATTACTGTGCTCTTATTGGCTGTGAGCCTGAGTGTAGCTATTGGCAGTTGGACCAAATTTAGCAAGGAGGTTGTGGTAGATAAATGAACCAAAAACAAACTTTTTTAAACGTAGTTGGCTTATTATTTTCATTAAAATATATATTTTCAGATTTCAGTAGCAGTTTGATTAGGTTTAGGCACCAAAACTTCTTGGGTAGGTTTAGGCCAGAAAAAGACTGTGTCTCATGGTTAAAACAGACCCTTTTCACAACGTTAGAAGGGCTTTCTAGCGATCACAGTGACACATTGTTGAGGCAACAAGAACAAAACAGTCCAGTATAAATTCCCAATGTGCATCTCTGAATTTACGACTTTCCAGTTCAAATGGAATGCACCATAATAACAAAAACAATGTGTTGGTCATTCCAAATAGGAAAGGCTCCAACAGTTTCATGTTTGTGAGTCGCAGAAGTGGCCTGGTTGTACAGGGTATAACATAGTATAACTTGCCTTTACTCCCTTGGGAAACTGATCCTTCAAGTGCATTATCAGTGAGTGAAGGAGTGGGCTCTGTTTCAGTGTGTTGCCATTTGGTTTGCAAATTCCACCCTCAGGTTCTCATACATTTTTAAACAAGTCAATTCATTGGTTTTCTATGCAGACTTGAGAGCCTGTAGAAAGCTCTAGGCTTATTGCTTGTGATGCAGCCGTCCTGTCATCTTAAAAGCAAGTCACCGTGGTAGAGCATTTTCCATAAGCAAAATGTTCTTTGACAGTTTTTGTTAAAGTAAATGCTGCTCCTGTTTAAGGTACGGCTGTCCACAGTCTGAACCCCTTAATTGCAAGTGTCTGTTTTAATAGTAGAGGTTTGACTGGCATATGTTGTCACTCTATTACTTCTAAGCAGGAGAATATTATGTGTATCAAAGTGCCTTAGTGTCAGTTTATATATAATGCATTGCCTCAGTTCTGTTATCATCTGTACAAGCCATCTGTTAGTAGTCATTTTTACATTAGACAAACCTTTTTTAATTAAGTGTTGTACACCTGAGGCAAGCCAAACAGAAACGTCTGCACAGAGACAATCTGCACAAGCCGTTAATGCTGAAATCTGAAGCACACAGCAAGATAAGTGGTACTTTGTTGCATAATCATAGGAGAAATACGCTAAGTGTTCTTAATTGTCACAGTTCGCTTCAGTTCCAACCCTCACATCCTTATATTGT
Organism: Lutjanus argentimaculatus; assembly: GCA_034769285.1. Lineage (NCBI taxonomy): Eukaryota > Metazoa > Chordata > Actinopteri > Lutjaniformes > Lutjanidae > Lutjanus > Lutjanus argentimaculatus. The sequence continues at coordinate 11,368,315 of JAWZSL010000007.1, forward strand.
GAGAATTGATCACAAACCTCCAAGAATGTAGGCACTTGAGTGTTCATATCATTGCACAACAGCATTGTGCTGCTTTAAAGACACACAGAAGAATAAAATATTTTTTGAATATATACCTTTACTATGCTGTTTCTGTGCTCAGTTGTGTGTCTTGTGACTTATATCAATATATCTTACTGTTTTGTTATGAGGAAGAGAACAGCAATGCAGAAGATTCTAAATGTCAGTAACCATAATATCCAATTCACAAGCAAATATCATGTCACTCTCATTGTTTTACATTAAAATAAAGTGTAACACTTTATCTTAAAAGCCTCAAACTTAAATCATCTTTATTCCTGTTATCTGAATTCACACACAATAACACAGTAACAACTTTCAGGTCTTGGCTTTTAAATTGATCTTAAATTATGCCTTAAAGTCGTACATTCTGTTTCCTGTAGACTTATACAAATCTGCTGCTATTTACCAATATCTGCCCATCAACAACAAGTCTTCACAGAAATGCTTTCACATAATAAGCTCACAATTTGATTGCTGTTTGCATGTATTTGCTTCTAGACACCTCATTTTTGCTGCATAATCATAGGATAATCAGTGTTTCTTAAAGGCGTACTATGCAGGATTTTCCTAAAAAAAAATCAAAAAAAAAAAAAAAAATCTATTGTCTCATATGAAAATAGCCCCTCTCAATGATCACTTATGGTCCTCTAGAAGTGTGTTGTGGTGTCTGAATCTGCACAGGCACTGCCCTCTCCCTGTATTTTATTATTTTGTCATTATTTTGCTGTGTTTGGGGCCTTTCTGGGCATCAGCCTTTGGACAATAACTGTGTGATCCCAAAATGCCTTGGATTGAGTCTGTCAACCAATCAGGGGCTGTATTCCTGTCTTGTGTGTGACAGTGCTTAATAGATGAAGGCACTGAACTCAACATGAGATTGACCCTTCAAAATGAAATGTACATCATTCGACTGCTGTATTGTGGTAATACGGTAAAGCAGTTCTTGTCACAGCCCACAACACAAGTTTGAGTTTGCACCAAAAAGAGAATGTGAATAAAGGTGTAGGTGAGACTGAATGAGCTTCATTATTAAATCCTTGCCCGTAAGAGCGATTACTCAACACTGATGAACTCACAGGTCTTTAGGCACCACAGCTGCTGTTTGTTGTTCAGAAAGAATCAGATCACTGGGAAATGCTTTTTATGAATTAATGAATTTCAGTGTAAGATGAAACATGGATAGTAGAAATGCCACCATGTTTTTGTATAATGCATCTGTTGTTATTGTGTGCTGCTTACTTAGCACATGTGTCATATTTTTACTTGTAAGGTTTACCAACATCATGCCTCCATATTGAGATACAGGATCAGAGGTGAAGCTGCATCCTTGTTGCCTCACAAGCTGGAAGATGATATAAAAGGACATTGCTGTATCACTTTTACAACAACATCCTATTGGGTTTCTGTTTGTGTGTGCATAACAGAGTGGGTAGTATAGTACTAATGAAAGCTCATATTTCCAGTGCAGTGGCAATAACAACAAAAGGTCTGCAAGTCGTCTTTATGACCTAACGTAATCAGCTATTTAAATGCATGGAAAGCTGTAACGTACATACAGATGTGTGGTGTTATACAGAGGAATACTGAGGAATAGATATATGAACAGATCATAATAGAATCACTCCTGTGGGAAAACCATTATAGATGCAAGAAAAGAAAACAAAAATAGAATTATTTATATGAACATATTCTTTAGAACTAGAATAAGTTGATAAATTATTTATAGTTTGAATCCACACGGACACCATGCAAACTCCACACACAAACTGCCACAAACTCCCCAGTGCCCCGGCAGCTGGGGGATTCAAACTCAGAAGCTTCTTGTTGTGAGGCGACAGTGCTAACCACTGCACCACTGTGCCACACCATACCACACTGTTCCACACTGTGCTGTGAATGTGAGCATGAGTGGCTGTTTGTCTCTATGTGTCAGCCCTCAGATCAACTGGCAACTTGTCCAAGGTGTACTGCGCCCCTTGTCCAGTGTCAGCTGGGACAGGCTCCAGCCCCACCTGCAGCTCGACTGTGGTTCACTGATCAGACCTCCAGCACTTACAAGCTTTCCAAAGAACAAAATAAGTACATTCAGTGGAAAATACATTAGCTGTAACAGTTTTTCCCAGACACACAATGTGTTTGTGTTGTGTAAGGACATTTTCTGATGTTGGATCTGCATTCAATTATTATGCTCTCTGGCTAAAGGTGTGGTAAATTCAGCAGGTGTTTCTGATAGAAAGAAAAGCCTGACACTGATTTTTTTTAAATTTCTCATTTCTTATGCAGTGGTGACCTGTACATAAAGCTTCTAGCTGTGTTCTTGTTGTCTTTCAACACTGAATTTGCTTTTACATACACAACATGAACTCTCATAATTAGTTCATTCTGTATATTTTGATTGAGAGTTGTCATTCTGTTTAGGATTCATTGGATGGTTTGCGTCACATAGTCAGCGTTGGAGCACAGACATGATGCAAATGGCATATAGCAGTATGCTATGGCACACAAAATATGCACATGAGCAATGGTGTTAGAGCAAGTAGTGTCTGTCTGTCTGTCTGTCTGTCTGTAAGTAAGTAAATAAATAAGTAAGTAAGTAATAATGGTAAGTAGTAGTGTCCGTTGACACTGAGCAGCCCTGGTGGAGTAGTTCTGGATGCCCGTGTAGCCCTTGCCCACCTGTTCTCTACATCATCTGTACTGAGTTGCAAATTGCTAAACTTAGTACAACAGGTCATACTGGACAGTTATTATCAGGATCATCACTACTGAACATGATCTGTTAAAATGAAATAGCGCGATCCATTTCATTTCAGACATGTTGATTAGATTTATAATTGCTGGCTTTTATAGCCTTGGGTAAAAGTCAAAAGCTACAGTAAACATATGAGTCCTGTCTTAGTGCAATGGTTTTCAACTTTTTCGAGTCACGATCCTGCAGAATAATCAGGTTGGTATTCATGACCCTCAGTTTAGAGCCTGACGTCGTCACTCAGAGCTACTTCCTGGCTCTCATTCCATGATGTTGCCCATAATATTTATTTTTTTATTTTATCCTCCACAGCCATCTGGTGACCCCCAGAAATTATCTCGGGGTCCCCTTGGGGGTCCCAAACCCCCAAGGGGGTTTGAGAACCACTGTCTTGTTCCAGACAAAATTAATAGTATAGATGGAACCAATAATCCATACATTGGTATTGGGGCCATAATGCTTTCATCTGAGTATCAGACTTGTGTCACAGATCCACATTCTGAACTAAATTCCGCAACGTTACATGTTTCTACTTTCCACAATGCCACGTGTTTCTTATTTATAAATACCACATTATTATTTCTAAGCACTATGCTAAGCAGAGTAAATTGCATTGGTGCATCTCTCATAAATAGTAGCTTTGATATACTGTCTACAAACCTGTCCACCCAGTCCATGCTGAATAGGTTTTAATTATATGATGCAATTTGACATAATAAGCAGTCACCATGCCGAATGATATCTGATTATTATATCTGATTATGTTTTTTCTAACTCTTTGCTGACCCTGCCCAGGTGGTGAGCTTTGCCAGTCTGAAGTTTGACCGCACCTACAACTGGATGGTGTTGTGTGTGCTGTGGTGCTCCATTGCCCAGTCCATCCTGCTGCCCATGTTCCTCTGGGCTTGTGACCGCTATCGTGCCGACATCCGCATGGTGTGGGAGAAGTGCGTCGCCATCATGTCCAACGACGACGTGGACGAGGGTAAGCAACAGTCAGGTGTCTCCCTCCTGCCCTGCCTCCTTTTTCCTTCCTCTTCACCTGATGATGTGAATATAGATGATGATTCCTATTTCCTAAGACAGCTCAGTGTGGACTAGTAAAAGCTAATTGGCAAAGATGATTCCAAAGATAATTTGGCATATTCTTGAAGAGGTACCGTGAAGTGAAATTGCTTATGATTTGCCTTAGTTTACAATATCTAAGACTCAGCATGGCTCTCTAAATCAGGGTTTTAATACACAAAGTCATTTGTGTTGAGAGATGTCCTGGTCTGTCTTTGGCCATAGGAATTACAGTGACAAATGTGATTTATCAACCGAAATAGTTTTGTCTCCTAGCCTAGGGAGTAGTTATACTGGGGAAATTGAGGGCAGCAATATTGCAGGAAGGGAACAGAGTTTAGTATGAAGCTAAAAACAATCTCTAGCTTATAACCCAATGTGTGATAGAGATCTCCACCTCTAGTTCTTGAGGTACAGTATGGTGTCACCACTGTGATTTACAATCCTCAAAAGTTAATTTATTTGCGTTACATTTGTGAAATGGCAACTGAGACATACTGTAATTCACAACATCAGTTTCTTATTCATTTATGAGAATCCAGTGGCTGTGATAATAAACATGAGAAATTAACTTCATTTAATCATCAGACCTTCATATAAGCCAGTTTACATCAAAGATTTGGGACAAGAAAAGCAAACTGTTTTGAATGTTGCAGAAAAAGTTGCAGCACTGTATATTAGCTTTTCTCAAGCAGGCAACAACAATAAGGATTGCCTGCTTGCCAGGGGCAAGTAAAATGCCATGTCAGGCAGCAGATTCAGCAACTTAGTTGCCTAATCAAGCAAGTGGTAAAAAAGAATTAAACACATTGTTTTTTCCAGAGCTGATGATGAGGGTATCCAAGGAGTGAGCCCTCATCTGTGTTGAGAGTTACACAGGCACAGTATCGATCAAGCACTGATGAGAAAAAAGTGATCAGTAAAGACCAAGTTGATGAGCTGAATGGGAAAGATTTGCATTTCATTTATCCTGGAAACAGGAGTTATGTTGGGTGGAATTTGGTTTGAAAGATGTGGGCGAAGCTCCAACTATGTATTGAGCAGTTTGCTACAAGTCTGAGAGCAAGGTGGATAAACAGGGTCGTTATTCAAAGGTGCATCAAGTTTCCAAAAAACATTGCTGGGATAACAAGATCTGACAGCATCTCACTTGAATGGCAGCAACTGCTGACAACCCCTTCTCCAGGGTCTTGCCAGTTCTTGTATGAAACATGAATGTTGATGCAAGTCAGGTAATTGCCAGACTGTCATTATTTGATTTGAGTTGTTGAATTTGATGAATTGCTAACAAATAAGACAATTTGTACAGGGACAAGTAAAAATTGATTTTAGGCGAGTAGATTTCTGACTCCCTTGCCCAACTTGGCAAGTGAAAATAAACATTAACACTTAAGTCTGATCAGAGTGAAGCTAACTGATGCTGTCAAATCACAGGGTGTGACTTAACAACGTGCATAGCAGAAGCATTCTTACATTTGTGTAGCCAATTACAACACAGCACATGGTATGCAAATATGGCTGTAGTTTGGACAGAGTTGGCCTTTAGACAGCAGAGAAGTGGTCTGAGGGAGTTTCAGCAAATGTTTTTGTTTGAGTTTTTGATGGAGTATCACATGTGTCAGGGACAGGCTTGGCATGCAGCAGTTGACTCAGTAAGCTAGTATTCTCAAGAATCACAGGTTTATCGTAAGTCTCCACATAAGATGTCAAAAGTCCTCTGGCAAGAGATTAGAAACTGAAGGAAGATAATATATTCCTGGTTTCTACCTCATGATGCAGGGTTAAATTGCTCCTTGACTCTGGAGCACCCATGATTACTGCAGCTTCACATGCTCACCCTCTGCGACTGCTTTGCTTGGTGTTCTAAATATTAAACTGTTCAATTACAGTCTGTCACTGCCATCTCTTTTCTGTCAGATCAGTCAAGCTACAAATTAAACAAACTATTTCACAAGAAATAGTGATGCTACGTAATTATTGTTATGAAAACATTAAATGGTCTCTGTTTGTCTCATCCCCAATCTTTGATCTGAACTGGCTTTAAGGTATGATACAGGATGACACCAATACTTTGTATACCGATACCTCAACACTGCAAAATATTGGAATTGGTCATTGGCAAATGTATGATTATTGACTGTATTTATCCCTTTGGGGGAATATTGACATGCTTCCACCCTGGGTCATCTTTAGGCCAGGGCTAAAAAAATTATACATAATAATAAAGAATAATCTATAATAACAAACTCAAAATGACAAAAATAATGACAAAAATGACATTATTTATCATATTTACAGCTTATTTAGTGGGTACTGGTTAACATTTAGTTAAGTCACACAATGTTTAAGACCTGATTACAATAGCAATCCTGATTTTGGCTGTTTATACATGTTTGTTGAATAAATAATGATACATATTGTTTAGTTTCTATTGTATGTTATTATCACTTATATATTTGTTATTGTAGTTTGAGGTCTGAAATCAGTGGTCAAATGTTATCATGTGACCTATCATGTGACCTTTGTTGTCAGGAGATGAAACAGAAGTGACAAGTGTCTGTGTAACATAACTTTCTATACTAAAATATATATTTTCTGTGTCTTTGTACGTGGTGTGTGCTTTATAAAATGCTTTACTTTACCCTGCTATGAGATTGATGTCATTACAAAAAAAAAGAGAAAGATATATTGCTGGACAAAGGACATATTTACCTTGCAGCACTTTTTTCTTTTTCACTCCAATGCATTTAAACCGGGCAATCTTCCTCGAGAATACCCTGGCATGAGAGGATGATGAAATAAATGGTTCCCCATTTATTTCTTAGGCTCCACAGTGAAACTGGAATGATTGCAGTAAAGCTGTAAAGCACTTTCATGTCATTATGATGGTCATATTTCCCTCGAGTCACTAAGGCATACACCCAAATTTCTTTCTAGAAATATAACTGAAATAGACATAAAAATAATTATTTGTATACTTATGTTTATTTTTGGTTTCCTTTCTTTTGTTTGTTTTAATTTATTTTATTTTATTTGTGTGATGTGGACTCGCACTTACTGGTCAGATTATAGTCACTTAAACAAAATACTGTATACTTAAAGGCAGAGGCCTTAAAAGGATAGTTCGGATTATTTGGACAGAGGCTTAACAGATTGATCCGCTCTCAGTTTGGAAAAGCAGCAGGACTACCAGCACAGAAGCTAGGTAATATACTGCCGTGCACAGGGCCAGTGGGGAAAATTTACTGTAGCCATTAAAAAAAGGCCCACCTAAAAACATCAATATCAGTTTAAGTGTATGCTATGTATTTGTATATATTTAGAGTATTTTCGACACTTTATCTTGGCATCAGGCAGCCTTTTCTTACAATAAACTACCGTTACTGCTGTCTCTGGCTCATCCAGACTCCATTGGCAAAAACAATCATTTTAGCCAACAGAACATGAGAGTTGCGACCTTCCACTGTCTCAGTCAGTTAGTTTGTATTATTGTGTGTCTCAGGTGAATCCAAACTAACCCTTTAGAAGGCAGTGGTAGACCTGCTATTCCCATGCTCAGCAATTTCAAATTATTGACTTTGGCAATGGAGTCTGATTGAGTTTGAGAGAGAGAGATATTTGGCTTATATAGCGGTTTCATTGGAGGAGGTTGTTTAACGGCAAGGTAAAACGGTGAAAATATTCCAAATATAGCATACTCTAAAACTGATATGGATTCTTTTTAAGTGGCTAAAATATATCTTGCTGCTGATCCTGTCCACAGGCACATTGCTTGGCTTCCTAACCCGCTGCTCCTACTGGTCCTCCATACTGGGGGTGTGCTTAGCGCCATCTACTGTAGATAATACAATGACTATGGATAAGTATCTCATACAACCCCAACTGAATAATCCGAGCTGCCTCTTTAATTAAACTACACTTAAATATCTGACAAATATATAAAAGAGAAAGAAAGTTGTACAAGTCTTGCGTCGTCCATCAAAGAAATTTTTCAAGGGGGCTAAAAATAAAACATTTCACCAAAGAATCACAGACACTTCAACAAATTTTGGTCCCAAAATTAGGTCACATGATAATCATAGAAAGGCTCATGGACTGAGTCCATGACCAGATCTCCACAATTCGTGCAAACTGATGACAGTATGAACCATCTGTCTTTCTTTTCTATTGGCACTGTTTAAACTCAACCCGATCTGAACCCCTTCTCTCCTGTTTCTAACCCTCCAAACCTTTTGACCCTCTCCCTCTTGACACCCTAACCCTGATAACTGCTCGTTGTCCAGCAGGAGCCATAAAACAATACAGGGCAGTCCATATTTTGTGTGAAAATTAACACTGCCAGTTCTCTGCTTTTTTCCAGAGGGCTTGCCATGTATAACCCATCACAGTTGTATGTATAAGGATTGTTTCCTGTTTTTCCAAAGCTACTGACTTGCATGCCAAGCTGCTTGTGCAAATAGCTACTTTCATCTTTCATCTTTTTGGCCAACATTTCCCTCAAGATCAACATTTTACACCCATCTCCAATTGATTTTTATTGAACATGAGTGCAGTAATTGGGGAAAAAAACTTGGTAGATGGGTATAAATACACTCAGGACACTTGACGTTATATGATTTTGTTGTTCAGAATGTAAGCCCTTTACCTTTAAAGATTCTTGATGCAACTATGTGGAATGGTTCAAAGCCAGTCTGGTACCTTTTTATCCCCTTACTAAACATTTAAGTTGAATTATATCATTATTTTTTTTAGTATTTTTTTTATCTAAACCTCATATTCCTGAGCAGACCCGTAGGAAAAGTCAACAAATCAGAGAACAATTGAACTTGTCTCTCTTATCTATTCGTCTGTCTGTCTGTCTGTCTTGTGTATTGAGTTCGTTGCTCTCTAATCCTGACGCTCGTGCTTTTCTGCACTTTGCAGAAAACAGCCAAGATGGAGGAATTCATGCCGACTTAATATATGACAGACCATATGACTATAGCTCGGCGCCTGAAATCATGACGGTAGACCGTAATGCCAAGTATGAGTTCTCAACCTTAGAAAGGGGGGTTCCGCAAGGGTATCCATTGAGGGAACAACAGGAAGATAAAATGCAGTATTTGCAGGTATATTTTCATTGATTTTCTTCATTTCTTTTACTTGATCAGTTGAACCATTTTTAAATGACACTTCATTGCTTATGTGCATGATGAAATGGCCTTGTGGGCCTTTACAGTATCTTGATTTCAGACATTCTGTAAAGCTATCTCTCCCAGATATGCCACAGATTTTTTCTTTCATGAATCAAAAATATACTCTTGCTGACTAATGTTTGGTAAATATGACCATCAGCAGTCCCATCAACATATCAGATGTGCTTCATTTATTGATGAGTGTGTCCTAGCCATGCAGATGACCACATGTTTATTTGGATATAAGAGGGTAAGAGTTCAGTAACTGACTTACCTTCTACATTTCAGGAATCCCTCAAGGTTTCAGGAAAACATTATACACATCTGCTCATGTTCTGCCCAAACGCATTGTGTCCATTGTATCCAGCATCCATCCCAGTCAGATGCAGAGCTCTGAAATGCTCCTTTTCAGCCTGCATTAATGCCAAAACTTGTTCTAACATGCAGCCTTCTAGGGCAATAAAACAAAACCTGCTTCGGTTCCAATACTGACCTAACTCTTTAAAGTATAAATTCTGGCCCAGAATCAGACATTTGATCGATATTAATGAAATTTATTGATTGAAGCTGTTAAGATGATTAAAAAAAAATGCTGGACTTGGCCTGGAAGACTGTGGTGAGGATATGTAACTTCAGAATCAACTAATGCAACCCACATAATATTATGAACTTTTACAAAAGCATCTTAACACTGTGTCATCTTTGTCAGAAACAACTAAAAAACGGCTTCAGTTTTCTCCGTACAGCCTGCAGCCCAAGCAGTTTACATTTACATGAATAAGTACTTATTACTCAAAAAGTTTGTTTTTAAAGTTCCCATGAAACAGTTACATTAGCCAATAGCACTGGGCTTTACGCTCAGTGCCTCACATGCACCTAGAGTGGTCCATGGATGTAACACTAGGAAGGAGACAGGTCCTCTTTGTTGACTCTTGCTGGACTGAGAGCTCCCAGTGAACATGGCCAGACTGGGACCAACACAGTCTCTGAGACCAACGGAGGTCAGTTTGGCGAGGTAATAGGCTACAGTACCAAATTGGTTTTTTTGATGGGATTGGCTCCCAGCATCCCGGGCTAGGCCACAGCTACCCAAGCTAATGGCAGTTAGCAGTTAGCAACAAGTAAAGCTATCTTTCCATTAGGAAACTCCATAAAGAACCTCTGTGCTGTATTCCCAATCTTTCTCAAAGGCTGTGTTCTTCCAGGTGACCAACTGTGTTCACTGGTAGGCTGCTGAGCCTGGTTCTGTTGCCTGTTAATGGCAGCTAACAGCTAACAGTTACAGTTAACTGCTTTAGCAACAAATAAGATAAGCCATCGATCCATCAGGGAAATTTTGTAATTAAAAAACAAAGGGTTGAAGCTGAGCAACTGGATGACATCAGAAAGGGAAACAGAAAATATTTTCTCAAAAATATGATCCAGTTTCACCCATATCAATGACTACGAGGATGTGCTTTTGTACAGTGAGGCCCCCAGAGACACTCCAGTCCACTTTGGTGAACGGATGTATTTTCATTCTATGCTCCACTGTATCATAAGCGAGAATAAGAGTTTCACTGGATGAAACATTAGTAATGCCCCCCAGTGCAGGATGAGTCCTCAACAGTTTCAAATTATTTTGCAGGAAAGGATTAACTCCATTATACCATTAAAAAGACCCAAGAATCCCCACCTAACTACCTTTTTGTCATTGTTGGGCCAGATACTGGTGTATATGTGACATATAGTGCAACACATATGTGATTTGAAAAAAGAAAAAAAACAAAACAATTAACAATTATGACTTCATGGGAGCTTTAAAATAACCCCTGACATTATCATGGTTTTTACAGGATTGGATATCTACTAAATTTGACTTTTTAAGAAGCCTTGAAACAGAGATGTATACAGTAGCTGTCACTTCATGAGACCAAACCATTACTCCACCCATTGTTTTGTGTCCGGTCCTCACATGACAGTAGATTCATTTGATTGTAAAGAAATATTTCTTGCTGTATATGTGTAATGATGAAACAAATAAGGTGCATTTTTGGTTTCAGTTACAGGAAGACTGGCTAAACTCTGATACGGTCACACTAGAAGGGCTAAGCCCCAATTAGACCATGAATCGACAAAACCCTTGGACTCATTATCAAGTAGCACCTCCATTTGAGAATCGCCATGGCACTTCTCAAGTGGTTTGATTGCAGAATAAAGCCTCTTTGGCTTTATTGGCTTGTTTGTGTGTGTGTGTGTGTGTGTGTGTGTGTGTGTGTGTGTGTGTGTGTGTGTGTGTGTGTGTGTGTGTCTCCGTCTCTCTCTCTCTCTACATCCTGCCAAGTCTGTCCTGCATCTTACATCATTCTAATGCTTGTGCTGCCCTCTGCTGTTCAGCCCTCCCACTTACTTAACCCACTCAATGCTACTGTATCGTCTGCTGTCTCATCTCTCTGCATTTACTAAAACCCACCACAGGGGGGCAGGCTGATATCAATCTTGTGGCTCTTGACGTCACCTTGACAAACCCTCTCTCTCTTGCATAGTTGTCAGAACAGAATGGAATGTGAGTATAACATGTAGGGAACTATCAACCTATCAGTTTTCATCTCCAAATAATGGAGGTGAATAATATTCCAGTTATAACCCTGTTGATGCATGTTAGAATGTTAAAGACTTCATGTCTGAGGGATTGATTAAAAAGTTAACATCATGGACAAACACCTTATATGTGTGGCATGTAGGATTTTACACACACTACAGCAGAATCAGGGTACCAAAAATGAAACGGTTTCTGTAACTAACCTCTTTTCTATATTGAGACCATTGTAAAAAAAGAAAAAGAAAAAAAAAAGTGTACGACGGAGCTGTGTCATCAGCACAAATATGTACGCAAAGCAGTTTGTTGGGATGACTGCAAATCAGTGTTATTACTAAAACTGCAGTAGGGCTGCAACAAACGATTATTTTCATTACTGATTAATTTGTTGATAATTGTCTCGATTAAACGATTAGTTGTTTGGTTCATAAAATGTCAAAAAAAAAAAAAAGTGAATCAATGTTTCCCCAAAGGCCAAGGTGGCGTCCTCAAATTTCTTGGTTTTGGTGACAACCCAGAGATATTCAGTTGATTGTAGAGAACTAAAGAAACCAGAAAATATTCACAACTGAGATGCTGAAATCAGAGAATTTTGACGTTTTTCTTGAAAATTACTCAAAATGATGAATTGGTTGTCAAAATAGATGGAAATTAAATTTTTAGTTGACAACTAATCGATTAACCGACTAATTGTTGCAGCTCTAAACTGCAGTGTGTATATCATAATGGCATTGAAAGCCACATAAACTTCAAGAATCCTACATGTAGTATCCTTTACAGCTACTACGAGGAGTTTTCAACTGATTATGAATCAGTCTCAATTTATTACTGATACCTCTATGTGACTTACAAATTGTTAATTAGACCTTATATGAGCAGATCCCAGCTATAGTTAGACTGAGTAGCATGTTAGCCAGTTAAAATTAGGCAGGAGATTTTTATTTAGATAATTTTATTTTTGACATTATATTTGGTGGTTGTTATGATGGAAACACCACTGCTTTTGACCAAAGGGGCCTCCAAAATCAACAAAATATTTAAGTTCCTCTTAGTAGCTTTAATATCTATAGCAATGTTACATACTGTGTTACTTTTTAATGTGCAGTGCTGTGACAATTATTGATTCTTTGTGATAGAACTTTTGCTGAATGAATGCCAAAATTATTGATAGACTGAAGGGTCTGGTCTGTGTGTTGCGTTCAGGTGCCCCCTACAAGAAGATACTCCCACGACGAAACCGACATGTGGACCAGCGACCGGATCCCCTCATACCTGCATCGATGGGGCTCCACCGAGGACATGATAGTGAGTGCCCACTACAGCTCCACCTTGCCGCGCCACGAGAGGCGCAGGAGCAGCCTGGTCTCCTACCACGAGGAGAGCCACCATCACCATCACCCGCACCGCAAGCGTCGACGCTCTGAGGATAGTATGCACTCCCTCAAGCACCTGCCACGTGTGGTCTGTGGTGGGGAGCGTTATGAGGACGAATTGCGGTGCTTCAGCCGCGATGAGGTTATTAACTTTATAGATGAGACGCCGCTGCCAAGCCCTAGGAAGAGCCCGCGGCGCACATCCACCATCTCACTTATCCCCAATGTGTATGAACAGCACACAGTCATCCTCCCGCACTTTCCGCTCACAGACTTTGAGCGTGAGCCTCAGGCGCTTAGGCGGCTCTCAGAACACAAAAGGAGCAGCAGTCGGGGCAACTCGCCTGAGGGTTCCCCCAAACCAGACAGATCTTCTGGAAAGAAGAGCCCCGGGGCATGTGGCTCTGGTAAAGGCTGCCGGGAGCACCCGCGAGATGGGAAACAGCAGTGTGAAGCGGGCTCACCTGGGCGCAGCCAGCAGACTCCAGGGCACTCTCGGCCCAGGACAGGCGGTGGAGGCGTGGCTGGTGCTGCAGCAGACTGGGGGCATCAGAAGCACCTGAGCAAGGCCGAGAGTAAAGGAAGCACAAACAGTTTTGTAAGCACACCCTCGGTTTCTTCCTCGGGATACATTACCTTTCACTCTGATTCTGTTGGCTCCACCACCTAAAAACAAGTTTTCCCTTGTTAATATTAACATTATTACTGGAGTTATTATCATTATGAAAACCACTGGAATTGTGGTGGTTATTGGAGAGTGACATACTGGATTATTTGGCCTTTTTACTATATATACCACCAATATCTGTTATGCTACATGGCCTTGGAAGCTTTGGACATGATTTCTGAATGGGCCATTAATTTCATATGTAGGCTGGTGAAAAGATTGGGTGATTCTGTTATTCAGCATTTACATCACATAATATCCACTGCAGACACTTTTTTTTCCAGCACTGGCACAAATAAACTGTTTTTAAATGGCGTGAACATTCCCACACCTTGTTTTTGCTGTTTGATGTTGTTTCTTATGAAATGCTAAAAGAATTGGAGGAGGTAGTTGTTAGGGTGGTGTTTTCTTTCTTTCTTTTTTTGCACTTAAGAACATGAACTTAAATTGTATTTTATTTAGCCTGTAATGGCTGTGTGTTTTGTTGTATGGACACATTTGCTTTCAAACCAACTTTCCTAAATACCCTGAGATTGACCTAAGGATATGACACATACATATTTATTTTATTTTAATCATGATGTACAACTTTTCAATTTACATTATTATTCACATCACATGAAACACCTTTTTTCCAGCACCCTTTGTTGAAGTAATCTGAGAGTGGTAATCCCAAGCTCTTTAATGCCTAATAGTTTTACAGTTACTGTGTGAGATATTAAGATATAACGGGAAGACCCCTAAATTCTTAAGGAATATGTGAAGTCACTTTATAAAGCTTGACATGTCATGTATATATGAAGGGTATTGGATTCATGGTTTTGGTGTTCTTTTTTCTTTAATGAGATCTTTGCTTAGAGCATTTCCTCCCAGTCCTTATTATTCCAATGTTTGTATAAACTTTGGAGATCATCAGGCTCAACAGTTGCTCACCACATTGGATATTTACAGTATCAGCTGGAAATGGTGCTTTATCCTCATCAACTGAGCAAGTCAGCCTGACCTCACCTCTTATTTCTTTCAGTAACATGTTAGAAAGCACCAGTGATGATTTTTTACAGTAGCCAACTAAGAGGGAACCTCTAAAAGATGTCAGATGGTCCAAAAGCTGAATAATCACAGCCTTCAGGCTGACTAGATGTAGCATAATTTAAAAGCTGTTGTCATACATAAATCCAAAAAATGTTAGCACAAATTAGGAACATTGTGAATAGAATTGAAATTCAGCATAATTGCAAATTAACAACTTATATTAACGTATCTGCTGCAACAAAAAGCAGACATGATATGTTGTGTCATAACATGCACTGCTAAGGATTGCTAATATGCATATTCTGAAAGCTTTTTCCAAGTGTAAAGTGACTTTTTAAATGTCTGATTATGTCACATCATAGCAAAGTGTGAAAGTTCAAATAGTATTACTAAATTATCAGTAAAATGCCCTTTAAAACCTGTTAATTTTGAGAAATTCTCATGTAGCACACTCACTCAAAATGGACACCGGAGTGAATTTACAGTAACAATGAAGCTGACTTTCCAAAGCACACTGTAAAATTAACAAAGAATTTCTCATGTTTACCAAATGTGACAATTTGCTGATCAAAAGGGGTGAAAATTCTTCTATTGACAATTAATAACAGAACCAATTTTGGGATTTGGCCTCTCATAGACACTAGTAACTGCTAACATGAATGTATTTGCCCTAATTAGGTGTAAGTTTTCAAATAAATTATTAAGACTATAAGGACAATATGAAGTGAAAATACCCCCTTTGACAGCCTTACAAGTTATGAAACTTTTTTGCTATTACCATCCATGTAATAAAGTTGCAAACGTTTTCACTCACTCATTTAAATGTTTAGTTTGAATTCTTATGTGTTAGTGTACCTCTCACTCATTGCAGCCTATTCAATTGGACTAATTAGTTGAAATGTATCTTTCTTTGGAGACATAATGTCATATTCCCGTGTCAAACTTTGCTATGTCATAGATTTTTGCATTTTGTTGTGTTTACAATATTAAAATATAATTTTGTAACATATTCAAAGATTTATGACTCAAATATGAATGATGTTAAATGTTATAATTTTCTTGTTCAGATGTTGACTTTGTTAAAAAGATACGACTGATTAAATTCACAAGATGATGCTTCAGAGTGTGTTTTTACAATTTGGCAGCAAATGCACTTTGTTTCTTACTGTTATGTTTGTTGAACTGTTTTTTTCTACACCAGTTTGCGCTCACCAGGATGGATATTATGAAATTCAGTAATTCTTCTACTTGTGTCCACATGAAAGTGAAGCCCAGGTAGGTCCCCAAGAGATGACCAAGGTTTGGTGTCTTCCATAATAACATGAGATCAGCTCGATCAGCCTCACTCATTTTTGCAATATCCTGCAGTAGGATATAGCAAGAAACACACCTACTAAGGTTGCAAATTATAAGTACTTCATGGATTATTGATCATATTAAAAATAAGTCAGTTGATTAGTTGTAATTCAAAAAACAAAATTTTGCTTATACAAATACTAAATGTGTCCCCCTACCCCAATTAAAACTTTTATTTCCACAGCAAAATATTGCATGACAGCATTGCATAACCTATAAAATATATATATATATAGAGGCCTACAAATTAATATCAGATATCATGTAGAGCGTGCTCCAAAAATCCCTGCTATATTTTACAGTAAATTAACAGAATTTTACGTGATTGATCAAATTCTCCAATGAATCAATCGTTGATTAAGTGTTCCCATCCCTAACATCTACAGAGACATGTTTAGATATTGATCAAAACAAAATTTTGATGGAGCCAGAAATTTTCTACATTTGCCTTTAAAGCCCTAAGTAGACCCTAGATAGACAGATGGATAGATAGATGGATAGATAGATACATAAGTAATTTTAGTCAGCTGAAAAAGTAAGATAAACTCCCCCAAAGAAAGTGGCCTTCCCCATTAACATTTTACATTGGAAAAGTGTCAGCAGCCGTTAAGGATGCTGTTGCTATGGCGACGTGAACTCATCTCGCCTCTGATCTATTCTCAAGTAGGTTAGCTAGCTAGTTACAGTGTTTCGTGTTATTTTCCTCCCATACTGTGGTATATTGTTTTGTGTTTGTTGTATTTAAGTATTTCTTCATTTGGTTACTGGGCTCATGAATTTCGAATGAGGTCAGCTTCCTTGGTGAATGCATTTTTCCTTCATAAAGGAGATATAACATAACGTCAGCTCATAGCTAAGCTACTTAACGGTGTAGTGACAGGCAAATTTTTGCGATAGCGTCAGCTAGCATTAATGCTACTTCTTTTACATAGGTTTTACAAGCAAGAACTGCTTGACTTTGGGATTACGGTGCTTATTTAATTAACATAATGTACATAACAGCCAGCTGAGTGGGTCTCCCACTTTTGCATAGCTGCAAACAAGAAGACATTCTCGACACGCCTTCATGTCCGTCTTGCTAACAGGTTGTTTTATTGAGACAAAGGTGGGTGAAAACGGAGTAACTGACACATCTGCTCAAGAGTTTATTCAAACATGTCATTAGTATAAAATCAAGCTATATTTTCTTCTTAAGCAGAGTGGGGCAGCGGGAGCGTGCTGGGGCATTAACCCAGATATCGATTAATTGAAACCGTCCAGGTCATGATGAAATGATGATCTTCACCTAAGCCGCTAAGTCGGGACACCTACTGTATTGAAGTAGGCTGCTGACTGGCTAGCAAATAGACCTTTGCATAGCAGCCCTTTTGACGTGAGATGCTGGGTAAACACGGTATCACTCACTAATTAAGGTCTCTTTCCGTTCAGGATAAACAGTCAGAGTGCTGCTAGTGTGCATGCTGGCTCACTGGAAAGGCTTTTCTACACTGAATGCAGCTGGACCTTAATTAATATAAATGGCAACACCTGTGTTTGTTTGACCCACTATTTGATATCAACATGGCTGCTCAGACGTCATCTGCAATACTTTTTCTTTGTCCCTCCTTCTTCTGTCAGCAGCTGGGAACATTTTAGAGCAGGTTGGAAACTTCACATACGTTTCATTTCGGTTGAATATTGAATTATATGAGTGAAAATCAATTGCCATTCTATAAATAGATAGTTGTTGGTGGTTAACTACTTAAAGGTGTAGCGACTCTTGAATGACAACGAGCTCATTAAACCGTATACAGCAGCCTGCACAAAATCAGTTACATGGTCATCCGTATTTTGTAGCCCAACGTATAGGCAAATTATTCACAAAACCTATATTTTAGTTTTGCGTAAAAATAAATGCCGTTACATTTAAGCCAAAGTGTTGTCTTCTGGTGCAGGTGTCTCTAATTAACAGACTACACTGCAGCCCCTGGTTAACGCTTTGTGAGGAGGTCTGTTTCCCGCAACAGTGAGCGCGGACACGGCTCTTTCTACGAGCCAAAAGGCAATTCCACGGTGTGCTGTAGGCCTCACTGGAAACAGCCTGGAACCAAAGCTAGCTCTATTGTATAAGGTTCACGCTTAATTGTGAGTCTTTGGATGAGGCACATACTGTATGTTTTAATTGCGCAAGCCGCCATGTGACAACACTGCGGCAGAGAACGTTCAGTAATGAACCTGATCCTGCGCAGCGACATATTTAACAGCGAAATGAGCAGGGAACAGAGGGGCCTGCAGCGTGCTTCATCCACGTCTGCTCTCTTAAGAGCGCTTGACTGAGCCCAGTCTGATGCTAATAACTTATTCTCTCCCTCACTTCGGTTCTCAGCTCTAATATGCGTGGCCATTATATGGCAAACTAAACTAGGTTACTTAAACAATGCTGAGAAGAGTTCATAGAAATTCTTAGAAAAAGTTTGAGGCTATTCAGTGTGGAAGTCACGTGGCTTTTCCTTTCTTGGATAAAACAAACTTCTTGTGTCATGGGCCTCAGTTGGTCTCATCAAAAGAGTAGCTTTGACTTTGTGAGCAGAGTGTTAAGAAGATTTACTGACGGGGGATTTATGAGCAGATCAGACCAAACAAAAAGCTGGAATAACAAATCCTTGCCATAAGGGAGTTTGGAGCTGTGAGTAAGGTTGTTATTTTGAGGGTAAAAAACGTGAACCAGGCAGTATGTACTTTTTTGTCTTTTGCACTGCACAGGAGCACCCCTACCCTCTTCCATGGGGCAGCAGTGTCTTTTCAGCATGTATCATCTGAAAGGGCTGTGGGCGTTTCAGCGATTCTCCTCGCTGCAAGGTGCCATCCTTTCCGGGGCTGGTCTTCAAGAATGGAGAGACACTTTATGACATCCCTGCAAAAGCAGCGGAAGAAAACTATAGGCCACTTTAACAGAGCTGAATGACAGACAGGTTTGCTTTCCTGCGCATATGGCCGACATAGTATACGATTGCAATCACTGTAATGCAAGAGGTGATTGTTTTTTTTTTTGTTTTTTTGTTGGTTTTTTTTTTTGTTGTTTTTGTTTTTAAGTGTTCTATGCGCTCCAATTTATCATTTCAGTTGAATCTTAATTCAGACTAGGATTATCTGTGCGTGTTTGGTTTATTTTTTTTAATAGCAACAACCAAAAAATAAATAAATAACTACTGAGTGACTGGTAAAATTTTAACATTCACTAGCCCCTTGGCTGGTGGACAGAATAGTTAATTTTGCACCCTGATGAAGATTACAATTGATTGTGTCTTGCACCTTATAATAAGCAGTCTAAGACAAATTAGGCTACTTTTTACTTGAGTTTGTACATAGAGGCCTGTAGAAATTTAAACTGCATTGTCTCACAATTATTTTTCTTTTCTCAAATTTCACCATCTCGCCTTTTCGCCTTCTCGTCCAGAGGAGACAGAGAAGAGAGCATGGCGTGTAATTAGTAGCCTTTAGCAGAAAATTGTTGTGTTGTCCGACAAGCATCTGATTTGCCCGCTACTGTTGCGGTACTCATGCGTGAAACCAGAGAAGAATGGAGGAAATGACAGCCCACTCTCAATTCTCCTGGATCTCTTTTTCCTCTATATGTCAACTCCACAAAATTATAGTTTATTATAGAAGTTTATATAATGAATTTAGATAAATTTACATAATGAATTTATCAAATGTCTAACCCCAAATCCTACCGACATATTTAAGGGCTACTGACTACAAGAAACAACCATCATAGCAAAATGGTAACTTATTATCAGTTATGTAATGAATGTTTAGGTACCGGTAAGTTAATATTTATTTGCATATCGTGTAAAAGTGAAATAGACCTTCAAAATGACTGACAGAGTGTCCCCCACTGATCATGTGTGATACTTTAATTTTGTACCCTTTGCAAACATGAACGAAATCAATAATTAATTATATCTATTTAAACTGCATAGACGGAACTGGTGTTTCTAAAAATAAATAAATTTTAAAAAAAAAGCACTGACTAAAACAGAAACATAAAACACTGATATGAAGTCATTAAAAACAAACTGAGAGACGAAGTCATGAAAAATTGGAATGACATAGATAGATGATTTAAGCCTCTGGGGTTTGGGGGTAGTCGGTTTATTCCTTGCCCACGCGTCTTCTTTGGTCATACGACATACAGAAATTGTCTAGTTGCCAAAAGCCTAGTCATGTCATTTTTTTCAATTTGACGGATTCATCACGAAATAGTCTTGCTTCCGAGAGACCTAAGTCACAAGTACCCAACAACGAATCATGTTTTCTTTCATTCAGTCAGTGCTCGACTCTACAAATCAACCATCACTTGCTACCAGTGGTGGAAAGAGAACTGAAAATCTGTACTCAAGTACAAGTACTGTAACATTACTGAAATATTACTCAACTACAAGTAAAACTGCTGGTGTTAAAAAAACGATGTAAAAGTATAAAGTATTCTTCTCAAAATCCACTCGAGTATTAGTTATTTTTGAACCGATGTTTAATGCATTATCAATAGCACGCATTCAATCAAACAGGATTTCTGTTTCTCCATCGATCATCAGTCTAAAATTATCCTCAGCTCCTCGAAACCTGTGGCTGCTGCAGCGTTTTTTGTTTTTTCGTTTGTATGTCATGCTTTGGCCCGTTTGCGATCACATAGCCTTATTGGCAATAAAAATGCAGATGAAAGGCTGGGACATTAATCCAAATAGTAGCCTACTCAGCACTCAATTACGAGTTTAAAAGTAACTAAGTAGATTACATACTAAACGACCCTTTGCCATGTAAGTGGAAGGTTAAGGTGTAGATTAATGTAACAAACAAGACAACACGTTCTTTGTTTTACATTTTTATTAAGAAAATAAAACATATACAGTATATAAGTAATAGCATATTGTGGAAATCTATACAGTGCAATAAAAAACATTCAGTCAAGCTATGACTTAGCATATCTACATGTTTTCATCAGTTCTACCAAGGCCGCCACACGTTGTGCTGAGTGTTTGCAGCTTCATTCCTGTGACTGCCGGAGTCGAACTTCTTGTGACTGGAACTTCTTTCAGGAATATTTTGTGTGGGCGCTGCAACACAGACAGACTGTTTGTTTCCAGATGGCTGCCTTGCGTCTTCACTCGGTAAAGAAGGAGACATGCTTGCGCTGTTGGGTTTCAGAGCTTTAGGTTTGATCGTTTTTTTGTCCTCAGGTCCAGCTGCAGATGGAAGAAGTCTCCGCGCCTCCTCGTGTGTCTCAGCTTGGCACGGGCCGCTGTCCATGGTGCTGAAGCATTCGTCTCGTCCCTTGGAGCGGCACAGTTTACTGGAGAGCTGCGATAACATCCAGCAGTCGCTCCCGTTCAAGTTGTCTGTCATCAGCAAATATTGGTTGACGTTTGCCAGACAACTCCGGAAGCCAGCGTGGTAATCAGGAAAATCGGAAGCAGCGGCGGTACCTGAGAGCAATAGAAAGACATCATAAGGTGAGAAACAGATGATCTGTGCATAAAGCTCAACTTTAAGTATCCATGAAATCACTTTAAATCAGTATTTGACTATGATGACTTGGTCTGCTGCAAGAGTGAGGATATAACTTACAGCTCTGAAACTTTTGGAGGTTCCTTAGGTGTTTAACAGTGAGCTCCAGGATGTCGGCCTTTTCCAGTTTGCGCTTTCGAATCTGAGTAAAGAAATAACCATGTTTAGACATTTTCTTCAAATAATTATTACGCATTAATTACAATAGCTCTAGTTTGAAGTAAAAACAGATTGTGTTCGAAATTTTTAAGTTATAGCAAATATACTCACACTGGTGCTGTAGTAGCTCTCCAGAAGAGATTTTAACTGGTCCAAACACTTATTTATGCGAGCTCTTCGTTTCTTTTCCATGAGTGGTTTGGACACCTGCAAAATAGAGGGTAAAATGAATATTGCATGCAACACACGTCAGTCATTTTGTCGTGTTTAATTTTCCAGCCTTAAATCCATCTCCTCTTAAAAAGTTATTCTACACACCTTGTTTCCAGCGATGGGTTTGGACTTTTCTGCGCAGTCTATCGTTGCCACCATTCTGTTGAAGTTAATCTGTCTCCCTCTCTGGCGCACGAAGGAAGAAGTTGACCCTGAGTGAATTTATATAGAGACACCCACTTAACATCTCAATGCAAACAGTCCCGCCTGTCTCTTGCGCTCAAATGAGCAACAATGGCGTCATTTGACAGCCTGAACCAACCAAAGGCTTAGACTTACCATAGAAAAGTGATCATTTAATGTTGTTTACAAATATATTTTAAATAGCTAAATGTTCGGCATTTCTTCCTGTTCTTATTTTTATACAACTCTAGGTCACCTGAAAGTTGTTTTTTGTCCGAATTCTTTCTTTCATTTTTAGTCAACTAACGAGAGCATGTTAACAAATGCAGGTCCTGCAGACTGCAGAGGAATAGTCAGACATCACTTTATATATATGTATATATATATATGTATATATATATGTATATATATGTATATATATATATATATATATATATATATATATATATATATATATATATATATATATATATTAAGCTATCTACCTCAGTTTAATGGTAAGCTTTAGTAATAATTTAGGTTTGAATTGTTGTTTATTCATTTATTTATTATTTTATTTATTCATTTGGTCTTGAAAGCCAAATGCAGAGGCTCCATTAAACTTTGGTTTTAACTAATATTTCAGAATGGTAAAAATCTATCTGTCATCCAGTTGGGACTATTTCAAAATCGGTTTAAAACAAAAAACATACAACAACCACAAAGGTAGGTAGGTACATGGTTTGCAGCGTAATGGACATATAAACTGCCAATACACCAACGTGTGGGGCAAAAAGCTAAAGAGAAGCGTAAAAATCATAAACATAGTGGTTAATCATAATGGTTCTGCTTGGTGAGGGTGGTGTGGGCACCACTGACTCCTGTATTCAGTCTTTTATATCTGGGTTTCACGCCACCAGGTCAAAGGCAGCACCGTGGTAATTCCTGCGTGTCCCCACAACACTTCGATTTTCTGGTGGCCACTTGTCTTTAAAAAAGTGTTAAACCTGCAAATTGTCAAACCATCAGCTACCCTACTTCATTCAGGCAGATGCAGCTACGCTTATATTTATACACATCAACCACCAAACCTGTAACGCACGAAAAGCATAAGAGATTTTGAAAAATTGTTAATACTTTAGGATTCTTTAGCTATTGTGCGTCGCCAGGTTTTTGTCTTCATACCAGGCGTGCTGAGGCACCGAGGAGAATCGCGGGCCGCCCCTTGTCCTCGGTCCCTCGCCTCCCGATTTTCCACACTGCTCCCTGAAAGGGGCGAAGGCTTGGGAAAGTCATACCGACTGAAACAATGTATTGACTATAAGTTCACTGCAGTCCACTGCGCATCTTGTGCTCACAGACACAGACCATCTAAAAATAGTAAATGGGGGGCGGGGGGCGATTAAAGCTAGACACCCACTTATGGAATCCATGGCTGTAGCACTGTATCGTAAGGTAGAAATGTCATTTGTATCCAATTAATTTTGTTCATGTGGTATTTAGGGTTACCTGAGTGTTTCCACACCTAAATAAGGAAAGTTGGTTTTGGTGCGTTTTGAAAGACACGCGACAACGCTGTGAAAACCTTCTTTAACTACCCAAGTCTTTTAACGGATCCGGTAGGCTTCACAATGCATGTCTTAAAATGACTGAGAGGGTCCGGGTAAAGGAGGGGCATTTGTATTCAGTCTGGGGAGAGCGCGCATGAAAAGAGACCAGTTTATAGTGCGCCATTGATCTTTTCTTTTCGTCTGCTTTGTGACCACAAACGTGTGGGCATCAAAAGATTCTCTCCACTTCTAAAGTGAACCAACAGTCGCTACTTTTCTCTTAATTCCGTTTGACAAGGTGAAGCAGAATTCCTGCACAATCCACTGTTTCATGTGAACTAGTTTTATCAAAAACTTAAAACTGACAGATTTATGTTTCGATAACCAACCCAATTAGAAGGATAATTTCCTTTATTAAAATTAGGACCTGACTGATATTGGATCTTTGGGGCAGAGGTCGATAGCGATATATGGAGTGAAATAAATTCAGATATTAATAGCCATATTAATGGCTGATATTATAATATATAGAATATAAAATATATACATAAACACATTTTTTTGCAACAGTCCCTCAAAATTGGGTAAATATTTGAGACACAGATATGTAAAGGAGACAGGATATTTTACAGTTTAACAATAAACGTTATGGTCCCAAATTATATCAGGGCATTAAAAGAGTAAACTTTAATCATTTTAAATAATTAGCAATAAAGCTGAATTAGAAAACAGATCAAAAATACATAAAATGCTGCCTATAAAGCTAACAAATAAAAACAGTCTGCACATATTGGACAACATATATGCCAGCACTGATATAGACCGATACAGTTTTTACAGGCCAGAAACGTGCCAGTTATATCAGTGAACTTACATATCATTTGAGCTGTAATTATACCATAATTCTAAAATCGATACGTTTTTTCAATGTTGAGACTATATTAATTGGGATCGAAAAGTAAATCACAGGTTCACGTCGATACTATGATAATTAAAGCAGACTATAATGAAAGAATAGGCATGTCAGGCTTGTGTCAGAAGACACTAATTGCGTAAAATGTAGTGAAAACTTGCGGGTCACAATTGTGTTGCTTTATACTGAAGCATTTAATTGGTATGAAATCTGGCCGAGGTGCTGTGGTGTAAGTGAGCTTTCTGGTGTCTTTGTCCTCCCTGGACGCCACATTATCTGCCTTTTCACGCTTAGTTTTAACACAAGACCGTGGAGCGTTGATTTCAGCATGGAGCCGTGGCATCACAACAGTCGCCTGTCTTGTTATTCTGCGCCACGGTGCAGAGATTTCACCGCTGATTATTCGGTATAATTTCAATTAGTGTTAGCTCTCAGGGGTCAAAAACGGGAAGGGAGATTTGCAGAGTGAAAGGAGGGGTGGTGGTTTTATGAAAGTAACTACAGGTCTGCAGTTTGGGGATGCAGTTAGGCTTTAAAACTGTTTCCCTCCAACACCACCTCACTTCTCACAAAAGTCGTTTTGTCATCATCTATCCATGAGAATGGCGCAACGAGAAACTTGCGGACATAATAATGCAAGTGCCATTAAATGACAAGTTAAGTGTATGTTTATAAAAGGGCGCGGGCTTTCGCTCCACTTTCACTTTTCAGCCTCGGGTCATTCATTAACCCTATCGGGCCTTTGTCATGGATGCCTGCCGGCGGGGACCTGACAAAGCTGCTGTAATAATTGGACTATTGGGGAACTTGTTAACAACAATTAGTGAAGCAATTATGCAATTACTGCAATAAACTATTTTCTTCTTCGAGGGAAACTGAGACATTTGCAAGCCAATGGTTAGACCTGTACCCAAACGGTTTAATAGAAGTAGAGGTGCAGGTTATTTACATCTTCCATTTAGGCTACTTCTGACGAAAACTCCATGTAGATTATGTTCAGGAATAACTTAGAAAACAAAGAATACTATTTTTAGCAACATGCAAATATATATTGTTGTAATCTTAGCCGCGCTCCTTATAAAATAACAGGCCTACATCAACTTTATGCATTAATTTAAACAACAATAATAATTCAAATGTTTAAGTTGTAGGTTTCAGGTCATTTTATTTTGCGGAACGAATTTTAAAAAATACAAATGTTTTCATTAATTTCATCTGTATCCTAACTATTGGAAATGGTTGTATCAGTAGACTATACCATGCCTGGATGGCAGAGCAGAACGCGGTTAAAATATGCAAACACAGGCCCATAATTTGGCGCACCGTGAGCGGAGCAAATCGATGTACCGCCTTCCATTCAGATGGACCTGAGGCAGCACTGGTGTGACCAAAACGCTCTTTGTGTGTAACAAGGTCACAAAAGGAGCAGGTATGTGGACAGGTGCACTGGAAAAAATATTATAAATATAGACAGGATTTCGTGAAAAGCCACGCGACGGCCCTGTTGACGAAGCTCTGATCAAACATCAAATAGAAATCGCATCATGAATTTCTATGGACTGCTCCTCGGGTTATTTAAAGACTTCTTACTTTGGTTTGGGGACACAATGGCCGCTGTTTGCCTGTGTGTGCCGGGGTTACCGCATGAAAAGACCAGAGGTGCACATTAACATCGCTTAAGGTTTTCTCAAGGGCCGAAATGAACTGACTGGAAAGTAACTTTATAACTCGCTGGAGGATGAAGCCTTTGTCGAGCTCTGAACTGAAAGACACAAGTGCCTAACAAAAGGGGGGCGCCATTGTTAAACACTAAAGCGCATGGGTATTGATGCGCCTTGAATTGCAAAACATCTGCCATTTACTCTGAACCACTTGAGCAAGATTTAAATGAGAATAACCAAGCAGCCTTTAGCGCACTGTATTTAGCCGTGCGTAAAACAACAGTCACCAGCCATATGACCAACGTATAAATGAAGCGTTTGATTTGAGATTAAGAGCACATAAAAACTGAACCTGAGAGTAAATTATTTGGCCCCTTAACTGTGTCTCCATATTACCCCAGAGTTGATTCCTGACTGCTTGACACTATCATCTTCCTAAATTGCTTGTTTGCCATATCAGTGTTTCTCTGTTTTCTAAAAGGTATTTTGTTTAAGTGTAGTCCCCTCATTGCATTTAAGTTTGGGTTTGATGGATTTATGGCTATGAAGTAGAGATAAAGTCCCATTAATGAGATCCATCTCTTTACGCACAACGCCAGTCTCTGTAGGTTAAACCCACAAATAGTCCTGAACAATAGCACGTTGACTAAAAATTAACCCCAGCTAACTGTCATAGGGTTGGCTGTGTTGACAGAGTAAAGATATTCGATTCCACTCAAACATGAATTAATTTGGTCATTATTAACTATTCTTTCTAATTAATAATAAATTATTCTAATTCTAAACATAATAACTGATCATTAAATGTGGAAATCGGACTCATAAAGTTTGATAAATTAGGAGGCCAGATCTGTCAACATCAGCGTCCCTGCGGTGAGAGACCTGATTCAAAAGAAGACCCTTTTAAGGCTAATCCCATATGGCAACCAAACGCAAATGCCCTCCACGTAAAGTGCGTTTTGTTTTTGCTTTGGGCGCAAAAGGAAGGACCAGTCGCTGGCCAAGTTTTTCCCAGGGTTTTCCCTTTATCTGACCAAAGTGGAAAATTGAAAGGTACAAGTGAAAAGCCATGGGGGCGTTCCTCCGATTTTCCTCGCTCCATATTTTGTAAAACAGAAATATGTGTCCCCTCAGCAGAAATGCGGCCTCCCTCGTCTTGAATAAAATAATTTTAAAAAAATCTTTGAAAGTAAAATTAATCAAGGCGTGTTGACCATTATAAAATGAAAAATAATGCGATAGTGTACGTCTCGGCAATTTATAGCAGGTTCTCGTTCTTGTTTCGTTTTAAAACTTTAGACTTATTCAAAGTTTACGCAATTTATCACTCCGTAGCTTTTAACAACTATTTTAATCATCACATAGAAGGTTACCTAAATTTTGAAATTCTCACAAGGGCTTAAATACGTACAAATTATGCGTAACAACGTGTGTGGCGACTGTAACTCTGAAATTGGTATGAAATCGTCAATTTGTTGGTGTCAGCGTTCAGCTCTCCAAAACGTGCCATATGCCATGCTAAGTGGCACTATTTACCAATTCGTTCCTAGTTTCACGGTCCATCCTCCCCTTCTCCCTGCCAGGAAACTGAATAGCCTCAACAAAATGGCAATTTACCCTCTGGAATTGCCACATACCCCCTGCGGTAAGGTTCTTTCCGTTTCACTTTGTGGGGCACCCCAGCCTCACTGAGCATCACGGCGTGAAACTCTGACTTTCAAATGGAGACAGAAAAATAGTCGACAGTGAGTACTCACGGGTCAGCACCGCTGATGACGCGGCAGTCATTTTGTTTCCATGGCCCACTGTCAGCACAAAGTAAACCTGCCAAAACAACCACAGACAAGTGGCTTCATCAAAAATAAAAAAAATAAATGTAATTTAATTAAATTAAAACAAAATAATAATGAGTGTGGGTGATGGGGTAAGGTTGTATATCCTTAATGAAAAATAATAAATTAGATAAATAAACTAGCAAATAAAGAAAATAAAAATAAAGAGATCCCTGACACACACATTATTTAAGGTTAAAATGTTTTCATTGGATCTATGACCAAATCATTAATAGATTAGAGGGTTAACTTTTGGGTCATCCATGTACACAAACATATCATTGTTTGTCAAGGTATTTGATGCCTCGAAAATCTTTTATCAGTGTCATGTCTGGCAACAGGGTTGTGTATCACTATGAAATAAGGATGTAGTTCATTAACAATATAAGGTAGTTCCAAGGCTGAACAAGAAGGTTGATTGTTGCTGTTCGCCTGTAAGTGGGGAAATTGGTAAGTTCAGGTGGACAAATAGGATTAGAGGTTTGATTCCCTCTGAGACAACCTTCTCTGAGATGTCAATGCTTTCACTGTACTGTAAATTATTTTTGAATTGATGTGCACATTGTTACCTGTGATTACAGAGGTGGAATTTTACACCATCAGGTAAAGGGATCATTTTTATTTTACAGCATACATTTACTTAGGGATTCATGGGAAATATAGGGCTGATAAATTATCAACTGATATGTATTATTATTATTATTATTATTATTATTATTATTATTATCATTATTATTATTATTATTATTATTATTATTATTATTAGTTATTATTATTAGTTATTTTGATAATGACGTTATAGCTGATAAATACTGGCTATAATAATATCTGATCTGACAGATTATGCCAAGCATTTTATTTGAATTCTTAGGCAAAGTGTTCCATAAAAGCAACAGTATGTTTGAGAAGTTTTTTTTAATGTACAACCCCAAATCCCAAAAAGACAAATCAAATCTTCATTTATTTATTTATAAATAGTACAACGAACAAAGTTGGGACATTTTGTAAAATGCAAATAAAAACAGAATGCAATGATTTGCAGAAACTTTTCAGCCTATATTTAATTGAATATGGTACAAAGACAGGATATTTAAAGTTCAAACTGACTTATTTTATTAATTTTGTTAATATACATTCATTCTGAATTTGATGGCTGTAACACGTTCCAAAAAAAGTTGAGACAGGAGCATGTTAACCACTGTGATACATCACCTTCTCTTTAAACAACACTCAAAGTATTTGGGACCTGAGGACACCTGTTTGAAAGTGAAATTCTTTCTCATCCTTGCTTGACATATGACTTCAGGTGGTCGGCAGTCCGGGGTCTCTGTTGCCGTATTTTCTACGTCATGCACCATACATTTTCAATGGAAGACAAATCTGGACTGCAGGCAGGTGTAATACATGCAGAATGTCTTGGTATTGTTTTATTGAAATAAGCAGGAATGTCTCTGAAAAAGGCGCTGTCTGGATGGCAGCATACATTGCACCAAAACCTGTATGTACCTTTCAGCATTAATGGGAGCTTCACAGATGTGACAGTTACCCATGATGCCATGAGTACTAACATATGCCATACCATCACAGATGTTGGCTTCTGAAGTTAGCGCTGGTAAGAATCTGGATGCTCCTTTTCCTCTTTAGCCTGGAGATCACAACATCCATGATTTCTGAAAACAATTTGAAATGTGGACTCATCAGGCTACAGCACACTTTTCCACTTTCCCTCAGTCCATCTCAGATGAGCTTGGGCCCCAGAGAAGTCTGCAGCATTTCTGGATGTTGTTGATATATGGCCTTCACTTTGCATGAGAGTCTCAACTTGCATGTGTAGATGCAGCCACGAACTGCATTTTACAACAACAGTTTTCTTAAATGTTCCTAAGCCAATATAGGATTCTTTCTTCAATTATGTGGGCTTTTAATGTCATATTTTATGCAGCGCCACATGAGGGGTCAAAGGTCACATGCATTCAATCTTGGCTTTCAGCCTTGCCTCTTACATTCAGAGATTTCTCTGGATTATCTCAATGTTTTAATGATATTATGGATTGTAGATGGTGAAATCCTCAAATTCCTTACAGTTTTGTGTTGAGAAATGTTGTTCTCAAACCGTTGGGACTATATGCTCATGCAGTTTTTCATAAAATGGTGAACCTCGCCCCATCCATGCTTATGAATGACCAAGCCTTTTCAAGGATGCCCCTTTAACACCCAATCATGGCACTATCACCTGTTACCACTTAATCTATTTACCTGTGGAATGCTTCAAACAGGTGTTTTTTGAGCATTCCACAACTTTAATTCAGCATCACCTTTCTAGTATTTCAACACTCTCAGCAATGTCCCCAGTGAGAATATGACTTAAATATGAAGGGATGATTCAGGCTTTCACTTTGTTGAATACTGACAGAGGACAATTAAGTCATATGAATGGTGGAATGGTCACTGTGAAGTGGTGCCATCATGTGGTGACAGTGGTGTTACAGCATCCTAAAAGAAGTGTTAAAGATGATACAGATAAAAACACACATTCCATTTTATGTGTGTGTGTTTTTTTTTATTGAATCACTCTTAATGTAATACAGTATAAGTGCTATAAATGTATACAAAAATATCTGAATTAGTACAGACTTAGCAAAATTAACTTAAGGCCGAGGCTGTTAAATTACATATAACTTAAAAAGATAAAGCAATAATTCACCAAACAATAAAATGCTATCCAAGCATATATTCTCAGAAAGTAGACCTTCCAGAGTTAGTAAAGAAGTGCAAAGATTCCTTCTACCAAATGTAAAATTTCTTATTAGTGTGCATGGTGATAATGCTTGTTCAAAAAGGTGGAGCAAGAAAAAACTGTCTCTCATCCTTCAATTAACTCGCTAAAACTGTCTGTACAATTTGGAGTTAAACCATTACAATTAGAATAAATCCACTCCTTAATAACGTCTGAACAATTCAGCAGTAAAATCAAATATGACTTATTTCATCTTGATAGTGACACAATCAGATATGTAAGGCTACTTAGAAGACGACTGCGTTGGACTAAAAGATAAGGATTTTCTAGCCATCACTTCAATTACACCACACTAAAAAAAAAAAATCAAATTCTATTTTTTTAAACTAATTATAATATTATTTCAACACATTCCTCATAAAAGACAGTCATAGATATTCCGTATAAAGATTAGCTGACAATCCCTGGAAGGAAAAGTCAACAACACAATTATTTAGTACTTCCAATTTTAAAAAGCCAGATTATTATCATTCCATTGTAGATAGTCAGTGAGCCTTTCACACGTCCTCTGTTGTGTCTGTAGAAACACATATTTACTAGAAGCGGCTACTGGCTAATTGTTTTTGTATAACTCTGAATTAGACCTTGGAAATATTGTTGTGTGTTTTTGTGGGGTTGAAAAATGATGATGTAACATTTTGGGAGGAAATACCACAATAGAAAGGAGTAGAGACTGGAGAGTACTGCCAGAGCATTGAGAGTTTGGATGTACTTGTCACGGTAAAGCATGTATATAGTGGCAAAGATGATCCAGGTGAGGATCAGCAGGAGTAGGCAGAAGGTTATTGCTTTGGCCTCATTGTAATTTTTTGGAAGGTCTTTTCCCATGTAGGAGAAAATGAAGCAAAGGAAGCACAAAAATGAAACCAAAACCACTGAAGCAGAAAATGCTGTAATATTAATGTCACAACTAAGTATGATTTTGTCTTCATACCAAACTGTTTCATTGTAGGGCTTGGTGTGTGTCAAAAGTATAGCCGATAACAAGTAAGAGTGCCTGAGTAACAAAAGCCCCAGTGATGACCAGCCATTGTCCGTGATATTTCATCCACCAACTGTGGAGCTTGGGGAACTTGGCGGCTATTTTGAAAATGCAAACAATTTGAAATGAACGCACAACAAAACATGCTAGACAGACAGTGTAGAACACAAGAAATGGTAAAATCCTTAAGATACAAAATGAAATTGTTGGTTTATCAAAGTAAAAGAACACACTAAGACTGCACAGACTGAGGCAGCCTAAAATTAGGAAGCACATTGGTCCCCCTGCAGATCTGACAACAGGGGTGTTGTAGTTGATGGCAAAGAGGACAGACATGGCTAGTGTGAGGCCCACCAAGGCAGAGGCCCCAACCATGATCAGTACAGCCCCAAAATCTGTGAATGGGATGTACTCCACCATCCGCAGATTGCATGATGTACTTCCTTGTATAGACCATTCTGTCTTCTTACAGCTGATGCAATTGTAGGCATCCTCTGTTTTACACAAAAGAAGTGCAGATTGTCAATAAAGTTTGGATCGACTGAAAAATCCTAATTGGCAAGTTCAGTGGATCTTCTTAGCCATGCAAAATGATTAACTAGTTTTAAATTAGCTCCCATCAAGTTAAGAATGTGTTTACTGCTTTTACTCATTTCTTCCTCTGATTTATAATAATTTACCTGTGCTGTTGATATAAGTTCCATTTGGACAAATTTCACAAGTGAAGCAGCATTTGTAGATTCCATCTTGGTTTTTTGAATATCCCTCAGGACATTCTGGGGAACACAGTGAAATAGGCACCTGGACAAGACAATAATTTGGCAACAAATCAAATATCAGTCAAGCTAAATGAATACTGTGAAGGGTTAAGAAAAATAAAGGGGAAGTATCAGTAACTAGGCGTATACAGCATGTAAAAATTTAAGATGTTTCGTAAAACACTCTTAACCACCCTATCAGATATTCATATATTCTTGATATTGTGTTTTGACCTTGTCATAGCTATTACTAAACCAACATACACAGCTTTGCACACATGTACACAGATGCACACATATCCTTGTAGAAATGAAAAAGCAAAGTATTTTTCATCACCATGTCTTGATACACTATTATAATACCTGTTATACTTAACATATTGTAATAAAGAATGAACTACTTACTTCTCCTTTTGTGTACCACTGAATTTGGCTGTTATTGATGAAGAAGTTGACTGATGGGAGAAATGTATAGTAGCCAACCTTCTCTGCATCACCACTGTCATTCCAGAAAACTATAGAATAGGATCCGAACCTGGGGTCACCATGTACATCAAACTGAATACTCTGGTTTAAAAGTGTAAAGTTTGACTTCTTCAGCTCTGCTAGAACCTGATGTACACAAAGTTTAGATAACCATTACTTGCATGTGTTCATAATGAAAATTGTATATGCTTTTGCTAATTAAACAGATGGTGGGTTAGGGTTATGGTTTGAGATGGTTTAGGGATGAACTGCCCCTTGATGCTCCTCTTTAGAGGATTTATGACTTCGTAAGATAGACTTTACCTGTGTTTCAAATTTCTTGTCTGATCAAAAAAGTCAAGAATGATAGCAGAAATCAGACAATAATGTGCAAATGTTTGTCAGGCTTTGTCAAGGGTTTGTGATAAAGTTTGACAGACATCTCTGTGAGACACTGAAAGATTGCTTTGTTATATTAAAGGACCAGTGTGTATGATATAGAGTCATCAAGCGGTGAATTTGAAGATTGCAAACACCTTGTCTTACTCTCCCCTTCCAGGTGTGTAGGAAACACGAATCTTGCAGCACGCAAAAAGGCAAAAGGCCGCAGTGTTTTGGGCTACTCTAGAAACATGGTGGTGCAAAATGCGGGCTCTGTGAAAGAGGACTTGTGTCTTCTGTAGATATAAACAGCTCATTCTAAGGTAATGAAAACAAAATGATACTTATTTTCAGGTGATTATAAACTAATGAAAACACACATATGAATATTATTCCCATTTCTGCTATATTCTGCCAATAGATCCCCTTAAACCTTACACACCGGACCTTTAAATGAAATGGGAGTCTGTGGATGAATTGTCTGATTTCAACCCATATGTCTTCTACCTAATGTAGGACAAGTGAAAGCTTTGAAGGTTTTGTTCATGTCAGTTATTTATTTATTCTTATTTCTTTCTTGGTATAGTGGATCACCTGTTCCTTTCCTGTTTGCATCAGTAATTAAAGATAAATCATAATAGGTTGCATTCAAATCTTCCAATATCAACAAGCTCAAGCCGTCAGAAATACAAAAGAGCAAAATTCAAATACTCAGAGCAAATTGAAAACATTCTCAAATTATTTGCATACTTACCATGTATGGATACACTGTAATATTGCCGTTACATCTGCCATTTTCACATTGCAAGACATTGTGTAAGGCATGAGCAATGGCATACACAGCAGAATAAACAGGAAAAGAGAAAGATGGGTCTGCATCAATGACATCCTTTGCACTCTGGTCACTGCAGTTGCAAAGCTGATTACAAAACGTCTGTTGCTCTGCATTTTCATAATGAGTCTGCCTTTTGGAAGCATAGATAAAGTCATTGAAACCAGGGATTGTCACTACTGGTTGAGACACCCCAAGTACAGTTCCAATATTTTTGATTCCTTTCTTCTTGAGGAGCTGTGGGTTTAAGGACCAGGCGTCCCCTGCTATCCACACCTTGTTTGTGATATTCAGTTGTATTGCTGAGTCAATGAGTTCTTCAGCAGTCATTTCAGGGGCAAAAACAATAATAATGTGTATCTTTTGTGCCTCTATGTGTTTGAACATTTTGGCATAATTTGTATTGTCATTGAGTCCTTTGGTGTATGCCAGGCAGATCTCAGTATCCTTAATCATCTTTCTGAACAGTTCCTGTCCATCAGCGCCGTAATCATTATCGCTGTTTAGGAAAGCAACCCAGCGCCACTTGAAGTGCTGCACAATGCTAATAATCACTTCTATTATGTGTTTATTGGGATGCACTGTTCGCAGGAAAGAGGGGAATTTTGCTTTTGTTGAGAAGACAGAAGTTGAACATCCATAATTGACCTGTTAAAATAGTAATAGAGAATTTCACAATCTTCGGTGTAAATAAATAATAAAACCTCTTACAAACAAGAGAAATGATAATCCCATATACAGTATACTGTATTTATATAAAACTGAAAAACCTACCATTGGAATGAGATCCACCATGAACAATGGGGCCACAGTCAGTGCCTCAGTGCTTGTAAAAGGGCCGACCACTGCTATCACTTTGGACATTTTGGACAGATTCCTGTGTGGTTCACCCCAGGGTTGGATCAAGCCATTGACTGAGATGAGGTTTAAAATGTCTGGAAAATTATGTGTATCTGAGCAGTGGTCAAATATTTCATAGCCGAGTGATACATTTGGCAGGAGGTTGGTAGAGTTATTGATTTCCTCCACAGAGAATCTCATCAACTGAAACATTCGATAATTTGAAAGAAGGAAGGGTTGACTGTGGACAAAGGACAACAGGAGAGAAGGATGAACTTCATAGCTTCAGAACTTATCATCTACAAGTTTTGCCTCGGTGCTTTAAGCATTAATATTTGATAAGGCTGAAATGAAACTTAATGGTATATGCTACTTTGAAAACATAGCAGTTAATTTGATTGATTTAAATTCTGTAGTATTATTTTTATGTTCTCATTTTCATCTTGAGAAAGCATTGAGCAAGTTTTAAACTCACCTGTAGCAGTCAATGGCCTCTGGTCTGTCATAATAGCCAGGATCACTGGCATGATGAATATTAAAAAGTCCACCTATCAAATAATCTCCTTGCAGCTGAAACTCTGAGGCTGAGACAGTGCACTGGGCCAAGGCACATAGAAACGTTCCCAGGAGACACAGAAAAGCAAGACAGTGTTTCATTGTTGTAGTTGTTTACCAATCTGATATGAACTCTAATGGGATTAGCCTCTGCCTTTTGTAGGTGACGATAACACTGGTGATGGAGAAACCTCAATGATCATTTCCATGCATGTGGGAGTGCATGAAATGTGATAAACATACATATACATGGTTGGAGGAGAATTCACAAATCAGTATGCAAAAACACTTAAACTGCTGCTGCATGGTCTTCCTGCAATGATTACACACAGAGTTTAGCAATTGTCATGAGAAAGCAAGTTGATGCTGCTATCATTAATAAATCTGCTAATACACTTAAACAATACAGCAAAAATATCTTCAGCAAAAATAACAAATGCACATTAGTGTTTCAGTTCACATAAGTTGCGCCAGGTATGAGAATGACAAAAAAACAACAACAAACAAAAAAAAAAAAAACAACAACAACAACAAACAACAAAACAAAACGATGAATGAAAACATGGAAAATATATATGTTCAAAATATTGTTGACAGGTTCAGACATTTTGCATACTTTCCTCCACACCATCCCCTGGTTTCAAGGATTAACATGAAGTTTACAAAAAGTAGGAAAAAAGTAAGTCAAAGAGTAAGTGTATTATAAGAATAGTTGGGCATAGCATGTTTTGGTTTTAAAATGCTCACTAGTTTTGACCTGTGGATATCATGGTGTAGAAACATTGATTCCACCTGGTACTTAATATAGAGGGTATTCCCCAGTAAAAATAATTCAATAACACAATGAAATAACCAACAGATTCAAAGTAAACACACCATTAAAATAATAAAAGTGCAGTCAAATGCTCTACCTCTGAGCTATAAAGTGGTGAAATAATGAAATTAATACAACATTACCTCTACAAATCACATGATGTTATGTTGTCCAATCAGCGGGTGCAGTGGCCTAAACTCCAAAATGTTTATCAAAAAGAAGTTATAACTTATTTGTAAATTCAGAATAGGGTCTTCTAAGGCATCAAATGTAAAAATATCTTACAGATTTTCCACTGCAACATTTTTTTTTCAAATGGTCACCAACTCAGACTGTTTCACCCTCAAAACTCTCTTCATTGCATGCATGATGCTCAGCAAAGTGCCTTTCCTTGATACACAATTTTTATAATAACTAAAACACCTTGAGGCTATAACCAACAACTCTTGGTGTTGCTGGAAATGTTTCATAATGTTTTCATAATCGAATGGCTAAATTAAATGAACTGAACCCAGAATCTTTGGTTTAGGCTAAAAGGCCACCTCCTCTGACAAATGATCCCTGCATAATTGAACATTCGACCACACAGGTAATGTGAAATAGGGAAATTTGCTGTCACTCAGCAGATGAAAGTGATAAGGACTCTTACCAGAATTTGAATTCAGGCAACCTGCTGGTGAAAGGACGGAACTTGTTGTTCTGGTTGGTAAGAAGGGATGGCCTTCATCAAGTGAGGCAGATCAAGACATAGTGTAGTTCATAAAAAAGGTGAAGCAGCAATGAGCTTTAATCATGACTCAGCAGACTCATGTAGGACCGCAAAACAATGTCTCATAAAAAGTATAAATTTATGTTTTAATTTATAGAAAAAGCTCAATTACTAAAAAAAAAAAAACTGACATTAGACTACAAAATGTTCACAATCTGTACTAATAATTTATGTCATTGAGTGGATTGCCAAAAGATACCTGGCCCAAGCCCAGGGGCCCAAGAGCTCAAGGGGTCCCTAAGCCAGAGCCTCTGCATGAAATCACTCTTACTAACTTTGCATAGTCAGAAGGCTTGGTCATGATTAATTTGGGCTTTCTCTCTGTAATATACACCACAGCTTGCTTTCAATGTTTTTTAGACTTTGTTTTTAATATTAGAGATGGCTTCAACTTACCTCTTAATTTGTGTTTGAGAGCTGTGTATTTTGTTAATATGCTGTTGGCTTTAATTGAGTGTACATGTGCAGTACTTCCTGTACTGCTGAGATACATTGCTAGTTGTTGTGCTGTTCCCATTTAGAGTTCCTGTGCTGTAAATCCTGTTGAGATGCAGGTGAATGCATCCTGGTAGCTCACTTGGTAAAGTGTGTGCTCTGTGTACTGAAGTTAAGAGTCTTCAGTAGCAGCCCTGGTTCGATTACAGCCTGCAGCCCTTTGCTGAATGTCATACCCTATCTTTCTTTCCTGTGAATCTTTTTGTTATTAAGGCCCAAGCTAAAAAGCCCCCCAAAAATTTTAAATTTAAAAATTTAAAAAATGTAATTTCCCCTCAGGGATTAATAAAATGTGCCTTCTTTTCTTCTTCTTCTTCTTCTTCTTCTTCTTCTTCTTCTTCTTCTCTTCTTCTTCTTCTCTTCTTCTTCATCTTCTTCTCTCTTCCTTTTTCTTCCTCTTCTTCCTCTTCTTCTTCTTCCTCTTCTCCTTCTTCTTCTTCTTTTATTATTCGTCTTCTTATTCTTCTTATTAGGGGCCGGGCAGCCTAAACTGCCAGGACCCTATTGTAATCCTGCATGTTCTTCTTTCTTTCTTTCTTTCTTTCTTTCTTTCTTTCTTTCTTTCTTTTCTTCCGAGGAAATCCTACTTCCCATGCACAAAAAATGACCAAACTTTGCACAAAGGTCTAGTTCCATGTCAGATTGCCTCAGCTGCAAAAACAGGCCAATAGTCCTGATGGTGGCGCTACAGCAAGCCTCTAAAGTTCAAATTTTGAAAATTCATAACAAATCAACCATATGTGGTACAGATTTACAACTTTCACCAAAATGTAGCCCCAATACTGAAGAAACTTTTGTACATTTAAACCTATTGCAAATTATGAAGTCCATCACTCTGTTTTTTTCAAAAACTGTAAAACTTATTAAACCTATCTCCTCCCACAATTTTTGCTCAATTGGCACCAAACTTGCTACAGAGCATCTTCAGACTGTCCTACACAAACGATCCACACAGATTTTTGATTTATCAAAAATTGAGCCTACAGTGCATCAAAATGTTTGACTGTAAACGGTATTATAAACATATACTTGCAAATTTTCAATGTTCATGAAAAAAAATGACAAAATTTTGGAGTCATGGTAGATGATGTTTGGAAAATATCAGAATTTTATCTCAAAAACTGAATTTTTTACAGCATTTTGAATTTCACTCTCATGCGAACAATTGGAGTCAATGCAAAAATGGCATTTTTAAACATCAGTTTTTCACTTTTGGAGCCAATAAATCATTGTTAAAAACTAATGACCAACATCTCCATGCTGTCTAGATGCAATTTGTGTATTTTGGGATTTTTGTCTCAATAACTGAATTTTTGACAGCCATTTGAAATCTGCCTTTACATGCTAACAGCTGCTGTCTTGCACACAGGTGACTGGCTTAGTCAATTTGTGAAGCTACAAGTGGTGTTTCCATTTGCCAATTAGCTCAGTGAGATAGAGGATGGTTTTTGGTGTTGAAGGTTGTGAGTTCAAGCCTCAGCTTGTACAACATTTCCATATGAGAAATCTACCCAAACTTTTCACAAAGGTCCAGTCCCATGCCAGATGTCCTCAACTGGAAACACAAGACAATAGTCCTGATGGTGGCGCTACAGCAAGCCTCTAAATTTCAAAACTTTGAAAATTCACAACAAATCAACCATATGTGCTACAGCTTTGGAACTTTCACTTTGAAATTTGCTTTTCCATGGCATGGATGGCTGCTGCCTGGCACCCTGATCCTTGGCTTAGTCAATTTGTGAAGCCACACATGAACTGTCATTTGCCAATTAGCTCAGTGAGATAAAAGACAGACTTCAGTGTCAGAAGTCGTGAGTTCGAGCCTCAGCTAAGGCAGGATGGACTTTCAAATGTGAAAGCCTTATGTTCAGGTATCATGCTATGTGGATTAGAGACTACTAAGGTTAAAATAAATATGATTCAGGGAGTTTTGGGAAGAGACAAATACTCTTTATCAACACGTTTCCCTGTTATCCCTTGTCTCTTTTCCCTGTTTATTTGGCTTAGCTATCAGTCAATATGCAGAGTCTCTTGTGCCAGAAATTGTGAGTTCAAGCCTCAACTGATGTAAAATGCACATTAGAATGCCACCTTTTTTTCATCTTCCTACACTCTGCTTGTTGCTCAGAATTGCCTAATTTTGCCTAAAATTGCCCGGCCCCGACCATTGCTGCCAGCAGCTATAATTCTTCTTATTCTTATTCTTCTTATAAAAGACAAATGTGTGATGAGAATCTGTGCACCTCGTACATACTTCAGGCCATGTGTTGATACTTTTCTTCAGTTGCTATGATAAGGTTGAGGTTAGATATAAGGTGAGAGACATTGTTGGGGTTGCCTTGTTTGCATAATTTTTGCCGTCTACACAGCAGACTGTGAAATTTCAATCAGAGGTGGATTGATGTGCTTAATTTTAAATGTTTAAATATTTATGAGTGATCCATTTTATCATTCAGGCAGCAGGGTTCAAAATTAGCATCAGCCACCAGCCAAATGCAGATAAAATAGGAGTTAAAAACTTCGAAGAAAAGGGCCTTCTCCAGACATTTCCGTTCTAACTACAAATTTGGATTTACCAGGTCTGTCTTGCAGTCTCCCCACCACTTGATCCACCTCACCACCAGGTTGATAGATCTGCTACTGTTTTTATCCTAGTGTCAGGTGAACATGTCTGCAGATCTGATGATACGTCCACAAAGTCAGTCAATGATTTTTTGACTATGGGTATTCTGTATTCTATATAGCCAATCCATGATGAACACAGAAGTTCAATAACAAAGCACCACCCCCACACCCACTTGGCAGGTGGCCTTCATTTATAACTAAGTAATGAATTTGATATGAATTAAATGTTGAATTCATAGCTGAACAAAGTTGTGGACACAAACCCCATAGAATTTGAACCTTTACAAAATCTGCGCAAAAGCCTTAATGTCCTTCCTAATAGTAAGTTCAATACAATGCCCCCCATGCAGAATCTGGCCTAAAGCTTTAATACTAGAGACATATGTTCACTTCCAGGCTTTGTTTCAGTGCAGTTTTAGAGATAGCTCCACCTAATAAACAAATATTGACATTTGAGGAAACTTAAGCCATGCAAGTTTATTATATCAGGTGTGCCTGGGGGGCCTGCAGACACCATCACAGTGAAGTGATGCCATCATGTGATATGTGTTAGAGCAATCAAAAAAAATCAAACAAACAGTTGAGCAGAGAGGAACATACACTCACAAACCCATTTCATATCTTTATTGAATCAGTCTTACTATTAGGCCATATGAAACTGCAGGAAATATACACATTAATATCTGAGATAGATTTAACCTTATGCAAGTTATCTTTTAATGTTGCAAGGGTGTAAACAACACATAATCTTGAAAAAAGTTAACGTGTCCACTTAAAGTATGGTGTACATTGAATCTAAGTTTAAATCCATATGCCAACAACATTACAAGGAATATTTTCTTGCAGTTAGTTATTTGAACTTATAACAACACCTCTTTCCTCAGTGTAATTATATTTCTGACCTGGTAGTATTCATGAACTGATGAGTTGCTCAGTCTCGTAGAAGTTCTGGTTTTGAAATAACTGAGTGCAGAGCTTTACTATTCTCACTAAGAATTAATTTTTCATGTGTAAAGTGTGGACAATTCTAGTCTAGTAAAGCAAGAAAGTTTTTGCATGAAGAGACATACAACTGAATCAAATGTAATGTATCGGGAGGGATCAGATAATATAACAAACAGGAGCAATGGCAACAGGCTGCATACATGCCCGGCACATGCACACTTGATTTGGCAAAATAATTGGTCAGATTATATGAATGGAAACCATATCACACAAAAGACTGTACATGGAGGAGTGGTGAGGATGACTTTCTTCCTTCAGTCTCACAGCCTGAAGGAAGAAGCTGTGCTGTAGTCTGGTGGTATGGCATCAGATACTTCTGTATCTCTTGCTTGATGGCAGCAGAGTGAACAGGCTGTGACTGTGGTGGGTTTTATCTTTTAGTATCAGACACCTCGCCTCCTCTTTTTGCTAATTCATTTATACCTCATAAAAGCAAACAATCAAAAACATGCTTTAGATTTGATCAATTCTAGAAAACTCAAACTCTAGGAAAAACATGACAATGATTCAAACTACTGTGTACTGTTTCTTTGCTATCTCTAAATGGCCAAATTACTAGAATTATGTTAAAAATATTCAGGAGGCTCACCAGTTCTTCTTTTCTGTAGAGACATTAAAGGATAAGTTCGGTTTTTTGACACCTGGACCTTATTGTTAGGATTAAATATGCTCGTAGACTCACCCAGACAATTTTGGTGGAGCTCGGAGCCGTTTTCGAGCAATTTAGATCCATCCGACGGCGTTTTTTCTCATGCCATAATAGCGGACGGGGCCAGAAATCGAAGCCCCTAAATTAGACATTATCTGCTGCGAAACTCGCTCATTTCACCTACATGTTATAAATGAATGGCCAGTGTTATCACCATGTCAGCTCAACTTCGTTGTTATGGTCATCCGGGACTTTACAAGGATGGGTAACTTTTGGTGGCGTCATAGACGTGCGCCGCAGGAACACAGCTGAGAAGAGACGCTGTTGTTGCTAGGCTACACGGCAACACGGCTATTTTTGTGCAGCATGGCGGAATATTTATCCGATGTAGAAGTGTCTGACGACGACTTTGAGTATAATGGATGCCCGTATCGTTTTGAGCCAGAATACACCGACGAGGAGCTATTTGAAAGGAGGATGCAGAGGGAAAGAGCCGAACAGCTGGCCAGAGAACAAGCAACCACTGCACGTCCACGAATGGGGGCTAACTGGTGGTGTTGTTGTGGACATTGCATGAGTTTCGCAGCAGATAATGTCTAATTTAGGAGCTTCGATTTCTGGCCCCGTCCGCTATTATGGCATGAGAAAAAACACCGTCGGATGGATCTAAATTGCTCGAAAACGGCTCCGAGCTCCACCAAAATTGTCTGGGTGAGTCTACGAGCGTATTTAATCCTAACAATAAGGTCCAGGTGTCAAAAAAACCGAACTTATCCTTTAATTGGAAGCTATTACCAGTGTTGTGCAAGTTCAC
This sequence comes from Lutjanus argentimaculatus, assembly GCA_034769285.1. NCBI lineage: Eukaryota > Metazoa > Chordata > Actinopteri > Lutjaniformes > Lutjanidae > Lutjanus > Lutjanus argentimaculatus. The sequence continues at coordinate 11,411,190 of JAWZSL010000007.1, forward strand.
ACAGAAAAAGAGCTATATCAAAGTTCACTTCACACAGATTAAAATGAATTAGTTCATGTTCATGGTTCACAATTTTGAACTAAGTTCCCTGTTCCAAAAGTGAATTAGTTCATGTTCATTTCTTTCATTTTTTTTTAAATCTGATTTTAAGTATTACCTCCTCATACCAGGGACACTGGAGTCTTTATAATGATACTAAGTGGTGCATGATATTCATGCTTTAATTTAGGCCCATGATTAATTATATCTATAGTTATTAACAACATTTCACAATGATTTGAGAACATTTTACACTACAGCAGAAAGCAAACTTGAACGCTAACATAGTGTTGAAATTTCCAACTGGGAGCTTGAAATTCTGACTTTCTAGGACAAATTGAACGCCCCATAATACAAAGGACTGCAGGGGGTTGAGGAGGGAGATGAGACAGAGGAGAAGAGCAAATATAATGCGGATCTATTAATATCTCACTGTAACACAATCTCCACTCCTCAGAGTAATCCATAAACATCAGGCTTCATGGTCAACCAAAGTTTTTATACCATGCTGATATATTTGCATGCTTCTCTCGCTGCTGCAATCACACTTTTTTAATCAGCAGATGATGTGAGCACCATTATCTCTCTCAGGAGTGAGCATGGCTGATGTTGCTCACGTTGCTCATGTTGCTCACATTACTCACATTCACATTCATTTATCGCAAACTGATCTGTTCACCAGTCACAAAAAATATGAGCATGTTCAATGAACGCTGCTCTTTTAGTGTGCTCATGCACAACACTGGCATTACTGGCTAATTGTTTTGGTATAATTTTGAATGAGACCTTGGAAGTATTGCTTCGTGTTTTTGTGGGGTTGAAAAATGATGATGTAACATTTTGGGAGGAAATACCACAACAGAAAGGAGTAGAGACTGGAAAGTACTGCCAGAGCGTTGAGAGTTTGGATGTACTTGCCACGGTAAAGTCTGTATACGGTGGCAAAGATGATCCAGGTGAGGATCAGCAAGAGCAGGCAGAAGGTTATTGCTTTGGCCTCATTGTAATTTTTTGGGAGATCTTTTCCCATGTAGGAGAAAATGAAGCAAAGGGAGCACAGAGATAAAAGTAAAACCACTGAAGCAGAGGATGCTATAATATTAATGTCACAACTAAGTATGATTTTTTCTGGGTACCAAACGGTCTCATTGTGTGGTTTGGGTGGGGCATAAGAATAGCTGATAACAAGTAAGAGTGCCTGAGTAACAAAAGCCCCAGTAATGACCAGCCATTGTCCGTGATATTTCATCCACCAACTATGGAGCTTGGGGAACTTGGCGGCTATTTTGAAAATGCAAACAATTTGAAATGAACGCACAACAAAACATGCTAGACAGACAGTGTAGAACAAAAGAAACGGCAAGATTTTTAAGATACAAAATGAAATTGTTGGTTTATCAAAGTAAAAGAACACACTAAGACTGCACAGACTGAGGCAGCCCAAAATTAGGAAGCACATTGGTCCCCCTGCAGATCTGACAACAGGGGTGTTGTAGTTGATGGCAAAGAGGACAGACATGGCTAGTGCGAGACCCACCAAGGCAGAGGCCCCAACCATGATCAGTACAGCCCCAAAATCTGTGAATGGGATGTACTCCACCATCCGCAGATTGCATGATGTACTTCCTTGTGTAGACCATTCTGTCTCCTTACAGTGGATACAGTTGTAGGCATCCTCTGTTTTAGACAGAAGGATAGATTGTCAATAAAGGTTGAACTTTTGAAAGAGTATCATACTGGTGAGTTATCAGTGTTGCACATTTCATCTTTATATTGTATGTTAATTTAAACTTGCTTTAATCTTAATAGTATTACCTTCTAACCACGATTTAAAAAAAGTTGTGATGTTTTGGACAATGTAAATAAAAACAGAATGCAGTAATTTGCAAATTGACTTTTTCTTCATCAAAGACAAGATATTTAATGTTCAAACTGATAAACCTAATTTCTTTTTGTAAATATACACTCATTCTGAATTTGACACCTGCAACACATTTCAAAAAAGCTGGGACAGGGACAACAAAAAGACTGGGAAGGTTGTGGTATGCTCAAAAAACAACTGTTTGGAACATTCCACAGGTAAGAAGGTTGACCAGTAACATGCAGTATTGTATCATGTTTGGGTATTGTGATGGTATGGAGTTGTGTTAGTGCTCAGGACGTGGCGTCACAGCTGTGAAGGCCCTATTAATGCATAAAGGTACATACAGGTTTTAGAGCAACACATGCTGCCATCCAGACGTCTTTCGGAGATGTCCCTGCTTATTTCAGCAAGACAATGCTATGACACATTCTGCATGTATTACAGCAGCATTGCTTCATAATAAAGGAGCTCAGGTACTAAACTGGCCTGCCTGGAGGTCAAACCTGTCTCCCATTAAAAGTGTTTTTATGAAGTACAAACTACGACAACAGAGAACCTGGACTGTTGAGTACTTGAAGTCAAATATCAAGCAAGAATGGGAAAAAAAAAAAATTGATTTAAAACTTCAACAATTAGTGTCCTCAGTTCCCAAATGTTTACTGAGTGTGGTTAAAAGGAAAGGCGATGTATCACAGTGATAGACATACTCCTGTCCCAGCTTTTTTGAAACATGTTGCAGGCATCAAATTCAGAACAAGTGTATATTCACAAAAACAATAAAGGTAATTAGTCTGAACATTAAATATCTTGTCACTGTATTTTACAGGCAGCTTTAACAGGACACCATATTTGGAGACAACAGTATATTCTTGGAACCATTTTCCACAACAGATTTATTTAATAATCAGCTTTTAGTCAATAAGCTCTGGTTTACTTGGCATGTTCAGTCATCAGAATGGATATGGAAACCTATGTGTGTCCATTTGACTGTTCCTCCCTCTTAGCCATGGAAAAAGGTTTAGCAAGAGTTTGATGTAAGCTCATATCAAGTAAAGAATGGCAGTACTGCTTTTATTAATTTTGTTTCTTTCATGTATGATAATATACCTGTGTTGTTGATGTAAGTTCCATTTGGACAGATTTCACAACTGAAGCAGCATTTGTGGATTCCATTTTGTTTTTTTGCGTATCCTTCAGGACATTCTGGCGAACACAGTGAAGTAGGCACCTGTACAAGACAATTATTTATTAACACAAAATGAAGTGAAGTAAGTGAAGCAAAAACAAAAGTAAAAACAAAAGAATACAATGAAGAATACCTCTTGGTTCTGTAAAAAAAGAGGAAAGCAGCGTACTAAAGTTATAAACAGGTTTTGTACAATGGAATCATCCTAACAAACCTAACAAATGTGGACTCGTCAGACCACAGCACACTTTTCCACTTTCCCTTTATATTTAGACATCCCTGCAAATGACATGAACAACTGGCACTGGCTGATGTTCCTTATTTTGTGTTTTAAGCATGTCACAACTGTCACTAAACAAATGTACTGTTACACATGTGAACTCAACCCAATGCCTCACTCTCTGTAGTACATACCAAATTCACCCTTCCAATCTGGCAGTCTAGATAAACCATTAAAACCTCTCATCTCTCCATTTGCCTGTCAAGGCCATTGCTGCTTTGCATTAGCGTAACTGCCTGCTTATTCAGCCCCACCACCACCCCAGCATCCACCTGCAAGATATTTGTTCATCACTATGTAAACATTATCTGTGAGGGGTGATGAGATCAGAGCCTACACACCAAACTCTAAATATGTCCTGCTGCTGCAATAAACGTGAGTTGTCTGACTGAATTATAATTAGAAAAAACAACTTACCTCTCCCTTTGTGTACCACTGAATTTTGCTACTGTTGATGTAAAATTTGACCCATGGGTGAAAATGATAGAAGCCAACCTCCTCTGCATCACCACTGTGGTTCCAGAAAACTATGGAGAAGGATCCGTACTTGGGGTCACCATTCTCATCAAACTGAATACTCCGATTTAAAAGTGTAAAGTTTGACTTCTTCAGCTCTGCCAGAACCTGATGTGGGGAAACAAAATTCAGATGACCATTACTTGTTCACAATAGACATATGAGGTATTGATTAAATAGGTTTTTAAAAATATTAAACGAAGGGAATATAAGCAGTTATGCAGCATCGGTTTTAGGAAGTGGTTTATCAGATCAGCAACTTTAACTACTGCACATCTTTTGTCTTAGATTTTGATGGCAAGGTGATGTTTTAAAGATACGGAGAGAGGAGAGTAAGTACATCTAAAAACTTTACAGGTGCTAGATAAAAAAACTGGACTTGGGTTAGTAATTAGATAAAACATCTGCACTCTGCTGATAGCTCTCAATAAATTAAATTGATATTAACAAAGCCTGGCAAACATCTGTATGAGAGGCAGAAAAAATGCTTTAATTCAATTTATTGGGAGTTACCAGTAGAGTGTGTGATTCTATTGCCTGATCTTACCTGAAATTTTAACTGGTAATTATCTCTTATATATAGCTAAAAAATAACGTTACCTTCCGAAAGGCCTATCTTTAAGTTAAAACAATCAGAAATAAAAAAGAAGCAAATTTAGATACTCAAATTTTTTGTATAATTACCATGTATGGGTGCGCTGTAATATTGCCATTACATCTGCCAACTCCACATTGCAAGGCATTATGTAAGGCATGAGCAATAGCATATACAGCAGAATAAACAGGAAAAGAGAAAGATGGGTCCACAGCAAGGATTTCCTCTGCGCTCTGGCTGCTGCAGTTGCAAATCTGATTACAAAACATAGTTTTTTCTCCACTTTCCCAATGATTCTGTCCTTTAGTCGCACAGATAAAATCTCTGAAACCAGGTATTTCCTCTACTGGCTGAGACACCCCAACTACAGTTCCAATATTTTTGATTCCATTCTCCTTGGGGAGCCTCTCGTTTAAGGACCATCCCTCATCTGCTATCCACACCTTGTTTGTGACATTCAGTTGTATTGCTGACTGAATTAGAGCTTCAGCAGTCAACATTGAGGCAAAAACAATAATGATACGTACTTTCTGTGTCTCGATCTGTTTGAATATTTGGGAGTAATTTGTGTTTACATTGAAATCTTTGGTGTACGCCAGGCAAATCTCTGTATCTTTAATCCTCTTTATGAACAATTCCCGTCCATCGATGCCAAAATCATTGTCACTGTTGAGGAGAGCAACCCAGCGCCACTTGAAGTGCTGCAAAATGTTAACAATCACTTCTATGGTGTCTTTATTGGAACGCACAGTTCGTAGGAAAGTGGAGAACTTAACTTTTTTTGAAAAGAAAGAAGTAGTGGCTCCATAACTGACCTGTGAGTAGAGTAATAGAGAAATTGATTATTTTCAGTGACAATAAATTCTCATGTGCGACGCTTACATCCATTTCAGCTAAAACAATTAGACTGATAACATTTAGTTGTATATTGATATAAGTCTGCTTTTAATCACTTGGTGTAGAAAAAAACTTTACCATAGGAATGAGATCCACCATGAACAATGGGGCCGCAGTCAAGGCCTGAGTGCTTGTAAAAGGACCGACCACTGCTATCACTTTGGACATTTTGGACAGATTCCTGTGTGGTTCACCCCAGGGTTGGATTAAGCCATTGACTGAGATGAGGTTTAAAATGTCTGGAAAATTATGTGTATCTGAGCAGTGGTCAAATATTTCATATCCGAGAGGTACATTTGGCAGGAGGTTGGTAGAGTTATTGATTTCCTCCACAGAGAATCTCATCAACTGAAACTTTCGATAATTTTGGAGAAGGAAGGGCTGACTGAGGACAGAGAAAGGACAACAGGAGAGAAGGATTAAATCTCAAGAGTTTGAAGTTTTGCCTCAGTGCTCAGCTTTACTGTTTGTGAAGGTTTCAATAACATTATCATTCTTGGGACCTCTGTACAAACATGGATGTTACAAAACGGCTTTCAAAGAACAAGGACTGAGGTCAGATTTAACAAAATACATTAACTGATAATAATGGGGTAAACGAGCTATTATATAGTTACAAAGCAAAATTCTTGAATGTAAAAAAATACACCTGTGATAATAGCTGTTGTTCATTAGTTTAATTTAATTTAATTACTTTTTTTCAATTTTCACAATTTATCGTGAAACTTACCTGGAGCAATCAATGGCTTCTGGTCTGTCATTGTAGAGATGGGCACCAACATGATGAATATCAAAAAGTCCACCTATCAGATAATCTCCTTCCAGCAGAAACTCTGAGGCTGGGACAGTGCATTTAACCAAGGCATGTAGAAAAGTTCCCAGGAGACACAGAGAAGCAAGAAAATGTTGCATTTTTGTAGTTACCATTTACCAATCTGATGTGAACGCTAATGGGAGTTACCTCTGCCATTTGTAAGTTATGAGACACCGCTGATGGTTAAGTCACCGTGATCCTTTCCATACACGTGGCAAAGAAAATACATAACATTTAAATGGTTGGAGGAGAATTCACAAATCAGTATGCAAAAGCTGCTCCTACACAGACCCCGTGTGCAGAGGGTTTAACAATTTTAAGCAAGCTAGTTTGATGCCTCAACCATGAATGAATCTGGTAATCCTTTTAAATAATGTAGAATTTCCCTCCTTAAAAATGACAAATTCACTTTAGTTTTTAAATTTGCTGTGACAGATATAAGAATAACAAAAAACCTGATGAAAAACCTGGAAAATATTTATATAATATGTTAAAAAATCTAGAGGACAGGTTCCTTTTGCTACAATGTTCCAAGGTATCAAAGTAATTTGTTATTATTATACAACACCTGGTTGCACAATGAAAAGAAGTTTTAGTCCCTTAATGCAACACACATACATAACAAAAAACAGATAATTAAAATCAGAATAGAATAGGATAAAATATATAATCAAACAAAACAATATATACAGTTATTTATATAGAGATATACATAGACAACTATACACCCAGGAAATAATTATGTAGTGCATTTTTTAAATGTCAGTTTAAATGTAAACAACAGCATTATGATTGTGATGATAATACAGGCAACAACTTCACATAAAAAGTTAAATATTAGGGCTAGGACGATACACTTATCTGCTGATAGTCAATAGTATAGTATAATACTTTGGTGCTGATTCAGTAGGTATTGTGATTTTGATGTTTGTGATTCAAACAGTATTGCAATTTGATATTACAATTTATTGTGATTTTTGTTTGCTTTTTGAGCACTAGACCAGGTGCAAAAAGTTGCATCATACACTTTGAGAGAGTGTATATCCTGAATTATATTTCCAAAAACACTGCACATCACATGGCAGTCAGTCTTTGAGTTTTTTTTCAGTGGTTGACCAAAGACTGACCCAGAGACACTGCAGTGTTATAACCATAACTACTGTTCCCTTTCAGTCAATTCACTCAGTACAACACATGTAGCATGGGATATCACAGCCTTGCATGGCCTGACTGAAGACATTCTATTCAAGCGTGGAAGGCAGATGCCCTGTGGTATATGATGCCCTGCCCATACATGAATACTCAGGTCACCACAGGCATGTCTCCATTGCATAGCTACTCTTCCCTGAGCCTACCTGTCAACTGGGGCAGACAGTGTTGTACCTCCTGAAGAAGTGATTAAATAGACATATTTTGTTCCTGACACCACTGCTCAAAAGGCCACAGTTTATAGGCATATAAACCTCTAGTGGGTTACATCCTGGCACATTGCCTGTTGGACCTCTTATACAAATGCCACAGTTGGATGGGGATGAATCACTATTTCCCCTGTTTGTAAGAGAAAGTCCCTGTGGATAAGGTGCTCCCATGGCCTCAGCAACAGCAGACTGATTTTCACTGCATACCATGACTTGGAAGGCCATCAAGGGGCCACCAGAATCAAGGACCCTGTCAGTGCACTCATCCTAGGACAGACAGTTTCAGTTCCACTGGAAGAAAGGCATATGGGAGCTTGTGGATCCATGACTGTGTGAGCACATTCATTTCCAGAGGTGTGTTGTGGTCTAGGAGCAAAAAGACTGCTACTGTTCTGCCAAAACAATCCCATATCTGAACAGGGAGTGAAACCGTTTCAACAGGGGAACTGAGAGGGTGTCTTCCTGCCTGTAGTAATGTCTGTCCTGTTCAGAACATACTGGCCTGTCAGAACTGGATGAAAATGTTTTAGGACTAAGAAAATGGCTAGTAGCTCCAGATAGCTAATGTGAAGCTTGCATTGTACAGGCGCTCAGATCCCCTTCACTGTTGCACAAAGCTCCAGAGTAACCAGGTTCCCTCCAAGGAAGGAGAACCAACATGCTAGTCTGGGCTACTTTCAGCCTCCTCTGGAAGTGACACAATGCACTGTGCTGGTGTGGAGAGCCCAGAATTGACAAACTTGCTTTCTGTAACACATCTGGATCACTGCAATCATAGATACCATCATGCCCAGCACTTTTAAAATTGTCCAGAAACACAATTTACATCTCAACTGAAACTGAGCAAGGCAGTGGTGAATCACTCTGACTGTGCTCTGACCAACACACTCTCTTGAAAAGGAATCATATTTTCAGTCTGGGAAACAAGACAACTGCTGACTCTGAGCCAGCAAGTGTTTTTGCAAATTGGCTGAAAATCCCAGAGCTTGAATCTGCAACAGAACTCACAACAACTGCTACCGCTTGTTCTTTGGAGCTCGATATCAAAGCCCAATCATCTAGAATCACACAGAGCTAAATGTACTTTGCTAACTTGTGATGTGTTCTCAAAGAGTTGAAGAGTGTAACATCCGTCACATACATCACCACGGGTCATGTGCCTCTAATGCGTGAATGTGTCTTAAGTCAGGGAGCCTTGAGAGGGAACATATCACTGACACGGCTAAAAACATCCGCAACTTTATATGACATTATTCTGTCACATATTAAATTTAACAATAGTTGAAATAGTTGAAACATGCTGTTGCACAGCTGCTGCATGTGAAGAACAGCCTACATTCTGTATTTATACTGTGTACTGTGTCCTGATCAAAGGCAGAATATGTTTATATTGTTTATTCATTATTTGTACCTATGTTTATTAATATTCTGATCATAAATTTATTATTGAATAACTAAGAATATGATCACTGTTTCTTTTAAATATTATGAAATGAATTGATTTATTAAGCTAAATGTTTCAGGGAAAAGTGAAATGATGTAACTTGTATCAAACCAGACACTCAGGAATGATCAGTCTCTCATGTGACTGAATAAAATGGCGATAAATTATATAAAAAGTGTTTCTCACTGACAGACACTGACATTGACTCCCCTGCACTCTCTGACTTTAATTATACTTATAATAAAAAAAATAATAGGGAAAATCATGGAAAAAAATCCTAATAAATAAAGAAGGAATCCTCATGTGCGCATAAATCATCCACCCGCCACCACCCAAACATATCATTTTGTCAGATTCCAGTGCAGAGTCTTCAGGTGATTTCTTTACTTCTCCTGGGGGAGAGACATTTCCACTTGCAATCCATCCACCATTAATAATTATTTTTTATGAACTGGCCCACCTGATTCGTAGATTAACTGCAATCCATCCATCACAGACATCCAATTAACACAGATTTTTAACTGGTGAATAAAAAACAAAAAAAAACAAAAACAAAAAACAAACAAAAAAACAAAAAACAAACAAAAAACAAAAAACAAAAAACAAAAAACAAAAACAGAAACAAATGAAAAATGAAACTTGGGAGTGACAAACTTAAATTGAATCTATTATTTAAGTTTAATCTGTTAACTGTCTTTACTCCAGTATAAAACTCCAATCATGTTATTATGTATCAGATCAGTCTGATCAGCTAGCAGTGTCCAATCCATGAATGATTTCCAATAAAGGGGCATGTTGGCTGGTTGAAAGACTTGCCTGAAGGCTGCTCCCATGTATCCTCACTCATCGCTCCTCTGAGATCCCTCCTCAATCCCTCCTCAATCCTTGCTCCTCTGAGCCAAAATAAGAGACTTGGCATGGTCTGCAAGATGGTGGAACATCCGGTTTGAGCAAGGATCGAGGAGTGAGGAAACGACTTGGGATGTAACCAGTATCTTAATGCCTTTAGGGAATTTCATCAAACTTGGCACAAATGATCAAAGTTCAAAGGTCAAAGTTCAAGGTCATTGTGACCTCAACTGTCGTATTCTCAAGAACGCGATATCTTAGGAATACCTGGAGAAAATCTCCTTAAGTTTGGGACACATATCCACTTGGACTCAAGGATGAACTGATTAGATTAAAGGCGATCAAAGGTCAAAGTTCAAAGTCACTGTGACCTCATGTCTGTCCTGTTCTTGTGAACATGATGTCTTAAGAACATCTTGAGGGAATTTCTTCAACCTTGACAAAAACATCCATTTGGATTTCAGGATGAACTGAGTGGAATGGTCACTGTGACCTCACAGATGTGTATTTGGCCAAAACACAAGAATTCATACACTGATTATGACAAAATATCACACAAATGTCTAATAGGATACAATGATGAAGTGATGATATTTTCTATAAGACGTGGACATGGATGTAAATTGCAACTTAATTGGTTGGCAGAGGCATACAACCATGAGGCGGTAATTTCTTGCTACATCATTTTTAGAATAACTAAAACATCCTAAGGCTGTTAACCAAGAACTCTTGCTGTCACAGGGAATATCCATAACTGAATAGCTCTGTCGGAGAAAGTTATATTATTAGTATGACCTCACCAAGCACAGATGATCATGTAAGACCACAGAGGATAGAGTCACAAACAAATTAAATTAATTCAACCCAGTAGGGTTGTAGGCCACCTCCTCTTACAAATGATCCTTGCATGAACATGAACATTTACCACACAGGCAGTCTGAAATTTGCAATCTCTTAGCAGATGAAAATGATTAATGACCAGGACTCTCACCAGAATTTGAATTCAGGCAACCAGCTGGTGGAAAGGCGGAACTCAGTACCTGTCCTGACCTCCCTGGGGCCCTAAGTGAAATTCTGCCAAGGGTACGCCTACCTGACCCGTGAGCCATGTAAACCATTGACCATTTACCAGTGGAACACAGTCACACCTGTGCTGCAATCCTCCCTCCTTTTTTTCTTTAATACAGTTTGCTCATCTGTCCATCTAAGAATAAGTGAACCTATTTAAATTCTTAGTTATTTAAATGTTTAGTACTTTTCTAGTATTTTGTTACTTTAATTTGTGTTTTGTTACATTTTAGTATTGTGATTCTATTTTTGTATTTTTTAAACATATTTTTGTTATTGTTTTTTAATGTTTATTGTTTGAATACTTAAATGTATACACTGGGGGTCTGAGAGAAACAGCATTTCGACCTCCTGTACATATGGCAGAAATGTCAATAAAGCTGACAACAGAACAGAAAAAAGTATAAACAAACTGTATTTATTGAATAAAATATTTTCTATAGAATCTTAAGATAAGTGAATATTAACATGAACATACCCCAGACTAACTACTAACTACCCCAGATTTCTCTGTAGTTTTCTTGAGCCAGCTACAGGTGATTGTAGATGAGCTTAGATGTAAGGTGAGAGACGTAATCTATAGCAAAACATTATTTAGGTTTATTGCCAATTTCATTAATATTCTTGCAATCTGTGAATGTTTCATAATTGAATGGCCCTTTGGAAGACAGTTATTGGCTACTAAAAGAACAATTTCACCAAGTACTGATGAGCTTATAGGATCACACAGGATAGGGTCTCAAGCAAATGTAACCAAATTCATTCAACCCCGTATCTGATTTAGACTAAAAGGCCACCTTCTCTGATCCCTGCAGGATTGAATATTGGACTACACAGGTGATCTGAAATAGGAAAATTTCCCATCACTGAGCAGGTGAATCTGATGGCCAGGACTTTCACCGGCATTTGAATAGAGGCAACCTGCCAGTGGAAGGGCTGAACTCAACGTTGTGCTTGGTAGGAAGGGACAGGCCCTCATCAACTGAGACAGAGTGAGACATATTGCATTTAATAAAAAGGTGAATCAGCTTTGAGATTTAACTGCGACTCAGCATTCAGACCAAATATCAGATCAAATCAATCTATTCATAAACACACTTCTGACAGTTTTCTAAAATGAATTTCAATTCAGTGTGAAAACAGAGGCAATAAACTCAGAAAGGAAGTTAAGCATGACTTTATACTTTACCAGTGCATCCTAATTTTAAGCTCTGCATGAGGTAGTAAATAAATCACCATTGATATTTGTGGAAACTAAGCCATACAAGTATTTCTAAGGTCCAGCAGTAGTCTAGAGAGCATCACAGTGAAGTGTTGCCATCATGTGGTGAGATCAGTGTCACACTCACACTGTACTGACTTTATAAATGAGTTAACTTTATGTGATTTACCATTTAATGTCCTGACGCTGTTAAATAACAATATTTTAAAGTGCCCATAAATTCTGTAAATTTAAAGTATAGTGTACAATGAATCATACAGTTGTATATATTTTGATCCATATTCCAACATTACATTACAATCACATATTGTCTTAGAACTAGATACTCAAGTGCAAAGGAATAGGTTATCCCAGCAGCTTTTTCTCGTGATCAAGTATATTTCCCATCTGGTAGTGTTAATTCACTGATGAGTAGTTCAGTATTGCACATATTTATATGTCTAATCAGGGAATTTATTTTTAGTATGAGCAGTGTGGATGATTCAATACTTGTCAGACAAGGTCTGTATCTGTAATTTGCATGCTAATGTAGCTTAATAATTGGATAAATTATCTGAAGTTCAACATTTGGGGAAATACAGTATATGCTTATGTGCTTTCTTGATTTGAGTTAGATGAGAAGATTTATACCACTTTCTTATCTTTTTTTTTTTTTAAGCATGAAGACACAGCCAACATCAGGAAGCAGGAGGAAACAACCAGCCTGGCTCTCTTCAAAGGTAAATAAATCTTCCAACCAGCACCTTGAAAGATCACTAATGAATAAATTATATCTTGATTGTTGTACAAAATTGCAAAAAAACAAGCTGTAGCTTCATATTTAAATAACATTTTTGAGTGTGGTGTAGATCTAACACAACACAAGAAAACAAACAAGTGTTTTTCCCAAAATTTGTTATTCCTTTGAGCACAATTGAGCAATATCAACAAAATTTAATTATCCTTTCATAATAATTGTTACAAGCATAATTCCCCATTAATGATTAAACTTGTAAGTCATATACAGCAAGGCTACTGATCAGAAACCTTAACAAAAGACTTTGTTTCACAATAGGGCAAGTTGTTTTTTTTTAAAAATGAGCAAACTACAATACAAAAAAATGCATAAAAACATTATTTTACAACTCTTGAATGAAAACATAAGGAGACGATGTTTAAATGACAGTGTACTCTAAAGCGCAAAGGTATTAGCAGAAGACCTGGTGTACATCAATTCCTGTAGTGATCTGTCTGTAGCAACACATTTTTACTGGAAGCTACTTGTAGTTGCATTCCTTTGGGATGTCAAAAAGCCACTAACAAGCTGTAAGCACAGTAACTTCAGTCTGAACTAAATGACAGGAGATGTAATCCAGTTTCAGAAACTGCTACTGGAAAAAGTTCAAAATTACATTGTGTCACATGGTAGAAAAAACATGTGCTTTCATGCTTGATGCTGCTCTCTGCTCCACTCCACCCTATTGCACAGCACATGACATCACTTCCTAAATTAAAGGGAGTATATGCAGTCTACATCCAATATACATGCATTTGTTTTTGAGCATCTTGCACCTTGCCTACGTCTTATACAATGACTAAAGAATATGAACGATACATTTTGCATTATATTTAAATTAACTTATATTCCCACATTGTGGCTCTTACACTACTACTGGCTGATTGTTTTAGTATATTTTTGAATGAGACCTTGGAAGTACTGCTGTGTGTTTTTTTGGGGTTGAAAAATGATGATGTAACATTTTGGGAGGAAATACCACAACAGAAAGGAGTAGAGACTTGAGAGTATTGCCAGAGCGTTAAGAGTTTGAATATGTTTGCCACGGTAAAGCATGTACTTAGTGGCAAAGATGATCCAGGTGAGGATCAGTATGAGCAGGCAGAAGGTTATTGCTTTGGCCTCATTGTAATTTTTTGGGAGATCTTTTCCCATGTAGGAGAAAATGAAGCAAAGGGAGCACAAAAATAAAAGTAAAGCCACAGTACCAGAAGAAGCTTTAAGATTAATGTCACAGCCAAGTATGATTTTGTCCGGGTACCAAACTGTTTCATTGTATGGTTGGGGTGGAACGTAAGAATAGCTGATAACAAGTGAGAGTACCTGAGTAACAAAAGCCCCAGTGATGACCAGCCATTGTACATGATATTTCATCCACCAACTGTGGAGCTTGGGGAACTTGGCGGCCATTTTAAAAATACAAACAATTTGAAAAGAACGCACAACAAAACATGCTAGACAAACAGTGTAGAACAGAAGAAATGGCAAGAACCTTAAGATACAAAATGACATTGTTGGTTTATCAAAGTGAAAGAACACACTAAGACTACACAGACTGAGGCAGCCCAAAATTAGGAAGCACATTGGTCCCCCTGCAGATCTGACAACAGGGGTGTTGTAGTTGATGGCAAAGAGGATAGACATGGCTAGTGTGAGACCCACAAATGCCCAGGCTCCAATCATAATCAGTACAGCCCCACTGTCTGTGAATGGGATGTACTCCACCACTCGCAGATTGCATGATGTACTTCCTTGTGTAGACCATTCTGTCTCCTTGCAGTCGATACAATTGTAAGGATCCTCTGTTTTACACAAAAGAAGGACAGATTGTCAATAAAGTCAGGGTCAACTTTTGAAAAAAGATCATACAGCTGAGGAAACAGCATTACAGTTTTAATTTACATTATAAAGGGACATGAAAGGGACAGATTGTCAGTAAACTGACATCTCTGTGTGGGAAATAGCTGTGTCCACTTAACACAAAGTGACTATGAAACCCTCTTAGCCCTTAGAACAGTCTAAAATGAGAGGCCTGAATGGCAGCACTGCTTCTACTAATTTTCCTCCTCTCATGTATCATATAATAATTTACCTGTGCTGTTGATATAAGTTCCGTTCTGACAGATTACACAATTGAAGCAGCATTTGTGGATTCCATTTTGCTTTTTTACATATCCGGCAGGACATTCTCTTGAACATAGTGAAGTAGGCACCTGTACAAGACAATTATTTAGAAATAAACAAAATCTAAGTGAAGCAAAGAGAATATTGTAAAATATGGAGGGAAATAGTAGAGAGGTCACATATAGTAAATTCAGTTTTTAAATTTTACAACATGATTTGTAAAATGTTAATATCCTATTAGACACTGAGTAGTATCTTTAGACATCTCCTATAATTACACCATGAACAACAACCATCTGTTCATTTTCTGGATAATGTGTGATAATTTCTTTAGCCACTGAAACCAGTTGTATACACTTACACATCTCTGTGGAAGGAGGAATAAACAAAACAAAGCACTTTTAATCACCACATACTGTTGTAAGTCTGGATATTCTGTGTTATTCCACACATATTAATGAGAAAAAAAACAACAACTTACTTCGCCCTTTGTGTACCACTGAATTTTGGTACTGTTGATGAAAAAATTTACCCTTGGGTAAAAATAATAAAAGCCGATCTCCTCTGGATCACTGTTGTGGTTCCAGAAAACTATAGAATAAGAGCCAAACTTGGGGTCACCATTCTTATCAAACTGAATACTTCGATTTAAAAGTGTAAAGTTTGACTTCTTCAGCTCTGCTAGAACCTGATGTGAGTACAGAAAGTTAAGATGACAATTACTTCTTTTGATTTCAGACTGATTGAATCAGATACACTGCTACATTATAGACTCTTTTTTCTTGATTTGAGGTATGCTAAACTTGATAAACTATTTGTTTACCTACCATATGTGGGTGCGCTGTAATCTTGCCATTACATCTGCCAGCTCCACATTGCAAGGCATTGTGTAAGGCATGAGCGATGGCATATACGGCAGAATAAACAGGAAAAGAGAAAGATGGGTCAATAGCAAAGATATCCTCTGCGCTCAGACGACTGCAATTGCAAAACTGATTACAAAACATCTGTTGTTCTGCATTTTCACAATGTGTCTGGCTTTTGGCAGAATAGATAAAATCTCTGAAACCAGGTATTTCCTCTACTGGCTGAGACACCCCAAGTACAGTTCCAATATTTTTGATTCCTTTCTCCTTGGGGAGCCTCTCGTTTAAGGACCAAGTGTCCCCTGCTATCCACACCTTGTTTGTGATATTCAGTTGTATTGCTGAGTCAATGAGTGTTTCAGCAGTCAGTTTTGTAGTGAAAACAACAATGACGCGTATCTTCTGTGCCTCTATCTGTTTGAATATTTGGGAGGGATTGGTATTGACGTCGATGCCTTTGGTGTACGCTAGGCATATGTCAGTGTCCTTAATTGTCTTTATGAACATTTCAAGGCCATCTTTGCCAAAATCATTATCACTATTAAGGAAAGCAACCCACCGCCAGTTGAAGTGCAGTATAATCTTAACAATAACTTCAATTATGTCTTGATTGGAATGCACTGTTCGAAGGAAAGAAGGGTATTTCACTTTCTCTGAAAAGGCAGAAGCAGCAGCTCCATAACTGACCTGATAAGAGTAATAGAGAAATTGTCATAATTTTCAGTGACAGTAAATTCTCAAATGTCAAGTAAAAAGCAGTTTGAATCTTTTAAAAAGTTTAAAATGTCAATTCCTGAAAAAATTGACAGGTTTTACAAAAAGGAGGAAATGTTAAAACACTAAAGTTGGCAAACTTACCATAGGAATGAGACCCATCATGAACAGTGGGGCTACAGTCAGGGTGTCAGTGCTTGAAAAAGGGCCGACCAGTGCTACCACTTTGGACAGATTCCTGTGTGGGTCATCCCAAGGATCAATCAATCCATTGACTGAGATGAGTTTCAAAATTCCTGGGAAATTCTTTGTATCTGAGCAGTGGTCAAATATTTCATAGCCGAGAGATACATCTGGCAGAAGGTTGGTAGAGTTGTTGATTTCCTCTACAGTGAATCTCATTAACTGAAACCTCCGATAACTTGACAGAATGAAGAATTGACTACGAACGGAGAAAGAGCAACAGGAGAATAGGATTGAATTTCATTTAGGCCAATATTACTAGTCTTCAGACCTTACATGATATGGATGTTAGAAAGGGATTTCATGAAGCAAGGACTGGGTTCAGATTTAATGTAATAACACCTTTCATAATGTAGTACTTCCCTGGCTTGAGTTGGGGGGTGGGGTGGCTTTGGCAGTGGGGGGTGCTACTAAGCAATAACTATATATGTGAATCTTAACAAAATGGACCATTTGAGGATGATACAATTACAACTTCATTCTGCTTGCACAATTACGATTAAGTTCTTGAATCTGTTGAATTTGGATCTGAGGTTCAGAAAGGGTACACTAAGTTACACAAAGAGTTTATAATTAGTTTAAGCTTGAGAAAGAACTTATTATGAAACTCACCTGGAGCAGTTGGTGGCTTCTGGTCTGTCACGATAGAAATGGGTAATGTCGTAATGAATATCAAAAAGTCCACCTAACAAATAATCTCCCTCCAGCTGAAACTCTGAGGCTGGGGCAGTGCATTGACTAAAAGCATGTAAAAGGCATTCAAGTAGACATAGAAAAGCAAGACAGTGTTTCATTGTTGTAGTTACCATTTACCAGTCTGATGTGAACTCTAACTGTATTAGCTTCTACCTTTAATAAGCAATGTGATGCGCATAACGGCAACCCCCCAGAGTTCATTTCCATGCACCTGGGAATGCATGACTCCAGCTTATCACAAATGCATATGCACATATGCTGTAAATGGTTGGAAGAAAATACACAAATAAGTATGCAAAATACACAAATAAGTATGCAAAAGGCACCTAAGATGCACACACTCTGTAAGATGACTATGTACAGAGAACAGCCTTTCCACTATTTGATGAACCCTCGCAGAAGACTGTCTAAATCAAATGGAAAGTTAAGTGTTAAGATAGCAAAGCTGACATCATTTTTTGATTGTGCGCATTAATCGAGTGACTGGAAAACCATTCATTAATTCATTCGCAGACCAGGAAAATTATCTTTCAAACTCAACACAAAGGGTTGAGGGTTGCTTTATACCAAGAGGTATACAAGAGGGCTCCTCCACAGTTCAGAGTTATCTCCCTCCTGGGTGTAGATATATTTCTTGCAGACATTGATTGATCAATAGATGGGTGTATGGATGAATGGATCCATTAAATAAAGGTTTTGCTATAGAGGTGATCTATAGATGATAGGAATGAATTAAAGATGAAGTCCAGATGAGGTTGTAAGGTCATATGGGGTCACAGGCAAATACACACAAATGAATTAATTAATTCAACCAAGTATCTTTGGTTTATTCTAAAATGCTACATCCTCTTACAAATGAGCTCTGCATGACTTAAGCTTTGACCACACAGGTCATTTGAAAGGAGATCATTTGCAATCACTCTGTGGATGAAACTCGTCGTTACGCTTGGTAGGACCGGATGGGCCCTCATCTGCGGGAAAGTTATAGAGTGATGTCTTGTATAACTAAAACATTTTATGGAAGCCAAGTAACTACTTGGTGCACAGCAGTAATTGCTGTGAAATGTTTGCCCATTACTTCCAAAAGATCACTTATAGTGCAGTGACATTTTGTTTCCCTGTATGCTAAGATAAAATTTGACTTTCTAGATGTAGTGCTCTTTTCTTTGTCTGTGTACACCCATCTCAGTCTTTAATTACACAATACCTATTCCTTCTTCTGCCTAATTGATCAATAGTGTTGGACAATCTGATTGCCATCTTCCCACTTGCATTCATTATGCACTGATATCTAATTGTCTAATTAAAAAAATAAATGACAACTTCAACTAAAAGAATATAAGAATGTGTAATTGTTTATGGGAAAGAATGTCATAAAGCTGTAATGTTATATTATGAACATTTAAGTCTTTTGGGATTGTCTTTGGTGGAATTATGGCACCAACATGGTCAGTGTCTTCATGATTCACAGTCAAGGTACGGAGACATACTGTAACTCATCCAAAACAAACACACAAAAAGACATGGATTGATTGAAATGACATTTTTACCACAGCCCACATTTTGGAGCTATATAGAATCTGGTGTCAACTTGTGTATAATGCTGTCTTTCTATGACAAATAGTCAAATCAAATGGTTCGGGGTGATTTTATGCAACTCATTCTTCAAAAGGCATCCTCCTAAGAACATTTAAGGCTAAATCTTAGCATAAGTGGTTTTATGTATCCGGGCACTGGGAAACAAAATCTAGTGTACCTCTCTTTGAAACAACACAGTTCTGATGTTGTGAGCTAAACCTTACCAGTGGTGACATTTTTATGCTTATCTTGTTAAATGTCTACAGTGTGTAGTTCATAGCATATAATTAATAAACTAGATTATTGAATGAGTTTATTACATAGTAAGAAGAGAAGTAGGTATACAGCATGCTTTTTTATGGACTGACATAAAAGACAATTATTAAAAACCATTCGACAGCAAACTTACATCACAGTAAGAGAATAATCACATTATATTTTCAAATGTGGAGACTTTATGTGTCCATAAAGATACAGAAAAATAATGATACAGGCACTGAGAAAAAATAGTAGCATAAAGTCTGGATAAGTACCTTTTATCCATTACTTCAAGGTAATGAGTTATTATTACGGAATGAATGAATGAATAAATGAATTTGTGCAACATCTGCACAAAACCCCATACATTGCACCTTAATTTTAATCTCTATCTCTTACACAAGTGCCTGTAGTCTAGTCTGTTGACAGCATGAAGTGAAGCCTTCATGTGGTCAAACTAGTGTTATAGCGACCTCAGAAAACTGTTGAACACAGAGGGGAAACACACAGACAAACACACACACTCCATTTCATCTTTTTATTGAATAACTCTACCTGTTGTCGTACATGTAAATATCTAAATCAGTGCAGGGTTTAACAGAGTTAACTTTGTGTGAATTACCAATGAAAGAAAACGTTTTAAAATGTATGTTTAAAGTATAGTGTACATTGAATTTAACTTAAGTATAAGCTTTAATCTATGTCTGCAACATTTTCTTCGCTGTAGTTATCGAAGTGCAAAGGCCAATTTTATCACAACAGTTTTTTCTCCTGTGTGAGTACATTTGTGACCTGGTAGTATTCATTTTGTTTTTAATTACTTTGTTTAAAAAAATGCATGGCAATCCATGTAATAGTTGCAGAGATATTTCAATGTGGACAAAATTGTGGACCAACTGACCCAGCGACAGATTGACCAACAGGCCGACATGCCATTCCTAGAGCCATGATTCTACTGTAACTGATAAGATGTGGCTTCTCAGACTTTTAGTCATGCTAGCATGGCCAAATATTGGGCTCTATGAACAACAACAACAACAATAATATTAATAATAATTTATTTTTATATAGTAACTTTATTTATATATCACCTTTTAAAACATAGTTTACAAAGTGCTTTGACAAAGTTAAAGAGCAGTATAGCCAGGAAGCAATGTGACAACACAAAGCCAAAACAGTGGCACAAACAGAAGCACGACAGAATCTAAAATTGAAGTAGGCACTAAAACAGAGTGAAAATAAGACAGAACAGGAAAACAAGCAACAGAATTGGACAACTTTATTGATGTGAGGATGGAAGTTGAGGTTGGAATTGAAAGTTACTCTCAGATTTGTGGTGGTGGATTTGATGTTAGTGGACAGAGGACTAAGGCTATTTTTAATGAGACTGATGGAGTTTGGTGGACCCAACAGTATGATTTCTGATTTTGAATTATTGAGCTGAGGAAAGGTCTGTGCTATCCAACAGTTGATATTGTTTGGACAGTCTAGCACAGCAGCTAGGCTTCTTGGGTCATCCGGTCTCAGCAGGAGGTATATCTGCATGTTGTCTGTGTAGCAATGGAAAGACGAGTTATGAGGGTGGATAATATGGCCGAGTGGAAGCATATAAATAGAAAATTAAATTGGACCTAAAATTGAACCCTGCGGTATGCCACAGGTAATCTGAGTTTTAGAAGATGTGTGATTACCTATGGTGACCGCAATATGCAGTGTCCCTGATGCCAGCCCAGGTTCTAAGACAGTCAATTAAAATGGCATGATCTACAGTGTCAAAGGCTGTACTTAGGTCTAAAATAATTAAAATTGCGCTCTTTCCCCTGTTGGCTGCTAAAAGGAGGTAATTGTTTACCTTGAGGAGGGCGGTTTCTGTGCTACGTAAAGCTCTAAAACTTGATTGAAAGTTCTCAAAGAGATTGTTGTGACAAATAAAATGTAATGCATGTAAAACACAGTCCAGGTAGGTGATTTGTTGCCTTATAACCTTGATCTTATGAGTAAAAAAATTTTGGTCAATGTTGGTCAGGTAGTATGAATATTCCCTGACTTTTCTTATATCACAACCAACAGGTCATTTACCCAGTAAAATATCTCATCAACATCTACTGGATGTATTGGCTGAAAAATCTGAAATTTTTGTACAGACATTCATAGTTTCCAGAGCATGTATCCTTTAGATTTTGTTGTTCACACTTGTGGTTTTGAGTAAAATGTCTAATAACTATTAAATGGATGAAATGAAATTTGGTTCAGACATCCATGTTACTTGATCCTTTTCAACCCTCTAGAAACTTTCCTACAACTTTAGAGGCACTGCCGAGCCTACAGTCTCACAGAGCCAATAGCATGGCTGTAGACTCTTAGTCTTGTGAAGTGTGAGTCTTGTGAAGAAGCTCTGAGTAGGAATAAGAACCATCAATCAGCACAGAAACAACAGTATTTAAATGTTAATCATTGCATATTATTATAGCTATTTTCAAGATGCTTATTGATGTATCCCTCAGTAAATAACTGAATAACCAATGAAAAATATCTGTAGCATGATTAATTTACAAAAAAACACAAAAAGACACAGATTTAAACCACTCTGTACTTTTTCAACCATCTACTCTGATATATTTAAGTGGGCCACATTGGTGCTGTATAGCACCTTTAAGAGTCATTCCACCACTGCCCCGCTGCAAGATTACAACAAGATTAGATTACAACAAAACAAAGAAACAAAGATAAAACTGCCATGTAATTTTTTTTTTTTTTTTTTTTTTTTTACCATTCTCACTAAATGCCAAAATCTTTTCAATAAAAATTGTGGTAACACTTTAAATTACAGCCCGCAACATACTACGTAATTACGCCGGAGTTACTGTGTAATTTTTTTTAATACACTCTACCAGCACAGCACCTACAAATTCATACATGTAGGTACTGTGTAACAAGGTGGAATAAGGGCATAGCAATTCAGGATTTTATAAAGAATTTATACTGCACTTATTTTTTAACTACTAGGTACCTATTCTATCATTAAAGGGTATGATCAGTGACTCTAAATTACAGCCTGCTTGTCCAGTAGTTACTGTGTAACTACATGTAACAAGGGGACAAGCATCTGTGTCAGTTAGTAAAAAAATAAAAATATGTAAAAAAAAAGAAAAAAAAATTATGTGAAAATGAACAACAGTATAAATTCATCACAAACATCCATATAATTGCTCAGTAGGTCATACTTATCCTATAATAATAGAATAGGTACCCAGTTAAAAAATACCTACAGTAAAATTTGTAAAATCCTGAATTGTTATTCCCTTATTCCATCTTGTAACCCAGTACCTACATATTGGTAGGTACTGTCCTAGTACAGTGTTATTTTAAAAAATTAGACCGTAACTGTGGAGCAGTTATGCAGTATGTTGCAGGCTATAATCTGAAGCGTTACAAGATTCGCCTGTATACAAAGGTGCTACTGGCTAATTGTTTTGGTATAATTCTGAATGAGACCCTGGAAGTATTGCTGTGTGTTTTTATATGATTGAAAAATAATGATGTAACATTTTGGGAGGAAATACCACAACAGAAAGGAGTAGAGACTTGAGAGTATTGCCAGAGCGTTGAGAGTTTGGATATGCTTGCCATGGTAAAGCATGTACTCAGTGGCAAAAATGATCCAGGTGAGGATCAGCAAGAGCAGGCAGAAGGTTATTGCTTTGGCTTCATTGTAATTTTTTGGGAGATCTTTTCCCATATATGAGAAAATGAAGCAAAGGGAGCACAAAAATAAAAGTAAAGCCACTGAAGCAGAGGATGCTTTAAGATTAATGTCACAGCCAAGTATGATTTTGTCTGGGAACCAAACTGTATCACTGTAGAGCTTGGGTGGGTCAAAAGCATAGCCGATAACAAGTGAGAGTGCCTGAGTAACAAAAGCCACAGTGATGACCAGCCATTGTCCGTGATATTTCATCCACCAACTGTGGAGCTTGGGGAACTTGGCAGCTATTTTGAAAATGCAAACAATTTGAAAAGAACGCACAACAAAACATGCTAGACAAACAGTATAGAACAGAAGAAATGGCAAGAACCTTAAGATACAAAATGACATTGTTGGTTTATCAAAGTAAAAGAACACACTAAGACTACACAGACTGAGGCAGCCCAAAATTAGGAAGCACATTGGTCCCCCAGCAGATCTGACAACAGGGGTGTTGTAGTTGATGGCAAAGAGGACAGACATGGCTAATGTCAGACTCAGAAAGGCCAAGGTCCCGACCATGATCAGTATAGCTGCGGTGTCTGTGAATGGGATGTACTCCACCACTCGCAGATTGCATGATGTACTTCCTTGTGTAGACCATTCTGTCTCCTTACAGTCGATGCATTTGTAAGGATCCTCTGTTTCATAAAACAGGACAGATTGTCAATAAAGTTAGAGTCAACTTTTGAAAAATCCTGCATGGGTTAAGTTTAGGAAGCAGCATTAGACAATTAATCTATGATTGTCTATGCTCTTGTAAGATGAGCTTTTACCTCATTTCAGATGGATGGAGCCCCATATAGCTGTGTACAATCAACATAAAATCACAGTTAAACCCTCTTACCCATAAAAAATGGCTCTCATGTATAATCATTTACCTGTACTGTTGAGGTAAGTTCCATTTGGACAGATCTCACAATTGAAACAGCATTTGTGGATTCCAGCTTGCTTTTTTGCATATCCTACAGAAACATTCTTTGGAACATAATGCAGAGGGCACCTATACAAGACAATCATTTAACACAAAATAAATTTTAGTGAAGGATTGCCTTAAGAGAAATAGCAATAATTAGATCTGTAAAATGTAATCAACATTGAGTATTAAATCTATATATCCCTGCAAATGATATCATGGACAACTACAACTGGTTGATGTTCCTGATTTTGTGTTTTGCTCCCTGTCACAGCTATTACTAAACAAACATATTTTTGTGCACACGTGCACTCATCCAGACACACATCTCTACATTCAATATATACTGTATAAACTCTTGGTAGGAAAAAAAACAACTCACTTCTCCATTTGCGTACCACTGAATTTTGCTGTCGTTGATGAAAAAAATGGAACGACGGATGAAAATTATAGAAGCCGACTTCCTCTGCATCACCGCTGTGGTTCCAGAAAACTATAGAATAGGATCCATATTTGGGGTCACCATTCTCATCAAACTCAATACTCCGGTTTAAAAGTGTGAAGTTTGACTTCTTCAGCTCTGCTAGAACCTGATGTGGATAAACAAAGGAAAGAGGTTTTTTAAATTGTTCCTGTGAAAGGAGGACTTGCAGTGTGATGCCCCCCTTTAGAGGTTGTCTCTGAGATTGAACTGAAACTAACGAACTGAAAACTATCTAAACTAACTTTCTAACTGAAAGATCTCACAAGGCTTGTCAAAGCCTGACAAAGATCTCTTTCAGACTGAAACACTGCTGTATTTAAAGTATCCTATCTGGAGCCTTCAGAAGAGTGTGTAGATCTATTATCTGATTTTTGTTTGATAGGTAAAGACCAGATTCGTATTTTGAAGATTTATTATATTATTTATTATTTATAGATTTGTTTACATCTCCTATATGATAACAACACAGATCAATGTTTTGTGTTGTGAATAGTCACTTTCAAATAGGCTTGTCTATAAAATAACATTGTCGGAACCATAAATGGCCAAGAATCAGACATATGAGGAAGTGACATTGTGATGTAGCATGGGATCACTAGAGTTGCTTCATTCTTCATTATAACAACCACCATTGCTAATGAAAATCTATCTCACATGACTCAGGCAGAAATCATATTCACAGATGAGGTAATAATAAAGTTTGTTCACATTTGTTACATTTATTCATGATTGCTGACTTTCTTCCTGACTCTTTGATCTGATGTATCCTGTATCTTCCTAGAAGTTATAGCAACTAGTGGCTAGTAAGAAATGCACTGTTGCTTTGAATAAATTACAGATTTCTCTGGGTTTGATTAATGTTCAAAACAACTGGGATAATGTAAGCAGACAGCTGAACAAAATAAATAAGGTACTTAGTTAGGTAAGGTACTAAGGTAGTTTTTTTAGACATTAATGCAGAAATGTTACATATTATAGCTTTAAATGAATTCACACATTATTTGAACACCTACCATGTGTGGGTACACTGTAGTATTGCCATTACATCTGCCAGCTCCACATTGCAAGACATGGTGTAAGGCATGAGCGATGGCATATACAGCAGAATAAACAGGAAAAGAGAAAGATGGGTCTGCATCAATGACATCCTTTGCACTCTGACTACTGCAGTTGCAAACCTGATTACAAAACATCTCTTGTTCTGTATTTTCACAGTGATTCTGGGTTTTGGAAGCATAGATAAAATCACTGAAACCAGGTATCTTCACTACTGGCATAGCAACCCCAAGTACAGTTCCTATATTTTTGATTCCTTCCTCCTTGGGAAGCTGCTTGTTTAAGGACCACGCATCTCCTGCTATCCACACCTTGTTTGTAAAATTCAGTCGTATTGCTGACTTAATGAGAGCCTCAGCAGTCCACTCAGCAGCAAAAACAATAATGACATGAATCTTCTGTGCCTCTATCTGTTTGAATACTTTGGAGTAATCAGTGTCATAATTGAGGCCTTTGGTGTACGCCAGGCAGATCTCAGTGTCCTTGATCATGTTTATGAACACTGTCTGTCCATCATTGCCGTAATCATCATCAATGTTAAGGAAAGCAACCCAGCGCCAGTTGAAGTGCTGCACAATGTTAACAATCACTTCTATGACGTCTTTATTGGGGTGTACAGTTCGTAAGAAAGAGGGAAACTTCTGTTTTCTTGAGAAGACAGAACTAGCAGCTCCATAACTGACCTGTTAAAAGAGTAACAGACAAATTGTCACTATTTTCTGTGACAAAAGTTAAAAGCTTGATATAAAACTGTTTTTATCACTTCAAGATATTTAAAAAAACAATATTTGGCAAACTTACCATAGGAATGAGATCCATCATGAAGAGTGGAGCTGCAGTCCGTGTCTCAGTGCTTGTATAAGTGCCGACCACTGCTATCAATTTGGACAGATTCCTGTGTGGTTTACCCCGGGGTTGGATCAAGCCATTGACTGAGATGAGTTTCAAAATTCCTGGGAAATTCTGTGTATCTGAGCAGTGGTCAAATATGTCATAGCCAAGAGATACATTTGGCAGGAGGTTGGTAGAGTTGTTGATTTCTTCTACAGCGAATCTCATCAACTGAAACCTCCGATAACTTGACAGAATGAAGGGTTTACTGTGGACAGAGGAGGGACAGTGAGAGTGTAAGAATTAGTTTAATTGTTCAAATATTACTGTTTGTGAAGGCTGCACAGACATGGATATCAGATATAAGATCTCATGGGAGAGGGATTGAGGTCAGTAATGCAGACTTGATGTCAACAAAATAAATCAGTTTGGGGACAAATGTGTGCCCAACTGTCGCTGTAATTTTTTTTATCATTATACAATACAGGGTAGCACGAGTTACACTCCCTTTATGCTACACGTCGAAAATATATACAGATAATTAGATTTAGAAACAACTAGAACAGGATAAAATATGAAGTAAATTAAACTGTGGTCACACAACCTGCAGTAGTTCGGTCTGTCTAATCTGGCTGGATGGTGGAAAGATGCCATGTGCATTGTTGATTGTGCTCATATTCCAAATCCCATGCTTCCTTTTCCAATGCCAAAAAAATGTATTTCTTTTGTAGGTAATATGTGTTTTAGCAACAAAACTAAAAAAATAACAGAAATACTGAAAACTGAAACAAAAATATAGCAAAGTTTGAGGGAGCTATCCGCTGCAGCATCTGCATGCACGACTGTTTACCCCATATTTGTACTGTGTAGACTAACCATTGACCTGAGGTTCGAGGCAAAACTTAAATGTATAATAACATAATACAGTATGTTGGGTTTAGAACTCACCTGGAGCAGTCAATGGTTTCTGGTCTGTCATGATGGACAAGGGCACTGACATGATGAATATCAAAAAGTCCACCTATCAAATAATCTCCTTCCAGCAGAAACTCTGAGGCTGGGACAGTGCATTGAGGCAAGGCATGTAGAAAAGTTCCCAGGAGACACAGAGAAGCAAGAAAATGTCTCATTATTGTCATCTCTATTTACCAATCTTATGTGAACTCAAAATGGATTAGCCTCTGCCTGTAGAAACTTATGAGACACTGGTGATGGCTAAGCCTCATTTCCATGAATTTGAGAGTATATGAGATATATAGCTATAAATGGTTGAGAGAGAATACACAAATCAGTATGCAAAAATCATCTAAATTGCTGCTGCAGAGTTCTTGTTATGTGGGCCCACTGTTTTAGCAATCATCTTAAGAATTGGGACAAATCATGTACTATCAAAAAACTTGACATTCAAAAAATGTTGACATCCATTACAAGGTTTAATAATCAAATGTGTGATCTTTTAAAATACATATTTATAGAATTTCAGCATAATTGAAGAGTAAAACCAAAACCCCTCAACTTTCTGTTTGTTTTAACATTTTTGATTTTTGTGTAGTTTATGTGTCTCTGTAGTTAAATGGCAGCCCAGGTTTAAGCAAATAAGGCAAATGGTGGCCATGATTGGTTTTAGATCAATCTAAAGAGAAAGTTACACTAAAGAAAACAGCAACATGGAAAGTTAGATATTAAGACACCTCAAGATGATCAAAGTTACCAAGTAGTCCCTCATCTTGAAGTAATGAGAAGCTACTCAACAACTACAGTATGACAAATCACATTACTTAAGGTGGCAAAAAAGAATAACTAATACTAATAACTAATGATTAAGTCATTAACAGGGGTGGGACCAAGTTATTGTTTTGCAAGTCACAAGTAAGTCTCAAGTCTTTGCACTCAAGTCCCTAGTCAAGACTGAAGGATAAAGTCCTAAACTTTGAGTTTTGAGTCCTGAACAAGTCATCCTGTGTTCTTTGTGCAACTTCAAATGTCAAACAAAGTTGGAAGTTGTTGCATCTCCATCTGCAATTTATATTTCTTTTCAGCTGGAGCTCAGTAATGTCACATTAGTTCTTCCTGGTTCTCTCATGCAACTTGATTGGATACTGTTGGATTGGTTCAAGCAGACTGATTAAATTAAGCGTTGAATCACTGGGAATGATTTTTTTTTTTATTGAAATATCTGCGGTAAAACAACTTCACACTTATCACATGGGTAACTGGGGACCTGTACCTGTACACTAATATTGTGGTGTTTGCTGATAACGATTTGATTTAATTTTTTTTCAATGGAATTTTTAAAATATGACCACGTGGAACTGAATGGGATATTGTTTTGATTTTAGCATCTAATTATTACAAATGCTGCAGTAAAAGAGCAAGAAAGATCTATGCCTATGCATTTAAATGCACCATGCAGTCCCTGTCATTGTGTGTGTGTGTGTGTGTGTGTGTGTGTGTGTGTGTGTGTCAAATTCAGACACAGACAGAAGCAGCATGGGCCTAAATGACACCAAAATGCAGTAGAGACTCTCAGCATAGTTTTTTATTACATGGCTATTCTCGCATATAAAGGGTGGACATGACAAAAACACCCGTGCAATGTAATGCAGCCACTAGAATGTTTAGTTTAGCTAAAAGCTTGATCAGAGAGTTGTTGAGTTATCTCAACTTTTTTTGTATTCATAACATGAAATAAATAATAGAATCGGACTAGAGGAGTGCTCTCAGAGTGCAGATTTCCACCGGGCAATCTGAAAAGAATATTTGGATGTAACCCTTTTGTAATCGCCAACCAACATTTTGATTAGTAACTGTAATTTAATAGCATATTTTTTCTCACTAACTATAATAATTTAATTACATGTTACATATATTTATCGTAGTTATAGTATTTGATAGTATTTAAGTAGTTACTCTTTAGCATGCATAATTACTAAATGAATTTTTGACTTATGACCAAAAAAGTGTTTTGTGAAGTCACAGTGACCTTTGACCACCAAAATTTAATCGGTTCATCCTTGTGTTCAAGTGAATACAAATGCCAAATTTGAAGAAATTCCCTCCAAACTAGGGCTGCACAGTTATTCATAATATTATTGAAATTGCAATATGGCCAAATATCCAAACTGCAGATCCAGACCCACATCACATTTTTTTCAAATGGACAAATGTGCGAGAAAACAGCATTATAATGAAGCAATGTAGTGCTGCAGAGATGCTCTGGCCTAAAATTCTTGATCTTCAGATGAAAGAAAATAGGTTTGCTTGGTACATATACCATCAAATGTCACATCATCACAATTATTTGTTATTTGTGTGTGTTTTGTGTTAAGTTTTTTTCAGTAAAAATTAAAATTGCAATGCAAAAATGATCATTCCCACTAGTCATATCGCAATCAGAATATTGATAATCAAGATATTGTGTTCACAGGAGTGGGATGGATGTGAGGTCACAGTGACTTTGACCTTTGAGCACCCAAATTTAATCAGTTCATCCTTGAGTCCAAGTGGTCATTTGAGCCAAGTTTGAAGAGGTTCACTCAACATGTTCTTGAGATATGACACTCAAAAGAAGGAGATAACCACCTTCCCCATGGTGGATATATTAAAAAGTTTTTTCAAAGTTTTTCAAAAATTGGGAATCACAGAGGTCCTTCAGCGTACAGTAATGGATGTGCACAAAAAGAAATTAGGCTGATCGGTCCTGTTGTATGTAAGATTAGCTGTGGACAAGCTCCAGGTCTTGGTCACGCACACACACATGTATTGCATGTCCCCCTCCAAACTTATGTCTGGCACAGATAACAATGTAGGAAAACATCAGCTGAAATTAATTTTGACTAACTTGACTTATTTGTTAAAAGTGACAAAAGACTTTTGGCTAAACATGTATCTTAATGTAGTGGTTCTCAAACTTTTTCTGTCATGCCCCACTCCAGAAACCAAAAAAAAAAAAAAAAAAAAACTTACACCCTTGGCCCCATTTTCCCATGTGCAAGGTTAAGGGAAGCAACTAATGAAAAAGGACTTTTAGTGAAATAAAGACACCAGCAAACTTTTGTTTGTTTTCCCAAAATAAATCATATTCATTCAGCTTAGTTCCACTACATGTTTTTCCCCTGATTGTCCATGCCCCACCTGCAATGGTTCTATGCCCCACCAGTGGGACCCGCCCCACAGTTTGAGAACTGAATGTAATTTTATGTTTTATTTTCTCAAGTTGAGTTATTTTGTTTTATTTTCTCAAGTAAGTCTCGAAACAACTGATAAACTTTACAGTACAGTTATCTTAAAGTTTTAAAAACAACCTGGTCATTTGTATTTTCAGGTTCAAAAAACACAAATGTTTTTGACACTGCAGAGATGAACCACATGGAAAGGGGAACCAAATATTATCTTTCCATCAGTCAAATGCCATGTATGTTGTCAGATGCAAAACCCCTTTCTTCGCTTCCTGTTTTAGTACACAAGAGGACACAGACTTTGCATAAGCTCCTGACAGTCAGGCAAGGTTTAACACAGTCTGTCAGTCATGGAACACAGAGAGATGAGGAGATGATGCTGAATTTGTAGCACTTTCATTGAGATATCTAAAACTGCTTATAGATGCTAGCTGTCACTGTGAAAGTTTGTCAAGCCATGCTTACAAAGTCAAATGAGACGTTTTTATATCTAATGTCTCTTTAGGGGAAAGTAACACTATATGGGTGATCTATGGACCAAAAAGTGGAGCAAAACTTTGAAGGGCAGAGCTCCTCATTCTACTTGATAGGGATGGATGGGCACTCATCTGCAGGAGTCTTAGGTTATAGGGTGATGTCATGTTAAGTATAAATAAAAAAATTATGGAAGCTATTGTTATTTGGTGCATAGCAGTCATTGCTATGAAAAATTTGCAAGATCACATGCTAATCAGTTGTAGCAGAAATTTGGCTGTATGAAGTACTCTTTTCTTTGTATATTTGAATCTATCTCAGTCTTAAATTACACCTTACCTACTATACCTTTTACCTACAACCACAGAGTACAAAAAGATGGATAATTTCAAGTACAAGAAAGAAACAAAATAGAAGAATGTGTAATTATTTATGTTGATATCATTGTAATGCCATAAATATGTATAGCTTCTAGCCTCATCTGTGCTAAAATAATAGGAATCATGAAGAAATCAATAGCTAATATTATTATCATTATTATTATGAATATTTAAATCATTTGGGATTGTCTTCTATGGAATTAAGGAGATCAGATGTTAAAATAAATCAGCTTCTTGCGAGGCTTCATCAGGATATATTTTCAAGAATCCCTCTATTTATGGAAGAAATTACGAGCTGCCCACTCCATAAAAGAAACATCATGTGTTTGAAATAAGATCTAATTGATGATTATGATAATATATTTCATGACTGCTTTTTTCTTGTGCTAATTATCTGCATATACTGTACTGAAAGTGAGGAGGTTCAAGGTACTAAAACATCCAAAAAGGACCAGTAGCCAGTGATTTGTGGTGTAATGTCTTTCAAGTATGATGGGGTGAATTCAGATGGGGAGCTGCAATAACTGTATCTATCTGGTGCACAACCACAAAACCAGTGCACAGCGAGACCATATTGAATATTCAAGTGTGACTTAAGTTTTCATCACAGTGTCACAGTGGAGTAGTGCCTTCATGTGGTCACATTAGTGTTATAGCAACTTCAAAAAAAGCTGTTGAACAGAAAGGAAAACATACACACACACGTTCCATTTATATTTTTATTGAATCACTCATATTTTCATATACCTTTTGTACATGTAAATATCTAAATTAGTGCAGAGCTTAACAGAATTAACTTTATGTGGATTATCGATGAATGTCCTGAGGCTGTTAATTAACAATAACAAAAGTGAACTGTACATTGAATTTAACTGTAGTAAAAGTCTTAATCCATAGGCCTAATATCAGCAACACTTTCCCTAAATCACCTCAGTACTGTACTCAGTCATCAAACGGGCTTTGGAACATTTAATGACATCTTTTTGCATCTAAATAGACCACTTTAGTTGAGGTCAGTGGAATTATTCATGTTGACCCTGTAATAAAAGTTAATGACATCTTTATGACATGTCCAGTATGTGTCACTGTAGGTGAGATCAGGGAAAATGTTCATGACATAATGGTTTCATGACAGTCAGTGTCAAAGCCAAACATATGACAGAATAATGTGATGTTAAAACATGATGCTAAATGGATTCTTTAACTTTGATAATGTCATGTTGTCATAATAAAGAAATTGTTAGGTTATGTTGTTTTGGTTTATGTCAAGTTGTTATAACAAAGACATTTCAAACAATATCAACTTTGCAATAAAAATGGCATGATTGACTGAGAATGACCACCAATAATGACAGCAGTCATGGACTTTCATACAGCCTCCTTCATGTTCATAACACTGCTCATGTCAGTCTTATGCAGACCCCAGCAAGTAAAGTGTTAACAAAAGAATTTGAATTACTTTGGTGATCAGGTCAGGTTTTCGATCTGTCCAATACTTATTTATGATTTATGATTAAATTGCTGTAATGGCATTCATTTCAGTTTTACTATTTACCACATAAATGACATGGGAAGTGGAGTAATAGGGTGCCTGCAGGTCCTTTAAAAAGTCTTTAAAAAAGTCACTGCCAGGGCCTCCTGTCTCAGGACAAGACAGGAGGTCTTGCAAGTTAAAAATCTGTCCAGCAAAGAAACAGTCTGGGCCAGTTTAGGAAGAGAAAGAGAAGGAAAACTTAAAAAAGAGTAATAGAGCAATCAAATATAAGTAAATATTTGTTGTATGATTGTTCAATTATGATTGTAATAATGGTTTAAATAAATAAAAATAAACTCATAAAAGTTGTTCCATTCCTAGACAAAATTGTTATTAGTACAAATATTAGACATGGACAATGAAAAAAAGAAAATAAATAAATAAAAATATAAATTAATTAATCAATTAAAGTAAATCAGAAAATAGTAATAATAAATAAAAGGGGGAAAAAAGGACAACACATACATTATGCATACTTGCATGCATATACATCCTTACATTAAAATATATATATATACACACATATAAATACATATGTGTGTGTGTGTACATATATACACACACACACACACACACACACCACACACACATATAAATTCATGAACACACACACACTTACATACACCCATATATACTTAATATAAAATAGCAAAATGGGAAATTAATTCAAAATAAAAAACAAAGTAATAATATTAAATATCACTATTTGAATTAATTCTTTTCTGGAACCTAAATACATATTTGAGCAGACCAGAGGAACCCCTTGCTATCCAATTGCATTATACAAGGACAGACAATAAGTAAAGTTAATTAAATTTTTTCCATCACAAAAATGTCATGAATTACAGCAATCCAGTCCACAACCGTGGGTACATCTGTTGACATCCATTTTCTTGTGAGAGCTTTCTTACTTGCTATCATAAAAATATTAAACTTATTCCCTCAACCGTCTCCAGTCTCAAACCCAGGTACAACATCACAAAACTAAACGGAACTTTAAGCACATTTTCCATAATATTCTTAATTTATTTCCAATAGTTCAGGAGTGGAGGGCAGTGCCAGAACACATGGAAATGGTTTGCTTTTTTCCCCCCGCAGGACATCCAGCATGAGGTTTTTTTTTATTGAGGAAATTATTTTAGGTAGGTGTTTTAAAGAATCTAATTAATTTTTTCCACCCAAATTCTTTTCCTTCCTTTTCCCATTTTTCCTTTATATAGTTTGTGTCCTGCTCATTTAACTTGCTTAGTCCATTATACAACTCAGATGTTTCTAAGACCAAAGTACTGTCACCTATTATAGCTTGCAATAGATATCTTGCATTCTATCTCTTTCCATTTAGCTACATAGGATGGATTACATAAATCGACCAGGGTTTTTATCTGTGCAGCTCTATAATAATTCTTAATATTTGGGAGGGAAATACCTCCTTTCTCCTTGGGTAAATGGAGAGTCTTAAATTTTATTTGGGATTTCTTTCCCTGCCAAATAAATCTTGAGATCATTTTGTTTAATTCTTGGAATTGCCCAGATGGGAGTTCTGCTGGTATGGTTTGAAACGAGTCTTGGTAGTGTATTAATTTTAATTGCTTCTACTTTTTGTGCTATACTAGAAAGGTAATGGACTCCATCTAGACAAATCTGATTTCATTTTGGAGTTTAAAGGTTCACAATTTAATGATAGAATATTACCAGAATTTCATGGGATATTCACACCCAGATATCTCATCATTTCAGAATCCCATTTTATTTTGAATTTCTCTCTAATAGTTTGATCGGGGATGTAATTAAATTCCAATACTTGAGATTTATGTGTATTTAGTCTGTAGCCTGATGATGACTCATAATCTGTTAAGGTTGTGATTAAGAGGGAGGGAGGTATTTG
The DNA here is from genome assembly GCA_034769285.1 of Lutjanus argentimaculatus. NCBI lineage: Eukaryota > Metazoa > Chordata > Actinopteri > Lutjaniformes > Lutjanidae > Lutjanus > Lutjanus argentimaculatus. The sequence continues at coordinate 11,446,119 of JAWZSL010000007.1, forward strand.
GGTGTCCTACATATTAAAATGTCGTCCGCGAAAAGGGCAATTTTTTGTTCTCCCTGAGCCATCTTAACTCTGTATATTTTCTCGATCTGTCTTATCCATTGACTTAAAGGTTCTATGAACACCACAAATAAAAGTGGCGACACAGGACAACCTTGTCGACAACCCCATTCTAGTTCAAAAGAGTTTGATAGTGTACCATTAACTCTTATCTTTGCTGCTGGTTTATTATATAATGCTTCAAGAGGTTAGGGTTATTTTAAATATGAAATTATATTGTCAGAAATAAATAACTATAATAATTTGTTGTGTTATTTTGGTTAACATTACTCTTGGCTTACAGTTTTATGAATAAGCTCTAAGATCTATGGTTCTCTCTCAGCCTGCATCTCCATTTCTTTCTGTAAATGGTAAGACCAAAAAAGTAAATGAAAATTTCTGCCTCCATTTCTACTAGTTCTGTCCTGATTATCAACTGAAGCTTAAAAGGTTGTTATAGGATCAGGGCTTTGTGACTCAAGGGTAAGATAGACTGTCTCAATTAACATATAGTCTATGGAGACAAACACCATTATAGACTCAGTCACAGATTTGTTTTTCCATCTGCAAATGAATATCCTGTCATTGAAATGATTCAGAAGGCCTGAAGCACATCAATTATTCTGAATTCACATAAATTTACTGGAAGCGGCTACTGGCAAGTTGATTTGGTATAATTCTGAATGAGACCCTGGAAGTACTGCTGTGTGTTTTTATATGATTGAAACATGATGATGTAACATTTTGGGAGGAAATAAATCAACAGAAAGGAGTAGATACTGGAGAGTATTGCCCCAGCTTTTAGTGTTGGGATGTGTTTGCCACGGTAAAGTCTGTACACAGTGGCAAAGATGATCCAGGTGACAACCAGCAGGAACAGGCAGAAGGTTATTGCTTTGGCCTCATTGTAATTTTTTGGGAGATCTTTTCCCATGTAGGAGAAAATGAAGCAAAGGGAGCACAGAGATAAAAGTAAAACCACAGAACCAGAATATACTTTAAGATTAAGGTCACAGCCAAGTATGATTTTGTCCGGGTACGAAACTGTTTCATTGTGTGGTTTGGGTGGTTCATAAGAATATCCGACAACAAGTAAGAGTACCTGAGTAACAAAAGCCCCAGTGATGACCAGCCATTGTACATGATATTTCATCCACCAACTGCCGAGCTTGTGGAACTTGGCGGCTATTTTGAAAATGCAAACGATTTGAAAAGAACGCACAACAAAACATGCTAGAGAGACAGTGTAGAACAGAAGAAATGGCAAGAACCTTAAAATACAAATAGAAATTGTTGGCTCACCAAAGTGAAAGAACACACTAAGATTACACAGACTGAGGCAGCCCAAAATTAGGAAGCACATTGGTCCCCCAGCAGATCTGACAACAGGGGTGTTGTAGTTGATGGCAAAGAGGACAGACATGGCTAGTGCGAGACCCACAAAGGCCCAGGCTCCAATCATAATCAGTATAGCCCCAGTGTCTGTGAATGGGATGTACTCCACTGCTCGCAGATTGCATGATGTACTTCCTTGTGTAGACCATTCTGTCTCCTTACAGCGAACACACTCATAGGCATCCTCTGTTTTACAAGAGAGAGACAAACAATTTATCTGTAAATTTAAGATTAACTTTTGAAAAATCCTATCAGAGTAGGTCAGCTTGACTGGTGGGATGATGTAGTTACCCAGAGGTAATTGTAACAAGATGAATAATTTATTGTTGTAGTTTAACTGGCATGTGCAGAGTTTAGAGTGAAAATAAAAGCCTATAGCTGTGTACAATCAACATGAAATAGCTGTTAATCCTCTCACCATAAAAAATGGCTCTTGTGCATAATAATTTACCTGTGCTGTTGACGAAAGTTCCATTTGGACAGATTTCACAGTTGAAGCAGCATTTGTGGATTCCATCATATCTTTTTGCATATCCCACATCACATTCAGAGGAACATAGTGAAGTAGGCACCTGTACAAGACAATTATTTTGCAGAAAAGTAAAAGTGTACAGATAATACCATAAGGCGTGGAGGCAAATGATAGCGAAAGAGCAGTAATTAGATCACAGCAAATTCTAAACAGGGTTTGTATAATGTAGTCAACGTGTTATATTTAGGTGTCCCTGTAAATGACAATATGAACAACCACCATTGGTTGATGTTCTTGTTTTGGTTCCTGTTACAGCTATCATTAATCAAATATATTGCATATTTGTGCACGTGTGCACTCTCCTCAGATCTTTCAAACAAGACCTACAAATAATAACAAGGATGCAAACCAACCTTTACTCGACTCAGCCAGTGTTGTGCATGAACCCACTCAAATTGTTGTGAATAATAACTGTAGTTCAGTCAGACAACTCTCATTTAAGAATGTTTATTGCAGCAGCAGATCATAGTGAATGTTTCTGAGTTTGGCGTCTAGGCTCCGACATCATCACTCCTCGCACATTATGTTTACATAGAGATATTGAGGAGTGATGACCACATATCTTGGACCCCCTGTTGGAGTCTTCAGGTGGATGCTGGGGTGGTGGTGGGGCTGAATGAACAGGAATTGATGCTGATGCGAGGCAATAATGGCATCGACAGGCAGAGGGAGAGATGGGAGGTTTTAATGGTTTAAATAGCCAGATTGGAAGGGTGCGTTTGGTATACTACAGAATGTGAGGTGTCACGTGTGATTGCAGTGCAGCTCGAGCTGACTCCCTGAACTAGCTCGCAGGCGTCGCTACATATATGAGTAATCCTGGGACTTCAAAGTAACACATGAATATCAAACCCCCACTTAGTATGACATCATTATAAAGACTCCAGCATCCCTGGTGGGAGGAGGTTCATTTTTAAAATTTGATTTTTTAAAAATGGAAGAAATGAACATGAAACAGTTCATTTTTGGAACTCTGATCTTAGTTCAAAATTCAAAATTGTGAACAATGAACATGAACTAGTTCATTTTAAGCTGTGTGAACTAAACTTTGAGCTAGCTTTTTTCAAGTGTGAACTTGCACAACACTGGAATCGGCTCCTTCCCACCCTTCACATAAGCACCCACCAACTCACATTCCCAAACTCCTCCCACTAGCTATGGGAAAACACATATAAAGTAAGAGGGAAATTACTACATTCGTCAGACAAAACAAAAACAGAAACCAAAACCTGGATAGAACCCCTAAATTCACAGTGATGTTGAACAACCTGCCCAAGATGGCAATAAAGCAACTTATGACTTCAGGTTCAAATGTTACATTTTTACTAATAACACTGGCTGCCCCTCTATCCTTTTCAGAGAACTTGGAGTGAAATATGTGACTGATCTAGGGTCTGCTAATACATGAATTATCAGAGGGCCTAAGCTGGGTTTCTAGGTGGAAGAAAATGAAGAGGAAGAAAGAAAAAGAATAAAGAAGAAATATCCCTTTTGAGCTGTAGGTGTGCAGTTTCCCCATTTGATGACTCCACTGACTCCCCAACATTCCATGAGACAAACCAACAGCCCTTGTTTTGAGTTGTTACTCTGTTACAAGCTTGTCACACAACGCCGTGGAAAAAAATGTGAGTAATGTGTAATAATATACGGAATATGGACTAGACCTGCTCTATATGAAAAGTGCCCTGCGATAACTTATGTTATGATTTGGCGCTATACAAATAAAATTTATTTGACTTGACTAGTCTTGTACAGGTGCAGTCATCCGCACACAAATGTCTGCAGAGGTGGGACAATCAAAGCAAAGTGTTTTCAAATCAACATACCATATAAACTCTTGCTGGGGAAAAAATAGGAACAAACAACTCACTTTTCTCTTTGTGTGCCACTGAATCTTGCTGTTGTTGATGAAGAAATGGAGTGATGGATGAAAATTATAGAAGCCGACCTCCTCTGCATCACCACTTTGGTTCCAGAAAACTATAGAATGAGATCTGTGTTTGGGGTCACCATTCTTATCAAACTCAATACGCTGGTTTAAAAGTGTGAAGTTTGACTTCTTCAGCTCCGCTAGAACCTGATGTGGATACACAAAATCCAGATGACTTGCATGTGCTCACAATGAAAATATAAGATGATGATTAATGAGGTTTTTACAAACATTGCTTTATGTTTCAACCTAACAGAGATCTAATGGTACTGAAATGTCTCACAGGCTTCTCTTTTAGACTGAAACATTGATCTATTGAATGTATCCTACTGCTATCCATTGGTAGAGTTGGCAGATCTATTATCTGACTGCTAATGTTTGACAAATGAGGGTCAGTTTTAATTGTATTCAGAAGATTTAGAGGCCTTGTGTACATCTCTTAAATGATAACAACACAGATTGGTATTTTGCATTATGATTGGTTGCTTTCAAATAGGCTTATCTGCAAGGTAAACCTGTCAGAGACATACATACAAGAATCAGACAGTGAGAAAAAAATGTAATTAGTTATCATATTATTTATATACTAACCATGTGTGGGTACACTGTAGTATTGCCATTACATCTGCCAGCTCCACATTGCAAGACACGGTGTAAGGCATGAGCGATGGCATATACAGCAGAATAAACAGGAAAAGAGAAAGATGGGTCTGCATCAATGACATCCTTTGCACTCTGACTATTGCAGTTGCAAACCTGATTACAAAACATTTGTTGTTCTGTATTTTCACAATGATTCTGGGTTTTGGAAGCATAGATAAAATCACTGAAACCAGGTATCTTCACTACTGGCGTAGCAACCCCAAGTACAGTTCCAATATTTTTGATTCCTTCCTCCTTGGGAAGCTGCTTGTTTAAGGACCAGTCATCTACTGCTATCCACACCTTGTTTGTAAAATGCAGTCGTATTGCTGACTTAATGAGAGCCTCAGCAGTCCACTCAGCAGCAAAAACAATAATGACATGAATCTTCTGTGCCTCTATCTGTTTGAATACTTTGGAGTAATCAGTGTCATGATTGAGGCCTTTGGTGTACGCCAGGCAGATCTCAGTGTCCTTAATCATGTTTATGAACACTGCCTGTCCATCATTGCCGTAATCATCATCATTGTTAAGGAAAGCAACCCAGCGCCAGTTGAAGTGCTGCACAATGTTAACAACCACTTCTATGATGTCTTTATTGGGGTGTGTTGTTCGTAGAAAAGAGGGAAACTTATGTTTTCTTGAAAAGATAGAACTAGTAGCTCCATAACTGACCTGTTAAAAGAGTAATAGACAAATTGTCACTATTTTCAGTTACAATTAATGATTTAAAGTTAAAAGCTTGATATAAAACCGTTTTTATTACTTGATCTGGTAAAATATGCTAAAAAACAATATTTGGCAAACTTACCATAGGAATGAGATCCATCATGAAGAGCGGAGCTGCAGTCCGTGTCTCAGTGCTTGTATAAGTGCCGACCACTGCTATCAATTTGGACAGATTCCTGTGTGGTTCACCCCATGGTTGGATCAAGCCATTGACTGAGATGAGCTTCAAAATTCCTGGGAAATTCTGTGTATCTGAGCAGTGGTCGAATATTTCATAGCCAAGAGATACATTTGGCAGGAGGTTGGTAGAGTTGTTGATTTCCTCTACAGCGAATCTCATCAACTGAAACCTCCGATAACTTGACAGAATGAAGGGTTTACTGTGGACAGAGGAGGGACAGTGACAGAGTGTAAGAATTATTGTCATTGTTGCAGGTATTACTGTTTGTGAAGGCTGCACAGACATGGATATGATATTAGAGCAAGTAATTAACCCTCAGGGCTCATTAAAAAAAGTGTTACACTGAGTACCTTTGGGACGAAAAATGGTCACTGTAGAAAAACTATTAAAATTTTATACACAAATATTATTTCCCTGTTGTTTGTTACACAAAATATGAATTATTTTCCATATACTAAGTGCTAATGGGATTTCTTTGAAGGGGATTATCACAGCTGTGGATATATCAATGATGAGCTACAACTTTGATTTTGATGCATCATTATCATTTTTTTTTACAGTGTTAGATTTAAAAACAAAATCACATTGGGCACTTTTGGAAAGAAAAATGGTTACTGTAGAAAAACTGCCAGAAAAAAAAAAACAAAAAAACAACAACCTTAAAGTGAAATTTCACTCAAAAATGAAAATTCACTCAATATCTACTTGCTCCTGTGCTGATGTGAGGACGGGTGAAGATATCCATTTCACAAAGCACTCCCAGAGTTTCAATGGAAACAGCGTTGCAGCCAAATTCAGTACAATTAAAGTGAATGGTGACCAGTTTTAAAACATAAAAAAGAGAACACAAAGCAAACACAAAATGTCTCCGTACTGCTCGTATGGTTTAATCCAAGTGTCCGTGAGCCGCAACATTAAAATTTAACCGCAAAAGATGCCATTTACACCATGTTTTTAGCTGAAATGTCAACTGTAGCCTCTCAGACTCGAGCCGGGTGCGCAAGAGATCTCGCAATATCTTCACACGTGCATTCGTTAAGAGATATACGAGGTCTCGTGATACATTCACACCGTGTTTACAAGCCACTTGGGAGCTACAGTTGACATTTCAGCTAAAAACATGGTGTAAATGGCATCTTTTGCAGTTAAATTTTAATGTTACGGCTCACGGACGCTTGGATTACACCACACGAGCAGGATGGAGACATTTTGTGTTTGTTTTGTGTTCTCTTTTTTACGTTTTAAACATGGTCACCTTTCACTCTAATTGTACTGGATTTGGCTGCAACGCTGTTTTCTGCTGAAACTCCAGGATTGTTTTGTGAACTGAAGATCTTCACCCATCCTCACATCAGCACAGGGGTGAATAGATATTGAGTGAGTTTTCATTTTTGGGTGAACTATTGCTTTGATATTATTGTACACTTTGACTGAAATATGTTTTTTAACCAACATCTGTCCTAATCATTAATACCAAATATTAATTTGTTTTCAGAAATATAACCCTTTAAATGGTCCGGTAGTATTTGCAACAAACTGCGGACAACCTGTAGCTCCAGGCATCACACAGGCACGCACTCACACATGCACTCACACACACACACGCAACACACACACACACACACACACACACACACACACACACACAGAAGCGATAACACGATCCCTATCTGGGTTACACCAGGCGGGCATAATAATGCCTTCATTGGCTCCATTATACAGCAAACGTGCCCTTACAGGAAACCAGGAAAAAAGGATGTAATTTCCCTCTATGCCAAATGTGAGAAAATGGCAGAAATCTGGTGATGAATAGGAAAAACTACAATTTAGAAGCAAAAACTTAAGAATGAAAGCCTAATATCATGTAATACATGTTTTAATGCGGTGATAGCCATGGGATCAAAAATCGTAGGTTTTAATGGGTTTCAATGGTACATTTTTTTGTACTGAACATGTCAAGTGTGTAGTCAATGTGCACAGAGCTTATTGTAGACTTGTGACCAGTTTTGAGACTGAATAAAAATTAAAAAAAAACAAACAAACAAACAAAAAAAAAACATTTAGGCTCACCAAAATGTATGTTGTTAGCATTGACACAGACAAAATTATCAAAAAAAGAAAATTGAAAAAGACCCCCAAAACCCAAAAATGGTCAAAGTGAGGACTAAGGGTTAAATTGGTTTAGGGGGGAAAGTGCTACTGCCTGTATCAATTGACCCGCAGCTTGAGGCCAAACTCTTAATATAATCTGTTATATTGGGTGATCTTCATTAGTTTCAGAAAGTATTCACTCAGATTTATTTTAAAACTTACCTAGAGCAATCAGTCGCTTCTGGTCTGTCGTGATAAACAGGGTCATTGGCATGATGAATATTAAAAAGTCCACCTAAGAGATAATCTCCATCCAGATGAAACTCTGAGGCTGGGACAGTACATTGAGCCAAAGCATGTAGAAAAGACCCCAGGAGACACAGAGAAACAAGAAAATGCTTCATTGTTGTAGTTACTGTTTACGTGATGTGAACTCTAATGGGATTAGCCTCTACTGTTAGTTAAGTTTTAAGACACTGGTGATGGCTCAGCCTCATTTCCATGAATTTGGGAGTATATGAGTTTGTCAGTCTGATGTGAACCCCAAAGGGATTTGCCTCTGCTCTTTACAGGTTACATGACACTGGTAATGGCTCAGCCTGTATATGAGTATATGAGGTGTCATAAATTGATATCTGTAAATAGCTGGAGGACTATACACAAATCAGCATGCAAAAATCATCTTATCTGCTGCTGCAGAGTCCCTGTGATGTGTACAAGAATGTCTCATTGTTTCATTGTATGTCATTGTATGTCTTCTATTTCTTGATATCAATTGGACAGTATAAAAAATAGTTTTTGTAAAAATCAATTAAAAGAGATTTTTTAGCAAGTGCTTACTAATGCTTACTAGTGCTTACTATAATAACTATTATTCTTACTGTAACTTTTATTAGAAGTGCAGAAGACATGTCTCTAATTGCATACTTTTTTTTTCTGGAAAGTATTGATCATATTGTCACAGAGGTCTCAGAGACTCATGTATTGAAAGGAAGTAAGGAAGTCAACTTTAGGCAGAATTGTAGTGACACCTTGGGTCCAGATCCAATTATTTGGTTGTTTGTTCTTTAATTAGTTCATTGGGCTCTAGATTTTGAAAGAGTACTAAAAGCTGGACTCTCATGAACATTTGAAACCAGCAACCTCTTATATAAGGACAGAACTCCTCAAGGGATGGGCCCTCATCTGCAGCAGTGAAAGGTTGTAGGGTGATGTTGTGGTTAATAAAATCTATGGAAGTGATGTGGGGTGGGTAAACCACTTTCCAATAAGTTATAGTATGTAGAAGTCACTACTGTGAAATGCACTTCACTAGACTCAAAAGTGTCTAAATGCTTTGCTCAATAGAGACAGAGGACAGTCACCCTGAAACTGGGTGGAAACAATTAATGAGTTTAAAAAAAACTGATCTGAAAATCTGATGGCCACCTGCCCATTTATAGGCAGGATACACTAATAACACTTCAAGTTGCTGATTCAACCATGGAGTAGAAAAAATATGAGGAATAATTTCTAAAAACTAAAACTACAACCCTAATGCCAAACAAGTTGGGACATTGTGTAAAACGTAAATAAAAATAGAAGGCAATTATTTGCAAAAACTTTTTAGACCAATATTCAGTACAAAGACAATATATTTAATGCAGGGTTTCCCCCAGTGCTTTATAGGCCTGGCGGGTCGCCAGACTTTTCTTGGCCCCCCGCCAGGCTAAGCATCACTTGTTTATTTATTTTAAATAGGTTTTTTTTATGCACCAAAACAGTGATACCAAAGATGGTATACAGAGCTTTTAACCGCATCTGGTGATACGGTTGAAAGCGCAATGGCGACAGCTTATGGTCGATACGTGAACACATAGGGGGTGAGAGGTCAGGTGTATTTTCCATCATCTGAACGCCCAAAACCTCTACCTGTCTACACGCTAACAACTTTTACGTGTCATGTCGGAGGAGCACTGGAGGAGACGATGAGCCCGCTCGTTCATCCCCAGGCCAAGGGGAGTGCATCCCGGCGAGCCCACCGAGCCGCGGCTCGATGATGAGGCAGAGCCAGTGTGAGTTAGCACGGATGTTAGCACGTCGTCGGAGCAGCCTTCTGCGAGCCACGATGGTAAACATCGAACTAGCGGATTTAATCCAAAATGGTTAGCTGACCCTAAATTTAGTGGATGGCTCTACAAGACAGAGTATGGTAAGCATGAAGAGTTCTTTGAAAAGCCCAGATGGATTGCTCGCACTGATCCAACCTGCACCATGTGCAGCAAAAAGTAGAAGAGGTCACACAGCACCAGTGATGAGAATAACGGCGTTATTTTTTTCAGTAACGGGTAATCTAACTAATTACTATTTCCATCGTTACAACGCCGTTACCGTTACCGACAATTAAATGGGGCGCGTTATAAACTAAAGCTACTCATTGAAGCTCTTGTCATCCGACTTGTCTCTCAGCAACAGGAGCTGCACAGCTGTTTTTTTTTTTCTTTGGTGAGGGAGGAGGGAGGGACGAGACAACCGCATAAGTGATGATGATTGGCTAAGGTAGCGTAAGCTTTCACGGTAAGCCAATCAGAGGCAGTGTTCAGTTTACACACAAACCACACACACACCGCAGCCCCACACACCCAAACTAGCAGAGGTAAACTGCAGCAATGGCGAGTCTGGAGGGAAAGCTGGCGTTTTCAAAGTGGAAGTACAGACACTACTTTATTCTTCTTGAGGTAAAAGGCAAGAACGTACATGTGAAGTGTACATTATGTTCCAGAGCAGAGACAAAGTGTTTGTCCACGTCCGTTGTAAGCAACTCTAATCAATAAATATTAAAAGTTCCGTGTAAGTACCTGTCTATGCAATTCTACTCTATGCAACTGGCTTGTGAAACCTGCTTAGAAAAAAATCCAAATTCTGAGACATATTTAAACTAAAAAAAAGAGTAACGCAATAGTTACTTTCCCTGGTGACTAGTTACTTTTATAGTGGGGTAATTCAGTTACTAACTCAGTTACTTTTTGGGAGAAGTAACTAGTAACTAGAACTAATTACTTTTTTAAAGTAACGTGCCCAACACTGCACAGCACAGCATACCTCTTCAGCCTCTGAGTTCCCTGGTTTTACCCCTTGGCCATGTTTGCACTTTTTTATTTATATTAATTTATTTTACTTTTAAATGTGACCAGCAATGGCTTGTTTTAAGATTCACTAGGATTTAACTTAAGTGAAAACAAGTGATATTATTTATTTTAATTGTATTTTTTTGTGTTTGTTAAAACTGTATTTCAAGATTGTGCCTTTTTGTAAGACTCTACGTTTAAGTATTGTTAATAAATGGCTTATAATAACACATAATAGTCATAATTTCAAAATTCCTGTCAACTTTTAACATTTTTTTTTTACAAAAACGCGGTAGGCCGCCGGTGGGCTTCTCTACCACCAGGCTTAGCAAGTTTTCTGGGGGAAACCCTGTTAATGTTCAAACTGATTAACTTTATTGTTTTTTGTAAATATACACTCATTCACACTCGCAACACATTCCAAAAGAGGGTTGGACAGCAGCATGTTTACCAATGTGATACATCACCTTTTCTTTTAACAGCAGTAAGTGTTTGGGAAATGAGGACACTAACTGTTAAAATTCTTTCTTATGCTTGCTTGATATACGACTTTAGGTGCTCAACAGTCCTGGGTCTCCGTTTGCATATTTTGCACTTCATAATGCACCACATATTTTCAATGGGAGACAGGTCTGGACTGCAGGCAGACCAGTCTAGTGCCTGAACTGTTCTCCTATGAAACCACTGTTGTGACACATGCAGAATGTGTGTCAGCATTATCTTGCTGAAATAAGTAGGGATGTGTCTGGAAAAGATGTTGTCTGGATGGCAGCTTGTTGCTCCAAAACATGTAGGTGCCTTTCAGGATTAATGGGCCCTTCACACATGTGACAGTAAGCCATGACATGGGTACTGACACGTCCCCATACCATCACAGATGCGTCAGTCAATCTCAGATGAGTTTGGGCCCATCAAATGCTAACATTATTACTGTGAACATCAAAGTCTATTGGGATTGTTTTCTGTGGAGTTAAGATCAGATGTTAAAATAAATGAGATTCCTGCAGGGCATCTTCAAGATATAGTTTTCAAGAATCCCTGTATTTTTGTAGGAAATTATGAGCTACCTATTCCATCATGTGTTTGTAAGAAGAACTGATAGAAATGATCATATATTTTCTCTCTTCTTTTTTGTAGCCCTAGTAAACAGTCAGCATGTTCCAGCATGGGTATATAAGTAGTAAAGAAATTGGTAAAATGAGGTGGACCAATAGGGGAAGAGGTTTGAGTCCTGCTTGGGCAATCCATTTTAAAGGTGTAAAGCATGCTCTTTTATGGATTGAAATGAAATACAAATATTAAAAATAGTTAACCAAAAAACTCAGAGAAACACATTTAAATAATCATATTACATTTCCAAAAATGGAGACTTGTGTTTCCATAAAGATACAGAAACATGCTGTGAAAAAATGGCACCACACAGTCAAGCTAAAAGCCTTTATTTATTACTCCAGGGTAATGAGTTACATTTTAAATTTATATTACTTACACTTATATTATTTATATAACACAGTTGTGCACACAAATCTACAAAATCTGAATTGGTACAACATTTGCACAAAAAACAATCTCAAGTTACACAAGTATATTGAAAGTGTGCCTGTGGTCTAGCCTGTAGACAGTGCCACAGTGAAGTGGTGCCTTCATGTGGTGACAGTAGTGTTATTACAACCTCAAAAAAACATTGAACAGAAAGGAAAATACAGACATTACAATTTATGTTTTTACAGAACACCTCTTACTGTCATATAACTGTTGTAAATGTAAATATCTACATTATTGAAGGACTTAACTTTATGAGGCTTATCAATGAATGTATCATCATTGATACATCATATAACATATTAAGATTTAAAAGTGTATGTTTAAAGTGTACATTGAATTTACCTGTAGTATAAATCTTAATCCTTATCAGCCATATTTTCTGACTTATTCAAGTATAAAGATACATTATCACAACAGTTCTTTCACATGTGTAAGTACATTTATGACCTAGCAGTGTTTGTGGAAGTTTCTGATCATGTTTAAGATGATGAAGTAAATCTGTAACTTTGTCATCAATTACCATGTTAAAACTGGCTATATAATTGTCTGGAAAGGATTAATATTCATGCCCCCTTCAATGATACCTGCATTTACTAGACCTACAATTAAGCAAAATCATCAAACAATGCTAATCTTAATGCTAGTGTCTCTGTGAGGCTGCATTTAGGGACAGTAAGCGATAGCACAGAGATATTTTTGGGCTATCGAGATATATATTGTTTATCATGATAAACAATATATATCACAGTGTACATATTTTTTATAAAATAAGATTCTATACAGTCTCAAATAGTGCAAACGTGATAGTTTTATAGTAGGGCTGGGTGATTTGGATAAAATAAATTAGCATAATATTTTTCACCAAATGCTGCAATATCGATATTGCAGCAATATTGTGGGGATGGCTATTGGTGCATTCACAAAATATTAACACAAGGAGATTTTTATAAATAATCATCTGTAATTTGGATATAATGACTAAGTGGTTAAAAGCAAATAATAGAACAGCTAGAGCAGTCTGGCAAGTTCAACAAATCACATCACTTTACTGTAATGCAGCCTTTAAAACCAGGAAAAGGCAACACATATGTTATATCATGATATAATGATATCCAAAATCTAAGATGATATCTAGTCTCATTTTATGATACCAATGTAATATCTTTATATCACCCAGCCCTATCTACAGTAAGTATTCAGAAGACCTGAAGCACAGCAGTTTTTCTGTATACAGTTATGCGTATTTACTGGAAGCAGCTACTGGCTAAGTGTTTTGGTATCATTCTGAATGAGACCCTGGAAGTATTGCTGTGTGTTTTTATATGATTGAAACATGATGATGTAACATTTTGGGAGAAAATACCACAACAGAAAGGAGTAGATACTGGAGAGTATTGCCCCAGCCTTTAGTGTTGGGATGTGTTTGCCACGGTAAAGAATGTATACAGTGGCAAAGATGATCCAGGTGACAACCAGCAGGAACAGGCAGAAGGTTATTGCCTTGGCCTCATTGTAATTTTTTGGGAGATCTTTTCCCATGCAGGAGAAAATGAAGCAAAGGGAGCACAGAGATAAAAGTAAAACCACAGAACCAGAATATACTTTAAGATTAAGGTCACAACCAAGTATGATTTTGTCCGGGTACCAAACTGTTTCATTGTGTGGTTTGGGTGGTTCATAAGAATATCCGACAACAAGTAAGAGTGCCTGCGTGACAAAAGCCCCAGTGATGACCAGCCATTGTACATGATATTTCATCCACCAACTATGGAGCTTGGGGAACTTGGCAGCTATTTTGAATATGCAAACAATGTGAAAAGAACGCACAACAAAACATGCAAGACAAACAGTATAGAACAGAAGAAATGGCAAGAACCTTAAAATACAAATTGTTGGCTCACCAAAGTGAAAGAACACACTAAGATTACACAGACTGAGGCAGCCCAAAATTAGGAAGCACATTGGTCCCCCAGCAGATCTGACAACAGGGGTGTTGTAGTTGATGGCAAAGAGGACAGACATGGCTAGTGCGAGACCCACAAAGGCCCAGGCTCCAATCATAATCAGTATAGCTCCAGTGTCTGTGAATGGGATGTGACATAAAGTTCATTCTCTCAGCTGATGTTATCAATATATTTGAAATAAATTATGACACCAGTTAATTGTAGGGCCCAATTCATTCGAAATAAAAACATCACAAAAAATAAATAAATAAATAAAATAAATAAATAAAAATCAGGATTTTCATGGGCCCCTCTCCCAACTCGGGCCCTGGGTAGTCAGGTCCACTTTTCCCCCAACTACCACGCCCATGTGTGCAGCTCTATAATAATTCTTAATATTTGGGAGAGAAATACCTCCTTTCTCCTTGGGTAAGTGGAAAGTCTTAAATTTTATTTGGGATTTCTTTCCCTGCCAAATAAATCTTGAGATCATTTTGTTTAATTCTTGGAATTGCCCAGATGGGAGTTCTGCTGGTATGGTTTGAAACGAGTCTTGGTAGTGTATTAATTTTAATTGCTTCTACTTTTTGTGCTATACTTAAGAAAGGTAATGGACTCCATCTAGACAAATCTGATTTCATTTTGGAGATTAAAGGTTCACAATTTAATGATAGAATATTACCAGAATTTCATGGGATATTCACACCCAGATATCTCATCATTTCAGAATCCCATTTTATTTTGAATTTCTCTCTAATAGTTTGATCGGGGATGTAATTAAATTCCAATACTTGAGATGTATGTGTATTTAGTCTGTAGCCTGATGATGACTCATAATCTGTTAAGGTTGTGATTAAGAGGGAGGGAGGTATTTGGGTGTCCTACATATGTTAAAATGTCGTCCGTGAAAAGGGCAATTTTTTGTTCTCCCTGAGCCATCTTAACTCTGTATATTTTCTCGATCTGTCTTATCCATTGACTTAAAGGTTCTATGAACACCACAAATAAAAGTGGGGACACAGGACAACCATTCTAGTTCAAAAGAGTTTGATAGTGTACTATTAAATCTTACCTTTGCTGCTGGTTTATTATATAATGCTTCAAGAGGTTAGGGTTATTTTAAATATGAAATTATATTGTCAATAATTTGTTGTGTTTTTTTTTTGGTTAACATTACTCTTGACTTACAGTTTTATGAATATGCTCTAAGATCTATGGTTCTCTCTCAGACTGAAATGCATCTCCATTTCTTCCTATAAATGGTAAGACCAAAAAAGTAAATGAAAATTTCTGCCTCCATTTCTACTAGCTCTGTCCTGATTATCAACTGAAGCTTAAAAGGTTGTTATAGGAGCAGGGCTTTGTGACTCAAGGGTAAGATAGACTGTCTCAATTAACATATAGTCTATGGAGACAAACACCGTTATAGACTCAGTCACAGATTTTTTTTTTCCATCTGCAAATGAATATCCTGTCATTGAAATGATTCAGAAGGCCTGAAGCACATCAATTATTCTGAATTCACATAAATTTACTGGAAGCGGCTACTGGCAAGTTGATTTGGTATAATTCTGAATGAGACCCTGGAAGTACTGCTGTGTGTTTTTATATGATTGAAACATGATGATGTAACATTTTGGGAGGAAATAAATCAACAGAAAGGAGTAGATACTGGAGAGTATTGCCCCAGCTTTTAGTGTTGGGATGTGTTTGCCACGGTAAAGAATGTATACAGTGGCAAAGATGATCCAGGTGACAACCAGCAGGAACAGGCAGAAGGTTATTGCTTTGGCCTCATTGTAATTTTTTGGGAGATCTTTTCCCATGTAGGAGAAAATGAAGCAAAGGGAGCACAGAGATAAAAGTAAAACCACAGAACCAGAATATACTTTAAGATTAAGGTCACAGCCAAGTATGATTTTGTCCGGGTACCAAACTGTTTCATTGTGTGGTTTGGGTGGTTCATAAGAATATCCGACAACAAGTAAGAGTGCCTGAGTGACAAAAGCCCCAGTGATGACCAGCCATTGTACATGATATTTCATCCACCAACTGCCGAGCTTGTGGAACTTGGCGGCTATTTTGAAAATGCAAACGATTTGAAAAGAACGCACAACAAAACATGCTAGAGAGACAGTGTAGAACAGAAGAAATGGCAAGAACCTTAAAATACAAATAGAAATTGTTGGCTCACCAAAGTGAAAGAACACACTAAGATTACACAGACTGAGGCAGCCCAAAATTAGGAAGCACATTGGTCCCCCAGCAGATCTGACAACAGGGGTGTTGTAGTTGATGGCAAAGAGGACAGACATGGCTAGTGCGAGACCCACAAAGGCCCAGGCTCCAATCATAATCAGTATAGCTCCAGTGTCTGTGAATGGGATGTACTCCACCACTCGCAGATTGCATGATGTACTTCCTTGTGTAGACCATTCTGTCTCCTTACAGCGAACACACTCATAGGCATCCTCTGTTTTACAAGAGAGAGACAAACAATTTATCTGTAAATTTAAGATTAACTTTTGAAAAATCCTATCAGAATAGGTCAGCTTGACTGGTGGGATGATGTAGTTACCCAGAGGTAATTGTAACAAGATGAATAATTTATTGCTGTAGTTTAACTGGCATGTGCAGAGTTTAGAGTGAAAATAAAAACCTATAGCTGTGTACAGTCAACATGAAATAACTGTTAATCCTCTCACCATAAAAAATGGCTCTTGTGCATAATAATTTACCTGTGCTGTTGACGAAAGTTCCATTTGGACAGATTTCACAGTTGAAGCAGCATTTGTGGATTCCATCATATCTTTTTGCATATCCCACATCACATTCAGAGGAACATAGTGAAGTAGGCACCTGTACAAGACAATTATTTGCAGAAAAGTAAAAGTGTACAGATAATACCATAAGGCGTGGAGGCAAATGATAGCGAAAGAGCAGTAATTAGATCACAGCAAATTCTAAACAGGGTTTGTATAATGTAGTCAACATGTTATATTGACAGTATGAGCACCACCATTGGTTGATGTTCTTGTTTTGGTTCCTTTTACAGCTATCATTAATCAAATATATTGCATATTTGTGCACGTGTGCACTCTCCTCAGATCTTTCAAACAAGACCTACAAACAATAACAAGGATGCAAACCAACCTTTACTCGACTCAACCAGTGTTGTGCATGAACCCACTCAAATTGTTGTGAATAATAACTGTAGTTCAGTCAGACAACTCACATTTAAGAATATTTATTGCAGCAGCAGATCATAGTGAATGTTTCTGAGTTTGGCGTCTAGGCTCCGACATCATCACTCCTCGCACATTATGTTTACATAGAGATATTGAGGAGTGATGACCACATATCTTGGACCCCCTGTTGGAGTCTGCAGGTGGATGCTGGGGTGGTGGTGGGGCTGAATGAACAGGAATTGATGCTGATGCGAGGCAATAATGGCATCGACAGGCAGAGGGAGAGATGGGAGGTTTTAATGGTTTAAATAGCCAGATTGGAAGGGTGCGTTTGGTATACTACAGAATGTGAGGTGTGTCACGTGTGATTGCAGTGCAGCTCGAGCTGACTCCCTGAACTAGCTCGCAGGCGTCGCTACATATATGAGTAATCCTGGGACTTCAAAGTAACACAGGAATATCACACCCCCACTTAGTATGACATCATTATAAAGACTCCAGCATCCCTGGTGGGAGGAGGTTCATTTTTAAAATTTGATTTTTTAAAAGTGGAAGAAATGAACATGAAACAGTTCATTTTTGGAACTCTGATCTTAGTTCAAAATTCAAAATTGTGAACAATGAACATGAACTAGTTCATTTTAAGCTGTGTGAACTAAACTTTGAGCTAGCTCTTTTTAAGTGTGAACTTGCACAACACTGGAATCGGCTCCTTCCCACCTTTCACATAAGCACCCACCAGCTCACATTCCCAAACTCCTCCCACTAGCTATGGGAAAACACATATAAAGTAAGAGGGAAATTACTACATTCGTCAGACAAAACAAAAACAGAAACCAAAACCTGGATAGAACCCCTAAATTCACAGTGATGTTGAACAACCTGCCCAAGATGACAATAAAGCAACTTATGACTTCTTCAATATATTTCTAAGGTTCAAATGTTACATTTTTACTAATAACACTGGCTGCCCCTCTATCCTTTTCAGAGAACCTGGAGTGAAATATGTGACTGATCTATGGTCTGCTAATACATGAATTATCAGAGGGCCTAATCTGGGTTTCTAGGTGGAAGAAAATGAAGAGGAAGAAAGAAAAAGATTAAAGAAGAATATCCCTTTTGAGCTGTAGGTGTGCAGTTTCCCCATTTGATGACTCCCCAACATTCCATGAGACAAACCAACAGCCCTTGTTTTGAGTTGTTACTCTGTTACAAGCTTGTCACACAATGCCGTGGAAAAAAATGTGAGTAATGTGTAATAATATTATACGGAATATGGACTAGACCTGCTCTATATGAAAAGTGCCCTGAGATAACTTATGTTATGATTTGGCGCTATACAAATAAAATTTATTTGACTTGACTAGTCTTGTACAGGTGCAGTCATCCACACACAATGTCTGCAGAGGTGGGACAATCAAAGCAAAGTGTTTTTAAATCAACATACCATATAAACTCTTGTTGGGGAAAAAATAGGAACAAACAACTCACTTTTTTCGTTGTGTGCCACTTGATCTTGCTGTTGTTGATGAAGAAATGGAGTGATGGATGAAAATTATAGAAGCCGACCTCCTCTGCATCACCACTTTGGTTCCAGAAAACTATAGAATAGGATCCGTATTTGGGGTCACCATTCTCATCAAACTCAATACGCTGGTTTAAAAGTGTGAAGTTTGACTTCTTCAGCTCCGCTAGAACCTGATGTGGATACACAAAATCCAGATGACTTGCATGTGCTCACAATGAAAATATAAGATGATGATTAAAGAGGTTTTTACAAATATTGCTTTAATGTTTCAACCTAACAGAGATCTAATGGTACTGAAATGTCTCACAGGCTTCTCTTTTAGACTGAAACATTGATCTATTGAATGTACTGCTATCCATTGGTAGAGTTGGCAGATTTACTATGTGATTGCCTTGACAAGTGAAGGTCAGTTTTAATTGTATTCAGAAGATTTAGAGGCTTTCTCGTATATGATAACAACACAGATTGGTATCTTGCGTTATGATTGGGTGCTTTCAAATAGGCTTATCTGCAAGGTAAACCTTTCAGAGACATACATACAAGAATCAGACAGTGAGAAAAAAATGTAATTAGTTATCATAGTATTTATATACTAACCATGTGTGGGTACACTGTAGTATTGCCATTACATCTGCCAGCTCCACATTGCAAGACACGGTGTAAGGCATGAGCGATGGCATATACAGCAGAATAAACAGGAAAAGAGAAAGATGGGTCTGCATCAATGACATCCTTTGCACTCTGACTACTGCAGTTGCAAACCTGATTACAAAACATCTGTTGTTCTGTATTTTCACAATGATTCTGGGTTTTGGAAGCATAGATAAAATCACTGAAACCAGGTATCTTCACTACTGGCATAGCAACCCCAAGTACAGTTCCAATATTTTTGATTCCTTCCTCCTTGGGAAGCTGCTTGTTTAAGGACCACGCATCTCCTGCTATCCACACCTTGTTTGTAAAATTCAGGCGTATTGCTGACTTAATGAGAGCCTCAGCAGTCCACTCAGCAGCAAAAACAATAATGACATGAATCTTCTGTGCCTCTATCTGTTTGAATACTTTGAAGTAATCAGTGTCATGATTGAGGCCTTTGGTGTACGCCAGGCAGATCTCAGTGTCCTTAATCATGTTTATGAACAATGTCTGTCCATCATTGCCGTAATCATCATCAATGTTAAGGAAAGCAACCCAGCGCCAGTTGAAGCGCTGCACGATGTTAACAATCACTTCTATGATGTCTTTATTGGGGTGTACAGTTCGTAAGAAAGAGGGAAACTTTTGTTTTCTTGAGAAGACAGAACTAGCAGCTCCATAACTGACCTGTTAAAAGAGTAACAGACAAATTGTCATTATTTTCAGTTACAATTAATTATTTAAAGTTAAAAGCTTGATATAAAACCGTTTTTATTACTTGATCTATCTGGTAAAATATGCTAAAAAACAATATTTGGCAAACTTACTATAGGAATGAGATCCATCATGAAGAGTGGAGCTGCAGTCCGTGTCTCAGTGCTTGTATAAGTGCCGACCACTGCTATCAATTTGGACAGATTCCTGTGTTGTTCACCCCATGGTTGGATCAAGCCACTGACTGAGATGAGTTTCAAAATTCCTGGGAAATTCTGTGTATCTGAGCAGTGGTCAAATATTTCATAGCCAAGAGATACATTTGGCAGGAGGTTGGTAGAGTTGTTGATTTCCTCTACAGCGAATCTCATCAACTGAAACCTCTGATAACTTGACAGAATGAAGGGTTTACTGTGGACAGAGGAGGGACAGTGACAGAGTGTAAGAATTATTGTCATTGTTGCAGGTATTACTGTTTGTGAAGGCTGCACAGACATGGAAATGATATTAGAGCAAGTAATTAACCCTCAGGGCACCTGAAAAAAATTGTTACACTGAGTACCTTTGGGACGAAAAATGGTCACTGTAGAAAAACTGCTATTAAAATTTTATACACAAATATTATTTCCCTGTTGTTTGTTACAAAATACCCCCACAAAATATGAATTATTTTCCATATACTAAGTGCTAATGAGATTTCTTTGAAGGGGATTATCACAGCCGTGGATGTATCAATGATGAGCTACAACATTGATTGTGATGCATCATTATCATTTTTTTACAGTGGTAGATTTAAAAACAAAATCACACTGGGCACCTTTAGGAAGAAAAATGGTCACTGTAGAAAAACTGCCAAAAAAAAAAAAAGAAAACCCCTAAAAGTATATTCCACTTTACATGATAAGCCACTCAGTATGTATTCACCCCTATGCCAATGTGAGGATGGGTGAAAATCTTCAGTTCACAAAACAATCCAAAACAATTTCAGCAGAAAACAGGGTAGCAGCTAAATCTAGTACAATTAAAGTGAATGGTGACCACGGATAAAATGTTTAAAAAAGAACACAAAACAAACACAAAATGTCTCCATCCTGCTTGTGTGGTCGATCTCACAATATTTTCACACGTATGTCCATTAAGAGATATACAAAGTCTCGCGAGATCGATGCCATATTTACATCCTACTGGCTACATGCTACAGTTGACATTTCGGCTAAAAACATGATGTAAATGGCGTCTTTTTGCGGTTAAATTTTAATGTCGCGGCTCGCGGACACTTGGATTACACCACACAAGCAGGATGGAGACATTTTGAGTTTGTTTTGTGTTATTTTTTTAACGTTTTAAACATGGTCACCATTCACTGCAATTGTACTGGATTTGGCTGCAACCCTGTTTTCTGCTGAAACTCCAGGATTGTTTTGTGAACTGAAGATCTTCACTCATCTTCACATCGGCATAGGGGTGAGTACATACTGAGTGGCTTATCATGTAAAGTGGAATATCGCTTTAATATTATTGTCCACTTTGACTGAATTACGTTTTTAAACCAACACCTGTCCTGATCATTAATGCTAAATATTCATTCATTTTCAGAATTTTAACCCTTTAAATGTCTTTAAATGTTTGGTTACATAATACCCCTGTTGTTTCTTATGAAAAAGCCCACAAAAAAAATAAATAAATAAATAAAAAAAAAAAATATTTTCCATATAGTAAATGCAGTTATCACAGGCTTGGATGTGTGAATGATGACCATAAACTTTGATTTTGATGCATTTTTCTTTTTTCTTTTTTTTTTTACAGTGTCAGATTAAAAAAAAAACTCACACATGGCACCTTTGAGAAGAAAAATGGTCACTGTAAAAAAGCTGCCACAAAAAAATCATACATTGATATTATTTTCCACTTTGACTGATTATTTTTTTTCCAACATATGTCCTGATCATTAATACCAAATATTAATTTGTTTTCAGAATTATAACCCTTTAAATGGTCCGGTCGTATTTGCGACAAACTGCGGACAACCTGTAGCTCCAGGCATCACACAGGCACGCACTCACACAGACAGTCACTCACTCACACATGCACTCACACATGCACAGACACACACCGCACACACACACACACAGAAGCGATAACATGATCCCCATCTGGATAACACTGTCACATAATAATGCCTTGGTCCATGCAGTTAGAAGTAACATGCCTAACTAAATGCATGTCAAATGACTACAATTGATTTACTAATAATGCGTGGTGATAGCCATGGGATCAAAAATCGTGGTTTTAATGGGTTTCAATGGTACATTTTTTTGTACTGAACATGTCAAGTGTGTAGTCAATATGCACAGAGCTTATTGTACACTTCTGACAGGTTCTGAGACCGAAATTTAAAAATTGAACAAACAAAACAAAACAAAAAAATATTTAGGCTCACCAAAATGTATGTTGAATATTGAAATGTATATTGAAAATGACCCCAAAAACCCAAAAGTGGTCAAAGTGAGGACTAAGGGTTAAATTGGTTTATAGGGGAAAGTGGTACTGCCTACAGTATATCAACTGATGCGAAACTTGAGGCCAAACTCTTTATATAATCTAATATATTAGGTGATCTTCATTAGTTTCAGAAAGTATTCACTCAGATTTATTTTAAAACTTACCTAGAGCAATCAGTCGCTTCTGGTCTGTCGTGATAAACAGGGTCATTGGCATGATGAATAGCAAAAAGTCCACCTAAGAGATAATCTCCATCCAGATGAAACTCTGAGGCTGGGACAGTACATTGAGCCAAAGCATGTAGAAAAGATCCCAGGAGACACAGAGAAAACAAGAAAATGCTCCATTGTTGTAGTTAATGTTTACCAGTCTGACGTGAACCCCAAAGGAATTTGCCTCTATCCTTAACAGGTTACATGACACTGGTAATGGCTCAGCCTGTATATGAGTATATGAGGTGTCATAAATTGATATCTGTAAATAGCTGAAGGACCATACACAAATCAGCATGCAAAAATCATCTTATCTGCTGCTGCAGAGTCCCTGTGATGTATACAAGAATGTCTCCCTGTTTCATTGTGTATGTCTTCTATTTCTTGATATCAGTTGGTCAGTATAAAAAAATATGATAGCCAAGGAATTGTTTTTGTAAAAATCAATTAAAAGAGAATTTTTAGCAAATGCTTACTAATGCTTACTAGAATAACTATTATTCTTTTACTAGAAGTGCAGAAGACATATCTCAGATCGCATACAGTTTTTTTTTTTTCAGAAAGTATTGATCATATTGTCGCAGAGGTCTCATGTATTGTGAAAGGAAGTAAGGAAGTCAACTTTAGGCAGAATTGTAGTAACACCTTGGGTCCAGATCCAATTATTTGGTTGTTTGTTCTTTAATTAGTTCATTGGGCTCTAGATTTTGAAAGAGTACTAAAAGCTGGACTCTCATGAACATTTGAAACCAGCAACCTCTTATATAAGGACAGAACTCCTCAAGGGATGGGCCCTCATCTGCAGCAGTGAAAGGTTGTAGGGTGATGTTGTGGTTAATAAAATCTATGGAAGTGATGTGGGGTGGGTAAACCACTTTCCAATAAGTTATAGTATGTAGAAGTCACTACTGTGAAATGCACTTCACTAGACTCAAAAGTGTCTAAATGCTTTGCTCAATAGAGACAGAGGACAGTCACCCTGAAACTGGGTGGAAACAATTAATGAGTTAAAAAATTTTTTGGATTTTGGATTAGTTTTGGATTTAATGACAAATGAAACTGAGGTTGAATCTGTCTTTGTGGAATTAATGTCTTGCCCTGTTTTTGGTGGCAGAAATGTCATAATTGGTTGTATTTATCGCCCACCTAATGCTGAATTTAAGTCTTTCTATGACTCGCTCACAGCTTCACTTGATGTTATTAATAAGGAAGGTAAACTTTGTTATTTGCTTGGAGATTTTAACATCAATCTTATCAATACTGAGAACCATCACTCTACAGTTAATTTTCTAAATTTGTTATATTCATCCTATTTTTTTCCTCTTATCGACAGGCCAACCAGAGTGACCTATAAAACAGCCTCTCTTATTGATAACATTATAACTAATACATTTGATTATCCAGTAAACTCAGGAGTATTATATTCTGACATTTCTGACCACTTTCCTGTATTCCATATCACTACGAGTAATAATTTTAAATACAATGGTCCAAATGTCAGAACAGGTTTCCGCAAATTTAATGAAGAAAACACCAAACGCTTTAGAGATATGGTTGAAAAAATAAATTGGGATGATGTTTATGATCAGCAGGATGCCAACAAAACCTATCAATCTTTTATTCATCTGTTCAAGACTGTATTCAATGAGTGCTTTCCACTTGTGAGCCTCAAAATAAATAAAACACATGGTTTTAATAAACCCTGGTTCACTAATGGATTCTTAAAATCCTCAAGGAAGAAAAACAGATTATATAAAAGGTTTATTTCTAATCCAACTAGGCAGAACTATTATACATATAAAAAATATAGAAACAAGTTTACTTATTTACTTTGCATGGCAAAGAAGAAATACTATTCTGATAAATTCAAAGAATCTAACAACATAAAAAATATATGGAATATTATTAGTGAACTTTTAAACAAGAAAAAGGCACCTGCAAAATTTCCATCCCAATTTACTGATGGCAAGTCCACATTCCCAATCTCTCTGACATAGCAAATGAATTTAACAATTTCTTTGTAAATGTTGGTAGCACCTTTGCCAAGAAAATCTCTCCATCTAATAACTGCCCTACAGATAATATTACTGGTGTCTTCCCTGCCCTGCAAAACTTCAAACCTCTCACAGTTAATGAAGTGAGCGACATCATTGTAAATCTTAATAATTCAGCGGCGGGGCATGATGAAATTAAGGTTAAAGTCCTTAAGGAAGTAGTTCCTTTCATCAGCAAACCTTTAACCCATGTTCTTGCTGTGTCACTAAAGACTGGGGTAGTCCCTAGTGATCTTAAAGTGGCAAAGGTCTTACCTCTTTTTAAAGAAGGCGAACCCAGTGTTTTTAACAATTATAGACCAATTTCTATCTTACCGTGTTTTTCTAAGATCCTGGAAAAATTAGTTTACACAAGAATTATTACACACCTCAATGATAATGACATATTGTACAAACATCAATATGGTTTTCGCAAAAAGCACTCAACATATATGGCTCTTTTGCACCTTATTGATAAAATTTCTACTGCTCTGGACAAAAATATGTTTGCGATTGGTATTTTTTGGATCTCTCAAAAGCGTTTGACACAGTTGACCATGATATTCTTCTGTCAAAACTCCATCGATATGGCCTTCAAGATGTTGTGATCAAATGGTTTACTGATTACCTTAGTAACAGAGAACAATATGTTTATATTAATGGTCATGAATCTAAGAAAGCAAAACTATACTATGGTGTGCCTCAAGGATCAATTCTTGGGCCCCTTCTGTTTCTAATTTTTATTAATGATTTTGCTGTAATGTCTGACTTTTCTCTGCCCATTTTATTTGCGGATGATACTAACTTTGCCATGTCTCACTCTGACTTTGGATGTCTAATCAGAAATGCCAATACCGGTTGGAATACACCTCAAGATGGTTTCAGATGAACAAGCTTTCCTTGAATGTAAATAAATCCAATTATATACTTTTTAGAAACAAAAATAAAACTTTTCCTAAGCAGGACTCAAAGCTGCTAATTAACAATGTTGAAATCAAACAAGTCTCGTGTGTAAAATTTCTTGGTATATTAGTTGATGAAAGATTGTCCTGGGGAAACCATATTGAATATGTATGCAAAAAAATTATGAAGTCCTATGGCATTATTAGAAGAGTCTCTCCCTTAGTTAATCAGTCCTGTCTCATGACTTTATATTACAGTTTAATTTATCCATATTTGACATACTGTAACATTGTTTGGGGTGCTACACATTCCTCGTACCTTATTCAGTTACTTTTAGTTCAGAAAAGATTCTTGAGAATGATTTCAAACTCTAATAATCAAGCGCCATCTGCACCTTTATTTCGCAAATTCAAACTTTTATCAATTTTTTCTATTAATATGCTTCAAACATGTCTGTTTATGTTTAAATTTATTCATTATAAACAAGACATTCCAGGCACTTTCCATAAGTTTTTCCTGTTATCATCAGATATTCACTCCTATTCAGTAAGAGGTCTGAAGAACTTTCATTTACCTCTTTGTCGTACCTCCAGTCATAAATTTTTCATCAAATTCCATGGTCCCCAACTCTGGAACTCTTTAGATAGGTCTCTTAAGCTTTTATCATCCTACAAAATGTTTCAAACTAGTTTGGTGAGGTATCTTCTGTCCTAGTGTAATTGAAATGGATCTGTAATTCTATGGTTATTTTTCTTTCTGTGTTTGTTGTGGTATTTTTTTTCTTTGTCTTTTTCCCTTGTTGCTTCTTTTTCTTTTTTTTTTCTTTTTTCTATTGGTTGATCTGTTTTAGTGGTTTTATATTGAGGGGAGGATTTTATATAAGCCCATTGGGCTTCTTTTCCTCTCCTGCACAATTATTTGCCTTTGCATGTTATTTTTATTGTTTTATTATTGTGCATATGAATCAAATCAAATCAAAATCAAATCCAAAAAAAAAAAAAAAAAAAAAAAAAAAACTACATTGCAGAACCGATCCAAAATCACACTCGTTCTGAATTTGATGCCTGCAACACATTCCAAAAAAGGGTTGGACAGCAGCATGTCTACCAATGTGATACATCACCTTTTCTTTTAACAGCAGTAAGTGTTTGGGAAATGAGGACACTAATTGTTAAAATTCTTTCTTATGCTTGCTTGATGTACGACTTTAGGTGCTCAACAGTCATGGGTCTCCATTTGCATATTTTGCACTTCATAATGCACCACATATTTTCAATGGGAGACAGGTCTGGACTGCAGGCAGACCAGTCTAGTGCATGAACTGCTCTCCTATGAAACCACTGTTGTGACACATGCAGAATGTGTGTCAGCATTATCTTGCTGAAATAAGCAGGGATGTGTCTGGAAAAGATGTTGTCTGGATGGCAGCTTGTTGCTCCAAAACATCTAGGTGCCTTTCAGGATTAATGGGCCCTTCACACATGTGACAGTAAGCCATAACATGGGTACTGACATGTCCCCATACCAATCTCAGATGAGTTTGGGCCCATCAAATGCTAACATTATTACTGTGAACATCAAAGTCTATTGGGATTGTTTTCTGTGGAGTTAAGATCAGATGTTAAAATAAATGAGATTCCTGCAGGGCATCTTCAAGATATAGTTTTCAAGAATCCCTGTATTTTTGTAGGAAATTATGAGCTACCTATTCCATCATGTGTTTGTAAGAAGAACTGATAGAAATGATCATATTATTTTCTCTCTTCTTTTTTGTAGCCCTAGTAAACAGTCAGCATGTTCCAGCATGGGTATATAAGTAGTAAAGAAATTGGTAAAATGAGGTGGACCAATAGGGGAAGAGGTTTGAGTCCTGCTTGGGCAATCCATTTTAAAGGTGTAAAGCATGCTCTTTTATGGATTGAAATGAAATACAAATATTAAAAATAGTTAACCAAAAAACTCAGAGAAACACATTTAAATAATCATATTACATTTCCAAAAATGGAGACTTGTGTTTCCATAAAGATACAGAAACATGCTGTGAAAAAATGGCACCACACAGTCGAGCTAAAGCCTTTATTTATTACTCCAGGGTAATGAGTTACATTTTAAATTTATATTACTTACACTTATATTATTTATATAACACAGTTGTGCACACAAATCTACAAAATCTGAATTGGTACAACATTTGCACAAAAAACAATCTCAAGTTACACAAGTATATTGAAAGTGTGCCTGTGGTCTAGCCTGTAGACAGTGCCACAGTGAAGTGGTGCCTTCATGTGGTGACAGTAGTGTTATTACAACCTCAAAAAACCATTGAACAGAAAAGAAAATACAGACATTACAATTTATGTTTTTACAGAACACCTCTTACTGTCATATAACTGTTGTAAATGTAAATATCTACATTATTGAAGGACTTAACTTTATGAGGCTTATCAATGAATGTATCATCATTGATACATCATATAACATATTAAGATTTAAAAGTGTATGTTTAAAGTGTACATTGAATTTACCTGTAGTATAAATCTTAATCCTTATCAGCCATATTTTCTGACTTATTCAAGTGTAAAGATACATTATCACAACAGTTCTTTCACATGTGTAAGCACATTTATGACCTAGCAGTGTTTGTGGAAGTTTCTGAGCATGTTTAAGATGATGAAATAAATCTGTAACTTTGTCATCAATTACCACGTTAACTGGCTATATAATTGTCTGGAATGGATTAATATCCATGCCCCCTTCAATGATACCTGCATTTACTAGACCTACAATTAAGCAAAATCATCAAACAATGCTTATCTTAATGCTAGTGTCTCTGTGAGGCTGCATTTAGGGACAGTAAGCGATAGCACAGAGATATTTTTGGGCTATCGAGATATATATTGTTTATCATGATAAACAATATATATCACAATGTACATATTTTCTATAAAATAAGATTCTATACAGTCTCAAATAGTGCAAACGTGATAGTTTTATAGTAGGGCTGGGTGATTTGAATAAAATAAATTAGCATAATATTTTTCACCAAATACTGCAATATTGAAATTGCAGCAATATTGTGGGGATGGCTATTGGTGCATTCACAAAATATTAACACAAGGAGATTTTTATAAATAATCATCTGTAATTTGGATATAATGACTAAGTGGTTAAAAGCAAATAATAGAACAGCTAGAGCAGTCTGGCAAGTTCAACAATCACATCACTTTACTGTAATGCAGCCTTTAAAACCAGGAAAAGGCAACACATATGTTATATACATGATATAATGATATCCAAAATCTAAGATGATATCTAGTCTCATTTTATGATACCAATGTAATATCTTTATATCGCCCGGCCCTATCTACAGTAAGTATTCAGAAGGCCTGAAACACAGCAGTTTTTCTGTATACAGTTATGCGTATTTACTGGAAGCAGCTACTGGCTAAGTGTTTTGGTATCATTCTGAATGAGACCCTGGAAGTACTGCTGTGTGTTTTTATATGATTGAAACATGATGATGTAACATTTTGGGAGGAAATACCACAACAGAAAGGAGTAGATACTGGAGAGTATTGCCCCAGCCTTTAGTGTTGGGATGTGTTTGCCACGGTGAAGAATGTAAACAGTGGCAAAGATGATCCAGGTGACAATCAGCAGGAACAGGCAGAAGGTTATTGCTTTGGCCTCATTGTAATTTTTTGGGAGATCTTTTCCCATGTAGGAGAAAATGAAGCAAAGGGAGCACAGAGATAAAAGTAAAACCACAGAACCAGAATATACTTTAAGATTAAGGTCACAGCCAAGTATGATTTTGTCCGGGTACCAAACTGTTTCATTGTGTGGTTTGGGTGGTTCATAAGAATATCCGACAACAAGTAAGAGTGCCTGAGTGACAAAAGCCCCAGTGATGACCAGCCATTGTACATGATATTTCATCCACCAACTATGGAGCTTGGGGAACTTGGCGGCTATTTTGAATATGCAAACAATTTGAAAAGAACGCACAACAAAACATGCAAGACAAACAGTATAGAACAGAAGAAATGGCAAGAACCTTAAAATACAAATAGAAATTGTTGGCTCACCAAAGTGAAAGAACACACTAAGATTACACAGACTGAGGCAGCCCAAAATTAGGAAGCACATTGGTCCCCCAGCAGATCTGACAACAGGGGTGTTGTAGTTGATGGCAAAGAGGACAGACATGGCTAGTGCGAGACCCACAAAGGCCCAGGCTCCAATCATAATCAGTATAGCCCCAGTGTCTGTGAATGGGATGTACTCCACCGCTCGCAGATTGCATGATGTACTTCCTGTGTGGACCATTCTGTCTCCTTACAGTCGATGCATTTGTAGGGATCCTCTGTTTTAGACAGAAGAAGGATAGACTGTTAGGACTAACTTTTGAAAAATCCTCTCTTGGTAAAGTTTAGGAAGTAGCGTTTGATGTTTAACCTGTAATACTGTACGTTATCCTAAAATGAGCTTTTACTTCATGTCAGACTTGCTGTACAGTTTACAGTGATGTACCCTAGACATAATTTTAATAAGACAAATAATTTATTTTAATTAGCATGTGCTGTGTTCAGAGTGAAAATGGAAGCCATGTAGCTGTGTCCAGTCAACATGAAATGTTGGCCCTTGGCCAATGACTCTTGGCCATTAAAAAGGGCTTAAAGTTATACTATGCAGGATTTGTCCGTTACTGTTTGTAAACACACCATTCAAAGTTGGCTCTCCTTCCTGCCTCAATGAGCATGTAAAATTCTGAACATAACCTCCTCCAGAGCAGGTTAGGTGTGCCTCTTGAAGGGCTAGTTCAACAAAAAATGAAAATTTAGTCATCATCATCCTCGTGCTGATTAAAGGTCAGGTTTAGTTTTTTTTTTTTTTTTATATAATTTTCTTTTTATTGGCTTAGGCAGTGACACAGTCATTTCTTCATACATTTGTCATTTCATACCGAAATCAAATAACACCCTTAGCTATTCCCATCTGCCAATCCACATGTATAAACCCAGACAAACTTTTTTCCATTGATTAACTGTGGGAGCTTCTGTATTTTTCCAATTTTGTAGTATTAGTTTTTTAAAAACTAAGGATGAAAAAAGGATTTGATATACTGTTGAGTGATGTTTTTTCTCAATATTTTGGAAGATGCAGATTGTTGGTGAAAAAATAAATTTGGTGTTACATGTCACTGAGAGCCATTTTTCAATGTCCTCCCAAATCTTCTTAATCTTTTTACAGTACCAGAAGGCGTGGATGAGGGAGTCACTTTGTGTATTGCATTTTAAACAATATTTGGAGGAGCTAGTGTTGAATTTATGGATTTTATCTCTACTATAATATATTCTAGTCATTAATTTATATTGTATTAATCGTAAATTTTCATTAGTAGTTATTTGATAAGTTAATTGTAAGCATTCCTTCCATTTTCTATTTGCATCTGTTATTTCTAGGTCTGTATTCCAGTTATAATATATTTTTTGTAGTAATTCTTCATTATTTATTGTTTTTATAAGGATATCATATATATTACCTAATAAACGTTTTTTACCTCTCTTATTTAAAATCTCCCCTATTTCTGTTGTAACTCTATTTTTAATGTCAAAATTCTCTGTTAACCAGCTTCGCAGTTGAAGATATTTAAAAAATTCAGCGTCTTTTAGTTTATATTTGTCCTTTAGTTCTTGAAATGAAATTATTGAATTATTATTTATAATATCTGATAATTTATTAATTCCACATTTTATCCATGTAGTCCAGTTTAATTGAGAGTTTTGAATGGTTACAGATGGGTTGTTCCAAATTTGTATATGTTGTGGGAGTTCTATTTCTTGGCTTAATTTGTTTTTAATTTTTTTCCAAGCAGTTAGTGTGCTTCTGATTAGGAAATTAGTCGTTTTAATTTTTTTCTTGGAAAAGAGAGCTAAAAATAAATTATTTGGCTGTAAGGTTTAGTTTTTTAGTCTACAAAACACTGCTGGAGTTTCACAGGAATACAGAGCTGCACAATCTTCCAAACAGTTGAACTGAATGGTGACAAATTCCCTTTAAGTTAACATGGCGATCTCACCAGATTAAAAGAGAGCCACCCTTGCAACATTGAAAACTGGCTTTAGACTCAACATACTTCACAAACCCATCAATCTCACTTCATTGTACACCCCTCTGCATCTCTTTATATATCCTTGACATAGACAGAGAGCAGATGAAAGAGACAGAGAGGGACCTGAGCAGTGACCGGTGTGACTACCCTACTGTAATGCAACAAATTATTATTTATCCAAATGAATCACATTTTTTGAGGGGATAAATGTACTTGGAATTTTTTCACATGTATCAGACATGTTATCTATTTACATTTGATATGGGTTTTGCAAATGGGTGTGGCAAAATAGTTCGACCACACCCCCTAAGAGCAGCTCCTGCAGCATGTTTCAACTAAATGCAACATAATTGGTAGGCATGTGTACACAAAAAAGCCCGTCGAACCCATAGCCTAAACTCGACAGGAAGTCAGCCATTTCGAATTTAGTGGTCATTTTGGCGAATTCTAGGCATTGTACTTTAACAAACTTTTCTTACAAAATTAATTAGCAGTTAACTTTAAAACTGATGTGTGCAGGCCAGAAAGAAAACTATTTTAAGATTGCATTTTCTTTGATGTGTCTATATGTGCTGTGGCGTCACATTTTGATGTTTCGCCATGAAACACGTTGTTGTAACTTGAGTGTACATGGTCCACTCTGCCCCAGATTAAATATATTCGAGTCCTGGCTTGAAGACATCAAAAAGTTAGTATCCAGTAGGTGTGGCAAAATGGCTTGATAGCGCCCCCTACAAAAATTCACTAAAAAATAAAATTTACCTGTGCTGTTGACGTAAGTTCCATTTGGACAGATTTCACATTTGAAGCAGCATTTGTGGATTCCATCATACCTTTTTGCATGCCCTACAGGGCATTCTGGGGAACACCGTGAAATAGGCACCTGTACAAGACAATTATTTTGCAGAAAAGAACATGTAAGTAGGTGCAAGATAATACTGTAAGGCATTGGTTCTTAACCTGGGGTCCGGGCTCCCGGACACAGGGATGCTAGAAATCACAGGGGGTCCCCAAAAATTTGTCTGCTCTGAGGTAGTCAAAAATTAGATTTGCACATGTTAACTAAAATAACAATTTATAGAAAAGTCTGGATACAAAACTATTTAAAAAGATACATTTCTTTGTCTTTTTTTTTTAAATAGTAGGCTACTTAGTGAGCCACAACTCTGTGACCTCTCAATCTCTGTGATAAAGAATCATTATCATTTTTTTGGTGAGGATAAGTATGTATAAGCTACTCTATTAAGTTGTTGAAAGAAAAATAGTTAAGCTAATACTAGACAAACATTTGCCAAAGGTAAAGGTTCTAAGAATGGAAACAATGATGGACAGTAAAGCTTTGTAATGAATCACATATTACTTTTGGTGTATGTGCAAGTGTGAATGGGCTGGGGGGCTCGGCTTTTCTTGGATACAGGTCAGGGGGGCTCCAAGACAAAAAGGCTGGGAACCACTGCTGTAAGGGATGGAGGCAAGTGATGGAGAAGTAGCAGTAACTGGGCCAATACAGTTTTTTATTTAATTCTAAAGAAAATGTAAACTGAGTGCTTTGTGCTCATGTGTACTCATCCACATACACATCCTTGCAGAAGTGGGAAAACCAAAACAAAGGTCAACATATTCCATATAAACTCTTGGAAGAAAAAAAAACAACTTACTTCCTTTGTGTGCCACTGAATTTTGCTGTTGTTGATGAAGAAATGGAGTGATGGGCGAAAATTATAGAAGCCAACCTCCTCTGCATCACCACTTTGATTCCAGAAAACTATAGAATAGGATCCGTACTTGGGGTCACCGTTCTCATCAAACTCAATCTTCCGGTTTAAAAGTGTAAAGTTTGACTTCTTCAGCTCCGCTAGAACCTGTTGTGGGTACACAAAATTCAGATGACTTGCATGAGCTCACAATGAACATATGAGGTGTTGATTAAAGAAGTTTTCAAAAAGACTCAATGTTTCAACCTAACAGAAATTGAAATGTCTCCAAAGACTTGATAAAGATTGAAATGTTGGTCTTTTTAAAGTGTCCTACTGCAAGCCATTTGTAGATGCAGATCTAGCAGTATTTAACAGACAAAAATCAGCTTTGATTGTATTCTGAAGACTAGTTTGTGTTATGATTGGTCACTTTCAAATAGGGTTGTCTGTAAGATAAACTTGACAGAACCATGAATGGCCAAGAAATAGACTGAGAAAAGTAATAAATTAATTCTCATATTATTTGAACACCTACCATATGTGGGTACACTGTAGTATTGCCTTTACATATGCCAGCTCCACATTGCAAGACACGGTGTAAGGCATGAGCGATGGCATATACAGCAGAATAAACAGGAAAAGAGAAAGATGGGTCTGCATCAATGACATCCTTTGCACTCTGACTACTGCAGTTGCAAACCTGATTACAAAACATCTGTTGTTCTGTATTTTCACAATGATTCTGGGTTTTGGAAGCATAGATAAAATCACTGAAACCAGGTATCTTCACTACTGGCATAGCAACCCCAAGTACAGTTCCAATATCTTTGATTCCTTTCTGCTTGGGAAGCTGCTTGTTTAAGGACCACGCATCTCCTGCTATCCACACCTTGTTTGTAAAATTCAGTCGTATTGCTGACTAATGAGATCCTCAGCAGTCCACTCAGCAGCAAAAACAATAATGACATGAATCTTCTGTGCCTCTATCTGTTTGAATACTTTGGAGTAATCAGTGTCATAATTGAGGCCTTTGGTGTACGCCAGGCAGATCTCAGTGTCCTTAATCATGTTTATGAACACTGTCTGTCCATCATTGCCGTAATCATCATCAATGTTAAGGAAAGCAACCCAGCGCCAGTTGAAGTGCAGCACGATGTTAACAATCACTTCTATGACGTCTTTATTGGGGTGTACAGTTCGTAAGAAAGAGGGAAAATTCTGTTTTCTTGAGAAGACAGAACTAGCAGCTCCATAACTGACCTGTTAAAAGAGTAACAGACAAATTGTCATTATTTTCAGTTACAATTAATTATTTAAAGTTAAAAGCTTGATATAAAACAGTTTTATTACTTGATCTATCTGGTAAAATATGCTAAAAAACAATATTTGGCAAACTTACCATAGGAATGAGATCCATCATGAAGAGTGGAGCTGCAGTGCGTGTCTCAGTGCTTGTATAAGTGCCGACCACTGCTATCAATTTGGACAGATTCCTGTGTTGTTCACCCCATGGTTGGATCAAGCCATTGACTGAGATGAGTTTCAGAGTTCCTGGAAAACTCTGTACATCTGAGCAGTGGTCAAATATTTCATAGCCAAGAGATACATTTGGCAGGAGGTTGGTAGAGTTGTTGATTTCCTCTACAGCGAATCTCATCAACTGAAACCTCCGATAACTTGACAGAATGAAGGGTTTACTGTGGACAAAGGGTTAAGATTAAAAGTAATTACTTTTAATACTAACTAATAAGTTAAGTAATTTTTTTTAAAAATAGTAATAGGTAAAAAAAAAAACCCTCCTGAGTAACTTGCCCAACACTGATCTAAAAGAGGATTTCAATGAAGGACTGAAGTCACTAACTTGATGTTTTTCAACTTTGATAAAAGTGAATGAATTAAATTAGTTTTGAAGGAAATGAGCTACTAACTATATTCACTGAGTTTAGGTTAGAGTTTAGGTTTGAGGCAAAACTCTTATATGTATAACAAAATAACCTACTGTCTTGGTTGCTCTTGATTAGTTTCAGAAGGTATTCACTCATTCATTTCAAAACTCACCTGGAGCAGTCAGTGAATTCTGGTCTTTCTTGATAAACAGAGTCATTCGGGATGATGAATATCAAAAAGTCCACCAATCAAATAATCTCCTTCCAGGTGAAACTCAGAGGCTGATACAGTACATTGAGCCAAAGCATGTAGAAAAGATCCCAGGAGACACAGAAAAGCAAGAAAATGCTTCATGGCTGTAGTTACTGTTTACGTGATGTGAACTCTAATGGGATTAGCCTCTACTGTTAGTTAAGTTTTAAGACATTGGTGATGGCTCAGCCTCATTTCCATGAATTTGGGAGTATATGAGTTTGTCATCTATAGAGGCCTAAAAATATCTGGCGGACCATACACAAATCAGCATGCAAAAATCATCTAGACTGCTCCTACAAAGACCCTGTTATGTGCACAAGAATGTTCCACTGTATTTGCATTTCTCAACACCAATCTGGATATCTTTGGTCAGTGTGGAAAAAGGTATGTGAATTTTAAACTGTGTTGTACGGGAGTCAACTCAACAGAGTTGTAGTCACACCTTGGGATACAGATCAAATTATTTGGTTGTTTATCCTTTAACTCTCCTCCATGTATACCTATGAAATATGAAGCCGAGACACATATGTACAGTTTGAAGGGACACAGCCTCTTTAATAGCATTTGGAGTGAAAAAATTACACTTAAGTTATTAAAATCAAGTTTTTGTTTATAACTGTAGCACAAGAAAACAATAACATGCAATCCATGAGAAACGTATTTAATTCATCAAACCTAGAACCCAATTAATCATTTCTGCTTTTCATCAGTTTGAACTAAAATGGATTTAAACACTTGGAAACAGTATGGTGGTTGGAAGAAAAAACAAAAATAAAAATAATCTCAAAAAAATTTCATATTTTAAAATATATATATTTACAAATCCTCCAGACAATCCTTTGAAACACAAACTTTTTACAGGAAAATATTTTGATCCCTTACTACAGTGCTGATCAAAGTTTAGTAATGACAGATAATCCTCAGCATTCTGATAAAAATGGAGAAAACAAATCAACAGGTTTATAGAAAAGAAAGTGTGATCGCCACCCACTTCATCCATTTGTTTTAATAAAAGCTCTCAATCTCTGTTTTCTTATGTTTCCTCTGCAAAAGAAAGAGAACAAAAGTTTGCTTGGAATGACTATATTTACCATAACTTTTATCAAAGTAAACACAGATGATAAAGGACTACAACAGCTAGTCTACACAGATTGAATGGACCCCAGGCTTTGAAACACAGATGGGAAAATGTTTCAAAGAGAAAAGCTTGTTGGGGTAAACGGGTAATTGCTTGACTATTATCTCAGATTAGGCCATGCTATGAACTGGCCTTGAATACTGCTTGTGCATTTTGAAGCCACAGTATACTTTGAATAATGGTGTAAAAATTTGAGGTAAAGCAAATTCATTTCATTGCCATTGCAAGCTAAATGACCCCTAATATATTATAAAGACATTTGGTTTATAGGGGTAGTCAATGACAGTATCCCATCTGTTAAACTCTACAAAGGCGCAAAAGTAGAAAGAACTGATTTAAAGTTAGACTACAGCCTACAGGAGACTAAATGGGTTGGGGTTAGTGACACTCGCTTTGAATTATGCATTCAGTGATGTGGTGGGTGGCTGAATATTAAAATGAAGTCAATGATAATCAACCATATTGATCATGCTCCATTGGCTATGCTTGTGACAATCAAGTACTACACAGAGATTCAGTTGCCAATTCAAGAGACATCAATCAAAAAATTTGTGCCAAGTTTAATCATTTCAAGGGATAAATTATGATAGATTTTTTTTGCCTGTCATGAATGCATATTCAAGTGAAATGTGACTAATTTCTAATTTAGAGTGTCTGCTTTTAGTACAGAGGACAACTGGCTGAATCACTTGTAAGCCAGAGTAGCTGCATACTTTTATCACAAAAGATGAAATGATTCAACTTGAAGACAGTTGCATTTCCTTCAGATTTCATCTTACACATCTGATCATATTTTGCTACTAAAACTACTGACTTTCAATGTGTAACTTGTTACAAATAAGTAGATACCAATATATTAAATCAACAGTTGGCAGATTTATTTCACCATCAGAAGATGTACTAGAATCACCATCATTGAAAAAAAAAAAAAAAAAAATCACAAATTCACTGCAATTTTTTTTTTCAGTGTGGTTCCTTCTAGATGATGTTATACTTACTCCATGGGCTTAACAAGGCAAAAGGTAGCACTGAGTCTCACCTATCACTGAAAAAAATCTTAAAATGAGGATCATGGTCCTCAAAAAAAAAAAAAAAAAAAAAAAAAAAGAAGAAAAAAAAAAAAAATCCTACCCCTTATAGACAAAGGCAATATTCTTAGACTAATTTGATCCGTGCTGCTCATCCTCATCCAACAATGAACCACGGATTAAAACTCGTATTTATCATGTTATGCTTTAACGTTACTGTCCCACTTACAAAAAAAAAAACAAAATAAAACTCTAACCCTTGTCACTCCCCACTAGCCATGACAGATAAATTTCAAATGAGAAGGAGGGGAAGGGTAGGTGGAAGTTTTTAACTAGCAAAAGTTTTCCCTGTGTCGTCCTTGCCTTTGTATGTCCTCTTCCCATGTGTGAAGGGTAGGTATCTGTACTTGACCATGTGCTAGAGGGGAGGAAAAACAGAAGGATTAGTGACAGGTATTCCTTAGGATTGCTCAGACATTTTAACAAAATACCTCATGTGATGGAGTAGCAGAATGACTGCTGGTGTAATCAGGTAGATAAAAAAACATAAAAAATAAGTGTTTAACGAGCTGTTCAGGTATTCAAAAAAAATGAAACAAAAGCACTGCACATGAAGGCTAAATTATATAGTTTGGTGTTAATGCCAGTCTGCGTATACTTTTTTTTTTACCTTGATCTGCCTCTTCATGGTGATGCAGAAGAGCATGATGAAGTACATTACAAGTATAGGCCAGAACACTGGCACGTTGAAGGCATCAAAAAATGTGCAAATCATGGCGATGACGATGCCTTTTGTCGCCGAATGCCTGCCAACAAGAGTGACATAACCTCAGTTTGTGAAGCCACATTTGTGACGTTAAAGAAGCATAAATTAACAACATCCTCAACTCTAATCTATAGTCATTTACTGATTGTGTCATGTATGTCTAGACCAGTGTCTCCCAAACTTAGGGTCATGACCTAAAATGGATCACAGACCCAGTTTATTGGGTCACCGATTAAGTAAAATGCCACCCCCATCTTCTTGTGATCCTGGACCTGAAGAATGTGTTTGCACTCTATTTGAGGTAATGTTGAGTTTCACTTCTGCAGTGAAACTTACCCTCACTCTTGATTTCATGCATGATGTCAAAACAAACAGGGTGTAAAAATATTGGCGTCACCAAAGAGAGAAGAAACTCAGCCGTGTGTGTTTGTGTAGCATTTGAATTGTCTGTTTTGTGTGTCTGGTACTCGGTGATTAGAACATTGCTAGCTGGCAAACATTACTTGTTAGTGTTAGCTGTAATTGCTGATGCTATCTTGCCAGCTGCCATTGACATTCCGTCCCCTAACTTGCAGACATTCCCCAATGTGGAAAGTATGGGTCCTGAGGAGACAAATTTGTCTTTTGGGTCCTGAGCTGAAAAAGTCTGGGACCCCGTGGTCTAGACTATAGACGCTAAAGAATATTTCATTTGGCATCAACATGGAGAGAATAACGTGAGGAAGGGATTTATTAGTTCATAACATGGAATGAATCTATATTGGAAAATGAAAAAAGCACAAATGGAAAACAAATTTAACTACCTTGACTGATTTGTCAATATGAACAAAAGGTTGTTGGCCACACAGGCCACTCCAGTGAATTAAATTTGTAACCTCCTTGTCATTAAAATCCATAGATGCCAAGATCAAAAGATGGACTCACCAGAATTTGAATTCAGGCAACCTCCTGATGAAAGGGCGGAACTCCTCGTTCTGCTTGGTAGGAAGGGATGGGCCCTCATCTGCAGGAGAGATAGGTTATGGAGTGACATGGGGTGGCATAAAGAAAAGGCTTACTGAAACCACATAAAATAAGTAAACTATTTCCAAATAGTTTTTGAAATTAAGCAGCCACTGCTGGGATGTAATCACTTTACTTACAAGAGATCACTTGTTAAAACAGTGGTGTGACTGGCATTGACAT
The DNA here is from genome assembly GCA_034769285.1 of Lutjanus argentimaculatus. NCBI lineage: Eukaryota > Metazoa > Chordata > Actinopteri > Lutjaniformes > Lutjanidae > Lutjanus > Lutjanus argentimaculatus. The sequence continues at coordinate 11,486,037 of JAWZSL010000007.1, forward strand.
TTAATTTCCTTGGTTGGAATGACAAGTTTGACTTTATGGATGTAGTGGTCTTTTATTGGTCTATTAGAATTCATTCATTTTTTCAAGTTACACATTGCCAACCAAACACTTAAAAAACAAATCCATCCTCAAATATATAAATGTACAATAGTATTATGTTCTGTTCAGTTGACTACTATGTTGTGTATGAGAGAGAGTATTCTTAGTAACATCTGATTTTAATTTGACCCAAGATGGAATTGATATTGAATATGACTGTCACTTGTCATAACCCTAAATGAATGTAACCTACCGCCAAGTACACAGCCTGACCATGTTTCATAAAAGTGATCTAATTTAACTGAGTCAACTTGCCTTCTTCAAGCAGTGAAGGATCCACTTTTGGCGATAGAAAAGCAATGAACAGGTTGAGATGGTAGATTCCCAAAGCATATGTTACTATATACCAACCCTGAAAAGTAGCATAAGGAACATCATTACATTAAAAGGCCAAAACTTTGTTAGTAAAAATCACATACACAAAGGAGCAAGATTTTTTTTTTTCTGGAAATGAGCAAGCAAAGCATGTTTAAAAACACACATATCACACATTAGACAGGTGAATCACAACAAAAAGCATGTACAATCCCCTAAGCCAATCTTTCACCTTTGGTGAAAATCAGCAAAAACTGAAAACAAGCTTTAAATATAATACATTCCAGTATAACAACAGAACTAACCATTAGAAATTAATTAGTACAGGTGAATGAATACCTCACACTGTGATAGCCTAAAAAAATTGTATAATATTGAAAAGTAACTCACACCAGGGGCTGTGGTGAGGTGCTAATCATTGGGCATAGACTTAAAACTAGATAAAAAGTGTTGCACACTCCATTTCTCCTTTATTTGCATTTCTCTTTTATTCTGATGAAGTTTCTGGCCCTCAGGCCTTCAGTGTTGTTGATCTTGAAGAAGGTCTGAGGGCCAAAATTAGAATAAAAGAGAAATGCACATGGAATGAGAGTGTGCAACACTTTTTTCCTACCTAGGTCTCAAAAAATTGGACATTGCAGGGAAAGTGAATCATTTTGTAATGGAGTTGCTTTTGTTACAACTGTTTATGTTTTCTGACTTCTCTGAGCAAATAGCAATATAGTAAATTGAAAACAAAACAAAAAACAAACAAAACAGAAATACAATGATATAAATTACCTGTAGTATGTACACTCTGATCATGTAGACAGCAGTGAGTAGAAGAGTGGCTGCCCACCGCACTGCATAGAATGGTGTTGACTTGTCTAGCCATGACTGATAGATCTGTTAGAAAAATACAAGGAAACAAAATATAGCCATCAAGATGTAGAGAATATCACCTACTACCAAGTAAGAGGCAAACTGAGATAAAACACTTTCACTTTTAATTTTGTGGGGATACAGTGGACATTAACTGAACATCCCATGACTAGCATGGCTCTAATTACAAGTTACTGTAAAGGAATGTATTTTAATTTAAGTATCCCCTAACTCTGCTTGAACAAATGCCTTCCCTGCCTGACTGATCAATACAATTAAACAAATCAGTGGCCACCTTCCTGCTCACAGACAGGATACACTGATACCACAGATGAGTAGAAAGCTTGAGAAACACTGCCACTGATGTGATCATTTTAACAACAAAGGAGAGAAGAATAAGTGATTGAAACTAGGAAACTGAAAGTAGGAAATGCACTACAATGAAAAACTGTTCTGCTCATTTGAGATTCATGCAAAGGACATATTACACCCAAAAATAACAACAATTCATCTGGACCTTTGATTCCACTAATACAATTAGAAAGCATCATCTGTATGTGGTAAATGACCTTCATTATGGTGTAAGCTTCCTCAGATCAGGACTCAGCAGTCCATCTACACCTGAAAGCTAAAGGACACTCTTTTGAAGATGGCAATGTCCATATTTTGGGAAGACAGATGGTTTGAGAGAGGAGTAAAAGAAGCCACCTTTGTTAACCTGGAAAGGCCATCTCTCAGCAGAGGAGGTGGTCTAAGACATAATTTATCTGCCACATACAATGCAGTTTTAAGATCACTCCCCAGACAGTTGGGTACACACCTGAAATCATGTGATTCCAACAAGTCACATGGTGGCAGGGACCTTAACGACTCTCATTCACACCTCCCCCCAGGTGAAACCTAAGGTCCACACAATAGAAGGGTGGGCACTTGAGACACATGCCCCTCTAGGTGTTAACGACCACAAAGAAGTTTAATACCTGAACTCCCAAACTAGTCAGTCAGAACTGAAGAAGCTTCTTGGATGAGAGGCGAAATGTCTTCAAGAACTCTATCAAGTCCAGTTGCCTACGACAAACCTTGCTACGAATACCATGACCTGGATGACTGAGAACCTTCACAGACATGGTGTAAGCTTATGTTTCTGAGTGTGCTACTCTTAGGAATTTTGAAGGTGGGCACTGTGATATCAGTTCTTGTAACACTGGCCTTGTAACATTCCAGTCCAGAAATATTCCTTAAAATAAAATGCCACTGGCATACCCGATTCATTCCATAGAGGTGACATTATTCACCAGCAGTTTATTTGATACAAATTTAACATTTCAGCAACCAATCTGAATATTTAAAATTTTACATTTTTAGCAGGGTAATTTGATTGGTGGTCATGACATATACAATCCTGTGTTTAGGCACTAAACACCTCCCTAATTAATGAGTGATAATGACTGATCTGAGTGATAGAGTGATATTACCTGTCCAATCCGTGTGAAAAAGACCGAGACTACGGATGGTTTCCCATGGATTGACTCCCCAACACTGTCCCCTTCTGACATTCTGTCAGTGAAAATAAAAAAAGATATTTTGATTAGTGGTGCATGAATATAGGCTACATGGCTAGTCTGACTGAAACAGACTTTATTAGCTGCAACAGGCAATACCATTATCTAGCATGCACAAGTATGGCATCTCCCACACTTGGGAATATTGGCTGGACTTTCAGTCAAATTTATAAGACAGCATGGTGGAACTGTTTCCAGCCTACATAGTTCTGCTGAAGAGAGAGGACACACATCAACATTTACTTTCATTTGTTATTCATTGACCTTTTTTTTATATATATATATTAATGTTTGACATCTTTGTAGGAGTAAGTGTGAAATGCAGGCCTTTTAAAGGACCTATTTTCTATTTAGACTTAAAGAGCAGGATAAAAAGAAGAGTTAGGGGAAGAAGAGAGGGACAAATAGAGGAGATGATTAGAAGGGACAAAAAAATATGAGAAGACAGGAGGAGGGAAAAGGGGGAGAAGAAAAAGATTGAAAAAAGGAAAATGTGGAGAGGGTGAAAGATGACAAGACCTGGCGGTTACCTGGAGCACTTCTGGAGAAAATGTAAAAGTTATTTACAAAAAAGGTTACAAAAATGTTTGTGTATGGTGTCTATTAGTTCCTGGAAAGAAAGAAAATTGGAATTGGGCAACAGCAGAATCGGCAGGTCTGACTTAAAAAAACTCTGGACTTTCCAAGAGATAGTCCTCAGGTTCCCTATATGGATGTGATCATCGCAATTATATGCATCATATGAGTTGTTTTAACGATCTAGCGCTAATAATAAGCAGCTGGTGCGCTAGAAGTGGTCCCAGGGAAGATAAAACAGTACAAAAGGAAACGAATATTCCTGACTGTAGGCATCAATATGGTATCATTCTCAGTTATAAATAAAGCCCTTTTAGTGAAGGTACTACTGACAAAAAACGCAGCAGGTCTTGTTAAAGAATGTACCTACTGAAACTTGTGTTCAGCTTCATAAAGAAACCACATTAACAGCTGTCTGACAGATACATCTGACAGCTATACAGGATAATTAGAACGATGTTCATGTCGATTACTAACACAGGGAAATGGCCTGCAGAACTACATCGAGTCGTCGCTCTTTTAAAATGTGCATGCTACGTAACTAATCTTACCAATGGCGACATGTTTTGACGAATTTGTATTTAGGATTATATAGAGATCCACTGACTTCGTGCCGTAAGGATCATGATTTTTCTAGGTAACATTAGCTGGTTTCCCACCTTAAACATCGTAGTTTGGGGTCATATTTCATTTATTTGATTACCAACTTGTATGTGTTGCCGTAGCAATTACGGGGCATTTTAATGATTGATTCTGACACGTAACGTTAGCTAAAAAGCCAAGACCTGTAACGTTAGAGTTGTTTGTGAATTTGGCTAACGTTAGCTGCATGGCTAGCTAACGAGCTTGGAAGTCACGAAGGCAGCTAATGAGTCATATTTGCTAAAAACAGGCTCTTTTGGAAAGCCACATTATGGCTGCGATTGAAAAAGATGTTACAATAACAGTTAGCATCGTTTTATCAGTTGATTATTCGAAGTTACTCACGTTAGCTTACAAATTAGCCCTCAAAGAAGCTAACTAGCATCTGAATGTACATTGCCCTTTGGCCCAAATTACCGCTTGTATGGGATGTGTAGTTTTAGCAAAGCTTCAGTTAACCCCCAGCGGCCCTGAAGTTAATTTATGTAACTACATTTCCCACAACTCCTGCGAAGCGCGCATTAAGACGTGGCAAAAGAAAATGTAGTTCATGACTCACCCTCTTTCCATTGCAATGAATGAGACTAAGAAAAACGTAGAACTACAAGTACCAGCAGGTAATGTGATATCTGACAACTCACTTCCGGAGGTACTACGTTGCCAACGGCTGCACAGCTAGCCAGTTAGCCCGGTTAGAAATCCAACAATTCTATAGTAACCACACACGTACTCACTGAATGACAACAATCTGTTTGAAATGTGTGTTTTAGTTTAAATACCTGTCTGCGTCTCTTCGTTGTGTTTGCAATTACGGGGAAAATAATCAATGACAGTCCTTTCTTACCTGATACGGCCGCTGTGTCACTAACCGGCTCTACCTAGCTAGCTAAACTAGCCTCCTCTCGTGTGTGAACACGTCAGTACTTCCGCGAGGATTCGAACATACAGCAGGCAGGACAGTCGAGCCCCGAAAACGAAACGAGGAACTATCGGACCATAATATGACTGCAGCAAGTGAAAGAGCTTCCTAGTTGAGGAATACAAATAAACAGCATATTAATTTCGCTGTATTACTCATTAAATACTCCCCACACTTAGACCAGCTATTTATTTTGAAAGTAATGCATTTGCAATTTCAAACTGTTTCATGCGCATTGTTTAAAATCCAAAGACTTTTCAAACCTTAAAAACACTACACTGAAAATCAAGTGTTTTTTTTTTTCTAGGATTTCCAGTTCCCATACAAACCATGAAATACAGAAAAGGCCTGTCCTGTCCTGTTTCTGACTCTACTCTAAACGCTCCTTAATGACATCAAACACATTAAGGTTATTTTATGTAATCTCTTATTGACAACTAATGTTATAACAAATGTATTATTGTTTCATTTCCATTCATTGAGCCTCCCCTGATAATGTTTGGAGCCCCCCTGCGGAGGCCCACCTGCCACTTTGAAAACTCCCGTCTAAAAAGTTTTTTGACTTTAACAAAAAGAGACATTAAAGGAAGGCAAATATTTTAATAGCCACGATTTTAAGAAAAAAAACACAGCTTAACAACCTTAGAAACCAATGGACTCTGATGAACAGCAATAGTTATATAGGTACACATCTTAATAATCTTTACAAAACTCATAACAAAAAACTTACCAGGAATATCAAAACGAGCACTAGTTCTATTTACATTGTGGTAATGCATAATACTGATCATAAGCACAAATAACCCTAAATTATTTTACTTTGAACGCATTAAAGTGCTCTTTCATTGACCAGTTGGTAGTTAGCGGGTGAGAATGTGTCTTTGTTAGTGAGACAGCCTTTATAAAGAAAATGGCTGCAAGTCAAGTACAAATTATTGTCATGTTACAAAGTCATGTAGTTGCTTCAAACAATTTTGACACCATTACTAGAATTGCACCATGATTAATCATGCTGGATGGCAATCTAGAAATAAAACTGGAATGTTGCTATTAAAAATCCACAAACAAGTGCCATGAAGATACATACTAGGTACACAACTAGCTATAATCAATATATGAGGACCTTGCCCTGCAAGGTTTTTCAAAATACACAGAGAAGGACGATATGCTACTGTCTTATCTTGTGTCTTGGTAAACAGGGATGTGATTCTTAATTTATTATTCACAATTCTGATTAAATCCCTGTGATTAAGATATAATACTGATTTTGATAGCTTGTCTCTCAACTGTATTACAAAGTATTTATACAGAATTAACACAATATTTCAGACGACTAAATAAAAAAGTAATGGTTGCAATGTCTAACATGATATTACATGTTTAGGAGTTTTCATGAATACACACAATTAATACCAAAGCCCATCAAACAAATTTTTAAACAATGAAATGATAAGGGCATACTGAACTAGAGGTCATCACATTTTCATTTTAGACATTAAAAATACACATGGCTATGTGTTCCCATAGCTGTCAGTTTGAATTACAATTCAGTTCTATACATTTGGTTCTAACCAGGAGATACACCATTTTGAATCTAAATACCCTTTTTCAACCACATCTAGTCCAGAACATTTACAAGATACAGTATATACATTTGTACAAGTGAAGGAAAACTGAGTGAACAATAAATAAGTCAGTTGAGAGCTATTCTTTTGTATTCAAATACTAGATTGAAACTAGCAAGTTGTAAAATGGTGATACATCTACTGTGACTTTTGTGTGATTGTGCAATTGCTACATTTTATTTTCACCATAAATGAAATTAGATGCTGAAAAATGTGTCATGTATTATTGCACAGTGCAACCACACAACATCCCATTTTCCAGAAAAATTAACATTTTCCTCTTAAAACATGCACTTATCAGAGTCCCAAAAGAATAGTCCAGACCATGTGTGTTAAGCATTGCCTTGACAATACTATTGCCACAGTGGTATTTGCTATTTAGACTTGAGATGTCCTCTTCTGTCGTCTTGTGTTCAATCTTCTGGGTGGAACAATTGTTCAAAAGACTGCACAGTAAAGTGCACTAACACACTCAAAATGTCCCAAATTCAAAATGGAACATACTGACAGCAAGACCTAAAAGCACATTTAAAGATCCTATGCACATGCCTTTACTCAGGCTGATTCTGACAACATTGGCAACACAGGCCAAAGATTCTTTTCAGGCTCAGTGAACATCACTCTCCATGAACTCCTCCTTGATGGAGTGCTTGTTACGTGACAGTTTGCAGTCAGGCATGTCAAAACCAAAGTCAGACCACTCATCAGTGGCTGCTGCCATCCCTGATGACCCAACAACACCCGACCTGTTGGGGATGGTTATAGTGTGGCGGACACGAAAGTGCACAGCCTCCATGACGCGCTGACGTTGCAGTTCCCCGCCAGCCGCCCCGATGGCCGCCATGGCAGAGGCAGCCATGTTGCTGCTGGAGCGAAGAAGCTGCTGGCCATGATAGTCGTGGTGATGAGCAGGGGCAGGCATTTGGAGGGAAGCCCCTTGTTTCATGTCCTGCAGACCTCGCCAGATGGCAAGGCGGGACTGCTCAGGTATCTTCAGTGCATCTAAATCCTGATGAAGGCACAAAGTTAGACATTGGATGAGTGGAAGAATGCAGGAAAAAACTAAGAAGAGTGCAAGATGCACAAACTATGGGGACTGTTCATCAAAACACTAGTGGTCAAACACTCAACAGGGTACCCTCTAGTGAAACCACACAAAATTATTTCCACTTCTTTTAAACTTTTCTGTTTTATTCACTACTGTTTCTTCTTTCCTTCATTGTTTCTTTTTTCTTTTGTTTTCTGTGAAGTTCTATACAGAATAATTTATTATTCTACATATTATTTTCCCAATGAGAGTGTGAGTGCAGGAACGGAGTAGTTACCTCCATGGAGAGAGTCTGGAGATGGTAGATAGACTGGAGGCCTTCGGAGGTGAAGTACTCAATGAAGTTCTGACAGCCCAGACTGGTTAGAAAACTGTATGGGAAGAAAAGCAGGGCTGCTTAGACTGCCATTAGACCAACGCTAAAAGTGAGACTAATATAAAAATCATTTTACTTTATTAACACTAAGGAAAAGTGTAGTTGTGCATGAGTAGAATTAAGAATATCCTAACTTGATAATTAGGGCAATTATTTTTAGACATAACTGAATAGAAAAGCACCTCACTCTGTTATGTTAGATCATTATCTCACTGTCTACTGAAGTTATAATTAGTTTCTTTCAAAACTGAGTGAAAGAATTAGATCGAGCATCAAGTGTACAGAAACTATACAAGTGGATGCAGTGTAAGTAAAATCATAATCATGCATTTTTATTAATGATTCATAAGGCCATTCTTGCTTTGATGAAGATCCTTTATTATAAATACAGAAATGTTAAAGATTTGGCAACATACAGTGTAATCAAAAAAGGAGCTAACTGCAATTTAACTGTACAATAAACATAAAAATCTAGAAACATGTTAAAAAATGTTGAAATTGCAAAAGCAAAGTTTAAGTTTAAATGACTGCATTGACACATTATCTTGGTAAAATACAAAACAAAACCCTGTTTATTGAAAATGAAACAACTTAAACAATGGAAATTTCTTTAGATGAAAATTTGCTTTAGTGCGTAGCAAAGGAAGGCTGTATACACAGTAACAATGTGAATGAGTCTAGATGTGTATGACACACAATTTGGGCTTTTGTGTGACATCACAAACCCTCTGGCAACCATAATGAAGGTCTACAACCCTTGAGCAGCTTGGCTGTATGACCAGACTAAATAGACATGATTAACGTGCTGTTTTTGAATGGTGAGCTGACACACTTTTCACTTTAAACTTCAGGGGGAACTTTGGTAATTTTAAGCATGGACCCTATTTTCTCATGTTTTTTGTGTGTAATGGACTATGGAACAATAATTTTTGAAAAAAATTATTGAGTGCTGCAGGTTGCAGCTGGCTTAACAAGATGCAATGTAATGTAATGTAAGTGCCTCTGTGCACCCACAAAAAAATGTCCACCGAAAGTGCTTCTTTTGCCATTGGCAGGCTCAGATTGTTATTATTAGTATATAACAAGATTATGGAAAGGATCCCTAAAGAGATAGACCTTTTTTGTTAAAGAGTAAGAAATGTTTGCAAAAACAGGTGTCTTATTGCTCTCGCCAAACTCTCCAGATTCCCTTTACAGAAGCAGTAATTTTATCATTTTCATCTTCATTCCAACTTGACAAAAACAAAAATAAAACTCATCAAAAATGTCTTAGCTTGTCTTTTCACTGTGAAAATACCAGGAGAGGAGCAAGAGGGAGGACGGACATCAGAAAAACAGCAGGGAGAAACGGCATGTACAGCCAAAATATTTTCATATCTATCTCAGTGAGTTAAGGTTTTATTTTGACTTAACACCAGAGTTGGTGATTGTTGGAACACTGGAAAGATAAGCCAAGATGTTTTTGCTGAGTTTTATTATGTTTTGTTAGGTTTGATTGAAAATGAAAATGTTTTTGTAGAGGGAGTCTGGTCACTTTCAACAGGGACAAACAGTGGCTGATTATAGTTAAACAAGAGAGTCTTACTGTTTAAAAAAAGGTCTACCTCTGTAGTGATCCTTTCCATAATGTTGTTAGAGAAAACAACCTGAGCCTGTCAATGGCAAAACAAGCACTTTTTAATGGATTAACACAACATAAACATAATTGAATTAACCTACTCAAACAACACAACCTTTCCAGGTAATGTCTTTTTCCAGTTGTATTATGTACAGGCATTATTTCCATGCAGCCAATTCTCCAGTGGACCTTCATTATGGCACCAGCCATGGCTGTGAGGAGATTTGTGTTGTAATTGCAAGCCTTTACAGAGCAGCCATAATCAAATTAAACTGACTGTAGAACACAGTTCCATCTAGACATATTTTGCTGCAAACGGGAACTTTAAAGAAAAAAAAAAAAAAAAAAAATTGGAAAAATTTCAAATTTGTACGGACATGGCCAACCAAACTAGCTGTTCTGGCTTCAGTGTGGTACCAGTTCGTATTTAACCCAACAAGTGCATGTTATTGTCTGCTGGCCCCCTACAGGAGGATAAAGGAGTGTCATTGGAGGGTGAGGTACCTGACGAGGCTGGGGTCAGGGTTATACGGAGGGGGCGGGCTGCAGTGGGAAGCAGACACTATAGTCTGACTGCTGTGGCCACCATTCATATCACCATTGGCCTGCATGTGGTGGCTGTTGAGCATGTTTGAACCTGTGAGAAAGGAAGAAGTGATCAATAAAATAATGAATGAATAATAATACTATTTTGGCATAAACAGACTCTCCTAGCATTGATATAATCTGATCAGAAATCTTGGTTGGAAATATGGGCTTTATGAGTACATCTGGTTTGATCTGACACAGATACTCACCCATATGAGCTATGGAGGTGGGGGCAGTGGGGTGTTGCTGGGCCTGCTGCCCCACCAGCTGGTTGACTGAGGGAGGTTTGCTGAGACCACCATGGGCATGAAGCTTGTTCATGTTGGACAGTGGAGAGTAGGAGGAGGGGGAGGTTATATGGCTCCTAGAGAAAAGAGGAGAATGTAGCTGAGGTTAGAGGAATGTGTGTGTCTGCATGTTAGAGACATTTTACAACTTGAAGTCAGCAAGACTTAAATTTAGCTTTTTGTGACAGATATTCTCTTTTACTGTTTTCTGACTTTCTGACTTCAACTTCTTCCCTCTATTTTATGTATGTGGTGAATGCCAGTAGAGATGAATCCAAAGACACTGAGACAAGGTATGGAAAAGCCTTAACATGCCCCAACACAATCATAAAATCTAAAAAATCTTCCCTGTGGAATCAAGCAGGAACCTTCCAGAAAAAAACTGAGGGAACTATAAACACTTTGCTATAAACAACCAAAAAAAAAAGAAAAAAAAGAAAAAAAGGAATTAAAGGAAAACACAACAAAGTTTCACGTTTCAAAATGTGTCACCTGTTTGTAAGCAGACTTCCTATATAACCCAGCTGAGCCAATATAAAACAATCACTCAAACATTTACTAGACAAATTACTTCAATATCAACATAATCTTATTTATTTAGTTTTTTAGTTTTATTTTTTGGCATGTTGGTGTTTTCATTTAGTGTCAAAGGAACAAGCAATTAGGCTCTCTTCACCTTATTTCCTTTTTTTTATCTAAAAAGCAATTAATTCAGTCAGAGATCAATTTGTTATGAAAGTAATGCAATTACAGTGTTGAGCAGTTTCAAGCACTTTATCCACAATCAAATCGCTTTTTCAAACCTTAAAAAATTCTTTAAAATTCAACTGTTTTCAAGAATTTCCAGCACCAATACCATGCAGGGCCCACACTGCAGCAGAATAACCTTCAACAGAGTTTCCCAAACCTCTCTATGCGAGCACAAACCTGCTGTCCAGCATGTTTTCTATCCAACCCTGCTTCACCACAACAGACTCAAATCAGTGCAACTCTGAGCTCAGCACACCAGCTAGTGGTGCTACTGAGAATAGCTACGACTAGAACCTTTGTGTGAAGGGGAGTGGAATAGTTGTTGTAAGGCCATTTCATTAGTCCAAATTGTTTGTACTTTGGCCTTGGCCTTGAGAGTTTTGAGAATACTAACTCTGAGATTTAACATGGTTTAACAAAGTTTGATTCTTCAACTCATAGTGTCAAACATTTATGAAAATTGTTTGACCTTGAAGATGGCCTATTAGCTTGCAACCTACTACTGTTTTAGGCTATAAAATATTTTTTATAAATATAAGTTCAAACATGAAATAGTCATTCTTCTAGTAATCATTTTCATCAAATTGTAGATTATACTGTTCTTGATGCATTTTTGGATTCCATGGCACTCTATCTAATATAGACTTGTGCACGTGGCCATTTCTTGACTTAATCCAAGAGGGTAAGTGGTAAGGAAATGCAGGAAATTTGTTTTAAATTGCATTTATCGGGGGGAAAACTCCCTGACACTGTTGTCGGTTATATATCTTTTCAAGTTTGCTTCCACATGTTTCAACATAACAAAATTGTCCATCTTTGTGCCTATGTTAGTATTGGAGAGACTCACGGTCTCTGCAGAAGTTGCTGCTGTGTTTGTTGCCTGTAGGAGTCCACCAGTGGCTGTGGTACCAGCTCCACCAGCTCCAAACTGTCTTTAATCTTCATCAGCAGCTCAAAGTTCTCCCGACCACGAACCTACACACAAACACAACACATTCGATAACATTACATATCTTCGCAGGCCGGGGAATAATGACTGGTGAGTCTGTCCTTTAAAAATGGTTCATTTGTTTTCAGTGTTTGAAACAAAGGTATTTGACTCTCTTGTTGTCGATGTAAATATTTCCACATACTACTACATGAATTAATTTGACAATTTAAAGGGCTAAAATCAAGCCTAAATCACTCAAGTGTGTAAAAAGCACTTACAGGAATATAGTAAATCTCTTCTTCTCCATGTCGCCTCTTCCTCATGTTAATATTTGGACTGGGAATATTTGGCGGACTCTGTTTGAAGTCTGCAGACGATAGAAACAGAATCGTAATCAAACAGGTTTCATAATCTCATTCTCTCTGACGGTCAAAATATGTTGAACAATTTTAGCTAGTGCTGACTGGTGAATGTATACCAAGAGCCAGGCAGCAGGGCAAGTATCACAATATATGAGAAACCATTGATCTTTAACTATTTAAATGTGTACATCAATGTGTCATTCAGTTTAATTCAACTCACTGCGCTTGTTGGCACTGCCATTTTTGGCCACACTGTCATTTAGTGCCTGTTGTTCCCTGAAGTGGTCCTCATCTGCTTTGCGGTCTCGGCCAGGACACGCACATATCCGTCCTTCAAATGACCTTCTGCCCAACACTTGACCACTGCAGAGATGATTGAGGATGAAATATATGATCATCAAGTGAAGTTTGTGAAGGAAACTGATGTAATGTAGGTTCTCTAACATTCCGAATTAGGTCCAAGTATGTCTTTACTACTCTTTTTATTTTATCCTGGTGGCCCAATGCACTGAATATTACACTATAATGGTTGCAATTATAGTTTATTCTAAAATGTACATTATCATGGTATATTATGATGGTACATTATCATGCTAATTTACTAGCATTTTTAAATACATAAAACTAAGTAATCAGTGTCAGAGAAAATAAAAAATAAAGCAAGAGACAAAGGTCTGAGAATTGTTTGTGATATTCAAAAGAAGAACTTGTCTGAACTGTCTGTGTATATGAATTGTGAGTTGTTGACCTACTCCCTGGTTTCCAAAGTGATGATGATGAGGATGGGTCTCCTGTTCATGCCGCCAACACAGCTGCTGTTGCACATGAAGTTATACAGGATGGTGGTAAACTCAGTCCCCACCTGAAATTCAAAGCAATGAATACAATCAATAAGTTGATGCTGAGGAATTAATTGGAGGAACTGGTGGTTAATTCTTTGACACATATAAAGGAATTCCAGGATTTCTGTAGCTAAAACAATTTATTTTAATCAGCACACAAGCAAAGCTCCTAGTCTACAGTAAATGTGACAACTCACCACCACAGGGCAGTGTTGCAGTGCACTTTAATGTGGGGCGAGACTTTTCATTAAACTGCGCAGGTGCAATCTCATGACATGATGATTTCTCACTCTGGTGCTTGTTTGAACATGCCCGGTATCTTTATTTATAGATGTGCTTCCTACGAGGCATCTCACTGAAATTGTCTGTTTCTTTGGTATGAACTTGACGGATTCATTTGTGTGTTGAACAACAACATTCGGTCTGAATGTATAAAATATTGGGGACATCTTTTATATACTCAGATGTGTAAACTTTTGTGCAACCCACAGCTCAGAGAACAAGGCTTTCACTATGTGTGTTTTTAATTACCATCAGCCCAAACCCCCATTTTTAAATGTTAAATTATAATGGAAATAAACAAGGATTCTCCTCATCAGTATAATTCACTTAAAAAAGTAAATATCCCAAATATTTTGCACATTCACAGTAAACTACAATTCCTACCATTTAAGCCAACACAAGTAGTTTTTAACTGGCAATGAAGCAGTCTCAACTTAATACTGGTGCCTCTATATGACCTACATGAGCAAACGAGACCATGTGCAAGAAGACTGGCCGTTCTTGTAGAGTGAGCAGTATGTTAGTAAGTTAAAATAAAGCAGGAGGAGTTTTATTCAGATAATTATATTTTTGATGTTATATTTTGTGGTTATGGTTATGGTGGAGGAAACACAATTGTATCAAAAATCAACACAATAAAAAGTTCCCTGTGGTAGCTTTAAATAAATGTGATGTCTTCAGTCCCCATGGGGCTTAATACAATGCATCGTGTGTCTCTATGATACACAGATACGGACAAAGCACCAACCTGTGGAGCCTCGTAGGGAACGAAGACACTTTGTCGGCCAGTAACAGGATCATCCACGTACTGACAGAGGTTATTCCCCTCCACTCGGATCAGGTGACTGGCTGGAGCTGCTTGACCTGTGGACAGGATGATGGAAGAAAGGTGAGGTCTGATCTATAGTCAAAGCATCACACATCCCAGACACCAGACCAAGGTTATTATACTTATAAAATTAAACAAAATCAATACTAGATATTTTGTACTTGCAAAACTAACGAACTAAAATAAAATAAAAATATACAGGAAATGTTTTTAGATTTAGCCTTTGTCATTTTGGTCAAATTTGTCAACACAACAAAAGTGAGAAGGCATTAGTTCATATGTTTATTGAGACTGGGATGTCTACATGACTGTGAGTGAGTTGTGTTTGTATTGTAATACCTACTCTGCACTCCTTAAATCGTGCCCCTATAGAATAGATGATGATAAAAACTAAAATGTGCAAACCCGCCTTGGAAACCACAACTGAACAAACAAATAAAATTAAATCATGAAAAAATAAAAGGGTTTTAGTTGCACAAATTGTTTATGTTTAGTGTAAATTTCACACCAAAGATTAAAGAATTATGTAGTTTATCCTCTCCTGAGTGGTTGCTGATTACAGTAACTGACTTAATAACCCAAATTTACTGGCATGTTTTAGGGAAAAATATTGAAGTCTAAAATATCCAACTGCAATCAGTTATGTCAGAGAATCAGGCTTTATACCATCATTGAAGTCTCGTCCTAGTTCATGGTTGGGGCACCGTTTGACCACTTCTGTGACATGCTCTGCCTTCTTGTAGACGGGCATGGCTCTGATGATGCTGCCATGTGGAGGCGAGGAGGACAGCTTGATTTGGATTGGGCAGGTCTTGGCAATCTGACAGTAGAGCTTCTTCAGCAATGGAGAGTACTGGGTGGGAAACAAAACACGCAGGGTCAGAGATGTGCGAGTCAGTGATCATGACTGATAAATGGCAATTTTGTGTGTGTGAGGAAAAGGAACAATGCAAGAGCCGTCTGCCTTGGACATTCTCAGAACATCACAATCAATCAGTCACATGGGAGTGTGAACTAAAGTCTTCTTTCTCTTTGAACTTTAACTTCCAATTTACACTTAAGGCATTTATGCTCCTCTTATCCAGAATGACTTATAATGTAGAACATATCAGGAGACTCAGATACATTAGTTATCAACCAAATATCAATCAAGTGCACTCACATTTGAATTTTTCAAACAATATACTGCAAATTAGACTTAAGACATTAAAGACACACAAACTGCGAGCTGTGTCGTCTCAGTTTTATGTAGCTATGGATAAACCTAAACTAAGGAGGGAAAATCTTGTGGCTGTGCTACCATAATAGAAATCCTGTTTGAACAGGTGGAAGTATTGTTCCAAATGAAATAACACTTGATTTGAGCCATTAGGACATCTATCACCACAGCAGCTAAAAGAGTGTTTTAAAATAGTAGATGACAATGTGGACAAATAAAGAGCTGTGTGATAATATGATGGTAAAATAGTGGGGTGTGACCATAGGACACTGTAATTATCACATAAAATCATGGCTGCAGAACAAATTGTGCCATTTAGGGAGAGCACGAAAGGAAGGGGAAAGGAAAAATACACTGTAAAAACACTCAGCACAAAATTTACGTCCAGTCAAGGTAATTACTGTGTTATTAGAATGAATAAATGATTATTATCCAGCAGACGGGGTTTGTGGGTAGTAATATGAGATGTGACAGCTGTGTAAGTTCAAAAGGACAGTTTTGGACAACAAAAATAATTTTTAATAAGTTTTTTTTTCTACTGTCAAAGAGTCAGTTACAGTAAAGTTCACTCAGAATATGCTGAGCTGTCTGCAAATCTTGAATGCTTCCTCAGATTACGAGCATTTACACACATATATGAATGCATGCATGCATGTACAATATATATGTGTGTAAATGCCTGCGCAGATGCATCCAACAAGGGATGTCAAAGCCATAACATGCCTCAACACCATCACGAAATCTCAAAAATCTTCCCGTGGAATCAAACAGGGACCTTCCAGAAAAAAAAAAAAAAAAACTGAATAGACAGTTGTCCTGTGTGAACTTGCCACAATGAGCCTGAGTACAAATGCAACAGTGCCCCCTATGGTATAAACACAGTACATGCAGCTCATGGTCTCTAATGTTGCATATGAACACATTTAAATGGCATTTTGTCTTTTTATATTTGATAGGTGACACAAAGTCTTCTTTGAATTTAATTTAATAACTTTTACATTTACCACTGATCATCTAAACTCTATTTCAACTCTCCCATCAGACAGCCTCTGGCCTGATAACAGCTGGGAAAGAGTCAGTCCTAACAGCCGCATGGATTCCTTGTTGTGACACCGTTACTAAGCCCCTCACAGCGCCACACACACACACACACACCACACACTTAGCCATGAGCACACCCTTGAGGGTAATAGAAATACTTGTGCACAACATTACCTTTTCCCACCTAGCTTTCCCTGACAAGTCTCAACAGCTCGTCCATACCATGAATAAATAATTTCTCTGAGATGCAACAGCCAGACAGACTTCTTATTTACAGATGTGGGGGCTTTTCCTGCTGCAGCAATTACAACTCAAAAACTGATGACCACAACAGAAATAATATTAACTACTTCAGCATTTGAAAAGCAGAACATAGGAAATGTGGTTTGATGTTTTAAAAGGTAGTGTCACACAGAGCAGAGGTGGTGGTGATTTCATGTATTTGTGTAGAAAAAAGCAGGCAGTACAGTGATTTTATGTTTTGGTATATTTACGCTACATCACTAATATTGCAGTGCTTTTCATCTAACTCGCAAAAGTCAGATGTGGAGACAACAAGAACAGTTTCAAAATTATCCATGTTTTCATGGGCATTATTACGCAATCATAATGTCACTTCAACAAAAAAGATATTCGTCATATTGGAGGACATGTTCGGTCTTGTGCAGCAATTAGTCATTTATTAAGACAACAAACTTCTTATTCTCCAGGTTAACTGAGTAACTGAGTATTTGGGGTTTTTGAAGAAGAGACGAACTCCAGAGGACTACTGTTACTGTTGTCCTCTGTCACACAAAAACACTAACCATTTACCATTTTCTCAGTAGGAGTATTTTTAACTGACCCACACTCACATAACAACAATATAACACATGTACTTATGCATAGCCATAATTGTTACAGCAGATTTGTGGTCAATTATGATTTGAAATTTCACACGCACTCTAAAATTTGTAGGTCCAGTATTAATGTAAAAGGGGCCACTGCGAACAAAAAAGTTTGGTTCCACAAAAAAGAAAAAAGGATGAGATGATAAGTTGTTGGATCAGCAGGGATCAGCGTTTGGTGATATTGTTTTTGAACACCTCAGAGTACATGAAAAAGTCATAAATTACTTTTTCTGTTTTCACTCTTCCCATGGGATGCCACGGGAGACGTCTCAACTCGTCCACCACGCAGACTAGTGCGCACATGCACCGACGACACATAGGCATGCGTACACACACACACACACATACACACACAGACACGAATCTGAAGTGAAGCGCAGCATTAATAAAACAACTACAGTATCTGATGTGTATCTTCTTGTACAGACAAGAGATCATGAGTGATTGATAAACTGGGCTTTGTTTCAGGATACAGGGAAGGATCGAGGGATGGAGAGAAGGAGAAAAAGATGGAGACAGAACAAACACAATTAAAGAATAACGAGGTTGTTTGTTTTGTCAGTGATCTGGGAAAAATCTACAAGGTGAGTGAGAAGAAGAAATTAAGAAAGGGACAAAATGTTAATAAAACCTCTCAAATATCCTGAATCTGGACCATAAATCTTGGGAGCTGTCTCACTTTCCACCATTTTTTCAATGAAATCTGTTGACAATTTTATGAGATACTGGATTACGCAGAATGTTGCAAGAAAACACTATGTTTTTACTACAAAAACTGCAATGCAATTTGAGCTACAAAATACTTTTCCTGTTCTGACTAGCTATTTACATGTAAATTTTCATTGCAATTCCATTGATTATCATCCTATCCATCATCCATCACCCTCCATCCATCCATCCATCCATCCATCCATGCCTCTGCACGGTGGACCAGTGGAGGCAGGTCCCGACAGGCTCCTGAGACAGGGTGATAATTGCCAGACCGTCATCCATATACACAAGCAATGGCTTGCCCGCTGCAAATTCGCTTAACTGTCCAAATATCGAACACACACACCACAACACACACACACACACACACACACACACAAACACAAAGTCTAAGCTGAATTTCTATACAGTCTATAATTATATTGGATTCAAATCAATATAGAAAATTGGAGAATCTTCTACACTCTTTGACGTCATGGTAATTGCTGTTTGTCTTATGAGACTACTGAGGAATGAGGAAAGACATAATGACCTTTAGAGACGTGTTTGTTTGTTTTTTAACAACACCTATTGTCTAAACTTTATTCTGTATAGTTACAGATTTAACCCTGAAATAACTGAGGAGTCATTCAAACATTTTTGCCTGAGATAAATAAGAAATATCACTGGAAAGTTTTAGGATCCAAAAATAATAATTTTGGCCCTTGTTGACAGAAACACATTATAATTATTAAGTAAGATAGTGTCATATTGACTGCTTTTCATTGTACTCTCAGGCATGTATGTACAGTGTTGGCCAGATCTGGGACCAAGTCATTGTTTTGCGAGTCCCAAGCCAGGTCCCAAGTCAAGACGGGCACATTCTGAGTCTAGTTCTAGGTCCCCAAACTTGGAGTTTTGAGCCCTAAGCAAGTCATTACGCGTTCTTCACAAAATGTAATGCCATTTCAACAACAGAGCCTTGACTTACTGTTCTTTGTGCTTTGTTCAAATGTCAAACAAAGCTGGAAGTTGTTGTCTCCATTTGTAATTTTTGACCCACATCGCATAGTTTTTGTATGCTAAGCAAATAATCTTTGGTACAGTTTTTTCCAAGTGGAGCTCAGTAACTTAACATTAGCTCTTCATGTTTCTCTCCTGCAACTTGATTGGATGCTGTTGGCTTGTTTCATGCAAAGTGGATCTGAGGAATTAAGAGTCGACTTGTTGAATGAACATCATTAACATTAGCTGATTCAGGAAAAGAAAGGAAATTAGTTGATTCATTACATACTTTTTTAAATAACATACTTTTAAATCTTTGGGTTTTGGGGGAAGGCATTGAGTATATTCAAGTCTAAAGGCTCAAGTCCAAGTGAAGTCATGAGTCAGTGCTGTTGAAGTCCAAGTTGAATTGCGAGTCTTTTTTGATTTTGTCAAGTTGAATTTAACGTCATCAATGTTCAGTTCCTGGAGAGTACCATGATCCAGGTGACTGAGTACAGAAACAGACATGTCTAAAATCATCAACTTTGTGACTTGAGTATGACTTGAGTCCAAGTCATGAGACTTGAATCCACACGTCCGGTACTGGCACAGTCCATGGTGATCGTAAAAGTTCAGTCATCTAGACATGATGGCATACACACACTACTACACAGACTGTTAAAGGACACAAAGCAGAATAGAGCTAAATTTAACGTATTAGTTTCCTGGATTGATGGCATTGCACAGTCCACAACATTTCCTGACCAATGCTGACACTGGACAATGTATAGCCTACATTGTCCAGTACCAACATATGCGATCTGAAGGCTGTTTTCTTTAAGCACTTTATCTATGAAACTACTATAAAAAGCACTTCAATTTGCAGTATAAATTGATCTGAACATCATGTATCTGCTTGTGTGCTGTCATTGATAAAACACGTCTGAACACCCAAATGTGTGTGAAAAATCTTCCATATCAAATGTGTTTTCCCAGATCCGTTGCTCGGCAGGAAGGCCAGCGGTGATGTGGCCGCGGATGAAGCATGGGGAAAGGAAGGGAAGGATGCATTGTGCAGGGCATGTTGGGACCTGTGTCCTAACGGAGAGAGGCTAATAGCTGGGAAGAGCAGCTTCTGACAAGCCGCCTTGCAGTGCATGCTCCAGCCCGCAGCCACGGCATCACACCCCCTCCCACTCCTGACACATACTGTACGCACACACACACACATGCACACGCACACACACAGACACACACATAAACTAAAGTCTGAGTGTATGGAAAGAGGTCTTATTATTTGACAAGGCTGAGGTGTTAGATCTCATTTCCAGCCACAGTCGCGTCCAAGCCAAGAATCATCTTCAAGAGGCAAGAGAGCGGCAGAGTTTCGGAGCTATTATCACTAATGCACGGTGTCTTGACAAGACAGGAGGGGGACTGGAGGATTACCAGACTAGCTTAACATGGGCTTGAATGGACTTACTGTATGTGGAAACATTATGATTGTGTTTTCTGTTCCCATCGGTTCTCCTGGATTCTCTTCTCTTCTCTTCTCTTCTCTTCTCTTCTCTTCTCTTTTTGAAAAGTGAAGCAGATGTAGACAGACTTGGTAGCCATGGTAACCTCCCGTCAATCATTCAGTTGACAACTTGAAAAGGGGGGGATTTAATGAGAAATGCTTGATGCAATAGGCATTTCTCGTAATCTCCCAAAGCACTGCATGCCAGTCGCTCTTAGTGGGAGGCAGAGGGGTGGAGATGAGGGCCGGCTAGGTAACTGATTATAGTCAATATGCCCCTATGGCACTTGGCATTCCCCACTGCCTGAGGCTACAAGAAAACAGCCAGAAACCAGAGACTGTTAACTCCTTCATTCAAACAGGGTGACTCAGTCTGGTTCACATAGTTGCACTTTTTTTCAAGCATGTTCACACATGGGCCTTTCTGCATATAAATTATACACACCCAGATGTGCATGCACATTAGAAACACACAAACTGTCATGCCTCCCTGGCATATTTATTGTGGGAATCCCCTCCCATTTGCAGAAACGTATTCATTCGGAGAGGACTGACCATAATCTCTTTTCTTTTAAGAAGTAACACCTCTAACACAACTCATCGACATGATGTTAGCCCTCAAAAAGCATTTTGCCACTGAGCTGACACGTAGCCTGGCAAACCTTTATGTACACTTGGTTTTCTTGGTTTGTTTCTTTCTGTGTACCATGAATAAACTCATATATGCTTTTCTCATTTAAATTTTTTTTTGCTTGCTGCAGTACAAATCACCCTCTGGGACAAATAGTTTTTTTTTTGTATTGAATTTCAAGAAAATGTTTTAGAGACAGTTCACCCCAAAATCAAAAATACATGTATAACAGGGTTCCACAAGCCCTTCAAAAGTCTAAAATCCAATACTCTGAATATCAGGCCTCAAATTGTTAAAATGAAGTTACATTAAATTCAGTGTCACTTTTAAATGTGTTTTTGGAAGAAAAAAAAACCCACCAATGCAAACTGTGTAGCTCCACCAGATTTTCAAGCACACCCAGCTAGTGTGTCACAATGTGGTGTGTGGGCTAATGTGACATCTCCTCTCATAAAAAACTAGCTATTTCTAGAAGTAATAAGTTAAATAGTCTCTGTTGATGTTACTTTCATGTAGTGCAAGTGCAAATTTAGCGAGATCTAGCTC
The DNA here is from genome assembly GCA_034769285.1 of Lutjanus argentimaculatus. Classification (NCBI taxonomy): domain Eukaryota; kingdom Metazoa; phylum Chordata; class Actinopteri; order Lutjaniformes; family Lutjanidae; genus Lutjanus; species Lutjanus argentimaculatus. The sequence goes on from JAWZSL010000007.1 coordinate 11,508,072, forward strand.
AAGAAGCAGCTCATTCAGTGCTACGAATCTGAAGCCCACTGGACCTTGTGTAAGAAAACCCTCAGATTAGGATCTCAGATTTTCCTTCATATCTTTTGTACTTTTTTGCCAGTACATGCGTGAAATAAATTACCTTCATAATGGTGGTAAAAAGGTCTTTGAAAGCCTTAAATTTAACTTGTTGAAACCTGCAGAAACCCTATAGGAACTACTTTCTTTTTACCTTAGAAAAAAGTAGTTTCTACACGAAGCTGCTCACAGCAACGTCTGTGGATCTTGAGTAACTGGGTCATGATTTCTGTTTCCATTTTCAATTTACTTAATTACTTTTTTGTGGGGGTGGAAACAGACATATCTCCAAAACATTGCAACTCACATCAAAACTATTTAGATACATAAACAACACTACATGCCAGTAGTATGTATTTCTGATTTTTGGGTGAACTGTCCCTTTAAAGTAAACAGCTGTGTACTTTTTAACATTTGTAAGGATTCCTGTAAGGCCTTCAGTGCTACCATATTTTATCCTACAGGATCACACATGCATAATTTCACACATTAAAAAAAGTTTTTGTTCTGTATCTGCTGTATAATAACACTTAAACACATCCTCTGATACTTTGCCAATCTTATAATCAGTTGTGCAAGATAAAAACAAAGCATTACAGTAAACTCCAGAAAAGCTAAGAGCAATCACCCAGTCTCTCCCTCATTCTAATCCCTCCTGTTTAATGGCATCAGAGGCATTTGAATAATCACAGGTTTCCTCGCAATCCTGTTTCTGCTGCATCATCATCTGTATCTTAAGTCGTGTGCCAGTCAAAAACTCCTTTGTCTCTACTCTCTTGGTACAAAAAAACTGCTGGCAGGTGGATTCAAAGCTTTCATCTTTGTTCATTTTCAAACTATTATCCATGCAAACCAAAGCTGATAAGAGGAGTTCATTTTGCTGCGAATGGGTAGGAGGGACTGCAGCAGGGTGGTGTAGTGAGATAAGACGCTGGTTGAGAAGATTTGTTGGCTGGTGCCCTTCAATTCAAACAAAACTTGATTTGATTCATTTCCCTAATCAAGTTATTAGAACATTCAAAACTATAAACTAATAGAATGTCAGGGAGAAAAAGGCAGGTTAATATGCCAGGCAGAATAGTGAGTATCATGTTTAACCAAACAGGTTGAAACATGTTTCTGCCATATTTCAGGATTTCATTTCATTGCAGTAATTTCTCAGGTAAAACAAACTAATGATTTTTGACCATGTTGTGCTTTGTTTCAGTCGATGTAGTCTGGGCGTGAGAAAGCTTGGAATCAGATAATGGAAGTGAGAGAAAGGAGATGATAGACATATTTTAGGAGAGGACAGGATGAAACTTAAGGCGCCAGAGGTGACAGCCATGAGTGTGTGTCAAGAACGGAGGAAGAAAGAGACAGAGAAAGAAAAGCAGCAGGTCAAAGACCACCGCTCTAATGTCTGGAGGGAGATCTCCTTACATCACTGAGGGCTGAGTAAAGGAGCCCACCATGCATGATTACTTCCAGCAAACACAGCCGCGGAGGAGCCCCCCAGTCAATCACACGAGACATTCACAGTCCTGAACGCTGGTAGACATATGAAGACGCACACACAGTTTGTCTCTTGGTTCTCTTGTTTCAGGGAGGTCAACTGTGTGACAGTCGGAGGTGACACCTTCCTGGCAGGAGACCTCTCATCAGGTCATGACAAATTACACAGTTCCCATTTCACCTGTCTCTCACCACCATCACATCACAACGTAGTTGTGTGGTTTGGCAAAATCCTAAATTCAGTTTTCTTTTGTTTACCCTTGTATCCCATAAAATGGTAAAATGTTATAGTGTACTACTGCTTACTACCTGGGGTAGAGGAAGTACTCAGATATTTTACTTAAACATACTACAAACAGTTTTTAACAGGTGATGAAACAGTCTCAGTTTAATACTGTTGCCTCTATGTGATGAAGGCCATCAGCAAGAAGTTTGACTATTTCTACATATTAATTTTTAACGCCTGCCACGGGGTTGGATTCTCCTTGAAATCAGATAAAACTATTTCCGACATGCAGACCAGAAGAGCCAGTGTTTACATTTTCCCAGAAAAAGTTACAATAAGTAGTAAATTAGCTGGATAAAAAGAATCAGGAGGAGATTTTTCTTTGGATAATTTTATTTCTGGGATTATATTTTGTGGATAGGAAAAAACTACTGCCTTTGCTTATAACTCAAGTTGTAAGCCAGCACCTTGATCAGGGCTCTATGTTTCATTGGTGGTGGGAGAATCCAGAGTGCCCAGAGGAAACTCATGCAGGCACAGGGAGAGCATGCAAACTCCACACAGAAAGGCCATGTCTGATTTGAACCCACGACCTTCTTGCTGTGAAAGCAGAAAGTAAAAACCACCTTATATGTATTTTTACTGGATTATAATAATTGATGCGTGTTAATTACTTTAATGTTGTCCTACTTTATATACTTCTGGGTAGCTTAATTCATAATGCACAATACTTTATAATACACAATAATTTATAAAGAAATAAATTATCTGATTTATATCTTATATTAATAATGTAAATGTACAAAGTAACTAGTAACCTAAGTTATAAAATGAATGTAGTAAAGCACAATGTTTGCTCCCAAAATGTAGTGGAGTACAAGAAGCAGAAAATGAAAATAGGCCTACTCGAGTACAAGTACCACAGAATCGTACTTGAGTAAATGTACTTAATGTAATTACTACTACTACCACTAATACTGCTGCTACCATGTATTGTAAGAGCAGCAGCAGTGAGAAGAATTATTTTCTGACATTTATATTTATGAACAACACATGTAAATATGTTATATTGTCTGTATTTCAAAAAAAAAAAATCAACATGAGTGCCTCTTACTAAGATGCAAGTTTTCAAAGTTCAAATCAATTACCAGATGTTGACTAATATATTGTTATTATGATGTATTATTACTGCATTGATCTCATATAGTGAAGGAAGAGCAATTCATTAACTTACATTACACTCACTGTACATACATTTGAATGATACTGTGGGGGAAAATATTATTAACCTCTCAAATTAATACTGAACCATGTGCTATACAAGATAAAATCGTCTCTGATGACACTGATGAAACCAAAATGTATTTTTTTAAAAATAACTCCTTCTTCTAAATTGTCAAAAAGGTCTAAAAAGACAAATACACACAGGACAAAAACTTTCTTGACCACGTACCAAACTTTCCCTGTTGCATTCATCACATTAGATTTGACTACAGGAGGTGAGAGGAGGACAACATGAATCACTGAATGATGCACTACTTTCTCTTGCACGCGACACGCCTGCACATGTGCTGACCTGAGTGAGTGTGTGAATGTTGTGTGTGTGGTGTGTGTGTGTGTGTGTTGTGTGTGTGGAAATTATGTCTTTGTGTGTACAAGACAGTTACTAAGTAAGATAGAAGGCCCGAAAGAGAAAATGACAAAAAACACACTTTGCATGCCAAAGCCAAGAAAGTGTGTGTACTCACGGTCCATGTGGCAGACTTGGCGGTGCTGGACTGCTGGAAGGACACCTGGAAGGCATGCAGTCCAGGGTAGTCGGTGTTGGAGGGGATGGCTGGGGCCGGCGACAGGCCCTCAAAGGTGGAGTTGGGCTGGGAGTAGGGTGAAGGGGTGGGCACGGCCGACGAGGAGGCGTTCTCGGAGCTGTAGGGGCTGGCGGACGTCGCGCGGCTCCCCAGGCTCTCCATGCTGCTGCTCAGCAAGTTGTATTGGGACTGGGGAGAGAAGAAGAGGGAAGAGAATGAGGGAGGCAAAGAGGGAGGGAGGAGAGAGGCGGAGGGAGGGCACAGGTAGAGGTGCCGGAGAGACAGGGGCTTGGAAGGCTTAAAGGGAGGTCGGATTACACTGGGTGGGAGAGTTGTGGGAAGTGTGTGTGACGCTGCATGTGTAACTGTCCAGGTAGGTGTCCAAAATCAACACTGAAAATGTTTTGGGTGATTTACACATGTAAAATGAGATTTGGTGATAAAATCATCACAAACTTGCATGATTGATGTGTGTGTGTGTGTGTGTGTAAGTGTGTGTAAGTGAGTGGCGGTTGCAGTGAGGTCCCCACAGTAGCCTCCTTGGGGCTATATGAGGCAAGTTGTAAAACACAGGCGTAATCTGCCTAATTGCCTGCCATTCCCCTCTTGTCCTCTCTGCTGTGTTTGAGCAGAAGAAAGATTTGTTGCACTGTCAAAGTTAACACACTCTGTGAGGCCCATATATAGCTGTACACAACGTCAGAAGCTACTGTAGAAGAAAAACTGCTCTCATGTTCATTTGTTGAGCCCTTCTTACACTACTTGAACAAAAACACAGAAAAGTCAAAAAGAACAGACATCCAGCTGAAAAACCCTCCTGTCCACCTTCTACTTCAAAATCAAAATCACATAATTACTTTCTTTGAAAGAATCCATTATCCAACCAATTTAACATCAGTTTATTCAGATTCAACACGACAAACCAACATGACATAAAAACACAAATAATCTAAACCTTTAACTTAAAACAATATTCACAGTTTTTTCCCTGCTGCCTGTACTGCACATATTAGGGGTGTATTGATACATTGATCTGAATCAATATATCGATTCAAAATTCATCGATCCAATATCATCAATCTAAGTGAAAATATCAATCTATATAATCATCTTTAAGATTCGTCTTTATTTTGAAATTCTCATGGCATGTCTGTGTCACAAATGTATGGAAGACTTCAGTCATGAAGTTGCCAAATCATAATTTACTTGCTTTTTGTGAGTTGATATAAATGTAACTGAAAGTACTAAATGAACATACGATATTGTCTGATATGGATCCTCAGGCTCCTAAATTGAACTGAATCAGAATCAACTGTGACAGATTTTGTTATGTCAGCAAATATTGTATAATTGTCCATAGAATTGATTTAGTATTGTATCGTGATTAAACCTGTGGTTTACATCTCTAGAAGATACTGTATGTATGTCAAATAACTGACAGCAGGGTTGTGTATAGTCAAGAATCTGGTGATATAATACGTATCACAATACGATTAAATAAATTGCGATATATTGTGATACTGTACGTAAAGTAATATATTGCTATTTCATTTATATTAATTTTAGTAAAATTCTCAGAACACACCACCATATACATAAAAGCTCAGCTTAAAAAGTTTTAAAAACACTTTCTTATGCAATGAGGACATTAAAGATAACAACACTACTATCTAGTGATCAGGGTTTAAACACAATACAAAATAATACAAAATGAAAAACTGCCACGACTCTTTGCATGTATCACAATATCATGATAGTGTTTTTAAGAATCGATACAGTATCACCCAACACAGTATCGTAATACTCAAGTGTACTGGCATTTTCTTGCACCCCTAACTGACACTGGTGGCAGGTTCACACTTAAATACCCACAGCATTGCACACACACACACACACACACACACACACACACACACACACACACACACAAACACACACAAAGTTACCCCCATGAACAGAAAAAAACCCAGAATTTTTACCTTCTTTTTCACGTAGTACATCCTCTACTGTTTTAGTCTCATTTGTCAACTCTTCAGTCAGAAACGTCCAAACACAGCAAAGCAAAGAGAGCGCGAGATCATGCCCTAACCAAAGAGTTCAAGCGAGGTGTGCATCAGTGGACACACCACACACTCACGCACACACGCACACTCACACACACACAGACAGACACATGTGCAGCCAGGGACGGACAGGGAAGAAGGTGAAGACTGGTGTGGAGAGAGAGAAACTATAGACTGAGAGGAGGGGAGAGAAGGAGAGAGGGGAAGAGAGGGATGGGAACCCAAAAAATGGTACGACGTTCTAATTATGGCATGCCTGGACATACACGGCAATGCCGGGGCGCATGTACACACACGCTCCAAAACACCTTGTGAAGGCCTGCACTAAGTAAACACTGTCTGGTCTGACGGAGAGTCACAGAGACAGAGACAGAGACAGAGACAGAGAGAAGGAAAACACATGAAAGAACAAGAGTGCAAGGGTCAGACCTTCCCCCACCCAGTATTGTATATCAATACAGCATTAAATCAGCAGTAAGGGCTCAGCCTTTCTTTTTGTAAACTCTTCAACACTTTTGACACCCTGGAATAAATCACTTCCGAAGTGATCAGATCAAAGTGATCTGGATAAATGTTTTTTAAATGCATACTGTATGTATGTTTCCAAACTGTGGAGTTCAGAGTTTTCTTTTGATCAGAATCTAAATCTAGCAGCCTATCCAATCAAGCTCATACAGTAAGTACAGTGAATATTATTCAACAAATAAACTATGCCCTTTTGGAGGCTATTCAGATATTAATATTTAAAGCTGGGGTAGGCATTTTATTTTTGGCATCATTAGGCAAAAGTTCCATAATAATCTTTAAGCATAATGTAATCGACCCATCCTAAGTCCTGCCCCTTTTTACTCTGTTTTACAGTTCAGCTTAGAACCTCAGTCAATTTTCTCCTTTCCTGTTTCCTGTACACAGATATGCTATGTGCTAGGCTTGTCTACATTGAAAAGAAAAACAAATTTTTAAGATGGTTCAACTATGTTGCTAGGAGACCTGTAAAAGCAACATATATTCACATACTCGATATGTGACATGTAGCTTTTATGGGAAAAGGTGAAAGTCGACTGCTGTATTAAATTTACTCAACTGCTGTTGGAGCGCAGAGCAAGAAGTGGCAGGACTTAGGAAGGGTGAGTTGTTGTTCTTTCCTCTGCTTCTCCTGCTGGCTCTGTTTTCAACCTTCAGAAAAACTACCCAGTGATGGGAGACTTTGGCCATCGCAGGTAAGATAGTTGACTGTTGAGTCTCCTTTCTAAAACATCAGCATTTCACGTCCCGCGAGAGACTCAACAATCAATTGTCTTTGAGCCACCAATCCAAAGCGTCTGTGATTTGACAGCCTGGAAATGTGACTCAGCAATCAACTACCTCTCCAGAATCGCTTACTGCACCTTTAATTTGTATGCAGAAAATGCCACCACATAAAAATGCATCAGATTCGCTCAAACTTTGTCAAATAGGACCATAAAGGTTTTTAAATGCCTTCCTCTGGCATGACTGAAAGCAAAATGATTACTCAATCTCAGCACCTCGATGCATTTAACAGATCCTGGTGACAAATCAGTCACACAAACATAGAGAGCACAACAGACAACATGAGCGTGTCAGCTAAAAACATGTAAGCAGTACAATGTTTCACCTGGTCTCCCCACTGCACACCTCATGTTCATTTAAACTGGGGGTGCAGGACCTGTTTTTTCTCATCATTTTCTCCTATTAGATTAACTTCAACTACAATCTAAGGTATGATTCCCCAACCTGAAGCAACACACAGCATCACTTCACCTCCAGGTCCTGCCCCAATAGACCCTAGCAGACCTTAACTGACCCTGACGAAGTTACACAAGGATATGTAAACTTCATGTGTTTCCATGCCATGGTCCATTAGATGAAAGCAGAGGAACGGGTCAATGTCCCAGACTTAATACAAACTGTGTAGGTTAAATGAGGAGGCACGCATGCGTGGGTGTATGGATCTATATGGTGACTCTAACGCTAAAGGTACATGCAGCATAACACAGCAAATAGGACACAGCTTGGTTGAAAACAACCAAATACCAAATAGCCTGTCACTTGTCAAATGCATGTCAAATGCATGATTGATTAATTGATTAGTCAACTCACAGAAAATTTAGTTGGATGATCTTGAGAATTGATCTATCATTTACAGTCATCAGCACAAATGCCTTACTTTCAATGGTTTTCAAATTAGAGAACTTTCTTAGAAATCTGGATATCTGAGTTTTTTAGTTGGTTTGCATTAAAAAAGGGAATTTGACGATGTAACCTAGGGTACATTAATTAACATTAGTTAAAGTAGTAGTAAGCATTAACTAACAGTTAATTAATAGTTAACTATGTGTCTAGTAATCATTTGCTAATGCAGTCCATGTTAACTAAGGTATCATTTTATACATTATCTACTAGTTTATAAAGATGCTATTAACACACAGTAATAATCATTATCTGGCAGTTAATGAATATATAATAAACATTAAGTAAGGTTTATGTCTTGTTAACATTTAGTAAGACTTTACATGTTAATTAAGGAACAAATAAATATATTGATTGACATGTATGCCTTGAAGAGAAAAGTGTTTTATACATGTTTATTTAAAGGTAATGATTGTCCACTTAGGCTACTTGTCCAGCCTCCAATTTATGACTTACATTTGGTAAAGGTGAGATAAATGGACACACTCCATGCTCTTTGTGTTAGATGGTAACTTGTAGCCTGACCTATAAATGATTGTGCATGTTATATGAGCATTAATTAACCATAATTGGCCATTTATTAAAGCTCTTTGTGACCCTTACTGTAAAGTTGAAAACATGTATCCCCTATAAATAACAGTTCTTGAATACATCAGAGTGCTGCTGTTAGTTAATGATTATTTATGCAATAGCTTATGTTAATTAATGTATCCTTATTGTACAGTTACAAAAATCGTTTGTGGTGGCCTTCATCTGGTGTCTCACATCTGGCAGTAGAAAATAGGACGGCTACAGAATTAGCTGAGATATAAATGTGTTCACGCTCATTAAAAGTATGAAAGTGAGTATCCAGGCTGATGTGTTTGTTTTCTCCTCATTGACAGGTGCATAAAAGAGTCATTCTGCCGTCCCTTTAATATCTTCTTCTAACAGGTATTGTCAAAGGGGGTTTACAGGCACAAGGTGAGCCCAGGAGTATGTGAAAAAAAAACACACTTGACACACACACCCATTCATACAAACACGCACATACACTGCCACACAGACCCATGTGCTCACAGGTGTGCTTCCTCTTAATACCTGAACTTGATCCGCAACAAGTTGAAACAGAGCTAAAACCTCAGCCGCCACTGTGTGAGTAAGTGTGTGTGTGTGTGTGTGTGTGTGTGTGTGTTCGCTGTGCAGTAAGTGTTTAAGCCTCTCATCCCAGCAGCATCTGATGTCCCCTATGGGCAACCATCCTGGTAGCTGCCAATCAAAGCCGAGCTTTAAAGACTGAAAACATTTAGAAATGTAGATTAGACAGCCACAACAACCCTCACTTGTCAAGATGAGTGAAACATAATAGGCAGAGGATAAGGAGAGTATCACCCTGCTAATGACCTCTGTTTACAGCTACGCCATAAACTTTGAACACGGTTAGTAACACAGACTCACATGATGTGATGTGGCTCTGCTGAAATAAGGAAACAACATGATCACATGAACATGAAAATTTAGGCTACATAAATGAGTGACACGGCATCATATGAAAACTGGAGCATGTCTAAATGACGTCAGCTGAACAGAGGTGAAGATGAGAAGAGGTAAAATATGGAATGATGTGTAAGAAGGCTGCCCCCTGTTGGGAATATTTATAATATTAAGTGCAGGACCTGGATATACCATTCATTCTCAAGTGGTCCACATTCATACCAGCCTGTGGTCTATATAAAGAGCTGGGCAATTCAGCTAAAAAAAAAAGATCACAACAAAATATTTAATTTAAGAGGATATCAAAAATTCTTGATAATTTTTAATGAGGTTAAATTGAACTACTTTATTTGAATGTAACCAACTGACTTTGAATTTAAATTCTTTATTTTATCAAGGCACACTGGTAATACACTTAACAGACTGAACAAAACAAAACAAAACAAAAAACTGCCATATAAATGAGCTGAACTGTCTTATTGTTGTTAAAGCCCTACCGATATATCAACTGATATTATCTGCCTGATACTGACTTATAACAGCTATACTATTGTTTATCTCTATTGGTATGTATGTTGTCTAATATGTACCTACATGAAAACATTTTTAAATAACATAATAATGATGTCACAATACTGGAATTTCAAATTTTGATACAATACCTTGAAAAATATTGATATTCCATAACATGTTACCATGATACCATGGGGAAAAACTGACGCAGTGTTAAGCAAATGAAATTTTAGATTTTTATCAAAAGGTAAATATATCAAGGCTACAACATGACAATGGATATTCAACCGGAGCAAATTTTTAACAACACTAGAATACAGTGTAGTTTGTTTTATTTGTCAGCTTTATAGGCAACATTTTGCATATATCTATTTGATCCTTTAGCTTAAAGCTACTACAAGGAACTTTCATATTTTGTTGATTTTGGAGGCCCCTGTGGACAAAAGCGGTGGTGTTTCCACTGTAATAATAAATATAACATCAAAAATAAACTTATCTAAATAAAAATCTTCTCTGGCTTCTTTTTAACTGGTCTAACATACTATTCACTGTAGCTTTGCCTGGGAAAATATAAAAACAGGCTTGTTTCATCTAATTTCAAGGAGAATTCGATCTGGTGGCAGCCATTACAAACAACTATACAGAAAAAGCCAATCGTATCACAAATGCTCTTGTGTAGGTCATATAGAGGCATCAGTAATAAATTAAGACTGTTTCATAACCCGTTAAAAACTGCTTGACTTTTTTTAAATTTATAGTTATGTCTAATTATTAAAAATCCCACTGAAAGTTCACTGTTTCAGTGCCCTGATGTGATTTTGGACAATAAAGTTGTTGTATTGTTAAACTATAAAATATCCTGCCTCCATTGCCTCTATCTTTGTCACAAATGTTAACCACTTTTGAGAAATCATAGCAAAAAATAGTGTGTGTATGTATATTTTCTATATTCTGTATATTATATTCTGTATAAAGAATACCACCAGATATATTGATTTCTGAATTCATTCACTCCCTAATATCAGTATTGGCCCCTAAAAAATTCAGTACTGGACAGGCCATATTTTTGTGAAATAATTTCCTCATGGTCTGCACTCACTTTCTCACTCCACTCTGTTTCTGTTGTTGTGTCACATGTCAATGGTGAAACTGAACAAGACACCTGGTTAATGATTGGCTGTCACTCATAACTGGCTCCATTTTTAAGGGATATGATAGGCTGTTTATGAGCCAGGGTGTATATCTTATGTGCTTTCATGGCGGTTTGCATTTAATACATTTTACATTAAACTATTAAACATTTTATTGAACCATTTTCGTATTGCTGTTGAAGAAGTGTCTATTAATAATATATACCACTATTGTTTTAGACCTAAATATATATGCAGTACATTTGTACTATAATACATTTTAAGTAAAAAGTGATAGATTACTATGACATTTTCAGAGTTAGTTTAATTCATTATTAATGTCAGGGGAAAATGAAGGAAAGTTAAAACTTAAAACGCTATTGCACCATGTGGTTGGACCAAAATGCAGCAGTGTCTCAGCTGCATGCGTCACCATCCAGCCCTCCAGATGAATCAAACTTGTTAATGTAATGACAATCAAATTAAGCCCATTACAGCAGGATACATACTTAACCATACTATGATAAGCACATAAGTTCATATTAAGGTGGCCATGGCCACTTAAGCATGCATGAAAAATACAAGAGAACACAGGCCTGATTTTCAGTTTAGTACATCACAGTATCAGCTCGCTCACAGATTCACTCTTTCATCTGTTTGACTGCCACCAATCTGAACCAAAGTAACATCAGAACTTCTACACTCCATAATAACACAAACCATCTCCACTACCAAACCAGTAAGACACCATCAACAAACATTTTTTTAAAAAGTCCTGAATATGTCGGAACACAAACAGTTTACTCTGGTACACTTACCACACCACACAGCATCTTAGGGCTCCCGAAAGATAAGTGGGGGAGTTTCTGTGAAGTCCCCGTTCCCCAGCTCTCATAGGACTTACACTCTGCTGTGGTCAAAAGTGTGACTGTAAGAGTCGAACCCTCTGTGGCCAGCTGACCTCTCTGTGGAGCAGGACATGATGGAGGATACAGGAGATGTCCTGCCTCTCTTCTCCTCCACTTGTTTCCCTTGCCTGACTGGGCCTTCTCAACTTGCTTTGCATCTAACAACAAATCCTCACTCCGCCTCCTTTATTTCTGTCATGACTATTCATTAACTGGCCGGGCAGGCCCAGGCTTGCCCACTTAAAGATTAGATCAAACCAATATTCCAGATCAGAGGGGGAAGGAAACATATAGGTGTGTGCAGGAGTGACTTCTGATTTCATATTTAAAGACAAGAGTAAGCAAATGTGCAAGATGAAGCTACAAAAACTTTGTTTTGACAAAAGAATCCATCTCATTATTATTTTCAAATTTAAAATTCAAGCTTGGTAAAGTTTGTCTTCATTCATAAAAAGCTGACATTCTTTCTGTGGATATTAAGTTTCCATTCAGCAACAAAAATATGCAGGTGCATATCAGACTTCAGTGTTAATTTTTTTTTACTTTGCAACTACGATCGCAAGTTGGTTAGAAATCCACTTGCTCTAAGTCAATTTTTACTTGCCCCGCTGCAATTTTAAAAAAAATGATTAGCAGTTATCAAATAACAAAGACTAATGATGATTGCCATGTTCAATCTAGGGCTGCAATGTCTATAAAATGTCAGAAAATAGTTTAAAATATGCATCCCAGTAAACGTAAATCCCAGTATCTTTAAGTCCAAGGTGATGTCTTTAAATGTTTTGTTTTGTCAGCCCTCAGAGATATTCAGTTTAATATGATAAACAAAGAAACGTAGGAAATATCCATATTGAGGCTGACAACAGCATTTTCTGCATTTTTGCATTAAACAACCATTAGTCAGTTATCAATATAGTTAAAACAGTTTAATTCTTTTTTACCACTATTCACTAGCCCGACATGGCATTTTACTTGCCCCGTGCAAGTGGGCAATCATCATTGTTGAGCCCTGTATACACCTGCAAACCTACAACATATGCATGTTTGTTAATGCACACAGACACACCCCAGCCTACAGATGGCTCTACAGTGAAGCAGCAAGGGGTCCTGGCTGGGGGTTTAATTAGCCCTCCCGCAGCACACACACACTCACAGTCCCTACAGGCCGCTCAGCAGGGAGATAGAGGGAGGGAAAAAGCTGCACAGGAGAGGGAAACTACATAGGAGGGAATCTCCTCAATACTGGAGGGAAAAAGTGAAAAGATACAACAAATAAAATGGGATCTTGGAAGTGTGTATGTGTTTTTGCTCATAAAGCCACCATCAGATCTGACTCAGAGGAGGAAAACATCCTACAGGAAGCAGAAATAAGCTGCAGCTTCTCAAAAGAGAAAGCAAAGATCAGTGACAACGTAGGGGTTGCAATACGAAATAAGAATTTTAAACTTCGACACAATACTAATAGAAAAAAAAACTGATGCCTCTTTTGATACCACATCAACAACATGATGTGTTTTTTTTTCTTTTTTAAATTAACAACCTGCACACAGTGCTGGTAAAGAAACAGTCACTGAACACTGTCTGGTTTTGCTGCAAGCAAAATTTCAGGCATGCAGAACATTAAAGACTGAAGTGAACTGTGGTCTTGAATGAGCGCTTCGTTGTTTTTTTAAAGCTTCTGTACTTTTTAAACTATCAAATGTGAGTATTTCATCATTTTTTAACATGTGGTATTGAAAAAGTATTGAAGTCTTGATACTTTTGACAACCTTACGACAAAGATACAGACTGAACTGTCAGTGTTAGGTCATGTCCCTACCATCACATTGTCGTTCATGTCCCTCAGGTGGTAGACGTCCAAGGAGCCCTCGGTGGTGCTGCGGTGGCTCCCCGGCGTGCTGGTAGAAGGCACTGGGCGCTCACCTGGCTGGCTGCCTGGGGGGAGCTCAAAGTAGGTGCTGTCTGGCTCCCTGTGAACACACAACACCATGGATACAAGTGGATCAAAGAGGGATGAGTTTTCAAAAAATTAACATTAACAAATTAACAGCACAAGTGTGTCATTGTGTCACATAACAAAGTAGCAGAAAATGAGTTTTTGAGTCATCAGAATATTGAAAGGATGAGAAAATATAAGGTCAGTTAAAAATAAAGCCTGTTTAAATAAATGTTTTATTACAGGGAAATAAAGTTATTTCTCAAGTAAAAATGCTGACTTTTCAGGAGCGGCTGTAGAGAAATATTCATGGGGTGGTAAGAGGGTGGGATGAAGACTTTAAAGGGTTGCAAAAAATGTATATTCAGTATATATGCCAATTTGATTACAAACAAAACAATCATCAATTAATATCAATTTGTTTAGAAAAATCCCCAAATAAAGATATTGTGACTGAAAACCATTACATTACTGTGGTGCATGAGTAAAGCATTGAATAGAAATATCTAAAGGTAACATTAGAAATCAATAAAGTTTTATTTCCAAATCTTCAGACATTTTTGCAAATACATGCCTTTTTTAAATTGAACATAAACTCATTAGTTTTCCTAAAATGTGGCCAGAACAGATCATTAAATTACATGCGATAAGAGTGTCAAATTTGGCTGCATTCACTTGCATTCTGACTTAAAAGTTTTGGTCTTGTAAATTTCTGATCTCTCACAATTTTTCATATATATATATATATTGAACTAGAACTGTAGAGCTGTGGTGGCAAGTCATCTTTTCAGGGTTGGAACTGCCACCCGATGCCACCCCTGTAGAAGCTCCCTGAGACTTTTATTTAAAATGGTATCCTCATAAAATGCCGTGAAAAAAAGAGGGTTTCCAGAGACTAGCAACGTTTAGAAAGAAGTGGAAGCACCTCGGCTGAAAAAAATCAGAAGAAATCATCAAATGCACCCAAGAAGCAAGAGATGAACATAAGCGGGTGAAAATGCAGACTTTCAAATTATGTCTTTACAACAATGGTTCTAATAAATATTTGTATTTTTCCAAACTGATACCCAGGACACTGCTTTCCCTCACCTGCTCTATAGACTGCTGGTGTCAAAAAGTCCACTCTGGGTTAATAAATTAGTAATAATCCTATCCTGACTTGCTCATAAAATATTCTATTCACTGACGATAGAATCATATATGTTTTGTTCTTTAATGTGATACATTTCACATTTTTTAAATAAAACCATTATGTCATTTGGAAAATCTGTTGACTGTATACATGGAAAGTAAAACAGTCGTCAGCAGGTGTTGTTGACACTCACAGGGAGCTCCACAGGTGCTCAAAGGTGCCTCCTTCTTCAGTAACAGTGGAC
Organism: Lutjanus argentimaculatus; assembly: GCA_034769285.1. NCBI lineage: Eukaryota > Metazoa > Chordata > Actinopteri > Lutjaniformes > Lutjanidae > Lutjanus > Lutjanus argentimaculatus. The sequence continues at coordinate 11,523,279 of JAWZSL010000007.1, forward strand.
TGGGACATCTTAGAAGATGGATAGTCTGGTGAGGGGCAGATCACTCTGTAGGGCACACACACACACACACACAATTATTTACAGCAGCATGATCTGCGAAACTAGAATGAATGAATTTATTACAGTGAAAATGACTTTTATCCTGTTTAAAATGTTAAAAAAGCTACAAGTGGAAAAAAAACTACTAGTTCATACATGATCATTTTTTACCAGTGTTCAAAAAGGAGAGGAGGCAGTTCAATAACACACACACACACACACACACACTATTCATCCAGGTGTGATCACACCAATGTAGCCCCAGTGAGGTGGCTCAGAGTGTCAGGGGGCCTGGGCGTGCCCGGACCTGTCTGCCTCATCACCGTCTTACTCCGAGGGGAAGCTCGTCAGAGTCTGAGCATCACCTCCTCCGCCAGCTCTGTCTCAAAATAACAGGCTGCATTGAAGCCTTACGTGTGTCTCGACATTACGCAGCTTTATAGCAAATAGCGAGTGGGTAGGCCCTCTTCTCCTCTGTTCTGCACTTTGCAGAATTATCGCAGCTCCATCCAGTGCCAGAAAACTTGGCGTCTTACTTTGACAGAGCAGATGATAAAAAACTTTAGAGAGTTCAGAAAAGGTACCTGCAGGGGGGACATCCGGCCTCTTTGCGATGGTTTGAGTCAATATACTTCGAGTTGCCAAATAAATCCACCTTTGTCATAGACAGAAAGTCAGATGGACCGCAGGGCCTGTCGCGTAAAGCTGATAAAAGGTCTCCATCTAGTCTCCAATTTGCTGTGCCAATATTCACATCCAACACAAAACCACGGCGGACATATTTGGTCGAACCAAAGTTTACTATAATCACGGTTGCGCACCACAGCAGCGTCACATCTCCTTAGTAACCCCTCTGAAGGACTGCACAAGAAAAAGTGTGGCAAAGGTGCCTGACTTTAAAGATGTACACTGCAACAAATCACCATAAATGTAGACCATTCCTTTTAAATCCATGGCTGTAATTTGGCTGCAGGTGTATGCATGACTTTTTTTATATCTGAATTGACTGCGTAAAAGTGATCCTCTCCGTTTAAAGTGGTTCAATTTTGTACTGTAACCTGTACTGTTACCTCGACACACATGTGACACTTTCGGTCTGCGCTGAATCGATTGAAGATATGCAGCTCAGTAAACATCTTAAGTGATGTCATGACTCCTGAACAAAGGCTGTTTTTTTTCTGTTCTTCAAGTTGGTCTTGTGACTATTATTACCACACATAAAGTCTTCATTCATGCGAAATGATCTAGACCTGCAAGTTGTCAGTTGTTGCATTAATCGCCAACTATTCTGATCATCATTAATCGTTCTGAATAATTTTCTACGAAAAAAAAAAATCCAAATTCTGATTTTAGCTTCTCGAACATGAATATTTTCTGGTTTCTTCACTCCTCTATGACAGTGAACTGAATATCAAAACAGGATTTTAAAGATTATCACCTCGACATTGTTTAACCATATTCTGACATTTTATTTCTGACAATTTATTTATTAATGTATTAATAAAAAAAAAAATCTGAAGATTAATCGATAATAAAATAACTGCTAGTTGCAGCCCTAAAATGATCCAATGAACATGACATTAAATAAACAAGATGAAAAGAACACACGTGTGAGAGAGGCCTGCCTGCAGCTCGCAGACACACATAATCTGCTCCACGCTGCAGGTTCCCGCTGTTCCCGAGGTGTCTGCCGCTGCAGAAACCTGCTCCCATTCAGCTGCGCACTTGGAGCAGTTTAATTACGACTCCACCTGGACAGACGACTTTTTCACTTAGCCTGCACCTCAGGGAAGGAACCTATTCTTACTGACCAGAAATATATCCTGTTCTACAACACTTATTTATTAGGCCCATCTATGATCTATGACACTGCTTATAAATACACTTTTGATTTGTTTTTTCTTAAGGTTGGGAAAATATTAATGCATTTAGATAGATAGATAGATAGATAGATAGATAGATAGTAAAGTGTAATTTACAGCTGAACCAAAAACCGAGTTATTGATAAGCATCTGGGTAAAATATTTGATATGACATGCATTGTCATGCAATGCTTTTTCTAATTTAATAGAAAGAAGCCTATATGTCTGTGTTATGTCTGTAAAACACGGCCTCTGCTGGTTCTTTGCCTAAATGTCACACCATCCTTTAAAATAAGACATTGTGCTTCTCTGATATTCACCTGTCTTTACTTTGTGTCCCCACTCCCGGACAACGGCACCCATGACAACACACATACACACACAGACACACAGACACACAGACACACACACACACTGCCTTCCCATGGGGCATTTTATACAAGAAAAAACACAGTCCCAACTGAGAGGAAATTAATTTAAAAATTGTTTTAGATTCGATCCTCCACAGCCCCCTGTGAAATATTTCATTTGAGGATTAAAAGGACGAGCTTTTCGGTGTTGATGTATCATTGGTGTGGCTCTTTATCCCTATTTAAACCATTGAAATGTATCGAAATGAGAATAATACATAAAAAAAACGATTAAAGTATGATAACTTGATATAAATAACTCAGCCTATCATGAATGTTAATTATAAACGAATGTTTAAATCAATCATTAGTTTGTCGATTTTTCCAAATATACATCTATAATTTGAGCACAGAAATCGAAATAGGGATAATAACATAATTGTGCATACTGTAAGGATTATTTCCTAGGCCTCGGCCTACATATTTAGACAATGGATTTAGGTTATTATTAGGCCTATTTTGTGTGCTGTCTTAAGAATATAACGCAGACCCTTAAGAAACTACCTCGACCAAGATCAGCTGCAAAATTAGATTAACAAAACAACCAGCAGGATTTTATGATGTAACTTTTTAGACATTTTAAGTCTTATTTAGCTTTAGCCGATTCTCAATCCAGCTGGGTCATTCCTTGTAAAAAAAAAAAAGATCGTACTTAGAATAATTATTTTCATATTTATCACATTTTGCAAAACAACAAACACCGACAACCTTTATATATATAAAAAAAACACTTGATATGAGATTAAAAAATCTACATCACCATCCCTGTTATGGACCATTAAAATAGATCAACGTACCTGAAGGTTATTATTATTCCAATCCAAACACCCAAGAATAATGTCGCTCGGTGCACCTGCTTGTTTATTATCGAACATGCCCAGAGAGTGACCCTCCATAAAAAACAGCAACAACAAAAAACACAAAAATCGACCGAGTGTACAGTATGATGATAACAGCGGCTGGAGATGATTGACCTTTCGGAGAAACAAAATTAACTGCGAGGAAACCGGAGGAAAACTGATTTGCATGCTGTTCAGGGAAGTGTGAGCTTTGCTGAGGGAGACCAAGGAGGAGGTGAAGAAGCGTTTTTTGCGCTGGGTGAAGAAGGGAGGCGGTAGCGCGGTTTGGGGCGCACATAAGCGGGAAACCAGCAAAGCAGAGGGATGATGGTGGGGGACATAAAAAGTAATTCAGTTGTGGACTGCAAGAAAGGTTTGTGAAGATAAAACATAACCCACTTATTATAAATGACTAAGGATGAAAGAAAAATATGATGGGAACAGACCTGGAGTTTAGGCTGTGAAAAATATTTTTTAAAAATGCCAAATCTTTACCATACAATGCGAAACTCCAAGCATATGAGGTTGCAATAGGAAAAAGTATTGTTTCTTATACGTCTATACTTAATTGGTAAACACGCACATACACGTTCACACATACGCAGAAAAATGGAGGCGAATGTAAAAGGGAACCCAAGATTTGTGAAACTCTCGCGAGATCTGTAGGTCTTGATTCGTCATTGTGCACGTTCTACAAAGCAAGCAATTATATTTTATGATGTGACAGCGCTGTTTTTAATGTCTGTGTAGATATCTGGGTAAAAATATCTGTTTGAAAAATCGTGTTCTAGTTAAAATGATTACTCTCGCGAGATCAGCGGGTCTAGGGTTCCCCTTTTGACACGATCAAGAAAAAGAGAGCGCACCATCATGAACTACATTTCCCAGAAGGCTAAACATGCCAGCTCGATACTGATTGGACAGCGCTCGCCGTGTCGTCATCCGCTCATACAAACAAAACTAGCAACAGCTTGACACCCTGTGACCTGAACACAATCATGCGAAGAAAAAAACTTTTCTAAACTCACTGTGGAGCTTCTGGTGTCTTTCATCTGATCGACGAAAGCAACATAATTACCACTGGAGGTGAGTTTTACCACTGAATGTGAAAAAGTGAAGTTAGCTATCTGCTAAGTTGCTAGTAGCGTTACATGCTAACGTTAGTGTTGAATGAGTCTAGTGGCAGTTAACAGCTAATTTTACCGTTAGCATGGTTAATGTTGGCGGGTCTTTATGTACAGGCTTTGACAGAATTTAAATATATTAATAGCAAGACGATGAAATGGTGATGAAGTCGTGATTTAGACGGGGTTCATGTATGGCTGTGTTTCTAGCTCAAGCTATTTATTTCAGTTGCGAGCCAGATAACTATGCTAACTGAACTACCTCAGGTAAGGTTGTGTTATGAAACGGACTCTATCAGTTTTCACGCAGGTAAGTTGTTTCCACTCCTAACGTCTCTTCTTGCGTGACCGAAGAACCGTTTCTTCGTCTGTGAATGTGATGTGTGTGTATATGGTTCCAGTGTGTAGCCTGTTTATTTACTGGACTTATGGCGCCATCCCGTGTTAATATTTAGAAACTACACCAGTTGGTTGGTGTAGGCCAGTTACACCCAACTTGCTTTGACTGGAGGGCCACTTTTGTAAAGTGACAAGAGGCCAGTCAATAAACTAACAGTAATAATGTCATTTAACAGATAATGAATAAAACCCACATAACCCACCTTTCACATCTTTTAACATCATTATTATTATTAGTATTAACATAAACTAAATTAAATTGGTACCATTTGTACATAAATCAGGTATTTTATTGCGTTCAACAACTGCAGCTGCATTTTCGTTGTAAACGCCTTTGGTGACATTTGAAACATCAAGTTTCTACACCATTAAACATAGTTTGGAACGTTTTCTATCACACACACACTCAAATATTGGAATTTACTGGAAATTACTTTTAGTGTGAAATACACATTCATGGAATCAGAATTATCCTAATTTCTGTGCAAGTTTCATTCCACTTAAGCTAGTAGTTGTCTTTCCCTTCAGAGCTCACCTTCTGACCTGCTGCACTTTGCACAGCCTAAAAGGCCCTCACACATCAGCATTCTCTGGTAGTAATAGTCCCAGTTTTCCCTTCCTGGGAAAAATAGTGTGAATCAATTTATTTTCATTGTGAATTAGAAAATGGTCAGAGTGCCACCTGGCACCCTATCAGGGGCCAGATTTGGCCTGAAGGCCGCAAGTTAAGTATCACTGAAGCAGGCTGTCAGATTCATTTGGCTTTTTTTAATGTCATAATAACTATACTTTTTTTTGTGTAGGAGTGGTTGTGATTGTAAGATGAATTTCTCTGAGGTCTTCAAGCAATCCAACCAGCTTTGTAAAGTTTCCCCAGATGGGAAATATTTGGTAAGTGATAAAGAGATATATATATTTTCTGATACTATTTGCACTAGAAATAGTACTTTTAACTCTAATATAATTCCCATGGTTAGGTTTTGAGTTATTCACACATACATGATAAAAGGTTTGTTCCTCTGACTTGACTCTTTGGCTGTGCTCCTCAGGCTACCTGTGTGCAGTACAGGCTGGTGGTGCGAGATGTCAGCACCTTGCAGATCCTGCAGCTCTACACCTGCCTGGACCAGATATCCCACATGGACTGGTCTTCTGACTCGCTGTTTATCCTCTGTGCTATGTAAAGAGGGGACTAGTACAGGTAGGCTATAAGAAGAGGACAGTGATAGTCTGGGGTCTGGGGCTTAGCATGGAGTGTAACTCCTGGTGATAAGTCATATACGTGATAGGTTGCAGTCAGTCTTACTCTATTAGATCAATACTATTTATATTGATATGATTAATTAATTATTTTGAATGACAGAAAATGCTTTATGTATGCTTGCCTTTCTTCTTATAGTATCACTATAAATGGAATTAGTTGACAATTGGTCAGGCATCTCTGAAGGCTCAATTAGGTTGTGGTAGTCATATGCTATTAATTTATTAAGTTTATGAAACTTAAAGGATTAAACTATAAAATTAAAGTGATGTAGAGGGTCAGCCTTTCTGTGTAGAGTTTGTATGTCCTCCCTTGGCTTATGTGGGCTTCCTCCAGGTGCTTCAGTGTACCTCATCAAAAAATAAATGCTTGGTCTATTCTCCCCTCAGTACCCCTGACCATGGTGCTGGCCCAGAACAGGAGTTGGTCCTCAGGCGCTGCCCATTGTGGCTACACACTTCGGCTGCTCATTGCTCCTAATACTAGGATGGGTTAAATGCAGACACTGAATCTCACTCTTGAAAGGCCCACCTAAAAATAGATATCATTTTAAGTGTTCACTATATTTTAAATATTTTCACCACTGTACCTTGCTGTCACTGCCTTTTGTGATGGGAAATTGATGTTATATAAGCAAATATTGCTCTCTCCAAACCAACCAGACTCCATGGGAGAAATCAGTAATTTTATCCCGCAGAACACAAGAGTTGCTGGTCTCCACTGCCTCGTTAGTTTGTTTGCATTATTGCATGTCTTTGGTGAATCTGAACTAACCTTTTAAAACACCAAATCATTGAGAGGTTATTCAACAGCTAAAATTGATGACAATTAACATGTATATGGTTTAAAAAACTATGGGCAGACATATTCAAATAGCTCTATGTAATGCAATTATTAAGATAAAAGAACATTTTTGAGACATGAAGAGGAAGTATGGGAATGCTACATTACTGATAAATATTTTATAGCATCATTAAAATCTAGGCAGCAGGACTGAAAATGTTTAATTTATTTTGTGTTATTCTGTGAAATGATATTTAAATTTGCTGAATAGTACTTGAGGATACATTTGGATTAAAAAAAATCAAATGTATCTACCGGCTTTTTCAAGCTTTTGGTTTTAGTTATTTGAATGAATCTCATCATATTTGAGTATATAGGCTAATTAAAGGTAACTTTGGTATTTTTCAACCTTGATTTTCCCATGTTTTTGTTTCCAAGTGACTAAAGAGGTCAACAGTTTTTGAAAATAGTCCAATATTTTGCAAGAACGCTGCAGCTGACAGAAGCAAAATGTAGCTACAGCGTAATATCCTCGGCCAACTACACACTTTCAAATAAGTCAGCTAAAAGTGCTTGTTTTGCTACTGACAGGGTCAGATTGTTATTTTGTCTGACAGACTGAAGTGTCTGACAACACTATAGAAAGGATCAGTACAGACATAGATCTTTCTTTTTAAGAGCAAGATCCTTTTGGTTTAACTTGAAACAGCTGCTTTATTGATTTTTGTCAAACTAACCAGACTCAGTGATGGTAATTTTATCATTGTAAAAAACACTTCATTCAGACTTAGCAGAAACAAAATAAAACCCACCAAAAACTTCTTGACTCATCGTTCTGTTGTTTCAACAGTCAGCAACTTTGGTTTGTTTGAAGTAAACCCATAATTCACTGTGTTAGATGCGTAAATATTCTGGCTTTACACGCAGTCTCTCCCCGCTGCTTCTCTCATGTGTGACCTCCTCTTACTCCTGTTGCAATTTTTTTTTTCACATCTGTTTTGGTGAATAAAGGGTTTATTTCAACCAAAAAACCAGAATTGGTGATCACTGGAGCAGAGGAAAGGCAGCAGAAAAAGCAGCTGTCTCCGGTTAAATAAAACGTATCTTACCTCTCTGATAAATGGTCCATCTCTGTAGAGATCCTTTCCATAATATTATCAGAAACTTATAATAACAATCTGAGCCTGTCAGTGGAAAAAAACAAGTACTTTTACTAGACGCACTTTGACGGTGCGCAGCCACATTGTAGCTCAGTTTCTCTTCTTCCAGCAGCACTGTTACTCAACACTGGACCGATTAAAAAAATTATTATCCCCAGTAGTCAGGTAAACACAAAACATGAAAATATGGTCGAGGTAGAAAAAATACCAAAATTACCCTTTAAATAGTCATGTTGTTGTGTTTCAACATCACATTGATTTAACATGTAGGCCACAGATGAGATATTAAGTGAGCCACATCAGAAATTCATACCCTGGGGCTGTTGTTTCAAGCGAAATTCTCGATGTAACAAAAGCACAACAAAAAAGGTTTTATGAACTTTCTTTTTACAGTGATCATTCTCATTTTTGATTCCTGAATACAAAGACATTTCATTTGATAAGTCTAGAACCAGGCCGTTTATACATCCTGCACCAGATCAGGTCTTTTTTATATTAGAAGGCTCAAAAATATAAAAAATATCTACTAATGATTCATTTATGTTGATGGAAATTAAAATGGGGCTGCACAGTTAATGGAAATATGGCCAAGTGCATTATTCATATTGCAGAAGCCTCAATTTTTTGATAAAGGAAATATTTGAAAAAACAGCACTATGATGAAATACTGTAGTGCTGCAGAGATGCCCTGGCCTACAGATATTGTTGGCCAGATGTAAGAAAACATGTTTGTTTGGTACAGACCCTAACAAATGTCACATCATCATCAATTTAATACTTTTTTCAGTAAGCATAAAAATTGTAATGCAAAAATGATCATTCCCACTGATCAGGAATCATATTACAGTTGCAATATCTGTCAAAATAATTGGGGTATGATTTTTTTTTTTTAAACCATATCATGCAGCCCTAAAAATAAGTACTACTTTTGAATTTATGTCCATAAATGTTTTCAAACTCGCATCCTAATCAACAGACAGAGCTTATAATAAGTATTTTTTTTTTAAATAGCTGCAGTGGTGAAAACAAGTTTTGCATATGAGTGTAATGTCAGCTTCATGTGCATCAAAGCACCAGTAGCTTACCTTTGAAGGGGTATCCAGCGCCAGTCTTTCATGGTTTCTGATGCACAAGTGTTTCTTACTCTCTGAAATCAAGTTTAGGGAGGGATGTCATCAGTGATGGCTGATTGCTATCCTTCAGTCACTCCCCGTCTTTCTCTTCAGGTGTGGTCTCTCGAACAGCCGGACTGGCACTGTAAGATTGATGAGGGCTCAATAGGACTACTCTCTTCACGCTGGAGTCCAGACGGACGTCACATTCTCAACACCACTGAGTTCCATGTAAGTGTTAAGTTGGTGCGTGCATGGGTGCAGGCATTCGTGCGCACGGAAGTGTGTTTATGCATGTGCTTGTCTGGTTTCAACTGTTGCTGGCCTGCAAGGAAGGGGGACCTGAAAATAGCCAGACACCAGAGCCTTTCTTGACTGCCTTTACACCCACCATCCCACCCGATGCATGTATTCAGCCTGATTTCATAGCTCCCCTCCTGTTAGCGTCCTGTCATACATGGGTCTCAAGTACCTCTTGAACATGAGTGCAATGTGTATGTGCCCTTTCAGTGTACGTCTGGTATTTCCTTTGGCAGCAAGTTCTACTAATTATGATCTGTTGCTCAAATAATAATAGTTAACTTAGTTAAACAACAGTGAGGCAAGAAAAGGAAGAAACATCCAAACCAAAATATAAAGTGATCATAAGATAACAATTTAAAGATGAAAGCAGTCAATCTTAAACAAAGTTAGCAAAATAGTTTTTTTAAGAAGCCATTAAATCAGCCAGTGTGAACTCCTTAGTTAGACTGTTGCAAAAATCCACTGCCATGAAGTAAAATGGTTTTGTTTCATTCATACATTTAGTGAAATCTGTAGTTGTCTCAATGCAGTGATTAAAAAAACTACAGGTCACAATTTAGATGTAAGAGGAGCTTTTGTAGACGTTTCACACAAGGAAACAGAACTGTATAATTAAACATTTCCTTTAAACACAAGTTTTGATTAAATTTCACTTGCCAATACATGGGAGCAGTTTACCAAGAGATTTGAAGTTGACTGTACCTGAGCTGGGCTGGTAGAGTTTTTGGCCCTTGAGATAAAGTACATCAATGAATCAATTCATGTGTTATAGCTTGACTGATACTGGATTTGGATGATATTAGAAACTTTAAACAATCTGATATTTCATTAGGCAGTTCTTTGCTGTACATCCAATAATACACATTACACAATAATCTGTGATAGCTGATATCAGCCCGTACATCAGGATAGATGTTCATCATCAGATTTTAGCAGGAATGGTAATTTTTGCATTTAATTTCACTGAAAAATCATAAAAACGATAATGTTGTGATTTTTGCTATTTCTTCAGTGTAATAGAGTCATCCCTAGGTAGTAATGTGGCTAGTAGAAATTCAGTCATACCATGATATTGACCCTCTAACATAACAAGGGTACAAACATTATATTTACGACCACAAAGATTTATTTTCATTACGTTAAATACTTGAAATATTTGCCATGTATAACAGGCTCATGAAGAAAAAGTGACAAGAGATGTTTGAAAAGGTCTGCAGGAGGAAACCCAGACTAATAAAGATGTGTTTAGTATTATTGTATCCCTCTTGACTCCTGGTTTGAATTCAATCCATATTAAGCACGTGTTGTAAGGGGCGAGAAGCTAAAGCAGCTACCCTCGGGCCATGTGGAATATGACGGGGGCACCGTGTTGGGCCGTGTCTGTCATACTGAAGCTGACTCCAGGAATCCTTTGACAGGTGTTGTGGCCCAACACACAACTGTGTCTGGTCTGGAGAAGGGTGCAGGGAGTGCAAGTGTCTGTGGCATGTCTGCCTTGTGTCTGTCTGCATCTTCAAAAAAGGGGAATAGGTTAGAAAATAACAGAGGCTCCTTCCCTAAGGAGATTATGGTATCTGCATAGAACAGTATAGCTTAGGTCTTAGAACATCTGAGATGTCTTAATGTTTGATCTCATGAATAGACCACATCACATCTCCTCATAACCCATTTGAACTACCTACTGCTTCTGTGATATTTTGATGAAACAATTCAAATAATAGTGATAGCTCCAAAGTCATTTGTCCAGCAAGCATGTCAGTTATTTTATGAGCTCAATTTGATCATTTGCTTTTTTCCTTTGACTTTGACTTGCCATAGTAAAGATGAGTTTTGTTGTTAGTTGGTGTTTTGAGTGTTAGACAAAGTGAGGCATAGCAAACAGTTTGATGACTTTGGGCTTTAGAAAATAGTATTCTGACATTTTAAAAGACCAAGTAATAGAGAAAATAATAAGCGGATTGATGGATAACGTTGATAATTAGTTGTAGTTCTATACCAGTGTTCCCTAAAGCACCTCTTTACATGTTTTATGGGGTTTATTTTTTCCCTATCTTCAAGGCAGCCATTTGTGTCCTGTTAATTTCATCTCCTATAGAGTTAAATGTTTCCTGTACTGATGTTATCACTGGGAAATGATAAAGGTCAGATACTATGCTTCATTTAATCTACACAAGTCTACACAAGCCACAGCAAATCAGTGTTTCTGGTCAAGAGCTCTGAGAAAACACTGTTGAGTCCTGTTGAGTACCTTAATATTTTGGGCGCGTTATTCTTTGTTCATCATCTCCAAGGGCAGATTTTTAATATATCATTGATGGGTATTTTAAATGTTTTTTTTAAACACACTTTTTATGGTTGTCCACATCACAATATCCTCTCATCTGTAGTGTTGTACATTCATTAACCTGTCTCTCACTGCCCTTATCACCTGGCATAAAATCAAAAAAGATAACCCTTTATTGTTGATTGATTCACACAGAAATGTGCCTCTCATCACAAGCTCCAACGATCATCAATGACATAGCACAAGATGATCAAAGATGAGCAAGAAGTTAAGCACTGCTTACTGTTGCTGAGCATCCTTTTGTAGTTGAGGTTGCAAAACTAATTTAACAGAGGCAAAGTAGGCACTGGCTACCACATTGCCAAGGGGCCCACTGAACTTACCTTCACCCCAGCCCAAGATTTCATTAAGGCTGTGCCAGACGGGTGTTCGTGTCAGGCTTGAATTTCAGCCCCACTCATAAACAGCCTGCTATATTAACTTGTTTAGGGACAGCTGCCTGTGGTGGTGGATTGTGCCTCTGTGTGTGTGTTTTTGTCTGTCTATGTGTCTGTAAATCTGCTTAGCTGGCTGTGTGTGTGTGTCTGGGTGTCTTTATGTAGCAATTGAAAGGTCTTTTCCTTTTAACCAAAAACAGACTATTTTCAGATCTTTCTGGTTTGCAAGTACACAATTCATTCACAACTCAGAACTGACATAACAGTAGGAGAATGGCTAAACATATTGGTTCATATCTAGACATGTGAGCACCTCTATTCCAGCCAGCTGGAGATCTTCCTTAAAGGTTTTCATGTGTAGGATTTTTGGAGGTGGACATGTTAAAAAAAAACAGCTGGTTTGAAATATGGGATGGCACCATGATAAAAATTAAATGGAAAGTCACTATACTGAAATGTAGTCTATGTATTGTGAAACTTCACGCAAGTCATCTCCTATCTGAATTCTGATCGTTTATCTTAGGGCCTCACAAAATGCCACTCACACATCCATGTTAATCCACCTTTACCAGCTGAGGGGTGATAAACTGCGGGTGGAAAAACTCCAGCCAAGGACATCATTGAGCTTGACTTCTCTAATGGTTTTTACATTGTTGGGATCGGATTAGCAATAGCATTCTTGGCCAGTACTCCTGGAGCCTTGCTAACGTGTAGCATTGTTGGCATCAACGCTACTGGACTAAACTGCAAACGTAGGCAGCTGCTGCACTGTAACCTGGGACAATAGCTCACCCATACCTACGCGTGGGTAGCAAGAGGCTCCAGTTCCTTGGTCGAATCATGAGGCTGTAACAGGAGAAATGGGCTATATTAGTTTTAGATGGCTTCCTATGTGGAATGCCTACAGTCTAATCCTCTGCTGACAGACAGGCCTATAAGGCATCAAATACACTCGCCCATTCTCTCGCACTGGCCAAGGGGCGCAATAAAAATGGCTGATAGATAGGTTTGTATTCCAGGATGCTGTCACTAACTTGGGTCTACAACTGATGGCAGTTATCATGTTGCCCACAGGCTGTCCTGCTGGGAATGTCCCTAAATTCTGTGGTTTTCTTGTTATGAATACTTCCTAATAGATACTAAATGGAGGTGATGCTGGAAATTAGCTGAAATTGTCCCATTTAGCAGCATCTTAAGAAGACTGTCTTGTCACAACATGTCAAGTGAGTTTTATTTGTATAGCTCTTAATTACGCTTACACTCCCAAAGGGCTTCACAACGACCATATTATGAATAATTTGTAGCCCCTGCACCCCTTTTTAGAAAACCAGTACAACCACGCCATTTTGTAGAAATATGAAGGAACCTTTGGAAGAGTCTCTTGAAGCTTGGCAATATGGCTTATAGGTAATATCTTGATATTTTAATATCAATATGCGCAGTCTCTCTAAAATGACAGACTGTAAATTCTCAAATGGTGCAGACATATTCTTCAAGAATATGATATAGTGCTGTCAAACAAACTACTCAACAGAATATAATATGGCTGGAGACAAATTCAAATATCACAATTAGAGCTGCTACAATTTATCAATAAGTTCACAATGATTAAATTAATTGCCAACTATTTTGTCAATCGATTGATTGGTTTGAGTCTTTTTTTTTTTTTTTTTTTTAGAAAAAAAAAGTCAAAATTCTTTGCCATCATCTTGGGCTTGGGCTTTTTCTGACATTTTATAGACCAAACAGTTAGTGATTAATTGAGAAAATAATCAACAGATTAATCGGCAATCAAAATAATTGTTAGTTGCAGCCCTAATCAAAATATTTTTGACCAAATATCTCAATATTGATATTGGGACAATACTGTAAAGAAAACACTTGCCATATAATGACATCCAAAATCTGATATCTAGTCCCATATCAAAATATCAATATAATATTGATATATTGCCCAGCCCTAGTGTCTCCTAATGAGGAATGCTTGTACATCTGTTGATCAAAACCACACTAATATAAAGAGATGTTCTTGTCTGTAATTACAGCCTGTACTGATCACCACTTACAGTTATGCTAACCCCGGCACAGACATGAATTTTTCCATCTCTGATGGATAAACAGCAGCTGTTGAAGTGGAGTTTTGCCTTTTCACACCACCCTCAGGCTCCTAGCCCCCATCCACAAGCTGCTGCACACCTTTGGTGAGGATACTTCATCTTAAGTGTTGCTTTACCAACTAAGGATCTTATTGCACACAACCCCACATGGAAAAGCATTTCCCACCTATTTTCCCCTTGCTAACCTTCCTCCACCCAGTTTAAAGTTACACTGCCTTTCGGGTCTTGATCTGCCCGCAAACCCCCTATGTGGTGGGTTCAAGGCATCTAAGAAGTGCAAGTGTGTTTGTGTTTGAGTGCTGTTGATATTAGTTGCCATGGCACCATGTCTGAGGGGATGTCCAGGAAGCGTGCAGTGAGGTGATATTACAGGGTCTACACAGCTGGATGTCTTGACCAAAGAGGAAGGCCAACACTTCAGCTCAGTTAGGTGACAGACTCAGCCCAGTTCAAATGTCTGTCTGGACACCATGATGAAAGCCTTGTCACTTTAGAGCTGCACTTTCTCAGATGCAGCATACAGCTTTGGCGGAAGGCTTAATTTGTGTTGCCGAAAATATTTAATTGATGAAAAATGTATTATTTTTATTAGGGGTGTAAGAAAATATTGATACACTTGAGTATAGAAATATCATCTTTTCTGATACTGTGATACATTTTTGTTCCCTTTCTTAAACAACTAAGCTGTTAATAATACCTTTAATGTATTATTACCTGTTAATTGACACACTTTGCTCTACCTAGCCATCTAAAAATCATCATGCTCAAACTGTGATACAAATATTCTGTTCTCCTAAAGGAAGAAATACATAGCCCAAAACATGACTCAGTTATACTGCTGCTTCATTTTATTTAAACTTTTTAGCAGCATTTTTGATTAGTCCAATCTATTCAAACATTTAAAATTAAAATAAAATAAAGTTTATCTGTGTTACTTATGACACCTCTCTCTTTAAGGCATGTTGCTCAAAGTTTAGCTAAGCAACTTATGTAATAGTTAAGGCTAATGGATTGTTATATCTAATATCCGATCCAGTGATTTTGGCCAGTACTGGACCAATACCAATACTGAGTATCAGATTGTCCCATCCCTAACCGAAATACTAGGGTTTACAAGGCCCGCTCAAACTGATCTTTATAGAAGAGTCAGAAACACACGCAAAAAAAAAAAGGCAACAAAAATGTAGGACTGCATGGAAGCAAGGGTTTTAGTGGTTATAATAGCTAACATCTAAGGATGTAATGTACTGCAGTGTTTGCTGCCAGTTTCTTCAAATAGCCATGAAGTGTAGCTCATTTTTCATTGGAAACACCACATTGCAATTCATGGGGAAAGTGGGCAACAAAAGTGTCATAGTCAAAGAAGCATTTGTTAAGCTTTTTCTGTATTGTTTTTACATAAGTTTACATTTGGGTCACCAAATTGGCGACCCGTGGGGCCAGTGCTTGAAAATATTAGCATCTATCTGTGTTTTGGTTAAAATGACCACTCCTGCGAAATCTTTCATGAGTCTGGGGTTCCTGTCAAGACACAACCTAAGAAAAAAAGAATGCATTTGACAGTCCTCTTAGCTAGTGGACGTAACCAGTTTAGTTCAACATTTTCGCATCATAAACATTCGAAGCATGATCAGACAGCGCTGCATGCACCCACATTATATTGGCTTACTGTAAGCTGTAAAAGGATAGAGTAGGAGGGCCATGCATTTAACACCCTTAATGCTGCATTGTTGTGCTTGCGTACTCTTGCTATTGGGATTGTTAGTAGCGACTACTTTCATAAGCAGTGTTTAAAAAAATAGTCAGTAAGACTAGTTTGTTGTGAAAGCAGTCCTGAACTATTAAACGACAAACTTCACAGTCACACACTGTGACCTCTAGAAAATTAATACAGATATATTCTGTATATGTCAAATATGTATGTAAATGTTATATATATATATATGTCATTATGTTTACACAATGTAATATATTTGTGTACTGTCATTCTTGGCCTGTTATTGGTAATAGTGGGAACGTATCAACAGCTTTCTCTGAACACCTTAACACCCAGGCAAGGCAACTGAACAGTAGTGCAGACCGCATATTCCGCAGTGTCCCAAAGGCTGTCATGTGCTCCTTGTTTCTTGAAGGGCAAGATACTACATGTTATACTGGTCCTAGAGTGAAAACATGCTGCACTGTTGGCTGAGTGCCACCTGCTTTTGTTGGCATCAATCTTGTTGAAGTGAGACTGGTGGGTATTTGAGTGACTGCTGTCAAAACTGAGCATTAACACATGTTGTCTCTTTGTTATGCCGACTTGTGGCCAGATAGTTATTCTTTGGCGCTGCTTCTCATTTGTAGCGATGCACACAGCCTGCTGGCTATGCAACTTGCTGTTAATTTGTCACACTTGTAGCTAACATGTCTAACATTACATCTTGGCTACTAAATGGACCAGTCCTACTTTGCTGCTAGGTGTCGAGGTGTTGTTTTGGATCTGTTAATTTAATATGTGCTCACGTCCTATTTTAATCTGTGTAATCTCTTTCAATCCCTGTTAGTGACTGCAACCCTGAAACATACGTGTTCATTCCCTGTGGAAATACACTGATACAGCACTCCGCACACTCAGGGCCCTACAGAGCCAACCATTAGGATAACATGTCAGTGTCTCATTCCCTCTCAGAGATTTATCATTAACCTCTTTAAAGACATAAGGCGCTCTGCTCGCAGCCGTTAAAGGACATGATGCTAACCTGGACTGTAGTCTGGATCACTCCTGCTGATGGACAAGTCGCTGGGTGTAGAGGAGCACTTAGAGGCTTCATCAGGCCAGTGGCCTGAGGGCTGTACTATGAAGGAAACTCAACACAGCCAGGCTTTCTTTGCATGAGCTGGCTTGACAAAACCTAAACCCCAAGTCAGAGATAACGGGTATCATGACCGTCATTAACTTGCTTTGTTAACCCAGGCTTTCTTCTTCAGACTCTATGTGCGCTCACATAAAAAGGGGTGTTTGTTGTGTCATTTGACTCTTCTTCTGCACCAAGTGAAGCGATCGTGAGCCACCCACTTGAGTCAAAATGATCAAGTTGTTATAATTAAGAGCTATGGAAAATATACAAAATATATTATGGCAAAAAGCAACACTGCAAATAAGGCAGGAGAAGCAGAATGCTGTCAGAAAAATACTGATCGACTAAATGTGATCTTAATGCTGCCATTTATTTCTAACATGACAACTGCACATTAAACAGTTAAACTTCATACAGATGCTGTCAGTCTGACACTGTCCCGTGATGACAGAGATGTGGATATCACTTAAGTTTTTGGCCAAATCAAAGTAAAATGAATGTAACTGATTGAAGATTTTCTGTGATAAATAGAATAGACTGATGAACTTTCTAATCAGCATTCTGAGCTGCAATATCAGTGATGGAAAACGGATTTGATATAGTAGTATTCAAGGTGGTATGTCGTTTCATCGTTATTTTAGTGTGCGGTTGATACACTTTGTAAATTTAAAGTGTTAATATGATCTGAAGCAAACAGGGATAAAAATGATTCTGCATCACCAAACAGAGGTTCCCATGGTAACACAATACATATAGTTTGTGCCGCTGTTATATTGTCTTACATTTCTGCATTATACAGCTTCAGTCAGTGATATTAGAAACATACAGCTCAGCAATGTTTCATTTTTATTGTCTTCCCCCAGTTTATAATCTATATCGCTCATAAACAACCTCATTAGGACAATAATTAGTTTAAGAGTGGCGCTTTTTATGGACGATTTAATCTGAAACTCAGAACATAACCTGCTCCCAACCAGGTTATTAGTTCAACATAAGTTACCATGGTGATCTAGCCAGGTTAAAAGAGAGCCACCTTCGTGACCCTGAAAAGCCTGGCTTTAGACTCAACATACCTCGCTAACCCATTAATCTCACTTCGTAGTACACCCCTCTGGTTGATTGAGCTCTTATTAGGCCTCTGTTTACACCCAGTTACAGAGTTGCACTCATTAGATTACAGCCTCAATTAAAGCAACTTAGACATTTTTCAACCCGGACCCTATTTTCCAATGTTCTTGTGTCAAAGTGACTAATAGGAAAAACAATTTTTAAATTTGTCCAGTGTTGAGCAAGAGTGCTGCACCTAGCAGAAGTTAAATTAGCTACAGTGACCTTATGGGCAACTGGGCAACATAAAAGTCTACTTAAACTAAAAGTCTACTAAAAAAAAACAACTTATTTTTGCCACCGACAGGCCCAGATTGTTATTCTGAGTGCCTGGCAACATTATGGAAAGGGTCACTAGAGAGAGAAACCTTTTTATAAACAATATATGTTTTGTTTAAACTGAAACAAAACAGTTACTGCTCCTGCCAAACTAACCAGACTCCCTTTATATTGTCATCATCTTCATTAAAACTCAATTTAATTCAGACAATTCAAACTTTTTACCAGTGCTGTGAATTTAGGGTTTATTTTGTCCAAACAACCAGAAATGGTGATTGTTTGAATGAAGTGTGATTTATGATGACAAAATGACCTTTTCTGTAAAGGGTGTTAAGATGAGTTTGGCAAGAGCAATAAAACAGTATTTTACTCTTTAAAAAAAGCTCTATTTCTGTAGTGATCCTTTCCATAATGTTGTCAGTCTCTTATAATAACACTGAGCTAAAAAAGTATCTTTTTTTATCCAGGTTGAAAAATACAGATTACCCTTTAAGATTTTCTTACAGAAGACTAGGACGAGTTGCCTAATTGATCTTGTGTATCTGGCTTGTAAAAATCACTGTTTGCTTCAAAACCCAACCCCTATTCCCAAGATGTCTCTTTTACATGTGTGGTTGGATTAGAACCCTACTGATGTATCAGAATGGCTGATATTATTGTTCAATTCTAGCTTGTCACAGCCATCATCATGTGCTGTATGTCAGCTGGTAAGTAACAAGAAGTTGCAGACAAGAATTCCAAAGATGTGTTTGATGTCATTTAGAAATAGTGTTGCAATTTGTCTGCTAGAAAGCACTGTAGGGTTGTTACGATACCAGAAATGTAAACTTTGATACAATACTAGTGTGAAGAAATGATATCATGACATGCACAACATGGAATTTTTTTTCCCACAGTATTGTATTGTTTTTGCACATGTACTATTGAAAAACTGTTTAAGTATTAATATTTGTGACAACCTTAAAGCACTGAAAAGTTAATACTGAACTTGATTTGTTCCCATTATGTATATGATAAAAAATTAATGTTGGCTGATACATTATCTGATTTTTTTTTTTCCTGACTCCCAATAATCAATATTTGTATGGGCCTCTGGTATTTCTCAGACACTAATGTGTTTATGTCCTTTGGCAATATGGTGTGCTTGTCATACTCTCACTTGGAGATAATCTACACTTTGTTTGTTTTTTCTCTTTCCTCTTATGCCTTGACAGCTGAGAGTCACCGTCTGGTCCCTGTGCACCAAAGCTGTGTCTTACATCAAGTATCCCAAAGCATGTCAGAAGGGTCAGTATGAAAATGATATTGTTTTATTTGTTTTCTTGTGGCTTATGAGTGTATGTGTATCACCAAGAGTACCTGAGGACAGGGCCAATGGTCTGAGTGCCTCGGCATGCCCCATGAATCACATGCCGTTCTTTACCTTGTGGTGCGACCCTGGGTATGTGGCCAAACTATGGTCGTCTCTGCTGACAGCTGTGCCCCTCTTCAGTAAATGGGGCATGCTCCTCATAACAGGCCTGTCAGCAGCTTGGGGAAAAATGATTGTCTGTGACTCTCCCCATTTTCCGCATGCAATACTATGCTCTTCTGCAACCCATGTATCCCCCCAGCCATCATATAAATAATACGGCCATGATAGTTACATACCACCGACCTGATGGTGCCAAAGTGACACATAATTACATTGAATGAATTATGCACAGGGAGCCATGCAGTTACATATTCATTTATCAGAAAAGATGATGTACAGATTTTTTTTTTAACATACTACATTTTTCAGTTCAATTCTGCTATTGTGGTGTCATTGTCATTGTAAGATCTTTATCATAGCTGTGGTTATATGCTGTTACTGTTAGTTGCCTATAAAATTATAGCTCTCTCTTGTCATCTTTCACCCACAGGTATAGATTTCAGCAGAGATGGCTGCTATATGGCCTTGGCCGAACGCCGTGACTGCAAAGACTATGTTAGTGTATTTGTGTGTGATGACTGGCATTTACTCAGGGTAAGTAGGACATAAGAATTTGACATCAGTTTTATGATCATTGTTACACACTTAACATTTGAGTAAGCTAAATAAAAGAACACTGCAGGAAACCTAAATTTAGGTAACCAAAAAAATGTAAATCTTCAGTTTGTGCTTCAGCTTGTGACTGGTGGAATATAATTATTAAAACATCTCTGGTGCCCCAGTGGCTTGGTTGGTAAAGCATGTGCCTCATGTGCTGAGACTCTCAGTCCTCTGCAGCGGCCCTGGGTTCGGTTCTGGCCTGTGGCCCTTTGCCGTGTGTTTGCCCTTGCTCCCCTCTCTACCCCCTTTTCCTGTCTTTACTTCAGCTGTCTCAAATAAAGGCATAAAAAGCCCCCCAAAACTACTTGAAAAAAACAGGTCAGACAATGTGGTGTAAAAGCTTCACTGCCACAAATATTAATTCTTTGAAGTTGTCATTGACCAAGATGGAGAGTAAACTTTCATGCAGATGTATTTATAGACACATTGGGCCTCATTCACAAACCGTGTGTATGCACAAACTTGTGGTTAAACCATGTGTACAATAATTTAACGTTCAAAACTAGCGTTCATCAATATTTTCTTACCTGAATTTGGTCATATATAGCAAACAAATTTAGAACTGCTTCAGACCATGTGTAGGCACAAATGACAAGTCAGCTGTCTTAGAAAAAATGTAAACACACCTTTAACTAAACGTAGAGCATATCAAAGCTGCATTTATTAAAGAAAGATTTAATAGAAGCCTTGGAAGTATTTTTATGGATGAGTTATCTTGTTTTAGTTTCTTTGTTTTTAGGATTTTATCATTTTTTGATGATAATAATTACTATTATTATTGTTATTATTATCATCATTATACTGTATTATTGTTGAGGTGAGAAGGGAAAGTCCTTGCTAGATTTCATCATTTCACTCATTTCTCATACCATTTATGGATATTTCCAATAATTGCAGTGAATCTCTAATCTTGGGCTGTCATATTCGGTGATCCCTGTTCTCCACCTCTTTCCTTCTTCTTCTTCTTCAATCTTCTTCCTTATGAGTCACAAAAGTGTGCCTTTTCTGGCTTCCTCCTCAGATAAGCAGCACAACTGTGCACCCAGGACAGACTGAATGGGGAGAGGCAGCGCTCAGTGCTGGTAGAAAGCTGCTGAATCAGAGAAAAAAAAAACATAATTTCCTGATTTTTTATTTATTCACTTTCTTTCTTTATTTATTTATTTTTTTCAGAGCATAACGTTTTTATGCAAGTTAGTGAATGAGGCCCATTGATACCAGCATTTTTTCCCTTAATGACAAAATTAGCAATTTTTGGTAGGAATTTACACAACGAGAGGTACATGTGTTTTTTCCTGTAAATGTGTAGTGTAAATTAAAATAATTTGGTTTAATTTGTCTTAACTGTCACAGCATTTTGAAACTGAGACACAGGACCTGGCAGGAGTGGAGTGGTCTCCCAATGGCTGTGTGCTGGCAGTATGGGATAGCTGTCTGGAGGTGAGTCTTTGCTTTATGGACTCTAGAGACAAAAACAGAATGTGATGGATGAACTTCCCTGATAGCTTTGTTGAGCAGGACCTTATTGTCTCTGCTCTAGTGGATCGCCATTTAAGGTGTTTGATCAAAAACAATCTACAGAGTCAGCTGTTGCACACTTACACAGAAAGTGAAGCAAGAAACTGAAGAGGAAATTGATATACTGTATTATACATACTCTATAGAGGCGGAGGTTTGATGGAAAAAGTATTAATGCAAGATGACTCAAAGCTCCCACGTGCAGCATTATAAACAATGACAGATGTATGATATATTGTAAATTCATGGGATCTCAGTAAATCAAATATTTGTAACAGATGTTTTTAGTTATTAGTGTCAGGATTGAATTTAACAATCAACCACATTCACAAAGTTGATAAAGTGTAAATGTGTAAAAGTGACACTCCTAGTTTATCTTTGCATCTTTATCTTCACTGCAATATCCAGATTTACTAATCATGTGTGTGCATCATCTCCACAGTACAAAGTGTTGCTGTATTCTTTGGATGGCCGGTTGCTGTCAACCTACAGTGCCTATGAGTGGTCACTGGGAGTCAAGTCTGTCACCTGGAGCCCCAGCAGCCAATTCCTGGCCATTGGCAGCTATGATGAAAAAGTATGGACACACTCTTATGACACTGAGAAATTAGATATCACTTTATAGCTTGACATAACACAACTAGCACAAAGTACAAATAAGCATTGTAAAGCCAGGTGTCTTAAAAGAGTACTCCACTGATTTAATATTACATTCCTACTGTATAACATTGTCAGACTGATGATGGAAAGTTTTAATATAAGAAAAAAATCAGTGCAGCAGAACCAGAAATATTGTCTTTTTTTATTCCATTCTTCTTCCTTGTTAAAACCTGGCACCTAAATTACCCACAATGCAACTTAACCACTAACATTTTGATCAGAGATTCGGACATGCTATGCTTGTAGGGGCTAATATAGCCTTGAGCCGTTAGCAGAGATGAGGAGTCAGCTGATAAATCCAGTTTGTTTTTTTTTTTTTTCATTTTCAAGCCCGTAATCTACAAACCCAACTGTTTTGACTGAAGTGTCAATTTATCAGACTTTGTGGTGCTTCATTGTGACCCACAAAAGGCTTTATAGAGCTATTTTCTTCAGATAACAGACTTTGGTGTGTAAAATTGGTGAAGTTCCTCCAACATCAGTCCAAAGCAAATAACAAGACTTTACTACCCTCATGTCAGGTGCGGATACTCAATCATATCACATGGAAGAAAATCACACAGTTCGAGCACCCAGCAACTATCAACAACACAAAAGCTGTGAGTATTTTTCAGCCTTCATGAGGAGCCTTGAAGGCACTGCAGTTCAGTTATTTACTTTCTTTGCTGTGTTTATAGGTTGTGTATAAGGAACTGGAGAGAAGGCCAGCTGTTGGCAGTGATGACCTGTCACTACACAACATCACAGTTGGCACCACCCTCTTCAACACCCAGAGCAAATGTATGTCAGCTTTTGCCATTATTAAAAAAAGCATTTGGCTAAAACTACTGAGGTCAAGTAGCCATCTTTGCAAACTCTTAATTTGTTGTGGTTACCTACTCCAGACGAGATCTGCCCACCGCCAGTCCAAATTCCTGTTGTCAAACCAGACCCAGACCGAGCCAACCCCAAGATTGGTGTCTCTACTTTGGCATTCAGCTCAGACAGCCGCTATTTAGCCACAAAAAACGGTGAGACATCACTGCTGTTCACTTTTACCTTCGGCGTTGCCCCCCAAGAACTGTATTATATGTAGAAAACAGTTTCCACAATTTTGGTCATAGTCATTAAATTTAGTGTGAACTTATTTTTGCTGCAGAGTTAATGTTTCATGCCTCTTTAAGCGGAGAGTAGCTTTTAATTTGTATCTGTTCTTCAATGGATGTAGACAACATGCCCAGTGTTGTGTGGGTGTGGGACATGCAGAAGATGAGCCTGGAGGCTGTGCTTGAGCAGACATCAGCCGTGCGTTGCTTTCAGTGGGACCCCCGACGCCCCCGGCTGGCACTTTGTACAGGCAACACCAAACTCTATCTCTGGTCCCCGGCAGGCTGTGTTTCTGTCCAAGTCCCAACTGAAGGTAACATCCAAATCCAAATCAATAAATCTTTTTAGGGTATACAAGCAGAGCAAAGTTGAATGTGGATTCTTAAGACTGACTTTAATTTGATACATTGTCATCATACTTGTCCCTCTCTCTACCCTGCCAGGTGGTTTCCAGGTCCACTCACTAAACTGGCACTGCAGTGGAGACTCTCTAATCCTGCTTGGGAAGGAGCAGCTGTGTCTGTGCTACATGGACACTGACCAGGAGGACAAGTAAAACACAAAAATACAGGACTCAAGAATGACTGGATTACAGTCCAGACTTATTTAGTAAGACACACTTGGTGGAGAATGTGTTCAGGTGATGACCAAAAGATAGATGGAGAAACTCTCACGTGTTGTACTGTAGCTGCTCACCAAGTTTTCGGTGCAGGTTACTGGGAGGTTCCTTTTCTCATCAACTTGAAAACAAATGGAAAACCTGACCTGACACTCTTCCTGAAAGACAGAATGGATAAATATCACTTTATAAGTACGTACCGAAGCACTAGTTTCACACACTGTGAGAAGATAGAGGTTTACAAAGTTTTATAGATTTCACTGTGCTTATAGTTTTAAGTATTTTGTATGTTTGAAATTGTGTAACTATTTTGAATAAATTTTGTCATAAATAATGTTGTGTAAGGCGAGTTGGTAAAATTTGTGCATCTAAATCTTTCAGTTTATGCTAACAGTTTGTGTACTCATGTCCGTGTCACTTACAGACAATAGTGTTTCAGTGAAAACGGGACAAAGTGATGATTAATTAATCTTTACAAAAAAACACAATGACCAGTGCCTCTTTGCACAACATGTATTTGTAATGATGAAGGGGTGCAGAGGGATTGAAGATTGATTTTGCCTCAAATTCAGAAATGTGGTAACAGTTATAATAACAATACTGTATAACAATAAAAAATCCAAGGACCACCTTCCCAAACAAATAGGAAAACACAACATGCCAAAAAGAAGAAAAAATAAACTGGGCTGTAACAGGATTTCACCAAGCTCAACACACGCAGCACAACAGGATTGTCTGTGGGGTTACTAGGCAGTGAACCCATTTTATGTCAGTAGCAATACATGTTTGTATCTAGGCCTACCTGATGATGTGTTGTGATTGGTGTGGTGATGTAAATCATAGCTGCTCACTGAAGTTATGCTTTTAAATTTGACATAATTACCAAAAACGTTTTAAAATTTTAATCTAACAACTTGGCCTTACCACTGGCTCTGCAGCAAATTAGGTGGCATTCTGGGGCCCACCAGAGGGTCAAGACCCAGTGGTGGTGAATGGCTGGCTTACAGAGTACAGTTACTGTCCTTGGTGCTACAAAAGGTTCCAACTGCTGACTGTTTGGCACAAACCTTTAATATTTGTGATGATGAATCTGCTTGGCAGAACAAAGACATGAAGCAGGTTTTCAAATGTGTATTTTTAAAGCATTGTACAGTATGCAGTCTGCAATAACATCTGGAAATACTGCATCATGACTGGTAGGATTTAATAGTCATTACCCGCTATGACCAAAGTGAAATGCCAGTAAGAATCCAAACAACAAACAGGCAGTACTAAATATATAAGGACTGTATTACATGGCTGCAATTCATCATGTCTGCATGATGCCCCATTTATAAAAGCTTGAACTGTAAAGCAACATGAATTGTAACTTAATCACTTTGTTGTAGTCCTTGACAGTACGAACATAATGTAAATGCACTTCTCAACAATGATCAGAGCCAAGGCCCCTGACAAGAACATGTAGGCATTTATTATTCTCCAATTTGGCTGCTGCACTACAAATATCTCGAACAAAAAGTAAGTCTTCACATCATTTGTAATAATGAGTTAATCTCTTTTAAAATCCCTAAATAAAATACTTAAGAACTGGCAATGAAATATTTATTTTCTAGTAGCACTCATAAGTCAACCGCATCAAAATAACAGCAGACAAATAAAACTTAATCGGTATTTACAAGTCTATTTAGGATATTTCTTTAAAAAAAACATTCCTCATGCAAACTCAACGTGCAGGGAACATGCAAAAGTTACGACCAGAAAAAGGCATTTTAGAACACAATTATTCATTGGCATTGCTGAGCATGAAAATATGGCCTGTTACCTTTGGTAGCACAATGATAAACAAAAGATCTGCTAAATCCTGTTTACAAGATACATACAGTGTGTGGCTAATGAACTGATGCAACGCTTTGTCTGCATTGATTTCATTTCATAACCCAACCATTATTCCCAGTGCAAAGGTGTGCCTAAAACCAATGCAAGTTGCAGGACCTTTAAGGCAACTTACAAACATGGTTTACAAGTTCATGTTGCATAAAACATCTGTAAGATACCAGAACATTTTAGCTATAGTAGCTAATTCATTTCTCCATGTAGTACATCAGCTCCGTCTCTGAGCAGTTACATACAGTATTTAGGCGAATGTAAGCGTGGAGAGCACAACATTGGCCAATAAGAGAGAAAGATCACAACATGTAATTTATCATTTCCACAAACAAGTTTCCTGGATGCTTAAAAGTGTATTCCTGCTGTTGTTTTCCACAGCTGAGCCCAGAGCTTTTCAGTATAGCAGTGCAGATCCTGGAAAAGTTTCCCTATTAGTAACATTTCTTACAATAATCATGTGACGAGACCGTTAAACTCAGTCCATTAGCTGCTATTCCATACCATGAAGTTACCCAATGGCCCTGTGATCTGAATAACGCAATCCTTTATATTAATGCGAAGCAAATATGGAACATATTCTTTGATTATGTTATGGTTTCACTGCTCTCCTGTTTTTTTTTTTTCCTACAGAAAAAGCTCAAACAAAGCATGCCTTTAACCCTGTAATAACAACCCTGATGTTTACCTTCATCTAACAAAATCTAAACATCACATTAGCTGTGACCGTCTGTCAGTCAGTGGTTTAACAAGGAGCATTAGACTAGAACAAGTACAGCAGTGATGAGTTGACGCAAGAGCTGCGTCCTTTCTCTCCAACTCATGTCACATGGATATACACTCCCTCGGTAGGGCCCACATGGGTATGGCAGATCTTCGAGCAGCTCTTTGAAGGAAACCAACTATGAACGCAAAAACAAATGAGTAGACAGTCTATGCAATGCTGCGCATCATTTACCTACAGTAGGCTGACCACTCGTCTGTAACACCAACTTCAGGAGGTGTGGACTTCTCATGGGCTCAACTTACACACACACAGGGAGCAACAGCTTCCCTCAGACAGCGCAGTGTTAACACATACACATGGGTTGAACTCTGTTGTAATTTGGAGGAACTGTGGATGTTAGAAGCCGATCTTGCCGCGGGTCATGGAGTAGCCCAGCTTGGCCTCATTGTTGATGAAGGACATGATGCCCAGATAGGTCTCGATGAGCAGGGGTCTCTCCAGGATCAGGACACCGTTAGCCCGACCAGGGATGGGGTGCTCTTTATGGGCTTTCTTTACGGCCTGCACCAGCTGGGTCCTGAAATTGTCCAACTTGACAGATAAAAGAAAAAGAAAATGAAATTTGACAAGTCTTCCATAAACTTGTACACAAAAAACTTTTGCACAGTATACATTTTATTTGTTTATAAAACCAACACTTGCTACATCAGACCAGTAAAACGTTATCAAGCCCCAGTCACCAAGGCTGCAACCCCTTTTGGTTAAACGATCACAATTTCATATAATAAATGCTGAAAACCTGCTGTGTAACAGGGTGTAAAACATCACACAAATCTATCACAATCTCTCATTCTCCATCCCTCCTGGAAAGGCATCCCAAAAGGAGAGCAGTAGGAATGTATGAGCCTCAGAGAATGGTATTTTTTTGTATTTTCACAGCAATTTGATTCCTTTTTGATGACCATAATTATCAATTTGCTTTTGTCATTTAAATTATGCCAAATAATAAACTAGAATCAACTGGATTAATAACCAAAGTCCTACATGTGGAGATTTGAGGTACATAAGATACATGAATAAGTGTGGTAAATAGTGCCAGTGACAGTTATTACTGAACACTAGCTTGAGTGGGAGACTGTTGGAGTTCAGTCATAATGTTACAGTACAGCAGCCTCAGACTGTTTTCTCTAACTAAATCTTAGCCTAGCTTAGATCAAAGAGTTGTCTGTTGGCAGGTTTTGTTACTTACAGTCCACATTCAGTCTAACTATATTTGGTAATTCAATATTAGCAGTGTCTGGCCACTGTATTGGGTCATTGA
Source organism: Lutjanus argentimaculatus (assembly GCA_034769285.1). Taxonomy (NCBI): domain Eukaryota; kingdom Metazoa; phylum Chordata; class Actinopteri; order Lutjaniformes; family Lutjanidae; genus Lutjanus; species Lutjanus argentimaculatus. The sequence goes on from JAWZSL010000007.1 coordinate 11,551,524, forward strand.
TCCACTTGGACAGAGGACGACTGAAGGGGCATGATGGCTGACAGATAAAACCTTAATTTGAAGAATGCTCAGGTTCAGGCAGGGTCACAAAATACTGATAAGACATGTCTATAAAACAAGTTTTTTTAACTCGACATGAATGCATACAAGCTTGTCAAAACTAACTCAAACAGATGTAAAATTTCATTAATATCAAAAGGATCTTCTATTTTCTATCCTCCAAGAGTGGGTGTGGCAAGTACCCACATGTGCGGATCCGATGCATGACTGGCTTATAAAGCTACATCTCCTGGAGCGTCTCTCAAGCTTGAAATGATGTGATTCAGACTTTAGAGCTAAATTGCATGTAGTGATGCTAATGGCTCCGAATGATGCAGTCATATTCTTAGAAAACTGCCCCAGGTACAGTTGCTGTTCAAACACAAAGTCACGACTACACTACTTAGAGTTATATGAATAGCTGTCTTTCTCTCAAGGGATGACTTTCATTTCTAAGTAGGCAATCAGTCTTTTGTGTTCAGTTGAAATGTGACTGCTAGAGCTGTTTTGCTGCCTAATGTGCATGAATGAACTGCTGTACCAGTGGTCACCATTGTTAGTCTTGTGAAATAAATAGAAGACCAACACAAAAAAAGTTAAAAGTGCCTTAAATTTCAAGTTTTAAATCCACAGATGTTTTCAAAATATATATAATCCATTAGAAGAATGCAGCCTGAGGGCTGCTATTGCCCACTGACTGGTTCCATGTGGCCCACAAACCTGTTATTGAGCCTTTATTCTGAAAGGGCTCAGTGCTGTGTTTATTAATAATAATGAACTCTATCTTTTATATTAAACGACAGCTTAATATCTCAATACCCTAAATCCATATTGTTTAGATTGTACTTATTCTACTGTTGCTGCTACAATCGTTGGAACCTGTGTCCAGCATGCATGGCATACTGCAAAACTTAAAGTTTTGGACCCAACCAACAAAAATAATTTGCCCATAATTTAACAGATGGCAATTCAGAAAAAGTGACCAGCAGTAGAAGAGCTTTACTGTGTTAGCCATCTATTAGCTCAGAGATATCTACCTGCCAGTGTGCCCTATATCAGTGATTTTCAAAGTGGGGGACTCAGAAAATGCAAAAAAAAAAAAAAAAAAAAAAACTAATTTAAAAAAAAGTAAAATTGAATTATGATGTAAATGATAAATTATTATAAAATGTAATTTAAAATATATAGTGAAATTTTATTTGCTGTGCCCGTCTTTCTAATCGCCTGCCAGCAAAACATCATTCATCATGCCGTAAGCTGTCTGTGTTGACCTGTACTGCCACCTGCCACAAAGCTGCTCTGCTCCTGAAATTTAGCAAGTGCTAAAAAATGGACATGGTTTTGAGAAGGAAAAGACCAGAGCAGACCAACTGCCCTGTGGACAAAAGCTCAACTATGAAAAGATCCAAAGAACTCCTGGCCAAGTATAACTTGTAAGTATGATGCAGCACACATAAAGTATTGATTTACTGCTGCATGTAGGATTGACTGAGTGCCCAGAATGTGTTCTCTGCCTCAAGACCCTCTCATATGAGTGGTTAAAACTGTCTAAATTTGAGTGTCACTTGAAACAAAAGCACCTTACAGAGGCTGAAAAAAACAGTCAACTTTGGGTTTTTAATAACATCTTGCAAAAGACTGGCTCTGGCTGTAAGCTAATGCTATTAAGGGGGCTTTGGTATGGAAAAGTTTGGGACCCCCTGCCCCGTATTGAACACTTCTGACTGTTCCATTCTTAAAGATTTGGCCATTATTAGGACCTTGAATCATTACACAGATTGGCTTTAGACAAAATGCAGTTTTTATCTTTATTTACTTAAAGAGATTATACCTGGCAGAGAGAGGCCACCTTCTCATCAGCGCGGGCCATGGGGTGCTCCGTGAAGGTGGCGTAGGGCATGTCTGTGGACCAGGGGTTCCAGCGGTTTAAGAACGAAGCCCGAGGACGTTTGTCCCACTGGACACGAATCCCATAGCCTTCTCTCCTGTAAGAAAACACAAGGTTATGAGGATTGGCCAGCAATACCCCAACACACTACCACTTAGCTGAGACAAGTATGCATTTTCATATCAGAATTCAGTTTTTTTTTTAAATCTCCCCTAAAATAACAGTAATACCACTAAAAATACAGATCTTGAACTGTTTGGAGGAGTTACAACTAAGTGGCAACAAAATGACAGCTGCAGTATATTATGATTACTCACGCCACACGCATGGCAGGAGTGGTCCTGTTCTTAATGCAGGCATTCATAAACTTAGATTAATGCTGTTGGCAGATTAAAATGTTTTGCCGTACTTGTTTAGGGATTTGGGTGGGAACTCAAACTCCCCCACTGAGATGGTATCTACAGCGTTGAGAGAGATCCTGACGACCTGCTGACACAACAGGTTGATGAAGTCGTACTTGCACACCAGCAGCGACCTGCACACAACCAAAAGATGTCAAACCAAGTCAACAGCCAACATCATCTGTCAGATTTAAGATAAGATATTCCTTTATAGAGATGAAACGGTAGTAAAATTTCATATCACAATTTAAGTGATCAAAATTATGTTTATCAGTATTATCGTGGTATTGTTTAAGTGTGCTGAAAATGTAAAACAAAAAAAATACTGATAAACACTGAAATCATTTCGCAAAGTTTTTTTTATTGAGAAGATCTGAAATGACATTAAGTCCTTTGTGATTTCAGTGCTTTCAATGATGCAAAACAAATCCATGTTGCTGCTGCACCTGCGTATGGGAGACTGTTGCTGACTTTGGTTGATGCCTGACAATATTTACATGAGATTTTCAAAGCACGGTAAACAAACATGGATTTAATGATGATTAAAATTTGGAATGGTAACACTAATTGTCAGGAACTTAACCTTAGTACAGCACAAGGACTGAATAAGTACAGATAGATAAACTAAAAGAGAATGAATAATTAGATGTGTATAAAAAGGAACAGAATAATATAAAAACTATACAAAAGCAGTTAGAAATTACAGGCAACACATACAAGTAAAGGAAATATTCCTTTTGACTTACCTATCAGTTATAAGCACAAGTCTCTCCCTCTCATTATTCCAGTGATCAACTCTGTAGAAACGAATAAATGTGCCAAACAGTCAAAAGCATGATTTGAAACCTGGGAGACTAAAACATTTGTTTTTTTTTTACCGAGTTGGGTGGTTAAATAAAAGTTCAATATATAAAACTACAAAATGAGGTGGAAAAAAGTATCAAATCTTAGGCACCCATTTTTTTTTAATCTTGTAGCTAACTTTTATCCTGTAGCCTTAAAGGGACAGTTCACCCCAAAATCAAAACTACATATTTGTCCTCTTACCTGAAGCACTATTTACCCAACTACATTGTTTGGTGTGAGTTGCAGAATTTTGGGGATATCAGCCGTAAAAAGGTCTGTCTTCACTTGAATATAATGCAACTAGATTGTGGTGCTTCAAGTGGCAAAAAAAAAAAAAAAAAGTGAAAAACTCAACAGCAACGTCTCTTTCCAGATTTCATGACCTAGTTAGAGCAAAAACATCTTTTCCATCAATAAATGCCTTCAGTGCCGTTCTTTACCCTTCTTTCAGTAAAAAAAACACTCTTCAGTTTTGATAAAACTGATGCTATCGCAGTATTTACATCAACCTCTTCAAGCCGCCATTGTTTATTCGAGACAAATTGTTTCCATGGTCGCCTCTTGCTGTTGGCACACCATGCCCGTAGCTGCCAGTAGTCCTTTCAAGGATGCTGATTAGCTCGCACCACCTCTGGTGCAGACACAAATGGATAGCTTGGAGCCTGGCAAGATGGATTCTCATGTGATCTTGCAAATCCAGCTGCCTCACAAGGTAACTTTCATGCAGGAACCATCCTGTAAAACACCAAAGTCACACAGTAACACAAACTAACTCATCAATTGAGGCAGTGGTAGACCTGCAACTCCCGAGAGGTAAGACCTTTTTCCTTGTATCACTGGTGCTCTGCTGTAGTTGCCATTAGCTGTTAGCTTGTTAGCTCAGTTAGCGGTCCAGAGTGGGACACAACCTCCGAGACCAAATGAGGCCAGTTTGACGCCTGAGAATGTTACAGTACTAATGTGATGTACAGGACTCCAACCAATACTCTGACTCCAGAGATGATGAAGGCACACTGGGGCCAGGTGGAGAAAGGGAAGGTGTGAAACAGTTGAGGAGCAAGTGTGTAGTGAGGTAAGTATTTATTTTGTGAAGTTAGAAGTTATTTATTGCCATTTTTTATAACAGTGGGGTTATACTGTTTAGTTTCCTGCTGGTCATTCTGATACATTTAGAGTCTTTACTGCTTTTCTCGTTAGCATTTAGCAGGCGGTTCAATTTGTTCCCCCCCAAAATTATATTTTATTAATTAATTAAATTAACATCATAAAGATGCAACACATAGTCGACTTGTGGCTTAAACTGATGACTCCTGATCAACTAGAAAAATCTCAATGGTAACCTGACACATCAGATGGTTTGTTACACAGAACCATCTGGGATGTCGTCCTTAGAAACTGTTTGGAAAAGGGGAGGCACTTTGAAAAAACACTTGGCAGAATGAAACGTTTGTCTATCATATCTAACACGGGTCAACTTCAACCAGTCAGATCAATGCTTCCATGGATGCTTCCGTTTGTAGCGGCCTGTAGCCCCTCCTAGGACTCTGATTGGCTGCACCACTTTTGGTGTGGACACAAATTTTTGGTGTGGATAACTTGAAGCCTGGCAAGATGGATTCTTTTGGATCCAGCTGTCTGGCAGTGTAAGTCCTATGGGGACATAAACAAAACCCTCAAAATGTGTTGTGTCTATGTGTGAATTGTTTCAAAAAGTGGAATTAGTTTCTATTAAATATATATTTTCAAGTAGACAATTTATTTATAACTAAATTGTTGGGTGGACAACACGTTTTTCATAAGATGGGGGTATAAAATATGTACTGTATTTTTGATTTTAGACTGAATTGTCCCTTTAATAAATATGTTTAAAAAAAAACCTGCAGTGCACACAACAGCATGTTTACAATAACAGAGTCACACGCTGCTGTTAGATACTCACTCAGCCAGCAGCCAGACGCTGAGCACCTCTCCATCCTCTGAGGGCAGAGCCACGGTCCTGATGTCGCTCACCGCCTGCTCAATGGTACCTGGCTGAGATCAACAGCACACACACACGTCAATCATCAGCATCATCGTCCCGTTCCTCCCCTGTGATCTGCTGCTACAGCTTTCACGATGCGCTGTGATGCGCTGCTGCTGCTTAAGCCTGGTGAGTTAGGGGTCGTGTTTATTTACCACAACTAAGAGCCTGAGTGGATTGAAGGGGGTTATTTTCAGGGGACATACGTACGTAGTCCAATTACAAACAAGCCGGCCTCGGTGCGGATTAACACCAGCCGTTATCTGTTATGGAGGAACTTACCCTGAACACGAAATAGTCCTTCACTTTCGCCTGCATTGTGGGGTTGTGTACATGAAAAGGCGTCAGCGTCTGTAGCGGGGGGCAGCAGGCCACCGAGGCTCCCTGTCTGAGGCTTCGTCCGGCGGCCTCCGGCGGCGTGAAGGCAACCTCGACCCCCTCCTCGGTTTCTGCGGGGTGGAGAATCGCAGCGCCCGGACTCTCCGGCTCCACCGTGTCGTTCAGCTGAAGCATGGTGGTGCGACGCGCGCTCTCCGCGGAGCTTCCCGACAATGTGCGCCAAGTGTTAGATTAGAAAACGTCCTTTAGAGGATGCAGACTCACCCATTGCGCACGAATAATGTTTTGATTGTGAGGGCTACGAGGAAGTAGTGCCCTCTTGCTTCACTTCCCCCCTTCAATGTCTTTCCTCTTAAAGGGACATAGTGCTTTTAACCCAGCTAATAACATAAACAAGGTGTTTACAGTGGAAGAGCCCACTTTTCATAATTATGAGTGCTTTGATGACTAAATAATCTGGGGCGGGGTGTCAGTTTTAATCATTTATTGGCTCATATCCACCTTAAAGGGAAACTTTGGCACTTTTCATGTGGATGTCCAGTAAGTGTTGATGGTACATTTACTTCATAAAAGCAGTACATTCCTCAGAGTGTGGCTATATAAACTGAAAACAAAAAAAAAAAAAACAAACAGTTCTTCTGCTTGCAGAGCTGTGCTGCAGTGCCTACGTGTACCAGGATGCATTGCAGGCAAGCTCCCAGGGCTCAACAATAAGGATTTTCCACTTGCCCACAGGGCAAGTTAAACGCCATGGCATGCTAGTAGGCCTTCCAACTCACTAGCCCGACAAGGAAAGTGATATAAAAAAAATTAATTAAACTATTTTGATAATCGGTTAACAGTTAAAGTATTTTTTCATGCAAAATGCTTTATTCAGCCTCTCAAATATTTACATTTCTTGCTTTCCTCTTTCATTATCACATTTACCTGGATATCTTTGGGTTTTGTACTGACAAAACAAGACATTTAAAGACATCACCTTGGACTTTGACTAACTTGGACAGACATTTTTCTATTTTCTGACATTTTACAGACATTGCAGTCCAAGATTAAACATGATAATTAACTTTAGACTTTGTTGTTAATTGATAACCACTAATAAATAAAACAATTTGTATAAGGACAAGAAAAAAAGGGAGTTCAGGCAAGTAGATTTCTGACCCACTGGCTTGACTGGACAGCTGAAAAAAATACATTAATGTTGAACTCTGGCTTTTAATGCCCATGCCCATGTTACATCAAAACCCTAGCCTACCGCTATTTCTTTATGGGCCAAAACACACAACATACAACAACAGCGTTAGGTGACAAAATACTCATCAAGCCCACCGACTACCCAAAGGAGGAGACTAGAAATCCAAGCTGAAATAGCTGGAGCTCCTCCTTACATCCAGTAAGGAAATTATTGGTTCAGTTGACTACAGTTATCATCAAGACTGACTGGACATCCACATGTATCAAAGTTTCCGTATTAACTTTAAGACAGAAGAGTTATCCACTAATAGTTTGAATGTAATCTAAATTCTAGCATTTGATGGATAAATAATTCTATAATTCTATTTATATATATTTTATTTCTCATGAGTGGACAGAAGAGGCATAATAAATTTCAATGAGTTCATAGAAATCGTGGACTGAAAGTAAGAGGTCCCGACACCAACTAGGGGTTGCCAAAGCTTGGCAGGGGGCCTTCATTTTAGGTGTGTAAGAAGACTTAAAAAAAAACAAAAACCTGTATGCTAGACCTATATCTCATTTCATTTATTTTTGTGAAACTGAATAGAATTTATAAACTTTGAATTATTTATTTTTATTCACAGAACCTCTCTGCTGAACAGCCTTGTCTTGCATTAGAAAAGTACAGTTAAAACAACCAGTTCATAGAACAATGGAAAGAAGGAATGAAAACACTGAATCAGTATAAAAAAAAAAGTATCATAAGTATCATGATTGTTAAAAATATCAGGAAAACTCATCTCTGATGCAATAGTCATAGGAAACAATCTTCCCCAAATTCATCTAAATCGCTCATTTTATGCAAACTTTCTGCAGTTGTTCCATTCACTAATGGGGTTAATTGTAGTAAATCTGTTCTGTGCTGTTATTGTCATGTACTTTTTTTTTACAGTTTGGTTGTCTTTGGGTTAGTCATTTAAATTCAGTTGTGTAACAGACCATCTTTCTTGGAGATGTATAACAGCCCATGTTGGCAGTGTGACATGTTCAAGACCACTTTGCTATGGTGGCATCCCAGAGTTGTTTCACCAGAGGGCAGCAATGCTGCTTAGAAGGCTAGCAGGGTGAGGACAGTGAGGGAGGAAGCTGGGAGCGTCTGGTACAGTCGACACACTTCTGAGCCAGTCTGGGTTGGAGGAGACGGATTTTCCGGCAGAGGAGTTAATACAGTTCAGAACATCTCTGAGTTTGGTAACAGGCGAGAGTCATTTTGACCCAAACTGACACAGGAGAAACATTAAGATACACCCAGAAGGGGTCCCCTTTCACCTACAGCAAGAGGTGACTGACAAATTCTTGCCAGTGGTATAATTTGTCCATCCTGTAGTCCCTGGGCAGCACCAGTTCCTCTTGTAAAAAAGACTGAGTCAGCTGCAGTTCTTAATTGATTATGGTGACTGAAAAATGCTACTAGAAAGGATTCATATCTTCTCCTAGAATTTAGGATACCCTGGAGAGCCTCTGTCAGTGACTAGATGGCAGGTGGAACTTCTAATCACTGTTTTCATTGTTTGAGTTTAATGTCTTGTTTGTTTTTGTTTTGGGCTTTGCAATGAGTACTTTTCAGAGGTTGATGGATCTAATCCTTGCATCTCTGTTTTGTATACTTTGATATAACTGTTCGGTCATGCTTTTTTAGGAATATCTGATACATGCAAGCTCATTTCCTCAGGCATGTCATCTCTGCTGAGGGGTTGATGTTGGATCCACCTTACGTAGAGGCAGTCAGTCAAGCGTGGCCTGAACCCAACTGAAGTTCAGGAACTTGCCTGGGCAAGAATAAACTAATGTTCCGATATGTTATAGTGCAGTGACCCCATTTATTCACAATTGGTGAACACATACTCACCTTATCACAAGTGGAAAACAACTTAGTCCTTAGTTCCACACAGGTAAGTTTCCATGCAGCTGCCACACTGACATGGTCAAAAAACTGTTTGCTTCCCTTTCACACCTGCTGCTCATCACCTGGTGCTTAACCTAAATGCATTTCCTGCACAAATGCTCCACCCAGTGTTCAAACACAAAACTGCATGTGTATACATATGGTCACCTGTGTATTATCAAACAACATGAAACAAAACAAAACAAAAACAGCTAAAAAGTTCTGCACTTTGTTATATTGTGACTTTATGACTTAGCATTAGTTTTGAAAGAGACGTGTTAATGTCAGGAAGAATGAAACTGTCTGATATGCACCTACATTTTTTACAGAACATAATGCAGATTATGTATATTTGATCCTTTCCTTAATTCATGATTAATACATATATATATATATTATTTGTGCATATATACAGACATATACTTGCTCATATGCGCTATCTGTTTTTTTATTTATACTTATTATAATTATTAAAAAATTAAGAATAACAATGAGTTTTTTTTTTCAGTGTCCTGGTATCATTTTGAACAATAAACTTTATTGTTAAACTGTAAAATATCCTGCCTCCACGACATATCTTTGTCACAAATGTTAACCACTTTTAAGGGATCACTGAAAAAAATGTGGGTTTATATATATTCTATATTCTGTATAAAGAATTTTGGCAGATATATTGATATTGGAAATTTTTTACTCCCTAATATCTGAAGTGGCCCCAAAAATCCAGCATCAATTGGTCTCTAAAACTTGCAGGGATTAGAAGCTACCTTCCAATTTACAGGAACTAGTAAATCATTTAGAACTACAAAGACTGCCACTGTTTTCCACTGTTGCTGCTGATCTGCTCTGTCTGCACAGCTCAGCTTCAAACAGAGTCTGACAACAAAATTATTTCAGGTAATCAAATGAATGTTGATCGGCATAAGACGTTAATTTTATGGCTGGGATCTTGCACATGCAAAATTTGTATTGTATTTATTGAAAAAATGAAAAAAAAAAAAAAAAGAATAAATAAAATGCACCGTCCGTTAATGAGTGAATTCAAGACACAATTTCTACCTTATTTTCATGCACACCCTTCACTAATGAATAATGATTTCATATACTTGAAATAACATGAGAAGAAATAAAACCAAAACAGTTTCTTTAGACATAGTGGAGAAGTATTGAATTAGAATGACAGGCATGTCTGTCACTCAACATCACTGACCAGAGACTTAGATGTGTAATTATTATATTATTTAAGTGCAAACAACTTAACTGAGAGCTGGAGTTACAGAAAACTGAAGCGGACAAGCTAAAGCAACAGCTTCAAGGTATTGTATGGAAAACCTTCTTGGTTCTGACAATTAAAGTGGTTCTAGTACTGTATCATAAGCTAATCATAATATCTAAATGTTCAATGGCCAATACAAAACTTAGAGACTGTGATGATAAATTACTTTTAACTATCAAACATTGTTTTCATCTGAGTGACAAATATGTCATGATGCCACTTTCCACCAGCACAAACAGCAGAGCTGATCACCATTAAAACCAGAACAAATGTCACAGCAGGTGGAGGCTCTAAAGAGAGATGGAGAAGGTAAGACTCAAAACTTAACAAAAAATTTAATATTTGAAAAGCTGCATTCTGAAAAAATCTGTACATAATTTAGAAACCTACCTAAAATAGTGGATAGCAGAAAAATACAGAACATATTGGTCCCATTGCATTGTTTCCACAGCTCGCTCCCCCCTCTTTCAGTCAAACAGGTGGCTTTCTCAACCTCTCTGTTGGCTTCAGGCTCAGGATCTATTGGACCATTCAACACTTTTACTCCTCTGGTCTTCAGACATGTTATCACAAACATTGGAAATGCCTACAACCCAAACACAGGTACTCATATTTTTCACTATGCTGACTCAACCCTAGTTGACAGATGTTGCAATAAATGATTTTCCATTTACATTCGGTGACAAAAAATATCCCAGAGGTTTTCTCACTGCACCAGTGAGAGGAGTCTAGGAGATGTTTTTGTAAAGTGTTATTGCTCTTGTAAAAAACAGACTTTATTACTGTGCTGGATTCATTGAGGAAGCAAAGAGATAACATTTTAACCTTTAACCTGGATTTCTGGTAAACCTTGTCTTATCTTAGCCTGAAGAAGGTCACTGTACGAGGATGATAGTGTTTGTTTACTACTCCTTCAGTTATTTGTTTTTATATCAAATTGTTCAATGTTTACCCTCTTAAAGTACAGTGAGAATAACAATTACATCAGTGTAATACTGTCTTTCTTACAACTTGCCGGTGTTATCAGCCATGAGGTGACTTTCAAGTTCCCATGAAGTCAAAATCGATGTGTTTTTATGACGTGTATTGATCTATATGTCACCTATATGCCAGTATCTGGCCCAACAATGACAAAAAAGTGATTTTGTGCACAGTCTCTGGTATTTATTTATTTTTTTTATTTTTTTATAAAACTTTCTCTTATTTGTTACAAATTATTTATTTTATTTCATGTTTTGTATTTTCCTGACAATTGATTTGAATCAGTTGTTGTTGACGCAGTGGAGCATGGAAGACAAATACATTCAGAGCGAGTGGAATGTTGCTGGGCAGCAGGCCTCACTGGACAAAAGCACAACTTAATAATTTAATTCAGTGATGTTGGTGAAAATGGATCCTATTTTATGGTCAAATTACGTTCTGGTTTCCCCTCTGGTGTCCTCCGGCTGCTCAGATTCAAGTCTTGGTTATTTAATGACAGAGTTCTGTGATAGACTGGTGGCTTTAGAATCAGGCTCAGCAGCATCCCAGTGAGCATGACCGGTCACCGGGACAAACACAGACTCAGTGAGTGACAGGGAACACAGCACGAGGCTGTGCAGGTGGTATTCTGGCTGTGTTTGGCTCCCAGCAAAGCCGGGCTGCCCAAGCTAACTGCGGTTAGTTAACTTATTTTAGCTCGGTTGGTCTTAGTGAACTGGTGTCTGCTCATTTAGCAGTGACTCGGAGCTGGGCCTAACAGGTACACCACGTCGGTACTGTAGCAAATTCTCAGTCATCAAACAGGCCTTTACTTGTCTCAGAGGCTGTGTTGGTCCTGGTGCAGCTGTGTTCACTGAGAGCTCTAGTTCCAGGCTGCAAGGCAGAGCTAATATGCAATAGCAAGCAGTGCCTGTTCAGGCTGATGGGAGCTGACCAATCAGAGCAGACAGGCCTATTTTGTGGAGGGAGCTGCCCACAAGTTGACTGTTTTTACAGGAAACATGTAAATATGTGGAAGCAAACAGCACTCCACCAGCTGTTTCATGGGGATTTTAACTTTTGATGGCCCACATTGTAGTAATTAAGAGACATGACAAAGCTCAGTTCTGGAAAACAAGAAGGTAGGACAATTTGGTCAATAATTTCAGCATTTCAGTGACACAAGTCATGGACGATATTGCACCTATAAAAACTAAATTAACTTCTAGTCAAACAAAAGCACACTGGAAAGAGTGAGGGCACTAATAAGTACCTGCCGTAAATTTGAGTGCAAATGGCACAAGACCAAATTGCAGGTTGATTATATTATCTATAAGGACCTCCTCAGTGAATATAACAAAGAAATGAAAAATCTAGACAGGATTATTTCTCTCAAATTATTGCTGAAAAATCAAACAATTCTAAAGTGCTGTTTAGTAAAATTGATAAATTGGTTAATATGCTTAGACCAGCTCATGCTGAGCTCCACTCTTCAGAGACATGAAATCAATTTGCAACATACTTTAAGTATAAAATTTACAATATTAGAAATTAAATTGTGGCTTCCTCTGCTGGTGGGTATGACCAGTCTTCTTCCACTCAGTGCCATACTGCCAGCACTCTTTCCAGCTTTGCCCTGATTTAGTCTAGTGAGCTACAAGATGTGGTGCAGCAGCTCAGTTCTGCAACATGTGCTCTTGACCTAATGCCTACTAAGTTATTCAAAAATGTTTTTAGCTGTTTGGTAGAGGATGCCCTTGAGATTATTAATGCCTCCCTACATTCTGGTATCTTCCCCTCATGTCTCAAACATGCTATTGTAACATTGTTAAAAAAGAATAATCTAGATCCACTTGTTTTTGAGAATTACAGACCAGTATCAAACCTTCCATTTTGGGGGACAATTCTTGAAAAGGTTGTTTCCCAACAATTACATATGTGTCTGTTAAATAATAATTTGTTTGATGTTCATCAGTCTTGTTTTAGAGTTTAACACAGTACTGAAACTGCCCTAGTCAGAGTTGTTAATGATCTTAAAATTGGCACAGACAATCATAATGTTTCTGTTCTGGTACTCCTTCACCTTAGTGCACATTCCTTGAAACTGACAGGAAGATTGTTTTCTGTGTCTATCAGTGATTGTGAATCTGATGAGGTTGGCAGTCCATACGGAGTCCCTCAGGGGTCAGTTCTAGGTTCTTTGTTGTTTAAGATGTACATGCTCCCACTTGTGTCCATAATACAGAAACATAACATTTCATATCAATCATATGCCGATGACACACAGTTACACATATCTGTTTCCACCAATAACCTTAGTCCAGAAATGATCTCATCCAGTGCATAAGAAATATCAGATTTTGGATGGTGAAGATTTTTTTAAGCTTAATCATGACAAACCAGAGATTCTGTTAGTAGGACCAAAGGCTGTGAGAAATGAAATTCAATCTTTGTTAACTCCCGTGTCTGTAAAGCCATATGAGCATGTCAAAAACTTGGGTGTGATTTTAGATGTTGATCTTAACTTCCAGAAGCACACCTCTAATATTTCTAAGACTTTTATTATCTCAGAAATATATCAAAAGTTAAATGCTTCTTGTCTCAGTCAGACCTGAAAAGCTGGTTCAGGCTTTTATTTCCAGTAGGCTGGATTACTGTAATGCACTTTTTGCTGGACCGATAAAGCAGATGTTAAATAAACTATTCTCTTATTTTATCTTCTCTTCTCTTAAAATACATCTTAATGTTCATAAATGTTTTAATGGTTTAGCTCCTTCCTATGTTGTTGACATGCTCACTGCGGACACACCAGAGAGATCCCTTAGACCATCAAATAAAGGCTTCCTCATTGTACCGAAAATCAATTCTAAATCAGCTCATGGTGCTTTCAGTCATTATGGTCCTACTCTCTGGAATTCTCTTCCACATGAACTACAGTCTGCTACAACAGTGTTCTCTTTTAAAAGCCAACTAAAATCTTTTCACCACTATTCTTTTCAAGATGTATATTCCCAAGTGTCCAGCAGACCTGAAAGCATTGTGCATCCTCTGTGTTTGTTTACTGTGCTTTCAGTGTTGTTTTCCAGATGACATGCTTTGACTAACAAGTGTTATCAAAGATCTCCTGCACATGTTTCTGATAATAATTTCTAACAATGATTGATCAGCAAAAGACACTATTTAAGGCTGGGATTAAACAGAAACTACAGTAGAGCTACATAGACTGCCACTTTGACGATGGAGATGACCATGTGTTTTCCACTGTTGCTGCTGATCTGCTCTCTCTGCACGGCTCAGCTTCAAACAGAGTCGGACAACGAAATTATCCCACTTGGAAAACAAACTGAAGCTCAGGGAAGACAACCAACAAATGCTTCTGACCACCGACAGAGCTGTCCACAAGACATCCATGCTGTGCTGAGAGAGATGAGTGTGTTGTTGGCTGAACAGAGGGTGGAGACGAGGCACTTACAGAAAGAGAATGAAGGTACAGCAGTATGTGAGGAAGTAACAGCAGTAAGAACCACTGCTTTGTTACAGGAGGTTGTGTTGTTTGTATTGTGTCGTAGCAGTTCATACACAAAGAAATGTTGGTTGCAAAGGATATGTCTTATCATCTAATCTTTTTTTTTTCTTAGCACAAGCAGCTAAACTGAGCGAGTTGGAGTTACAAAAGGCTGAGGTGGACTGGCTGAAGAAACAGCTTGAAGGTATACTTTTAACTGTGAAATATTGTTTTGTTTTGTTGTTGATTGTTTTAGTTGGAGGCACATTTCCATTTTTAAAAAAAAATTAATTTCAGCACAAACAGCAGAGCTGATCGCCATTAAAGGCAGGACAAACGTTACAGAAAACCAGGTGAAGGCTCTAACGAGAGATGGAGAAGGTAAGACTCAAAACTAAATGATTTAGTATTTCAGTATTCGTTCTAATAATATTCTCATAATTCAAAACATATGTAACTATCTAGAATGGTATATGGCACAATAATACACAAAATAGTGATGTATCTTCAGTAGATGATAACTGTACTGAATGTAGACACATGACTTGTAACCATCACATTGTTGTAACACCAGCCACCTTTCCCTCTCTCAGTCAAACAGGTAGCTTTCTCAGCCTCTCTGTTGGCCTCAGGCTCAGGAACCGTTGGACCATTTAACACACACACTCCCCTGGTCTTCAGACACGTTGTCACAAACATTGGAAATGCCTACAACCCAAACACAGGTACTCAAATTCAGAAATTAAAAGGTCCAGTGTGTAAGATTTAGGGGATCTATTGGCAGAATATAACAGAAATGGAATATAATATGCCTAAGTATGGTTCAGTTAGTGTATAATAAACTGATAATAAGAACTGTTGTGTTACCTTGTTACCTTGGAATGAGCCATTTACATCTACAGAGGGAGGTAGTTGTTAATATGGAGGCCACCATGTGCATCGCCCTGTTTCTACAGTAGGCCAGAACTGACAAACCTTTTGTGTATCTCAAAAGTTTCATGTCCATAATAGGTTCTCCTACATGCGTGGGAGGCAAGGCTGAGATGAGATTTTTTGCAATTTGCATGCTTACTGCTAGATGCCACTGAATTCCTACACACTGGTCCTTTAAATAATTAATTAGACTTTTTGGGTTTGTTGACAAAGGCTGTCGCAATAACTGCAATTTTGAAAAAGTGTGCTATTGACAAGCCAGTCGCAGGGGATAGCAAGCAACTGCAACAACCACTGGTCACATCTTTTTTTCCATGAGACAAAGCCCTTCTTGTTTTACACTTTAATATGTATTAAATGAATGAAGCAGTCCTTCAAAAAATTTGACACGTGATATGAGGGCCAGTGACGGTTCAAGCTCATCAATATCAGCTGTCTGTGACCCAACTTAAAGCTTGGATGCCGTAACTTTTGCTAAGTTTTACATTGTTTTAGTGTTTATTTTGTAGTATCCTGTTATACTTGACTTAAGCATTATTTGGCTAATGTGGCTATTTCCACAGGCTGGAACAATGTTTGACTAAGGTTGTAATATTGATGGACAGTCAAGAGAAACTGTGTGAGTGTTTGAAGCCGACTAAATTATGAGAATAGATAGATTGGATACTGGTAACTGTATTTTCATGTTGCCTTTTGTGGAAATTTATCCTGCAGCACTAACTATAGCTAAACTTGTGTCAGCGAACATTAGCTCAGCTAGTGTTAGTTTTGCTGTTAGATGGCAGCCCAATCTGCTCCATGTTTGTGTGTGTGTGCTGCTGTATGTAAATTTAGTTGACAGACACACTCTGAAAGTAACACTGTAGCTATGTGTGAAATATGGTCAATCTGCAGAAATTAATTTTCTTGTCAACACTGTGTAACTATGACGAGCACCCAGCAGCTAGCCTGCTCAGACCATGAAGTTGACTGCTGGGAAGTGAGGTGAGATTTACAGATAATGTTACACTTACTGCTACTGCACCAAATTACTCCATTTATTAGAGATCAAGTCATTTGCTAATACCACATACCAGGCTGTTGAGTTAACCTAAATCACCGCATTAGAAACTCCTTCACTGCAACAGGCCTAATGTTGACTTCAACCTGGTACACAGATGTTGTAACAGACAACTCTGCATTTACAGCCACTGACTACAAAATGTCCTGCAGGTTTTTTCATTGCACCAGTGAAAGGAGCCTACCACTTTGAGTTCTACATAGGAGCACATGGACATTCTTCACATGCTTCAGGTGCTGTGTTGGTTAAGAACGGAGTCCATATTTTTATTGCATATGAGTATCAGACCTCCCATTATGGGAGTTCTGCTAATGGTGTTACGCTGCTTCTGGAGGTGGGAGATGTTGTGTTTTTGCGTCTGTGGGTTAACACAAGGATGTTTGACAATGAAAATCACCATAGCACCTTCAGTGGACATCTGCTTTTCACCATGTGAAAGGAATTTTTGTTCTTTTTCTTCTCTATGTGATAGCAGTGCACACGCTGCAGCACTGTATCAGTACTTGTTGATAAAAGTGTCATTTCTTTTTCCTTTATATGATGAAAGCTAACTGACAACACTACACAACAACAACAATCTTTTTAATATGAAAAGCTTCAAGGGTTTTTCATCTGTAACTCTATTTGGATTACATCAAGATAATTCTGCCAGATTTATTTAACACCACATTAAGGAAGTGCAGTATTTCATGAGAAAAGTGTGTAAATGTTTGATTTTTGTTCCAAAATTTGTACATATCTCAGTATGTTGGCATACAGGAGTACTATTTCTATACCTGTAAATTTAAGTCTCATTTACAGTATTCATCCTGTAAATGAAAGCTTGATGACAAAGCTTCACAGCAACAATAATTTGTACATATTAAAAATATTTTTACTGTGCTCTTTTACATTTGAATAAAAGGATAAACATATTATTGCAGCTCTGTCTGTGGACTTTTGTTTCAAATTATATGTCCTTTTGTTGTTAGCAAAAAATCAAATAAATGTGTCATATCTGTTTGATAATACCATGAAATGTAAGATTCACTGAAAGTATTTTTATGGATAAACAACAGTTCGACTCACTACTCAAACAGAAATTGTACTTTTTTATGCACAGTGAGTAATCATGATCTGATTTAAACTGACTGTGTTGTATTCATTAATGAGATTATAGTGACCCTATTATTCAGTATACACAGTAGCTGTGTGTATCACTACATTTATAACTATAATATTCTTGGAATATTTCTCTCTGACTGTTCATTCAAATTTAAATATTAAACAGCTGTTGCCACAGATGTTGATGAAATTATAAGCTCAATGATCCACTTTCATTTGAGATGCTCTACACTTTGTCATAATATGACTTTTTGACTTTGAACCTGTCTGCCAGAGGACGTTTTTGTGAAATTGTGTTGTTACTCATCAAAAGCCAGACTTAATTACTGTGCAGGACTTATTGAGGAAGCAAAGAGAGGAAAATGTTCTTTATCACTGATCTCACTGTGGGAGGTCACCCTATCTGACTCTGTCATTAATGTTTGAACAGGTATGGATGATAAATTTTATTTACTGCTCCTTCAAGGACTTGTTTTTCTCATATCAAGTTGTTCAATGTTCACAACCTTAAACTTCAGTGAGGATATTTACAACTATATCAATCTTGTGTGCACCAATGCTAGGTTTGAAAAACTCCAGCAGCATCAATACTTTTTGAAGAACCTTCAACATTTGTGTACAGAAGTATGCTGATATTGTTCTACAAGACCTTCATTCAGAGTGTCAGACCAGTTCTCTATGAATTTCACTCACAAGATCATATCAGACCCAATGCAGACCTCTAGTAGATACATACAGTGGCTTGCAAAAGTATTCATACCCCTTGATCTTTTCCACATTTTGTCATGTTACGGCCACAAACATAAATATATTTTTTGGGAATTTTATGTGAAAGACCAACACAAAGTGGCACACAATTGTGAAGTACAAAGAAAATTATACATGATTTAAAATTTTTTTTTACAAATAAAAAACTGAAAAGTGCGGTGTGCAAAAGTATTCAGCCCCCTTTTCTCTGAGTGCAACCAATTGCCTTCAGAAGTTGCCTGATGATTGCTGAATGATCGAATGTTGACCTAATGACTAAATAGAGCCCACCTGTGTGTAATCTAACCTCAGTACAAATACAGCTGTTCTGTGATGGCCTCAGAGGTTTGTTAAGAGAATATTGGGGAGCAAACAGCATCATGAAGTCCAAGGAACACACCAGACAGGTCAGGGATAAAGTTGTGGAGAAGTTTAAAGGCAGGGTTAGGCTATAAAAAGATTTCCCAGGCTTTGAACATCTCACGGAGCACTGTTCAGTCCATCATCCGGAAATGGAAAGAGTATGGCACAACTGCAAACCTACCAAGACACGGCCGTCCACCTAAACTTACAGGCCGAACAAGGAGAGCACTGATCAGAGATGCAGCCAAGAGGCCCATGGTGACTCTGGACGAACTGCAGAGATCCACAGCTCAGGTGGGGGAATCTGTCCACAGGACAACTATTGGGCATGCACTGCACAAATCTGGCCTTTATGGAAGAGTGGCAAGAAGAAAGCCATTGTTAAAAGAAAACCATAAGAAGTCCCGTTTGCAGTCTGCCAGAAGCCATGTGGGGGACACAGCAAACATGTGGAAGAAGGTGCTTTGGTCAGATGAGACCAAAATTGAACTTTTTGGCCTTAATGCAAAATGCTATGTGTGGCGGAAAACTAACACTGCACATCACTCTGAACACACCATACCCACTGTCAAACATGGTGGTGGCAGCATCATGCCCTGGGCGTGCTTCTCTTCAGCAGGGACAGGGAGGATGGTCAGAGTTGATGGGAAGATGGATGGAGCCAAATACAGGGCAATCTTGGAAGAAAACCTGTTGGAGTCTGCAAAAGACTTGAGACTGGGGCAGAGGTTCACCTTCCAGCAGGACAACGACCCTAAACATAAAGCCAGGGCTACAATGGAATGGTTTAAAACAAAACATATTCATGTGTTAGAATGGCCCAGTCAAAGTCCAGACCTAAATCCAATCGAGAATCTGTGGCAAGATCTGAAAACTGCCATTCACAAACACTCTCCATCTAATCTGACTGAGCTTGAGCTGTTTTGCAAAGAAGAATGGGCAAAAATTTCAGTCTCTAGATGTGCAAAGCCCCAAAAGACTTGCAGCTGTAATTGCAGCAAAAGGTGGTTCCACAAAGTATTGACTCAGGGGGGCTGAATACTTTTGCACACCGCACTTTTCAGTTTTTTATTTGTAAAAAAATTTTTAAATCATGTATAATTTTCTTTGTACTTTACAATTGTGTGCCACTTTGTGTTGGTCTTTCACATAAAATTCCAATAAAATATATTTAAGTTTGTGGTCGTAACGTGACAAAATGTGGAAAAGTTCAAGGGGTATGAATACTTTTGCAAGCCACTGTACATACAGGTACTAATAAATCATCTATGTTTGTTTACTGTGTCTTCAGTGTTTTCCAGTGTCAAGTAACAAGTTAATGATTGATCGGCATAAAACACTATTTAAGGCTGGGATTAACAGAGAAATCACAGTAGAGCTACATAGACTGCTACTTTGACAATGGAGATGACCATGTGTTTTCCACTGTTGCTGCTGATCTGCTCTCTCTGCACGGCTCAGCTTCAAACAGAGTCGGACAACGAAATTATCCCACTTGGAAAACAAACTGAAGCCCAGAGAAGAGAACCAGCAAATACTTCTGACCACCAACAGAGCTGTCCACAAGACATCCATGCTGTGCTGAGAGAGATGAGCGCCTCGTTGGCTGAACAGAGGGTGGAGATAAAGCTCTTACAAAGAGAGAGTGAAGGTACAGTAGTATGTGAGGTAGTGAGGAAGTAACAGCAGTAAGAAGCACTGCTTTGTTTCAGATGGTTTGTGTATAATTTTATAATGCTGAACTGTTTTGCAGTATTACCTGCAAGTAATGAGTTTCTGTGGAGGTTTATGTAGCGTTCTTCTCAACATACACACAGTGTGTCAGGTTAGCAACAGCAACACTTTCTCAGTCTAAAACAACTCTCATTTATCAACACAAAACAAAACTGAGGTCACTGTTACAGAGAACATGTCCCATAATATTATTTCCTATTTACTGTCTTATAATGTCACACAAAACCAAAGTATTGGACTAATTAAGATGATGACCAACTGGCGACCTGAAAGGTTAAGATATCACCGAAGTTACAATTCATCCTGAGCAGAACATGAATGTACCAGATTTAATGAGAATCATGCAATAGCTGTTGAGACAAATTTCAACATCACTGTGGAGTTAAATTGAACTTTTGACCTGATGGTGGCAGTAGATAAAAAGAAGATCAGCAAATTTGTTCCAGATTATCTTGTGTGAAACATGGATGTCTTTTAATGGTGATTTATCCAGTAGTTATCACAACATTTCTCTGAACTAAAAATGTCCTGCTGGTAGCAGCACAGTCAAAAGAGTTTATCCTCTGGGCACCACAAATGTCTGAGCAAAATTCCAATCATCTGACTGGCTGAATAACTAAATAACTGACACTGTCATACAGACAACATGACTAAAAAAAGTAGCTCACCAATTTACAGCTGTTGTGAAGTTTGTTGAATCAAAGAGTATTCCCTATATTGTTTGGTTGCATTAAATAAAAACAGACCTTTCTCTATTCAAGCACATGCAGCTAAATTGACAGAACTGGAGTTACTGAAAACTGAGCTGGAAATGCAGAAGACTGAGGTGAACAAGCTAAAGCAACAACTTAAAGGTACTGTGTGGAGAACAGTGTGGCACTGATAACTGAAGTGGTTTATATACTGTATCATAAGCTAATCATAAGTTAGTTATGCAAACTTTAAGACACTGATGATTAAATTCTTTTAACTATCAACCATTGTTTTCATCAGAGAAAAATATGTGATGATGTCACTTTCTTCCAGCACAAACAGCAGAGTTGTTCACCATTAAAACCAGAACAAATGTCACAGAGAAACAGGTGGAGGCTCTAAAGAGAGATGGAGAAGGTAAGACTCAAAACTAAACTAAAAATCTAATATTTGAAGAGCTTCAGTCTAAAAATATGTGCATAATTTAAAAAAAACTTGTCAAAAATAGTGGATAGCACAAATACGGAGAACATATTGGTCACATTGCTGTATTCACAGTAAGCTTAAGACAATGACATTGCTCTGTGTCTCTCTCAGTCAAACAGGTGGCTTTCTCAGCCTCTCTGTTGGCTTCAGGCTCAGGATCTATTGGACCATTCAACACTTTTACTCCTCTGGTCTTCAGACACGTTATCACAAACATTGGAAATGCCTACAACTCAAACACAGGTACTCAAATTTCACATTTTTTTGCTATGTTGACTTAAACTTAGTTGACAGATGTTGCATCAGATGATTTTCCATTTACATTCGCTGAAAAAAAAATATCCCACAGGTTTCTTCACTGCACCAGTGAGAGGAGTCTACCACTTTGAGTTCTACGTAGCTGGATACGGACATGATTCACATCCATCAGCTGCTGTGTTGGTCAAGAACGGACAGACAAATATTTGTACTGCGTATGATCATCGTCGGTACCATTTTGGGAGTTCTGCTCATGGTGTCACACTGCCTCTAGAGGTTGGAGATGTTGTGTTTTTGCGTCTGTGGGTCAACTCGAGGATGTATGACGACGGAAATCACTATAGCACCTTCAGTGGACATCTGATTTTCACCATGTGAGCAGGAAACAGGCCTTCTTAGACTAATATCTGTCAGCAGTAGCACACTAGCTTGCCAAAAGGGCTAGAAAGTTTACCATTGCTTGGCAACACCTCTCTTTCACTTCTGTACTGACATCTCGACCATCCAGATTTTAACTCGTATCTATCAAGCACGTTGAATAATTATCAGGGCGGGTCTGATGATTCTAGGAGCAATTTTGGGTGGGTTAAGCTTGGATCTTTAAAACCCTCAAATTTCCAGAGGTCCTCCCCAGATTTCTCCTCTGATTCTTGGGAGTGGAGAATCTGAGGTAAACTGACCTCCTGTAGTGTGGGGCCAGCTTCAGCAGTGTTCACATTCTGTTGCAGCCTCTGAATCTCCAGCTGTGGTTGCAGCCTCTCTCTGTTGATGTTAGAGCACAGGGCTACAAGGTGCTTCTTGGTCATTGTGGATTTAAGTTGCAGGCAACCTCTCGCATTTGGTCTGTTATGATTGCAGCATTCCATTAATTCGATATTCTCGGGTTTTGTCAATGTGTGTCTTGTTCCAGTTGCTCACTTCTCATCAGTTTGTCCTGTTACCCCAACAAATGATGCAGACCTTTTTATTCCAGGTGATGTCTATGCCGATATGGCTTTGGTTAAATTTCTCTTGCTCTTGTCCCAAGGTAGGTTTGTGTAGCATTGGGGGTTTAAGCTTAAACCAGTCATTGCTTTGATATAAAATACATCACTACCAGTGCACCAGCATGGGATGTCACCACAGACACCAAAATGCTGGTGTCCTGTAAAATACGGAGAGATTTACCAGTGGTGATGGGTTCAGTCAGCAGTGTGTGAACTGATTTGGCAAGGGCTTGAATGTAACAGACGTTCATGACAAAGCTTCACAGCAACAATCATTTGTACATGTTAAATATATTTTTATTGTGTTGTCTTACATTTGAATAAAAGCATAATTACAGTACTGACTGTGGACCTCTGTTTCAAAATGAAATATCCTCTTATCATGAGCAGAAAAACAAATATATTTGACATATCTGTTTGGTAATAGAATGAAATGTAATATTTACTAAAAAGTATTCTTATGGTTCAAAACCATACAGACCCACTACTCAAACATAAATTGTAGTTTTTTTTATGCACAGTGAGTTATTATAATGTGATTTAACTAGCTGTGTTGTACTCAGTGAGATTATAGAGACCATATTATTCAGTCCACATACAGTAATGTTTTGATCTCCAGCTGTCAAAACAGTAATGTCCCAGTGTTGGCTAAGTTACCCAGGAAGTGTAATTACTCTACTTACTACTTGGTATCAAAAGTAATTAGTTACATTACTCGTTATATTATCATATTACTTTTGTACCTTGTTGGTGACCATATGAATATTGACAAAATAATAATAATAATATGTTACTGAGTAATATATTACTGCCCAACACTGGTCCCTGTAATATTTCCATCTGTTGGCACTGATGTTGCTAAAGTTACAAGTTCAATGATCCATTTTCAGTTGAGAAGCTCTACGCATTGTCATATTATGACTTCATGACTTTGCAACTGTCTGTCAGTGGATGTTTTGTAACACTGTGTTGTTAAAAAGCCAGACTTTGTTATGCTATGCTGTTGCTGTGCTATGACTATATCATGTCTATAGGATGAGTATTTAACTATATTGATCTTGTACTGTCTTTCTTGGAACCTGTCAGTGTTGTCAACCATGATAATAATTACAATAATGTGCAACACACAAAACAGTGCAACACATTAGCTGGACAAACACTAAATAAAACTTGACAATGAACATAAAACATATTAGACAAAACAATTTGAACATATCTTGTATTGAGGTAATCCAAGTGTAACAGAAAGTAATCAGGTTACATTATTTTAATATTGTGATGCTTGAATTAGGTTACTGACCGCAGTTTTTAACAGATAATAACTCATCTATATATATATCCTATATATCTATATCTTAAAATTACATCAGATGTTCACTACCAGGGTTGTACACTTTCCAATTTCTATTACTGCCTTTTCATCCCTTGTTTAAAAACCCCTGTCAGAGATGAACACAGACACTTTTAGAAACATCTTTCTCTTTGCTCTTTGTATCACAACACTTGCCTTTTCAAGGGGGAAAAAGGAGGCCATCACAGGTTGGCCACGGTCACTGAGATGTCACCACACCCTGCTTGGAAGCAGGTCGGGCTCACTTTGGCCCCACTCTACTTGAAAACCCATTCCTATTTATTTACAGTTGTGATATTTATTTACTTTTTTTTTTTTCATTTTTAAAGGTAGCTACTCTAGAATTGTTTTGTTTGTCCTGTTGATCTTGTCCTGTTTGTCTGAGGGTATCCCACACACATATAAAAAGCATTAACATAGTACTGATACTCATTCGTTGGGTTTGGGAGAGGGCATCATCACTCAGTGATCCAGATCCATCTCTGTCAGAGAGAACAGTTTTGCAAATACAGGGGAAAACTGTTTACTTTATCAAATAGGCCTTAACTTCACACTGTGTTACCAACAGAAGTGTATCTGCCTCATAATGTCTCAGTGTGGGCCGATTGAAATCTTTAGCATTGCTTGGGCTGTTCAAGATGTCCAGTTGTCCTTTGGATGTAAACAGAAGTCAAGCAGGAGGAATCATGCTGTACTGGAGCCCCCAAACTCTTTTTCCTACTTGTGCACACCTGCTGCCATGTCCAAGTAAAAACAAATAGTGTGGCTTTAGTAAAGGACCTGTGTCTTGGTCTTGGCTACTCTTACCACTGTTTCTTTTCAGTTCAAAAACTTTATTATCAGTGTTCTGGGTGAAGTGTTAATCTTTGTTCCTCCATCTCTCCAGAAAAGTACACATGTCTTCGTCCTCTGGTCCCTCAGATAGATTGACCAGCCTTAAGTTGGAGCTTCTTAATTTTGCCTATTTTTTTTCTTGTTTGTTTCTACTTTCAAGGGACTGTTCTTTTGCTTGGAGCTTGGAGACGTTAGATGTTTTGTCAACATCCATAACATTAGCTTTAGAGTTCGTGCTCGTTTGACAGTTTAGACAGAACGGTTCTTCCATGGCTGTAGCTTGCTTTTTTCTGTGACAAAGACATTACCTTTGGTTCTTCTTCTGAAAGTGTTTATGCAACAGTCTCAAATATGAGTTTGGGACAAGATTACATGTCTGAGTAGCAGAGCAGATTAACAAACGTCCATTCAGCATGCTGCCATAACCAGAACCCACATTTAACTGATTACTACTATGTTTTTGTGTCATTTTCTTTGTGTTTTAATTTACCTCAATTTTAGCTTAAGGATGATCTTGCTTCTTTTTGGCCTCACGGTTTCAGCTTTCTGTTATTCATTGCCTCCTGAGTATCCTGCTGTTGCTTTGTCTGCCAAAGCACTTTGTAAACACTGCTTCTAAAGGTGCTACTGTATATAAATAAAGTCATATTATTATTATTATTATTTTTTATTTTTTATTTTTTTAGTATAGTAGTAGTAGTAGTAGTAGTAGTGGTGTCACCATCTGTATAGTCATGTAACTAGATAAAAAGGTAACTCAACAATTTATAGTAACTTTTGTCTTGTTTTTCACTTAAATAATGTTTCCTGTTATTCAATTGCATTAGAGCATTTTAAAAGAAAATTGATCATCCAGTAAAATAAAAACTAACATACAGGCATTTATTTCTTTATTTAAGTGCAATCAGCTAAACTGGAGTTACAGAAGACTGAGGTTGACAAGCTGAAGCAACAACAATAAAGGAGTGAAAAAAAACACTTTGAAAATTACTCAAGACTTTTTTATTGAGGAGCCTAGGAGAGAAAAATGTTCTTTATCACTGATCTAACTTGTGTTTCTACAAAGTCTTATCTCAGTCAATTAACCTGTGGGAGGTCACCATATCTGACTCTGTCATTAATGTTTGAACAAGTATGGAAGATAAGTTTTATTCACTGCTCCTTCAATGACTTGTTTTTCTTATATGAAGTTGTTCAATGTTCACACTCTTAAACTTCAGTGAGGATGATTACAGCTATATCAGTCTTGTGCTGTCTTTCTCTGTCAGTGTTATCAGCCATTATATGATTTCAAACACTAATTTTAACTTTTGATAATCCACATTGTAGTGTGTTTGCAGCTGCTGAAGTTACACAGTCAGCTTTCCAACACATATACACAGTTGAGAGTAGATACATGCATACCTGCAGATACTAATAAATCATGTGTGTTTGTGTGTTGTGTCTTCAGGGTTGTCCAGTAATAAGACTTATCAAATTCGTCTCATGCGTGTATCTGTGATAAAAAAAATTCTGCTAATGATTGATCAACAGAAGACACTATTTAAGGGTGGGATTAACACAGAAACTACAGTAGAGCTACATAGACTGCCACTTTGATAATGGAGATGACCATGTGTTTTCCAGTGCTGCTGCTGATCTGCTCTCTCTGCACGGCTCAGCTTCAAACAGAGTCGGACAACGAAATTATCCCACTTGGAAAACAAATTGAAGCCCAGAGAAGAGAACCAGCAAATACTTCTGACCACCAACAGAGCTGTCCACAAGACATCCATGCTGTGCTGAGAGAGATGAGTGCGTTGTTGGCTGAACAGAGGGTGGAGATGAAGCACTTACAGAGGGAGAATGAAGGTACAGTGTGTTAAGGAATTTTCCATCTTCTAGTGGTTATGCTAAGGCCTTCGAGCCATACCATTAAGGTTTTAACCTTTGACAGACTTACTGTCTCTCCTCTAGGACAGTGGATGCAGCTGTCTTCTCCTTTCAGATAAACAAGTGAACAACCTGATAGCGTTGCTAGGGCAGCTGACGTCGAGGAGGTGTTTGTCTTGTCTATCTGACTGGAGAAGACGTAAACTGTAATCTGTTTTGGTTAACACTGACCCTGAGCTGTAGAGCCAGAGGTGCTGAACAGTAGTCTCAGACTTTGTGTATTCATAATTCCTGTGTTTGCATATTCAGACCAATAGGCTAACTTTATGTGTTGGGTCTGACCTTATTTGGGCATGGGTTCATCATGACATTAACTATGAATGCTTAAAGACTATCCCGGAGGACAGAAACGCCAGAATTGAAGGGAACATCAATGCCAACTGTGTACTGGTTATTCCTTCATTCTCCTTGGCCAAGTATTATTAAACCAATTTCAGTGTAAGACATATTGGACTCCTGAGTACTTTTTCCTTCGGATATATGGGTATTGGAATAAATTCCATAACACAGTGTGTTTTGTTCTTCACAGTGTGTCAGGTTACAAACAGCAACAGCACTTTCCCAGTCTAAAACAAGTCTTCATTTACACTTTTAAGTCTTTATTCAATTTCTCCACAACTCAAATCTGAAGTCATTTACAAAGAACATGTCCCACAATATTATTTCCCATTTACTGCCTTATGACATCACACAATTTCATACACAAATGAAGGATAGAAACAAAACAAGTTTGTTTGTTAGCATTCTAATATATACTAATAAGCACTAGCATAAAGAACAGCTGAGGCTGATGGGAGCATATGTTGTTTTTGTCATGAACCAAAGTACTGGATTAATTTTGATGATGACCTGATGTTGCCCAAGATGAAAATTTACGGGATCAAAGAAGATGTTACAGTTCATCCTGAGGTCTATACATTAGGTCTGAGACATTTTAGCTGAAAAGACACTTAAAACCATAAATGTCTACTTAATTCTAGTGTTAATTCAGATTAAGAAAAATTAGGCCATAGATAAAATGTCAGAGGATCAGCAAAGTTGTTACAATTTATCCTTTGGGAAATGGCAATGTCTATCATGGTGATCTATCCATGAGTCATCGGAACATTTCATTGAACTGAAAATGTCCTGTTGGTGGCAGCAAAGTCAAAATGTTTTATTCTCTAGAGACCACAAATGTCTGTACAAAATTTCATCCATTCGAGGCACCCCACTTGCTCACTTGGTAAAGCGCATACAGAGTCTGAATCCTTAGAAGTGGTCGAGGATACAGCTCCAGCCAGCATCCCTTTGCTGCGTGTCCTCCCCCACTCTCTCCCCCATTTCCTGTCAATCTAGAGCTGTCCTTTCAAATAAAAAAAGTATTTGGGCCAAAAAGCCCAAATACTACTATACTACTACAATAATAAATGATATAATAATAATAACAATAATAATAACAATAACAATAATAATAATAATAATAATAATAATAATAATAATAAGATAATAATAATAATGATAATATATAAATCATCCATCCATCTAATAGTTGGGAAGATATTTCAGCCTGGGCCAAATTGGTTGACTGGCTGAAAACCTGAGATTGCCATCACGAGATGTAGCTAAAAAGTAACTCAGTGATTTAGAGTGTTGTTTTGTTGAATCAAATAGTTTCTTTTATATTATGCAATTGTACTTGAGCAATATCCAAGGAAACTGACTGTCATGTTAGGATGCAGAGCCTTAACAAAGCACCATAATGTGTTTGTAGGTTTTTTTCTTAAATTTAATTTAATGTAAAATCAATATTTATTACTTAAATCTACATCTACAATGCCCATCTCAGCAGCTCAACAGGATGGGGGTTGCTGTGACTTAATTAAAAAGGGAACGCATGAATTAAGAGCAAATCCTGACACCCTGACTAGACTGCATTGGATGTGTGGTATTCAAATGCTGAACAGAAATTCTTAGCATTTCTAAAGAGTAGGTTCAACTTGAATGGCTAATAGCAACAGCAAGCTCTTACACTATGTAACAATACGAGGGCTTAAAGAGGTAGTTATCAAGAACTCAAATCTCTCACATTTAAAATACCACCACAGTGCACTTGTTTGTAAGTACAGCTGGATGTCTCCTCCTGTGGTAGACTAGTGGTGTGGAATGTAAAGATGTCTGGCTAATTTTAGAGTGGAATACAAAACTCTGATAATAACAAATATTGACTATGCTGAATTTAATGTTGCACATTTCTCAATACCTCACATGGGGCATCAAATAAGTTGGTGCACAGCCTCACACAGTGTACCACAGATCACCAGTGGAGACCCAGTAGTCAAGCCAATAAGATAAAAACTAACATACAGGCATGTATTTTTTTTATTTAAGCACAAGCAGTTAAATTGGAGTCACAGAGGAATGAGCTGGAGGGGCAAAAGATCGAGGTGGAGAGGCAGAAGATTGAGGTGGAGAAACAGAAGCAAGAGCTTCAAGGTACTGCGTGGAGAACAATATGGGCCTAAAAATGTATAATGAGCAATCACAAATATTACTATATAAAATTTAAGAATTAAAAACAAAGTTGTGAACGTTTGTACGGGTATGTTGCATATGACTGTTACAATTACACTGTTTTTAAGCTCAAACAGCAAAGCTGAAAGAACTGGAGTTGCAGAAGAGTGAGGTGGACAAGCTGAAGCAACAACTTCAAGGTACTGTGTGGAGAACATCATGACTTTGATATGAAAGTGACATTAGTGTATCATAATCTCCAACGGAAAAAAAAATCTGGACAATAAACCACATTACAGTAAATGTAATAGAACTGTCTGTCGCATGGCACAATTTTTCTGAGCAGTATAAGTGTTTTTTGTTGTTGTTGTTTGTTTTGTGTTTTATGTTTAATGGCCAATGCAAACCTTGATAGACACCATGATGATGCTTGTAATCAGAAGTGGGGGACCCAAGTCACATGACCTGACTTGACTTTGTCTTCATATTCATGACTTGAGAATTGACTTACATTTGAGACAGATGACTCAAAAGTACTTGACTTCTTCAAAAATGAAATATTTGCATTTTCCTTGATATTCACAAGTTATGTTTTGTTTTTGAATCACAATTGGGGGATTTCTACTGCAATGTGGCAAACCTGGCAACTTCCTAGGATGCAGCTGACCAACAGAGGCCAACACACGGGGCAGCTATCATGGAGGGGGATAAAGTTAGTCCAAAATAATACGATTTGGATTCAAGGATTATATTGTCGATGACAGTTGTAAGAGGAGAACAGCAATATGCAAGGTCTGCGGCTCAAAAATCAGTGACACAACCACTACAACATGCAACTTCATCAACAACAAAACCCACAGAGAAAAACATGAATGCGTTATTTTAGCTAACTTCTTGCTTGGTCAGCCTTTACTTAGAAAGCTAGAATTTAAGCTAAGTTAGACTTGGCTTCGAATTAATTACACATTTTATTGAGAAGACATATTGTTAATGCAAAAGAGAAGCAGGGACTGATTTGGGGCCATACCAGTCATTTTGGAGGCTTGTTATTGATCGTTTAATATCAGTATATTTATAATGATAATAATAATAATAATAATAATAATAATAATAATAATACATTTTATTTGAAAGCGCCTTTCAGGACACCAAGGTCACTGTACAGAAAATATAAAAACAAAGATATAAAATACAAGATAAAAGACAACATACAATAAATAGGGAGGGGGGACAGTGTGAAGCAGTTTAGAGAGAGTAAGCAAGTCTGAACAGATGAGTTTTGAGTTTAGATTTGAAGATGGGCAGGGTGGCAGAGTTACGGAGGTCAGGTGGCAGTGAGTTCCAGAGTTGGGGAGCAGAGCGGCTGAAAGCTCTGCTCCCCATAGAGCTAAGGCGGGCAGCGGGTACAGTGAGATGGAGGGAGGAGGAAGATCTGAGGGCACGGGATGGAGTGACAACGCGCAGGAGGTCAGAGAGGTAAGGAGGGCCGAGGTTATGAATAGACTTGTAGGTGTAAAGAAGGATTTTATAAATGATTCTTTGATTAACCGAGAGCCAGTGGAGTTGCTGAAGGACAGGGGTGATGTGGTGGGATGAGGGGGTTTTGGTGATGATCCGGGCAGCAGAGTTCTGAACCAGCTGAAGTTTATGGAGGGACTTTTGAGGGAGGCCGAAGAGGAGTTATAAGGCGTAAGCAGGCGTAAGCAGGCTGCAATAGTTGGTTAATAGTTAGTTCAAAACTAATTTAAATGAGGAAATTGGGGAAGATCAGAATTTCATATAACTTGAACTGTCTTGCTTGACTTATAGCAGGAACTCAGCAAGACTCATTAAATTCTCACAACAGTAACTTTAGACTTCAGCTGTGAAGTTAAGACTTACTTGTGACTTGCATATGTGTGACCTTCTCCACCATCAGCCATTGTTTTCATCAGAGACAAATATGTGATGATGTCACTTTCTTCCAGCACAAACAGCAGAGCTGATCACCATTAAAGCCAGAACAAATGTCACAGAGAACCAGGTGGAGGCTCTAAAGAGAGATGGAGAAGGTAAGACTCAAAACTAAACTAGAAGTTAAATATTTGAAGAGCTTCATTCTGAAAAATATGAGCAGAATTTTAAAGTTTTTCTAAAATGGTGCATATAGCACAGACTTGTTTGGTCACATTGCTGTTTGCACAGTAAGTTTACAACAATGACATTGCTCTGTGTCTCTCTCAGTCAAACAGGTGGCTTTCTCAGCCTCTCTGTTGGCTTCAGGCTCAGCAGATATCGGACCATTTAACACATACAGCACTCTGGTGTTCAGACATGTCGTCACAAACATTGGAAATGCCTACAACTCAAACACAGGTACCTACACTCACAGACGGTAACAATGAATTTCACTTGAAAAGTGTTGACGTCATGCTGGTTGACAGACGTTACGTTGGTTGATTTTCTCTGATTTTCCTTTAAAAATGACCAAAAAAAAATGCTCCACAGGTTTTTTCATTGCACCAGTGAGAGGAGCCTACCACTTTGAGTTCTACATATATGGACATGGACATGCTTCACATCCTTCAGGTGCTGTGTTGGTCAAGAACGGAGAGCATATTTTTATTGCATATGAGCATCAGCCGTCCTATTCTGTGAACTCTGCTAATGGTGTCACGTTGCTTCTAAATGTGGGAGATGTTGTGTTTTTGCGTCTGTGGGTTAACTCAAGGATATATGACAATGGAAATCATCATAGCACCTTCAGTGGACATCTGCTTTTCACCATGTGAGAGGAAATTAGTCCTTTTTCTTCAGCTATCTGATAGCCGTCCACACACTGCAGCAGTGTATCAGTACTTGTTGATAAAAGTTTATGAAAGAAAATTGACAACACTGTGCAACAACAACAACAGCAACAACAACATTAATATTTTCAATATGAAGGGCTTCAAGGACTTTTTAATCTGTCATCTTTCTTCATCTGTCTGGATTTGCATCAGAAAACACAGTGATGGACAGTAAGGGAATGCTCTTGCCAAATTTATTTAACATTACATTAAGGAAGTGCAGTCATTCATGAGATAATTTGTTAAATGCTTAACGTTTTTTAAAAATCTGTAAGTATCTCAGTATCTTGACATACTGTACAGGATTACTGTATCTGTACCTACAAATGACAGTCTAATTTACGGTATTTATCCTGTAAATAAAAGCTGGATGACAAAGCTTCACAGCAACAACTATTTGTACATATTAAATATATTTTTATTGTGCTCTCCTATGTTTGAATTAAAGCATAAACATATAATTGCAGTACTGTCTGTCGACTTTTGTTTCAGAATGAAATGTCCTCTTTTTTTCAGCAGAAAAACAAATGGTGTCATATCTGTTTGATAATACTGTGAAATGTAAGATTCACTGAAAGTACTTTTATGGTCAAACAACAGTTAGACATATATTTTGATCTCTACCTTTTTACACTATAATGTCCCTGTAATATTTTTTCATATTCAAATAGTAAACAGCTGTTGTGACAGATGTTGATGATATTACAAGCTCAGTGATCCACTTTCAGTTGAGAGGCGCTACACTTGGTCATATTATGACTTCATGACTTTGCACCAGTCCTGCCAGAGGATGTTCTTGTAAAACTGTGTTGTTCAAAAGCCAGACTTTGTTACTGAGCTGGATTTATTGTGGAAACACAGAGAAAAAAAAATGTTCTTTATCACTGATCTAACTTGAGTTTCTGGTAAATCTTATGTTATCTCAGCCAAATAACCTGGTGTAGGTCACTGTATCTGACTCTGTCATTAATGTTTGAACATATAGGATGATAAATTTTATTAATCACTCCTTTATTGACTTGTTTTTATATCAGTCAGTAAAGTTGCTTTCAGCGTTTTCCAGCTGACATGCTCTAAGCAATAGGTGTTATCAAACAGATCTCCTGCATGTGTCTGTTTCTGTTAATGACTGATCAGCATAAGACACTATTTAAGGCTGAGATTAAACACAGAAACTACAGTAAAACTACATAGACTGCACTTTGAGAATGGAGATGACCATGTGTTTTCCACTGCTGCTGCTGATCTGCTCTCTCTGCACGGCTCAGCTTCAGACAGAGTCTGACAATGAAATTATCCCACTTGGAAAACAAACTGAAGCTCAGAGAAGAGAACCAACAAATGCTTCTGACCACCGACCAAGCTGTCCACAAGACATCCATGCTGTGCTGAGAGAGATGAGCGCCTCGTTGGCTGAACAGAGGGTGGAGATGAAGCACTTACAGAGAGAGAATGAAGGTACAGTAGTATGTACAGTTAGGTAGTGAGTAAGTAACAGCAGTAAGAACCACTGCTCTGTGTATAATGTTGTGACACTGCAACACTTTGCAGGTAGTGGTGAGTCAAAGATAAACTTCTCTGAAATATGTAGTGTTCTTTTTACTGTTTAGTGTTCGTTTTCTGTCTTATAATGTCACACAACTTCATACACAAATGAACGATAGAAAAAAACAAGACTAGTTTAGCATGTTAGCATGCTAACATATGCTATTTAGCACTAACACAAAGTACAGCAGGGGCTGATGGGAGCATTTGTAGTTTTGGTCATTGGATTCATTTTGATCACGACCTGATGTTGACCTAAATCACAAGTATCAAAGTTAAGGCCCGTGTGATGAATCTGGCTCAGCTCCTCATTTTATGTGGCCTGAGAGAGCTTGCAAAGAATATAATTTGCACAATACAATTTTATGCTGCTTTATTAAGTACAGAGTCCATAAACAACATATCCTAGAACAGGCAGAGGCAATATGGTAATTGTTTTTTTTTTTTGTTGTTGTTGTTTTTTTTTGTCTTAAAAGGTAGCAAACTTACAAGAGTGGTGTGAAGTTAATTTGAACATTCAAAGTGATACACTATGTGCATGTGTAACCAGCTCTGACAGGCAGCAGGAACTGATTAAACAGAAGCATTTGTTAGTCAATCCATTAACATAATATAGGACCTGTTCTGGATGGACTTCCACCCCAGAGCAGGTCCACGCCATCCCTCAAATCATGTAGCTGGATAAAAAGGTAACTCAACAATTTACAGTAACTTTTGTCTTCTTTTGGATGTTTTTTTTTTTTTTTTTTTATTTAACTGCATTAGGGCAGTTTAAAAGGGAATTGATGGTCCAGTAAAGTAAAAACATACAGGCATGTATTTCTGTATTTAAGCACAAGCGGCTAAACTGGAGTTACAGAAGACTGAGCTGGAGAGAGAAGACTAGAGAAGACTGAAGTTGACAAGCTGAAGCAACAACTTAAAGGTAGTTTGTGGAGAACATTGTGGCTAAATGTTCAATAGCCAGAGCAAACCTTGTTCAAGACATTAATAATGAAATACTTCTACTAACTATAAAATATTGCTTTCATGAGACAAATATATCCAGTAAGTTTACAACAGTGACATTGCTCTGTGTCTCTCTCAGTCAAACAGGTGGCTTTCTCAGCCTCTCTGTTGGCTTCAGGCTCAGCAGATGTCGGACCATTTAACACATACACGCCTCTGGTCTTTAGATATGTCATCACAAACATTGGAAATGCCTACAACCCAAACACAGGTACCTACACTCACAGATTGCAACAGTCAACTTCACTTGAAAAGTGTCAACGTCATACTGGTTGACACATGTTACAGTGGTTGATTTCATTTGATTTTCCATTTAAAATGTCAAAAAAATGTCCAACAGGTTTTTTCACTGCACCAGTGAGAGGAGCCTACCACTTTGAGTTTCACATATATGGACATGGACATGCCTCATATCCCTCAGGTGCTGTGTTGGTCAAGAACGGAGAGCAAATTTGTCTTGCATTTGAGCACCAGCCGTCCCATAATATGAAATCTTCTAATGGTGTCACGCTGCTTCTAGAGGTTGGAGATGTTGTGTTTTTGCGTCTGTGGGTTAACTCACGGATTCATGACAACGTAAATCACAATAATGTCTTTAGTGGACATCTGCTTTTCACCACATGAGCAGGAAAAAGTCTGTTTTTTTCGGCTATATTAGGGCCATACACACGATGCAGCGATGTATCAGAACTTGATAAAAGTGTCACTTATGATTGACAACAATGCACAAGAACAATAATCTGTTCAATAGGAAAAGCTCCATTATTCATCTGCATCTCTTTCTGGATTTCAGTCGACATTACAATAAGTGCATTAATTCATGAGATAATTTTGGAAATGTTTGCTTTTTTGTGTTCTTTTTTTTTTTTAAACAAAATTACTGTATCAGTACTTGCAAAGTAGTCTCATTTACAGTATTTATCTTGTATATGAAAGTTGGATGGTAAAAGTTTGTAGCAACAATATTTGTACAAATCATTATATTATGCCTGGATGAGACAAACTTTTGGATGCTGCAGGTTGTGATTTACAGTCTGCTTAACAGAAGAAGCTGATGATTCACAGTCTGCATAAACCGAACTGAACTGACTAGTCCCATTCCCTTAAAATACAGTTGTTTTACAGGTTGCACAGACAGGACATAACATTGCTCGAAGCTGTTATGTCACAAAATATAAATATAAATATAAATATAGGTGTTATGTGTGGTGAAAAGTCAACTAGAAACAAAAGAGTGGTGTGGACCCAAAATGCAGACAGGAACACTGGTGCAGAGTTCAAAGGTGATTTAATACAAAATAAAAGGTAACACAGGCACAGGCTACTTCACAGCAGTATTGGTCCAAAAAACAGCAAAAAATCCAAACTGGCGAGATCCAAAAAAACACAGAGGGAACCCCAAAATCCACAGACACCAGGAAAATACTCACAGGACTCAACCATGAGGAACACAGGCTTACATAAGTGAAGATGAGGAACCCATGAGGCAAAAACGGTCACAAAGTCCAAACATGGGAAAAGTCCAGAAAAACACGAGGAGAAACACATGGAAGGCACAGGTACTAACACCAAAAATACAACACGACAAAGTGACAAAGACAAAGAGACACACAGGGACTAAATAGACAGGAACGTAATCAGACACAGGTGGGTGAACAACAACAGGTGAAGAAAATCAATGATCAACAAAGAGCAGGAAAACAGACAAAGACAGGAAGTAAAGATGACAAAGACACAGTGGTTAAAGTGGGATTTGACAGGTGGGGGAGCCCTAAAATTCGGTGCTGAGGCGCAATAGGGAAAATGACGTAAATGATTGCAAAAAACTATATTGGCTTTATTCTCAACTAGACTTGCACCGATTACAATTTTTTGGGCCGATCCTGATTTCTGATTTGCAGAGTGCTTGGATGGCTGATACTGATTTCAGCCGATTCCGATTTCATTTTTTCCAAACCACTTTACAGCACACAAGATATTGCAAAATTTTCAAATTTTCCTTTATTAGAACATTTTAACCAAGATTCAACCAGCTTTTCAATAATCATGTCTTTGCTAAAACACACTCTACATTAATAAATAATATATAACTTTTTGTCTTATAACATCATCATATCATAGCATGTGCTATATTATTCTTAAGATTTTATTTTCATTCGGGGTAGTGTGTGTTTTCTGGCTCCTATTTGCTACCAGCTGAGTACACAGGGTGCTTTTATTAATTGGTTAACGATCACAAATCGCCATGAATTCAAGCATGTCTGATTATGAATGCACTTAATACAATAACTTTTGTCTCTACCATCTTAATGAGACACATAACACACTGTCTGCCACCAGCTTTGTGTGGAAATACTTCAAAATATTAAACAATGAAGATGCAAACTGTTGCTGCAACTTTTAGAATCTCAGATAAAATTCCCGGTGAAGCTCGAAGCTTCAAGGTCACTGGATTTATACTTTATCCAAAACACGTCGGGGTGAAATACTGCATGTGATGGAATTACCATCAGCAGCTGGTTGTGGCAAAAAGCACCCCTCACTGAAGAAAGACACCAACATCTCCAGAAAATGCATACAAAGCCCTCGACCAAGTGAGTGAGAGGTTTTTTTTTTGTTGTTGTTGTTTTTTTAGAGTTTTGCTTTTTAACTTTCAGTGATAATTAACTTTATTAAACCTACGATGTTGAACATCGCAGTGTGCGCGGTGTGAGCCGTCTGCTGCGCTCAGCAGCAGCCTGTGAATGCGAACGAAGTCTAGAACCTGTTTCAGCTCAATATCATGACTTTGAAAACACCAACTGACTTTTTTAAACGAATTTTGTTAGATTAAAATATGTAGAACTGTAAAATATCACTTCCATGAGGTTGTTCAGTCAGACAGTAACAGATCACAGGCTGAACTTGGCATTTCATCCGCCTGTGCAGCCGCAGCAAACGTCAAGTTGCACGCAGCCTGCAGTTTATAATGTTGATTAATATTGAAATGGCGGTCTTCTTCCTCAATAATAATTATTGATATCAGCAGAAAATACACTAAAGTTGTCAGGTTGGGAACCTACATACATCGGGATAGAGCGCCTCTGTTTCCAGGATAGAAAATGTAATTTTCGGGAAAATATTCATCCCGACGCCCCCAAAAGGCTCTGTCAAACTACGAAGTACGAAATTGTGCAAAAACAACTACAGAGAATAACAGTAAAACAGTACTGAGCAAACAAATAAATCAACAAAGTCAGGATCAGCACCTTGGAAAGCGCCGCGGCATCCGCGCCTTGTGAGAGCGCAGCGGTACCAAACACCTGAGGCAAAGCATGTTATAACACGTTATAACATAGTGTGTTTGGTTTTTGTTTTTTTTTGTTTCTTTTGCTGCCGCAGCACGATGGGAATTTGACCGGCGCTTTAGACCGTCAAATTTAGACTGACCAGCCGGTCGCAGGTCATGGATGACCACGTGAAAACCTGCCCGAATCCGAGCACTGCCGATAAATCCGTGCAAGTCTATTCTCAACAGAAAAATACAGGCCGGATTAACAGGTAAAAACACACATAGCAATCTAACATGGCTAACAAACAGAGAAACACAGCAAACTAACAGCTACTGGCTACTGCCAGTTTGAATTGAAAAATGTATTTATTTGAATAAGGTGGCGGAGCTGAGCTCCGGGGTGGCGGAGCTCAGCTCTGAGGTGGCGGAGCTCAGCTCCGGAGGGCTCCGGCCCACTTTAACCCCTGCAAAGACACACAAGGGAAAACCAATACTACAAAATAAAACAGGAAGTGACCAGCAAAACACAACCATGACAATAGGACTGCAATTAGTGATTATTTTCATTGTTCATAAATATGTTAGTAATTTTCTTGATCAATCAATTAGTTGTTTGGTCTATAAAATGTCAAAAGGTGAAAAATGTCAACCAGTGTTTCTTAAAGCCCAAGATGTCCATAGATGTCTTGTTTTGTCCACAACCCAGGATTCAGTTTATTGTCATACGGGAGTAAAAAAAAAAAATTAAATTAATCAATTATCAAGATAGTGGCAACTAATTTAATAATTGATTCATAACTGATCAATGCTTGCAGCTCTAATTAAATTCAATTTTCTTGTGTTCTCTTTCATTTGAATAAAATCATAAACACATAATTGCTGTCTGTGGCCCTTTCTTCAACACATAGTAAATTTTGTTTCAACCAAGTAGATGTGTTATATCTGTTTGATAATACTAGGACCTGTGAGATGCAGTTGAATGACAGTTAGACCCACTACTCAAACATAAACTGTATGTTTTTATGCACAGTTAGTATAATGTGATTCAAACTGACTGTGTTGTACTCATTAATGAGATTATAGGAACCACTTTATTGAGTACACAGAGGAGTTGCTTTTTGATCACTACTTTTATAACTATAATGTTTCTGTAATATTTCTTTCTGTTTGTCCATTCACATTCATTAATAATGATAAAATAATAAAAATATATAATGATGTCACACAACTTTATACACAAATGAAAGACAAACAAAACAAGACCAGTTTGGCATGTTAGCATGCTAACATAATGCTAATTAGTACTGACAGCAAATACAGCAGAAGCTGATGGGAGCGTAGTTTTGCTCCAAAATATTGTGTTAATTAAGATGATAACCTGACGGTTGTCTCAATGAAAAGTTAAGGGATCATAGTAGATGTTACAATTCATCCTGAGGAGAACATAAATGTACCAGATTTCATGACAGTCTTGCAGCAGTTGTTCAGACTTTTTAGTTAACAGGCTTGTTGTAAATATTTCTTTCATGCCATTATTTCAAGATCATGAGTTAGCCCAATTATTTCATTATCTCAAGACAACAAAGCTCGTTTTGTCATGATAATGGATCAACTTATCTCCTTATCTTGCTGATTTATCAAAATAACAAGATAATCAACCTGTTAACACAAGAAATCAAAAAGCTGTTTCTTCTTATAAATAATAGGCTATTTATCAGAGACCGTCAGAGAATGACATGCCAGTGTAGCAGCTGTGTACTCTCTCTCTTGCACTGTGTGATGAATCAGGCACAACAAACTCTTTTTGGCTCCAACAAGTCATTTATTCAGGTAACAACTGATATATTTTAGGTCTCTCACAGTCAGCTTTGTACTAATAAGCCACTGAAACTGCACAGAGACACATAGACTTGTAACAGTCTGTGGGGTGCATAAAGTCAATGGGTCTCTGACACAACAGTGCCAATGAAGAACTAATAATAATACAATAGAAAAATGAAATAGTAAAGTAATGGCAAATAATGACACATAATGGTTAGTAATGGCAAGTGGAATCATAAAGTCCACAATGCATAGATGGCATTTTGACAACCGTAACAACTTGTTTAAGCTGAAAATGTGAGATCAAGGAGTGCCACTTAGTGGTCAACACATCAGACTGACAATCAAGGTCTAACACAGGCAGAAACTGCATTGTGTCTCTGAGATAACATTCAGAACAGCCCTCATGTCTTATTGTAACTGCTTAGTTCACTGCTCCACCCTGTGGTTATTTACAGGAAGAGCCACGGCTGTGTGCCTCTGTCTGGAAACAGTGGGCCAGTGAAACAGTACTCTGTGATCTGACATTTTCAGCTTAAATATGTTGCTATAGTTATCAAGACCTTATCCATGCATGCTGGCACAGCACTCCTGATCTCTGACAAACATAAGATTAATCAATAAAACTATCCTGATAAATCAGTATTTTGTTTTCTCAAGCTTTGTTATCTCAACATGACAATATAATTTAACCTGTGATGTCGAGAGAATACTTATCATAGTTCACAAACACACAGTGGACATCTGGTTTAAAAAGCACACAGGTTTTATTGCATATCAATTTCATGTATAAATTCTTCATAGCATTGGAAAGATTACATTTGGTATACATTGCTATTCTACAGAATTAACATCAGAGTCATATCTTTTCAATGAAATTTCTCTAAAGTACATCTTCAATAATCACAAGCATCAAAAGAACTGCAATTTCAGAATTGTTCAATATTATTCTACAATCCTTTATTGTTTTTCATTATGTCTTGTCCCACAAGTCTTTTCTATGTCTTTCAGAGCCACCTGTAAGGCAGTCAAGAACTTGAAGTCAAACCTACTAACCTAGCCACATGTACAATAAGTGCATCTACGGATTTATTTTTTTCTTTTCTTTTTTTTCTCATTTTTTGATTTGATACACATTTCACAAATGGACATCATTATGA
This sequence comes from Lutjanus argentimaculatus, assembly GCA_034769285.1. NCBI lineage: Eukaryota > Metazoa > Chordata > Actinopteri > Lutjaniformes > Lutjanidae > Lutjanus > Lutjanus argentimaculatus. The sequence goes on from JAWZSL010000007.1 coordinate 11,592,526, forward strand.
CTGCTAAACACGTCATGCACAATATCTTTTTTTGTTTGTTTTCAATAAACATAACAGAGGCAATATACAACTCAGATTCAAACAAAACAAGCACCATCCATTTAAACCCATATTTTTCAATGATTTTTTTTCTTCAGACAAATGCATCATTGTTTTTCATTCTTTAAAATACTATACAGTTAAAAAGAAACAATATGTATATTTTTACTTTCTCCTGTAACAGTGGGGGGAAAACAGCAACCATGTTCTATTATGCTGAAACATACTTCAGCCACCATCTGCCAGAATACTTTCTGAAGTTGGCAAAGTGGAATAATTCAATGCCTTCAATTCCTTTGCTTTACACAGCGCGTACTTATTACAGTAGTCCATGACATGAATTACTACATATAGTCAACCTAAAAACTTAGCAACCCAAGTCTTTACATTTTATAACCATGAGCTGTAAAACAATGTGTTTACCGTGAATGAAATCTCATTCAGTAGAATTATAAAAAAAAAAAAAGACTTCTGTCTTTAGAAAAATGAGATGATGCATCAGTCCTAGCATCACACCACCACCTGCTGTGGTGGAGAAAAATTACAGTGCTTCTGTTTCAGATTTTTCCTATCTCTCCATATTGAGTGCGAGTTGCTGATCTACTGAAAACTAGTCTGAAAATGTATCTGGTTCTAAGTTCTAGAGACCTAAGCCTGATCAATTTATGGCTTGGACCCATATGGTTTAAGTACTGGTTTGAAAATACAGCATCAGGCCTAGTTCTGAAAGTCCCAGTATTACGCAGGGAGAATCAAGGCAACAATGATCAACAATGCTCACCCTCCCTCCTGCAGCTATCTACAGTTATCTACAGTAAATGACTCATGCCCTCCATGGCACAGCTACCGTGTAGACCACATGGAATGAGTTTTCAGTATGATCTCACAAGAAGAACAGGGAATATAAAGTTAAACTCATGATCAAGTGTTTGTTTTCCCAGTCCAGAATCAAGTAGACATTTTTTTTTACATGAGTTGGAAGGACCGACCAGCAGAATTATGACGTCCGTTTTAACACTATTGGTGGTTTAAGTTTACTCTTTTTTTGGTTTCATGAGTCCATGCCTTTCTTCTTGCATCACCAGAGATTTTGTCACTCCAATGCAGCAGAAATCAGATGTTCATGCAAATCTGTGTTTTAGACTTTTGGACCATGTAATACAGGACAGCTAATTTCAATAATCATTGGCTACACTACATGTATCAAATGAAAAACAAAGGGAAAATGGAGCTTGATGTGGTAGAAACTAGTCAGATTCAGTCGTGTGACAGCGTAATGCCCTTTTCTGACTTTCATAGTGAAATAACACCAATAACACTTGAGCCAATTTGAACAAGACACATTCAGCATACTGGGTAAAATGGTAGAACTGAAACATGAACAAATAACCTAAACACTGCAGGACGTTACAATGCCAAATAGGACCTAAAACTAACTACAGCTATCTTTTACTATAAATAAAAACAATTAATTTCATGGGTTCTTTCCATTTTGGCACACATCAAAACCAGAGATTCAGAATCTCCCTCACGCTCTGACAGGCGTTCATTCCTTCAGCAACAAGAAAAGAGGGATAACGACTGATGACTTTTCTTCATTTTCACTCCTCCAGTCATGACAAAACAACCAAAAATAAATACATACACACACTTCTGAAATCAATTTATAAGAGCGTAATAAGAAAAAAAAAAACTATGACAGCAAAGGCAAGCCCCTTGGAAATGAAATGATTGTCAGAGAACAAAACATTTTCTATGGGTTATTTGGCACATACCACTCTTGCTATGAACATCTAGGTTATTTTGTACATCATATGACAATATCATACAATTTTGGTCCTTCTCTAAAATAATTATATTAACAATTTAGCACTGTGGTGCCTACAAAGAAACAATACTGTGGTATCTAAGAGGAAACAAAGTAAATAAAATTAACAATGACGGTGAAATAAACAAGCAGAGAAAGACTTTCCTCATTTTTTTTTGAGTGTGATTCAAATTCATTTTCAGCATGATCAGATTGGGTAACCAAATACGATGGCTAGTGTCACAGATAGCTCATTAAAATCACCAGTTGCTGTGCACATTTGAACATCATTCTCCACGTAATCATTCAAAAAAAATCAACAGTCTACTGGAGCTGTCATTTTCTCAAGTAACATTTAGTGTGGTGCTATTGTTGATTCTGCAGTTAGAACTGAAACATGAGTCACCCATGATCGATGGGGGAAACCTGGAGACAATAGTGCACGCGCCCACTATGTTCCTAGTCAAACAGCACCACCTTGTGGACATGCAGTGCTGATGCAGTGCTGATGCTGCAGTGCTTGTAGTAGGCGGTGTACACAGACTTTAGAGACGTATGAGTCATTAAGTGTCTTTATGAGAGCCTTATGTAGGGTCTCCGTGGTGCTGGGGTGAGCCGTGTGGACTTGGGGAGGATCAGAGTAATGCAGAGTTTCAATGCTGCTGAGAAGCATTCATCATGTCCTTCACATCAACAGGAGCTTAGCAGTGCTTTCTCTTTGACAGAGTCTTGCGAGACGCCTCACCTCAGGACAATCTCTCACTCCTCATTCACTCACACACACACACGCACGCACACACACAGAAACGAACACGCATATCCACACAAACATAGTCTTTCTATCTTGAATGTATGTGACACTGAATTCTTCTCCAGCCTCCACGTCTTCTCACTACTCAGTCCACTCAGTCTCTTTCTTCTATCCATTTGCGAAACTAATGTTCCTCCTACTCTTCCTCCCACTTCCTCTCTCTGTCTGTCTCTCTCATCTAGATGTGGTTGAGCGGGTGAAAGCTGCTCGTCTCAGACGGTCCACCTCCCATGCTCAGCCAAGCGTCCAGAGAGTTCTGGGAGGGCGCGTGCAAAGGGTTGTTCTCCGAGAGAGACAGCATCATTGCATAAGCCTGTTGGAGAAGACAGGAGACTTTTAAGCAAGAGGAAAATCATTATGGTTTCTCATTTTTAGTAACATTTCTCTCTGTCCAATCACCTGTCAACAAATTAAGGGATGACTTTGGTTTATTATCTCTGTCAGGCTTAAACCTGGAAGGGATCATGCAATCTTGCGTACTATTGAACCCATCAGCCTTATTTTTTTGTTCACATTCATGGTTGTTTGCTGAAGGACCTCTATGATTCAAAATGTTTGAAAAACCAGAGGAGTTATGTTTTTGGGTCATCCCATTCTCATGAACACGATATCTCAAGAGCGACTTGAGGGGACTTATTCAAACTTGGAATACATGTCCACTTGGTCAAAGGTCAAGATCACTGGGGCCTCATGTTCATCCCATTCTTGTGAATGCAATATCTCAAGAACGCCTAGAGGGAACTTTCTCAAACTTTTGAATTCCAAAATAAATTCTAAACTAAATTTGTAAACTGTTATATTTACTGAGAAAAAAAATATGTAAGTAAATTACAGTCTACTTCAGTTAGGTCTTATTTCAGTTGCTTTGGTGATCATTTCAATCAGTAATAATAAGATTATCTGACGCTTGTTTCTTGGCCACTTGACTTCTTTGTAGCGATGTTTCCATGTTCCCAGATCTTAAGTTGTAACTACAAGAGTGCACTCAGTAGAGTGCAGATCTCTGTCAGGCAACAGATGGTGAAGTACTTAATGCAATGCCACCACAACTGAAAGATGCAACAAGAGATTTGCAAGGTTTTTGTATATAATATAGTGTATGGTTTCTTATATAGATCTATGCAAAGTTTTGGATTAGGCATTTTTGTACAGTATAGTTTTCTTTAAGATGTTGGTAATGGTATCTAACAGAGCTAAAGCTGGTCTCACCTAAATGTAGAAACTTAATAAGGAAACAATAAACAGGATGATAAGTTCAAACTTCAAACTTTAATGATTGCTATTTATTTAAACCATTACATGCAACCTGGCAGCTTTACAACAATATCATACATATAGAAATCTCCATCTTTGGAGAAAATCATAAAACCTGAAATTCTAAATAATTTGATGCCAGAGCCTGCATTTCTCAGTGGAAGTCGTAGCTATTCAGAAAGTCGGTGTTTTGGCATAGAGTAACCACAAAGTAACAACTATCATGTTCAATTTCTGATTTATAACAAACCAATTTTTATGAAAATCGGAATTAAGTGAATTAAGTCAATTTTAACATGAATTTTGCATTTCTCATTTGTTTACTTGTGGACTTTCAACACTCCACGAAACAGCGACCATAGCTGCACAGATGCATAACGGCAACATACAGCAGCTGCAAGGCACAGTTAAGACGGCAGGGATTTATTCATCTAATATTGTGCCTAACTTTAGTGGATCATAAAATATCTGATATGGAATTAATTTGCAGATGCTCCACCTCAAGATTACCAGAAACTTTTCTATGAGTCAGTTTTTGAGCCATGACAAAGGACAAGATGTTGCTTGCAACAGACTAGTAGGTAAGCCTTGTTTTTAGCCTGGCAGTTGTTGATGACTTGTGGCCCCTGCCGGCCGGTTAAGAGTAGTTAGGTGTCAGCAGTTGGTATTAAATAGGGCAGGTTAAAAGATTTTGAATATCTGCAACCACGTGAAGTCCTTGAGCATGCAGTCACACTGTAAATGTGTGCAAAAAATGCTAGTCTTATGGGGCCAGTATTATGTGAGATTAGCTGCGGACAGTAGCATCAGCCCTGTTGGTGACACACACACAACCCATCATATGATACCCTCCTAGCTTTCTCCAGGCGTAGATAATAAACTGTAATTATCCTTTAATTTCTTGACACTATATCTTTTAATTATGTTTTATCAGACTGTTTTAAGGCTGAGGATAGGAAAGATAAGAGCAGTTTATAAGTAAAATATTAGTAGGTTAAGAGAGAGAAACAGCACACGAGAGTGGCAGGACAAGAGGTACTTTTTAGCTACAGTTTTAGCAAACTTTAACCAGATTTACAACCTTTTCTTTCATCAAGCACCTGAAAATGTGAAAAGAATCCCTCTGATCCCCTCAACTCTGTATCAGCTTTTTGTCCTTCCTTCTGTCTTATCAGAACAACAAGTCTTTCCTGTCCCTCCCTCTTTTAGTGGACATCGAAAAGCCAGTCACATACCTGGGTTTTAGCCTGCCTGTACAATGTCTCTTTCAATGCCTCCGACTCTAGTGAGGTGTTAAATATGTCTTTAACGTCAAAGGGTTGCTCGCCACTGGCTGCTTTACGTAACCCCTCCAGGCTCTTGGGAAAGCTGGGCAGACCCTCCAGGTCCAAGAGAGAGCCCTCCTCCTCTATACACCTGCACACCGAGGGACGGATGGATGGAGGGAAGAAATATGGCAATATGGATGGGTCGGTTGGTGAAGGGATAAATGGGTAAAAAAGATCAATAAGGGAAGGAACAGATGATGAGTTAATGTGATGAGGGGGAGGAAAAATTAATAGAGAAAGTTTAGATGAGAGAAAACATGAAGAGAAGAGAAAAGGAGATGTAAGATTAATAAAAAGGACAGGTAGAAGGAATAAACTGGAAGAAGAGAAAGGAAAGTAGAGAAGAAGCAGAGGCTGACCTCGCATCAGCTAAAATGAAACACTGACTTTTGAGTGTCAGTCCATGTTTTACTTCTGTCTGTCCTTCTCAGTACGGACTTTTGTATTAGCATTAGTAATAATGGAAGAAGGCGGTTTCTGTTAACAGACACATTATAGGGTGGACATTTTGAGATTCAGGTAAAGAGTGTCCATGACCCCTGATTTATGTGTGTTTCTGTATAGTTACCAAAATGAATACCTGCGAGTGTGTTCATAGCTCATAGCTAATGGAGCCGCCTCCGTCTCTTCCTCCTCCTCGTCCTCCTCATACACTCCTGTTGTGACCGGAGACGGGGACTCGGGCGCCTCATCGTGAGATTTCTCTGTCAGGCTGCCTTCTTCCTCCTCTTCATCATCGCCTTCCACTTCCTCTTCTTCCTCTTCCAGCCCCCGGAGCCCAAGTTTGGAATTGGACAAACTGTGGCTGGGTGGGCGCTCCTCCTCAGCCTGGTCTGATCTGCACCGGGATCAAAGGTCAAAGTAGACAGGAAGTGTTACAAATGTTGAGGACTGTTTCTTAAACCAGTGCCTTGTTACTCCAGTGTTAGTGACATCTCAGAATAAGAAACAGGCGTTTAAAAGTATATTCATCCTGTCTGTGGAGCTGCACGTTCACAAAAACTGATACAAAAGTTTAAAAATCATCTGTCTGAAGTCAATCAGGGAGTAGGGGAGTAGAGAAAAAAGATGCTAAAAAATTGTGTCCACAAATGCTGTAGCCAGTTACTCAGGGAAAGATGTGAAGAGGAACTAAAATGGAGCATATTTCTGGTTTTACTACACTAACTGCTAGCATTTTGCTAACATTAGTTATTAGATCTATCTATCTAGTTATTGATTGTTGTAGATTAGCTAGCTAGTTAGGTCAATTGTTAACTGTCTATCATGAGTCCCCAACCTAATTTGCAAATGGAAATGCTTAATGCTCATTTTTTTGGCTTTCAGGAATGATTGAAAGAGGAGAAGGACTTATTTTAGTTTGTTCTCTGAGCATTATGTCCAGACTAGAGCTGGGTGGCTGTTACCGTTTCTCGACCATCTTAAGACATGACTCATCACAAGCAAAGAGAGAAACATAAATAATCTGTTGACAGCATGCGCAGTCCAACTCCAGTGTCCACACAAACAACACGGGTGCTGACAGTCTGCCTGGAGCGCTTTTCAAACGGCCCACACATGATTAATTGGTGAGCTGCTCAGAAACAGCGCAAGAGATGGCCCGCTTCAGACTGCTTCCCCTGCACCCTGTAACGGTGGAACATACTTTGTGTGACTGAAGGAAGACGATGGCTGATCTGCAAACAGGCTATCAGCACACCACCATTACGACCTGCCATCTGTACATTTTCCAGCCAGCACCCTGACTCCCCCCCTTCATCATCCCCAGACCACGATGTCATGGCTCATGATATCATTTCCTCTGGGACGGCAAATTTACCCCTTCCATTTTTTGCCACACAGTGGACATTTATCAAAGCAGACAGGATTACCTCTGGGAAGCGGTGCACAGGGACAGGATTGGGTCACACACAGTGGGTGGGTAAATGCGGGTAGGGGGACTTTTGGGGGGGGGGGGGTTCTCCTCTTTCAATCTAGATTAAATATCACCATAATCAAATTGCAGAGTTAGTTGGCGGGGAAAAAGTCCATGCCTGTGTTCAGAGAAAGAAGCGTAGCTCTGACATAGGGGGCCCTGGGTTTTGTCATTTAGTCTAAACACGTCAGTTGGGTGTTTGTGTTAGCGGGCTGGGGGTATGGATATAGCGGGTGAATGGGGGAAGAGCTCCATCATCAGTGGATCTCCTAGATAAATGCCTCAACCTGAGTCCCCTCAGGGTCTAAACTGCCAGCCATTGCAGCCCAGTCCCAGACAAGGAACCAGCTCCAACTGAAGGTTTATCCAAACCATAGAGCTCAAGCCATGGCCCGGGTCCTTGTTCCAACCCTAATTATGACCTGGATTGTGGTCCCGAGGAGACAGATACCTTCTTAATCCTTCAACACTGCAGAGCTGGAAGCATCTGTGTACATCTAAACCCTCTAAATTTTTGTTTAAAACTTCCCACCCTCAGAGCAGCAGCGCTGCCTCAGCATCTCCAACGTCCCCATCTTGGAAACTGGTCAAACTAAGTTTTCATGAGAAAACAAGAGCTACCAGGGACTTTTATTTTGACTGGCTGTGATACTGAAAAGGGAGTTTTTAAAGGGGGAGAAACTGTGTTGCGAGGGTGGTTAAGAGCGATTACAGATAGTCATCCATGAATGTGTGTTTGCGTTCGGCGTTAGACTTCAGTCACTCAGAGGGAGAATAAACAGTGGGCTGTCTGGTGGGAGGACAGAAAGCACAATACTTAGTCTGAATTACAGATATTAAAATGTCAGGCCAGCTTGTTGTGGATGAGACTCGCTATTGATCCCAGATGGCAGAGGGGCTAAATTGCCACTGGGTCTGCTGGCCATAATGTGTGTTGACAAGAGGGAGGGGGGTTGATGGAAGAAGAGACAGACAGAAAGTGAGACTACCAGAAAGGAATTCACATCGAGAGAAAGAGAGATGAAGAGTGTGTAGAGTCAAGGAAAGAGGCAAACCACTGACTGAAAGAGAAAAAACATTTCATCTTCTTTTTCTTTTCTTTCTTGCCTGAAACATCTGAAGCTTCCCACCAACTGAGCCACTGACACTGAAAGCATTTCAGGACTGAAAGCAGGGAGCTGACCTTTCCATCCAGCCATTTTCATAATTTTACAAGCCAGTTATATTTATTAGAGTGCAGAAAAATCACTCCTGCCAGAGTTAGTGGTAAGAAGGGTAATTTACCAACTACAGAGCCATGCAGCAGGTATAAATTGCTATTCTTTACAAAGGCAGTTCTGATATAAGTTTAGACTTGGCTGGAAAAACTTTGATGGTTGAGATGGACTCATGCTGTGTCACAGCTCCATACAACGAACAATTCAAAGCAGGTTTTATTTCATGTAGTGCTTTCACAATGGAGAGGTGAATAAAAAGACTCAAAGACCCATCATTCATAAATGGTAGATTGATAGTTAATTAAACTTAAGTTATTTTACTGTCAACAAACATTCAAATAATGTTTATGTACGCTTTATAAACCATTTATTAAGCAACTGTACAGTTTTTAAATATCAGTTACAACTTTATCATAGCTATCCGAATGACGTTTATAGATGCACTACACAGTATTTATTAAGCATTAACAAGTTTCATAAATATCAGGTGCAACTTTACCATAACCATCAAGATAGTGTTTATAGACAACATGTTCTCTCTTCCAACAAATGCAATGTGGCAGCTTGGTCAGTGGCCTTACACTTCAAGCTATGATTGATGCTGTAGGTGATCCTCTAGCATCAGTTTTGCATGTGCAGGGCTGCATGTCCAAGTTAGCAATGATAAATATCCAACGTCTGGGTAAATTTTCAAAATAGAGGCACATACAGTAAGCTACTAGGGTAGGTTTAGGAAAATACATGCTTTGAGTTAAAATTAGTACATTACTTCATGTACATTAAGTTTCATACATAAGTATGTAAAGTATCATGTGTTACAAATATCTGGTCAGTCTTTTTAATCATTTCTGAATGGTATACCAATCATACTTATTATAATGTGTGCAATCATGATCAGCACTTATCAACTATGATATGATATACTATTTTAAAAAGTAATTGATTTATATTATACATACTAATGACAAAATAAATAAGAAATAAATTATGGCATTACTTATAAATAGAAAAGTGGTAAGTAATAAAGTAAACATAATTACTCATCATTTCATTGTTTGTTCACAGTGAAATAACTATTAAATAAAGCTTAATTAACTATGAATTTACCATTTATTAATGATGGCTATTATAAAGTGCTACTCCATCCAAGTCCAACAATGCAATGCACAAAAACAATTACAAGCAACTAACAGCTGCACAGGTTAAAATAAATTGTTGACTGTTGCAGACAGCTTCAGAAAGGTCTTAGAAAACAAAAAACAAAATAAAAGCATTATTACATCTTTGAAAAAAATATTTTGTTTTATTTTGGTTTAATGTAATTAGTGTCACCTTTCAAACACTGCACTTACATTAGCTATAAATCATGATGGTTAGTTAAAACAAACTGCAACCACTGTGTGTATGTAGTATGGAACAGGGATTTAGCTCAGATGTTGGTGACTATTGCCATACATGTTTAAACCACTAGAGTGCACTGTACACCAAGTACTAACACGCCATGTACAGGGAAAAGGAAGAAGAATTAAGAGCACAACTGTTGCACAATGCACAAAATGTGTGTTTGTTCCTGCTTTTTCATACCTGTCAGGACTACAAATACTGATAAGAGAAGAGATATAAAAATGTCTTCAAGCAAGGACATTTTGTCAGTCCTTTTTGGATTACAGTTAGATTTAGCATGAGGTCGGGTTAAGAATTAGAGCTTGGCATGAGCAGCAGAAGGTTAGACTCATGGATCAAATGTAATCACTGAAGGTCTTTGCAAAAGTCTTAATTCAAATGTGGTGTGTGCGTGCAAGCAAGTTTTCTTGTTACCTCTTATCCGTGGAGCTGGAGGCCTGGTTCATCTCACTGTTGGAAATGAAGTTGCGGATTTCTGAGAAGTATGAGTCCTCCTTCTCATCTAAAAGTGCATGATTGTCTGGCTCGGAGTTTGGGGAGGAGATGGTGGTTCCTAGGTTGGAAAGCATCCCGGACTGTTGGCTCACTGTCGGGGAAAGCGTGTAGACATACACATCCACACACATAAACACACATGGACATGCACACCAGCCACACACAACACATACACAACCAAACACACGAGCATGATTAGTTTGATGATCATCAGACATACACAATAGATGAGTTTAGGGGAAATGTTAAACATTACAAAGGTTATTGTACACATCATTCATATTTTAATATTGTATCAAAAAGCTGAGATTGTGTAATTTTTTTTTTTTTGGTTAAAACTCAAACAGGATGATGTGGAATTTTGTGCAGAAGATAAAACGCTGACAAAAGACAAAAGATGAGCCTTGTTACATTTTGACATTTTGGCTTTTATATGACGTATGTTCTTACATCTTCCTGCATGTTTTTAACCCTGTTCTGAAAAGTCTGAAGGGAAGTTCCACAGTCACGTGCCGTATCACAGTTAGCCTGAGAAATGCATTTTTTCGGCCGAATAGTTCAGTTCTATATGTTGAGAAAATAAGACCAGTGTGTCAGATTACGGGGATTTATTGGCAGAATATGTCAGAAAAGATATATAACATTTATATGTATGTTTTCATTAGTGTATAATAAGAATGGACAAACACAACACTGGCTCTAGATGTGGCCTAATGCGTTTTATTGCAAGTTTTGCAACCTCCATAGTTTCTCCTACTTGGAAGGGGAAGGTGAGTTGAGTGGTATTCAGTTGGCTGCAATCTACAACCTCATCACTAGATGCTACTAAATCCTACACACTGCTCCTTTAAATTCAGTCAAAAAAATCCAATAAATAACATCTACACATCATTTTGCCTCTTTTTTGTTGTTGTTGTTGTTGTTGTTGTTGTTGTTGTTGGTTTGTTTTTTTTAGGGTGGATGTTAATGCCTTTATCAGACAGTGATAGTGGAGAAATGATGGGAAACAAGGGATTTGAACTGGGACAATGCTCCTCAGGGACCACGTCGTAAAACTAACCTTTTCACATTAAAATGTCAAAAAATGCTGGACATATGTTATACATTTTGTTGAGTTGTACACTTACTCCAAATGTTTCCAACAATGGTTGAACCCAGAGAAATCTGAAATTTATTCAAGTAACATGTATTTCCTACTAGCCACTAGATGCTTTAACTTCCAGGAAAACACGGCATACATAAAACTGAAATATTACCTGATTACATGATTACTTGATTTCTGCCTGAGTCATGTCAGATAGATTTTTATCAGCAATGGTGGTTCTTTTACAGGGAGGACAACATCTCCCATAATACCATGCTACTTCACAATGTCGTCAAACTGTTTCTACAATTATTGTTTTAGAATGAGAGAGACCCCTATCAGCAGAAATTACATACTACATGTCTAACAGCCCCCAATTTTGTCTGTTTTGTCATTCCATAACATTAAAGAAGGATGTGACACTATCATGGAAGAACTTAACCAAAGTGTGCTGGCTATTTTTTTTTCCTGTAAAGGACATGTTTGAGCATGTTTGAACATCAGAGTCAGAGTTAGCTGACTGTTATTTTCTCTTTGTGTTGTTTTATTTTTGCTCTTTTTGTTACAGATATATATTTATAACAATGTTTTTGTATGAATCACAGTATTTTTTTAAGGGGAAAAGATTGTAGATGTAATAATATACTGCAAATATACTGTTTTGCCAGCGGAAGCCAGTCATTGTTTTTGTAGTCTGTATTTTTGCAGTTTAAATTGAATAATTTTAATTTCCCCTATGATTCTGCTTATTTAGTGTAACTCAGAATAAGGCTATATCAGGATATAAAACATCTTGTCACTCTGCCACAAGGGACTCATATATGAATCGGCTCTTACTAACATATTGTACATGAATCATCGAACAATGGCAGCTCTTGGTATTTGAGAAATTTAGCTTGCATGTTGGTGATGTCACAGCACTCTACAGCTCTACTGGGAATAAGTTGCATGAGGTGGAAACTTATTGCCGTGTTTCATTAGGATGTCATTTTGAATTTAGACATGTCAGCAGAATTGTGGAGCTTGGATCACTTGGATGTACATGCTCAAATACGCAATCATTGACTTAAAAAAGTCTGTGTTCCATCCATACTCAGTGGCATCCTTCCATGCTGGACATAAAAAGGCTGTTTTTGGCGACGCAGTAGGAAAAGTAAGTGTGAATTCTTTAATTAAGTGGTTTTCCTACTTTAAATCATTCGCAGCACCAAGCTAAACATTTACTGAGGTGAAGATTTTAAATTTTCCAAATGGGTAATGTGAGACATTCATTATCCAGTCCATTAACATAACACAAAATACCAAGTCCCTGTTTAATAACTACATCTCAGTTCTCACAGCCTCACTTTTCTCATAGAAAACTGAGTCACAGACGCTGTACACTGACCAGGAATGTTCTCATGCTCGTGCTTCTTGAGATGGCGGTCGAGGTTGGTTTGCTGACCAAAGCAGCGGTTGCACAGGTGACACTTGAACGGTTTCTCCTTGTTATGGATGTTACGAACGTGGCGTTGAAGATTGGATGAGATGCTGAATGAGCGGTCACAGTATTTACACCTGCCAAAGTAGAACAGAAGGATGTGAATGTGTGAGTACTGCCCTTCAAGCAGGGATAATGCAGGGCTCATGGTGACTTTATTATCCACCTGCTGAGGTGAGCATGAACCTCCTTAATTTTGGATTTTTAAAGAAGAAGAAAACAGGTTTTATACAGTTTTAGGAGGAGCACAACTTGGAAAATGTTTCAGTACAGTCACAGTTAAAAAATTATAGTAATTTAAACTACATAGTAATTGCATTGCCATGGGTATCCAATTTAAATCCAGTTTTATTATTGATTTTTAAAGGTGTTTATCCCATTTTTTCCAGGGATCCATCGTTTCAATGCCTTAGTTCAGGTCATCTACCCAAGAAGAGGAATTTCCCTTTTCCAATTTGATCCCAGTGCTCTCTTTTTCTTAAAATAAAATATTTATATCACGGGTGTGGAACTCATGGGGAATAGCTGCTACGTAAGCAAAATTAGGCCAGAAATTATAATAAGCCAAATATCGTTTAAGTAAAGTTACTTTATTTCCCAAAGGAGTCTCACTGAACAAGAGAGCAATATTTGGCTTACTTAACAGCAGTTTCACTTTGGAAAAGGTTGTCTTATGATGCAGTGAAAATAGGCTAAATATAGCATACACTAAAATGTTTTAGATGTTTTTAGGTGTCTAAAATCCATTTTGCTGCTACAGCATATGTTGGAGCAAAGAGCCTTTCACAAAGATTTAAGAGTAGACTGAACTTGTAGAATAATATACCTGTAGGGCTGTTCCCCTGTGTGTGTCCGCAAGTGTCTGGTGAGGTTTGCCGAACGAGGGAAGATTTTCCCACAGTACCTGGAGAGGAGAGAGGGCAGAAGAGAAGTGGAAGAAGTAAAGATGGTTGAGTTACACAAAACAAAATATGTATTTAATTGTTACTGCAAACATTTTATGTAACACGCTGACCACGCTTACCTGCAGGCGTAACGCTCCTTGCCCTTGCGGAGGATGGCGTCTGAGAGCGAAGGTGGTGGTGAGCGGAAGTTGAATAGTGGATGAGCCGAGTGTTGCAGTGAATTGGGCGGCGCGTCCAGTTTTAGGGCGCCAAAGCTCTCCAGCTTCTCTGTCATGTTCTCCATGGCTGACATCTGGGAGGGAGGAGGATGAGAAAAAAATGGCAGCAGGTAAGAAAAAATATTTTACTGAGATCCTATTTTTATTTATTTTTCAAACTCATTCATTCGTCCAGATTTTGATATTAGTGGTGTATAAAGGGTTTAATTAGAGGTCTTGCGGAGCAGTTCTGTAATCACACCTTAGGAGAAGGCACTGAAACTGGTTACTGAACGTGTGTGTGTGTCTGTGCGTGTTTGCATGTGTGTGTTAAAAGAGGAAAGGAAGCATTGAAAACAAAGACACAATGTCAGAAAAAACAGGGAGCGAGGGAAAGAGACAGAGAGCGGAAGCAGTATATCAGAGGTTAGCCTTGTTGTTTGTACTAAAGGCGAGTCACCTCCATGACCTATAACACATTCAACGCTCAAGTACCAGTTCCTCCTGTACCCCCCTCCTCCATACACCCTCACCTCCAGCTTCAGCCAGTGCTTTGTTCTCTACCTCTCGCCTTCTCCTGCAGAAGCTACTGTTGCAGGCCGGCAAACTGGCTAAATGAGGCATTCAAGAGCCTCGATTGGAGCTGTACAATATAGTTTGAGATACCCCCGACTGATAGCTGCTTCCCCTCCCAGAGAAGCCTGTGAACAAAGGGGGCCGGTTATGTAGGAGTTTATTTGCCAAAAACAGCTTACATCCTTCCTTTTTTAGTGAATACGGGACAGGAGAGACACAGGGACAGACACTGCGTCTCAATGTGTTTATTCGCAGTCTGAGAACGAGGGGTGGGGGGGGATTCCGTCATGAGACTGAATTAGTGGTGGCATTGTGTTTGCATCACTGGGAGTATCACAACTGAGACACTCTGATATGAGAAGTTCTTACAGGGAGCCTATGAAGACATTTCATCCTGGGGAAATTGATCATTTACAACTTGGTGACTTCAAAAGCGCAGCAAAGACGAGATTGTAGTTTAGGACATATCATTATCATCCAGTGATGAATAACACAAATTAGAGCCAGACCGATATCACAGCTCTGTCTTTCTATATAGATATCAGTGTGCATGTAGTCCAATATGCTTTGATATGAAAACTTTTTATTTTTTAAAGAGAACATAGAGATTGTTTTTAATTAATTCAATTATTTTAGTTTTGTAGTGTATATTGGCAGAGCAGGCAGTGTGGCTGCGCTGGGGCCTGTGGGGTAGGTGGGGCAACACAGAGGGTGGGACCTTAACAATGTGTTTGTCAGAGAATGAACTCTTGTGAGTGATTTGGATTTGGTAAAGGCAAACCCATCTCTGTCAAAATTAGATGCTTATTCTACATAATCTATAGAACTATTTAAACAATATTCAATTAAATGAATAACTTCTTATTTTCTTTGGTACTTTTGTCATATACAGATATGCAATGATGATTGCTGGGTAACATGTATGTTGATGTTGTCCAATGTGAAGTCTCTATATGATTATTTGATGAGATGATACATAAATTGATGCTAGTTTGAGTGCAAAATCTGTCAAGACTGACAAGCTGAGCACACGGATAACACCCCACTAGCAGCAATGTAGATGTTTGGCTTGCATCAGCATCAACACTGCCACCAATGGTGTGTCAACAACCGTGCAGCAGGTAACGTTACGATAGAAATGTGTGTGTGGTCTTCATAACTAGTAACTAGCACATACTAAGGTCCATCATAATAGCTTACACCAGTGGAGTTAATAAAGGCTTTTATATTCACAATGCCTGGGACTTTTCTAGACTACCAACCAACACACTGGACTTCCAAAGGACTAACTTCACCACACCACGTTATATCTGAGCAATGTCATATATGTAAATGCATGTCCATGTGTAAATTTATCTGTCTACACTACACCAAATGACTGTATTGCAAAGTCACAGTTGATAGAGGACACAGATTTCCAGGTCAGATTAAACCGTTTCCCCAACGAGAGCCCCCCATTCTCCTGGAGACAAACACAGGATGTCCTTGATGGACACGGTGCTATTATCTAGCCAGCCAGCCAGCCACAGAGAAAAAAATACTTGGAGGGGGTTGAGTTATTAGCTGGCCTGTGGGCTCCCAGAACATGAAACAATGCCATAACTAAGATTAGCGTGGCCAAGAGAGGCAGTTTGTTACAATTCAAACGGTTATTATTCTCTCTTTTATTAATACTATCATTCCTTGTAATCAAGATTTGTAGAGGTGGGGAGGGTCTGGGGACAGTCAAACAATGTGACTGATTATCAAAGGCGCTGCAATAACAGACTGTGTCTTCTGAAAAAGGTAGAAGTGACGAGGTACACAGGCGCCATTCAGTAAACAAAGGAAGAAATCATACAGAACCCTTGAGAAAATAACATCAACACTGTGGAATGATGGAGCATAGGGCCCTATCAGTTCAGGTTGAAGCAGCGTGGGAGGCAGGACTGAGGTATTTTCACATAATACATGGTTTGAAAATAATAGTCAATAGCATCTGGGAATAATCAGTCTGTATGCAATACCTGGAGGTCAATCCCCCTGTTTGGTATTCCCTCGCTGTAGTTTTTGTTCAAAATGTACCATTTATTGTTTCTATCTAAGATTATACCAAGTGCGTTCCTCGATCTGAAAAGTCTGTGTGTGTGCCATAAGCCTACCTGTGGATGGAAGAGAGGCGGTGACGGCCTGAGGAACTTCTCCTTCAGAGCTCCTACAGGATCGAGTAGCTTCCTCTTCTCCACCCTGCTGGACCAACAACAAGGCAGAGGGTTACGTACCAAAGTCAGAGTTCATCTGTCACCTCGAACCATACATTAAAGCACCAGTGTGTAGGATTTGTGGCATCTACTGGTGACATTGCTGAACACCTCATCTCACTGTCCTCTTCCGGGTGTGAAGGAGAACCTATCCACTTGTTAAGTCTGACGCCACGTGTGACGTATGAATCATTTCCAGGTCCAGGGGCTCGGATCACAAACAAAAACAGCAATGGCGGAACCTGTGAATCTTTTGATGATAACTTCTTTCTTCAGTAGGGCATCATTAAGGGTAAAAAATTGGCTAAATTCATTAAATTTTAACAGAATCATTAGTGTAGGTGTTCTACCTGGTGGTATAATTAAGGATAGCAAAAGCAAAATATGAGTGTGGGCAGGCATGTATAAGAGGGCAAAACTTGTGCAAAATGCATAAGGCCATATCTAGAGCCATCTAGACTTTGATTTGTCTTTTCTGAGATACTGTAAAAACATGGCGGTGCAACATGGTGTACTCCATGGAGGAGGATCCGTGCCCTCTGTAGATATGAACAGCTCAGTCTAAGGTAACAAAGGCACAACAATTCTTATTTTCTGGTGATGATACACTAATGAAAACATACTTAGCAACATTATATAACATTTTTGCCATTTTTTTCTAATAAATCCCTGTAAATCGTACACACTAGGCCTTTAAACACCAACCTCTAACTTTGTCAGTGTGTGAACACAAAGTGCTGATGTTGCTCATATAGAAAGTTTCTAGTCTAATCGGGGCTGAAATACCTGTATATGGGGTCCATGAAGAATGCTGAGGGCTTGGCATAGTGCAGGGGTGGTGGCTGGTGTGGCTGTGCCTGAGGCTGCTGGTGCTGGGCAATTGAGGATTGGTGCAATAACTGGGAATGGGGATGTGGAAACCCAGCTGGGGTTTCGTCCTTGATAGAGGTGCTCTTTCCAACTCCGAAGATGTGGTTCTTTCTATTCTGTGGCTCAGCTGCCACACCATTATGACCTCCTCTGCTCCGGCTGCCAATGCTGAGGTCCAATGGCTGTTCTTCACCACTAGATATTGCTAAAGGTCCACTACTACTGCCAGTATTACTGTTGGTGTTTGAGGGGTTTGTTGGGGTTGGAGGAGCTAACTTGGTCTCCTTGGGCTTTGTGGTAAGATCAAACGGTGACTCCGCTGTGGAAGCTTGAGCTCCCACAGCACCAGAAGCCAACTTGTGTAGCTGCTCACGTGGTGACTTGGGCTCTGGTTTAAAGAACATTTCTGGATTGAGGGTACTTCGATCACTGCTGACGGGATAGATTGAGTTGTGGAAGTTGGGCAGGAACTGGAAGGGAAACATGGAATGGTAGGGCAATGGACCCATCTTCTTCTCCTGATGAAAACCAATGAAACCTGGACCAAAATATTTCTCAGCAATGGAGGCAATGGCTTTGATGGAATCCGTGGTGGCTGCATTGGCATTCGTGGTAGTGGGTGGGAGGGCTTGCTCATCAGGTGGAGGAAAGAAGGAGTGCTGGGATGATGCAGAAGAGCGAAAAGGACGATCAGCAGCGAGGTTCCCTGAACTAGACACAGCTGATATCAATGCACTGTTCGTGTCTTCCAACTGGAGGCCTTCTTGATTCGATACGGCCCCAGATGGCTTCCTTCTTTTACCACTTCGCTCACGCTCACTGTCTCCATCGCTCTCCAAGTCAGAACCATCACCTGAAGCTGTACCAGTGGTGGTGTCCAAATCTGTCCCACTTGTTGTATTAACATCTTCAAGGTCACTACCGTCAGACATGTCTACCATCTTGGATTTTGGCTTGGCTTCTCCACTTGAAGACAAATCCAGTTTGTTCTCTTTCTCTTTGTCTTCCAGCTGACTGAAACTGTTACCTCCATTGCTGTTTGTGGAGCTGACCAGGGACAGAGGAGGGGCATCTAGGGGACTCCGAGGCAACTTCACCTCCTGACTGCCCCCGCCCAGCGGGCTTTTTATCAATGGACTTGCCGGCAATAAAGGTGGCCGTGGATACAGTGATGGGGGGAAGATACCTGGGAAACCATGTGGGAGGGAAGGGAAGCCATGAGGTCCTGGAGAGAAGGGCAAGCCAGCGTGAGGGTGAGGTCGTGAGGGGAAGTAGTCAGTGAAGCCTAAACCTGACTGGTTTAGCCCTGCAAGGTGGGGATGGTGGGACTTGGGCTTGGCCATGATGGGGCTGGAGCTCATGGGGATGCCAGGGTTGAACATCCCTGCTGGAGAGCCATAATGGTTTTTGCCCTCACAGAAGCGACGATGCTTGTTGAGGGAGGAGGTAGTGCTGAACAACTGTCCACAGTCCTTACACTTGATCTGGGTGCGGCAGTCAGCATGCATACGCTTGTGGCGGCAGAGGTTGGAGAACTGGGTGTAGGATTTGTGGCACACCTCGCCTGGGGGAGCAAAAAGCCGCAGCCCATCAGGGCCTGGTTAAACCCATTTTAACACTGTCTCTAACTTTGTATACCAAATCAACAGCAACACATACATCTGATTGGAAACAAATGATGAAATAACAATAGAAAACCATTTGTTCTGCAAATTGAAACTGCCAACTTGTTCCCAGTTTGCTGTATCTACATTGTATGTACTTTACTGCCAAATAACTGCAAGAAAGATTATAAAATACATATGTATTTAATTATCTTAAATAAAGCCAAAATCCATCCTTTAAAATACTACTGCAATAAACACTACTAAAATACTTATGCAAGGATCTTTTTTTTTCATTACTGTAGAGGAGTGCAAAGTAATCTAAAATATATGTCATGACGTTTGATATACAAAGGGTGTAAGTGAACAGGTCAAATGTAATAATAATAATCATCATCAAATTAATAACCATATACATATGTGCTTGGTTCAGGATCAGAAACAGGATCAGAAAGGTGGTGTAGCAGAAAGAGACTGCAGGGTGATGGAGAAGGAGATAGAAAGGAGGTAGAAAGAAAAGAGAGGTGTAAAATAAAATGTGTGTTTTCAATGTTCAAAGCTGTCACTTACAGATAAAGGGCTTGACACTGCTGTGGATGTGCTTATGCTGCTTGAGGCCTGACGAGGTGGCAAATGTCTTGCCGCATTCAGGACACGTGTGAGCACGTGCCCCCACGTGCTGGGAGCGGATGTGGCGCTGAAGGTTGCTGGGATCTGTGAACACCTGAAAATTTCAAACAAGTATATAAAAAAAACAATGTACACCATGATTAACAATGCAAATATGTAAATATCTTCCCCTATTTGTATCATATTTTGCCATTCTTAACATTGTTAATGAAAATATGCAAGTTTTCACTGCTTTAATGTATATATTAGGTATGGTCTCCAAATCTATGTCCAGTACAGTTATGAGTGAAGCCTAAAAAAAAAGACCAGCAGAATTTCTGAAGCAGATAAAGCCTGTGTGTCCAGTGCACAACTTACGTGCTGGGTATGCTGTACCTTATCACAGTTTTCACACTCAAAGCGCTTGCCACTGTCATGTGACATCTGGTGACGGATGAGGTTGGACTTCCAGTTGAAGGCTTTGGGGCACTGGTCACACTTGTACTCCCTCTCCTCTGTGTGGACGATCATGTGTTGGCCCAGACTTGATAAATAGAACACATGCTCATCAATGAATTCAGTCATACAAGTCACATTGGTTGACTGCTTGCATTGGATGTGTATATAGTATTAAAAAGTATTCTCTTGTGTCTGTGTACCTGTACTCATTTGGGAAGATCTTCTCACAGTCTTTACACTCGTGGACAGGCTCATCGCTGTCCTCACGTTCCTGTTTGAAGTCTTCCCTCAGTGTGTCAAAGATGGAGCCAGTACTGGAGCATGAATACTTCTGGTGCCGCCGCAGTTCAAGTGTCGAGGAGAACAGCTCGTCACAGTCTTCACAGCGGTACATCTGCTCGTCTGCACATTCACACACAAACACACACAGATCTGTTAAGCCATCACCAGATACAGCTCCTTGAAATATACAGTATAATACCCAATGAAAAAAATGCACAATGTGCAAATTTTGCCACTAGGGGCCTCTCTCAGATTAAAACAATAACAAAAGATGGTGACATTTGGTCAAGCTTGTTGACTTCCTTCCTCACTGTCTGATGTATCCAACATATCCCGTGATTTCTTGAAACCTATAGCAACTAGCAACAAGCTAATGACAACTTGCAGAAAACACACCGTTATCTTCAATAAATTACACAATTCTCTGCATTTGAACATTTCATTTGATTTTATTTGCTGGAAATATTTGGTATGATGTAAGGACACAACTCCACAAAATGTATAACATATGTCTAGCGTTTTAGATTTTTTAATGTGGAAATGTTCCATATTATATCTTTGAAGAAAACTTTTACACATTTTTGATTTGAATAATACCACATCAAACTTTTAAATGATATAGTTTAACATTAAACAATGACAAAACATTTAAGTTCTTTATTTATTACTGTTGTCAAATCTGCATTTTCCAGTTTCAACATTCTTTTAACAATTTATTTCTTCTACACTATCCTATAAAATATCTTAAATTTAAAGATATTTAATTAAGCATTTCACAGTCAAATATTTATCTAAATAAAACTATCCCTAGCGAAAAAGTCCTCATAAAGAGGAAGAGCATATATAAAAAATTGGATTAGCATTCTCAATTTTATCTTCACACAAACCAACTGTAGATTTTTGAGCACTATAAGCTTCACAACATCTTTAGGCAGAAACTGAGACAATGCATATTGTAAATGGAAGACATTTAATTGTGTCAACTGGTTTTTAATGCATGGAAGCAAAACTGACTACATTTTTACGGGAGTCAAGATTAAACCAACGTTTCTGTGCACAAAGCTACAATTAAGTGCTGGTTTGCATCCTGTATTTACTGACTTCTGTAGGTTGCATCTTCCTGAGGATGCAGAACAAGGATCCAATTGTATCAGAACTGTTGATACTAAAGAACAAAAATCTATGACCTATCTGTGTGTTAGTTACAGCTAAACAGACTCACATTCAAATGGTAAAAGGAACAATCCATGTTGGCAATTGACATTCCCATAAAATGGAAATCAATTAGCAGTGAAATGTAGCCTTCATTAACACAGTTAATTGCTTGTTAAAGCAAGTGTTTGCTTGAGACTGGAGGTGTAATAGCACACAGGGGAAACAATAGGGGCTGGTCTTCCCCTTCCATGTTGATAACCTTTACAATACTTCTCACCACCAAGGTCAAATGCATAAAACTCAGGCCAGCTTTTTCAATAGCAAGTTCCTGAGTCAGACGCCAAGTTCAACAGATCAGGGGAAAGCCCAGTGGAGTGTCTTTGTGCACGAGTCTATGTGTGTGCATGTGTGCATGTGTGTGTGCACGCATGTGTTTGTGTGAACATTTTCCAAAAAGAATGAGCCACAAGGAACAGAGGTAAGCAGGGGCACAGTGGCGCCAACCCCATGGTGATTTCAGCGCCAACGTGCCATACCCTCTTTGCCATGACCCAAGCAGCCAACGCCTGAGTTGGCCCCCCAGGTGTCCCAACACGCCATGCACACCCATCCATCATTCCAAGCTGCACTAAATGAGTTTATCCAAAATGACTTACAGTGCATGGCTCACCTGTTTTCTACTGCATGTGACCGTTTATCCAGCTGGAACTTCTTGGACACATTAAAAGGGCATTAGTGTAGCAACATCAATGTGTCTAACCTTGGGGAGAAGGATAAATGACCTTCTGGTCAATGGGCCATTACACTGAGCTCAAATGCTAAACTAACTCGCTCACTTTGACACCAATGTGCACATATTTCACAGAGAGCGGAGAGTGTTTTACTGTGAGAGAGTTGGCTGTCATTAGCTCTGGTGCTCAAACATCTCAACGTGCTGACAGTTTTTGTCTGTCACCAGAAAAAAAAAGTGATAGTTCATACACAACTATGATGAACTTTTTTTGAATCTAAAAATCCAGCCTATCAGCTGCACACGTGAATGTTGTCAGCCTGAATCCTACAGAGCCCCACAATGGTTGAAGGACACCATTATACAAGTTAGGTTAGACAAACTACACAAGCTTTCCAGACTGAAGTTCAGTTTCAGCCTCTAAAACTACAACTACTACTATAGATAATAATAATAATAATAATAATAATAATAATAATAATAATAATAAAACATCAAGAAAAAAGAGCCCGGGTATTGGTATAGTATAAGTATCGGCAGGTATCCATATTCAGATTACAGAATCAGATCGGAACTGATGTGTGCATCAGTGTGCCTGTGTTTCTTCAGTTAGTCTGGTCTGGGCGAGAGGGGTGGGGTGGGATGGTGGGATGGGGGGGTTATAAAGGGGAGACTAATAGCTCTCTGGGAGACGAAGGGAAGCACAATTATGTGCAGTTTAGCAGCTAATCTGGGAGCATGGGTGAGGTCTCAGGGGACTCCTCAAGTCCTCTACTTCAAATTCCTTCTCCGATAAGCCAGACACAGAGAGCAGGGCTGCACTGCCAAGCTCCCACTCAGCTCTGCTACCTCTCTCTCTCTCTCTCTCTCTCGCTCTCTCTCTCGCTCTCTCTCTCTCAGCTCTCTCTCTTCACACACACACACACACAAATACATGGAAACAAGCACCAAAACACTCTCATCCCTACCGTGTCTCTCTTTGTCCTTCTCTCTATCTTTTCTCTCTCACTCACAAATACAGATTTAAAACAGTAGACAAACTTTTGCACTTATTTTTCTGTCTGCTTCATCCCTCTCTCATACCAACACACAACGCCAAATACTTTGGCTCTGACACACATTCTGGCAGGTGGAGAGTCTCTCTTTTCTCTCTGTCTGCCTCAGTCTCTCTATATTGCACATACATGCACACAGAGGAATTGAACAAATCATTTACAAGTCTGCTCCATCTTTGACACACTCCTACAACATGCCATTCTGCTTCTTTTCAATAATCAAGCTTGCTTTGAGCTCCCGTTTCCTCCCGTTCATCTGGCACGGGTATATCTGTGCATCACGCAGGGGGGAAATAACTGAACTGCCGAGCATCTCACGAACATCTTGTTCTCCCCTCCACCATTTTATAATCAGTGACAAGTAAGAGTAATCAGATTTTTTTTTGCATCTATGGTTCCAGAAAGATTGGAAACACAACAAAACAATGTTACCTGACAACAGCAGTTCACCACAATAAGTCCAAGATGTTTCAAGAAACACAGCGGAACTACGGCCCCTTTTCCGCTTAAGTGAACTTTGAAAGAAAAGCCCCGATTGACAGTGAACAGCTGTCCAAGTTAGATTATGAGATAAAATACTGGACATATTCAGTCTGACGTATAGAGGCATGGTTGAAAGGTAGCGAGTACAGTGAATCAGGTTACCCACTAAGAGGGAAAACGGGTGCAGGAGAGCACCTAAAAACATCAGGCAATTTGAAATGGGAGCCAATTTGCAGACAACAGTGTACAGCGAGGTGTAGCAGAGCACTTAACACACATGATCTTGCAGATTGTAGTTTTATAACTCAAACTAGGGCTGGCTGACAGGGACAAAATCAAATTTTACAATATTTTTGACTGAATACCTCAATATCAATATTGCAACAATATTGTGGGGATGATTACTAGAGTGAGAACACTCGGGTAAGTTCAGAAAATTACATCAATTTACTGTAATACAGCCATTAAATCCAGAAAAAAAACAACAACACTCGTACCATATTACAATGTAGAGACTGGATTTGCATCGATATCAATACAAAAACAGTCATCATTGCAGACAAGTTGTCCTCTCCTGCACGCTCTGCAGGTGCCATCATTCTCCTAAACCATATGTCCAAGAAATTCCAACTAAAATATCTTATACACAACACATGCTTTCTAAGATTTATATATATATATATATATATATATATATATATATATAGATAGATAGATAGATAGATAGATAGATAGATAGATAGTAATTACAGGATATAATATTTATTTCATTAGCTACCACTAACCCAACAGCCTGTATTGGGTAATTCATTTTTCCCCTCAACCTAAATTGTAAAGTGCATAATCTTTAACACATGTCGAACTAAAGACGTGAGCCACAGCACAACTGGATTAATTAAAAGTAGGCTTTCAGGCTGCTGCATCAGGTTCAATCAACGTGTTTCTTTTCAAAATTTGATGTTTGATCTCATGTGCTGCTTATGTTATTATTTTTGAGCAGGGGTATTAAAAGACACTAGACACACTAAATACAGTGTAAAACAGATTTAATCAACAGTTTTATTTATTCATGTTTAACTTATTATAATGACTAATTGGGCAAAGGCAAATATCTGCCTGTAAAATTCAGAAAATTAAATCACTTTACTGTAATGCAGCCTTTAAAAACAGATCCAAAAGACACACTCATGCCATATCACGATATAACGATATCCAAAATCTAAGACTATAGTCTCATGTCACGATATTGTTATCATATCGATGTATTGCCCAGCCCTACCTCAAACTAAATTACACAGAAAGAAAGAAAGAAAGAAAGAAAGAAAGAAAGAAAGAAGAATCATAGGACATATTATTTATTTTATTTTATACCACTGATCCAACAGTCAGTCTTATGGAACATACTCTTTTTCCTTAACATAAATTTAATTGTAGTAATTTGCATAATCTTTAACATGTCTAACTTCCTGGGCTAAAAGAGGACTGGATTAATTAAAAAAGGGGTTTTCAGGCTGCTGCATCAGGTCCAGTCAACTAGTTTCTTTTCTCTGTTTACTGTGTTATGTTACTATTTATCATTATTATTATTATTAATATTATTATTATTATTATCATCATTATTATGTTTACTATTGAAGTATTTTCTAGATTAAAAGTGCCACTATATTTTTTAAGTTGTTTTTTGTTTGTTTGTTTGTTTGTTTGTTTTTTAATTCGCAGGCCGCGGGGTTGATTCCCAGGAGGATCAAGTGACTAAACGCATGGCAGCGTCGGTAAGGCTGATACTAATGGCCACTAAAACTTAGAAAAATTAAAAAACAAAAACAAAAACGCTTAGGTTTATTTCTGAGGACAAACTCTAACCCTGACATATGAATAACAAGATTTTTAGGCCCATTATCATTACTCTTTGGCCGGTGTGATAAACTGAATTCCAAACTCTCAGTTTAAAGGTCCTGAGTGCTCCCATATAACGTGCTCTTGAGGACATGGTTTTCTAATAATTTCTGTTTGATCTCGGCTTTCCGCTAACAGAAAATTTCTGCTCACTTTGGATGGAGTATGACAAGTGCCAATTGACGCCCTGATACTGTATTTCAGGCGGAGAGGCCCATTACATTGCAGCATTGTAAGCGCACAATTCAGACCAGACTCTTACGAGCTCTAGCCTTCATTATTGGCAGGCCTATTTTAAATGACAGCTCCAAAACGGCCTTCAACCAGATGCTTTAATGCGGGATTTAATTCCATCCTGGAAATTTATGATTCGAATAATTCAAATTTCTTGAGGAAGAAAAAATATTCTTGGAGGAGGGAGAGACTGGTGTCTTTTTCCCCGTCACATTAGCGAGGTTAT
This sequence comes from Lutjanus argentimaculatus, assembly GCA_034769285.1. Lineage (NCBI taxonomy): Eukaryota > Metazoa > Chordata > Actinopteri > Lutjaniformes > Lutjanidae > Lutjanus > Lutjanus argentimaculatus. The sequence goes on from JAWZSL010000007.1 coordinate 11,618,881, forward strand.
GGAGTGTGTTGGCCGCGAAGGCAGCACACAGGATGCAGGTTGGAGTTTGTTTAAAATGTGCGCTAATGACGCGCATTAATCTTACCTTGCAGGTTGGGTGCCATGGATCCCTCGGGGAAAATACCGTCCTTCATATACACTAAGAGCTCCTCCCCTGCTTCAATGTCCCGGACAGCTTTATAATAAATCTGAGGAGGGAGAGAAAGACAGAGGGAGACTTTAACTTAAGGTCAAGATGGAATTTATAAGTCTGGACCCCCGCATATTTATTATCGCAGTTAAAGGAAGGGCCTGATTCTGAAATGGATCTTATTAGCATATTAATAGGGTTGTTATTAAGAAAATCATGCATGGATAAAATAGGCAAAATTATTAGTTATGGAAAAATATTTCGGTCAGAAATGTTCACAGTTTATTTGTTCTAATTAAAAGCCGGGCCGTCAGATGTTATTTGATTACATGACGCACACACAATGATTTATTTTATTCCACATTTACTCAGACTTTCTAAAATAAACAAAACGAATATAAAATAATATTTTCCCCTTTACAAATCACTTTAAAAAACAACAAAAACAGGGCAGCATTCTTTCACAAAGAATTACTCAAACATTCAAGAAAAAAAAAAGAAAAAAGAAAAAAGAAAATGAAAGAAGAAATCCAGACGATACAAATAACTGCTGTAATGAGTGTAAACAGTCTGCAAGAAAAGTGGTGAGTGAAACGAAAATAAACATCAAACCGCTCAGCTGCGTTTCTTTTTTTCATTCACAGCTGCTGCTGCAAACCGGGAAATGTCGAGTCTTCATCTGGACACAGTATTCATTTGATTGCGGTAATTTTACTTGTGTGATCCGAAATAAATTACTACTAGACTATATCTTTTTTCTTTCTAAAAGGAAAACTGAGAAAATGGGAATAATGACAATATTCGAGGCCATTCAAAAAGAAGGCCTTTTCCAAACTCTATCCAACATAAAATAAATAAATGAATAGATAAATAAAAATCTGTGAACCAAACTTAGACATTGACCTACACATTCAGTCTAAACAACCTCTGTCAAAATTAACGAGTGTAATTTTCCAGTAAATAATATTACAGCTTGATACATCCCAATAAACCACAGCGCAAACATAATACCACTTCAACCTGCACGGAGAAGCTGTGATCTGTGACCACATGGGGGCGCTCTGCACCAATTCAACTCTGTCACCACAACAAGGAAGGCTGAGCACACACATTCACACACACACAAACAGAGCTGCACACACACAAACAGGCCGGTGAAACTAACTTCCAAGACTTAGTCCTCTTAAGATGAGACAAGATCAAAGGCCTAAAATCAGAGATAATATCCCATATTATTATTATTATTATTGTTATTTATTATTATTATTATTATTATTATTGGCTACACGTTTCGACCTGACCTTTGTTTTCTCCGTGAGACGGAAGAGTTGAGAAAGCCGTGCAGCGCTGCGGAGAGCCTCCAGTTGCAGTAGCACTTCAGTCCCGGTGGAGTTGGCGACACAACCCATAGTAGGTCTACCGGAGAGAGAGCGGGGCGCTGGAGCGGACTGGGCCGGGGAGAGGAGGTCGCGGAGCGGCCAGGCGCGCTGCGGACGATCGGTGATGGTTCCCTCTGGCTAGATGAAGCCCGACGCTCCTCCGCTGGGTTTTACTCTCTGATCTAGTCTCTGAGCGCGTCTTTGATGATGATGATGAGTCTCTCTCTCTCTGTTTCTCTCTTTCTGACTCTCTCTCTCTCATTAGTGATTCCCTCTATTGCCCCTTGGTGCTCTCTCGGTTACCCGTCGGCCACTCCTCCTCGTCTTATCTCCAGCCAAAAGGATTGAGGGATCTGCGGCGCAGACCCCTCCCCGAATCTCCTCCGATCCCAGCCGTCGCTTTGGCCGCTTGATAAATCTATTATTGATGTAAATAATGGATAAAGCAGCCGGACAGACGTGCACTCACTCTGTCAGTCACTTCATCGCTCTACAACACACTCATGTACGCACGGACAAATACATGCACCCGAACAGGCACAGAAAATCTATCAATAGGCCTTCTGCCAATTAATGTTATTTAAGTTTTATTCGAAATGTAGTAACTTTATTTCGTGCTCTCTCTCCCAGTCTGGCCTGAACAAAACTGCACTGACGATGGGAGCAAATTCTTTCAACTATGAAGTCAAGTTTTGATTAAATGGGGGTCAAAATATAAAAACCTTGCAAAAAGATACGGTTATATTTTAATAAAACTTGTGAAACATGATAATGTCTCTTTTAATGCATTTATGTCAAACAAATATTTTAAAGAGCAATTAATTATTGATATTATAATTCGATTTTTCCTCAACCATTTTATTTAAAATAAGAATCATTCAGTACACAACTCAGAGGACACAGAAGAAGAAACTTTAAATAAATTCTAAAGGATGAACAACATTGCAATATCATATTTAAATACTTCCACAATTTTTATATGTAATATAGAGATGAAACAATTAATCAATTAGCTGTCAACTATTAAATTAATTGCCAACTATTTTGATAATTGTTTTGAATACATTTTTAAGAAAACATGTCTAAATTCTCCTATTTCTGCTTCTCAAATGTGAATATTTTCTGGGGCTGCTTTTGTCCTCTATGACATTAGACTAAATATCTTTGGATTGTAAACAAAACAAGACATTTGAGGACGTCATCTTGGGCTTTGGGAAATACTGATCAACATTTTTTACCATTTTCTGACATTTTATGGACCAAACAATTAATTGATCAATTGAGAAAATGATTGACAGATCAATCAATAATGAAAATAATTGTTAATGTAATATAGCTTGTTATGTAATTATTTTAAATCTTTTAAAATTGCTTAATTTGGGAAATAAATTGTACATCTTTGTCATTATTATGACAGGATTAGCATCTAATGTTACTTATGTTTTGTTTTTTTAAGAATACAGCCTGTTGATAAATAAGGAAATTTTAATTATATTCCTAATAAATATTTATTGTGTCTGCAGCATTTTGAATCTTTTTGAATCTTTGTTTATGTGTGTGTGTGTGTGTGTGTATTCTACAGTAAGGGCCCCATACACTCAGACCTGTCTTGACCTCTTCCCATCTCTGTCCAGTGTTCAGGGGACAGATGCCTCATCGATCAATGCCAGCCGTAGGGCCCGCAATAATCCCCCACTGTGGCCTCATACAAACACGCACACACACACTAGTGTCTATTTATTGATGGATCCGTTGCAGGGTAGAAGGGCAGATCAAACAGCGTTGGAAAGGGCTCCGCTCCAAAACACAAAAGATGAAGGACTGACAAGAAGGTGGACAAGGTTCATCTTCTCTTCAAAACCCCATCAACTACCCACCCCATGCACACACACATATGCAAAGACACACACACACACACACACACACCACCCCCTGCACTGTCTCAGCCGTTTCCTTCACTAGATGCAACTTGGCCACAGAAACACTGAATGGGCTCACTTTACACACCAGTTTTGGCTGATTGTTCTCATTCTAAATGAATGGGAACTATTACATTGGGGTAGACATACACAGACTCACATGTACACACATGCACTCGTGTAGAAACACACCACACGCACACACACACACGTACACAGGAAACTGTTCGCCTGATTTGCCTTGTTTTGTTGGGCCATAATTTAATGTGCCTGAATATTGCATTAGGATGAAATTGCAAGCAGGATTAAGTGAGAACAGTTGCTGGAAATGTGTGTGTGTCTGTGTGTCTGTATGTGTGTGTGTGTGTTGTGTGTGTGTGTGTGTGTGAAATGATGCAGATGTCTGCACAAAGCACTGTTACATCTTTCTGACACAGACATTTCTCTGTTTAGAAAAACTCAAAACCAAGCAGCACTTCTACACAAACTGTCCAGAACACATTTATTTTATGCACTTGATGTATATGGAAAACTATATATACAATAATACAATTATGTATTGCATGGCCATAAATATCTAAATTATGCATGATCATGCACACATTTGTTCATCTTACATCATTAATGACAAACAAATAAACAAATAAATTATCCACTTGCTTTTTAAAAGGTTACTGGCCGCATTTGAATTTGCCTCGTCTGCACATATTTCCATAAACTCATGCATTGTGTAAAAGAAAAGAAAAATCACTGAAAAGTCTGTTAAATTATACATTTTAGCACTGAGTGGCTGTGTATATGTGTGTGCGTGTGTGTGTGGTGTAAATAAATGATAGGTTCGTACCTGTGAGCCACTACACCAAGCAACTGGTCTGGCGAACAAAAAGCAAAGCTGCTCACTAAGTACAAACAACCGCAAAACACATCAAAAAAACAATCGTGCACGTGGCCTTTTCTGGCTCTGATAATTCTCCGCAATTTTCGCCAGTGCCCTGATTCTTTCTTTGACATTGTGTGGCAGTGGCAGGGGGCACTGATGTGAAAATCTTAAAAGGATTAGACGGGTTGGTGTTGCCAGCCAATTGGTGCTTGTCAATCTCGGAGGCCCCTGTGTGTTCCCTCTCTTGCTTGGTCCAAGCCCCCTTTCTCTCTCTATCGGTCAGGCTTAATGTCTGAAGCTTAAATGGACACACTAGCCTGTCCCCTCGGTGTGACAGAGTGACAGGTGGCAGATCAAGACATGAGGACAGAGAAAGAAGACAAAGACAGGAAGGAACAGGCGACTAGAGACTGAGACAGGAGGGGGAAAGAGCTATGTAGGCAGGGATTAGGAAACAAATAAGAGCAGAGTGACAGGAATGTGGAAACACACAGGCGAGTCATATGGATGCATTTGGTTACTGTCATACCGCCATCGTGTTTTCTACATTTGTTTCTTTGTGTTTTGTTTCGAGCTGACAAGTTTTCAATGTCACTGATCCTTTGGATGCATTTTTTTGTCTTTTCTTGGCTCAAATATATCTCAGTACATGGCTGCAGAGGTGGCAAAGTACACACATTCTTTATTAGAAAAAAGACTGTGGTAAAAGTAGATGCATTGATTAAACTCTTTCCTCAAGTGAAAGTGAAAAAGTACAGGCTCTGAAATGGTCTCAAAATATAGAAGTTATAAGTGGCCATCAGAAGGACATTACTATGAGCGGTTTCTGTGCAAAGCTAACTGAACCTCACCTTTACTTTTCAGCTGAGTCTCCCTCTTGTGTCTGTTTTGTCTTGCTAAGTCTTCATTTTTGTCCTTTTACATCTGTCGTGCGTGATGTCCTCTGATGCATTCACACCTTTTCTGTCTGTTACTGTCCCATCCGGTTAGGCTGAAATCTATCTTGATGTTGGGGAGGGTGGAGGGGAGTACCAGCCTGGAAGCAATCCAATGTACTGCTGTGGGCAGGGTCAGTAACAAAAGGTATTGTAGTCACTTTAAAAAGATCCACCTAATAATACTTTTACCTCTTTGCCACCAGACATCCTTTTCTGATGGGACACTGCCGTTATATAAGATAAATATCATTCTCTCCAAATCAATCAAACTCCATTGGCGAAATCGGTAATTTTACCATGGGAGTTGCTGACCTACTGCTGCCTCCATCTGTTGGTTTGTTTGTGTTACAGTGTGACTTTGGTGTTTTAAAAGCAACGTTCAGATTCACTGAAGTCACACAATAACACAAACAAACTAACAGGTCGAGGCAATGGTGGACCAGCAACTCCCATGTTCTGCCAGATATAATTACAGATTTCACCTATGGAGTTTGGTTAGTGTGGAGTGAGCGATATTTGGCTTATATAACAGCAGTTTCCTATCTGAAAAGGCCATCTGAACCAAGGTAAAGCAGAGAAAATGTTCTAAATACAGTGTACACTTAAATTAATACTGATTTTTGGATGGATCTTTTTTATGTGGCTAAAATACCTTTTGTTGTTGACCCTGTCCACAGCAGTTTATTTGTTTATTTGTTTATTTAAAAGGATCCCCATTAGCTGACGCCAAGACGACAGCTAGTCTTCCTGGTTCATTGGTTAGCTTCCGTGCTGGTACTCCTCTCTGCTTCACCTAACTGGGGGCGCACTGACCACCATCTACTCTTGGTAATACACTGACAATGGATAAGGACCTCACACAACCCCACGTCAAATGATCTGAACTTTCCCTTTAAACAGCAGGGAGTAAAAGTAAAAGGTTGTTAGAAAAAGTACAGATACCTGAAAACTGCTAAAAAACAGTAATGAAGTATTTGTACTTCATTACTTCCCACCCCTGCATGACTGTGAGTTATCATAGTAGTCCAAACTGAACTGAAAGTAAAATGTGTGTTGAGTAACTGCAGAGTAACATCACTGGTATTTCATTTAAAGAAAGTGGGACAAGAGTCAGCATAGCAAAAGTGAAAAAAAAAAAAAAAAAAAACAGCGTCTGCAGGATAAACAGAAACAGAGAAATATGCTACTATATTGCAGCGGTAAGTTGTGGCACACACATTGCACGGGGTTGGGGTTAGGGCCTAGTTAAGCAGTTGGGGTTTTTATGGGCACTGGCTGGGCATCTTTCCAAAAGTATCCGATGCCTTACCCAGGTTTCTTTAGAGGAAGGGAGGGAGAGGGAGAGATTGGACATAAGGAGCAGAAAGGGGGAGAAAGTGCTGCCTCCACAGAAGAAGACTGTGCCTGGGATAATGGTTATTGTGGGACTCAGGAGTGTCAGGCTATTCTTCAGCCTCTTTACATGGGTCATTTCCTAACAGCACTGGCAACTGGCCCAGCCACGGACACACAATAGAGCCATTCCTTGGTCATTACCAGTGCACACATTTTGCTACTTCAGTGGTAAACACACACACTCACACAAATAAACGTGCACACACAGATTCACATAGATCACTGGTTTTCAAACTGAGGTCCTTAAAGTGGGCTGTAGGGGGTCCCCAGCAAATGGAGGAATAGAATATTTTAACTTAACTAACAAGTGAAGAAATAAGGTTGGCCAATTTGGATTGATTTTTAATTTATAGTGATTGTGCTGTTTGATCACTGATTGACTATGAAGGCTTTATTATCTTCAAAACTAAAGATTAAAAAACAGTACTCAGAGGGGATTCCTCAAGACAAAATCCGCAAACTGGGGGGGTCCATGTTTCAAAGTTTGGGAACCCCTGGGATCAGCCCAGCATCCTCACTCCCCCTTGTCTCTGCCTCTTCCCTTCCTGCTCTTTTTCTCATATCTGGACCATAAATCCAACCGTGACATCTCTGTCATGTCACTCACCTGGTCTCCGGTGAGGTGACAAGCAGCGAGGTTCTGCTCCTCAAATGACGGGGCAGAGCGGACGTATTTAAGCCAGCTGTTGCTCGCGGTGTCCGGGCCCGTGTCCAGCGCAAACTTGACATTGCCCATGTCGTCCACCACCTATTAGAGGCACAGATAACAAGTTAGACAGTATGAAGGTGAAGTTTACAGACAAACAACAAGCTGTCATCAACCACCAGATCACTTGGAATATTTCAATCAAAGACATTTTCTAAGAAGAGTATGGGCAGTTTAAAAAAGTGAACATCAGTCTATACAAAGGCTGTGCCAGCAGTTTGATGTCAGTCAACTTTGAGACACACAGAGGCAACATGTCAGTGGGTGTTAGGGCCACCTAACCCTGTCAATCCCGACAACAAGACGAGGAAGGAGGGAAAAGAGGAGAAAGGAGGAGGGAGTAGACAAACTGTGGCTTCTTTCACTTGTCTAAAGACTTTCTCTGGCACATATTGATCACCCTTTGTAACCCTTACGCCCCCCTGAGACTCAGAGAGCAGGTTTCATGTTACCCGCTTTCACAGAGAATGAAGGAGGATGGAGGTGGAGGTGAAGGAAGAAGAGGAGGAGGAGAAGAGGGGCTTATTGTGGAGCAAAAACTTGAGGGAAAACCAGGAAAAGTAGAGAAACACAGCAATGTATGCATGTGGAATAGGGGGACCTCATTTTTCACAAAATTGTTAATTATGACTTGTTTGGAATTAATTGTCAGAAGCATCAAAGTATTGATACTTTTTCAATATCACGTGTTTAAATTGCTACTAAATCAGTTCATTTTAACATCAAAAGTACTGATGCTGTTAAAAAGCCAGATGCTATCAGCACCAAGCAATGCTATTTGCCCCGAGCTGGGATAGCCAGTGTGGCTATTTAAACCCAGGTGTATATTGCTTAGCATGGCAGAGACAAGCACCCAGGTGTCCGTAGCCACACTGACTATTTAAACCCACATGGAAGAGACAAACCATGATCTTTTCCTAAACATAACCAAGTAGTTTTGTTGCCTAAACCTGCCTAAACTGCGACTGAAAATTGAAAATATTAGGTCAACTTAAAATTAAAAGTAAAAACTGTGACTTTGTCGCTCTTTGTAGCTTAACTAGAGGGCCATGTATAAATGGCTGAATAGCTGCCGTGTGACTATTTTCACACAAGAGCAAATAGACACTCTGGAGAAAAAAAAGAAAAAAGATCTAAGTATTCATTCAAGACCTTGGGTTTCTAATTTAAATGTGATATTAATTTAAAAAAAGAAAAAATAACCTATCTTGTGGACCTAGGACTTTTTTTTCTTTTTGCCATGGTATTAAGGAGGTATCAAGTTTAAAATTCTGGTATTGTCACAACTCTATTTGAATGAAAGGCAATGAAAAAGAGAACAAGTTCACAAATGTGCCAGAACAACAGATACTGGACCAAAATTAGAGCATTTACGAAAAAGCGGAGATTACAAGAGACTGCATGAATTTAAAGGAGAAATGTTGCCCTCTACTCGTAGCTCTTTTGACTGCATTTCTGTGTGTGTGTGTGTATCTGTGTGTGTGTGTGTGTGTGTGTGTGTGGTGGAGTTTGGTGGTGCTGGGGAATCTGGGGGCGGCCAAGTCCACCAAGTTGGGGCTGAAGCTCCGATTTCTCCCGGCGCTGCGTGTGATACTGAGCCTGTGTGAATCCTCCGGGGAGACCTGGCCTGAGACAGAGCAACTCCTCTAATTACAACTCCCAATCAACCTGGCTGGAGTTCAGCACTGACCTCTTAGCTTGACTCTTTGCACTCCTAATCACAGTCAAATGTCTGCTGAAGGAAATCGAGGTGTGATGGAGAAGAACCAACAAACCGTCTGACGTTTTTAGATGTGCAAAGTTCGTGAACCTCTGTAACTGGCCGCTTTTCTAAAAGGCATGTTCGTGTTTTTTTCCCAGCTCATAAAGTGTGAATGGTCGTGTTCTTGTTGTCTGGGCGAGCGCGTGCAGAAGGTGTATTTTCGTGGGTGGGGTTACAGGTGCCAAGTTTGGTTAGTAAATATGTAAAGGGTCTGGTTGGAGGTGTGGAAGAACTGCCATGTGCCTGTTTGTGCAAATAGAGCAGCCGTTCGCTGTGGGCGAATGCATGTGTGCATGGTTGAGTTAACAGCTCAAGGTAACAGAAATGTTGTGCTACTTTTGAGCCAAGGTGTGAGTCTACCCTCTTCACTAAATACGCCTGCTCTAGAATAACAATGCCTGTTAGTGCCGCCTCAGCTAAAAATAATCAAAACCTTGCCCTGTGTTTTAAAAACCCTGCTCCACGAGCCTGAAATAAAAACCGTGGCTACTGTTTATGTAAATGTATCTGCTGATTGTGAGAGTGGGAAAAGAGACTGTTTATGCAAATCAGTTCCTGTTTTATGTTATGAGATACTCAGAAGCAAATAATGTGATAACGTCCACTGGAAGAGCTTTTGTTCCCAACAAAGACAGACTGCACTAATTACAGAAGCAGTGGTATTAAAGAAGTTGTAAAACAGATAAAATGGTTGAAAGGCTTTCAATTTATGTCATTTTGGACTAATTATTTAACCCCCAAAAAACTGCCATTGAACTCACACAATACATATTAGATGCAGATGCTCTCTCTCCAACAAAATGCACTCTCTCAGCTTTCTGATCCATTTTAATTACCAGAAGTTTGTTTAAGAATTCAATCATTGTATAAGATTCAGCCCATAACTTATAGGAAACATGTTGTTGTGTTTGGCTAATCTGTCAAATTACTATTAGTCTAATATTTACATCAATCAATATAATAGCCTACAGTCAGTTGTACTTAAATAGATTTAAGTATTTGATTAAAAGGAAGTTTAATGTTAATGTTAAATTCACTTGAGTAAAAAAATAGATTACAGTTAATGAGATCTGTTGACCTAGCTATCTTTATGCTAAGCTATCTGCTAATTTATTATTCTCAACCACTGGGCCACTGTCCACTGACCTCAGAGCGCCATCCAGTCCATTCATAGTTATTTTATATTTAAATGTGCTCAAGAATTCATACAAATAACAAATGTCAAAGCAAAATGCATAAGATGTGCTTGGGCATCACACACTATTTGGGAAAGCAGTCCTTGGAAACTTTTCAACAATTAGAAGAGGGCCTTAAGTTACAAAACACTGTGCTAATTTAGCTATCTTTGTGCTTAGCAAGCTGTCTTTAGCATGAGTTAGTGAAGAGCTGTTTTTTCCGCCTTATCAATGATGAATTGATTTGCTGCCTTATCTAGTTACATGGAACTGAATAACCGAAATGTCACTTCATTAAAATTAAGAATCTTCATTTACAGATAACATCTGGGAGAAAAATCTATGACTAAACTTAGCTTTAACTTAAGCTAAGGCTAGCTGTGGCTATCTCAAAAGCCAGCTTTAAAAAGTGGCTTTCACGGTAATGGCACAAAAAGTGGAAGGGCACATTTTTAAAAAATTAAAAACAGTAAAACAGGCATAAGAAAGTCAGATACAGTTTATAACTCAGTTTTGGTTAGATATGTAGTTACTACATTTAGAATCTTATCCACTCTTCTCACATCTATAGCTACTGCCTCTTCTGCTTCCAGTTTACGACTTAAACACTCGGCTTGATCGAGTCCAGGCCTTTGTTTTATGTGTGAAAACAGTCACTGAAAACTAACCAGGCGTACCCCCTCCTACACACCTACCACTCCTCCCAATATCTTTTCTGCAGGCATCAGACTCAGAGTGCACTTGTCACGGCGCTGCCGGGGAGCTGCGACAGGTTTCATACATGTTTTATGAACACATGGAGAAAAGCTGAGATCCAGGTGGAGTCAAGGTGGGATTATTTCTTTTTTTTTAGGGGGAATAGGTGTGGGAAGAGTGGTAGGAACTGCACAGACTGACACAATGAATACTGCCATGCCTACATAGTGAGCATGGTAGTATACACCACTTTGCCCCCCCCCCCCCATACACACAGCCAAAGGGTCTGATCATGGCCTTAATGAGCCACAGACCTGTGTGTGTTGTGGTGTTTTTGAATGTGCATGTGTGTGGTGTGTGTGTGTGTGTGTGTGTGTAGTCAGGGAGGCCTGCTAACACCCTGTCTCCGGGTGGAAGCCTGATTTATAAGGCTTCAAATGAGGTGCAACAGAGAAGGAGAGCCAGAACAAGCCTGCGGCTGATTGTTTGTTTATTTACCTTTCTTTTTCACCCCCCCAATCCCTTCCTACGTCATGGACCCGGGGGAGGACCAGGGTGGAAATCATCTGCTCCACGTGCAAAAGGATTTCGACAAAACAAAGCAAACCAGGCTGCGTAAAGATGCCCCCTAAAGTTCTCTCTCCTCTGCCAAATTCAGAGGCCAGAAATAGCAACTGTGACACTCAAGACAAGAATACTGTTTTTATATTTTCAAAAATGATCTTTTCCCACTACTTTTGCACTAGTTTGTGAAGATTCTCAGTCATCCAGGTCATGGTATTCATAAAAAAGGTTGTCGTAGGCAACTGGACTTAGAGTTCTCGAAGATGTTTTGCCTCTCATCCAAGAGCCTTCTTCAGTTCCGCTTCAGAGCTTTCATACTAGTTGTAGTTCATACTATATCTGTAGTTATATGTAGTTCATACCATATAAATTGTATTCACCATGTTAGTTTTTGTCATCTGGGAATGCAGCAAAATTGCTTAAAAGAATTTTGATTGGACAAGAAACGCTAAACAGTCTGACAAGCAGTCAGACAATCAAACAGGCTGAAAAAAAAAACCCATCCAGGTTAGCCAAACTTGTTTGGAAGAGAAAATGAAGGTAGACAGTAAATTTATTACCCAAACTGCCCATTGAAAACATCCATCAAAGATTGGAGACTGATTTCCTGATTCAACTTTTACCTATGAAACTTGCTGTAGTTGAGAGCACGCACAGTTTCCTTGTTTAATGTGACTAAACTGTTTACAACCTGTCTGACCACTGGACTGCTCATGTTTCTTGCCTTGTCACATTTTGCTGAAGCAATTTTGCCAGGTATCTAGATCTCAGCGAGTACAGTGTTATTTTAACTTATATAAATGATGGTAAAACCTATGAAAATAAGATCAGAGTTGTAATAGTGAAGTTAATTATCCTTTAAAGGACTAGTGTGTAGGATTTAGTGGCACCTGGGGGTGAGCTTGCAACCAACATGCCTCATCCTCCCCTTTCACCACGAAAGAGAGAACCACGAAACCTGCAAAAATATGAAAGGCCCTTTCAAGAGCCAGTGTTCAGATAAGGACCAGCACCCTCCATAGATAAAAATGGCTCAATCTCAGGCAACAAAATCACAATTTTCAGGCAATCACACACTACTGAAAACATAGTTATGAATATTATATTTCATTTCTGTCAAATTCTGCTGATAGATACCCATAAAACTTACATACTGAGGCCAGGAAAGAGAAGAAAACAGTCACTGTTATGATGTTTATTCATACTTTCATTCACTCCTATATGACTTACTATGCATTAAAAACAGTTTAAAAAGTTTCCATTTCAGAGCTTGACCTATAGTTTAATTTGATTAAACAGCATCAGAAAATGACTTACATGACAACACACACACACACACACACGCACTAACACGCATACACAGACACAATGAGACTTCAGTTAGAGAGAAGCAGCTCTGAGTGGACAGGATGCAGAGCAAACTCCACAGGAAGCTCTGATAAGAGCACAACACTTATATCGCTCCTCACAACACAAAGGGGAACCTTTGACAGCTAGGAACCTTTAATGGATGTCTCGGCATGCCCTCTCCTCCGCCGGTTATATCTGACGGATGTGTGTGGTGCGCAGGGCTGAATTAGAAGAGGAAAGTTGCTTGTACGGGTAGACGTTGGTGACAAGGTACATATTATTTTCTGTTTGACGGAGGGCAGAAAATGGAAATGGCAGCTCGGAGCGCTGTGGTGATTGTGATTTTGATGTGAGATGGAGATAGAAGCAGACTTACAGCATGTGAGACATAACTGCCAGGTTATTGTGTGTCTCTGAGGGAATATTTTTACGAAGTGTGATCTTAGTGCTTTGTTGCACTCCCCCCCCCCGAGTTTCAATGTGTGAACACGCCCTAGTTTGCATGTATTTGTATATGTGCCTGTGATAGAGAGGAGAGGGGTTGTTTTCATGTAGCTGTTTTTTGTCATTTCAAAACTTCATGTTTCACCTTCATTCCAACATAGATATTTTCCATGTCAGGAGAGAGACAAAGGTTTGTTTTATTCTTAATATTATTACATTACAGGGCTGCAACTGACAATAATTTTGTTATCAATTTATTTATTTATTTATTTATTAATTATTTTCATGATTGCTTGATTCCTCATTCAGTCTATAAAAAAAGCAACATCTTTAAAAGGCTTCTTTGTCTAAAGAACAGTATAAAACCCAAAGATTTACTATCATAAATGACAAAGAGAAGCAGCAATACTCACATTTAAGTAGCTGGAACCAGCAAAAGTTTGATGTTTTGCGCTTGAAAAATAAAAATAGTTGGTCATTTATTTTCTTTCAATCATCTAATTGATTAACTGACTAATAGTTGCAGCTGCAGATGATTGAGAAATCAGTGATCAGTGGTGATCAGTGATATTATTTTGCCCTTTTCACATCAGGGAGTATCAAGGAAAGCAACAAGTTACAGCCATCCATCTATGAAAAGTTGTGAAAGCCTACTGAACATGACTTTTTTGGATTCAGGTAGTCAGATGATAATCACACAAAGACACAAAAAGAATCCTTTTCAAAAAGAGTTGGCTAAAAGATTCCTCTAAATAGAAGGGTTTTTTGCCTGTTGAAAACAGGAAATCAGCACTTTGAACACACAGGAGACTCTCTCCTGGTTCATCTACTCATACCCTGGAGAAGTGGCCGACAAATGAAAAAAGTTGTTTCGAGAAGAAAGAGCAAAGAACAGAGAACAGATTGCCTTTCGATATGGATCTTGCTTTTAATCCATCGAGAACAAAAATATGTGAAAATGTAGAGAAAGAGGGGAGAGAGGTGAGGAGTAAGAAGAGGGGGATGCAGGATTGCATGCACTTTGCCTTGAAGCAGCTAGGGGGCAGCCTGGAATGAAATCTGTCCAGGTAGAGGAGCAAAAGTGGAAATGAAACTTCCCTCTTCTCTCTGCAGCTGTACACACACACATATACAAAAACAAAATGTAAGAATGGTAGACAGAGTAAGAACTACCACACCACACACCACACACACACACACACACCACACACACACTCACAGCCATGCACACACACAGTCGAGAGGCCAGTCATGGAAACAGAGTAGTGACAGTGACAGATTGAGTGGCTGTGAAGTGGGCTGTGGAGCTGGTTGTTAGAGGTGTTGCAAATTAAGGTGCAGGACGACTAACAAGAAATAAAGAAGTGTGTGTGAGAGTGTGTATCCTTTCTGGAGAAGGGTCTGTTTCCAGTTGGGAGGCCCCTTAACATGCACGCACACACACATACACACACAGGCAAACTAATAAAGCGGCTGACAGAGTACAGATCCCCACAGCCTTCGATGTGTTTGTGTGCATTCTTGTGTGTGTGAGTGTGTGTGTGTGTGATGGATGGGGGCCTGCAGAGATGACCCTACCCTGCCACATCACTCAATAGTCTAAATGAGTGTGTGTCTGTCCACATGTGCGTGTGTGTGTGGAGGTGAGAGGTGGACAGGCACACAAGGGGTCCTGTCAGTAAACTTAGAGCAGGAAGGAAAAAGACAGAACAAGAGATTATTCATATTTTATTCATTTCAGTGGAATCTGGGTGAAGACGATGTGAGGGGACAGTGAAGTGTGGAGCAAGATGAAGGAGAAAGGACACATGCAGCTGCAACGATTAGTCGATTAATGGATTAGCTGATTGAATTGTTGATCATTTTTCACGCAAATAACGTTTGCTGGTTCCCGCTTCTTAAATGTAAGGATTTGCTGCTTTTCTTTGTTATTTATGACAGTAAATGAAGAATCTTTGGGTTTTAGACTGTTGGTTGGACAAAAGAAGCAATTTGAACACATTACTTTGGGTTCTTCAGAAATTGTGATGAACATTTTTTCAATTTTTGACATTTTAATCCACCAAAGTGTAACATTTACCAATCCAGGAAAATTGGCTGCTTTCAGCATTGCTTTGATGGTGTAGTTAACAGTATTTGTCAAGCACGACTCATTCATTTTCTTATCCAAATTTTCTCAGCCAGTCCAGCGATTTAAACAGAGATTTCAGTTCAATTCATTTCAATACATCTTTATTAATCCCACTAGAGGCAATGTGTCAGAGCAGCTTGTTATATACACACAAAACACCCTAAACAGTAACATACATGCAAACAAATGATGACAGCAGGGAGTTAAATGTGGAATAGAATCTATAAATAATACTGATAATATCAGTGATCCCCAACCAGGGGTGCATGTACCCCAGAAGGTCCTTCCGTTTTTGCCAGGTGGTACGCAGAAAGATTAGCTCAACTAATTTGAAAAAAATGATTTAAATGAATGATTTGATTAAAAAATACATCCACATATTGAGTCAGCTATAACAATTAATATAGGTGTTATTGGAATTAAGAGCGCATGAAAACTAGTTAAAATTTAGGCGAGGAGATGAAAATAGCTGGCTAAAAGTAGTGGACAAAGTGTTAAAATAGACCACTAAAAGTAATGGATAAATGGTTGGAACATCCAGCTTTTGTGACTCTAAGTGGTTGTAATGCAAACTTTAGCAAACTGAACTAACACTGAGAGGTCAACTTACAGTAAATATTGCAACATCCTCTATTATATCAATTTAAAAAGATTCATAGTTAGATAACATCCAGTCTAAAATTAATTCAAATGAACACACTTGTGACATACTTGGTGGTGTTGATGAAGGGGTTATTCAGTTGATCAGACAGGACTGTGGGAGTATGTCTTACAATAAAGGTTGGTAACCACTGTGATAAATAAACTTGCTGAAGCACAAAAAAGATTATATAAAGCAAAGATTAACAATGACAATGGCCTAACAGAATGAGTCGATGTTAATGCTGCACATCCTCTTATGAGAGTCCTTCTCCATGATTCTACACGTAAAGACACCAAGCCATCTGCACACTACAGTGCCAAACACAGAAGTAACTGTCCAATGTAAAGAATTTGTTTGTTCAGCTAAATTCAAATTACATTAAAGTATTATTCAAATGTAAGAAGATATACTCTACACTTCAACTGTCTTGGGTCATCAAGCTGTGCTGAAAATTTGTTTTTTATTAATAAACATGTTTAATCATTTAAATCAAACCACTGGAATCAATCAATTACAGATTAAAACTGATTAGAATTAAAGATTTCAAATATTTTTCAGTGAAAATATGTTCAAATAAAGAGAATCAGTAGCAGAGCCACAGTGTCTCATCAGGAGGAGCCATACTGTGACTATAGATTGGGCCTTTAAAAGTCTATGTGTTTGTGTGCGTGTGTGTGTGTGTGCGTGCGTGCGTGTGTATGTGTGTAAGGCCAATTACTGATGCTGGTAATAGTACACCTGTGTAGCCATGTCTGGCAGCCTAATGACAGCTAAAGAGGAAACAGGCTGTAAATCCACACACACACACACACACACACACACACATGCACGCACGCACACACACACACACAAACACCCCACACACACCCCACACACACACACGGACACGCACTTCCTTTTATTGAGGTAAGAGCCCTTGTGTTGAATATCATATATTTACTGTTTGTCTGACAAAAGCATAAGTGAATACCACAGTCAAAAGGTGTGTGTCTGCATTAGTCGTAATATGTATGCAAGGTGTTTGCAAGGAGTGTGTGTTTGCAGTGTGTGAGTGTATGTGTGGTGTGTGTGAAGGTGAGTGAAGGCGTGTTAAATGTGACCCATTTTATCTGGGCTGGGCAGCCATCGACATAATTAAAAACCAGGCAGGCAGGCCAGGGAGGGCCTGGGGCCTTGTAAAAGCCATCTGGGTTGTAGTGTGTGTGAGTGTGTGTGTGTGTGTGTGTGTGTTTCAACATGCATTGTGAGTGTCAGAATGTGGCTCGGCTCACTAATGACCCAACTTGCTTCTCTTAAATCAGCGTCTCTACAGTCAGCTATCATTTGTGGTGAGTGTGCATGTGCCACAGTGAAACCAGCATGTGAACAGTTCCAGTGTCTATCTCCCACACTCACACAATCACTGCACAGTCAAATCCCATTTTGTTTGAGTTTGACCCATCTAACTTTTCCCTTTAAGTGTGACAACGGTTCCCAGGCAAGTGGGGAAAATGAGGCTAGATGTGGTTATTTATGATGATTTTATTTCACATGTTCAGATTTTTATTTATTTATTTATTTATTTTGGTATGCGTACAAAGATGACAGGATGACAGAATAAATATACCCATTTGGGTACCATTTTACAATAAGACTACCTTTATAAATGATTTATAAATGGTTTATAATAAGGTTATTAGTTAAGTTGCAAACACTTAATGAATCACTAATAAACAATTATAAATAAATTATCACAGTTTTCGGTACCACTTAACAATTAGCATACCCTTATAAGTGATTTATAAATAGTTAATAATTAGGTTGTACACAGTTTATGAATCATTAATAAATTATAATAAACAAGTTGTGACAGTTTCATACATCAATGAGGGCAGGACCCAGTTTCTGCTTACTACTAATTAATCTTAGCAATAAGTTACTACCATTTCTAACTGCCTAAAGGGAGCCCTATTGTAAAGAGTAAAACAATGCATGCTGAAATTGTCAAGGTAAACAATAATGCCAAAGCCTTAGTGTATGAATCTGGTGATTGGATATGTTAATTAGATATTTAAAACTAAATTCATGTTAATACTAAATAACTTATTAACAAATATCTGATGACTCTGACAAGTATAAATGCTGCTGATGGAGAAGACAACGTAATCTCAGTAAACAGTGGCTCAACAGATAAATGTGGGCTCACTATTTGGCAGGAAACAAGTCACTGTAGCCCTTTTCATCTAATGTGTTGTAACAGCTTCTTAATGAATTATAAAGTGTTTACAACCTAATTAATAACCTTATTATAACCAATCTTAGCTCCTAGATAATGTACTCGTAAAACATAATGGCATGTATTACCTGATATATAATTACACCAACTAATATAGATTATTTTTTATATTGACAGGTTTCAATACATGTTGACTAGGGCTGCACGATTAATCAAAATATTATCAAAATTGTATTATGGCCAAGTGCAATATCAAAATCTCAAAAGGTACAAATGTGTTACAAAACAGCATTATAATGAAGTACTATAATGTTGCCACAAAGGCCGCTTCCCTACAAATTTTGTTCTCCACAAAAAACAAAAACAAAAATGCAAACAAACATGTTTGTTTGGTACACACCCCCAACAAATGTCACATAATCATGATTTTATTATTTTTTCAGTGAAAATGAGACTTCTGATGCAAAAATGATCATTCCCACTAATTGTGATACATATTGCAATCATAAAAAAATTGCATCTTTTTTTAATATATTGTCAGTTGCTATATATGTATTTTTTTTTTAATTTTTTATTTTTTATCTCTGCTAATCAGCAGGAGGTCAGAAATCAGTTCTGCTTTTAAAATCTACTAACAACCATTTTTCATATCTGGCTGGCTAATATATCTTAATTGAAACAGGACAGGAACTTTTCATGTGTGCAGCCAGTGACTGCATATCTGCAGCCATGCAGTGTTATTTTTAGCATCACACCACCATGTCCACCTCTGCACCCCTGCAGCTCATCTGAATGAGCAGGTTGCCATGTGCTGGGTTGCCAGGTTGGGGTAACTTTAAACAGGAAGTGTGCACGCTTTAAAAGAAGAGAGTCAGTGAGTTTTCAGGCTGGACCTCGTTAATGAAATGGCTTTGTGTTATTTACAGCCCCTTGTTAAAAGGCTGGATGAGTGTGTAGAAGAGCGTCTGTGTGTGTGTGTGTGTGTGTGTGTGTGTGTGTGCCATCTTATATGTGTTGTGTGTGTGTGTGCAGGTGTATGTGCTTATGTGCACAACTTTTTGCCTCTGTACATGTGTGTTTTTATGTATGTGTGATGTGTGTTCAGTGTACAAGTGTGTGTGCACAGAGGTTACCATCATGCCATGTCTGTTTTACTGTCGGACAGCCTTCTACAGGCCGGCCTTTATGATATGTATTCAGGGCAATTAGTGAGCAGATATATTGGCTCATTATAGTGAAGCAGGTGCAGTGTAAATGGGGAAATATATGAACAAAACATCAGGGTCACACACTCTGTCTGTGGTGTTTGAAGGCTAACAGCAAGACTTATGTGACAAACAGCAGCACACACACTGAACTCAGTGAGAGGCAGGCTGAGGAAACATTTTCTCATCCTGACCTCTGTCAAAGAAATCAGACGATTGATGAAGAACATTTATCCCGTTTTAAAATGAGCTTAAATAATTGTTAACAGGCTCAGGAGGAGAACAAAGTGACTATATTAGTTGAATATTAATTGAGAAGGAGGCAGACTTAGTAAAGCATGTGTTTATTGGCTGGAAGGAACACTCAGTGAGCAAAGTGGTTGTTTATTGGCTGCAGGGACTAATGTTTGATGGTGGTGCTTATCTCAAGAAGACTCCACACACACAGACACACCTGCCCCCCACAAACACAAATGTTTATATATACAGCTGGGTCATTGATTGCAGGATCTATCATACTATTGTACTGTATCATCAGCAGGTTTGGTGTATTGCTAGTTTATGTGAGTACATGTAGATTAATATTTTTATGAGCAGGTACATAAAAGTATGTGTACCAGTGTATGAATGCTCTATATATGTATATGATACAGGTGTGTCACTATGTGTTGAATTATTTATGAATTATTGAATGCTTAAATGTTTTCAATGTTGAGTCTTAGAGGATCAACCAGTGAGATAAAAGACATTCAAATAAATCAAATCAAATATACAGCATCACTACATGCATGTACAGCTGCTATGTGTGCTATTTGTATGTGATTACAACAAAGTGGTTTTCCAAAATTTCTGATGTTATAACTCATTGTTAGTGTTTTATTTTTAAAAAAAGATGCATATGTGTCTGCATGTGTGTTTCTCTGGAAAAAAAAAAACAAAACTTGTTACTGTTTACCAAGAATACAGGATAAAAACTGACCTGTTTTCTCCAGCTTTATAGCTAATGTGCTCTGTGTATGCCAATATGTGTCTTTGTGTTTGTATTTTCTTTGTTATTGTGTTTTTTGTTTTGTTTTCTACTGTTTCAAGCTCTTTGGTCAACTGTGGATTGTCTTCAAACTGTACTACTTGACTATTTGTGATGTCACAAATTATGCTCATAGGGCCTCCCCTTAAAATCAGATTTTTAATGAACACAGAAACTTTCTTCTTTCAGCAGATGAATGTGAAAACAGCCTTCTAGTGTCACACTCTGCACATACATCATTCTGCACAGTGAAGCTCAAACTTTCAACTGTAGGGACAAAATGAAAAGCATCTTTTTAAGTGAAGGTGGACTTTAAACATGAAATAGCTGCTCAATCGAACATCAAAATGAGGAGCATAAAACATGGATCTTCAAATTTGAGCATATAATACACATCAGCAATCATAGCTGTTTTCAGATATAAAATAAAATTTCCTGACCTCAAGCACAGCAACTAAATCAATCAAGCCTAATGCATCCATGCCAAGAATAATGGGAAATAATAAGACAAGGAAGCTTGCATTCAACACGGACACAACTTGACCTCCACTCTATCGACTGACATCGGAAGTGAAACACAGAATGAGACAATTCCTGGAACTGTGCAAACACAAATAGGGAAGTGGCTGCTCCGTACAAATTTGTAGAGCACGTAACACTATCAATTATTTATTAACACCCTAATAAAGGAATACTTCCTTCAACAACATGTGCTTGTGTGATACAATGGAGAATGATGGAGGGAGAGAGAAGCAGAGAATGAGACACAGTGACAGAAATTATTCATTTACAATCAAATTTCTAGTGATCTAAACCAGACAGCAGGGGTTTCCAGTAAGAACTGAAGGAGAATTTTTCCTTCTGCATGTCAGTTCCTGCTCAGTATCAAATCAGCCTCAACATTTACCTCATTCCTTGAATCTCAGAGAAGGAGACTGACACAAAGCAGGAGATGTCACATCTGTCTCCAGCCATCCTCTTTAAATTTCAGTTTTTGGTGGAATGTCATTTGATGGCTGCGTTGTAGAAAGTTGCAGTGTCCTTGTGTGTTTTGAGATCAATGAGTTGGCAGGACAGCAGAGAGCTGAGACTGGATGAAACGCAAACTCTGTGAGGTACACTCACTCACAGAGCCAGCAGTAGTGTGACACAGAGACACTCACACACTCTTCTTTCTTTTTGTCCCATAGTCTTCCTCTCTCTTCCTCACCCCAGACTCCACCTGGGTTCATGCAGGAGGTTTGAATTTGAGAGCAAGCTCAAATTGCCAAAAAATGCATTGTGCAGTAAATTGGTGCCCAAAAGAAAAAAGAAGCATTTTTCAGCAGCTGGCCAGGACAGCATGTGGCAGAGCCCCTGTGTGGCTGCAGGCCTGCGACTTATTGGAACCATCTGAGCAGAACTCTTCATTTACTGTAACAACCAGACTCCACTTTCTCCTCTCATCACCTCCTCTCTCCTCCTCCTCTTCCTCCTCACCTGTAGCGGGAGGCTAATAGATTTCCATCAAAATCAAACATGAGAAAAAGAGACATGAACTTGTATTGGCTCAATAAAAAGGAAAGCCTCATCATTATATGGTTGACACCCTATTTTGCTGAGATTTATATTTAGATAAAAACTTTTTGAAAATGAGTAACATAATAAAAGGAAGTAGGCACATGTTCCATCTTGGGCTGCAACTAACAACTACTTAAAAATTAATGTGTTGATCATTTTCTGGATCACTTGTTTGGTCCATAAAAAGCCAAAAATGATGGAAAAAGCTGTTTTCCAAAGCCCAAGGTGATGTCCTTAAATGTCTTGTTTGGTCCACATTGCAAACATGTTCAGTTTATTGCCATAGAGGAGTAAAGTATAAAAAATATTCACATGTGAGAAGCTGGAATCAGATAATTTGGATTTTTTTTCTTAAAAACTGATTCAAAACTATTAATTGATTATATCAAAACAGGTGCCGATTAATTTATTGGTTGACAAGTAATCAATTAATTGAATAATTGTTGCTGTCCTTGTCCTGTCTTTAACATGGTTTAATGTATAAGATATAAGATGTTCCTAAGATATTACTTAATTAGTCTAGTATAGTCACATAATTAACAAAAAGTAATGCCCCCTGCCAAACCAATAGTTTTAAATTAAATTAATTGGTGGTAAATAAAATAAAGTCACTTCAAACTAGAGCCTTCCAGTCTTTTTATATGCTAATAAATGAAAATGCCACAGTGCAGCGGCTATTTCTGCAATAAAAGAAGAAATTGGTCAAAATTTATTTGCTTCTATGGCAATAAAACATGTGCCATGAGCAGCGGGAAACTTGGCTTAATAAAAACAGATGCTTTAATATAAGGTCACATCTATTTTTTGAACACTTATTTTTAGATAAAGGCCGTTTGGAACAGTATAAAATGAGGTAGGCAAATGTGCCATCTTCAATAGTTCTCCATATACAGTCATATTTTTTCCCAAAACAACAGTATTCTGTTGTAATTAAGTAATTGAGTTAATCAGTGGTAAATAAAGTAAAAACATCAAACTACAGCCACCCGAATAGTGATAACTATTGGATCTCAGCAAATAATATTATTAAGAGTACGTTCTATCCCTGCTCTATATGAAAAGTACTCTGAGATAAGTTTTGTTTTAATTTGGCACTATATTAATAAAATTGAACTGATTTGCTGCTATGGCTGTAAAAACACATGCCATGAGCAACAGAAAACCTTTGTATGTTACATAAAATGAGATAACTGGACATATCTTACAAACAAATATCTGACAAACTGTAGCTGGACAGGTACAGACTTCTTAACACAACAAAATTAAGGCTACAAACAGCCATAATACAACACATACCATAACCATTTTAGAGTATATAGTCTCAATCTGTAATACAACACCATCCTTCATTCCTAAAGCTAAATTTACAGAAATATCAAGTCCTTATATGATAAAACCCAACTTTCAGAAAAACACAGGGCTATATTCAATCCAAATGGCATCCATTATCATGGATATAAGAGCTATGATCAAAATAAAGCTATTTTTCCAGAAGACGCATCATCATTGACTTGAGGCTGCACATCATTATTGCTGCCAGCACAAGGAACTGCAGCCGGTATAACGTGTCTGAAAGTCCACATCATCTCTTTTTTTGGAAAAGACTGAATTAAAGAGAAAAAATAAAACTCATTCTAACTCATTAATACTGTGTCTGGCGGTTGTGAGGAGAGCTGCTCTGCCCAGAAGGATTAGCTGCAGCCACGGAGGCATACATGATGCTATGAACGTGTTACTCTCCTCGAACAGGATTAGAAGAATATCTGGTTATTCTCATTTCTACCAAAGGATAATTTCATGCGTGTGTTCTCATCTGTGCTCTGTGTGTGGCTGCCTATCTGAGCGTGCCTCAGTCCGACACTGGCCTCTACGTCTGTCTACACACATGTCGGCCGGGCCCGGCCCAGCTCTCCCCTCCCCTCCTCTGCCCTACCGGGGGCTGAGACTAGCCAGGACAGGAGGGCCAATAAAGCTTTACTCTCTAAGTGTTGGGCCTGCTGGCGAGAAGCAGAGGAAAAGACCTATTTCGCTGTTGTGTAAACCATTGTTTCATTTCCACACTTCTCTCTCCCTCTCTCTGCTCTGATATTTCACAGGGTTTTTGGCCTCAGTTCAAGTGTGAACACAATACAGCTATTGAGATCATGGCTCACACCTCCTGGCCTGAGCCGGCCTCAGCGCTCGCAGCTACCACCTCGTGCTCAAACTGGCATAACTACGTCTTCCTTTTCATTCGTTTCCTATCCTTAATTTTTGTTTTGACTTAGGATGCGGCGCAGACAGACTCACCACAGCACCATGCCCCATCCTCCATCTCGAAATCTTCAGCCTTCAGCCTAAATCTGATTCTGGAGGGCCCCAATGTGCAGGTAATGGATCCTGCTTGACCACCTCCATCCAGAGGCCCATATATCCAACTTTTAATTAAGAACGCTCATCCTCTCTCTTGAGAGAGAGGCAAACGGTAGAATAGGCTGGGGGTAGCAGTGTCTGAGTGTGTGTGTGTTGTGTGTGTGTGTGTTGCAGAAGAGCCCTGCAGCCATCTGGTTCGTGTTAGACACAATATTAAGAGTGTGTCAGTGGCCAAGACCTGGCTGATGGCTATCAATCTGCCCTTTAATGTATGACGGGATATATGGAGGGATGGATGGATATGGGCCCCCCTCAGAGAAGCTAATGGCTAAACGGGCGCATTAAGGTGATTGAGGCCCATAGCAGAGACGGGGCCCATAGTGGAGCTGCACTAGGAGGCTTGAGGGCCTTCCTATCTCCTATGGCCTTGCAGCTTTGGAAACTGCAGGATAGCTGTTGTGGGGATAGATGAGTGGAAGGATGGAGGGAGGAAAAAATAGCTAAGGGTGGAGATGGATGAGTGAAGTGTAACGCTAAAACAACAGGAAATGTATTTTAAAACAATTAGTCAGTTAAACAATTTTATTGATTAATCATTTAAGGGATTTTGTTAAGCACAACAAGCAATTTGAAGATGCCCCCTTGGACTTCAGGTAGGTGTATTTGGCTTTTTTTCTGCATTTTATTGTCTAAATCATTATAAAAAAAATTATCAACAGCTTGATCAATAATTGATGTAATTATTAAGTTTCTCAACAGCCAAATAAAAAGTAGTCATACATGACAATAAGGAAACACTGTGAGCTTTTAATTTGTGAGAAATAAAAACAGAAGGAGGAAGAGAGCAGGACAGGACAGAGAGAGATAAATGAGGAGGAGGAGCAGCTGTTGACACGAGCCCTCTCCTCTCTGTCAGATAAGAGATAACTGGGCTGCCAGTGTTTAGACGCACCATTAGTAGTGTCATCAATCACACACGTACCACACACACACACACACACACACAGAGTGAGGGGATGGAGGAGGATTACTGTGGGGGTGACACAACATATTGCACTATTACTGCTTCAAGCTTGTCAGACTACATCCTTTTCTTTACAGCTCATCTCACACACGCACACACGCACACACACGCACACACACACACAGCCTCTGCAGCTGCTGGTGAGCACTCAACCCCGCTCAGAGCCAACCAGCACCTGATGCTTCCAGCACCAACATCACTGTGTGGCATAAGAAACACAGGCAGCAGTCCATCATCAAAGGGAGCTGAGGAGCAGATTGATGCACATGATAGGTTGTTATTTTTACAGTCCAGCTCTCACTGATGATGATACTCTTGGGTTTCAGAGTTAAGTCATAGTTAGGAGATATGCCAACACCGCTGAGGGTTACCACTCTTAATGGGCAGATTATGGGCACATTACAGCAAATGTGTAAGGGTAGGTGATATGGCCATCTTCTATCACAGTATACGTAATTTTATATCATGGTAACATATCACAATATAGTATTTGTTCTGTAAATTCATTTAAAAAAATTTTAACTGACCATATTGTACCTACTTCATCACAGTCTTCTTTTAATTGTAACTTCCATTCAAACAAAAACAACTGTGTCACTTGAGGTATAAACAAAAGACTCAAAACAATAAAATATTATTTTGAAATGGAAGCTTTAAGAGTTCACATGAAAACAATAACTTTTTAACAGGTGTAAATAAATATAAACATGGTTGGTCCTAGACTGTATTTACAGTTTAGACATAAAGCACCCAGCACCATTACATAAAGCAACAAAATTAAAGACGGGATTCACAGAGCTCTCAAGAAAGTCCAAAAATGCCAACAAAAATATTGGCAAAACAGGAGGCTGCTCCTTCCATAAGAGAGGTCAAGCGTATGAAATACAAAAAGAGGAAATCAATAGGAACAAAAACAAAGGGTGAGCACAGAATAAAGATACAACATAGCAGCAGGGGTCATAACTTACATACAGTTATGTATAGTTAGGTCTCATCAAGCCAAAAATTACTTTAACACCTTCTGAAAATAGTTTTGTGATCTCCATTTGCCAAAACAAGTCTGTTCCTTACCAAATGTCTACTGGTGGACACATTTCTATACCATCACATGGCATTTACCAGGATGTAAATGTGTGTATTGTGATTGCATACAGTACAGCGGGGAGTTTATGTGTGTATGTATTTTAAAAGTAGTGTATAGTTCTTCATTATATACTGTATTATTAATTTCAGTAATGAATGACATCAGAGCATGCAGTCAGAGTTAGTTATCCTGAGTTGTGGCTGGGTACAGAGGGGTCATGAAGGACAGAGAAAGGGCACAGATCCAACTTAAACTCCCACCTGGAAACTTCTCATTAAAGCTCAAACGGCCCACGGCGTCCAGGTCGCCATTAAAGTCACACCAGCAAATAACAATGACTTTCAAACTATCCTTTGACTAATAATGCTGTCACTACAAGTTACTTGTGGCTTTGCAAAGACCAAAAAACTTTTTGGAGTGGTCCTGTGCTCCCCAGGGTCACATTAAAAGCTGAGGCATAATTTGGCCATTCACTAGCAACACTTGGAGAATGCTTCCCTCAAGGAACACAATCAGGCATAATTGGCCAATCAACATTGGGAACAAACACAACAATATACCTCACACAGTGAGGCTGTTGGATACAGTCATGAGGACAAGGCTTCAAACTCAAAATAAACACAGTATTATTGCTGTTATCTTGAGAATATAAAATTGTTCTGTTTGATGGATGGTGGATCAAAGATATGACGTGCATTATGTTTTATTCTTAAAGCAGGGAGATGCACAGATGTATCATTTATGTATCATTGATAATGCCTTTTAATTCTGTTGCTCCCTCCAAAACATGTTTTGAGGCAAAAATAATGCTGATAAAATCACATTTTCTAATAAAATAATAAGGAAATGCTGTTACAAATGTTGATCATGTGAACGTATCAACTACTGACAATGTATTTCAACTGTGTTCTCACTAAAACAGGCAATCTTGCAATTTAATACAATACAGTACAATTTAATAATACACAAATGTGATATCTAGAATTGAATTCAAAACAAATTGACTTTATTGGGTCAAAGAAAGAAACATTTTTACCATTTTTTTCATATTAAGTTGAGGTATCAGTCAAAACCTGAAAACCTGATGTACATTTGGAGATAGAAAACTTTCACCCAACTGCAGGGAAGTGAGTAAAACTGATGCCAGTTTAAAAAAAAAAAAAAAAAAAAAAAAAAAAAGCTGATCTATGAAGCTGTTTGAGTGTCAACAATACTGAGGACACTTGAGGTGCAGCCTGTCATCGCTCAGCCCTTAGACGTCATTATCTATTATTGACTAAATATCGATCAGTTCAGCCAAAAGGGGTCAATAAAAGCACAACAGAGTATTTTAATTTGATGACATGAAAAAAGAAGATAAACTCATCTTGAGTGAAGAAAATGATTAACTGTTTGCATTTTGTTTGCAATGTTTCAGTATTTGCAGGCATCATGAGCATACATTTGCATTCATTCTGTAACTACAATAAAATGAACAAAATGGTGTTCATTTATGTTCCACTTCTGTTTGAGTTTGCATGTATGTGCACTTGTATGAATGTACAGTATATCTCTATTAATGTGGGCTTGAGCTTGTAAGTTGTACTAATTACTCCAACAGCACAATAGATCTTTTTTGCCTGAGGGGCGTATCCACTGTGACCTCCCCGTGTGCTGGAGCTCAGTGGTCCTGGGGGGTATTTAGGAGGTAAACATGTTGACTGCACCTCTACCCTGCCATACCACCATCCATTTACTTCCCCACACGTCCAATTAACGAGCCACTGGCTAATTTGGGGTTGGTGCATATATGTAAATGAAAGGCAAACAAAAGGAATGGCTGATGGATGACAAGAAAAGGGGGCTTTGGGAAAGGTCCATGTGGGACACTTTAGCACTGCAACACTAATTAAAAAGCCATAGCACTGAGAGCACTGAGGTGACTCATTAGCCGCAACCTGCTTCCAGCCACACGGCGCACTGAGTGCTAATGCTAACTAGCTGTGAAAGAAGGAAAGCCACATAGAGAAAAAGAGAAAAAAAAACATTGAGGGAATGATGGACGTGGGCATTGTGCTACACTGAGGTGTCCATGTGGGCATATGAGCCCAGCCAAATTAGCTTGGTTGCATTAGCCCTCCTGTGCCATTACCCATTAGTTTAGTGCAGGGGGTAGCAAGCAGAAGAAAGGTTACCATAAGCATGGCAATTAGGGCTATAATAGGATAAACAACAACCTGGCCGATGGAGGGAGTGAAGCAGAACACAGTGTAGGGAATGATTACAGAGGCCGAGTGTGTGGAGGTGGGTGACTTTAGCTATATTGATCTGTGGCACTGCGGTGGAGGGAGCTCAAAGTGGCACCCACTGAGCCTGCATGGCTTCTTTACTCAGTGGAGACAATGCCGACAGTGTCCACATAAAAACGCGGGCGCAAACAGATGTGCAACTTACAGTACTTTAATAGATTTTTGAGTTTTGAGTTTTTGAGCCAAAAAATTACATTTGAAAAATTCAACACCAGTGCTGAATTGAAATTAAGTGAAATTATGACTCAGTTACTCAAGATAATACACAGATCTTGTTGTGAGCACTTTCATAGCGGAGCTACTGTCTTTCTAGTAAAAAGAAAGTAGATTCTACTGCAGAAAGAAAGCAGTTGTGGTAGACTGAATTTTGTATTTTGGGGTGAACTATCCCTTTAAGTTTTACCAACTAATAATGTTTTGTTGTGATTATTTACTTTTCTTCTTTAGATAAACTTGAATTTCTGAGTTCTGGAAATCTCCCAAAAATGATTTAAAGAAGAAAAGTCAATTATCTCGACAAACGATTATAGGTCAGCAAAACTTTTAGTTTATTTCAAGACTTTCTCAAAAATCTACTGAAGACAACTGCCTTAAAATTTCTCAACTTTTTCTTTTTATACAGTGTATGTGATTTGTGTGTGTTTGTACAGTTTTGCAGCATGGCCCGTGTAAGTGACCCTTCTCTCCACCAGTGTCTGGTGTGTTTCTCCTCTGGCGATTCATTTCAGCTCAGTATGAATCGTCACGGTCTTTCCCCTGCTGCTCTTTATAAAATGCAGCCATCTCCTAACATTTACTTCATCGTTTAACAACAAAACCTGCACAAATACCATTTTCATAGAAGAGGACCAGGAGGAGGAGGAAAAAAAGGGAGGGAGAAACAAATGCTGTGGGATCAATGGTGCAAAAAATTGTTTTTATCGAATGCTGCGTGGCTCACATTTCCTGCAGACACAGATAAGAGAATGGGACTGAGCAAGACCCTTCTGTATATTTGTGTACACATGAGTGTGTGTGTGTGTGTGTGCGCGCGGGTGTGTGTGTGTGGTTGGGTGAGAGAAAGAGGGGGGCAAGAAAATAAATGAGATTATTGATGTAACATGTCAAATATAATTGCTGAGATTTGAGCAAAGAGGAGGAGAGGGTAGGCTGATGGGCTCGCTGATCCGTGGAATCCTTCATTTAGGAGAAAGGCCAACAAGTCACAGAATCTGGATTGTGACCTCGGGTGTGTGTATATGTGTGTGATCAAAACAAGGCGTCAAAGTCTCTGTCAGATGTAATATGCTCTGATGTTTGCCTGTGTGTACTCTTCATTTTTCCCCTCTCAGGTCAGACTTTTTGAAAAGCGAGAAAGAGCCATATTTGGCTTTTATAACAGCAGTTTACTGCCAAAAAATGCTGTCTGACCATAAGGTAAAGTGAAAAAATTCTAAATATAAGATACACTTAAAATGATACTGATTTTTTGGGCAGGTTTTCTGAAGTGGGTAAAGTATGTTTTCCTTAGCTTCCATGCTAGTACACCTCTCTGCTTCTCCAAACTGGGTACCTCATACAACCCCACTTCAAATAATCTGAACTATCCCTTTAAATCAAAGGGGAGATGAATGATAACTTGGGTACGCCTGAACAGTGTTTCAAATCAGTACAGGATCTGCATATGTGAAAAAAATCATCTTACAGAATGTGAGAATTAGTACATTGGTAGATCAAATCTGATTGGACTTCTGACTTGCCATTGGACGAGTCATTTCAGGTTAATTTCCTGCTCAGGTACAGTAACATCAGCTCCAGCTGCTACATTATATCAGCTTCTAAATCCAGAGTTGACCAGAACCATGCTCATTACATCAGATACAATCAATCATGACTTTCCAGTTTGAAACTAAACACTACTAAATTACATGCGATGAAAAGGCTGCAGCTGAAGTTTAGATAAAGATAAAGATAGATAAATAGATGGATGAATGGATGTGTGTATGTGCGTATGTGAATATGTGTGTGTTTTGGATAGTGTATAATGAAAAGTCCCATAGCTGGTGGCTGCAGTCCCAAGAAGAGAGATGTTCAGAAATTGCATGAAATTAGAGATCATCTCAAGGCCAAATGGACATCCTGCCCAAAGTGTGTTCGTGTGTGTGTCTGTGTGTGTGTCCCCACTCACAAAGACACATTCAGAGCCCTTATGGCTCCGGAGAGGTTTGGGCTTCATGATGGAGTCAGAAATCTCATCTCATTCACAAAGCAAACATTCCAACTTCGCAGCGCTTTTCAACACTTTCCACTAATTCTGCTCATTTCCAGTGAACATCGTCTTCATGAGTAAACAGCTGCACTCTCCTGCAGGAAAATCTCAAATCCTGAGTTATCCCTCTTAAAAGGTAACATTTTCCAGCTCAGTGGCCAAGATGGCCCTGTGGCTCGATCATTATTTAAATGTCAAATGTCAGCATCAACTTCAGGACAATTTGTTCCTTTCAAAAGAGAGAAGTGTTTGTGGCAACAGAGGAGAGTCATTAAGAGACATGTTAGAGAACAAGAGCTACACCTGATGGCTCAGCACAGTGGTTTAAAGGGATAGCTCGGATCATCTGAAGTGGGGTTGTATGAGGTACTGATGGATAGTGAGTATGTTAGCTACAGTAGATGGCAGTCGGCACGCCCCCAGTTTGGAGAAGCAGCAGGATTACTGGTATCGGAAGCAAAGCACTGAAGTGCTGTGGACAAAGTCAGCAGCAAAATGTTTTTAGCTAGGTAAAAAAGATGAGCCGCCTAAAAAAACAAATATCAGTTTAAGTGCATGCTATACTTAGAATATTTTCTCTGCTTGTCTTTTCGTCTCTGCGGAAACTGCTATTATATAAGCAAAATATCTCTCTCTCACAGAATGCTGGACTACTGCTGCCTCAATCAGTAAGTTTGCTGACCAAAGCAGGGTGTACCAACCTGTAATACGCTGACTGTCAATAAGTACCTCATACAACCCCACTTCAAGCAATCTGAACTATCCCTATAATTTGAGCAGGCCTGAGCTTTCCATACACACAGAGGAAATATAAATAAGGATTCATTATGAGACTTATAATACAATGTTACAATGTTACAATGCAATGTAGCCACACAAAACTGAAAACGACAACACAGCCACAAATTATATTGTATTTTAAAGCAAAAATAACAAGATTTTTTTAAAAATAAAAAGCAGGTTGCATTCAATGCCCTTATGACTCAAGTTGTAGGTCCACATGAAGCCAAAATTATTGTGTTGCCTGCTACAACAAAATACTGTTCATCATAAGTTACACTAAACAAGATTAAAATTAACAAAACTTCATAAAAGAAGTTATTCAAATGTGGTGAAAGATGAGGAACAAAATGAATGGGTGCCCCAAAGTACCATTAATAATCTCAAGTGTTCTCATATTCATTTTTTTTAAAATCTATTTTTAAACAAATTTTAACATTCAAAACGAACAGCAACACATTTATTATTCAAGTGTAGATTACATGAAAAATGCCTTTGAACCCTTTTAGATTGCATCTCCAGTCATATTATGCACATATATGCCCCCCCGAAACACAAAAAATCAGTTTCTCTGTATTCTTATATCAAAATTCAATCATGTTTTCTTCATGTAAAAATATTTTAAAAAATGATGTGCTTACACAGGGCTGAAGCAGTTTCAACTAATCATATCATGATCTCCACCTCAGTCTCCAACTTTTAGCAACACAGTGCTAAGATTCATTAGCTAGCTAGCAGGAGGCTGGTGCGTCTGGTTATGACACGCTTACTTTTCAAAGTTCAAATCAAATTTCCCCCAAAGTTATGTCCCACACACCTGTCCTGTTTCACTTGGAAATACGTCACAGTACGGAAGCCTCATCTGGACTTTAAAAAAGAAAGCTGAAATACACCTAACAACTGAAATGGTGTATAAGCATTTATCAAATGTGTCCTCTAATCTTTACAATCATGTCTTTCCACTCCTAAAGGAATTGTCTGTCTGTCAGTGAGCTTGTGGGTGACTGGATGTGTCTGTGTGTAATTGTGTCTTTTTTGTTACCCCTGTGTCCCCTGGGAGAACATCCTGTCCATCCCCAGTTAAAACAGGGCAATTTGCAATAGGATCCCAAAGGTAGTCAAGTCCCCCTGCCAAGTCTCTCATATTTTCAAGCTGACCGTTTTATGGCGAGATCTGTAAAATAAGCCCTCCACCTTGGCCTTGGGTTCACGCCATGTCCATAAATACTGAGCTTATGACAAACGGGGCACCAGGGTCAGGACAGATTGAAGAGAGTGGTCGTTGTCAGAGAACATCTTCAAGCCAAATGTTTTTGTTAAATTCCTTGCATCTTTTATCACCAACTTTAAATCCCATTTTACTTCCAATATTCACAGCACGCTTTGCAAAAATAAGACTATAATGCTTGTGTTTATAGAGATTTGTAGTTGTATGCCAGCAATCATTTTATTGGTTTAAGTGTTGCATTTTAAACTTGGCAGATCTGTATTCCCTCATACTGCCTCTCAGTCTGTCCACACACACTCCACACTCCTCTGAGTGTGTGTGTGTGAGTGCGTGTGTGCGTGTGTGTGCGTGTATTCAGATGCTGGTTGAGAATGTATCTAATGACTCCAGTGCTGCCCTATCCATCAACGGCCTTCTGTGGACAGTGAAAATCAATGGTTCCACACAGCGCTACCTGAGGTCCCTCACACTTCTTTTGTCATAAGCGCTCGATACATCAATGAGCAAAAACTACAACACATTTCAGTTAGGAGACTGTTGGCAAGCGTGGTGGGTGTAAATCTTTTTGGTGTTTTCCAATGATTGTGAACTTCTCCATTTCAAAGCAGCATTGTGTTGCATCAAAGATCACCTATTCAAGTCTTTCTTTCATTGATAATTCATTCATCCATTCTCTTTGTTCCCCTCGGCCACTCATATTTTGCGTGCATGATCTTTCTTTGATGGATTCAGCCTTTTTCTCTCTTTCCTGTCTACATTTCTCACTCACTTTCTCTCCCTCCAGCTCCCAACTCTCTTCTCTCCGGGCGCTTATTGACATTTCCCTGCTAACCTTCTCTTTTACGCTCACCTTAATGTGTGCTGCCTTATCAGATGCGCAGGTGGTTTGGAGTTTCATTCGACCTCACTCCCTACTCTCCTTCTCTCCTCCGGGTTATTCATCCCTCCTTCCTGTGCTCTGAAAGTCAAGCTTCCCTTTACAAAACCCCTGCGGTCTTATCTGGGAGACCCCGCGACCCCACAGTCATTGCAGCAGCCAGCGGGAGAGAATAGAGACCACAGCTCCCTTGGGAGGAGGACAACGGGACCGAGGTGTGTGTGTGTGTGTGTGCATGTGCGTGTTTGTGTGTGTGTGTGAGTTCAGTGCCATTAGAGCAGTCTATTTACTGCCCAACTGTCCAAACACTTGTGATAACATACAGTGGTGCAGCAGCAGACTACAGTACTCCAGGGACAGCGCTGATGCTGCTCAACATGGAGTGAAACTAAAAACTGGGGCTTT
The DNA here is from genome assembly GCA_034769285.1 of Lutjanus argentimaculatus. Taxonomy (NCBI): domain Eukaryota; kingdom Metazoa; phylum Chordata; class Actinopteri; order Lutjaniformes; family Lutjanidae; genus Lutjanus; species Lutjanus argentimaculatus. Next base: position 11,653,286 of record JAWZSL010000007.1, read on the forward strand.
TGCTAACAATTTCAATATTGATTCATCCATTGATTTATTAACTGATGTATTGCTTTGTCTACAAAATGTCACAGGTTCCTAGAGCCCGAGGTGATGTCCTCAAACTGCTTGTCCAAAACAGTCTAAAACCCACATCAATTTTATATTGATACAAAACATGTTGGCATTTTACTTGATGAATAGCTAAAATCCCTGGTTCCCAAACTTTTACATGTCCAGGACCCCCACAAAACAGATGGACATTAGACCACAGCCCCCAATTTGACAGGATTTTATCTTAAGGAATTCCCTCTGAGTATTTTTTTTTTTTTTTTTTAGGTTAAACCTTCATCTTCTAACTGTTGACATTTCAATAATTAAGCTGCTAAATAAAGCAGTTTGTTACTACTATCTTATTTTACTTGCTGTAAATAAGAGGTTTCACAGCAGCATCGACACCTTCATAACTTGCTCTCACATTGTTTTTTGACCATTTGTCTGAGAGCCAATGAAAATCAGTGATAATGTGCACTGGAATCTCGCATTTCCTCTGTTGTTTGCTTGTGTGTGTGCATGCTTGCTTGTGTTTGTTGTGTTTGTGTATGAGGTCTCTGCAGGTGCACCTCAGTGCACATATCCTATATTCATATCCTTATTCTATTCTGGCCAAGAGAGCTCCCCAAGGAGAGCACCTGCCACACACACACACACACACACACACACACACACACACACACACACACGCACACGCACATGCACACACACACACATTTTGATTAATGGAGAGAACAATGGAGAAAATACGCATGGAAGAGCAGGAAAGAAACCGACACCATAGGGAATATATAGGAACTGGAATGATATGAATGGGTATTGAAAATACAATGAACCCCCGAACTCGACAATAAAGGCTTCCAAACAAATTAAGAAGTGCTCAGTTAAAAAGCAATAATCAAATGAAATACAGAAACAGAAAATGTAAGATTTGAAAGCATACCACAAGAAATTAATATTTTTTAAAACATAAACCTTAAAGGGAAAAGTTCAGATTATTTGAAGTAAGTACAGCATGGACGTGAAGCAGTGAACTGCTGTGGGCAGGATCAGCAACAAAAGGTATTTTAGCCACAAAAAAAAAACAAACAAAACAAAAAAAAAAAACAATATCAGTTTAAGTGTAAGCTATATTTAGAATATTTACACTGCTTTACTTGACAGCTTTTTGTGATGGGAAACTACCATTATATAAGCCAAATATTCTAACTCTACTCTCTCTAAACCAACCAAACTCTATGGGTGAAATCTGTAATTTTATCTTGCAGAACCCAGAGGTTGCGGGTCTACTGCTTTGTCAATCTGTTAGTTTGTTTGTGTTAGGGGATAGCTTGGATTCATTGAATTCACACAATAACACAAACTAACTAAAAGACTGAGGCAGCAGTTGACCAGCAACTCAGGAGGTAAAATTACTGATTTCGCCAGTGGAGTTTGTTGGTTTAGCAAGAGTGGCATTTGCCTTATATAACAGTGATTTCAAATCAGAAAAAGCTGTCTGATAGCAATATAAAGCAGTAAAAATATTCTAGATATAGCGTACACTTAAACTGATATTAATTTTTCTAGGTGGACCTTTTCAGATGTCTAAAATAGTGTGCTGCTGACCCTGTCCACAGCATTTCAGTGCTTAGTGTCCATGCTCCTCTTTGCTTCTCCTAACTGGGGGTGTGCAGACCGCCATCTACTGTAGGTAATATACTGACGAATGATAAGTACAACCCCACTTCAAATAATCTGCACTGTCCCTTTCAGTCAATTTTGGATTTAAAATTGTCCATGCTAAAATGTCTTCATATATGACTATTTAAGGTCATACATTCCAAAATGGTGAGATGGGCAGAGATAGACAGACAGGGCCTGGCCGCTGCTGCTGCTCAGTGTATTTATAGGTATTATCATCCAGTCTGTAATGCGGGCGATCTATGCTGAAGGCATGCTATTAGGTTACAGCAGGAGAATGACATCACATCAAAACGAGAAGGACAGATGATCAAGACATTACAGTTGCTCACAAAACTTTACTTCAATTGCCCTTTTTGGAAAAAAACTTCCTCGCTTCAAGTCTGATGTCAGATCTTTTTTGAAAACTGAATTCGGGAAACAGTTATGAGCTCATTGTTACAGACGCAACAAACCAGTTCCCTTACAGCTACCTACAGGGGGTTTATTTTTTTGACAAGCTGATTACAGAGTGTGCAAACCTGCTGTTCTCACCCAGTCTCAGCCAAGTACACAATGAAAGATGATGGAGTGGGGACAGAAGGAGCACAGCTGATACTGAGTTGTGACCTAAAGTGCGACGGGGTGAAAGTTTTTGCTAACAACACAGCCCACCGAGAACACCACAGGAATTCATTTGAAAATGTTCAAATTAAGTGCAGGATCACTGCATTCGCTATATTAATATCAACTGTACTACAGTTGTACTGGAGCTGGCTTGTGGTCAGTAGGCCATAATAATGTCACAATTAGGACTACACAAAAAAAAAAATCATATTGTGATTCTGATATTATTCACGATTAGTGAGAATTATTACTTTTGCATCACAATTTTCATTCTCACAGAAAAAAAAAATTACGATGTTGGAGTCTGTGCCATGTTTTCTTACAGCTGGAGAACAAGATTTGTAGGCCAGGACATCTTTGCAGCACTATACTTCATTATATTGCTGTTTTGTCACATATTTTTTTTCTTTATCAAAAAAATGGAGCCACTGCGATTTGGCTATTTCACTTGGCCATATTGTACAATAATTCCATCAAGTGTACAGTCCCTGTCACAATACTTACAATACACTACTTTTCATGCTCCTTCCAGCTCAGTTAATAAAGTTCCTTAAAACATGTTGCTTATGCCATATTAAGGATAAAGCAACAAACATTTTCTGAACAAACATTTTACATTGTACAGTAAGTGTGGTTCTATCCCACATCGTCATGGATTAGGAAACAGACCATTATATACTTAGACATATTTCAGAGGCCACTATAAATAAGTATAACAATAAGTTGGTACTACTGCTTAGAGCTCTGCCTCTGGAGCTAATGTTGTATAACTGTACTGTACTGAGGCAACAGGAATAAACACTGTTATCTGTCTTGAAAGAAGCTGCAATATACTGTAGTCTGCACAGTCAATATGAGAAACTGATCAGGCTGCTGTGGGCCTGGCACATATATGTGATTATAATATACATGCACACACATACATGTAGATGTCTATGAGCTAATAGCTGGCTAACACAATAATGCACTTCCACTGTTTGTCACCCTTTCTGAATTGTCATGTGATGGAATTATGGGTGAATTATTTGTGGTGGCAAGGTCCAAAGCTTGAAGTTTTACATTATACAATGTGTGCCGGATATAGGATGCAATGACATTAGCAGCAAAAGTAAAATGAAGAACACTGTAAATGACAAAGGTCTGATAACAAAATGATGTTGACTTGACATGAAACTGAACCTTTCAGTGGGCTGGATCCAGGCCCCGGATCCAGATCTAGAGTTAACACTGAATGTCAGTGACCGATGCAGTCATTTGATGGGGGATAATTTTTAACTATTTTCAGAACTAATACAATTCATGCATTCAACAAGTTGCCAGCTAATGTTCCAGCCATATTCCTTTTTGAGGTTTTGAAAATTACATATGATAAAAGGATGGAGTTATTAGCCATCTTTGGGTATGTAGAATTTGTCCTGCTGTGAGGGTAAGAGCACCAAGTGTCTACATCTACAGCCTCAGGAAATTATAAAGATGATACAGAAAGAAAGAGAGCCATGAAAATGGAGAGAGAGAGAGAGCTGTAAGTGATGTTGAATGCAGGAGGTGAGAGTCTGAAGCAGCATTACGCAGGAAGTGACAATTTGGTTGTCACAGAGCACTCTATAATCTACACCTCATTCTGCAGCCATGCTCTGCCTGTTGGACACTACCCAAGGTCGATGTGTGTGTGTATGTGTGTGTGTGTGTGTGTGCCAACAGTACATACTTGTGTCTTGGTTGTAATGGGGGATAGAGTTTCAGTGCATACACAACATAAGCTTGCCTCTTAGGAGGTTGGTATGTGTTGATATTTAAGCCCGTTTTTCTCTGTGTTTACTTGCATATTATTGGTGGTGTGTCTGTCTATATGTTTGTCTGAATGTCACACAGCTACAGTAGCCTATCAACCTAACTGACACAAAGCTGAAGACAATTTCATTACTCACTCATAAACACATTCATGCATATGCAAACAAACACCTACTGTACTGGACAACTCCTACATTTAAATAATGGTCATTTTGTACATACTTTCTTAAGCATTTCCTCCTAGTGTTGCTGTCAGTTTTCTATTTTTCTATTTATGCTTCTTTGACTTTCATCTTGATTTCTATTTTTCTTGTACTATGTTTGTTGTTATACTGTAGATCAACATACCACAGCTAATTCCTTATAAGCGTAAACCTACTTGGCAATGAACCCCAATTCTGATTCCATCTCCCCATCTTATTCTCCTTCTCTCCCTCTTTTTCTTTATCCTTCAAGACTGGGTCCTTCTTGTTTTGACATGATGACACCTTGCAGAATGTATTTATGCTATTGCAGAATTCTTTACCACTAAGAATATCTTAATATTACAACTGGAGTGCTGCATCTTGGCTGTCCACTCTCACATTAATTCAACTGTAATCCAGCTGCTGTTTTTATCGCACAATACAAATTACGTTGACTACACTATATGCTATTATTTCTATTCTCTACCCTTCGTTTGCACTGTAGACACTGTGTTCATGCACATGCATGTTCGTGTTTAGGTTGACGTGAACACAAAGCCTCTCTGTATCAAATAAAGACTAATATGTGAGGCTCAGTGCATGATAAGCAGCCATCTAACTGGACAGTTTGTTACGGTGACCTGGGGATCTGTGAAACTGCTGAGACGCCAGCACGGATTAAGCTGACATGTTTGCAGAGGGGCACCGGGAGTCCATGTGTGCACACCCGTGCATGCTCACGCCAGTGACATCATTACCCAGACAGCCAAAAGTTTGATTTAACCACAAAACTGAGGCGAAAGACACTGTGAAGAGGAGTGTGTTTAAACTGGGGAAGTCGTTCTGAGCGTGTGTTTGTATTAGCTGGAACCATATTACATATTTTGCTACTCACACGCATACACACACACTCCATACGCTGAGCATCCAGCTGAAGGATACAGTAGCTGAACTTGCAGACAGAAGACAAGTCTTGCCTTTCACCTTAACACTAAAGGTTCTCTGTCTTTTCAACTATTAGCCCAGGGGCCAACAGATATGTTGTTAATGGATAAAATAAATGGTTCTCCAATCACGGAGGGCGAGCAGTGGAGGTTATCATCCCTGGTGTAGGCAGAGAGAGGCAGAGACAGCCTAATTCCTTCCAGCTGTAAGGCTCTGAGTGTGTGGGTGTGGTGTGTGTGTGTGTGTGTGTGTGTGTGTGTGACTGAATGTTCAGGGGCTAAAATGACAGATTTACTTGGCCCCTTAAACGCACCAGACAGGCCAGGCTGCATATACTGTAAGAGAGGCCTTGTTAGAAGAAGACGAGGCCCCTCAGACCAGACTGTGTGCATGTGTGTATGTTCATGTGTGTGATCGTGTGTGTGTGTGTGTGTGTGCATGTTTAAGTGATCCATTTGTTGATTTAAACAAACGTATTGATTCTATTTGCTGTTTGTGAAAATCATGTAGAGCTGAGATATTTTCTGTACTCGCACCTTCGTTTGTGTTTAATTTGACTATAGCAGCCACCTAGACACATACAAACCATCCACACACACCTTTTCTCCCAAGTCCACTTAATTCATTTCCTCACTTATGTAGTTACAGTAGTGAGACCACCACAACCTCTCCTGCAAAGCCCACCTTGTGGCGAGAGGCACCTAGTTCACAGCCTCGCACAAACACATAAACACACACACACACACTAAGTGGCTCTCCCAGACCTATACGTTGCTCTTGGCCGATGTTCGGCGAAACACATACTGTATGAGTGAGGTTGGCAGCACTTGCTGTAAGGAAGCCACACATTTGGAAAGGTAGAGGTGCAGTGAAGAGGGGGAGGGACAGGAGGAGGGCGGAGGAAAGGTGGAGGAGATTCTCACATGATGGTTTGTGTCATGTTATCAGGCAGAAGTACATATGGGTCTCTTTTTTCTCCCAAGGTGATATCCCTAAATAGTTTATTTTGTCCAACCAAGAGTCCAAAACCGAAAGAAATTCAATCAATCAACAATGATATATATCAGCGAGAAATGACTTTTTAAATCATTATTCATCTATTAAAATACTTACTTCATACCAACTAATCTATTTCAACACAATTATGTCTTAAAGGGATAGCTTGAATTATTTGAAGTGGGGTTGTATGAGGAACTTATTCATAGTAGATGGTGGCCAACAGACCTTCACACACACTCACACACTCTTGTGCAAAAGTGCATGCATAGAAATTTATCAAGCACACGAACAGCAAAGGCACATGGATACCACACTTATACAGCACATGCATAAGACCAGGCACACACAGCTAAAAGCACATGTTAAGGCACATACTGTACATTTGCTCCCTTGACATGTATGCTTATGTGCATACACAAAGAAAAAGGGAAAAAAAGACAGAGGGGGAGCACAGAAGAAAATGCAAAGGGTATAATTTTCCACAATCAGCCTCCGCTTGAAACAAGCAATTAGGGGGAATGTGCAGAGCATCCCCTTGTGCTGGGGGAGGCTCAGTGTGTGTGTGTGTGTGTGTGTGTGTCTGTGTTTGTGTAGACCTTTCGTCTCCTCCTCTGGGTCTTTCTTGTGGTCGGGTAGGCTGGTTCAGGGGCAGTGCACAGCAAATTCGATAATTCCACCACCAAATGGGCCAGAGCATGCCCTCATATCACAGCTATCCCACACAGCATCCCAATGCACTTTATCTGTTAAACTCACAGTAAAATAAGTAGTAAACACGTTCGAGAGTATGTTAAATAATTACCCCACACAACTGTTCTGGCTACCCAGGATGGACAGTAAAATTTCGATTACTATTTTGTATAAACTGGAAAATATATAATATATAATATATTAAATATTTGATTAATTACTGAAATATACTTTATTGGTTAAAATATGTATTTCTTTCTACATTTCTTTTTTATTTATTTTTAGTTGATTTGAAAAACTTAATAGTCATATATAAAGCCAGAAATAGACTATTTCCTGAAAATGCACAGAAGTTGTTCATATTAAGATCAAATGATGAGGATCATAGAAGGAAATTTGATTTCAAAAGTCCATATGCATGTACAACATTAAAGCAGATGTGTAATAATTCAGTATAAAGCATAGAGTGAAACAATAATTCAAAATGTTGCTAACATATTAATCAATTTAAGAACATTTATAGAGAAAATAATGGGACATTATGACCTTACTGAGTTATATTTATATTAAACTAACTGTCATCAATGGTATCTTTTAAGCGACTGTATTTGAGTATGTATTGTTGAAATTTTACGTGATCTGTGAAAAGGAGAAAGGCCATCCATATTTATGCTGTGTTATTAAGAAAGATTTTTCTTCCTCCTGCTCCTTTTTTGGTCATGGAATGTGAATAAGTAGTTTTTGTAAGAGTGGAATTACTAAAGTAAAAACTAAACTTTTAGTGTTTGAAGTATTAACGACAAAGGATGAATAAATCCGATGCAGTGATGTAAGTAAGTATAGGAATAAAATAAATCAATCAAACAATGAAGAAAAAACTCCTCAGCATCTAAAAATGCTGCCTTATTTTTGCGTTTGACTCAGAGAGTAGGATATGTTGAATATATTGTGCATCATAAATGGATATTAAGCTATCACGGTTCATCTCGGGGGGTTTCTTTATGATGACCATGCCGATGAAGAGAAGAGAAGCAATGATACAAGACGAGCAGAACAGAAATATATTGTCCGAGGCAGCCATGGCTGTAAACTGGGGAAATACAAGCCTTAATCCCAGAGGTGGAGTTTCCTCCTTCAGGTTCCTTCACGAGGAAAAAGAACAGAGCACACTCTTTTATCTGTGTGGTCCAGCGGCTCAGCTTTCTTTCTCTCTGTCTGTCTCTGCCCCTCTTTTCCCCTCCTGCTACGCCTCGATCACAGTTCACAGATGCGGCTTGTTCTCTGTTCAGGTAGTGTGTGTCTGTGCATGTGAAGTCTGATCTCCTCCCCCGAGATGCCCCTCAAGTCACTTGTGTGACCTGCCCTTCCTATTAGCGCTAACTATCTATGCTCAGAAACCCTAAATTTATACTAAAGACCATTTTCCACGTCTGATTTTCTCTGTATATGCTTTACTGTTTATTTTGTCCTGTGACCTTTAACCTTTCTTCCTCCCAGTTTCATGTGAGGTAACAGGATATGTGGTGGCTGCTATCAGCTTCCAGTCTTGTCTGTCTATAGAATGGACACCAGTGTTTGTCCTGCAGATCGCTTCAATACGTGTTCCCGTCCAAAGTACACCGTGGCAGGATCTTACGTTGCTTAAAAACTCGCATTCTCTGGCATGATTATTTTCCTACAGGGTACTTCTGCCTAACACATGTGTACGTGTGAGGCTGTGTGTTTATCTTAGATTAATTACCAAGGCCTGTGTGTCTGTAGGAAGAAGTGAGTGTGTGCATATGTGTGTGTTTGTAGGTGTGAATGCGTGTGCGCACAGCGTCCAGGGGCCAGGTTTATTGAAAGCCGCCATCCTTCAGATAAACATACAAGCACCGACAAGATTCTCCAAAGAGGAACAAGGTGTCATGGGAGATGCAGGGAAAATAAATCGGCTGAGTTCAGAGGTGGAGAGAAGAAAAGCGCGGAGGGGAGAAGAGCACAGAAAACAACATGAGGGAAAAATAAACGGCAGGTGTTTGAGAAGATTTAGTGTAGCACTTGCAAAAACGGGAAACGGGTTCACGCAGAGGAGGAGGAGGAATTCCACATTCTTGGGAAAAGACTAGCGTCAGGGGTACTTTGGAGTAGCAAAGCAGGCGGGGAGACTAAACGTAAACCTTTCTCTATTGTTATGCTACACTCCCCCTTTTGCTTGGAAAAACACAAGGTAATTCAATAAACATTTACTGCCTGAACAAGAGGGGGCTCACTCCTACTGCAGTCTATGGACTGGACAAGAATCAAGCACCCAAATGGCAGCTGAATCGAGGCTGGCCAGGCTTTGCTCTGTGCACTGTAAAAAATCATACAGGAATATAGTGGAATCAACTTATTTTTTCTCATTAACTTAATATAAATATACAAGTTTTATTTGTTTAACTTCATTAAACATAATCTTCCTAGTATTTACTTTCATAACACTTAAGAACTTACAAACATGAGTTCTTTTAACTTGATGTTTTTTGACTTGAAGTGATGAGTTGAATAAACGTACTGTACAGAGTTCAATCAACTCATTAAATAAAGTCTTTAAAGAAAAATGATCAGCGTTATTAGCGGCTTTCTAGCATGCATTGTGTGAGAGTTAAAACTCTCCTGAGACCCTACTTTTTTATAGTTCAAAGAAAACATATATGGAAACTTGCTGTTTCTCTAAAACACTTTAAGATAAATCATGGTTACTTGTTTTCACAATAATGAAAAAACTGCAAACTATGATGAAGGTTAGATTCAGTCCCTACCCCCTTACACCTTTAGTCCATGTAAAGCACTGATAAATGTGTTCTGACTCTGTCACGCCGCATAAACATGTTTTTAATCACTCAACCACATTTGAATGAATAAAATATCACTATCTATATAAAATAGGTCTCAAAATCATGAAAAAATGAACAGGTTTCTCTGCTCTGAAATGCTGGGGGCATGTCTGCTGTAAAATACCACTCTGAGGCTGAAAAATGGATGCTCCATCTAGCACCATTATTGGACTTGTACAGACATGTTTGAGCCACCAGAACCAGAGGACAGTGACCAATCAAATGATTTGAAAATCAACTCATTCCTCTCAATCTGCAACAGTGGGATTTTTTATCACTTCGGGTTGTTGACGAAGTGGCAGCAACTGCTGGGCTGATTTGACTGTGAAGCTTGAGTATATTCTGACTGACTGTTGGGTGGAGGATGGGGGGCATGTCATTTGTGTTGCTTACATAATGTTAAGGGACTATGGCTCCGGTCTGTCATCAAGCCATATTTCTGATCTGCCCATAAAATCCTAAAAACAAGAGTTCTCAGTCTTTTAACATGTTCTTAGTAACTATTTTCTAACTGTTAAGAAGAAAATCTCTGAATTTCCTACACACAGACTTACACAGAATTTAATAAATATTACTGGGAGCAGTTTCACATACTGTCTTTGCGCCAATGCTGGAACAAAGTAGCTCCAACAGGAGCAGCTGCAACTAGAAGTTCTTTGTGTGAATTGAATAACTGACTTTTAAAAACTGAGAAAATGTAAAGTAAAATCAAATTTGTCAGTGTTTACCAGTGTTACAGAAGAGTTGTTGTTTCAGCTTAATATCTTAGGCTTATCAACGTGTTTTCTCAAGTACAAATGAATTAATATCGAATTTATTTGACTGCAAAAGTTTATTTGTTTTGAATCATTACTTAAAATGTTAAGGGAACCTGGAGAGAGTATTTTATTTTTACAGTGTGGGTCGGTATTAAAATGAAGTGCTTGTGGCTGGTGTGCAGAGAGAGAGGCATCTGATATGGGGTCTGTAAATGGGAGCAGTAAAGGACGGAGACTCATTCCACCGCCTCATTTGGGGGAATTACGGTGACAAAGAGCAGGCCTAGCAAAACCAGCAGCATCCTGCCATACATGTGCACACACGCACATACACACACAGGCATGAAAACAGACGCACACCACACAGAAGAATTCTCAAACATCTTCTGTTTAAATGTGTCATTCATTGACTGCATGCACCACAGTGAGTGAAGGAAAAAAAACGGTACCACGATTCAATAAAAACTTTGTAGTCCAATCGTAGCAGGAACACAGATTAAAATAGGAACACCTCACAAACCACAGACCTGCTTTGTTGGGAAGAAATTCCCAGAAACTCCCAGAGGGAGAAAAACAGGGCAACGTATGGAGAAGACAGGAAAAAAAAAAAGTTGCCTTGCTTAAGAGGTTCTTCCTCGCCATGGCAGCAAAAGCCACAAAACGGCGGCAGTACCTGCTTCCCAGGACTGGAAATACGAGCGCTCCTAAAATAAACCTTTAACTCTTGCCACCAGGCAAAAATGGGCACTAAATGGGGTTTTCAAAACAGCAACAGCTAAAAATACAATATTGGTGGAGTGTGAGGTCCAGCAGCTGTGCATGTGTGTGTGTGAGCGAGAGAAAGAGAGGCTGGCATTTCTGTGGCGGGCCGTGAAGCGTGAGCCAAAGGACCCGAGGCAGGCTAGCCGCTGGAATGCCTGGGCCAACCACTGGCTTCCTCCTAACAGTTATTGACAAGTCGTTGCTGGCACCTGCTAGGGACGCCTGTGGGACAACAAGAAGCCTCTCTCCTCGCCATTCATCAGTTCTAATAGCAAGATAAAACCAATTTAATGATCAATCATTGTTCATCATTTCTGTATTACTAACTATAAATTCCTCATTATAATACACAAACTGTTCTATAAAAGGGGCTGCAACTGCTTCATAGCTTCATCTAATGTGGATGCAATCATCCACAAATTAAAGCTGAGAGTTCAGTACTTTGACCTCATTGACATTGTTTTCTTTCACATTAAATGTGCTTGGGCTACAAAAACAACTACAAAGAGTACTTACAGACTGCACTGTGAGTCTGAAAGAGACATTTAATGTAACACAATCAAACTAACAGATCAAGGCAGCAGTACACCAGCAACTCCTGTGCTCTGCAAGGTAAAATTACTGATTTCACCCATGGAGTTTGGTTGGTTGATGAGTACCTTATACAGCCCCACATTAAATAGTCCAAATTGTCCCTTTACAGACTAAATGATGACTTGATGAATCAATAATGAAAGTCATTGTTAGTTGCAGTCTTTTACACAGAAGGTATTCGAGGCAGATATCAGACAAAAGTACAATTTGTGTTGCTAATTTCCACCTCAGTGAAACATTGTTTAACATTAGTCAATGGGAAATTTAATGTAGATTTGTTTCACAGCTGTCACTGTTCCACCTGACACTGACCTGGTGTATAGTTATAGACAGGGAGAATGAAGTAGAGGAAGATTTCTGGAGCATGCCAGGTAAAATATGAGCCATGTTTCTTTTGGCCAAAAGGAGGCTAATGGGGGGGATTTGGACGTTTAATGGGGGGCAATGGCCGGTGCATCTCTAAGCACTGTCAGCGTCTGGCATTAAACATCTTCCCTCCTTTTAGGAGGCCAGGAGAAACCACCATGGGCCTTTGAGTGTGTGTGTGTGTGTGTGCGTGTGTGCGTGTGTGCGCGTGTGTATGTGTGTGTATTCTGGGCCCATCTCCAGAACCAATGTATTACAAGTGTTCCCGCTGTAAGATTATATTTGGATTCTCCAGGCCCGCTTCCAATTATTACTGGCACTTAATACTTTTCGCACCATTCACAGATCCCCTTACCCCACTGCCTGTCATCTCTCTCTCTCTTTCTCACACACACACTTTTTATCAGTTTAGGATAGGAGGTATAGGGATAATACATTGAATAAGTGAAGAAGGAGATGATTTAGTCCTTTACAGGTTGTAACACATACAGGAGATACATTTAGATAAACACATCAAGCACACACAAGCCTGAGGAGACAAGTTTTACCTGGTGAGCTAAATGTACATTTGCTCATTCAGATTCACTAAAGAAAGACAGCACTTTCTATGTATCTTTAAAGGGAATGGCAAATTAAAGTCTGTTTATTTCAAAATCTGACTGTTTCTCCAGACATACACAAACAGTGACATTAAGTACTGCAGTGTCACTAACAACAGAGGAAATCAGGGGAAGACTGAGGCAAGAAACTGAGACAGCGGGGGTGAAAGAATGAAAGAGGAGAGCTGGAGACTCTTCTGGATGAGAGTGAGTGACAGGCTGTAACAAAACAGGGATTGTTTCAGCACTGATCTGTTTTTCATTACAGAGAAGGTGTGTGTATACGTATGTGTGTGTGGTATGACTGGAAATTTTAAAAGGGATGACTATCAGGGAGAACGTTAGATGAGCCGAAAGAAGGCTCATCTAGAGCCTTCTTTCATGCCACGAAAGGCAGTGTCATGTGCACATTGATAACTGAATGGTAAGTGAAGCGGTGTGTATAATTCATTATATACTTTTGCTACAAATATCTGCATAAATGAGTGTATTTAAAGTAAAGCACCATAAGCACCAGGGGTATTATTGCCAATATTATCCTGAAACAGTGATGATTCATTCTTTTCAATCCAGTAAAATGTTTTAAGAATTACGAAAGCCCAGAGCTGGGAAAAGACAAGAATTGTAATGATGTTATTTTTCTTTCCTGGCGTGAAATAGAGGTTTACACACTGCTAAACTGTGCCAAATGCACAGGCTCTTTTAACAACCTTTTTAAAGTAGTACAAAGGATACAAGCTGCCAACCAAAAGTAACCCAACATCTTGTTTTATAATGAATGGAGACCGTGCTTGTTTGGATTTTATTACCTTAATAATAGAACAGCATAGTTACATGCATATAACTAGGTGCAAGTATGTGGAAATTCAGCCTATTTCAAGTTCAAAGTCTGCACGGTAAATTAAATTCAGTTTTATTTAACTACATGTATATGTGTGGTGACCATTATCAAGCATGTTAACTTGGCAAAAGTCCAGTCAGGATAAAAAACATTGTTTTACTGGTTTTATTAAAATGTGGATAGGATTCAGTATGCAAGCAATACTTGATAAAGCCTTTTATCTTTAACCATGATTACCCATTGATCTTTTAAGGCGCTTGATAGGCTATAAATTAGTCTACTTGTCCGTTATTAAGTGCCAATGAGGTATTATTATTTCCTCTGCAGATACAGTGAGAATGCACCAACAGGGAGCCTTAACAGTACTAATTTTGCTTTGGATATTTGTCTCTTATTATCTCCTGGCTGCCACACATCAATAATACACTGGTGAATGATATGATGTCATGCAAATAAAATCCACAGCCTGCTTCTTTCAGGATACTGGTACTATTATTATAAATTTTATTTGTACAGCACCAAATCTTAACGGAGCTCTGTCAGGCCACTTTTCATACAGAGCAGGTCTAGACCATATTTTTTAAACCAAATAGTTCTCACCATGAGCAAATACTGAAAAACTTCCTTTTAACCTGCTGAAACTTCAAGCAGATCTTTTTGTAACTACTCAAGCTCGAGACCCATCCTTGCAAAAGTTAGCTACATCATGAATTTTGATAACATCTACATTTATAAACTGATCAATATGATAACAAACCATGAACTGAAAGCGTATTTGAAATGTGTTTATTTGCTACGTTTCTCACCACCTCAACAAACTGTTGTGCACTTATCACATGTTTCCAACAATGTTCAAATGCAGAGAAATCTGTAATTTATTCAAGGTTACAGTGTGTTTCCTGCTAGCCATTGCTAGCTAGTTGCTAACTTCTGGGAAAACACGGGATTCAACGGATACATCAGAGAGTGAGGATGGAAGTCAGCACATGTGACCAAATGTAACATGTATGATTCCTCCTCAGTGAACGTGATTTCTGCTCACATCTGTCAGACAGATTTTCATCAGCTATGGTGGTTTTTTTTTTTTTTTTATTTACATATTGTGAATTTATTTGATTATTATATATTATATATATATTATTATATTTCTAATGAATTTCCCCTTGGGGATCAATAAAGTATTTCGTATTCGTATTCGTATCATTCGTATTCGTATTTAAGTTTAATTTTGTGCTGGTTTATAGTTTAAATCAAGTCACTGCTACTTTTCGAGTCTTGATGTTCCTGTCCCCCGCATAGAACATCATGAAAAAGTTGATATTACTGAGATGTGATTTTTGTCTCTTTCTGCATTTGAGAAAATGTGGTAATTTGCCAGTTGGCTACACAATAAAAAGTGGTCCATGACCCATTTTGGGTCCCGACCCTAAATTTGGGAAACGCTGCAGTAGAGCAATGAGTCCTTCATCCAGTTAGAGCAGTAAAAGTTTGAGGCTTTGATTAAGTCTGGTAGCAGGACCATTGTTTTGGCCACAGGAGCTTCCAACATTGAAGCTCCGTGTTTGATGTTCAACCAAGTTCTCCTTTATGGGGCAGAAAGACACGCTCTAAACTTGGATTTCTACAAGCTCTGCTTGGTATCCAGCAGTACGCCTGGTGTGCTCAAAGCTTTGTGCTCTCATCTTTGGATGGAGGGGGTTTTCTTCTGATTTATTCAACAAGCCTGAAAATAAATGCACAATCTAGCTACATGACATGTGCATTAAGGTGCTATTACAAAGAGGTATAAGGTATACTTCAGCTCACAGATGCTCAAACACTCATACCAATCAATTGGCCGTGCCCCCTGAGAGCACACCTTTCCTGGGAAAAAAGGGAATTATAATAATTCAATAAATAAACAAGTGCATTTCCCAAGTCAGCAGAAACAGTATATTCCTGTGTGTGTGTTGTGTGTGTTTGTGTGTGTGTGTGTGTGTGTGTGTGTGTGTGTGTAAGATTCCTTTTAGTTCACAAAGGTACAGCATCCCCCCACACCAAGCACACACACACCGATACACACACAAACACAGGCTGTGTCTCATCATCTGTGAAGAAATAATGGAATTATATATATTTTCTCCCCTGCGCGCGGCGAAGCATCAAAGTTCAGTGCTGTGATAAGTTGCCTGTGTGCTTTGCCCCTGGCCATAACGGTGTGTGGGGTGTTTTCCTATTACTGGCATGTCCTGTTTCATAGATGGATGGACCTCAGGCTGACGTCTGCCACTGCCTCTGCTCTGCTCTCCGTGTTATTACCGAAATCGATGTCCATGTCTGCCGCCATTTATTATCCCCCCACCACCCCAACAAACAACCACACACACACACACACACACACACACACCACCACCAACGCACACACACACACACACACACACACTTGCACACAGCATAAACTGAAACAAGATGAAGGGGGAATATTGGGAAGTTCTATAGCATGGAAATTCTGCTGGGCTTGTGAATCTCTGAGTGTGTGTGTGTTGTGTGTGTGGAGTACACTTTTGCCCCGAGATAAGCAACGGTTTGCAGATTTTGAAAGGTAAATAATGTTATTTGTCTCATGGCGCCTGTTTCTTCCTCCCAGTTTAATTTGCTCTGTATGCGTCGCCCATAATTTACTTTTTGAATTGTTTTGCTTAACATGAGATCATCATAACAAAGCCAAAGGAACAAATGTTAATGAGCAGAACTAATGAAATTCAAATTTATTAAATTAACGTGCAGATTTATGAATATCAATACTAAAAAAGATCAGATGACATCTGGCAATAAGGACATTATAAATTCAACTGCATTGACACAAAGTCTGTGGCAAGTAGGTAAGTAATTAATGGTTTGCGATATATCTAGAGATATTTTCCTCAATGCACCCCTCCTAAGTTCCTCCCCTTTTGCACTGTGCTCCTGTAACAGTTGAGCAAACTTGGTACTTTGGTCAACTTTCTCCTTTCCCAGTAAAAGCGACACATCTTAAGGTAGCAAAACACTAGCTTACTAGCTAGCTAATGACTGGTTAGCTGGCTAGTTGGCCAGCTTTTTGCTGACATTAACTTAAGATGTGAATATGTAGTGTGCAGGACCCCAGCAAAGTCTTCTGATCACCTCCAAAATTTGGTTTTCTTTTCAACATAGACAAGCACATGTCACAGAATATGTCAGTACAGGAAGCAGGAAAGGAGAAAGTTGACCAAGGTACCAAGCTTGCTCAGCTGTCATTAGAGCATAGAGTGAATAATAATACTGATCATTCAGCATTCAGCATGTTCATTACGTTGTGTGCAGGAGAGTGATGCACCAATGTTTAGTATCAGCATGTAGTATTCTTAAGCATGTTTAAAAAGACAAGAATGCAAATATATATTTAAGAAGAAAACAAAATAAAACAGAAGTAACCAACAATATTATCAGTAAACTTGTACACCAAATTCTCAATAACCAACATAAATAGTTGGAAAAGGGCATAGGCTGAAGCTACAGTTGATAATACCTACTCTTTTAACCAGATATCTTCTTTATACTTGAAAGGCAACATCAAATATTCCTATAAGAAAGTACCTAAGACCTCCGTCCATACAGAAAAAACACTAAACCTCCCTGTGGCGGACGTCTGGCTCTCTGAGGTCCCCTTAGAGCTGAAATGCAGAGTCTGACAGTAATAGAAGCTCAGTAAAAAGTGAGATAGTTTAAGCTCCATCGGAACATATATGTACATGAGTGTATTTGTTCATACGTGTATGTATAGACTGTCTGTGTCACTTTGAATGTACGTGTCCTTGTCCAAGTGTGTGCGTGTGTGTGTGTGTGTTATGTGAAGGTAGCGTCTCAGCTGAGCCCCTGCGGTGCTCCGGCCCTTCTGTCCTCCCCTCATAACCTCACAAAGACACTAATAAGCCCCCCGATGATGGACGCTTATGGATTTCTGCGCCGCTAATTTCCGTAACTATCACTGTTTGAAAGATAGCTGAGGGATTTAGCAGAGGGGGCCAAGAGAAGGCCCCCTTGTATTCTGTGGGAACACAAGAGCTGTATTATGTGATATAAAAAAATGAAACATCCCCCCTTTTCTCTCCCTCAGGCTAAGTCCATGATATTTATCTAGACACAGTCACATGAGACCATTATGTTTATGGAATATCAAATGCAGGCCAACACTGTTGTATTGAGCTGAGCCTCCATAATCACCAGGGGGATGCACAAGTTTTTCGCCACAATCCACTCTTTCAGAGGTGACATTTGAACTTTGGTTAATAGTCTGAGATAAATTTGTGTGGCCCATTGGGTGCAAAGTGCAATAGCTTAGTAATGTTACAGTTAGATGCATCAGCAGTACACACCTGGATGTTTGAATCTCACTTCTATCAAAAGCAACAACTTGTAAGGTGACTACAAAATGTATTAACTTTCAACAATTGATTTACAAATAGATTTCCTATCAGGCGTCCAGCTCTCCAGGCAAGAGGAGTTTGTCATTCTGAGTCTATGGGCCCCAAAAATCCATTAATTACATTGTAAAGACAAATGCAGGCGAACTCCTGTAACCTTATCCCACACAGCTGAACCAAACATGAGCCAGAGACGGCACTGCCTGATAAAGACAACGAGCCAGAGAGCACAGCTTTTATATCACTTGCACCACATAACAAAATGTCATATTTCTAACTTTCCTCTTGTGATCCAAAGACCTGTTTATGTTATATGACTGTTTACCCTTCCAGTTTAAAGGAGCAATATGTAACACCCGAGCATTGAAAAATGAGTACTGCAGTCTAAATAACAAGTTGGAGCCATAAAACGTATATTAAATGGGTTGAATCCCTATTTAATATACAATCAGTGGTTGAATCATGTTTTTTCCACCCACTCTCAAAACTCAGGCAGGTTGCCTGCAGGCTGCAGGGACACTGAATCTACAAGAGACAAGACAATGCAACATTATATTTGACAATGACAAGCAACGACAAGTCCTACACTGCAAGTTGATCAGCTGTTTGTAACTGTCAAGAGTCTGTCAACGTAAAAGCTAAGCCTGTTATCTGGAAAACAAAAGCCCACTGTTCTGAAAATACACACTCTGGAGTTTGAGTTCAGTGACGGCCTGTTTTACTGCCTGCCAGACCCACTTAACATATTGCTCTAATTTAACCATAGTAAACATCTTCTGCTTCTAAAATATTAATGATTTCTTACCGCTCATAAACACCTTCTCAATCAGCAAACATTCCGCATTAATTCTAACTCCAGTAAATGTGTAACAGGCGAACAAAAACAGACGTTCCACACCAGAATGGAAATTTTAAAGGAGAACATGCTGGCTATAGCTTTGTTGTCGGAGAAGCCAGTATTTCGACCTTGCATGTTTCCCAAATCTCTGATCGTGGTCATTCCTTGATTTAGTAAAGCAAATATATTACTGCTTTAAGAGAGTTTAAATGTAGCTTATTTACACTGCTTCCAGTATCTAGTAATGTTATTTGGTTCACTTTCTTTTCTCAGGCTCTCACACAGATTCACACATGCTGCAGTCTCTAGAAAGTGAATGTAGAACAGGTTTGCCCCCACGTCCCCACTTACTGCTGAGTCCAACACTAAACACCATCCATCACTGCCTGTCATATCAACATGCTACAGAGCTCACTGGATACACCCGTCGAGGTAAGTCAGACCACATGCACAGTAGCTACACACACCAGAGCTTGAGTGTATGGGTGTGTGTGTGTTTTCTCTTCCACTTGCATTAATTAATTTGTCATCACCGGTTATCCCCCCCTCCTCTACCTTCACCTCTACAGTGGATGGATCCTCCCTGTGCTCCAGCCATGCTATGGCGGGTTTTGCTACCTGGGCCTTTTGCAGGGGTGGTCAGGGGCCAACTTTCTGTCAGTGAGGAATGTAATTAGGGAGAATTAAGCGGCATGGGGCTACAAGGGAGGTCAGGAAGAGCTGGCAGGGTCGAGGCGGGTCACTACCAAGCATTCTCTCTCTTTCTCCCTTTCTCTCTCTCTCTTACTCTTCTCTTGTACGACAGGGTCAGGGTGAAGAGGTGTCATATTTAGTTCTTTGCTGCACTGTGGGAGGCTGAGACAATAAGCCATAGATCTTTCCTCTCTCTCTGCTCCTCTCTCCTCCCTCCAGGTCTACTGTCTTCCCCACTCAAGTATTCCCTTGGCTTTAAGATTTGACTCTTGACTCTTATTGTTTTAGGTCTGTCCTTCACTTAACTTCCAGCTCTTAACTGCAATGAATCACTACTAATTGAAAGTCACAGATGACACAGTCACGTCAAGTTTCTTTGTTTAGTCCAATACACAATTTCTCAGTTATGTCTCAGTCTCACAGCGAAGAGATCACTGCCTGCGAAATACACAAATCTGCCGAGCTCATATTTTCATTTTCCTCTGAATTGACATAACATGACAGAATGCCACCAGCCTTGGCCTGTAATACGAGAAAAGTCAAAACCAATTGGCTGCTATTTTTTGGTTCTTTTGGCAACAGCAGCACTATGTCACATGATTTGTTGCTCTGTTTGGTTGTAGGTCAGCCCAATATGTTTGTGAATTAGTCTGGTGATGCCAGGCTAGTGGGATCATATTCAGAAAAAATCTTGGTGACTTTGGTGACCACTTGCACTTCTCATCCCAGATCCATGCGGGCACACAATTCCAGTTACCCAAATATGGCATTTCTTGCTTTAATAACAGACAAAGATGGTGTTGTTGAACCCATGGACATTAAGAAAACTAGATACAATTTTTCCAAGATGGCACTCCATTCATTTCTTTGGTCCTTTCCTGGCAAAGCTGGTTCCTCTTTAATAAGACTTCCTGTTGGTTCTCCACACAAATGCATGGCATGAAATAATTTAATCATTCAGCTCTTCTAGACTTAGGTCCTAATTTCATTGGACTAATGGACCAAATTCTGATTCTGGCACACAACAACACACACGCACACACACACACACACACACACACACACACACACACACACACACACACACACACACACTCAAAATATATTCAGTCACACCTTTTATGACTGCATATGGGAAAAATGCTTTTGGAGCCAGTGTGCGTTCATTGATACTGCACTACTGAGTGTGATTCTACGCCAAAAAAGCTGAGAGCTGAAACCAGGGGCCTGGGAGATTCTACATCCAAGCATCAAAACATCCCAGGACACAATGATGTCACACTTGCTAGCTCCATAGTTTTGTGCAATCTGTGCTCCTAGCACAGATATATGTGTCTCTTCAATGGTATAAAATAGGAAATGCGTGGAAAAAAGCATAATCAGGGAGAAGTTCTGCTACTGGTGACAAAGCATGAGCTTTATTGCCTTGTGCAATAAGGTTGTGATTCTGAAGTCATTTTTTAAAAGAAGTGTTCTAAAAATATTGGAAAAAATAGTCAGAACAATTCTTTTGCTCATCATGCTCTGCCTTGCAGCATTTGTTAAAAAAGTAGAGCTTGAGCTTATCTGTCATATCTAAAACAACAATCAGACAACCGTTTTTATGGTTTCAATAAAAATCATTGTCTTTTGATTGTGTGTGGGAAAAATGCTTTTTCAGCATGTGTACTTTTATTAATACTGCACTATTGAGAGTCTGTGCCAAAAACCCCAGAGGCTGCAAGTGGGGGCTTGGGAGAAACCACATCCAAGCATCAAAACATCCCTTCAGACACAATGATGTCACACTCGCTAGCTCCATATTTTTGTACAATCTATGCTCTTCACATGAAAGTTTCTTGAACAATTCCTAAACAAAAAATTGAGAGAAATTAGAAAATTAAACATGTTTTGATGTCCATTATAAAGTCGTGTACAAATCCACTTGTAAATTATACTTTTAGAAGATTCAGATCACCTTGGACATCTGCACTACAATCCTTAGGAGGGTAGGTGTGTATGCAAGGATGAGAGTGTGTTTGTGTGTGAGACATAAAAACCACATGTGTGTTAAGGCCATCAGATACAGTGTGGAACAACATTAAGACAAAATCAGGCAGGAAGCCCCAGCCAGAATACATCCAAACTAACAGAACTGCTCCCGGCCATCTGACAGAGTGGGAGGCCTATATGACTCTGAATATATTAGGGCCTGTGTGTGTGTGTGTGTGTGTGTGTGCACGCAAGAGTGTGTGTGTGTTCCAGCAGAAGGTCTGTATAAGTGCTTTTGGATGACATAATATAGACAGGGAGTCCTCGGGGTAGAATACACTGTATAAACTGAATACACCCCTCTGACTGTCTCAATTACACACACACACACATGCACACACATGCACACACACACAAAGTGCAGCTGGGTGATTTTATTGAATGTGTGCACAGAGGGGATTTCCCCACTCATCTCCGGTTCAGTCTGTCTGTCATTGGGCTACTCACTCGCTAACTCACCCTACCCACCTCTCTCTCGGGACGTCTCCTCTTGCGCTGCCTCTGCATCTCCTCGTCTCCTTCCTTCCTTGTTTTTGGCTCTTGCTCTTTCTCTCTTTTGGCTCAGCCTGTGTTTTCCCTCCCTGTCTGTCTCTGGCTTGTCCTAGAACTCCACTCCTCATCTGTCGCTTCACCTGCACTCACTTTATGTCTTTTCTGTCATATTTGTGTCTTAATTTCATCTCGCTCTCTCCACGTGCTCTTCTTGACTAATGAAGGACACTCTGTTATTTGAAACCATTTGATCATTTGAAAGCCAGTTTTTTGAGGAATTTAGAATAGCAGGATTGTTACAAATTTGATGACTAAACATTTTTGAAACTCTGGGATGTCTTTTGAATAGGAATAAGCTTCCAGACCATGAAGCCTCCTAGATCTCTGACTTTTTTTTGTTTTTTTGTTTTTAGGGATTCAAATAGATCTAGTGTGTTGCTCATTGATGTCTATTTCCCAAGTTGCGAGACAGCCAAGCCAATCAGAGCTTTACTGGTGGGATTAAGAGTGATGCCATTTTCTTCCTGCACCAGAGCCAATGGCCACAAGCATCAATAACATTGGCACAATGTTGGTGTGGACATGAGTCAAGTGATTTGGACTAGAATCAGACTTGAGTCACAAATTTGATGACTTTAGACTTGACATAATCAAAATAGACTTGCAACTCAACTTGTAACCTCAGTGACTTGAAAAGATTAATTACCTCTCCTGAAGCCCAAAAAAGTATGTTATTTAAACTGTGCCGCAAATTAATTAATTTCTCTTCATTTCCTGATTCAACTGAAGCTAACGCTAACTAACAAACGGGGATGCAACAATACCCAACATTGTTCAACAACTGGAGTTGCACAAAGAACAATAAGTCGAGGCTCTGTCATTAAAATGACATTAAATTTGGTGAAAAGTGCATAATGACTTGTTTAGGACTCAAAATTCATAGCTTAAGATTTGGGACTCTGTACTAGAGTGGAAGGACTTGAGATTTTGCCACTTGCAAAGCAATGACTTGGTCCCACCTCCCAACTATACAGGCTGTTTAAAGTCAAGTAACCTAAATCAACATGAAAATGTTAACTGCATCAAGCAACCTACAGCTTCTGTATCAACTGAAAATGGCATCAATGGGATGAATACGTTAATCATCAGTGTTCAGAGCCAGTGTTCCTCCTCCCACACAGAAAATGGCTAACATGAACTCGGTGTCAGACTGAAGAATGAGGTGAAAATGAAACTGCAATTCAGGACGTCACTGGTTTAGAACAGGATTCACAGCTTCACCTATGACACACATGAACTGTCAAGTCAAATAAAAACATGTAAAATACGTATTAAAAGTCTTTTCTTTGACAGGAGGGAGAATTCCTTTGTGATCTAACCAGGGCTTTACAACACTGCAGTGAAAACAAAAACCTCCTTTCCTTCCTTTCTCCTCCCAACATCTCCTTCTCCCCCTCGCTTTTTTAAAAACTGATGAGCCTGACAGGCAGCAGTGTGTGTGTTTTGCACTCCTCTACTCCTTTGGCTTACGGCAACAGCCAAATCCTCAGAGGTAGAAGTGGAGGGAGGGGAGGTGATCGGGGGAGAGGGAGGGGAGGGAAGTGAAGTCCTAGAGTTTGTGTTGTGTCTGCTGGATCCAATAAGAGCATAGATGGGAAGAGACAAAGACTGGCTAGACAGGGAGAGAAAAGGAGACGGAGGGATATTTCATAAAGGTTAAATCATGCCAGGTTCATGCCACACAAAGGAAATAGCCACAATTTAAAAGAGAAAATGAACAAAAATGACTTTTAGTACACTGCACAATGAATTCCAGCTGATTTTTTAACTAAATTTTTTGGCATTTATAACTTATGAATGTGGATTTTAGACTAATGTTTGCCTGTATTTTACTAAGCAACACAATGTAAAACACCAAAACCTATTTCAGTAGTAGTATTAGCCCCGTACTGCATTTGTGTGGGCACAGAAACAGTAAATATCTCTATCTTGGTCAAGTTGGTTTTAAATGCCATCCATCCCCAACGCCTCATATCCTCCATATGTTTTATGCAACAGCTGGAGAGAATTACAGCTATGTAAAGTCTTGGAAAGCGATCCAGAGGTTTTGAAGAGACAAGCCAGATTTAGGCCTAACATACAGTGTTTTAGACCATAATTACATATGTATCGTATAATGGTCCAAAATAGAAAATGCCTGGTAAAAAAACATAATTAGGAAGAAGTGCTGCCGCTGTTGACAGAGCCTGAGCTGGAGCTTGTGGTGCAAAAAGGATTTGTTTTATTGGTGGTTGTTAGGTAATTTATAAAGTCACTTCTTTAAATAGATGTCATGTGAATATTTGAAAAAGAGTCAGAACAACCATTTATTATTCTTTTTAAGTAGTGACACCAAATCATTATTTTGCAAGTCTTAAGTCTTTGCACTCAAGTCCTGAGTCAAGTTCCAAGTCTTAAACTTAGAGTTTCAAGTCTAAAAACTATAATATGGAAGATTTCTGTATTAAAATGTTGACAAACGCGAGATATAGGCTGTATATTTTGTTGAGTTGTGTATTTAAATTATTCCAAATGTTTCCAACAATGGTCAAACCAAGAGAAATCTGTACTTAATTCAAGTTAACGGTGCCATATGTTTTTCCTCTCCTACTTGTTACTAGTTGCTATAGCTTCTGGGAAAACATGGGATACGTCAGATACGTCAGCTATGGTGGTTGTTTAACACTGAGTAAAACAACTTCCATGATCCCATGCTACTTCAGATGTCATCAAACTACTTAATTTGTTATTATTTCAATGTGACAAAGACCCATAGTGGCAGAACTTACATATTGTACATTTAAATAGTTGTAATGTAACAGTGAATTTCCAGTCTCATTGATTTACGAAGTTCTGTTAAGCTAATGTTAGCTAAGCATTAGCTTGCTAACTATGTTAATATAAGCCTCTACTTACCGTTCTTTGTGCAACTTCAAATGTCAAACAAAGTTGGAATTTGTTGCATCTCTGTCTTCGTCTGTAATTTTTAATCTGCATGTTTTGCATACTGCAGTTTGTTTTTTGTTGACCACTTCGTAGTTTCTGTCGTGAATGATGTTATCTATCTAGCTATCATTTTTTCTAACTGGAGCTCAGTTATGTAACGTTAGCTCTTCTCTCCTGAAACTTGACTGGATACTGTCAGATTGGTTCAAAACAAAGTGGAGCTGGGGATTGTGGGTAATGAAGTGTTGATATACTTGGATTGAGTAGTGTTAATATTTGTTGATTAAGGAAGTGAATCAACATATTTTTTTAGATAACATACTTTCCAAGTCTAGTTACAAGTCTTTTTTTATTTTGCCAGGTTTGGTCTAAAGTAATTGGGTATAACACATCATGCTTCTTATGTGAATTATTTTATGGCCTCAGTAAAATTCACAAGTTCAGTTCATGTTTTATCTCTGGATTTCATAAATGAAGGCAAATATATTACCCAGGTCTTCAACTCTCAACTTCCTGTCTCTGTCGTAAAGCATGAGGTTTCCAATCATGTTTTTGCAACTGAATCTTACTGCTAAACTTGAGGCAGTAACACACACAAGCAGACAGACACACACATACATAAACACACGCTAACAAGTATCATTACGCGACGGATGGTTGTATGGGATGGTGTTTCTGTAGAAACAGTCGGGGGATATTGGAGCCAGACGTGTGGAGCTGTCAGGGTCTAGTGATAGGAATAGGTGTCAGTCACATCCCAGGGGTCCACACACACACACAACACACACACACACACAGACAGACACATAAAGTTATCGTTCGCCCCTTTGCTCTCCTTTGTACACACACACATACACACACAGATGAGTGTGATTTGATGTGCTGTAGCAGATGTAAGTGGACACCCTTATTCTCTTTAATGAAGATATATTCCTGGCCAGGGGTGGATGTGGGGCTTTGACTCTGCACCTTTACCATGCAGGGCTCAGTCCACATCTGCTTCCCATCAGCCACAAGGCTTACCTTTTTAAGGCAGAGGCGAGGGCGGGTGGGGAAACGAAGCAGCGTTCGGTTTTGGCTTGATTCAATTACTAGCATCACCGTGAGAGAACATTCCCCCTCGGGTGTCTACCTCTTGTATATGTGCATGTGTACGCATGTGTTTGTACTGCAAACACTAACTAAGTAACAGTCTTTGAGTGTGCATGTGTGTGTATTAACAACACAGGGTCACTGTCATGTTGGCTGGTTAGTCAGTGACCAGCTGAGGCCCGTGAAAAAGTTTCTGGTCTTCCTCTTGTTTCTCACCTGGTTACATTTCCTCTCTATTCAGCCAGTTGCTCACTCTTTTCTGTCAGGGTGGGTGGTTCTTCAGAATTAGTAGAGAAAATTAGCTGATTTGGTTAGTGGAATTAGTGGAAAAAAGACTATTACTGTGTTTATGGAAGCATTATTTCATTTGTTTAAAAAAATGGATAAATCCCAGTTTGTACCACTTCTCAGCATGTTAAAAACTGGCACAGGTTTTTAAGGGCACCGGCACTTACCACAAATATTCACTCAGTGCCCATGATAACAGCCGGCAGCACATGGCTTGTGTGTTGGCAAAGAGAAGAGCTGACAACTACTCATCAGGACCCTTTAAAATAAAGTGGATGAATACAGACCAGACGGGATTTTCCTTCTGGTTTATGTTATTTTCATGTTACTGCTGGTTACAATTACAGAGAAGCTTGAGTTAGTTACGAGGGCTCATCTGTGACTACAATCACTGGAACAGGAGCCAGTTTGCACACTGGTATTTAACAGTTGTCAACAATAACACATTTTGAATTTGTTCACAATTCATCAATTAAGTACATTCGTTAGGGAGGGGCGACTTTAGCATGAGGAGATGGATTTATGAAGGTGTTCTTTCCTACCTAAGATGGCATCAGATAATTAGAGCAACCACGTTACATTAAGTACTGTCACATTTTGTAGTGATCCATCACTTAAATGTATGAAAAAGTGCTTACTTTCCTCTCTGCTATGATTGTGTTACATACATTTACATGAAAGCTGCTGACACTATCATTTAGTGAGAAAGAAACTCCTGCTGTATAATTGGATTTTTCATTATGTACCCCTCCTCCTTCTCCTCCTCCTCCTTCTCGTCTTCAAACTATGTGACATTTTCATTTTAATAAATGTCATACTGATAAGGAGCGAAGGTTAGCCACGTATGTGCTGGGATGGACTGTACTGACTGTAGCACCTGCAGCCTCTTAAATGTATATGTATAAATGATGACAGAGGTGCTGTCTTTGCATCTTATACAGATGCACCTTTGTGGAGTTATAGTCTAAAAGCTAAGTTTATACCAGCCTCCCACGTGTCTCCATTGCGTTCATTGGTGTGATATGAAGTGTTTCCACACTTATCAGCAAAGCAAGCAAGTTGCAAGACTAGTTGCATTTGTGAAATGCAATGGATTGTTAACTTCTCACAGTGGCTTTTACTACACATGGTACATTTAGGTTTGAATTAAAAAAAAAAAAAAACACCTACTACTCAGCTATATTTATATTTTAAATATAATCCATCCGCACATACCTGTAGTTAAACACAGGAAAATCTACTGGAATTGTGATCACTATGTATAGATTTTATTCACATTCTAAACTATCATCCTATTGTCAATATCAGTGGCCATATTACAGAAACTTCCTATCTTAAGTCTGAAGTAAAGACAGGATTTTTTCCCAATGTGTGATTACAGCAACAAATCCGAACTAACTTTTTTACTTGATCATATCCTGTCTAATGTTAGGAAATTCTAAATACTCAATCCAATATCATTATCAACTTTTATGTCTGTTGCCTAGCAACCAACACTACTTTGCTCATCTTGCCGAGCTAAACAACTTTGTAACTGTTGGTTTTCTCTCACTGAAACATACAGAAACATTCTGTACATTGAAACATACAAATAATGGAGCAAAAACAACTATAGGAACTTAACTTCAAGATAAATGAGTTGGAAGTTTTGGTAACATCTGTAGAGAAACACAAAGATGTTTTTTGGGGAAAATTTACAACAACACTAACTCAGAAGAACAGAAAGAGAGTTGGTGGACACAGCCTCCACCATATCCAGAATCCGCTGTGTCAAAGCAATAGCAATGAGCAGCTACACAGACTAAACAAGTTAGCTAACACTATGTCATTTACTGTTAGCTAACACTACTGTTGGCTACCATTAGCTAGTTAGTAAGTTTGCTACTATTACAGGTGGAAATATAAAAGTTAGGGCAGCTTGCTAGTAATCCTGAAGTTTAACAGTAATCCTACAGTTTAATTAAATTTTTTGGAAGTTAGGATGTTTGTGTAATATACTTTTCTTATCATAAATTTTACATTGACTCATGAACTGTTCATCTGTAATGCTTATCAGACAGTTAGAATAGGATTTGCAGCTTAGGAAGTTTCTGCAATATAGCCAAAGATGTGGAACTGTAACCATTAGTTCATCATTAACAATAACAATAATCTAAAATGTATACAAGTTCTATCAGGATCATGGAGATTAATAATTGTTTTTATGTTCCCCTTGAATAGGTGTAGATCTTTACATGTGCAACAAGTACAGAAATGCAAACACACCAGATCTATCATGAGGAATATAAAATCTAACTGCAACATACTGGGTTCAAATTTGGCTAGGCACCTATAGTTACATGTCTCTCTATATCTTACAGACACACATACACCTTTCTACTCTTTTCTCCCACTATGGCATGCTGTGAGTTTCAGAGAGTGGCTGCCTGATGGGTTCACTTCTTTTTTTTTTTTGAGTGGGGGTGTTGGTGTCTGAGACGGTGAACAATGGCCAAACTGTTGAGCAGCGACTCGACTCGGCCCAGAGGATTTCCTCCTCAACCCTGGACCACCTAATAGTATATGACATGCTACATCATGAGAAGAGGAGACACGCATTCAAAAAAAAAACACAGGAGAGGAGAAAGAGAGGTACATTCTAGGCTGTTTTGTCCAATCAGAGCATTTGTTGTAAAAATCTGGGGCTAGTTTTCAAGATGCTGACATTAAATGGACCTCTTTAAGATGGATATTCACACCCCAAACGCGTGTATGTAAGTTTGTAGAACTACCCAACAGATAGGCAGGCAGACAGACAGTTACACCTCTCACCACACACACACTCCTACCTCCTCTGCACACATCATTATCATCAAATCGACTATTTGACTCACACATGGGTTCTCTCCCATCGCCTCCCCAACCCAAATGCTTTTACATCATAAATCAGTAGTAAAAACATCGCTCTGTGTAGCAGCTCCACTCCTCACATGACTAGGTTTGACCTTCTCCATCAAATATCTCCCACCTCTGCCTACTGTAGCCTTTAGCAGCGCTGCTAACCAGACACAGATGGATATTTACAACTGACAGCAGATGGAGAGAACTTCACACGCTGCGTCCAGCCTCGACACTGTAGCTTTCTCCACGGTGACACATTTGTAATAGATCCTGTTTGTATAATAATCTGTCCTGCACCATGTGAACCTTTTTCATCAGTTTTCTTCTGTGTTTGACAAGTTTTCTATGAAAAATCTAAAATTGTTGGGTATACAGTTCATTATTAGCAGGCAATAACTGATTAGAAGGGTCACACTTTATTTTTGCAGTTCACTAATAAGATGTAACAAGTTGTACTTTGTAATAAATTAAACAAAAACTAAAAATAATGTTCCTAATTAGTCATTAAACAAACATAGTTATACCCACTACACAACAGCAGACTAATCAAGCTGTATTTACTATCAAAGCAGGTAATTTGGGACACATTATAACAGAACTGTACTGTAAACTTAAGTGAAATCACATATCTACTTCTTCTAGACAGTTGCCTACTTCTTTGATCAAATTACATTATCTGCCTATTATATTACAATAAGTCTGTGCAGTCATTCATAGACAAAATATTCTTCTACCTCTATAATTTTGGCCTTTCCTCGTAGTTCTCGTTCACATATTGTTTTTAAATGGGCACGAAGCAGATATGTGATTTCACTTTAGTTTATAGCACAGTTCTGTTGTAATGTGTTCCTAATTACCCTCTGATGAAGTCTGATAAGGGTCTAACAGTGGGAAATAAACTTTAGTTTACAGTACAGTCACAAAACTATTGGCATTTCTCAGTGCCTGAAAAAAACATCTTTTCTCTATGACAAAAACAATATATTGCTATGAAACATAAACTAGAGTGCGATTATCAGAATGTGACATGCAGTTATCATGCTCATAAAACATTTCTGTTTACTGATACATGAAAACTATTTTTAAACATTGTCATGTCCATTATCTTGCTTTTTCTCTCCGCTCCGCTCTCCTCCTCGTAACCCCACTTACCCAAAACACACCCGGGGTTGTCCTGCGGTGGGCAGACGGGGCTTAAGGCTAGGGATAAGAGAAAGTGCTTGGTAGACGACGCAAGCTAATTTGTAAAAGATACAGCGGCTGCATGGCTTTCCAAGGCACTGTGGGGGAACCAAAACATTCAGCAGTTGTCCAAACAGATTCCTCGCTGCACTCTGTAGTGGACGACACAGCACTGCTATAATTTACACACACACACACACACACACAAACACAGGCTCTCTCTTTCCTCCGGCGCAGGAATTTATTTTGCTTGGGGTGATTGCTGTGTCTGCAAGTTTGGAAGCCTTGTTAATGAATTTGAAACGGGGTCACGCTGGGATTGATGGGTGAGAATTATGTGTGTGTGTGTGTGAGCGTGTATGCTTGTGTGCTGCGGGAAAAGGGAAGCGATGTGTGGAGCTATTATGAGATCACGCAAGCTAAGCACCTTTGTTTCACTATAAAGTCTGACATTATTTTGATAAAGATGATTCACTGTGGCAGATCTGCGATATGATAACATGACTGTTGCTACATGCCTGTATGTAAGCCCACGTGTGTGTCTGTGTATTCACATGTGCAACTTTTCTCTTGTTTGCCTTCTGCAGAGAAGAAAGTGAAAGGTAATAAGCAATAGGGGGCGCCTGCACACAGCTGGACATTCAAGTTATGCCACAGCATCCACACACACAGGATACACTCACAAACACACACACACACACACACACACACACACACACACACACACACACACACACACACACACACACACACACAAACACACACACACACCGTGACAAGAGAAAGTTGCCTTTGTCTCCCCAGTCACTCATTATCATTTATCAAATTTATATTCAAATATTAACAGTAAATATCCTGGTTGAGTAATCTTTTTCAGCATTAATAACTTCGGCATAATGTTGGACCTGGATGTGTTCTCTGGGCACAAGCTGTGCCAGTGTGTGTGTGTTTCTATGTGTATGGGTGCGTGACCACCACTGCCCTTCCCATATCTGTCTCCCATCGCTCTGTCTTATCACAGCACACATACCTCAGCATTGCCTCCTGTGATTGTGTAAAAAGCCTGGGGCTTTTTTTCCACGGCACAGAGACAAGGAGAGGAAAAGTGAGCCTAGTTATTTGTGACAATACCAGGGTTAGCGGTCGCTGCAGTGCTTGGGAGATTCTGTTGTTATAGGGACAAAACAAATAAAGTGTCAGCCATTCAAAAGATGGCTCAGCTCAAGAGGGTCAGGCCAAGCTAATTCCTTTTGAAAACAATCAGCTGCCATCTTGGTCTCTCCCTCGGCAGCTGTCTTGAGTTTTTTTGCTTGAGTAACACTAATGAACATTTTGGAAAAGTCTCCAGGAGTGGCACCAAGGTCAAGGGTCAGGTTACAAGCAGATATATACAAAAAATAATGTTTAAAGGTCATTTTACCCAAATAGGAAAAAAAAAATCACACTTGACAGTGATAATCTGATGACATATTAAGAAATTCACCAGCAATGACTCTTTCCAGTATTGCTGTCCCTGTTGCTCTGGATGGTCCACACATAACTATGAAGAGTGTTTACTGAACTAGTTTCTATTAGTTTCGGCTCCACCTCATTTTCTCTAAACAACAATTATTTTGATATAAATTACATGGGCCACTTTTGAAATAATTCACACATAAACACACAACACTGTGAAGAGTGTTCACTGGAACTACTTTCAGGAAAATAATCCTGATGAAAACTGCTGACACTGCTTCTGTTGATTGTAAGAATCTGGGGAAAGATATCTCTGAAAATATGCTTTTGTAATTTAAAAATAAGCTCATGAAGAATCTTATTTCTGTGTCACAAAACTTTGCTCAATTTTTTTAACTATGCATGGTTATTATGTTGACTCTTTAAAATTTCTAACATTTGCTCAAACATTTGATGCCAGGTTAGGCAGGTTGCCAGCTCATCCTTGGCCTGCCATGTTGTTTACGGGCAGCAGTCCAGTGGCTCTCTTTCCCTCTCAGTGAGACTTGGTGCTTTTAACTTGTGTTAGCACTGGAAATGGCTGCGCTAGCAGGCTCAATACACAGGTCAGCCAGGATAACCCCCATATCCTGATTACTGACACAGTGTGCCCTCTGGAACATAGGCCAGCAATAAAAAAGGCTTCAATGAGCTGCTGCAAACCCGCCTGCATGGCGAGTACGGCTGACTGGGACAGAAGCTGTAACTGTGAACAAGAGATTTATTTACTCTGCTATGTGCTTAGCTACTGAGAGAGGACTTACTGACAAAAAATGTTAGAAACAGTTAGTGAATATGCATGTGTGTAGAGATCAATGGGATGTCGTGCCAAAGGACTAGTCACAATGGTTTTGTGGCACGGACATCAGACAGCTTTTTGTTTCCCCTGCTGCCTCCAGAGCTGAAAGATTGATGGGGAGGAAAAAGTCAAAAAAGATGGAGACACATAGAAAGAGAAAGAGAGAGATACAAAGAGTAAGACAGGAGAGAAAAAAGGAGAGAAAAAAACAGGGCTTTTAAATCTTCAGCTGATATGGCAGAGTGAGAGCCCCCCCACATGTCTATGAATATCTCTTTTATTATTACTATTGACCCATGTGCCATAAAGAGCAGCGGGGGCTCTGCATTACTCAAGCCTCAGAATTATGTGGCCACTACTAAAGGGCAGTGGGCTCATGGACACACAAACAAATAAATGCTGCCACATACACATCAGTGTGGCCATTAATATCAGATTCCTCTCACAGCTGAGATATATGAACGTTTTGATTTGCATGACTTCATCATGATAATAATCTGCAGGAATGTATAGCCGGGGGGAGGTCAAACTCATTTTAGTTCATGGGTCACATACAGAACAATTTGATCTGAAGTGGACTGGATCAGTAAAAGCACTGGCATAATAACCTACAAATAACAACACCTCCATTTTTTCCCTTTTCAGTCTAAAGAAGCAAAAGTACATTCTGAAAATGTTTACGATTAATGAATCATCTGTTTACAAAAGACATGATGAACAGCCTGAGATGTCTTAAGAAAATTAAGTGCAACTTCAACAATATCTCAGTTTCTCCACATCCATTGTACTGTTGTGTGCATTACAATATCTAGATCACAGTGGATCTACAGATGTAGAAAACATTTTATTTATTTTGTAACTCAACAACAATATAGTACTTTACTTCTATATGACTGAACAACTTGTCGAGATCTAGAATTTCTTTTAATTTTCTATACATTTCCACCCCTGTGTAGTAATGCTAGCATCACCACCCAACACAAACTAAAGTTGAAGCTAATGCGGAGGAAGGTTAAGTCTTCCCCTGCCTTACAAACCATTTACAAATCAAAGGTTTCACCTCTGTTGTTTTAAGATAGAAGTCTGATACTGATTATTTTGTCCTAAAGCTGTTGATTGCCAATATTTTGTAAAATGTTCAATATCTTCTTCAGTGTTTTTTTTTTTTTTTTTTTTCACTTTGCAAAGTCATCCAGTGGGCCAGACTGGAACCTTTGGCAGGCCAGCTCAGACACATGGGCCTCACTTTTGACGCCTCTGATACAGAGACAAAACTCTTCACATGTGTTAAAAGGATAAATAACAATTTTTTTTACATTCTGAAATTAATTTCTTACAAACATTTATTTGGACAATGAAATCTGTTAAACAGTATCAGGAACAATTCTATTGGAAGATGATAAATGATGATATTAATAAGTGACAACTCATCTGAGAAGATACAAAGCTGGAGTAGATACATATTTTATTACTACCTACTACCAAACAGTTTTTTCCACCACTTAGACAATACGCACACTTCCTCTAATGTGTGTGGTGTGTGTGTGTGTGTGTGTGTGTGTGTGTGTGTGTGTGTGTGTGTGTGTGTGTGTGTGTGTGCGTGTGTGTGTGCATGTGCCTTCGTATGTGCGTGTACTGGGGGGACACTTTGATAAATGGCCAGTTTATGGTGCTGTCACACTGAAGATGTCTATGGGGAAATACTTCCCCACAAGCGCTGGTGTGTGTGTGTTTGTGTGCGGAGAGGGGTACAATGCTCTGGTCATCTGATTGCAGAACCGTGGTCTGGTCTGGCGCATGATTAATCAAACTGATTGGATGGGGCAAATATGGTTTGTGATAGCACAAAGAGGGAGAGGGTCAAAGAGAGAGAAATGGATTACTCTGCTGTGTGTAAAGATGTGTGCGTGGGTGTGTTTGTGGATGTGTGTGTTTGTGTCTGACGGTGCAGAGGTGTTTATGAAGGGGGCTGGAGTGAAGCTGCTGTGTGTTTGAGGGTCAGGGGTCAAATAAATGGAACATGAAAGAGTAGAAACACAGCGCGGCGCTGCTGACACAGCCACAACCCTGTTAATATCTCACAGGGGCTACACACACACTCACTTTGAGTACACAGGCTTTTTCTCGCGCACACACACTCACCTACAAACACATGTATCCCAGCGCGATACACAGCAACGTTTGAGTAATTGAGCTGTGCCATTGCAGCTTTGTAATCGCTGACGTGTCTTTACATAGCCTTTGTGCCTGAACAATAGTGAGCCTGGACAAAGTTGTCGCTGGTCACAAGACAGGAGGAAGAGAGCGACGTGTGTGTGTGTGTGTGTATGTGTGTATGTGTGAGAGAGAGAGAGAGAGAGTAAGTGAGGGAGGGGGTATAAAAGCAAACAAGCAGCTCAGCCTGCATGTATGGGTGCCACCTGGTCTTAGATCAATGCACTGACACATAGGTCATTTTTAATATGCTTTGATCTGTCACCCCAGCTGGGCCGTGTGTGTGTGTGTGTGTGTGTGTGTGTGTGTGTGTGTGTGTGTGTGTGTGCATGTGTGTTCCAAAGGGTGTTTGGGTGTGCTCTATCAAGCACATCTTGTTTCAGGACGCCACAACACGGTGTGTGAACTACCAAATTGTCCCTTTAATAGCCCCATTCTTCTTTGCTCATTATCTCTCTAACTGCCTCCCTGGAGATGCTGCAGGGCCGACTGATATGGACGAACAGTGTGAACGAGGAGTGACAAGGGACCAATGTCACATGGTTATTAATTATTAAATGAATTATTTAGTATTTAATTAATTAATTAATTAAAATGATTCTGTTCATTAATGATTTTTTTCAAGCATATATATTTCTGTTAGACCCAGACTGATACTGGATTTTTGGGGCTGATGCTGATAACAATATTAGGGAGTGAAAAAATTCTGACATTTACTGATATTGCAATGATCCCCTCAAATGCGGTTGTCACACTTGAGATAAAGGTAGGCTATATAAAGGAGGCAGGATATTTTGCACTTTAACATTACACTTCATCGTCCAAAATTACATCTGGGCTGTGAAAAAGTAAACTTTCAGCCGTATTTTTAATAATTAGAAACTATAAATAATTTAAAAAAGAACAAATATATATACTCATTATATACACATTAAACTTGAAATAAGAACAAGGATCAAATATACATAAAATGTTGTCGATAAAGCTAAAAACAAAACAAAACGACTGATATATCTGTAGGCCAACATCAGCTGATAACACAGTATATGGATGTATCACTGGATTTATCTTTCTGTCTCTAAATTTTGTATTTTGTCAGCTGGTCTATGAAATTCAACAGAACTTGTTTTTCAATTTCTAGAGAATATTTGGCATCTTTTAAAGGAACAGTGTGTAGGATTTAGTGGCATCTAGCGGCAAAATAGCAGATTTCAACTAACTTGCCTGTCAAGTGGGCGTGACAGTTGTACAAAACAGGAAAGGCCCTATCTAGAGCCAGTTTGTCCATTCTGGGCTACTGTAGAAAGTTCAAGAACCACAAAATTATTTATGTTAGTTGAGCTGAAACACAGCACTTATCACAAAAAAAAAACAACAACAAAAAAAAAACAAAAAAACAACAACCTGAGGCTCAGATAAGCATCTTTTTCTATATTTTTTATGTTTTTCTATATTTACACAAACACAAACCATTAATCAAAGTCAATCTTATTTCTGTCAACCTCACATTCTTCTCCCGTTGTACCGCACCACCCTTGTCAATCATGTGCCATATGTGAGAAAAACAACTCCTAATTGTGAGAGAGGTGGCGG